>OY728133.1:901069770-902464369 GCA_963277665.1 Viscum album | reverse complement strand
TCAGGCTGGACATCGTCTTGAACACCACTAGAACTACCACTTGGTGCACCATATATAGAACGTATCGATGACATATATTCATCAAAAGTAGGGCTGGCCTCTGGTGGAAGTGTTGGGCGTAGAACTTTAATAAATTTCATAAATGCACTGTTTGCCCTAGAAGACTGTTCTCCTGTCTCTGTGGCCCTTTTGTCAGCCTGTTCTGCCTGTGACCTAACTTGCTACAGATAAGTGGCACTACAACTCATACCTGAGGGGGGCCAATACCTCGTCGGGGCTATCCTAGGCTGGTAGTGTACTCTACCAGGATGCTCCTCTCCCAACAGCTGATGTAAGTGATCAGTTGGCCCGAAATTGTCTGGTTCTTGGGCATAGAGGGCCTCTAAATCATCCTGTTACAAATATAAATATATTATTAAGTTAAAATATATATATTAAAATATAAAATCAACAGATTAAAACTTACAATCTTCTGCTGATTCGCTTCGTTGACGTCACTTCCATCCTTTTTCCGTCTACTCGAGCAAAATAGTTTTTCTTGAGGCACACATCCTTCAATATTATGTATTTTCCTCTACAATGACATTGAAAACTAAAGTTATATGAAAAATTTAGAAAACGATTAAATAATTGAGGAAACAAAAGAAAGTGTAAGTCGTAAAGAAAACTTATAAACAATTTTTATACCTGCTTCCTCTCATGATCTGGCATCGTAGTACGTCCTAATGTGTGGAGGTATTTTTTTGAATCAATTTTTTTTTATTTTTTACAGATGATTCCTAAATAAAATTCAATAATGCAAAGGATAATATTAATGCAAAACATGAAAGTTATTATGTAAATACCTCAAATGTAATTAATAACTTAAACTGGATAGTCGTCCAATGAGTAATCATCTGACAATACTGCTCTATAGGACAATCATAAACGACTGGTACCGCCTCTAACTTAGTACCAACTCTAGAACACCGGCCAATATACAACTCATGCTTGCAGGCTCTCCAAATCTTGCCTAAATCCTTTAGACGTTCTGGTCGTGCACCCTCACCATTGGGAAAATTAAATCGAAGTTGACATCAAAATATTAATTCATATAAATACAAAAATAATTCATGGCATTAAATACAAAAGATTTTTTTACCCATATCTCTACCCAAGATCTATCCTTGAACTCATGTGGAAAATGTCTCCATGATAACGGGATGACGGGATTCTGACTGGGGGTGGGAATCATCATGGGATATGAAAAATATGGGCCAGAAGATGAAAAAGGTGGTGAAAACATGGGAGGCCTAAATATCCCGTGTGTCCCTAACGACACACCGAGATTAGAATGTGGGAAGGATGACATGTCATTGGGAGGGTTAGGGTCTAGTTGAGTACGCGAAGCTGATCATCCACCTCTGGTATGAACCCCTCTTCGTACCACCGGCCTGAGTACTGAGACCAGTACTAGGCTCCTCGTCAAATAACTGTCGATGTATAGGTGGATCCTACAAAAATTTTTACAAAAAAATTAATCAGATGACATTATATATTCTTTAAATATATATATTTGAAATAAAGTACTCAATATAGGCACTAATGGTGGAACACCCATCTCCTCCATTTGATGATTTTTCTCCATCATTTTTTTCCTTCGTCTCTCTTCAATTAGCTGCATTTCCTTCTTTTGAAAACAAATATGTAATTAATTAGAAAAAGGAAACTAATGTGTAACCCAAAAAACTAAATATATGATGGAATAGGGGGATTAATTGGTAATTTAGCTATCAATTTTTTTAGAATATATTGAATGGATTTAATGAATCATACAAGTTATAATATTCACCAAGTTAGAAATATTTTTTGACTAGGTTTGAATACAGTTCAATTCCAAATTAGAAAATGCAATTCAAATAAAACTGCAACCAATAAACATTGAAAATTCACATAACGGTCAAGTCTGCTAAAACATATTTGTGATAAATACTAAATTAATTTGAATATTACCAACCTTAATAGCCCAACTTGAGGTAAACCAAAATAATTTAGAACATGGATGAATGATTCTATATATTTTCAACCATAACTTCAGGTTCACAATCAACTCTGACAATTGAGCTATTGGAGTAATCAAAAGAAATAAATGGATTGGTTCCAATGGCACTAGGGACAATTTCAATTCCATCATCACCATCATCAAAAATATGTCTTAGAATTACTTCAACTATGACACCAAATTTAGGTCGAAGTTTGTCTTTGACATAAAAAACTTGTTTAGCCATTTATGCCAACACATATGGTTCTTCGGTAGCAAGAGTGCGAGTCATATTAATTACTCGAAATCCACAATCATCAATAAATGTTCCCTGTCTTGTCATCAAATCAAACCAATGGAATTTCATCATTGTGACTCATCCATGATAGTAATAATCCAATATTATTATTTTCTCAACGACTCCATAATAACCCACATTTTCAAATCGCGGTCTACTATCTGATGCACTGGCATAACAATCTATTGTGGCAGTAACCATAACACCATCATGTTGTGTTCTCATGTTCTTTGCTCATTCAATGACAATAAATTTGTACCCATTGATAACAATTGATTTACAGTCATGAACCACGATATTAGGACCAAAAGCCAAAGCTATTATTTCCTCAGAGACAGAGTCAGCAGACAAACTCAATACCTGCAATATAAATGACTATTAAACTTAATTAAAAATTTATATAATTATTTTAAACAGTAATATTTTTACCTTCAATTTTAACCAAGCAGAAAACTATTTGCTATGCAAAGTCTCTCTCCTTCTCAAAGATAAAGAACGATGCTTCATATTTATCATTGTTTTATGTTCCCTATAGATAAAAAATATGAATAGTTTAATAGATATATATGTAATATATATATGTAAGATATACATATTCAATTTAGTTACCTCATATAGTCATCAAACAAATCACAGTTGAACAAAACTGTGCGATGTGCCATCTACCGCTCTTCATGGATTAATGTCTTCAATGTATATGATCCAAGAATTACTCCTCTTTGAGGAAGTGATAGAAAACTGGGTTCAATTCACTCATACTGTTCTTCTTCATTTCTCATTGGTCTATTCATTCTTGTAGTAAGATCAGACAAATACATTGAGCAGAAATCCACACATTCTTGAGCCAAGTAACCATTCACAATAGAAACTTCATGATGATTCCTGTTTTGGACATAAGACTTTAATGTGTACATATTTATTTCAGTTGGATATATCCAATGAAAAGAAAAAGGTCCTCCAAGAAGTATTTCAGTGGGAATATGGATAATCAGATGCAACATGCATGTGAAAAATGATGGAGGAAATATTTTCTCCAACTCACACAAAATTAATGGGGCATCTGTCAACATTTTTTTCAAGAAAGACTTAGACAACTTCTTAGCACAAAGATCTATAAACAAATGGCACAACCAAATAATATTCACCCTTACATTATTGTACAAAAGATGACAGATTGCTATTAGAAGCAACTCATGCAGTAGAATGTGATAATCATGAGTCTTCAAAGATTTTAGCTTCAACTCTCTTCTGTTGAACCGTTTAGATATATTGCTTGAATAGCCATCAGGAACTATAATAGTCTCTAATACTTCTAGAAATTGTTTTTTCCATAGGTGTAATCACATAAGAAGCACATGGAAGTTTCCATTTATTTTCACTAATACACACAGGATGAAATTCTGGTCTGATGCCCCAATCCACCAAGTCACACCGAGATCATAAATCATCTTTTGTCTTCCCCTGGACATTTAGAAGAACCAAAATAAAAATTTCACATATATTCTTTTCAATATGAATTAAATCTAAGCAATGATGTAAAAAATTGGTTGACCAATAAGGCAAATAAAAAAAGATACTCATCTTCTTCCAATTGTAACAGGTTTTAGTGGAAACATTCTTTCTCTTTCCAGATTTCATTTGACCCTTCCCGAATGAAAAACTGAAATCTTTAAATTCATTAAGCACATTAGTTCCAGACATACGCTGAGGTGGATCATCAGTCTCTATGGTATTATCAAATCTTCGACGATTCATTCTATATGGATGATAATTTGGAAAGAATCATCGATGTCCCATAAAACTGAAATTACAATGATGTTTTAGACTTCTGGATCATGTATTCTTCATACAAACTTGGAATGATAGTTTTCCCTTCGTGCTCCATCCATACATCATTGAATAATCCAGAAAATCATTGATCATCCACATAAGTGCAGCACACATATGAAATATGTCTTTCGAACATGCATCGTATGTGCGCACACCCACATCCTAAAGAAGTTTCAACTCTTTTATTAAAGGTTGCATGTATACATCAATATCAATGCTGGGATCAGAAGGACCATATATGAGTATACTCATGAAAGTGAAAGGTTTTTTCATACACAACCATGGGGGAAGATTATAAATGTGTATAAAAAATTGCTATGTGTTGTGTGAAGTAAGCATCTTCCCAAACAGATTAAAACCATCGCATGAAAGACCCAACCTCACATTACACACGTCAGCTGCAAAATCAGGATGTCGAACATCAAATCTCTTCCATGCAAATCCATCTGCAGGATGAACCAACTCATCATTAGTATTCTTTCTCTCAGTATCGTGCCATCTCATTTTTATTGATATGTGATCAGACATAAAAAGATTCTGGAATCTGGGGATCAATGGAAAGTGCCACATTACTTTCTGTGGAACGCGGGATGGTGTTCCATCAGATTTGACTTCCAGCGGGATGTGCCAGATTTTATACAATCATTTCGTTCAACGATTTCCTCCCAGAATAAACTGCAATCTTTTGGGAAAGCATGAATTTTGTTTCTTGAAAATCAAAGTTCCTCAACTAACTTCCATTCCATATATTGGTTTGAGGGAATATCTACATCATCTGGAAGTAAATCCTTCAAGAGGGTAAGAATGTAATCGATTAATGTATTAGAAATCCCATACATAGTTTTCCCATGAAACAATCGGATTAAAAATTCCATCCTTTTCATTTTATCGCATTGTCGATATACTGGAGTTGTGGAAGCATCATTAAATTTTTTCACCCTATCAATATCATCATTTTCACTAGATGCATAAGCTGTCCTCATATCAAAGTCTTCTTGAGTCAAAATACTTTCTTTTTCATGATGACCAATAAACAGAAACCGATCATCTAACAAATTCTCCATTCCATTCCTTTCATTTCAATCATCACCAATTTGAGATTTCATTTTCTCCCCATTGTGATACCACACAAAGTAGTTTGCTTGAAAACCATTTTTGGTTATGTGGTAGCTGACTTCTTCACGGCTCAACCAAGGTCTACCAACACAATTGGAACATGGGCAGTGTATGCGACCACTATATGAAGCATTGTGAAATGAAAAATCTATAAAGCTCTCCAAATTGTTTTGAAAATCACTTGAGATCTGATCGGTTTCATACATCCAACTTCTGTCCATTCTGTAAAAAGAATTTATATAAGTAATTTTGTCATAAACAATTCAATAGGATTGAACTTTAATAGAAAATACATTTAAGTAAATGATAAAGGAATAAGTTTCTAGTCGATGTAGTGAACTATTAAAATAATGTAAAGAAAAAGTACTCATAAATTAAATTAAAATTTATTTATATTCATTTTCATTAGGTCTATAAGAGGCACATGCCTCAGGTCCCATTATGTGTTATAGGCATCCCAAATCATTCACTCATGTTCAATAACTCATTATTGGCACCTATATGGCCATTCCTTTCATTACCTAATTACTTCCCCAAGTCAATCTCACCCCATGGGTGAATAAATTTTAGGCTTATACACTAATAGGTTGTTCATGGATTGTAAAAAGATTTAATTACATTAAGTATAGGCAAAAACATTTATTTTTAAATTTGAGATTAATAATAAAGTATGTCAATGATAACAACATTACTGAATTAAACTTGTGACTTATATAACATTTTTATGGATGTATACACATGCCAACGTGGCTAGTGAAAAGCACCCCACCCTCATAAAAGTGAGTATTGGACAAGAGGGACACATAATATATAACGTACAATGAGAACCATATTTAATTGACCCTAAAGTTATATTAGTACAATCATCTTGGGGGAAATGGAATATATGATCCTGGTTAACTGATGAATTCAAAAGCTCGTATTCCATATGTTGGACACTATCTAAGGTAAGAAATCATGTGTGGATGAGTTTACATCATTCAATTTCTTACATGCTAGTGAGAATGAAGGCTTGAATTAATGAATTGAGTTCACTGATTAAATGAGGGTAGAGGTTGCATAGGCTGTGTAAATAGAATGATTAAATAAGGGTAGAGTTTGCATACACTGTGCCTGGTGGGGGAGTCTCAGCCGATTTAGAAACTAAAATAAATCCCCATCATAGGTATCAATAAGAAACATCAGCATAAAAAGAAACTCCAAATAAAAAAGGACTAAAAACATCAAACATTTCAAGAATTCACTACTAATCATGGTTTATCCACATGTTTAGTAGTAATTATATGTCTTAATCATGAACCACCTCTACAGATCCCAGTTTTCACCAATAAACATAAGGTAAATATCTCAAAATATCTTTAAAACAACTCATTAATAGGCTCAAAATGTAAATGTAATCTTGAACCAACTATGGAATCTCTTTCACAACACATTCTCACACACCAGTTATCTCATGTGTTACTAAATACCAAACATAGTCACATAAAAAGTGTACTATAACAAATTACATTACACAAGCCTTATTAAAAAAATTATCATTTTAATAAAACACTTTCCTCAAGGATTTTTAAGGAAAACATTCATATAAACTTTGCTAAAAATTAATAAACACATATAAATAAATTTCCAAGCAACAATTAATTACAAGATGAAGAAAAAGCATTAAAACATATACTTCGAAAATCTAGAATCCAACTGCAATGAATTTGAGATGTTTCTTCTTCGATGGAGGGTTAAAGATTTAATTAATTAAATGGATTGGAATGGAGAAAGTCTAGATTAAATCAAAACACAAAAAAATGATATACACATCAAAATCAAAACATAAAACTAAAATATTAGATGAATAAAAATAAAAACAAGGTAGAACTTAAATATTTTATGTGTATAAATAAGAAAATACCTGATTTGATATGATTCCGATGGATTTTCACTGGTTTGGATGGGGGAAGTCGTGAGAGGATCCGAGCAGTGCAGAGATTTAGGGTTCTGTCGCGAATGGGGGAGAGCAGCGGCTGACTGTATTTGGGGTAAAAATTTACCAACGGTTTCCTAAAACCATTGGTAAAGGGTTTCCTGGCCCTTATTTACTAACGGTTTAAGCAAACCATTTGTAAATAAGCATTGGGAAAGACTACATTTCCAGTAGTGGAAGCTAGGAGCTTAACTCATGGTTGCCACTGAAAAATAAATTTGGTTGTGTCTTTCCTTTTTATTTTATTTTATTTTATACCCAATTTAAATTATGTGTATAAAGATTTATTGATACTATTTGAGATAAAAATAGGATAGTAAATGGAATAAGTGTGAGTGAGGTATGTCAGCCTATTTTTAGGAATTTTTTTGCAGGCTTTCATTTTAATTTTCAAGTCTTTTTATGAATTCTTCCTGTTTTATTTTTTTATTTTTTGGTGTGTTTTTACGATTATTGAGCTGAATTGAATACTTTGGAAAATTAAAACCATCTTGGTATTTTTGTCACATATCTTAATTTTAATGTTTGAGGATTTAAATTATTTTATAATGGATTTAGCTTCTTGATTTCATATCTTTTCATTTGATGAAGTTTGGTTGATTGTGAAATTCATGTGCATTAGTACCATCCAAATTGAAAATATTTCCCAACCTGAGAGGTTTATAAAACTTTTTAACATCTTATTTAAATTTATAATTTTTTTGAGATTATTTAGACATGTTTTTTGATCCATAACTTTATGTTTTTCTCTTTTTCAAAGCCGTTAGAGTTCATGAAATGTGTTAAGTATGATTGAGGCATAACTTTGAAATCCCTTTATGCATTCAACTCTTATTTTAGCCTACCTTTTAATCTAACCTTTATTAAGACCCCAATATCCATAAAATAACTTGTTAGGAAAACAAATTAAAATCCATTTATCCCTTTATAACATGATCTAGAAGTTAAATGTATGATTATTGTTTAACTCAAGTGTGGGGGAGGGAGAAGATGAGTTGTATTGTGCTTTCTTGAAGAATCTATTTGAGTTGAATTGAAAGTGTTTCCATATTTATTTATGATTTGGTGGAATAAATTTAATGACGTAAAGATGTATGGGTATACCAAAATATCATTAAATATTTGGGTTGGGTTTTCACCATTTTTTAATATTAAAATATGTATATCTTTTCCTCAAAAACATGATCCTGAACAGAAATCCAGATCCGAATTCAAGGTGAAACAATGCTACAAATTGGGGAAAAGAGGGAATACATTTATCATTTACACTAAAATTAAAAGTGTGAAATTCACAAATAAAGATGTTTTTGGAGTTGATTTATTTTTGATCTGATTGGGGAGTAGACCATTCTCAAGTAATTTTTTTTTCATGCATTTACTTCACTTTAGATCATAACCCTCCTCATTCTGCCTCAGATGTTTTTAAATTTATAACATTCCAAACCTTAGCCGAAGAATAACCCATGAAAAAGAACGCATTATTAAAACATTTTTGACTCTATTAAGTGTATATACTAGGAGGATAATAATCCTATGGAGATCACACATGTTCTTTAGAATGAGAAAATCTCCACATTAAAAATCTTTGAGTAAAGAGAGAAATATTTTTCTAGGGAGGAAAGTATAAAATGCATGTGAGGAATACCATGAGATTGAATGGATTATTATGATTTTTGAGGATTTAAGAAATTTTTATCCATTTACGAGGCATGATATTTTCTTTGATATGATAATTGAGTCATGTTGTCATTTATTCTTTGAGAATTTTGTTTTGGCCATGGTATTAGATGATTTCCCAGGAGTGCAATGTTTAAGTGTGGAGGAATTGATATAGAAAATATTTTAAATTATTTTATTCTTAATTTAAATATTTTTAATCTCAAAAATGTTTTATTTTAAGGTAAATTTCCATGTTTTATAGCTTTTGAAATATTTTTAGATCAATTGAAAAATAGCCTATTTTGGATTTTAACTATTTTATTTTTATTCTGTATTTTGGCCATAATTTTTTATAAATTATCCAAATTGAAAAATTATTATTTTATTGGTTTATATATTATATTTTATTCATTTTATCTTTATGGACCTAATATAAATCTACCATTTTATGGCCCAAAATCTACTCACAAGTTAGGCCTCAAAATCCATGCACAGATCTGACGAATTTTATTGTTGGGACCATATCTCATAAATTTATGGAAAAAATGATTTGAAATTATACATAGAAATATATAAAATATTGGGGAAAAAATTTATTAATGTTTCCATGCCTAATTCCCAATTTATCAAGGTCATAATGGCATGAGAACTCAGTGCATTGGAATACAAACAATCGGCCTGAGCAGAATAAATATCCAGAGTAAATCAGATATATCTCTCACCAAACATGAAAAATGAAGGCAAAATTTTGCAGGTAGATATAGGATATATAAACTAAAAAATTTATAGAATAATTTTTTCCAAATTCATCCATTAAATATGTATAACATGCACATACATTCATAGAATGATTTTGGATCAAAAAATTTCACCCCCTCTCCCTATAAAAGAATGTTTGTTCTTCATTTCAAGTTGTTGGAAACTTAGGGGTAACATTTATTAGAAATTTTATGTAGTTTAGTATTGTATTTTATTTTCATTCTATAATGAAATTCTATGTTTTAATTTAATTATTATCTTTTCTCTCATTTTCTTTCTCTCTTTTGTTTTCTTCCCCCATTTTCTTCTTCACTATGAATTCTTATGCTCATGATCATGAGTAGCTAACCTGAGGAAGTTCTTGGGGGAGTAATCCAATTTTTTACCCAAGTTTTTGAGATATAATTCTTAATGTTTCTTATTTTATTATATTTATTCATAGGGGGTATTAGTGGTAAATACACTTTATGTATCCACTTGCCACCCGAGGTTTACCTTTCCCTCGATCAAGGAGGTGGATGTGCGGTCTCTTGGAGATCATTGAGAGCACTGTATATCCACAACCATATGTAGATGATTATTTTCATACATATGATGGATTATGTTCATTAAGTAAATTTGAAACAAAAAATAAGACAATGAAGGTTTAATCTAGGTGATTCTATCAGGAATATATCATTTTCTTCCTAACATCATTCTATTTGCATTCATTATGTTTGAATTGCATATGCATATTTAATTTTAGTATTTCATTATAATTTCTCAAAACTCCATTTATAGTTTTATTTCATAAATAAAAATATATAAAAAAGTTAATTATGAGTATTGAGTTATTGACCACAATAGCTCCTCAAGAGAATGACCTAGGTCAGCCCCTATTCTATAATTAGTTATAAATATTTTTGAGAGAGCGCATGACAATTCTTTATCAATACACATAATGTGTGAAATAATATTGATATTAAATCCCATTTGATCAATGAAATTAAAAATAATAAGAGTGGGACACATAGTATCAAACAAAACTCACATAAGAGTTGAGTTAAGTAGAATGGTACCTCGTATAGTCGAAGCACCAGATTGATCCTCTGTGATCATCTTCTCAACACCATACAATTTCCTACTCACTCTCCCTTATTCCCTATTTCCCTATTAATATTTTATTTTTTGAGAAGCCAGGGTGTTCCTATAACTACCTTGTATTAATTGGTTCTGAGGATGATAACTAATTTTATGTGATCATACCATCAAAGCATAAGATGTTTGAGATACATGAGATGTATTACCAGTAGTTGAATTTGTAGCACTATAAAAATAATGCTGAATATGTTCGATCTAATTATAATTGTGACATGATATAGGTGGTGATATACAATCTTTCTTGATATTCTTGAATGAACTACATTGGAAACATCCAAAATTTCTTTTGGGTCATGGAGGAAAGTTAACTGATCCAATGGTTTGATTTTGGGATGCTCCAATACCATGGAAATAGGTGTCCCTCTTCTACTTATTCCCAGCATTAGAGTTCCCACCTATTCCCATGGAGAAAACATACTTCCTCTATTCAAGTTTCCAATGATATCCCTTTCCACTACCATATCTATATTAACCATATTCATATAATTAGTAATAAAGAGGAAAACTATATTATAATGAATTTTTGTTCAAAGTATAGACTCAAAGATGCATGCCTTCAATAACACACTAGCAACTAATTATGGAGAAAAAAAATAAATTCCCAAAATTAGTTGCATATTCTATCACTAAGATATTTTATTGTTTGAGACTGCTGAAATATGCCATTTCATATATATTGAAGGCATGATGGTAGAATTGTTTCTTGAACAATACTTCAAAGTCCTCCCAGGTAAGGCCTTGGTCAAATTTAGCTTGGAAAACTAAATCCCACCATTAACATGCACGATCCTATAATATGTAAACTACTAACTTGACCATTATATCATCTAGTGTTCTAATAAAATTGATGATTTAGTTCATTATATTAATCCACACATCTTTGTTTTCAAGTTATAAATCCACCTAAAATATTGGTAGATTATGTTTCTAAAATTGTACAAAATGTTTCACTTGTATTGGTTTATCATTTAAATTTCCCTTATCAATAGATTGAAAAGATTGAACGATGCTATGGAAAATATTTTGGTTCACCTATGGTTTAGGTTAAACCAAGTTTTCAATATCCTCTTCTTGAAAGTTTATATGTCATCTAACAAGTTCAATTTATTTATAATAAAAAAAATCACCACTTAGTATCAATAATTAGTAACTGTAGACTTAGAATATCTTAAATCATCACAAGAAATAATCATGGAAACCATCATTTCTAAAACCATAAAAATAAATAACCATCATAATCATTCCCTATAAATAATCAAACATAATATAACAAATATAAACCTAGTGCGAAGACTCAGTACTAATACATGATATATTATACTCATTGGATAAACCCACAATGATGAGATGAAAAAACACCTAGAAGTACCTTAGAACACTTTTTTGTATCTGAAACACTGCAGTAACTTTAAGTTAAGAATAAATAGGTTATCTATGTATTTGTATGCTATACATTTCATGTTCCTACATTCTTATCTCCTTTTTACCATCCCAAGATGACCGAACAAACAATACCAATACCATGTATAAAATCCCTGACCAACTCAATGGCTTGGGATAGGTTGGAGGTGTTATTGAACTTAGGTGGAATCCCCAAGACATTGAAGGATGAAAATAAATGACAAGGGATTAGTAAAAAATTAGGGTATTATTTTACTTGAATAAAAATTATAACCAGAAAAGATAAAATATAAAAAACCAAAATCACTTTATGATGCATGATTTTAACAATAAAATTCACATGAAGAACCAATAAAGAAACAATATCAGAGTAGTAGCAACAAGGTAAAATGAGATGACACAAGAAAACCAAAATATGTCTTGATACAACGAAACCCATGTGAAATTACTCTAATGAATCCAAAAGGGATACTCTAAGCTTTAACACCATCCTGACAAGATATCATCATGCTGTTCCACTAGAGAAAAATGAGTCATTTCCTTTACCTATGTCATGAAGAATACCGTATGCAGACACACCAAAGTGAATATGTAGGGAGTGAGTAATAATACATAGTAGGCTATCCCAAAAATAATTCCCAACTCATGCTATTAGGATAAGAACATGTTATCTTAGAGTATAAAATATAAATTTATAACAAATATAGGAATAACAAAACAAAGGGTGAGGATATCAAAACAATTTATCATAAGAAATACAGCTTAACAAAAAAAAAAAACTAAATAAATTTATTTATTATTTTCTTTCAACTTAGATTAATCATTTATTTTTCTCTCATACACACATGAATTATTAATGATAGTTCCATAATCATGAGAGGTCTCTTGTCCTTCACCAAGTATTCATAAGGTGATAAATCCCATATGCCATTTCCAGTCTGGCACCGAGCACCAAGTCTATTTCAACAAGGACCCACATGCAATATGAATACATGACACCATATATGATAAGAACAATTTCCATATCAATTATTTCCATATAAAAAATTTCTCCCATTTAAAACACTTCATAGAACATCTTGCTTGCGTCAAACCCAAACCATAATTTTAAAACCATAATTTAAAAGTATAAATAAAAAGGGGTTTTACAAAATACATATAATTCCATGTTCCCAATTAATAAACCAAAAAGAGTTTCCTTCAAGAAATCATACAAAAATTCCTTTCCAAAATCAAGAAAAACATTTAATTAAAACCAATCATTCAAGTTCTAGAATAATTTGAGAAGAGAGAGAAGCCACCCACCTCTCCACATGTGACTATAATGAATAATGACACTAAGAATACTCTAAATCTGGGTTAAAAACACCTTTACTTAAATATATCTAATAAATATATCATAAAAACACATTATAGAACATAGATATATCAATAAAAGATTAGATTTAACATTCTTTGTGAGAGAATATGAGAATATATAAATATAAAGAGAGTAAAGAGATACTGTTGATTCCAGTGATCTAATGTACTTTGATCCTTAACAACTAAATTTTGGATCAAATGGAATCATCAAGAATACTAAATTTTGGATCAAATGGAATCATCAAGAATGCCTAGGAGAGGATATGAATTCTATATCCTAAGTGAATTGGGAAAAAATGAGGGGTTTAGGGCTAAAAACCAAGTTAAAATCTAATTTTCATAGCTTTAAAAGCACGATGCACAGTTAGGCTACATGGTTTAGGAAACTGTGTGCCAACCATGCACTTGATATTATCTCCAAAACACCCCTCACATGTATTGTGCACAGTTTAAAAAAGAATGTGACAACTATGCATTTCCTCTCTACCTCCACTTACACAGTTTGTCTTCGGAACCCGTATTGTTTGGACAAACCGTGCACTAGTTGTGTACACTCTTCTGTCCTCCTGATCCTTGTCACAAAAAACTGCATGGTTTACCCAAACCATGCTCAAACTATGAAACATTAAAAACCCTAAAAAACACACCAAAACCATCCACCAACTCCCAAAACTCAACCCAATTATTATATAACTTCAAAATACATAATAAAAGGGTAAATTACTTAAAACCAGGGGTATTACATAAGGTAACTTATCCTTTATACAAAAAATAAGACGAACCTTATTATATAATTTAGACCTAATGATTCCAAATTTTAAATCCATTTAATAATATTAAATTTATAAAAGTGATAAAAATTAATTTTAAAATAATAAATGCATAATGTGTTAAAAATAATTTTTTGAAAAATATAACTTGAGTTATAAAATGTCAAATATAGGTTTATAATTTTTAAACTTTAAATAAACTTATAAAATACATATTTGGTCTGATAAAAAGATTTCATGAATTTAAAATATATACTTATATACTAATAATGTCACAAAATCCATGTTATTTGTAAAAACGATAAATTTCACTATTCACCTAAAAATAAATCTTTTTATAAAAATAGAAAAAATTTATTCTAAGTTAATATTGTCTCGTTAAATCCAAAAAATAAGTTTTTTTTTTCAATTTAAAATTCTAAAATATATAAATTTAACTTTTAAATAAAATTAAAAATCATAGAGAAAAATAGTTTTTATAGGAACACAAATTTTTAAAATACTAGTTATTATTATTAATTTCTATAAAAAATAATAAATATAGAATTAATCAATAAATATTAAATTTTATTAAAATTATCATTTAACAATAATATACTTACTTTTATTTAATGAAATGTGCAACACATAAAAAGATATATTCTTAAACACAATAATGAAATGAGTAAATTTGTATAAAAAAACCTTTATATATAAATATATATTAATATATTTCATAATTCAGTTACTCCTATACATACCTACTAATTCAAAAACTAGTTTTATCATCCATATTTAATATTTATAATATATATATAACACAATTTTATTTTAGTCCAGTGTTGCGTGTGGTGTAAACTATCGAATATATTTAACTTAATTAAAGGAAATAATATATTAAAATCCTAGTCCATTACATTATCCGACCTTAAAAATAAATTTCATCCTCACAATTTTAATTATTCACAACTAATGAATAGGTGAGGTTATTCTTAACATATTAATCATTCAGGATATAACTTCTAATATGACATCAACCATACTTTCTTAGGCTATATCAAGTTACTTTTCTTTCGTTAAACAACACTATCCATTCATAGAATCATATCCAGCAGTATGTATATAACCTAATCATATATTCTCTATTAAAACATAATGATATTATATATATTACTCCAAAAAATTAACTTTATTTTTAACCCTAAAATGCATTAATCACTAGTTTATAAAGTCACAAACTAGTCAATATATATCATAATCCAAAAATGTGATAAAATTCTCCAAAAATATCATTGATCAATTTTTTATTGACTGAAAATACATTTTTATTTGATTTTCGAAACATCTACTTTATGGTTGAGTGGTAACTAGTGGGATACAAAAGTAGAGACACCCAATTCAAATTTTGAAATTCAAAAGACCCAAAGATATAACAGAACCCAAGACAATCACCATCCAGGATACCTGTGTCATCCAAGGTCCCATCACCTCCAACCATCATCATGAAACCCAATGACCACATCGCCATCCTATCACCACCATCGAGGTCACCATCCAAATCACTAAATTCCATCAGAGTTAAATAAAGTTACTGTAAAACATAATCACCCATTCGTCATCGTCATCCCCCAGTATACCAGATAAAAGACCATCAGAGTCCATTGAACTGCCATAAAACATCATCACCATATTGTCGACGTCCCCTATAGAACCCAAAACAAAGAGAAATCACCCCACATCAAACATAAAACCCTCGGAACTAAACCATCATGAACAACACTAATGTCCACCACCATAACCAGAAAATAACAAAACCAAAGAAGAAACAAAAAATGAAAACCACATTGATGCCATTTCCACCACTGAAGACCACCTTGCAGAACACGCAAGGAGCACCATTATTTGCTAAACCCCATATCCCAAAACTTCATTGTACCCATAACTCTAGACTATAACAAGAGAATTTTAGAGGTATTAGAGGTTAGGGAAGGGATAATAATGACCGAGGTATCTGAATGAGACTGAGACCAGAAGCTAAAAACAAAGCCATGCCGACTCTGGAGCACCAGAAAACCATCGACCGCCCAAACAGAAATCCCAAAACTATAGAGGACCATCACTCTAGATCTGACTTGGAGAGGCATAGTGGACTGTGAGGTTATAGTAAGGTTGAAGTGTAAAGGGTCTTCAATAATTAAAATCCTTCATCGGGGCCATCCAAACCACCCTGAAAGTCTTTCACCAGAAAATAGATCCACTTAAAAGAGACCCCATCCAAGAAGAACCTATGAAGATGAAACCGGAGAGAAATGGACCAGACTCAAGGAGAGTTATATAAGGATAAAATAAGAGGAGGGGATAAAGAGAAAGGAGGGAGCAGGAGGGGGAAGGCACCAGAGAAAAACCTCCCCCTCTAGATCACCGATAAGGAGAAGCCTAGGGTGAGAGGTAGGGGAGGATGATGCCACTCAGAGGCTCTCAATTTTTTATTAAATCAATAATAAATTACAAATATATTAATACCATATAACATGATTTTCTAAAAATCAATAACCCCTTTAATAACTCATCATCAAGCACATATTAATCCTAATATTTATCCACACCTTAATCATGTATTATCTAATAGTTTTCCACAAAAATATAACTTTTCTGTAAAATAAAATTTCAAGGTTATTGATAACATTTAATATATGTTTCAAAAATTTTAAAGTGGAACCAATGAATAAAAATCCTTAATATGTTTCACACAATACTCATAAATTTTTAGAATATACCAGAATATCATCAATAAATATAACTCTCTAGTGAAAATAGCTAAGAGTATCAAGAATTAATTTCTATTAAGATATCATTCTCACTACCTTAAATAAGACTAAGATACTAACCATTTCCATCATAATATATATACACTAAAATTACCAACCATTTAAGTATGATAACTTATTCTATTATAATACATAGTGGTTTATATATATATATACCTTTCTCAGATTAATTTTCATGATCCCGTTTCAACCAAACAATAAAACCAAAAATATTATGATAACATCCAATAAAATTAGATTAAATGATCATATGAATATGAAATCTAAATACCAAGATGTATTCTCCAATGAAACATTAATTTCAACCTATGATACTTTCATTTTAACCATTTCACACTTGGTTCATCCTATAACTCTCTTGGTTCTACCTAGGTTACTTTAAGTTGTGTTCTATCATACTCCTTAACCTAATTCCTTAAAGTAATTAGGAAGGAAATCATTCATAATGGTTCATAAATGGAGTGTGATTGACCAAATCATATCCACCAATAGTATTTATCCAGGTGTGCGGTCTTAGGACCACTCATCATGCACCAGAGTGAAGATCAATTCAATAATCAACCGAGATTTTTTAGGGTGATTACCCCTAGGTGCATATATGTCATAGATACACCCACTTTGAAGTATCCATAGAAGGAAGTAATTGCTAATAGAACCATTAAATATCTACTTTACCAAAACTTAGGGATTCCATCCTATACTTAGACTTATCCTTAAGTTTTTTACTAAAGTTATCTTATCCTAATCCCTAAAATATTCAATATTATATCAAAGAACCAAATGGGTTTTCTATACATTTAAAATTATGAGAAACCATAACTTATCAAATTTTGATAAAATTTATAACTCTTAAATTATCCCAAACTGATAACATCTTAATCTCCAAAGTAATATAAACCTTTATTTGATACCAATTGTGAAGGTCCATGAATTTGACTATCTAATTACATTACTTATAGAAAATATTTCATTAAAATAAATTCCCAAGATCTTTTAGGTTTATAGTTTTATAGAATTTGGATAAAACATTAACTAAAAAATCTTATGTTTTTTTAACTAATGAAAATTTTCCCACTATATAAGAAACCACTTAATCCATATAAAGTATTCAAAACCTTCCACTAATTCTTCACATAATATATTATTTTAGAAATTTTATACTTTTATTATCTTTATAACCTGGTGAAATATAAACATAATAAAGGGGTGATATCAAATTCTTAGTAAGTTTAAATATAAGTGACAACAATCAATGATTATAAGTGAGTATAAGATAAGCACATGGGTATAATCAAGATGCATAAGAAAGTTATAACCAATAAAGCATAGATCATAAATCAGGGAATAACATAAGAATAAATCAGGTAAATTCCACATATAATAGAAATAAGGAATACTTGATAATTGTGGCACATTCACAAGAATATAAATCATATCATAGTAGATCAAGTATCACAACCTATTTCTGTTAGTGGATCAGGCCAAATTCACATGTTTCCTTTGGTGGATCAGGCTTCACTCACCTATTTCCCTATAGTGGATTAGGCATCATAACCTATTTCTCATTTGGGATTGAGAAATAATAATCATTTCACCATTATCACATGAGATTTAAAGCTTTAACTAATGGATTATAGGGTATATAGGTCCCACTAGTCACATAAAGATTAACCATACACATGTGCGCCATAATATACATCTAACTATCAAATCATTAAAACCCATTAATAATAATGGTTTTCATAAAATTTTCCAATGAAAAGCATTAATTTTTTAGAGAATAAAGAATAAATGAAAAGAAAATGGGTTTCATTCAACACATCATAAATAACTCATTGAAATAAAATGAGTTTTATTTCATTTTCAAATGGATTCACAAAAGGAAATCATTCACAATTCCATTAATAATCATAACATGATAAACCCATGGAAAACAAATGGGTATCCAATGACACCAAGTAACTTTTAGGTAAATACCATTCAATAAATATATTAAATAATATGGCATTTACATTGTATAGATAAAGTGTATATGATTAAGATAATAATTTTCTCCAATAAATCAATATATGATATATATGTGAACAACCTTAAATCAAAGTAATAAAAAATAGGGTATACATAAAGGAAATGCATTAGAAGAAAAATTATGGTTATATAATGAAAATGATTATGTAAGACAATGGTAGTGATTGACTATTTCTTTAAAAGAGGAGGAAATTACATATTCCATCCATAGAAATAAGGTGGATGGTTACATTTAAAAAAAATACTCTATCAAGCATAATATATGTCAAAGGACAACGACTTAGATGGAAAATAATTTTTATGAGTTTTGGAAAAATCACTTTGTAAATAAGAAATATCCTTGATATTTTGAAATAATTTTAAAAGATATATTTTATAAATCTAGGAGAAAAATAATTTCTTTTAGAAACTATGAAAACAGAGAGAGAATTATGATTATAAAATGACATAGGTGATGAAAATATGTGTTCACACATAAACATTAAAAAAATATTTTCATATTTTTATGAATAAGTCTGTACAAAAAACATTAAAAATATATTCAATACCTTTAAAATATGTTCAAATAGTAGAAAATAACCTCAATCAATTATTTAGGAATAAATAAAGAAATGTTCAAAATCATTCAATGAATATGGGCACAGAAACATGGAGGTTCTTGATCAAGAAGAAAAGATGGGGTCAGTTCTATAAGAACCCATATTTTTAATACACCTTAATTCACAATTTATTATATAAAGATACACATAATAGAATCATAGGAGATAATGAGGCATAGTGTATTTGGGAAATTAGGTACATAAAATAATAACTTGAAACATGGGTGTAACAACATTATTTAAAAACTCCAAAACATGCCATTATATTCCATCAATCTTCTAATACTACACAGGATAACCTAGGGATGTGCATAATAAAGGGGTGATATATAAATCCTAGTAAGGTGATAATCAAAGAATAACAAGATGAAAGTAATAAATATGAGTCAAGAGGCATATCAAGGTGACATAAAGGGGTTAATAATCATAAACATGAATATTTAAGCATGATATAATATGATAACATCAAGGCAATATTGGAATGTGGAAACATTATAAAACATGACATTATAAACATAAATAAAGGATAACCACTGAGAAATCATAACATAGTGTGATTAGGATAACCAACTATTCACCATACATGGTATATCATGATATAAATCATACAACATAAGAAATACTTTCATCACTTTTAATCCCATGATAAAGTAATATAGGTTAGATATATGGAAGTACCCAATAAATTAAGTATATACATATCTAGGTGAATACCCTTGAGTGTAAATAGGGATAGGTATTCACTATACAAATGTTTTTCTTGGAAAATCACAAAATAATTTTAGCAACATAATGGGTGTACATAAAGAATCATGGAAAGGTTTAATGGGCATTAAAGGAGGCATATAATTACTTTAAAATAATAAGTATAATGAAATGTATGGGTAAAAATATATTCCAATATGAAAAATTGTAAATCAAAGGGCATAATACAAAGAAAGTGCTCAAATAAAGAGTAGAGGATCCCTTACCATGAGAGGGTTCTTCTAAAAGCTTGTTAGAATATTTTTAATAGCTTGGGAACACCTTGTGAGGAATTTTTAGAGGTATAGTAAGAGTAAATTAGTTCTCAATGTGTTTTTAGTGAAGAGGAGTGGGAGTATGAGAGAGTATTTATAGAAAAATAGATAATAATTCTTTATTAATTTCTAAACATTAGTTTTGGACTCTATATGATAAAATAATAAAAACCACAAAACTTAGCATGGTTTTTGCCCATATTTTATATAAAACAGGAGTTTTCTTAAAATATTTTATAAGTATAAGAACCAAACTCATTAAAATAATACCCTATTTTATGTGGAAGTGAGTCATGTTCATAAAGAATTAATTTTAAAACCTTAAAATATAATATAGGTTTTAGAGGATTCATTAAGGGTTTATAAAATTAATAAAATAACTTCAAAAAGATATTATTTTAAATGGAAAACCTATATTTTTTCGTTTATCCCATTTATTATTTTTATTAAATCACTTTTGAGCTATTATTATATCATAATATTTACTGTATATTTATAATGTATGTAATTTTTACCCAAAAATTTGACCATCTCAGAAAATTATGAAAAATTAACCATTATATAATTTTGATGTATTGTATTCAAAAATAATATTCATTTTATCAAAATAATTCTTTAAATATGATAATTTACACTTTTAAATCAAAATACCTATTTATTGAAAAATACTAGGATTTACGACAATAATAATTTTCTAATCCTTATAAAGATTATATTAGACTTCATTAAATTATATTATCAAAAAATAAATATTATTTAATAAGTATATTATATGAAAATAATGTTTACTTCAAAATTCCTAAATTTAACAAAAATATTTTTTAATTAAATCTATATATTTTTGAAAAATATAATTTTAAATTATTCATATCAAAATCTAATTTTCATTAACTCTTTTAAAATTATTTATATAAATTAGTAATGATAAAAGATAAATATAATCAATATTTTATTAAAAAGAAGAATATAAAAATTCGTACTAGTAGGATCTATATACAAAACCCCTTATTACACCAGTGTACACCCTAAGGGCAAGATGTGCAGCGATGATACTTTCTTGGGGTGATTTACCAAACATGAATTGGGATGTGATATTTATAAGATTGAAATTATCATGTAAATGGTTTTTTTCATGCCTCAATTGTTGAATTTTAGCTTGGAATTGGTCAAGGGAAAATCCCAGTGATGCCATCTCCCTTAGAAGCTCTAATAAATAGGATTTATAGGGTACAATCCTACTAGTTGAGGTCATCACTTCTTTCATATATGTAAATTAGACTTTATCATAAACCTTAATATACAAATCTTAATGGTCACTATACAAAGAATATGTTATCAATGGTTATAATTCTTTAATTATATTTTAAATTTGATAGGCTATATTTTATAATGGTCCAAAATAACCAATGTAGTGCATGTGTTTTCTATAAGTACGTTACTTAAGTAGGAAATTATTCATTTAAAAAATGGGGATTTCATTTATAAAAGTTGGGGTCATTACATTATTCCCCCTTTAAAAATTTTATCCTTGAAATTTAATTTCATACACTAAAAATAGATAATGGTAATTCAGTTCAAACTTGGGGTTCCACCACTACACTTTGACTAGACGAGTTTTCTTATTTTGTAGAAATTTGTCTCTATAATTTAAAATATTCATCATATTCTCATAATATGAAATATCTCTCTCCAACGGTACAACCTTAGGATTCATTACATGTGAGGGGTCCAATATGTACTTCCTTAAGAGGGATACATGGATCACATCATGTACTTGAGATAGGATAGGTGGTAATTCTAGTCTATAGGCTATAGTTCTAATGCAATAAAGGATATCAAAGGGGCTAATGTACCTAGGGATAATATTTACCTTATTACCAAACTACAAGACTTTTTTCCATGATAATATATAAAGAAAAACTTTATCTATGAACTCAAACTATAGATAACATCAAAAATTATCTACACATATTTTTATCAACTTTTTTTGAAGATTTCATATGATGTCGAATGGTTTTAAACTTCTCTATAATCTATTGGATAAGATATGGTCACATCATATTTCTCTCTCCAATTCTATCCTTGCATGTATAATTCTAATAACTATTCTTATATAGTGCCTCATAAGGTTCCATTTGAGTGTTAGAATAGAAACTATTATTATATGAGAAATCCACTATAGAAAGGTATTGATTCAAACATCTTTGGAAATCCATTGAACATGATCGCAACATATTCACTAGAGCTTGAATAGTTCTCTCAGACTGACCATCCATTTGTGGTTGATAAGAATAATTGAAACCCAAATATATATCCAATTCTTGCTGAAGGATTCTCTAGAACCTCAAGATAAACCTCAAATCTTGATCAAATACAATGGAGAGTGGAAATACATGTATTATTAGAAATTACCTTATGTATATCATGGGTGTTTGATCCAAAGAGAAATCTTCCTTGATAACAATGAAATGTGATGAATTTGTAAGGTGATAAACTACCACCAAGATGAAATTATTGCCTTTAGATGTCTTGGGGAGTAATATGATGAAATCCATGGTTATGTTTTCCTATTTACATACTGGTATGGAAAATAAATGTATCATACCCTTATAATTTTTTCATTCATCCTTGAATTGTTGTCATACCAAGTATCAAGATAAAAATTCTAAAATATACCTATTTATGCCATTCTATAAGAAGTTTTTCTTTATATCTCTATACATCTTAGTTTTTCCTAGATGAATAGAGAATGATGAGCTATGTGCATCAAACAAAAGTTCCTTTTTCATCTCTGGGTTTTATAGGACACATATCCAAGATCCAAACCTTATAAATCCATCTTTAGAAAAGTTTAAGTCTAAAATATTCATTAAATTTTTGAACATCACTTCATCATATTTTTAGGTACACTTGATCCTCTCAAGAATGGATGGTTGAGAATTTATTTGAGAAAGGTTGGATGAAGTTCCTTTTATTATTCCCATGTACATCCTTTACATGTACAAGAAGATTGGATCCCTTTTAATTATAATCATGGACAAGGTTGTGAGATATTTTCTACTCAAAGAGTCTTTGTGACAGAACGACCTGAGTTACCCTCAAACCTAGCACCCGGCCCAATCCTTCACATACCCAAAGGGAATTCCTAATCCCCACGAGCTATAAACAAGCACCTGGGCATCAAACAACACAATAGAGGGAACTGTTTCTCCCAGATTTAAACAACCACATGTAATATATATAAAACAAGAAGCAACTATAGAATATGAATAAGATATATATTCCATAACTATATGAAAATAGTGGAAACTAAAAAATTCAAAAGTATCTAAAACTCTAAGAAAAGTCCAAATAAAAAGGATTAAAAACCAAATAGCTAATTCAAATGATGGTAGGGATAGACTCCCACCATATCACCACCATCTACACAACCATATGAAATGAACCTCACCAACTCACTACAAAACCTTTCCTTTCCTTGTATTAAAAGAAAAATAAAGGTCTATGCACCATCGAATAGGTTCACAGGGTGTGAGCTAATAGGCTTAGTAGGATCCCACCCAAATGTTCCATAACTAGTCTCTGTATAACAATTCCTGCATTCTCATTTTAAGTAAAAACATGGCATGATAAGCAGCAAAGCAGTTTTATAGAAAACATGGTAAACATTTCCCTTTTTTCATAGTTTTTTAAAAAATAAGGTATATCAATTTCAAATCATATTTTTCATATCATTTTCTACAAGCATAAACATGTATATCAAGGCTAACTTAGAAATCCAAGCAATACAAAATAGAAGCATAGGTATCACAACACCAAGGAATACTATAGGTCTAGGCCACATACTACTCATACCACAATCAATTAAGTTCACAAATCCAATCCTAGAACACAAGCCTAGGAAGTAGAGGAATATCCCATGAGTAAACCCCCCAAAATGTCAATATTGGTCCCCTAGAACAATGAGCCTAGGACATAGAGGAAATCCACAAGACAAAACTCCTTGATAATCACAAAATAATGGATTATGTACCCAAGCTAAACCTTCCACCTAAGTACCCAAGGTAACCCATGTGCTCCTTCGCACTGTTCATTTTTATTCTTTGAAAATAATTTAAAAACCATTTCACAAATTCTATTTCAATACATTAAAAATACCCATTTTCTCTCCATCAATAACCAAGGAAAAACCATTTCTCTTCAAAAAATCTTTTCAACACACAAAAAAATATCATACCAATTCCATTTATAAATCAATTTATAAAGAAAGAATAATCAATCTTATCAACACAAGCTATAGATGAAACCACCTACCTCAAAACCTAGGTCGCACATGCCCGTAACAGAATCCACCAACAACGAGAATCCAAAAATGTCAAAGAAGGCCCTAGAATTAGATCCACATCAAGACTGATTCAATTTACAGTACAAGGGGTTGGAGGAAGAGATGAAACCCACATACCTCAAAGACGAATTCCCATCGCACCATGACCAATGGAAGAAAATGCCTTCGGAACAAGATCACATAACAGTTCTAGAAGAAACCAAGAATAATCACCAAACTTAGACCAACAGATCCAAATATTCCACCCAATGGTGATAATGTGAGAAAATTAAATGAAGAAACTAAAAGACAACTTTCTTAGAGAGACGCACCAAAAATCACAAGAAAATCACGAAGGAAGAGTCTGTATTTGAGAGTGAAGGTGTTTGGAAAGAAAGGACAGAGCAAAACTACCAAATGCATATTTTAAAACTGGACATGGGCTATTACATAATGTGTAACCCTGGTTTACGACTTGTAACTACCACATACCACATACGTCGAAATACCTGTCACCTCAGATTGAAAATCCATGATTTAGACCATACACAACATGTAATCACCATTCATGATGTGTACCAGTTCAAATCATGATCTTCCCTTTCATGACTTACATCCAACACTCATTACACGGTGTGTAACATAGTTACATGACATGTAACTATTCTAAAGCCTGTATAAAATCTAGAAAACAACTTCTAAAGACTCTGAACCAAAAGGGAACTTGGAGGGAGGAAAAAAATTAACTGATCAAGTTAACGAGATGTTATAAAATCTCCAATATAAATAAATTCCATCCCTAGGAAGTTATGTGGAAGATGTAATCCCTAGAAAGAGATGAGGACACTGATCCCTCATCAAAAATTCACGTTCCCAAGTCTCATGAGAATCCAATCCTTGTTTACATAGAACCCTAACCAATGGAATCGATTTCCCATGCAAGAATTTCATCTGGGAGTCAACGATCTCAATTGGTTCTTCCAAAATAAAAGTATTTGGTTCTAACTCAATTTCTTTCCAACTCAGAATGTGAGCGGGATCAGGGTGATACTTTCTAAGTAGAGATATATGGAAAACATCATAAATTCCTATCAACTGAATTGGAAATTCTAGTCGATAAGCAAACTATCATATCCTTTTAGTGATCTCAAATGGTCCAACATATCTCAAATACAACTTTCCCTGTTTTCCAAGCCTATGATGACCCAAATGAGGAGAAACTTTCAATAAGTCCTAGTAACCTATGAAAAACTATGAAGGAAGACACCGATAATCTATATACAATTTCTGTTAACTCTATGCTGTAACTAGACATCGTCGTATATCTTAAATATTTATTGATGTATCCTAAACCATACTTGGTCCAACCAAAGATACTTCTCCCACCTCTTCCCAAAAAAGAGGTGATCTAAATGGGAGACCATAAAACGCCTCAAAGGGAGCCATTCTAATTGAAAAATTCTAACTTTTGTTATAAACAAACTCAACCAGTCCCAGATGACTATCCCATGATCCACCAAAACCCAAGACGCAAGTGCGAAGCATATCCTCCATGATCTGAATCACATGCTCTATCTGACCGTATATCTATGGATGGTAAGCTGTGGTAAAATTGATATGAGTTACCATTGACTCTTTAAGACTCCTCCAAAACCTTGAGGTAAACCTAGGATCCTATTCTGAAACAATGGTAGAAGTTCTCCCATGTAATCTCATGATCTCTTGCACATACTGCTTACCCAGATCTTCAAACTTAGTGGTGTCTCTAATCAGAATGAAATGAGAAAAATTCATCAACCAATCAATAACCACCCAAATATCATTCTTCCCTTGGGGAGTCTATGGTAATCTAACAAAAAAATCTATGGATACCTCATCCCATTTCCAAACCAGAACTGGAAGAGGATGAAGAAAACCAGAGTGTTTCAAGTACTTTGCCTTTATCTATTGGCATATGTAAAAATGGGACACAAACTTTGTGATGTCACGCTTAATACTTGGCCACTAGAATCACCTCCTCATGTTATAATACATCTTCGTAGTACCTATATGTATAGCCCACGAAGATATGTGGAAATCAAACAAGACTGAACTCCTCACAGATACTAGGATGATAATCCTTTTCTCGAAGTGAAGCATACCATCAAAAGAGAGTGACCAACCTAAAATAGTCTCCTCACCATAAATGATTTCTTAAGTATTCTGAAACTCATCATCCTACTGCTGACTCTACAAGATAGACTCCAGGAGAGATGATGATAACCAAACACTATCCAAAACCATGCCTGAAACATCCTCTTGATCATCTAGATGCAAATGAGAAAAAATCCCCATCAGGTTCCACTCCTTCTTTGATTCTAGGACAGCCTGTGACGATACTTTCCTACTAAGAGAATCTAAAATAACATTCCTCTTTCCTAGGGTGTAGGCGATATTTAATTCAAACATATGAAGTTATTCTACCCATCATATCTTTTTGAGATTCAATTCCTTATTTGGAAAATATATAACCAAGACTCTTATGATCAAAGTAGACCATGAACCTTTCCCCAAAAAGATAGTTCCACCAACACTTAAGCGCATACATGATTATAGAAAGCTCTAAATCATGAGTGGGGTAATTATTTTTATATAGTCGAAGTTGATGAGAGTCATAATATACCATATAGTCATCCTACATAATCATGCATCCCAAACCATCACCCAAAGCATCGCAAAACACCATGTATTCCTTCCCAAGCTCAAGTAAGATCAGAATTGGAGCCGATGTCAGAAGCCTTTTCAATTCATCGAAATAAGTCTGACACTTTGCATCCCAAGTGAATTTAACCACTTTTCTAGTAATAGCAGTCAAAGGTGACACCAACTTTGATAAGTCCTTGACAAACCATTGATAGTATCCATAAATACCAAGGAATCTTCATATCTCAAATACATTCCCTGGTTCCTTCCATGAAAAAACTAACTTTAACTTCTCTAGATCAACTGATAATCCATGATTAGAAATTCTGTTCCCCAAGAACTTCACTTCTTGAATCCAAAAACTACATTTTGAAAGCTTTCCATACAAATGTTCAATTCTTAAAATTTTCATAACCAAACTCAGATGGTGCTCATGCTCACTCTTGGATTTTTAATAAACTATAATATCATCCATGGACACTACCAGAAAAGTGTCAACATATTGATGGAATATCTGATTCATCAAATCCATAAAAAATGTAGGAGTGTTAGTCTGAAAAAAAGGCATCATAAGATATTCATAATGACCATAACTACTCCTGAAGGCTATATTCAGTATATATTACTCTTGAACTCTAAGCTGATGATAACCTGACTGAGGATCAATCTTTAAAAACCACTTTCCCTCCTTTAACTGATCAAACATATCATCCAAAATAGGTAAAGGATATTTGTTCTTAACCATAACCCAGTTCAAATTTTGATAGTTTACACATAAATAAAGTGAACCATCTGCTTTCTTAGCAAAGAGCACAGGGGATGCCCAAGTCAAAATTCTAGGGTGAATGAAATATTTCTCTAATAGGTCATCAAACTGAATCTTGAGCTCTTTCATCTCCACTAGTACCATACGATAGGAAGGTATTGATATCGGATACGTACCTGGCACCAGATGAATCATAAAATATACCCCTCTCTCTAGAGTAAGACCAAATAAGTTTTTTGGGAAAACTTCAAGAAATTATCAAACAACAATGAGAAGATCATCAATAGAAGAAACATCATTGGGATCAAATGCAACAACAACCAACAAAATCTTGAGCTCTGAGCGGGAAGGTTCTGCACGACTTGACCTTAGGTCCCACTCCCCTGAAACACATGAGAGCTCCCATCGGTAGTAAGAAATGAAATAAACTGATGATAAAAATCAACCTCATCTCGATGAGTGACAAGAAAATCCATACCAATGATGATGTCAAACAGATCTAGATCAAGAATGAGAAAATCCCAGACTAACTCCGTATCAGCTATTGTTAATAAACATGAAGGACACTGAAACCCCTACTATTTACTCTTACTAAGAGGTGTCGCTAACTCCATTGTAAAGGATATAAGTTCCTTTTAAATTTTAAGAACATCAACAAAACGTGTAGATATAAATTAGTGGGAGGAACCAATATCAATTAAAGAAATTGCTACTGAAGATGCAATAAGGATAGTACCTCTCACTATTGTCGAGCCTACATCAACTTCCACTAGACACTCATCTACTAAATTGAAATGATTCAATCATGAGGACTTTGGCTAGATCCTTATAGTCTTTGAAGCTTTCGACTACACCATAGTGGCCTTTGGTGCTGAAAAACTCTAACCATAATGAGGCATAGTCATAGCCTAACAGAAGCACTATAAGTGACCAACGTGTCCATAGCTGTTTCATGTTTTCATGGGAATAGAAAAATAATGTCTTGTGTTTCCTCCCCTACCACAATGATATCAAGTCAGGGGAACATTACCCGATGTAACAAATGGTGCAGAGGAGGCTCGTTGCTGAGACCCACCCTTACTACTCCTGCGATGATCTTACCACTTCCTCCTCTTCCCATGTGTGCTATTGAAACTGCAAACTGATGGAAGAGAAGAGGTGGAAAATAAAAACTTGAATTCCATATTCATTTATTCCATCATAGTTTTGTCTACTATCTCCTCATAGGTATAAATATTCAGCATACACACCTACAATTTGATATCCATTCGCAAACCCTATAGGTACTTCTGAGCCTTTAGCTGGTCATTCTTCACCACATCCGGAGAAAAATGAACAAGCTCAGAAAAATGATTAGTGTATATCGACACTGAACTATATCAATTTTTTAAAGATAGGAACTTTAGAGACTTCACCAACATTATCGACTTTGGAAAAAACTGTTTAAAGAACAAGGTTTTGAAACCCTTCCAATCCAAGCCCACATGTCTATCTATCTGGACCATAGAATCCCACCATCGCTTTCCAGAACCATCATGTCTAAACACTGTACACATTACTATGATATTTTTAAGTGTATTTAGAAAGTGGAATATTTGATCGATCCTATAAATCTAGTCCTCCGCCTCTTAAGGTTTAGTCGTTCCTTTAAAGGGTGGTGGCTTCTCACGCAAGAACTCCCTCGATTGATCTCTCTCTCCTCCAGCTTTTGGTTGTATCTCAACAACAACATTTTGAACTCTTGGTACATATTTATCTACATCACGGACTACCCGTATGATCATATCAATGAGATTCTGATTTATAGGTGGGTTCTCTTGAGGAGCATTAGCTATACCTTCCTGAGGAACTTGTGGAAGACATCTCAGAGGCATACTGCTATACACCAAAATAAAATAACGATTAGAAAAAAAAATATCATCTCAAAATAAAAAAACCATAAGAAAAAACCTCATTTTTTAAAATAAAAACCAACACTAGAGATGCATATCACAACATCCCATGTAAACTTGAGTCTCGTTACGATACGATCTTGCTAGGAACTTATCACAACATACCTCTAAAGTCCTAGCAATCCTATCTCCAGTATAACAGATGTCCCAATATAAGAAATCTTTAGGATATACCTCCTTTGATATCAAATTGTGATAGACCGACCCGGGTTACCCTCAAACCTGTAACCTGACCTAATTTGTCACATACCTGAAGGACATTCCCGATCCCCATGGGCTGGTGACAAGCACCCGAGCATCGAACAATACAACAGAGGGAACAATTTCACCCAAACTGAATAATCACATGGAATATATATACATATATATATATATATAACAAGAAGCAATAGTGGAAGATAAACAAGATATATATTCCATAACTATATGAAAATAGAAGAAACAGTCAACTGTAAAAATAGCTAAAACTCCAAGAAAAGTCAAACTGAAAAGGAATAAAAACCAAACAGCTACTCCAAACTATGGTAGGGATGAACTCCCACCATCTCACCAACAACTACCCAACCATATGACATGAACCTTGCCACATCACTATAGAACCTTGCCTTTCCTTATATTGGAAGACAAAAAAAGGTCTACGCACCACCAAAGAGGTGCGCAAGGTGTGAGCTAACAGACTCAATAGGATCCCACCCAGGTGTTCCATAACTAGTCTCTGTATAAAAATTCTTGTATGCTCATTTTAAGTAAAAAAATGGCATGATAAGAAATAAAGTAGTTTTATAGAAAATATGGTAAACATTTCATTTTTTCACAGTTATAAAAAAAAGGTATATCAATTTCAAATCATATTTTCCATATCATTTTAAACAAGAAAAAACATTCATATCATGGCTAACTCAGAAAGCCAATCAATACAAAACATAAGCACAAGTATCACAACACCAAGGAATACTATAGGTCCAGGCCGCATACTAATCATACCAAAATCAATCAGTGAACAAATCCAATCCTAGAACACATGCCTAGGAAGTATAGGAATACCCCATGAGTAAACCCCCCAAAATATCAATATTGATCCCCTAGAAAAACCATCCTAGGAAACAGAGGAAATCCCCAAGACAAACCTCCTTGATAATCACAAAAAAATAGACGATGGACCTAAGCTAAACCTTCCACCTAAGTTTCCAAAGTAACCCATATACTCTTTTCACAATTCATTCCAATGCTTGAAAACTATTTCACAAATTACATTTCAATGCTTTGAAAATACCCATTTTCTATCCATTTATCAATAACCAGGGAAAAACCATTTCTCTTCAAAATATCTTTTCAACACACATAAAAATATCATACTAATTACATTTATAAATCAATTTATAAAGTAAGAACAATCAATCTTATCAACATAGGACAAAGATGGAACCACCTACCTCAAAACTCAGGTTACACACGCCCATAATGGAATCCACCAAAAAAAAGAACCTAAAAATGACAATAAAGGACCTAGAATAATATCCACATCAATATTGATTCAATTTAGAATAAAAGAGGTTGATGGAAGATAAGAAACCCACATACCTCAAAGACGAAGACTCTTCGCACCACGAGCGATGGAATAAAAGGCCTCTGGAATGAGATCACACAATGGATCTAGAAGAAACCAAGAAGAATCACCAACCTTAGACCAATGGTTCCAAAGATGTCACCCAATGGTGATACCATGATCAAGGTCAATGAAGAAACGTAAATACAAATTACCCATATAGATGAACCACAAATCACAATGGAGATCGAACGTCGAACAGATCAATACGAAAGGAAGGGAGTCTCTGAAAATCACCTAGGAAGAGTCTCTGTTTGAGAGTAAAGGAGTCTGGAAAGAAAGGACTAAGAAAAAAAATTCCAAACTCATATTTTAAAACTGGACATAGGCCATTACATGATGTGTAACCCTGGTTCATGACGTGTAACTACCACATCACATATACGCTAAAAAACAAATAACCTCGGATTAAAAATCCATCATTTAGACCATACACAATGTATAATAACCATTCACGACATATATCAGTTCAAAACATGATCTTACCTTTCACGACTTACATCCAACACTCACTACACAACATGTAACATAGTTACATGGTGTGTAACTATTCTGCAACCTACATAAAATCCAGAAAACAACTTTTAAAGATTTTAAACCAAAAGGGAACTTAGAGAGAGGGAAAAAATTACCCGATAATGGTAACAAGATGTTAGAATATTCCACCTTTTCTCAGGATGGTAATTATAGTGACCCAATACTTTTTCACATATTTTTACATGATTTTAAGTATAATTATCCATGAAAAATAACAAGGATAAAAAATATAATGTCTTTGGAAGACTATGTACATAATTAGAAAACATGAAACTAGAATAAAACATCATTTTATTAATCTTAATAATGAGATACTAACTCCCTTTGAGCTTCTATAAATGTATAGGATAAACTGGGGAATACATAAACAAAATAGATGTGCTAAAAATCCAATAAGGGAATAAACATGAGAATAAAGCATAACACATGAGTTATAAGACATAACATGATAACATAAAAGGAATGAATCATGAATAAACATATGGAATCATAACATATAGAACATGGAATCATATGATCATGGAAATATTTAAATGTGTTAGAAACATATAACATGACATAAACATGAGTCAAATCTTACTTCCAAGACTATAATACATGGTGAAAAAGGTCCCATAATGGATTAAGTTTACTCCCTAATCCCATAAATGATGTCGCATGCGACTAAAAATTACCCAATTCATTGGATTACTATCTGGGTGCACCCATAATAACATGTTCATGTCCATATACACCACACAAATAATCAAATATAAGGAATAAACATAAGGGTTACCCATGGAAAGAAATTGGTATCGTAATCATGTCATAAGGCACAAACAAAGGAAATTTAACAAGGGTATCCATGAAATAGTGGATTTAAATCATATTTTGACATTCATAAAGTAAAAATAAGCATATATCATGATAAATTATGTCCAACTAAAGTGAAAACATGTAAAAAGAGTGGTTTAGTAACCTTGGAAATTTTCCAATCAAGAGGGGTTTTAAAAGAAGAGGTAAAGAGTATTTAAAATGAGTAAGAGAATAATAATTTACATAAAAACAAAATTGAACTAAAATGGTTTTCCAAATAACATGTAGTATTTTTATAAAACATTTCATTTAGTGGTACTTTAAAAGAGACAAAGAAAATATAGAGGTTCCCCTTAATCAACTTTTTAAAAGGAATTAAGAGTAGAACCTTTAATACATGTATATCCCCATCAAATAAAGATTAAATAAATATAGTATATATGTGTGAGAAATATATATAGAATATATAAAAAGTATATAATAATAATTAATTGATAAATTGAGGTGGATAAAGAGATAATTTAACTTAAAGGAAATATGGAGGTTCGGAAAGATCCCTTACTTTATGTCCAAATGCGTTATGTACTTGCACAAAATGTCCTGCATAATCAAATTAGATTTATTAATTACTTAATTAAGAACCTATTATACATGTATTTGATTTATTATAATTTTATTAAGTTAATTTATGGATATTTTTATGAGTTATAAAGTTCAATTTTTTCATTCTGGGAGTGTTCTGTTTCATGGTTTCATGGTCGGTATACTTGTATATAATTATGGAAGTTATTTTCAAATGGGAATAATTATACATAATTGAAATTACATGGTATTAATTCAATTATATAAGTTTAAATGATCCCATATATCACTTTATTTTATGGTATGAGGATGATTCATTTGATAAAATGTTAATGATAAATGTTTAGTTTATTTTGGCGGTTTATCAATCTTCATGAACTAGTTTTGTTTTATTTAATATTATGTATATATATTAGTTATATAATGTAAAAAAAAATTATAATATAAATATTAAAATCTATTTTAACCATAATAATGGTTTTATGAACAACCTTGAATGCGGTAATGGAAAATGAAAACTCATTATCCACGAAGATGGTAAACCACCATAATTTGGACAACGATTTCGTTTCTTTGTATAAGAGAAGATGCGAAAAGGGATGAAAAAAAGACATTAAATTATAAATATAAAATTATAGTATATAAATTATGATATATTTATTATTATTTTATGGATGAAGGAGGTTAGGAGAATTTATAAAAAATAAATGAAATTAAAAGAGATGGTTTGAGAAAGTTACCTCTTGAATATCACCTCCTTGAATGACCCCTTAAGGAACTTGGAATTGGTCTTTTTTTAGGCCAATAGTTATTTACAAATGGGAAGAGTCTTGGTAAGTAAATTTGGTAGAATATTGACAATATAAAAGGATTATAAGGTGTGAGGATAAAGGGTGGTGAGGGGTCGTATTTATAGGGGGAGGAGAGGGGTGTTTTTGATTATTATATTCATTAGTTTATTATTTTCAATCAAGACTATCAATAGTGTTGATTACTATGACTAAATATAGTAAATGGTTCAGGAGAGTTCTAAAAAATGTATTCTTACATCAGTAATGGATCAAAAATTCATGTATTTGGCATATAATGTTAAATACCGTAAATTATCGTATTTTACTATTCACCAAAAAATTCAACTATTTTAAAAAAATCCAAAAAATTCACCCTAACAATTTTTTGACATGTAGATTTAAAATAAAAAATCCATTTTATTAAAATAATTTTCTAAATATTAGAAATTTAATTTTTTAAATAAAATCATCATTTATTCGAAAAATATCGATTTTAATATTATAATCGTTTTTTGACCCTTTGAAAAATTAATTAAGGTCACATAAAATTATCTTATAATTATAATAAAATTTAATATTAATTTGTGAATATATTTTATTAAAATAAATTTTCTTTTAAATAATTATATTAATTATAAAATTATAAATAAACATTTACGTTTTACAAAAATACCAACACATACTTTATCATTTTTTAAAACATTTATTTACTTATACCATGATATAAATATTTAATTTTTTATTTATAAGATACCTAAATTTTATTTTATACTTTAATAAGTGAGGTTACTATTCTAATGACTAAATTACTATTCTTAATGGTTAGATTAAAATTTCAATGGTCAGATTTATAACGGTCATATAGGTTCCTTAATTCTTATAAATACCCATTATTTCATTCAATTCTATTTTTATTAAGGTTATATATATAATTTCATCTTCAAAATGAATATTTTATTATTAAAATTATTTTTTATTTATAGATATTTGTTTGTGAGTACAATTATTCTAGTTTATTGAGAAGATCCAAACATTCCCATTTTTATTATCTTATTTTATATTTATTATCCTGCTGTAATATTTGGCATTCTTATTGACTTATTTGATGACTAATGCATCATTGTTCATTTATGAGAATAATATTTTTTTGTTTTCTATATGTGATGTATGATATTTATACTACATGACATAATTATAAGAAGGAAATTCCATTGATAAAATTCTAGATCATTACATTCTCCCCCCTTAAGAAATTTTACCCTCAAAATTTGATTTTTCATACTAATGTGAAAAAAGGTGAGGGTATTTCTCCTTTATATCTTACTCCGGTCCCCATGTTTCCTCTTCATACTTATGGTTTCTCCATAGTACCTTGACCAAGTGAGTGGTCTTGTTACATATAAACTTGTCTTTATGGTCCAAAATCTTCACCGACTACTCCTCATAAGAGAGATCATTTTACAGCTGTACCACTTCTGAGTTTATAAGTTCTAGTCAATAGGCCACAAATCCAACCTGATAAAGAATCTCTATGGGGCCAATGTACCAAGGAATTAGCTTTCCATTCTTCCCAAATCTAATGAATCTCTTCCATGAAGATATGCAAATTCATACCATGTCACTAACCTCAAACTCTAAGTCATGTTGATGATTATTTACATAGCTCTTCTGTCAAATTTTGGCAGCTCAGATATACTATTGGATGGTCTTCACCTTTTCTACCATTTCCTCGACCATTTTAGGCCCCAAAATCTTACTTTCACCAACTTTATCCTAACATGCAGGTGTTCTATATATTTTCCCATAAAGGGATTCTTATGGATCCATTTGGATGCTTGAGTGAAAACTATTTTTTGTAAGAAAACTCAACTAGTGAAATATGTTGATCCCATCCTCCTTTGAAGTCCACTGATCATGCTATCAACATGTCTTCTAGTGTCATAATAGTCCACTCATACTATCCATCAGTCCAGGGGTGATCCACCATACTGAAGTTAAGTTCAGTGTTTAGAGCATGTTGGAGACTTTTCCAGATTTTGGAGGTAAATCTTAGATCATGATTGGATATAATCTATAGTGGTACTAAAAGCAGCCTCAACACTTATCTGTTGTATATCCATGAAATTTAGTTAGGTGAGAAGTCCTATCAAATCAAAATAAATTGATTAGTCTTTATAATATGATCCACAATGATCCATATAGCATTATTTTCTCTGTATGTCTTCGGAAGTCCAATGAAAAAGTCCATAGTGATATTTTCGCATTTCTATGTAGGTATGAGTAGTGGTTTCATAATAACATTATAATTTTTTCCTTTAATGCTTAACTTCCTTAAATTCTAGGCACTTTTATGCATATTTAGTGATCCCCTTCTTTATACTGTCCCACCAATAGTTCTCTCGGAGATCTTGATACATATTTGTGCTCCCTGGGTGGATAGAGAAGGTTGATAGATATGAATCATTCAGAATCTCTTTTTTTATCTCTATATTGGATGGTAAACATAGTCATGACCCAAATATTACAAATCCTTCCTCAAAAATTTTGAACTCCAAGGATTTCCCATTTTTGATAGTTTCCACATTCTGAATTTTCACATCATTCCTTTGAGAATCCTTTATCTTATCTAAAAGGGATGATTGAGAAACCATTTTTGAAATGAATTACAATTTACCTTCCTTTATGATTCCCATGACCATCCTTTGAAAGTCAAAGAAGTTTGTATCCTTATCAATTCTTATCATTGATAAAGTAACAAGATCCTTTCTACTTAGAGCATATGCCACTTTATTTAATTTACCAGGATGATAGTGGATTGAGAAATCATAATACTTAATGATTTATAACCATATTAACTATTTAATATTAATCCCCTTATGTGTGAATATATATTTGAGGCTATTATGATCATTATATATCTCACACTCCTCCCCAGAGATATAATGCAACCAAATTTCTAATGCAAATATCACAACTGCCAACCTTGATCATGCGTGAGATAGTTTTTCTTATGAACTTTCAGCTGCCTTGAGGCATAAGATATTACTTTATCATTTTTCTTAAGTAAACATCCTAATAACTTCTTTGAATCATATCTATATACCACAAAAATTTCCCCACTTGTTGGTAGTGTAAGCACTGTGTAGTGATAATCCTAGTTTTCAACTCTTTGAAATAATATTTGCATTCAACGGTCCAAAAAAACTTTAATCCCTTCCAAGTCAACTTTGTTAGTGGGTTTTAAAATCATGAAAAGTTCTTCAAAAATCATTGTTAATACCTATAAATACCAAATAAAATATGGATCTCCACTATAGATTCTATTCTAGGACACTCCTCAATTGACTTTATTTTATAAGGGTCCACATATATTTATTTTTCGGTGATAAAATTCCCCAATAATGATACTTATTCCATCCAAAACTCACATTTAATGTAATTTTCATATAGTTTCTCAATTCACAAAGTCTTTATCACAATATTCAAATTCTCCTCATATTCCTCCTTTCTCTTAGAGTATACCATAATATCATCTATGGAAACTACCACAAATTTTTCAACGTAATATCTACAAAATATATTCATTAAATCCATGAAAATTTATGGATCATTAGTGAGTCCTAAGGGAATCACCATGAACTCATAGTGTCCATACCTCATTTGAAAGGCAGTCTTGGGAATATCTTCCTTACTCACCTTTAATTGGTGATATCCCAACCAAAGGTCCACTTTAGAGAAATACTTGGCCCCATATAGTTGATAGAACAAGTTATTTATCTATGGTTGGGGATACTTTTTATTTATCATTATTTTTTTGAGCTCACAATAATAAACACATAGGCACATTGATCCATACTTCTTTGTAATGAAGAGGACTTGAATACCCCATGGTGAATAACTTGGGTGTATAAAACTCTTTCCTAGATTCTCTTGTAACTCCTTCTTTTGTTCTTGTAACTCAATGTTGTCCATCTTGTAAGGATTCGTTGATATAGGCAGAGATCTAGGTATAATATCAATTGAGAACTCAACCTCTCAGTCACGAGGAAGACTAAATAATTCTTCAGGGAACACATCATTGTAGTCCCTAACAATGGGAATGTCTTTGAGTATGATCCTATCCTTTCTCTCAATCATTTGATCTAGATATGATTGCTCATAAGGCAATAGTATCCACAATTGAGATGACGATTCTGAATTAGATTAATCCTCCTCTCTATAATTGTTTAGGATTGGGGGATACCTCGAGATATGAAGAGTGATATCCCTTTCTTGATAGTTGATGTTGGATTTATATACAGTTAGCCAATCCATGACCAATATAGAATAAAACTCCACCAAAGGAAGTAATAGAATATTTTATAGGACCTTTAGTCTAAAAAAATTAACCAAGGATATATACTTTAGATTAAATAATTTCCCCATTCACTATTCTCAATAATAACTCAACTTTCATATTTTGAGGTGGTGTTTGAATATTTCTACTAAAATTTAAGGATATAAAAGAATGCATAGAACTAGAATCAAATAGTATATTCATTATTCTTGAATGAATAACCAATTTACCTATCACCACATCATTTTCAAGTTCCACATCAGCAGTAGTGATAACATATGACCTTATATACTACCTTGTATCTTGTTTCTATTGATTGTCTCTGATAAACCTTGGCTTAGGGATTTGTCTTTAATAATGCCTATGTTCCTTGAAGTTGAAATATTGTACTACTGGAAGAGTTTTGATCTAAAACTTCCTTTATTATTCCACATTAGTGGTCTTATTTAAATACCTTTGATAATAATTAGCCTGATGACCCTCTATCCCACATTTTAAACATATCTTGGTTCCCTTTAGATAGTTCCCAAGATGTTTATTCCCATACTTTTGATATGTGGGATACTGGGTTTTATTTCCTTCATGGTATTTATTTGTTAATATTCTTATATTAAACTCAATTTTCCTCTTTTTATATCTAATCCAAAATTACCACTAAGAGTCACAAATATCCATATCAACCTTTTGGGAACATCAGACAATCTCCTCATAGATTTCAAAGTTTTGAATCACCAAGAGTTTTCATAGACTTGGCTTTAATCCACTAAAGAAGCAACCCACCTTACTTTCAGTGTTCATGAAAAAGATAGAGGTATATCATGCAAGCCTTGTAAAGTTTTCCTCATACATCCTGATAGATTCATCTTCATTTTTATTTAGTTTGAGGAACTCCCTCTTTATATTAAGACATAGATTTTGGGGAAAATATTTATTGAAAAATATTTTCTTGAATCATTCCCAATCAATGGAATAAATTTCCTCCCTAGACTTTGTGTTTTTGATCAGTGTCCACCACTGATTAGCTTACCCATCAAAATGATAGCCCACTAGTATGAATTTCTCTTCTTATGATCATTAAAGGATAAAGAATATCTACTCAATGGATTTAATCCATTATTATTAAATGATAATATTCACTAAAGATAGGATGACTTTTTCATATAAAGGATTTAATAATAACGTTTTCTTTATTAGGAGAAATAGGGCGTTCTACAAGATTCAAGTTATTATTCATAACTTGAGCCAGTTGAGACAATACTTTCATGAAGTTCTAGAATACTATTCCCATTATACTTGGCATTTCATTAGGGAAATCGTTACATTTCCTATCAAATTGGTTGTTAGAAAGGTTCTCCTATTTCCATCCATTAACTAAATAAATAGAAAAAACAATTAGGGGGATTGAATTATTATCTAACGAGCATATAAAAAGGCAACTATTAAAATAGAATGAATAACATATAAATGAAAATTATATCTCAACTTATGATTCCCTAAGTTTAAATCTATTTTATCCATTGTGGACAAATTATCCCTTAGGTTATTACTAAATATTTATAGTCCTAATCCCCAAAAATAACTAGACTGTGCCTCTAATAACAAATATTGAAACCCAAGACTTATATATATATTTACATGATTTTAAGAATAATTATCCATGAAATACAAACCAAGGATTAAAAAGTATAGTATCTTTAGAAGACTAGGTACATAATTATAAAAAAATAAACTAGAATAAAAAATTATTTTATTAATCTCTATAATGATATATTAACTCCCTTTGATATCCTATAACTGCATAGGACAACCTAAGGAATACATAAACAAAAGGTATGAGCTAAAAAGCCTAGTAAGGGAATAAAAATGGTAATAAAGCATAAAACATGAGTTAGAAGGAATAAAATGATAAAATAAAAGGAATGGATCATGAATAAACTTGTGTAATAATATAATATAGAAAATGGAACCATATAATCATGGAAATATTAAAATGTGGTAGCAATATATAACATGACATAAACATGAGTCAAAGATAACTTCCAAGATTATATCACATGGTTGATAGAGTCTCATAATGTATTAGGTTTACTCCCTAATCCTATACATGACTTATCACGAGACTAAATATTACCCAATGCATTAGAGTGATATCTATGCACACCCATAATAACATGTTCATGTATGTGCCACATATAGAATCAAACATAAGGAATAAACATAAGGGTTACCAATGGAAAGAAATGGGTATAGTAATCATGTCATAATGAATAACCAAAGGGTGTATAAAAATGGTATCCATGAAAGAATAGATTTAAAATTTACTTAGAAATTTATAAATTAAAAATAAGAATATATCATGATAAATTATGTCCAACTAAAGTGAAAACATGTAAAAATAGTGGTTAAGTAACCTCAAAAATGTGTCTCTTAAGCGTGGTTTTAATAGGAGAGGTAAAGAGTCTTTAAAAGAGGAAATATAATAATAATTTACACAAAAATATAAGTGAAATAATTTTTTTTCCAAATAAGGAGTGTTTTTATAAAACATTTCATTAAGTGGTACTTTAAATTAGAGAAAGAAAATAAAGAAGTTCCCTTTAATCAACTTTTTGAATGGAATTATGAACGGGACCTTTAATACATGTATATTACCATCAAAGAAAGATTAAATAAACATGATATATATGTATAAGAAATATATAAATAACATAAAAGAATTATATAATAATAATAAAGTGATAAATTGAGGTAGATAAAGAGATAATGTAACTTAAAGGAAGTATGGAGGTTCATAAAGATCCCTTACCTTATGTCCAAATGCATTATGCACTTGCACTTAATATAATGGATAATGAAATTAGATTTATTAATTACTCAATTAATAACCTATTATAATTTTATTTAATTTATTATAATTTTTTTAAGTTCATTTATGGCTATTTTGATGAGTTATAAAGTTCAATTTCATCATTCCAAGAGTGTTCGTTTACATGGTTTCATGGTCGGTTTACTTGTATAAAATTATAAAAGTTATTTTAAATTGGGAATAACTCTATATAAGTGAAATTATATAGTGTGAATTCAATTAAATAATTTTAAATGATCCCATATATCATTTTTTTCTGGTATTATTATGATTCATTTGATAAAACATTAATGATAAATGTTTAGTTTTTTTGGCGGTTTTTTGATCATCACAAACAAGTTTCATTTTATTTAATATCATGTCTATATATTAGTTATAGAACATGAAATAAGTTATAATATACATATCAAAATATGGTTTAACCCTAATAATGTTAATATTACCAGTCTTGAAGGCGCTAATGGAAAACTAAAACTCATTATCCATGGAGATGGTAAACCATCATAATTTGGAAAATAGTTTCATTTATTTGAATAAGAGGATATGGAAAAATGATTGGAAAAAATATATTCCATTATAAATATAAAATTACATTATATAAATGATAATGGATTTATTATGGTTTTATGTATGAAGTAGGTGAAGAGAAGGTAGAAAAAAGAAATGAAATTAAAAGATATGGTTTGAGAATGTTTCCTCTTGAATATCACCTCCTTGAAGGACCCCTTAAGGAACTTGGAATTGGTATTTTTCTAAGACCAGTAGCTCTTATATGTGGGTAAGAGTCTTGGGAAAGTAATTGGGTAAAATATTGACAATATACAAGTCTTGGAAGGTGTGAGGATAAGGGGTGGTATTTATAGGGGAGGAGAGAGGTGTTTTTGATTATTATATTCATTAGTTTATTATTTTAGGTCAAGATTATCAATAATGTTGATTATTATAATTAAATATATTAAATAGTTCAGTATAGTTTGAAACAATAGGTTCTTACATCTTATATGACTCAAAAATTCATGTATTTGACTTATAATGTTAAATACCATAAATTACTGTATTTCACTATTCACAAAAAATTCAACTATTTTAGAAAAAACACAAAAATTAATCCTAACCAATTTTTTATGGGTATTTTTTAAAAATGGAAACAATTTTATGAAAATAATTTTATAAATATGTTAAATTTAATTTTTAAATAAAATAATCATTTATTTGAAAATACCAATTTTAATATTATAATCAATTTTTTGATCCTTTGAAAAATTAATTAAGGTCACATAAAATTATCATATAATTATAATAAAATGTAATATTAATTTATGTATATATTTTTAAAAAATAAATTTTCTTTTAAATCATTATATTAATTATAAAATTATAAATAAACATTTACATTTAAAAAAATACCAACGCATAATTTGTCATTTTAAAAAAATTATTTACTTATTCCATGATATAAATATATATATATTTTTTATTTATAATATACCTAAATTTTATTTTATACTTTCATAGATTAGGTTACAATTCTAATGATCATATTATTATTCTTAATGGCTAGATTACTATTCCAATGGTTAGATTTATAACGATCATATAGGTTCCTTAATTCCTATAAATACCACTTATTTCATTCACTTTTATTTTTTTATTAAGGTTATATATATATAACTCTATATTCAAAATTAATATTTTATTAATAACATTATGTTTTATTTCTATAATTTTGTTCGTGTGTGAAGTTATTCTAGTGGATCAAGTAGATCCAAATTTTCCCATTTTTGTTATCTTATTTTCTATTTATTGTCCCAATATAATATTTTACATTATTATTAGTTTATTTTATAACTAATTCATCATTATTAATTTATTATAATAATATTTTGTTGTTTTCTCTATGTGATGTATGATATTTATACTACATGACATAATAATAAGAAGGAAATTCCATTGATAAAATTTTGGGTCGTTACATTCTCCCACCCTTAAGAAATTCTCCCCTCAAAATTTCATCTTACATACTAAGGTGAAAAAGGATGAGGGTATTTCTCCTTCATCAGTTCCTCTGGTCCCTATATAATCTCTTCACACTTATGGTTTCTCCATAGTACATTGACCAGGTGAGTGGTCTTGTTATGTAGAACCTTGTCTCTACGGTCTAAAATCTTCATCGGTTTCTCCTCATAAGATAGATCATTTTCTAGCTGTACTACTTCTAAGTTTAGTATATGTGATGGATCTGGTATGTATTTCCTTAGGATGGATACATGGAATACATCATGTAATTGAGACATGGTTGGTGGAAGTGCTAGTCGATGAGACACAACTTTGACCCAATAAATAATTTTGAAGGGTCCGATGTACCTAGGATATAACTTTCCTTTATTCCCAAATATCATGACTCTCTTTCATAGAGATATACAGAGGAATACCTTATCACCAACTAAAAACTATAAGTCCCATATATAATTATCCAAATAGATCTTTTATCAACTTTGTGAAGACCATATATGTAATTCCCTAACCCCAGTTACCTAGAGTCAGTGCATTACTACATAACATTGACATGATCACAAGGGATAAAATCCTGAAAGACCGATTATTTTAACAGACTTGGAAATACTAGATAGAAACATAAGTTTTAAATTAAATTATGAAATGAAAAACAACAACATTGTGTCTCCTTTTAACACATTCATCTCCCTTAGACTATGCTTGCAGGTCATTCATACTATACTTATTTGCATCCTGGAAAAAATAAAACATAGAAAGGGGTGAGCTGAGGTGTTCAGTAAGGATAACAATATAGAGTAAACTTTCATAAATAAGTATAAACATTTAAGGAAATGTATAAGACTAAAACAAAAGCCTTTTAAACTTAAACTTCAACATAATATAGCAAAGATAAATCAAATAATTCCATTTACTTATTCACATGGATATTCTACTAGTCAAATAGTCACATATAATATCAATAGCCAATTTCATAATGACGGAATACATAATGTTGGACATCATAACCACATAGTCAAGGCCTCATGCCAAGACTGCAAATAAGATTTTTCCAAGGCCTTGTGCCAAGACACTAGTTTGTCTCATGAGACCTACAGATGCATTGAGGAGCTATAGCGGGTTCCACCCGTCACTTACTAAGTCCAATGCATTCTTCATATGAAAAGGTTGAAACATAACATAAATAGTCGTATTAAAACTAACATACAAAATGTTAATACTTTAACCATAAACCATTAATGGTATAAAAATAAAACATCCACAGTCAAACATATCACAAAAACTTCAATACAATATGGAAGATTGTATCATAATAAATCAACTTCAAACAAGTGTAAAATCCATCAAAGGATGTTGACATAGATTAAATCAAAACTATATGAGAGGAATATCTCTTTTTATTTTGAAATCATTTAAAAGTCACGTAATTATAAAAGAAAAAATTTATTTTAAAAACATTATTATAATCTTGTAAGGGAATATTTGAAGGTGTTATAATGGCGAAAAATAGCCGCACTCACCATATAAGTTAAAAAAAACATTCTTTCCTTAATTTTGTCAAAAAGGTCATAAAGGACCTTGTTTGGAAAATGAGGGAAAGATTACTTTCAAAACATTTTATAAAAAGTCAAACAAGGGTACAAATGACTTTAACCCATAATCTAGGAAATAGTAAAAATGTTTTGAGATACATTTTTAAGAAACATGGATGTGGATGATAAAGAGGTCCCAATAGATACTCACATATAAACAACCTCAGATAATAAAGAGATTGTAAAATTAAACCTTACCTTGTACTTTTCCTTGATCGAGGGTACTTTAACCACTTGTATAATAGTTAAATCATTGTTATTAAATTATACAAGAAACACATACATAAATATTATATCATATATGATCTTCTAATATTGCTTTGTTACTAATATTTTAGTAGTGTCATTGTTTCGGGTGTTAACTGATTCGTTTTCATTTATATGATTGGTTACATAAGCCATGTTTGTTATGGATAGAATGTATTTGATTCATATCCAAAATTATATTAATTTCTTGAACATTATTTTTAATAATAAAATGAAAATTATTCTTGAATGGTTATTATGGGGAATGAATTTCATCACGTTAGTGGAGACGGTAATCCGTACGTACGCACGAGCAACAATATCATTCTATTAATGGTGAAATAATATGTAATCGTATGTTATATCATATATAGATAATAATTAAAATGTTATATTTATTATTTACATCAGTTAAACTCATTATTATACCCATCCAAATAATAAAGTGTTTGAATAACAAACTACACCACGACGTGGAGACGGTAAGTCGTACGTACGCACGTATGATGACTTGTCATTCATAAGATGGATAGAATAATGAATATGGTTGTACAATATTTATAATAACATAAAATTATTTATAAGTTACTGGTGTTATTATTTTGTTATGGAAACAACAAATAAATAGGAAATGGAAGAAGAAAAGAACTTTGAAAGAGGTGGTAAAATTATTACCTCTTCTTCGGGAGTTTCCTTTTGAGTTGATCAAAAGGGATCCTTATGTTGGATTTCTGATCAAAGTAAGGCCTCTAGGTCTAAGTGAGGGTAGTTGGGAGGATATTTGAGTAGGGTTTGGCTGAGCCAAATGGATTTGGAGGTGTGATTTTGAGTGAAGGGGAAGTAACCTTTTATAAGATAGGTGATGGTCACTTTAGGAAAAGCTTGAAATATTATTTTATTATACAATCATGTTCAGTTTATAATGGATTCAAAATGATCTATTTCAAGTATAAGGTGGATATGGGTCTAAAATCACTCAACTAATAGGTTTTAGATAGGTTTATGTCACCTTATTAACCTTATCCTTTAGATTTAACTCTTAGTTAAATAGTTTAACTTTTACCATGAATTATTGTATTATTATAATAAATTATTAATAAACTTACTATAAAAAGAAAAGAGAACCCCAAGTGGCTAATTATTGATATATATAACCTTATCTAAGTCCTATAGATGAACCTTATATTTTTAGGAATATTATATCAATTAATAATAGTATTTTTTTAAATACTCATTTATGTCAATTTTGACACTATTTGGTATTTTATTTTTGTGAAAGTCATAACAACTTTATAACTTCAAAAAAAATTTATTTAATAAACCCTAACATGTCATATTAAACTAAAAAATTAGTGTAATTCATAAAAATACTCAATTTATATTTATTTTGATCTTTATAATATTATTTTTTTAATCTTTTAATAATAAAGTAATTACTGCATCATCATTGTGTCATAAATAAATTTAATTATTTAATGTCTAAAAATTATAAATAAAATTAAATTATGTAGGAAATATTTTTAGATTTATAATGAATATTTATAGTCTAATTTATCTTATGTATAAACCTATATTAAAAATGGTTTAGTTATTAAACTTTGAATTTAATACTTTTAACTCTTCTTTAAATAAAACAATAATAAATGTCCTAATCTAATCCAAGTGGACAAAAAGGATCATATTTTATTCCTAAGGTTGATTTTGGTCGAAATAAACTTATCCAATAGAATTAATACACATGTTAGGGTAATTATAATATCATTTTACCTTTAATTACACTATTTACTTTTAACCGTGGTAAATAAAAGTCAAAATTCACTATTCACCAAAAATTATTTTCATCTTATTGAACCACATTTTACTTACTAATATCAACCGTGTCTCTCGGATTTTTGAAATTCAATTCACAGAAGCGGTAAAATTACGTTTAATGCAAATTTTCAAATGCGCTTAGAAGGTGGGTAAAAGATGGTAAAAAGTTCAATAAAATTTTATATTTCTAATATTATTATAAAATGACTCCAATTAATTACATTTAAAATTTATAGGTATTATATATATATTTTTACCTAATATAAATTTAAATAAAACGAATAATTATTTAAATAAAAATTCGGTTTTAACTAATAACGCAGTATTTTTCACTATTCATCAAAAATTGAAAGTTTTCAGAAAAATAAAAAAATTCATCCTAAGCTAATTTTGATATTCCGAATCCAAAAATTAAGTCCATTTTGAAAAATAAAATTTATAAAATTTTAAAAAGTGGGTATTACTATTCATAATGGCTAGTTTGATTTGTCGTGGTGTGTTAAAACTTCAAGTTGCATACAATGTAAGCTATTGCATTATTCAAAGGGAAACGTACTATGGAAGCTTGGGGTGTTACATTCTCCTTTCCTTCAAATAATTTCATCCTCTAAATTTCTTGAATATTACTGCATAAAAATATTTGGGTGGTTTTTCGTCATAAGTTCCTCGGGTCCCACGTTGCCTCTTCCATCTTATGATTTCTCCATAGAACTTTCACCAGATGAGTTTTTTGGTTTCTCAACACTTGTTCTTTGGTATCAAGAATTCTTATAGGCTCTTCTCAACAAGACAAGTAAGGTTCCAGTTCTATTTCTTCATTGGTGAGTACATGCGTTGGGTTAGGCATGTATTTTCTCAACAGTGATATGTGGAACACATCATGAACTTTGGAGAGACTTGGCAACATTTCCAAACGATAAGCTACAAATCCAATTCGTTCAAGAATTTCGAAAGGTCTGATGTACCTGGGACTTAATTTTCCCTTCTTACTGAATCGTATAACACCCTTCCATGGAGATAACTTCAAGAAAACATGATCTCCTACTTGAAATTTTAAATATTTCCTTCGGTTATTAGCATAAATTTTTTGACTACTTTCGGCTGCTTTGATGTGGGTTTGGATAACCTTAACCTTTTACATTGTTTCCTCAACAAGTTCTGTGCCTATAAGTTTTCTTTCACCAAAATCATCCCAAAAAGTTGGTGTGCGACATCTCTTTCCATATAACGCTTCTTCATATGGTTCCATCTGAATACTTGAATAGAAGCTATTGTTATAGGAAAATTATACCAGAGGTAAATATTGATCCCATATACCTTGAAAGTCAAGTGAGAAAGATCTCAACATGTCTTCTAAGGTTTGAATAGTCCATTCTTATTGTCCATCAGTTTGAGGGTGGTAGGCAGTGCTCAAACGAAGTTCAGTATCCAAGGCATTCTGAAGACTTTTCCAGAATCTTGATGTAAAACAGGGATCATGATCATAAACAATCGATAGGGGTACTCCATGAAGTCTTACAACTTCATTAATATATAGTATTACTAAACGTTCAAGTGGTAAATCTTCTCTTATAGCAGGAAAATGTGCTGACTTGGTAAGACGATCAACAATGAACCATATTGCATCATTCCTTCTAGGAGTCTTTGGTAGTCCCATTAAAAAGTCCATCATAATATCATCCTATTTACACTCAGGTATGGGAAGAGTTTGCATGAATCCTCTAGGATGTTCTATTACAGCTTTTGCTTGTTGATAAACCATACATATTGACACATAATCACTAATATCTCTCTTCATGTTGTCCCACCGAAAATGTTCCTTCAAATCTCTATACATATTAGTTTTACTAGGGTGTATAGAGAAATTGGAGCTATGAGCATCATCCAAAAATTCCTTTTTAGATCAGGTATGTTAGGAACACAAAGTCTCTTCCCAAATTTCAAAATCCCATATTCATATACAAAGTTGATCAATCTCCCATTGTTCACAGATTTAATTTTCTTTTGAAACTCCTCATCATCATTTTGAGAACTTTTTATCCTTTCTAGTAAAGATGGTTTAACAACCATTTAAAAAAGTATTGATGTTTCAACTTCCATGATTATTCCCATATCCATATTTACTGGATCCATGAACATATGATCCCTTTCAACTCTCATCTTGTTCAAAAATCCACGATCCTTTCTGCTCAAAGCATCTACCACCTTATTTTCCTTCCCTAGGTGGTAGTGTATCGTGTAATAATAATCCTTGAGTAGTTCAAGCCACCGTCTTTTCCTCATGTTGAGTTATTTCTATGAGAAAATATACTTCAAACTCTTGTGATCGGTATATATATAACATTTTTCACCATAGATATAGTGTCTCCATATCTTCAAAGCAAAAATTATAGCTGTTAACTCAAGATCATGAGTGGGATAGTTTTGTTCATGAATTTTTAGTTGTCATGATACATAGGCAATAACTCTATCATTCTGCATAAGGACACAACCAAGTCCTTTCTTTGAAGCATCATTATAAATAAAAAACCCATCATTCTCCGATGGTAGATTCAAGATAAAATAATTGACTAATATTTTCTTCAGTTATTCAAAACATTCTTCACACTCTTTTGTACAAACAAATTTAACCCCTTTATGTGTGAGCTTGGTTAATGGGTTAGCCAATCGGGAAAAATTTTGGATGAAACACCGTTAATAACCTGAAAAACCAATAAAACCATGTACCTTAGTTATAATCGTCAGTGCTGTCCTTTCTTGTATTGCTATTGTCTTAGAAGGATTAATAGAGATTCCATCCTTAGAGACAATATGACCAAGAAAAGAAATTTCCTAAATCTAGAATTCACACTTGCTAAACTTCCCATATAATTAATTTCATCTAAGGGTTTTTAGAATAGTGCACAAGTGATTTTCATTATCTTTATAGATTTTGGAGTAAACTAAGATATCATCAATAAATAACACTACAAAGTCATCAAGATATTCCTTGAAAACCTTATTCATTAGATCCATGAAAAAAGAGGGTGCATTAGTCAGTCCAAAAGGCATTACTGTAAACTTGTAATGCCCGTACCTGGTTTGAAATGCTGTTTTCAAAATTTCTTCCTTCTTCACACACAACTGATGATATCTAGATCAAAGGTCAATCTTTGAAAAATATTTATCTCCATGAAGTTGATCGAATAAATCATCAATGTGAGTTAGGGGATACATGTTCTTTATTTTTATAGGATTGATCTCCCCATAGTCAATTCACAACCTCATAGATCCATCTTTATTCTTAAAAAAAAGAATAGGCAATCCCCATGGAGAAACACTAGGGTGAATAAATCCTTTATTACTAAATTCATCTAGTTGTTTATTTAGTTCCACTAATTCCACAATGGCCATTCTATAAGGGGTCTTCGATATGGGCCTTGAACCAGGAATTAAATCAATGGAAAACTCAATTTATCATTCTGGAGTATGTCCAGGTAAATCCTACAGAAACACATCAACATATTATTTCACAATAGGTACATCATCTATTTGAACATTACTTTCCTCACCCATAGTTATTTCATTATCTTCCTCCCCAATAATTGAATTTAGTTGAGCTACCGCGGGTGGATCTAGATAAGAATCAGGTGGTGATGTTTCTAATCTAAAGATAAGGTACTCCTTATCATCATAAAAAATTGAAACCTCCTTCTTATTACAATAAATTTTTTCATCATGGTCCAAAATCCAATCTATATCAAGGATTATATCAAATTTAATCATGGGTATTATGATGAGATCAGAAAATAAAGCACATTTATATGCCCTAATGGGAACTGATTCACAAAACTTAGTTGCAATGATACTTTCCTTAGGAGTTTTGACTGAAAACTTCCTTGTTAAATAAAATTAGAAATATCTAATTTTCTTAGAAAATTGGAAAGATATGAAACAATGTGATGATCCATAATCAAATAAAGCATTGGCTAAATTTGTGGAAACCATTAAATTACCTACAACCACATCATTCGAAGCTTCAACCTTAGCAATAGTGATCACATAAGCTTAGCCTTTCTCTCTTGGCCTTTTCTGAGGTAAGTTTTCTTGGCGCTTAGGACATTTATTTTCATAATGCCCCATTTCTCTACAATTGTAGAATTCAACATTTACAACCTCTTTCTTTCCCTTACAATCACGAGCTTGGTGGCCTTTTTCACCACACTTGTAACAGACTCCCATTCCCTTCAGGAAAGTACCAGGGTGTTTCTTTCCACATTTACCATAGGATGGAAATTCAACTTTTCCCTTCTTACCCTTATTTCCATTTCCATAGTGTTCAACAGATCTCTTCTTCTCCTGCTTTGCTTTAAAGTTGTAAGAATTAGAGAATTCCTTTTTTGTCCTAATAGCACATATGACAATATCTTCATATGATGAGAAGGATTGTGAGACTAATTCTCGATAGAGAAATGGTTTTAACCCATCAAAGAATTAATCAATATTACTCCTTGGGTTATGTATATAATCTGCTTCATGCGTTTCTAACCTTGTAAAGTTAGCCTCATACTTTGTGACATTGTCATACTCATTTTGACTCAGACTCAGAAATTATCTTTCCATATCCGCTCAATGGTCATGGGGAAAGTATTTTTCTAATAAAATCTATTTAAACTCCCTCCATTCTATATTTGATACTTCTTCATCCTATTTTGTGTTTTGAATTAATGACCACCATTGATCTACATCTCTCGTGAGGTGATAAACTTCCATGAAAACTTTTTCCCTTTTGTTAATCCCCAAAGCATGAAATATTTTCTCTAAGGAACTTATCCATTTATCAGCTACAAATGGATTTATAGACCCATTAAATGTTTGTAGTTGTTTCCTCATGAAGTGGTCTAACATTGATCCTCCGCATTGTGCATCAAGGTGATCCATACGGGTGAGGTTATTATTCATAACCTGAGTGAGTTGTCCCAGTATGGTGATAAGCTTATCAACACCAGTTGCATCACCAGCTCCACTATAATTATCTTGAGTAGTATGGAAATCCCTAATGTATTACATTCATTGATATGGTTTCCATTCCTTCCACTAGGAACCATTTCTAAACAATGGCATACAATAGATTAGTTTATGAATCGCAATACATAATTCCAAACTTGTAAAACACTTAACATAAATTAAACAATTTATGGATATAATCCATAATCATAAAAATGTTTTCTTTGAGGAGTTATATACTCATAAATCCTTCATAATGGTTTGTAAAGAAAATATGAATCATCCTAAGCATATCCCCCAGGAGTGTCGTAACCAAGAGTACAGCAAGGCCCATTATCGTGTACCATGATACCCCGAGCCAAGCCCAAAACTCCTTGTTGGAGTTTTCACTCCTAGGTACATCTATGCCAGAGACGCCTCTACCTGCTCGTATCCAAACATGGATATATTTCTTGGAAAACTCACAAAATCTCTACATTACCAAAATTTTAGGAATTTTTTACATACTAATCCTCAAAGTCTATCTTAGGGCAATGTTCTCTAATTAGAGTTTTTCTAAATCTAGCTTCCAAGGTTTGTACTAAAATTTTTCTGATACCAATTGTAATGCCCCAAACATAGTTACCTAGATTCGGTGCATTACTACATAACATTGGCATGACCACAAGGGATCAAATCCTAAAATACTGACTAGTTTATTATCCTTGGAAGTACTATATATAAACATTAGTTTTACATTACATTATGAAATGAAAAACAACAACATTGTGCCTCCTTTTAACACATTCAACTCCCTTAGACTATCCCTACAAGTAATTCATACTATACTTCTTCGTATCCTGGTAAAAATAAAACATAGAAAGGGGTGAACTTAGGTGCTCAGTAAGGATAACAATATAGAGGAAACTTTCATAAATAAGCATAAACATTTAAGGCAATGTATAAGACTAAAATAAAAGCCTTTTAAACTTAAAATTCAACATAATATAGAAAAGTTAAATCAAATAATTCCATTTACTTATTCACATGGATATTCTACTAGTCAAATAATCACATGTAATATAAATAGTCAATTTCATAATGATGGAATACATAATGCCGGATATCCTAACCACATAGTCAAGGCCTCATACAAAGACTACAAATAATATTTTTTCAAGGTCTTGTTCCAAGACACTAGTTTTTCTCATGAGACCTATAGATTCATCGAGGATCTATAGTGGGCTACACCTGTCACTTACTAAGTCCAATGCATTCCTCATATGAAAAGGTTGAAACATAATATAAACAGTCATATTTAAACTAGAATACAAAATGTTAATACTTTAACCATAAAACAGGAATGGTATAAAAATAACACATCCATAGTCAAACATATCACAAAACCTTCAATAAAATATGGAAGATTTTATCATAATAAATCAACTTCAAACAAGTGTAAAATCCATCAAAGGATGTTGACATAGATGAAATCAAAACTATTTGAGAGGAATATCTCTTTTTATTTTGAAATCATTTAAAAGTAACGTAATTATAAAAGAAAAAATTTATTTTGAAAACATTATTATAAGCTTTTAAGGGAACATTATAAGGTGTTATAATGGCGGAAAATATCTTCACTCACCGTATAAGTTAAAAAAAACATTCTTTCCTTAATTTGTCAAAAATGTCATAAAGGACCTTGTTTGGAAAACCACTGAAAGATTCATTTCAAAACATTTTATAAAAAGTCAAAAAAGGGTATAAATGAATTTAACCCATAATCTAGGAAATAGTAAAAATGTTTTAAAATATATTTTTAAGAAACATGAATGTGGATGATAAAGAGGTCCTAGTAGATACTCACGTATAAACAACCTCTAATAATAAAGAGATTATAAAATTAACTCTTAACTTGTAATTTTACTTGATCAAGTGTATGTTAACCTCATGTATAATAGTTAAATAATTATTATTAAATTATAAAATAACCACATACATAAATATGATATCATATATGATCTTTTAATATTTCTTTGTTAATAATATTTCAGTAGTATCATTGTTTTGGGTGTTAACTGATTCATTTTCCTTTATATGCTTGGTTACATAAGCCATGTTTGTTATGGATAGGATATATTTTATTCATATCCAAAATGATATTAAGTTATTAAAAATTATTTTTAATCATAAAATGAAAATTATTCTTGAATGGTTATGATGGGGAATTAATTTCATCGCATTCGTGGAGATAGTAATCTGTACGTATGCATGAGTGAAAATATCATTATATTAATGGTGAAATTGTATGTAATTGGATGATATATCATATATAAATAATACTTAACAAGTTATATTTTTTATTCACATAATTTATAATCATTATTATACCCATCCAAATAATGAAGTGTTTGAATAAAAAATTACACCATGACGTAGAGGCAGTAAGCCGTACGTACGCACGTATGATGACTTGTCATTCATAAGATGGATAGAATAATGAATATGGTTGTAAAATATTTATAATAACATCACAGTATGTATAAGGTACTTGATTTATTATTTTGGTGTGCAAACAACAAATAAAGAGAAGTGGAAGAAGAAAAGAACTTTGAAATAGGTGGTGAAATTATTACCTCTTCTTTGGGTGTTTCCTTTTGAATTGATCAAAAGGGATCCTTAGGATGACTTTATAATCAAAGTAAGGCCTCTAGGTTTTAGTGAGGGTAGTTGGGAGGATATTTGAGTAGGGTTTTGCTGAGCCAAATAGCTTTGAATTTCATTGATAATTCTCTCAACATGTCTTATAGTGTTCAGATAGTCCACTCAGACTGACCATCAATCCAGGGGTGATAAGACAAACTAGAGTTCATCTCAGTGTTTAGGGTATATTAGATACTTTTCCAAACATTTTAGGTAAATATCAGACCATGATCATATATAATATATAATAGTACTGTATGCAGCATCACTACTTCTATGATGTATATTCGTGCAAGTTGGTCGAGTGAGAAGTCCTTTTGAATCATAATAAAGTGAGAAGTCTTTGAAAGACGATCCAGAATGACCCATATAACATTATTTCCTCTGTATGACTTTGAAATTACAGTGATAAAGTCCATATTTATTTTTTACCATTTTCATTTAGGCATGGGTAATGGTTGTATCATCCCATTATACATTTTTCCTTTCATCTTTCACTTGCTAACATACTAGGCACTTTGATGCATATTTAGTGATCTACTTCTTCATATTTTCCCACCAATAGTGGTCTCGGAGATCTCGATATATATTTTTCTCCCTAGGTGGATAGATAAGGTTGAGATATGTGCATCATTAACAATCTATTTCTTTATCTCTAGATTGGATAAAATACATAGTCATGACCCAAATATTAATACTCCTTCCTCATCAATTTTAAACTCTGAGGATTTCACATTTTTGATAGCTTCCACCTTCTTTTGAATTTGCACATTATTTATTTGCGCATTCTTTATCTTCTATAAAAGGGATGTTTGAGCAATAATTTGTTAAAGGAATGATGATTTACCTTCCTTTATGAACCCCATGTCCATATTTTTCAAGTATAATAATATTTAATCATTCTCAATTCTCATCATTGATAAAGTTGCATGATCTTTTCTACTTAGAGCATCTACCACTTTATTTTCTTTACCAGGATGATAGTGGATTGAGTAGTCATAATCCATGATGAGATCTAACCATATTCATTGGAGAATATTAATATACTTCTCTATGAATATATATTTTAGGCTCATATGATTAGTATATATCTCACACTTCTCCCTATAGAGATAATGCTTCTAATTTTCAATGTGAAGATCACAACCGCTAACTCAAGATCATACGTGGGATAATTTTTATTATGAAATTTCAGATAACTTGAGGTATAGGATATTACTTTATAATTTTTCATAAGTACACAACCTAATCACTTATTTGAAGCATCGTTGTATACCACAAAGTGTTCCCCACTTGTTGGTAGTGTAAGTACTGGAGCGGTGATAATCCTCTTTTCAACTCTTTGAAACTATATTCCCATTCTCTGGTCTAGAAAAACTTTACTCCCTTATAATTCATCTTGTTTAGTGGGTTTTATAATCATGATAATTCCCTCAAAAATAATTGGTAATACCTAGCTAGACCAAGGAAACTATGGATATCCATTACAGATGCTGGTATGGGCCACTCCACAATTTCCTTTGTTTTATAAGGGTCCACAAATATTCTTTTTCTGGTGATAACATTCCCCAAAAATGATACTTCATCCACCCATAACTCATATTTACTGTAATTTTTATACAGTTTCTCCCTTCACAAAGTCTTTAGAATAATATTAAAATGATCCTCATGTTCCTCCTTACTCTTAGAGTATATCAGAATATCATCTATAAAGGATACCAAAAATTTATCAAGGTAATCACTAAAGACTCTATTCATTAAGTCCATGAAAATTACTAGAGCATTAGAGAGTCTGAAGGGCATCACTATGAACTCACAGTGTCCATACCTCATTCGAAAGTTATACTTTGAAATATCATCCTTCGTCACCTTTAATTAGTGATATATCAACTAAAGGTACACCTTAGATAAATAATCTTCCTCACATAGTTGATCAAACAAGTTATTTATCCATGGAGGGGGATACTTTTTCTTTATCATGATTTTTTGAGCTCATGATAATCAATTTAGGGGCACATTGATGCATTATTATTCTTGACGTGGAGGACTGGTACACACTATAGTGAATCAATTGAGCATATAAAAACCTTGTACATATTATCTTGTAATATCTTATTTAGTTTCTTTAACTCAATGGTAGCCATCCTATAAGGAGTCTTTGATATAGGCAGCGATACATGTATAAGATCAATTGAAAACTCAACCTCTTAGTTAAGAGGAAGGACATAAAATTCTCCAGGGAATACATAAGTGTAGTCCCTCACAATGGGAATGTCTTTGAGCATGATCCTATCCTTTGTCTCAATCATTTGAGCTATATATTCTTAATCATAAGGCAATAATATCCATGATTAAGATGATTATTCTGAATGAGATTCATCCTCCTCCTTACACTTGTACAGAATTGGGGGATGCCTCAGGATGTGAGGAGTGATCTCTCTTTCCTAACAGTTTTTGTTAGCTTTATATAGACATAGCCAACCCATTCCCAATATAGCATCAAAATACACTAAAGGAAGTAAGACAAGATTTTCTAGGAGGTTCAGTCTACAAACATTATTTGTGTAGGATTTATACACTTTAGATGTAATAATTTCCCCATTCATTGTTCTCATAGATAACTCAACCTTCATATTTTGAGGTGGTTTTTAAATAGTTCTTCTAAAATTTCAATATATAAAAAAATTCATAGAACTAGAATCAAATAGTACATTCACTATTCTTGGATGAATAACCATCTCACCTATCACCAAATCATTTTTAGGATCTACCTCAGTAGTAGTGATAGCATATGACCTTCCTTATTTCCTTGGAGGTTGTTGTTGTTGATTGTCTCTAACAACCTTGGCTTAGGGCATTGGCTCACATAATTCCTTTGTTCCTTGTAGTTTAAACACTTTACTACTGGAATAGTTTTGATTTGAACCTTTATTTATTCTTCTATATTAGTGGGATTATTTAAATCCATTTAAAAATAATTATCCTGATGACCATATGTCACACATTTGAAGCATCTCATGGTTCCATTTAAATAGTTCCCAGGATGTTTTTTCCACACTTTTGACATGTGAGATGTTGGGTATTATTTCCTTCATGTATTTATCTATTGACCCCCACATTAAACTCCGTTTTCATCTTTTTATCTCTGATCCCACAAGACCATTGAGATTCACAAATATCTATCTCAACCTTTTGGGAACAACAAAAAACATACTCATAGTTTTCAAATTCTTGAATCACCATGGATTTTCATAGACTCAACTTTAATACACTAAAGAAGGGATCCATCTTACTTTCAACATTCATGAAAAAGATGGAGGTGTATCATGAAATACTTGTAAATTTTTCCTCATATGTCCCAATAGATTCATATTCCTTTTGATTCAATATGAGGAACTCCCTCTCCATCTTAAGATGGAGAGTTGGGAAAAATATTTATTGAAAAATATTTTCTTTAATACTTCCCAATCCATGGAATAAATTTCCTCCTTAGATTTTTTTGACCATTTCCACCACTGATCAGCTTCCCCATTAAAATGATAGACCGCTAGTATGACTTTATCTTCTTTTGAGCATTTAAAGATAAAAAATATCTTCTAAATAGAGTTAATACATTGTTTCACGATGAGGGGATAAAAAGAACCACTAAAGATAGTATGACTTTGTTGAATAAAGGATTCAACCACAACTTTATCTTTCTTACACTACCGAAAATATTTCCTTTATTAGCGCTATAAAAGTCTATTAATATCAGTGAAGACGGGGGGAGGGGACCTTTTATCAGAACTAAAAAAAGTACTGATAAAGACCCCTTTTATCAGTGCTAAAAAAATCACTGATAAAAGTTAAAAAACATTAAAAAACAAATAAAAAAATATTTCTGCAATTCATGGAGGGGCTTTAATAGTGCTTGAACCCCCCTTCAACAGCCCCCCCTACCCCAACCCACACACCCCACTCCCTCCTTTAACAACGTTAGCCCATCCTTTAACAGTTCTAGCCCTTATTCCACCCACGCATGCGACCTGCCTCCCCCTGGATTCGAACTCAAGACCTATTGCCTGCGCACCTAAGCCTTTACCACTAAACCATATTTCTTTTCCCTTCATTTATTAATATATCTATTTATATATATATAGTTATATTTACTCATATATTAATATATATTTATATTAACACATATATATTTATATTAATATATATATATATAGTTATATTAATATATATATATTTAGTTATATATACATATATATACATATATTAATAAATATATATAGTTATATTTATATATTAATATATTTATTTTTATATTAATATATATCTATAAGATTAGTTTTAAATACATTTATAAAATATGTTTTTTTGTGTGTGTTTATAAATAAATAAATACATATATACAACACACACACACACAAACATATATATATTATATGTGTATCTTTAAGTATAATTATACATATTTATATATATTTAAAAATATTATATATCAATATGTATATACATATGTTTAGAATATAGAGATAATATATATCAGTTTGTCAATACAGACGCACACACACACACACATATATAAAAGTACACATTATATAGGTATATAAATATTCATATATTTGTATTTTAAATAAAATGGATATTAGTTTTTTATTTAGATAAGGCTTATATATTGAGAAATATATTTTATATGTAAATATGTTTAATTATTTATTTATAAAATTAAAATTTTATGTGTGAATATATAAAAAATATGTATATATTATTATATATTTGATTATAAATAATAGTACTTTATGAAAAATGATAACAAGCCCTGAAAACCTAAAAAATAGGTAAAAATGGAGAAACCCTCAAAACCCATAAATAAAGTCAGAAAGTCAAATAAACCCTAAACTCAGGGTAACAATAAAAACTTCTAATTTGAGAGTCTGTTCCAGCTCCGTGACCAGTCAAATCGAAGATCATCAAACAAGATTTTATATTATAGGTGGTGGAGAAAGAATGAATAGGTAGATCATAAGTTATAACTTTTTGAAAAAACAACAGACATGACAAAAGTGCTAGAAATGGGGGCTTGAAAAACCTAACAAACCGAAGAGTCATTGAAACAAGCATAACTTCTGATACGGGTGTCCGTTTCAGATCCGTGACCCGTAAAACCAAATATAATAGAACGAACTATGATATAACAGGTTGAGGAGGCCAAATAGACACATGGATCGAGAGTTATTATCGTTTTAAGAAAAATTTGACAGGGAACCGGACACGAAAACAGAGTTTTGGAGGCCTTATGATGGTTTTTTGGAGTTTTAGGGTCTAGAAAATTATTGGAACTTTTTTCTAGTCAGATTTCTACGTAGATATCTTTACTTCCTTTGATTTGATATGTGGAAGAGCCCAAACGGACACCCAGAACGAAAGTTATGGCTGTTTAAATTTGGAGTTTTTTTAGAGTGATATAACTGATATATCTTCCGTTTCTTTAATCTTATCATGGTTTCAATTAGAATTAGTTCTCATTCATCTCAGGAGATTTGATTTTACTGGTCGTGGTGCTGAAACGGACACCCAGAATATAAGTTATGGTAGTTTTAGTGAGTTATGGGTTTCTTAGGTTTTTAGGCCCTATGAGGGTTTCTCAATTTCAAACAATCATAAATTCTGATCCAGGTGTCTGTTTTGTGTCTACAACATATCATATTGATCTAAAACATATTCAAAAAATATATATTATATTTATATTAATATAAATATACTTATATATCAATATATTATTTTTTATGATTTTTTTGAAATATACACTTTATCAGCACTAGGGAAAAAGCATTGATAAAGCCCCCCTTATCAGTGCTTTTAAAAAAAACACTAATAAAGGGTGGCACTGAGGAAACCCAGTTTTTTGGCAGTTTTAGGATAAGGAGTTAATTCTACATGATTCAATTTATTATTCACAACTTGATCCAATTGAGCTAGTAATACCATGAATTTTTTTTGGCTCACGTTCCCATCATATTTGGAATTTCATTTATAAAATCATTACATTGCCTATCACATTGGTTGTTAGAACAAGTTTTCCTATTTATATCCATTAAATACAGAAATAGGGGAAAAAATTCAGGGGCTTGAATTATTAGCCAATAAGCATATAAAAATGCAATTATGAACATAGAAGGAGTAACGTATAAATGAAAATTATATCCTAACTTATGATTCCATAAGTTTCAATCTAGGTTATCTATGGTGATAGAATTATCCCTAGGGTTATTAATAAAATTTTATAGTCCTAATCATAAAAAATAACTAGACCCTTCCTTTGATACCAACTATTGAGACCTAATTATTTTACACATATTTTTACATGATTTTAAGCATAATTATCCATGAAATACAAACCAAGGATTGAAAAGTATAGTGTGTTTGGAAGAATAGGCACATAATTAGAAAAAATGAAACTAGAATAAAATATAAATTTATTAATCTCCATAATGGTCTCCTAACTCTCTTTTATCTCCTATAACTACATAGGTTAACATGGGGAATACATAAACATAAGGGATGAGATAAAAATCATAGTAAGGGAATAAACATGAGAATAAAGAATAACACATGAGTTAGAAGGAATAACATGATAACATAAAAGGCATGGATCATGAATAAACTTATGTAATAATAAAATATAGAACATGGAATCATATTATCATGGAAATATTGAAATGTGGTAGCAACATATAATATGACATAAACACGAGTCAAAGCCAACTGCAAAGACTATATCACATGGTGGAAAAAGTCCCATAATGGATTATGTTTACTCCCTAATCCCATAAATGATGTATAATGAGACTAAAAATTACCCAATACATTGGAGTTATATTTTGGTTCACCCATAATAACATGTTCATGCATATTTGTACCACATAAAGAATCAAACATAAGGAATAAACATAAGGGTTACCCATGGAAAGAAATGGGTATCGTAATCACGCCATAAGGCATAAACAATGGGCGTATAACAATGGTATCAATGAAAAAAAGGATTTAAATAATACTTGGACATTTATAAAGTAAAAATAATCATATATCATGATAAATGATTTCTAAATAAAGTGAAAACATGTAAAAATAGTGGTTAAGTAACCTTGGAAATGTGCCTCTTAAGCGGGGTTTTAAGAGAATAGGTAAATAGCATTTAAAAGGGGTAAGAGAATAATAATTTACATGAAACCAGAAGTGAACTATAATTTTTTTCCAAATAATAATGAGTGTTTTTATAAAACATTTCATTGAGTAGTACTTTAAAAGGGACAAAAAAATTGAGAAGTTCCCTTTAATCGACTTTTCGAATGGAATTAAGAACAGAACCATTAATACATGTATACCCCCATAAAATAAATATTAAATAAAAATTATATATATGTGTGAGACATATATAAATAATATATAATAATTATATAATAATAATTAAGTGATAAATTTAGGTAGATAAATAGAGAACATAACTTAATGAAAAAATGGTGGTTTGGAAAGATCCCTTACCTTATGTTCGAATGCATTCTACACTTGAACTCAATGTCCTAGATAATAAAATTAGATTAATTAATTAATTAATTAATAACATATTATACATTTATTTTATTTATTATAATTTTATTAAGTTCATTTATGGCCATTTCTACGAGTTATAAAGTTCAATTTTGTCGTTTCGAGAGCGTTCGTTTTCATGGTTTCACGATCGATTTACTTGTATATAATTATGAAAGTTCTTGTAAAATGGGAATAAGTATCTATGAGTGAAATTATATGGTATTAAAGAGATTATATAAGTTTAAATTACCCCATATATCATTTTTATGGTATGAGGATTATCCATCTGATAAAACGTTAATGATAAATGTTTAGTTTACTTTTGGCGGTTTTTCGATCACCACAAACTAGTTTTGTTTTATTTAATATTATGTATAAATATTAGTTTTAGAACATGATAAAAGTTATAATATACATATTAAAATCTGTTTTAATCATAATTTTAGTTTTATTACCATCCTAGAATGTGGTAATGTAAAATGAAAACTCATTATCCTCACAGACGGTAAACCACCATAATTTGGATAATGATTTCATTTCTTTGAATAAAAGGAGACGAGAAAAGGGGGGGTGGATAGAAGATATTATATTAGTAATATAAAATTACATTATAATAATGATACTAGATTTATTATGATTTTATGGATGAAGGATGTGAGGAGAAAGTAGAAAAAATAAATGAAATTAAAAGAGATGGTTTGAGAAAGTTATTTCTTGAATATCACCTCCTTGAAGGACCCCTTAAGGAACTTGAAATTAGTATTTTTTTTGAGATAAATATATATTGGACATGGGGAAGAGTCTTGAGAAGAAAATTGGGTAGAATATTGATAAGATAAAATGCTTAGAAGGTGCGAAGAGAAGGGGTGGTATTTATAAGGGGAGGAGAGGGGTGTTTTTGATTATTATATTCATTAGTTTATTATTTTAGATAAATAATATCAATAGTGTTGATTAATATGACTGAATATAGTAAATGGTATATGAGATATCTAAAAAATATATTATTACATCATCCATGACAAAAAAATTCATGCATTTGGCTTATAATGTTAAATACCATAAATTACCGTATTTTACTATTCACTAAAAATTCAACTATTTTGAAAAAATCCTACAAATTCACCCTAACCATTTTTTGATGATTATATTTTAAAAATGGAATATATTTTATGAAAATAATTTTCTAAATATCATAAATTTAATTTTTAAATAAAATCATCCTTTATTCAAAAAAATACAGATTTTAATATTATAATCGATTTTTTGACCCTTTGAAAATTTAATTAAGGGCACATAAAATTATATTATAGTTATAATACAACATAATATTAATTTATGAATATAATTTATGAAAAAAATATTATTTTAAATCATTATATTAATTATAAAATTATAAATAAATATTTAAGTTTTATAAAATACATACACATAATTTATCATTTCTTAAAAAATTTGTTTACTTATACCATGATATAAATATATCATTTTTTACCAAACGATCTTGGGACCTCAGACCTTAAAATTTATTATAGAAAAATAAATAGTAAAATGTCAAGCATTACAAAGATATTTACAAATATGGGAGTGCATTTCAACCCTTATATCTGCATCCACCAACGGTGCATAAAAATCTAGGGTCCTAAAGGACCACATTGTGCTCATCTCCATGATCACTCTCTTTGAAAGCGCATCTACCACTTGATTTCCTTCCCTATAGACATGCAAGATAGTCAAATTGATTTGTTTTACTTGATTGAGACATTCAATCCAGTGGGACAAGAGTCACCAAGGAACATTCCTGGTTCTCTCTTTCAAGCCCTTGACAACAAGTTCAGAGTCAGATTAAACCTATAATGAAGTTCATTTATGGAAAGTGGAATGCTTGATTTCCTGAATTATCACCCATAATTCAGCCTCATATGCCACACCAATACCAATATAATGTTGAAATCAGCCTTTCAAGAAACCACAATGTGTGCGAAAAACACCCACACAACCTGATAGTCCCAGTGTTCTAGCTGCTACACCATCCACATTTAATTTTATCCAAGAGATGATTGGGGGAATACAACACACAGATTTAAGTGCTAGAGGTTTCTTGGGCCTGATCTATACACACAATAGTCTAATTATGGTAAGGTCATTGATGGTGTTGATTATTAAACCAATCCACATGCCTTATTTAGCATGTATCTCCCTATGAAGTGTGGATACTCCCTCATGAAATGTGATCATTTGGTTGTTCAAAATGAACGTGTTATTTTCAATCCATACAAAGAATAAAACAAAGTCAATTTCACATAATAAAAGATTGAAAACTTTCCCATTCAGACCCATTTTATCAATATATACCATGAGATTTTATAGATTCATGGTTTTATATATTTTTATGTTAAAAATGTTGATAAAATAATTCCATAACCTTTGAGAAAAGCTAAAATCCACAAACAGGTGATGTATACTCTCCTCGGATTGAAAGAATACTTGACAAGATGATGCAATCTGCTACCCTGCCCTCTTCAATTGATCATGGGTGGGTAACCTATTTTTCCAGGTTTTCCAAAGTAGAATGAATCTTGGGGGTTTTATGAAGGTTACATTAAATTTCATCAACCATGATGGTGGAATGAAGGAACAATCACACTCCATCCAATAATACTCCCTTGCATTAAACTGTATATTTCTATTATGTTTCTATATAAGTGTATCTGAATCAAGGAAGGTATAAATATTGATTTATATATCAACTGAGAAATCTCATTAAATATTTTATTGATTTCAAATAATTTAGAAATTATCATTTGAACCCTTCATGATGGAACAATCATCATCTCCTGAATTGGATTTTCCAGCCAAATTGTCTTCCAACAATTAAGATTAGACTATTTAGATACCATCTATTTTGAATTCTACATAATGTCATGATAAGATTGTTTGATTGAGTCCCATACAAAGGATGAAATATAGTGAGGGTACTCACCAAGAAGCCTCCTTCTGAACCTTCTTGATAACAACTCAATGGAATAATCATCCAAAGTTAAGAGAGACCATGTAAATTTGTTAAGCAGTCCATCATTGAATATTCTTAGATATTTAATCCCAAATCACCCATCTCAATTTTCTTAATACCTTCCTTCCAAGAAAAAAATATAATATTCCTTTCATGCATCGAACTGGTCCATATAAAAGTCCTAATCATGGATTGAAGTTCCCATATGAGGCCTCTTGACTATCTGTATAAAGAAAAGGAGTAAAATAATTTCGATGTAATCATAGAGTTGACAAGGCATACCCTTTTGGACCATGACATGGTCTTACCATTCCATCTGGTCATATAATTAATGATACCTAAGTATATTCCTTCAAGATGATGTCTTATCACCTTTCCCCATAATAAGGGGATCCCAAGGTAGTTAAATAGAAATGATCCCTTTTCACTTCTAGTGATCTCATGATCCTAATTTTTTTTCTAATATATATTACACAAAAAAAATTAATGACTTGTTCTAGATAATAGATTATCCAGAAACCTCTTCATAATGTGTGAACAAGACTTTGATTACAAATATTATTTCCCTTGAAGCTTGTCCAAGAAGGGGGATTTCATCAGCATACAAGAGATGTAATGGAGTGAAAAGATCTCTACCAACTTTAATTTGTTTATAAATACCAATATGTGTAAGATCATTGATACATATACTCATATAATCATCATCAATGGAAAAAAGTTTCTTAACAGAGGATTTCCTTGCCTAACACATCTTTTTCAATGAAAAAAAATCCTCTTGTAGATCCATTAATAAGAATGGATAATCTTGAAAATCCAAGGATGGTGCTAATAATCATGATGAAATCAATCAAAAAACCATATTTCTTGAGGAAAACCTAAATAAATCTCTATTTCATTATGTCAAATGACTTTGAAATATCAATATTTAATGAAAAATTTCCTTCTTTCAATTTCCTTTTCATAAGGTTAATACTTTTAGAGGTAGTGAATAAAAAATTATGAATATTCCTCCCAAGAATAAACCTGAATTGTTTAGGGGTTAGATGTTCTTTGATCAATGCACACAATCTTCTCATGATAATCTTACTGATATTTTTTGGGATATTATTTCCAAGATCAACCTACCTAAATTCCTTAATATCAATATCATTATACTTTTTGGGTAGTAATGCAATGAAGTGAGAATTTATCCCATATAGAATGTAAGCATGAGTGAAGAAATCATTGATTTCATTAGTTATATCCTCCATATAATTTCCCAATACAAAATAAAAAAATTGTTAGTAAATCAATCAGGACTATATGCACTCTCAATGCTGAGATAAAAGAGATCAATCTTCACTTCTTCTTTTAAAGGATATAGGATAAGAGCTTAATTTTGATACTTCTAAATACATGGAGAGATATTATCAATTATCTTGGATATGTAGTCTAATCCATCATCAGAATACAACCTCTCAAAATATCTCACCATAACATTTTAAATATCATTTTCAGATGTGTACATATTTCCATCCACAGAAATGGATTTATCTCTTTCTTTGATTCTCTTTTCCTTGTGAAATATATAGAAGAATTTTATGTTCTTGTCTTCATATTTCAGAAATTTAATATTGAGTTGACATCGGTCTAGTCTTTCCTAGATAGTAAGAAGATCATCAAGCTGGTTTGTAGCCTACTATTCTTCTTTAGATGTGATTTTTTATTGCTAATTTATAATTTGACAATCTGCCAAATATTCCTCAGTATCTTTGATTTCAGATTCAATCTTAGAGAATGATTTTTTCTCCACTCTTTAATAATTTCTTGAAAAACTTAAGTTTTTTAGTAAGAATAAAAGTATGGATACCCAAAGGTTTCATCTTCTAGGCCTCAAGGATTAATTACTTGTATTCAAGCATGACAATATATCCATTATTGAATTTGAAGGGTAAAGGTACTGACCTTTGCAGGTGAGTAGAGAGCTCAATAATTATAGGATTATAGTCTAAGTGGTGCTTGGGAAGTGAGTAACCTGAGACCCCAATATCCTATCCTTTTTATCAATCTAGATAAAGAATCTATCAAGTTTACTGGAATGCCTTCCATGAACTATGCATATTCTCCAAGTGAACTCAGATTTAGCAATTGGAATCTCAGCAAGATTGTAATGATCAATGCATGTGGAAAATTCCAAGGAAGTAATCCTATTAAAATTAAGGAAATTTTTTCCTCTGGTTTTAAAATTGTGTTTAAGTCACTTAGAATAACCCATTTATTGCTCATAGTTTTAGTAATAACATCAAGTTCCTTCCATAGATCCCTTATTCTGATATACGATGTGGAGGCGTACAAAAAATAGATAAACAAAGTAGATAATTGAGTGCTAAAGAACATAGAAATATTCTTATATTTCTTGGTGCATGTAATAATATTAATTCTATCATGTTTAAGAATACAGATATGGTCCATGTTACTATCATAAAAGTCCCAAGAGATGAAACTATACCCAAGAGTGTCCCCTTTAAAAGCCTTCCATTTTTCAAATCACATTTTAGGTTTGGAAATTCAAATAATCATTGGTTTGTTGTGAATAACATAGTGCCTAAGGTCTCTGATAGTTGGGGAATTCCCAAGACCTTGGAAATTCCAATATAGGATCTTCATTTCTTATAGAATTTACCCCTTGTATGGGGTCCCCTAAACTATTCCAAATTTATGTGGCCTTTTTTTTATTTTCACATTCTCCTTTCTTTCACTTTGAACTTGATCTCTTTTTACTGTGGCATTATATCCATATACTTCATTGAACATGCCCTTGGAGGATACATTCCCCTCATTCCTATTGTTATTTATATTGATCTGAACCTGTTCACCTGAATGTGATTGTTTAGTTTCATTAAACCAGAAAACACCACTCAATGGCATGAATTTGTTCATAGAATACATGATTTTGGAAGGTGTATCTACTAGAGTCATACTCTTAGCAATATTAGATGGTGGTACCTATGATAAAGAGCCTCCAAAATTAGACCCCTCAATAGATTCTACCATAAAACCTTCATTTTTATCAGGGTAATATCAGTGGGAACAATGATCAGTGTAGTCCTGTCAGTAGCTATCATAGATTTTCCAATAGCCCTATCACTAGATTTTTCTATAGATGTATCAACAAAGGAAGGCTCACTTCCATTAGGAATATATGGATTTATTTTATTATTCTTAGGAATTTGAGATTCATATCCATACCCATCATAAGAACTTACATCTTCTATAGTAGCAGAAGGATCATAATCAATGTGCTCGATTGGATTTTCCTATGATACCACCAGTGTAGACCTTTCAGTAGATATTAGAGATTCTATAGAAGACCTATCACTAAAATCTATTGAAAATGTATCAAAAAATGTAGGATAAATTCCATTATGCATATCTGGATTTCCCTATATAGTTTCTTCATTATTCTCAGGCATTTGAGATTCATTTCCATCCCCATCACCATACCTTTCGTCTACTATAGAAGCAGCAAGATCATAATCATTATGCTCAACTATATTTTCTTATTATACCATATGTGAATCTTCTTTAGAATTCATAGGTATCTAAATTTCATTATTAAGTGATCCAAGGATACCCCCCTCAGGATGAACCTTAGTCATTTTAGAAATATTTCATCCATCCAAAAGAACCACATCAAGATTATTGGGGTCCTTATCTTTATAGGTTAGTGGGAGATGTCCAACTTATTCATAAAGATGTCCATTTCCATCTCTTTATGTAATATCCTCTTTGGAAGGTCTAAATTCTAAGTAGTGTAATGTATCAAATGAAGTAATTTTTTCCTTCCCTTTCTTATTTCAACAATTATCTTCACCATGCCATTTTATTTTACAAAAGGAGCACTCCTTATCCCTATTTCAATTGACATTAGGGTAACCAAATAATTTACAGTTGAGAAAAAATTAGAGTTTTCTTTCATATTGAATATCTAGCTTGATACTATCATCCCTTATGGTTTTGACCACCTCTTAAACAAGTGTGTTAGACATTTATACTTCCACCAATATTCTTGCATAATGTTAAAACCTAGGATTTCCAATTTGATTGTACATTCTGATTAAATTACCAATAGATGAAGCAATATCATAGAGAATTCATAGGTGATAGTATAACCAATTGAGTCGATAAATTTGAATCTATACATGTGTATGAGAATTCCTAACATTTTTAGGATCAACGTTCCTATCTTATTCTTGAATGCATAAGAAACCAGGTCTTAAGAATACCAAATTGAGGTTCCAAGCTCTCATTTTTCACACATCAGTGGGGAATACTACATTATAGTACCCTAATCCCATGACTGTCATATAGTCTCCTTAATTTCAATAAAAACCTCTTATTTCATTCACTTCTATTTTCTATTATGGTTATATATATAATTTTATATTCAAAATGAATATTTTATTATTAAAATTATGTTTTATTTCTACATATTTATTTATGAGTGTGGTTATTCTAGTGTATTGAGAAGATCCAATTTTCCCCATTTTTGTTATCTAATTTTCTATCTATTTTCCTAATATAATATTTGGAATTATTATTGGTTTATTTCCTGACTAATATATCATTCTTAGGTTATGATAATAATATTTTGTTGTTTTCTCTATGTGATGTATGAGATATGTACTACATGAAATAATTATAAGTAGGAAATTACCATGATAAAATTATGGCTTGTTACAATAAAGAATTGAATAATCACAATATTTTATAAGATCTAACTACCTTCATTGGCACATATTTATCTCCTTTTTTATGAATATATACTTGAGGATTTTATGATCTTCATATATGTCACACTTTTACCCATAGAGGTAATGTCTCAAATTTTCAACTTGAAGATCACTAAATTCAATTATAGATCATGAATTGGGTAGTTTTTGTCATGGATATTTAATTTATAATAGGTATAATCCATCACTTTGTTATATTTATTAAGTATAAAACCCAAGAACTTTTTGGATTCATAGTTATATGTCAAAAATCCTTCCCCACTGGTGGGTAATTTGAGTACATGTGTAGTTATTAGCCTCTTCTTTAACTCTTTAAATCTTACCTCACATTCATCAATCAATTAAAAATTCACTCCCTTATAATTTAGCTTGGTTAATAGTATTGACAACCATGAAATGTTTTTTCCACAAATCAAAGATAGTACCTAGATAATCCAAGGAAACTATGGATATCTATCACTGATGTTGGCCTGGTCCATCCTTCATTTGCCTTTATTTTTGAAGGATCCATAGATATCCCTTTGTTAGTGACAAAATTCCCCAGGAATGTTACTTGCTCCATCCAAAACTCTCATTTACTAAAATTTGCATACATTTTTTTCTTTTACAAGGTCTTCAGCATAGAATTTGAATACTCCTTATATTCCTCCTTACTTTTATAGAATATAAGAATATAATCTATAAAGACTACCAAATTTTTTTGTGTGGTAATATCTAAAGACTCTATTAATTAAGTCCATGAATATGAATTCATAATTAGTCAGTCCAAATGGAATCACTATGAACTCATAGTGCCCATATCTTGTGTGAAAAAATTCTTGGGTATATCCTCCTTCTTCATCTTTACTTGATAATATCCCAATATAAGATCCACCTTAGAGAAGTACTTGTCTGTACATAGCTGATCAAATAAGTCATCAATACAAATTAGAGGATACTTTTTCTTTATCATGATATTTTTGAGATCAAGATAATCAATGTAGAGGTAGATTGACATAAAGGACCTATGCACCTTGATGAAGAATTTTAATGTGTGATCTCAAAATATTTATGATTTTAACTAAGTGAAACACATGGGCTGACCAAGGTCATTCTTTTAACGAGATGTTGTGGTTAATAAATCACTTATTATAATTAAATTTTTATATTTTTTATATTTTTTTATTTATGAAATAAAACTAAAATAAATGGATGTTTGATAATTTAAAATCAAATACTAAAATTAAACATGCATATGCAATGAAAACACAATGAATGCAAACAAAATTAAGTTAGAAATAAAGGAGATATACCCAAGAGAATCACCCTGAGTGAACCTTTATTGTATTATTATTAGTTTTAGATTTACTTAATGAATACACTCTATAATATGTGTGGAAATACTACTATTCATATGGTTTTGAATATATAGTGAACTCAATAATCATTGAGAGACCACACATCCACCTCCTTGACCGAGGGAAAATATTACAGAAGTGAAAGCTAAACCTTGAGTGGAAAGTGAAGACACAATGACACATTTCCCAATAATATACCCATAATCACAACTATAATAAGATAAGAAAAATTTAACATGAATGTTAAAATACTTGGGTTCATCACTGTATTACTCCCCCATAAAAATCCTTTGGTTAGTTACTCATTATCATGATCATAAGAGTTCAGAGTGAAGAAGAAAAAATGGAGATAAAAATAAAGAGAGATAGGATAAGAGAGAAATGAGAACAATAAAATTAAAACATGGAATGAAATTATAGAATAAAAATAAAAGAAAATATGAGACTAAACTATAGCATAAATTCTTCCAAATATTCAATGTTGTGACCGATCCCTTGAAAGGCTATAGAAATACAAATTTATTGGGAGAGGGGTGAAATATTTTGGATCCAAAATATTCATCCTAAAGTTAACATGTTGAATCCATATTTAATAGAATAATTGGGAAAAGTTTTATTCTAAAAAGTTTTTCCCTATGTATCTTATATCTACCAAATAAATTTAATATTCATTAGACATTTTTGGAGAGAGTTGTTGCCAATTTAATTTGTAAATTTAATCTAACCTGTAAGATTCCTCATATTCCAAAAATATGATTTCCCATGAATTTATGGATTTGATATCTTCAGATTTTGGCATGGTAACATTTATGAAAAATTTGAAATAATATCTTCTATAGCTATATGTCTAATTTTAGGTCATTTTGATCTTCCATTTATGAGATATGGACCCATCTTCAAAAGTATCCAGATATGTGAACAGATTTCGAGGACCAACTTGTGATATGGTTTTGGGCCTTTAAATGATGGATTTATATTTGGGTCTATAAGAATAAAATTAATAAAAAGATTTATTTAAGCTGTAAAAAAATTAATTTCACAATTTTATTAGTTTATAAAAAGTTATGGCCAACATACAAAAATAAATTAAAAGAGTTTAAATCCAAAAATTAATCCATTTTAATAATTAAGATAAAAAATGATTCTAAAACCATAAAATATGAAAATTTATCATAAAATAAAACATTTGTTGGATTAATATATTGAAATTAGAAGTAAAATTATTGAGAATATTTACTATGTCACACCCCATAGTGAAACACTTGGGCATATAAACCCTTTATCCATATTATCTTGTAATTTTTTCTTCAGATCCTCAGGTTAAAAAATTTACATTATATATGGAGTTTTGGATATTAGAAAATCTTCAAGTATATGTTTTATTGAGAACTCAAACTATCTTTTAGGAGGAAAACCAATCGAATCTTCAGAAAACTCATCAGTGTATTCCCTCACAATGGGCATTCTATCAAGGACAATATTTTTCTTCATCTTAGTCATTTAATCAAGATATGATTACTTTTAAAGTAATAAAATCCATTATTTATATAATGATTCAAAAGTATATTCATCTTCCTCCTTTAACTTTTATATAATAAGTGGGTGATTTGTGATATATAGGGTGATTTCCTTCTCTCAAAAATTTATTTTTTATCTATATAAGTAAGAAAATTAGATACTTATAAAGCATATAATTTCACTAAATAGAGTATTACATGGTTCATTAGGAAGTTTATCTCATAAATATGGAAAAGTTATAAGTTATATACCAGGTATGAAATAATTTTCCTATTTTTAATTTTCACTAATAACTCAACTTCCATGTTTTGAAGTGGTGTTTGAATAATTCTACTAAACTTGTGTGATATGAAAGAATGTGTAGAACTATAATCAAATAGTATATTTTGTATCCTTGAATGATTTAAAATCATAACTATCAGTACATAATTTTCAAGATCCACCTCAGTATTTGTGATATCATGATCTTACCCTTACTATTTAGGCCTTGGAGGTTTTTACATTCAGTTTTCATAAAAAAACCTTGACTTAGTGCATTGATTATCATAATGTTATTATTACTTATAATTAAAACATTTTAAAATAGGATGAGGATTAAAAGAATCATTCCTTTCTTCAATTATATTGGTGGGTTTCTCACACCATCATTTTCTATCTGGGTTCCCTTCCTTCCCACTCTTAAATAATTTACTTATCCCCTTTAATTAATTTCTGGGATTCTTCTTCCCACACTTTTAAAAAGTGTGATGTCATACTTTCTTACTTCTATGAGATTTCTCCATCAACCCATTGGAATTAAACTCAATTCTACACTTTATATATCCAGAACCATGGTATTTTCTGATCACTATTTTTACTTTTAGGGCAAATCAGGAAATTTTATCATAGCTATAAAAGAATCAAATTTCTGAATATTTTTTTAGACTCAACTTTATTCCACCAAAGAAGAAGTCAAATTTACTTTTAGGGCTAATGAAAAAGTTAGAGGCATATATTCAAAGTATTTTGAAGCTTTCCTTATATTCCATGATGGATTCGTCTTCCTTTTGCTTGATACTATGCAAATCTATCTATATTTTTAGCCATAGAGTATGAGGAAAATATTTATCTAAAAACATTTTCCTAAATTATTTCCACTCCATCACTTCAATATTTCCCCCAGGATTTGTATTTTTGATCAATATACACCATTGATAAATATATACCTTCATATGATAAATAGACATAATGACTTTCTATTTCTTTGATCATTGAAGTATGAAGAAAATATTTTCAATAGAGTTAATCCTTTGTTCCATGATTATCATAAGATACACTGAAATTTAGAGGCCTTTATCTCATAAATTTATCAATTGAAACTTTATTTTTCTTAAGGGGATGTGGGTTTCCCCCTTGATTCAAGTTTATATTCAAAACATGAGTTAATTTATTAATAATTTTAATGAAGTTCTTGAATCCTTATCCCATAGAGTTGGGCATCTCATTTGGGTGATCATCTTGACCATCACATTGGTTGTTGACTAGGTTCCTCTCACTTCCATTCATTGACTAAAATAAAGGGAAAATTAGGTATGAGAGTTTTAAAACTATTAAACACACAAAAGGGAAATTATGGACATTTAAGGGATAAATCATATATGAAATATATTCCTTAACCTATGAATTTCTAGGTTTCAATCTAAGTTATGCATGATCTATTTCCTAACATAAAATTTTATGGTCATTTTTGTTCCCATCATAATGGTTCATAAAGAGATTGTGAATTTACTAAAGAATATCTTCCATAAGTATCAAACCAAGCATGCAATAAGTACTTTTTTTCATGAACTGGGTGATGATTGACTCAAATCCTAATGCACCCTTTTTGGGATCATTATCCCTAAATATAGATATTTCAGATCTACATCCACCTGTAGTATCTATTAAGGGATTTTATTGCTTGGAAAATACTTAATTTATAATTTTACATAATTTAGGGATGTTTTCATATGTTTAGAATTATCCTTAAGGCTTTCAATAAATTTTTCTAATCCTAATACCTAAAAATAACTATAATTTCATATGATACAAACAATGACAACTCATATTTTTAATATACATTAATTTATGATTTATTACACAAATATTCACATGATACAATATTAGAAGATCATGAGGCATAATTTATTTTTTAAATTAGTTTCATATAATAATAAATTAAAACCTGGGTAAAAAAAATTATTTAAAAACTCTAAAACATTCCATTATATTCCACCGATCTTCGAATACTGCACAAGATAACCTGGGTATGAATATAAGAAAGGGTCAAGCTATAAATCCCAATAAGGGAATAATCAAAGAATAAAATGATGAAATTAATATATGTGATTCAATAGGCATATCAAGGTGACATAAAGGGGGTGAGAATCATAAACATGAACATAAAAGCATGATATAATGTGATAACATCATGATAACTTAGGAATGTGGAAATAATATAAAACATGACATCATAAACATAAGTCAAGGATAACCAATAATAATTAAAAACATAGCATGATTATGATAAAATCCTATGCACCATACATGGTATATAATGAGATAAAACATTACCCAATGCATCAAAGGGATATATAATTCTGGGTCCACCAATCACATTCATATCATATACATGCATTTTCATGCAACATAGATCATACAATATAAGAAAAACTTTAATAAATTTTAATCCCATGATAAAGAAGTGTGAGTTACATACATGTAAGTACCCAATAAATTAATTATAGGTATATCTAGGTGAATACCCTTGAGTGTAAATAGGTATGGGTATTCACTATACAAATGTTTGTCATGGAAAATAGTAGGATAATTTTAGTAGTATAACGGGTGCACATAAAGATTAATGAAAGGGTTTAATGAGAGTTAAATGAGGTATATAATTACTTGAAAATAATAAATAAAATAAAATGGATGTTTAAAAACATATTCCAATATGAATAATTGTAAATCAAAAGTCATAACACAAATAAAGTGCTTGAATAAAAGGGATATGATCCATTTCCTTGAGATGGAACTTATAAAATCTTGGGAGAAGCTTCTTAAGAGCTTGGGAGAACCTTGGAAGGTATTTAGAGAGGTATAAAGAGAGTAAAATCATGATAAATGGGTTTTTAGTGAAGCGTAGTGGGATTATTGGTGGGTATTTATAGAAAAAGGTAGGGTAATTATTTATTAATTTCTAAAATAAGGTTGTGGACTCTATATGATAAATATTTAAAACCAAAAAACTTACCATGGTTTTTCCCTTGTTTTCTACAAAATTGGATTAGTTTTAAATATTTTACAAGGATAAGAATATAAATCATTAAAATAATACCCTTGGTGATGTGGAAACGAGTCATGTTCATAAATAATTGATTTCAAAAACTTAAAATATAACACAGGTTTTGAAGGATTCATTAAGGGATTATAAAATTAATAAAATAACTTAAAAACACACTATTTAAAGTGAAAAACTATATTTGGTCATGTATCCCATTTATAGTATTTATGACATCACTTTTAGGTTATTATGATATTATAATACCTACCATATATTTACATCATATTAATTTTTACCCAAAAATTTGACCACCTCATAAAATTATAACAAATTCACTATCAGTTAATTTCAACATGTTGATTTCAATTTTTTTTTATCAAAATAATTATTTAAATATTATAATTTATGCTTTTAAATCAAAATCGACATTCATTGAAAAAACTGGTTTTTATGATAATAACAGTTTTACAACACTTATAAAGATTATATTGAACTTAATTAAATTATATTATTATAAATAAATAATATTTAATAATGAAATTATATGAAAATAATATTTATTTAAAAATTCCTAAATTTATCAAAAAGTGTGTTGTAATGTCCCTGACCTGGAATCCACTAAACCGATGCTCTGAGCCGAGTCTCCACATGACCTAAATCACACCTCTCCATACGTTAGATGTTGCTGACTAGTGGAAAGGGTATAATAAGTCAAATGGGGAGACTATACCCTCTTTACGAGATTAACCCACAATAGATAACATATAAAATAAGGAAATAATAAGCCAATAACCCAAAACATACATTCCAACTATTTTTCAAATAGGGTACAAATCACAACCAAGTAGTCAATATGTCATGCCATGTTAACAATTCTAAAAGTGAAGGAAAATCCATAATAAAAGACTAGCATCCAAATCCCCAAAATCGGTCCTGACTCCAGGTCTGGATCCTTAACCATGCACTCCCCAAGCCTAACTAAACTCTCTAGCATAGGTCCTTTACCCTTACCCTGACCTAAAACCATGAAATCTTCTTAAGTTTCCAATGGAGGCCCAAGCAGAGTGTGAGTACAACATATTAGTTCACCACCAATAGCGTCTACAAAATATCCACTCTAAATAGATAGTTAATGAAATAACTAATCAATAACAAAGTAAACAAGACAAATCAAGTTTTATTAGGTAAAATTTTTTACTTTACCCACCACATTATTTATATTTTTCTCATTTAGTTCATCTTCATCACTTAATTCATTTCCATTACATGTTCTATAGGTTAGGCATTTACATTATTTACACAACCGCATAAGCCAATAAATTACTAAGAAAAAGGGTATAAATCAAGTTCCCTATCTATCTAGTGACACAAATTTCATAAAATTCACATCACACTTACCTTGGATCCTTGATCCAGGTATTTTCATCAAATGCATATGTTAGAGGTATAGAGCCTCAATCCCCTTCTCTAAATGTGCATTATGGGGTGGGGTTTAGAGGCTCAGTCTAACCCGATCCATGGGTGTAGATCCTCAAGCCCAATACCCCAAAACTACCAAGCCACATGCACATGCTTATTTATCCATTTACCAAATATAAAATATCACAAACCTTTCACAATTAATACACATAACATAAACATTTCACATTCCATTTAACACATAAATCATGCTTATGCTTTAACCCATTAACACATTTACCACTTACTTAGCACAAATCATTTAACCCATTTCCCTTGTTAATCTTTAACACATTTATAATATTAAACACTTACCATATGTTAAATCATTTCACATATTCAACAATTTCTACACATTAACCCATTTGGCATGTTTAACGATTTCCACACATCAACTCATTTGGCATGTTTAACAATTTCCATACATTCACCCATTTGGAATGTTCAAAAATACCTATACATTATACCCTTAACATATTTATCAATTCTCCCATTTTATCCCATTCAACACATCTTTTCAACTCACAATCATTTACCCATTTAACATATTCACCATTTCTTATAAATTAACCCACTTATGCATTTAATGTAAATTTTATAAATCTCTTAGAATAGTTTCTTTATTATATAACACTCAATTCATGTTAATCCAAGCAATCCCTTATGAAAATATCTCCCACTAGACACAACCACTATTGTTTCCAATCATAATTCAAACTAACATGTAAATACTCATATCATGGGATTTAATTCAATAAGTTAATTTCATGCTTAAAACAACCATGCTCTATGTTCGGGAATGTTTATAAGGCCCCAGCCTTAAACCTTACTTAATATTGAATTAAATGAATAATTCACATTGAGGATCTTTTCAGGTTTAGAGTTTTAGAGAATTAGAACATAACTATTACATCTTAAAAGATTACAAAGTAGACACTTCTACTAAGTCTCCATAAAATAAAAACTCTTAAAAAGAAAGATGTCTAGATTCCATGTTTTAGATAGCATGAAATTCCCTTGATCCCATCCTTGACCTTATTCCACTTTAAGTCCTGTGAAAAACATTTCGAAAAACTTGGGGTGAGCATAAAAAGCTCAGTAAGGGATACAAAAAGAATGAAAACTGTTAGTTTTTCAAACATCAAGTAAACCATGTATACTATATCAAAGTAATACCTTCACCTTCATGAAGTAGTAAAAAAAATCTTCACTGAATAAAGTATCATTACTTACCTTTTTGTAACCAAAGGATTACCATAAAACCCATATAAAGAACACATAGAATATATAAAGGTAACTTGGGACATAAACATACTTAAGTGGAAAAACCATACGGTTGACTTCCACACATATCACTTAATGGAATATCCATACGGCCAATTTCCATACATACTTAATGGAATAGCCATACGGCCGACTTCCATACCCAATGCATTGGAGGTTATAACGTAACCACCTGTCCTGGTATTCACGGCACCACCCGTCATATGGTTTATAACGTAACCACCCGTTAAAATGTCCAAGTACCAATATAAAATCATAAAACATAAAACCAATATAAAGGAATGATAACATTTCCACATCACAATATATCATAATAGAATCCTTTATCAAAACCATTTTCAATACCAAAATACATAAAAGAGTATATGGTATTTATTTTATTTTAAAAACATTACGGCTTGTTGAGGAAGCCAAAGACCAAATAATACTCGCGGCGGCGGAAAAAGTCGTTGTCACCGCGTACGTAAAAAAACATTCCTTTTTGTCGTTTAGTAAAACGCTTCGTGGAAAAATATTCATTTTGTATAAAAGTAAAAGTCAAAGGGGTTTATACACCGTATAAAAGAAAGTTGTGTATAAAACGAAATATGCCTCAGTGAAAGGAGATTGAGACGAAGTCCCTTACAAAGATTTTTTTTTAAAAATAAAATAGATCTATTATGTGTATTCACTATAAGTACACATAAAGAAAGTAAAAATACAAGATAGGACATAATAATATCATGACATAATTTGAAAGTAGGAGATTAACCCAAAGAATGGTAATTGGGTTAAGAAGTTCCCTTACCTTGGGTCCGACTTGACTCGATCGTTCTTTAACGTCCTGAATAATAAACTTGAGTTAATTTATACTTGATTAAGAACATTTTTAAAGTTAATTATTCTTTTTATATCACTTATTGCCATGTTATAAACATTATGTAACCATTTAAGTTAATAATGTTTGTTTTGTCAATATTTGGTTCTTAAGTCGAAAGTTGACTTCTTACAATTACATGTTGTTCATGTGGTCAAAAGTTCTTTATATCCAGAATGAAATTCCCGATTTGGATATAATATGTATCATATATATCCAGAATATACATGTATTTATAATATTACATAATCATTTAGAGGTAAGAAATGAAATGCACCGTTCATGGAGACGGTAAGCCGTACGTACGCATGAACGCTACTTTCATTTCTTTGTCATATTAATGGAATTAAAACTAAATGAGAGGTATGTATATTTTAATTCCAGAATTATATTCATCATTTAGATATATCATTAATTATATATATCCATTATATACATGTACTTTTAATAGTACATTACATTTGGGGATAAGAAATGAAATGCACCGTTCATGGAGACGGTAAGCCGTACGTACGCATGAACACTACTTTCATTTCTATCTCATACTTTAATGGAAAGAAATAATAATTATATAGAGGTATATTATAATTCCAGTATAACATCATATATAATAACTTTAAATCCATCCTTTACATGTCCCACATATGGCATTAACGAATCACATCACTTTTAGGGGGCGGTAGTCCGCACTTCCTTAAATGAAGATATCGTGTTTACCCATAATGGAAACCATAAAGGTATGCCAAAAATGAAAAATACAGAAGCTTAAAGAAAACATAAACATATTATATATCATATATAAAAATAGTGACATCATAATGGCCACCCTTGAAGGTGTTAAATGAGTATTGAACAATCATCGTTTCGGGAGGCAGAATTTCGCCATCCACGGAAACCGTATGTTCTTTAACCATTTGATGTAGTTGTGTGAGAGTGTAGCTCAAATAAATATTATAACAACATCTTAGTATATTTAAGATACTGGTGTTGTTACAAAAGAAGTAAATAAAAAGAGTTTAGAGGGTTGGAGAAGCAAAATAAAACAAATGAACAAGAGAGAATGAATTACCTTTAAAAGTGTAACTCCTTTTGATTTGAGCCTAAAGGCTTCCTTTGAAATGATTCTGCCCAAAGGGAATCCTCTAGGATGAGGAGAGGGATGTGGAGAGAGTAATTGGGCAGGGGTTGGCCGAGCCAAAGGCTTGAGAAGTGTGTGAAATGGGGTAGAGGTGGGGGCCTTTTATAAGAGGAGAGGAGGGTCACTTTTGGAAAGTAAAGAAATATTACTTTATTTGAAAATGTGTTTCGGTTTTAAAAGGTCCCACATTGATATAATTCGTGTATAAGGTGATAAGGGTTTTAAATCCACTCATACAATTGGTTTTGGACATGTGTAGGTTTTAGATTTTTCATTATCTTTCCATTTTATTTAAATCGTCAAATAATGATGTCATCGCTGCATCATTATTATGTCATATATAATTTAATTTATTTAATGTCTAAAAATTATAAAAAAAATACTATGATGTAGGAAATCTTTTTAGATTTCCAATTAATATTTATAATCAAAATTTGGACTTGTATAACCCCACTCAAAAATTATTTTAGTAAAACAATTTATGTTAGTGTCATTTTTACTTTAACATTAAATAAAAATATATTAATGTCATTTTCCAACTAAAGTGGCTCCATGGGGTCCCCAAGTTGTCCCATGGCTTTTCTTGGTCGGCCATGACTCACCCAATAGGTGTAGGACAAGTGTCATGGTGTTTTCACATTCTTATAATACCATTTTTACCTTAAACTACACTAATTACCTCTAATCGCGATTAATGAAAAAAAGTTACTATTCACCAAAAAATTATTCTAATCTCATTGAACCACATTTTACTTCTTAATGACAACCATGTATGTCGGATTTTCAAAATTCAATACACATTAGTGGTAAACTTTCATTTAACTGAAAAATCAGTTTGCTTGATTACCACTTAGTGGTTTCACTATTCATCAAAAATTGAAGTTTTTCAGAAAATTACCAAAAATTCACCCTAAGCTATATTTGATATTCCGAATTCAAAAATGAAGTCCATTTTACAAAATTCAAAACATATAAGTCAAATTAATTAATTTAATAATTAATTCCCGCTCTCATGACAAATAGCGTGTTTTTGTGAAACAATAAGTATCAAAAGATTGACACCAGTTTAAGTCCAATTTCAAAGTGAAATTGATTCCAATGACCACCATTGGATTAAATGGTAAAAATATTTTCTAATTTCACCTTAAAACCAATTAAAATAATAATCTAATCATATAGATAATTTAGATTAAAAAGAGGTTTTGAATTAAAATACAACATTTTACACTATTCATAAAAAAATAAACTTTATCAGAAAGGTACCAAAAATTTACACAAAGTAAATTTTGATGTCCCGATTCTAAAGAAGAGTTATATTTGGTCCAAAATAAAGTATAAGAGTGATCAAAACTATATTTAATGACGGTTCACCATTAAAAGGTGATAAGTGAACCTTTAGTGAAAATTAGAGTATATATGCCCTAAAATTGAACTCTTTCCGTATTTTAAGCCTTTATCTTTTATTGGGTAAATGTATAAACATTTAAAAACATATCTAATCATATTTTAGTTATTTCTATCCATTCCCTCCAGTACAATGGCTACTTGTTAACTAACATTTAAAATAATATTATTTTATTACTAGTGTGCTACGTAAGTTTCAAAGAAACTCATCGTTGCGTATCGGGTACGCTATCGAACGTAGAAAACCCTTTTAATTAAAATTAATATTTAATTCATAAATATTAATAAATATGAAAATTATTTATTCTTTATTTACCTGGGATGTTACATCCTTCCCCCCTTTTTGGAATTGCGTCCTCGCAATTTTATTCACTTATCAAAATAAGTGGGGGTATTTATCCCTCATAGCATTTTCAGATTCCCATGTTGCCTCTTAAATCACATGGTTTTTCCACAAAACCTTTACCTAATGAATCACCTTATTCCGTAACACTTTCTCCCTATGGTCAAGAATCTGGACCGGTTGTTCCTCATAAGATAGGTTCTCTTCCAGCTAAACTACCTCTGGACTCAAAACATGAGATGGATCTGGCATATACTTTCTCAACATCGAAACGTGAAAAACATTGTGTACCTGAGATAAACTCGGAGGTAAAGCCACCCGGTATGCAACTGATCCAACTCTTTCCAGAATTTCGTATGGTCCAACCAACCATGGACTCAACTTTCCTTTCTTACCAAATCTCATCACACTTTTCCAAGGAGAAACCTTGAGAAAAACATGATCACCTACCTCGAAAGATAGATCCTTCCTCCGGTTATCCGCATAACTCTTCTGCCTGCTCTGAGCTGTTCTCATGTGTTTTTGAATCAGCTGAACTTTTTCTGCCATATCTTCTACCAATTCTCATCCCATCAACTACCTTTCACCAACTTCATCCCAGAAAGCTGGAGTTCGACACCGCTTCCCATATAATGCTTAAAATGGTGCCATCTGTATACTGGAATGAAAACTGTTATTATAAGAAAATTCAACAAAGAAAGATGTTGGTCCCAACTTGATAATCCATAGAACAAGCTCGTAGCATATCCTCCAATGTCTGAATTGTTCGTTCTGACTGCCCATCTTATTGAGGATGAAAAGCTGTACTAAAATTTAATTCAGTACCCAACGACTTCTGAAGGCCTTTCCAAAAGTTAGAAGTAAACCTGGGATCACGATCCGATACAATGGAGAGAGGAACTCCATGTAACCTGACTATCTCTTTAAGATATAGAAGGGAAAGTTGATCAAGAGAGAAAGTATCTCGTATAGAAAGGAAATGAGCAGATTTGGTCAAGCGATCAACAATAACCCAGATTGCATTATTACCTCGAGATGTCCTCGGTAATCCCACAACAAAGTCCATGGATATGTTTTCCCATTTCCACTCTGGCACTGGTAAAGGCTGAAGCATCCCTGCCGCTCTGCTTTAACCTGTTGACATGTCAAACACTTCACAGTAAAATCAGCAATGTCTCTTTTCATTCCATCCCACCAGTAATACTCCCGCAGATCTCTGTACATCTTAGTACTTCCAGGATGAACTGAAAACAGGGAACTATGAGCCTCACATAACAACTCATTCTTCAACTGTGAATCACAAGGCACACATAACCTCTTCACAAACCTCAAAATACAAACACAAACTTATCCAAGAACTCATGGAAAATTTTATTCATAAGGTCCATGAATACAGTAGGTGCATTGGTTAACCCAAAAGGCATAACTACAAATTCATAATGGCCATATCTAGTACGGAACGCAGTCTTCGGAACGTCTGCTTATTTTAATTTCAACTGATGGTACCCCGACCTCAAGTCAATCTTCGAAAAATACTGAGCTCCCTGGAGATGATACCACTTCATTCAATGGCCCAACATCCGCTGAAGTTGTTGCAAATGATTTTACCACCCCTTTCTGCTTGTAGTCTAGCTGCATTCCCCCAGTTGAGTTCTTCGTTGGACACTCGTTTGCATAATGACCCATTTCATTACACTTAAAACATCTTACCGTTAGCTTTTCATTTCCTGCTTGATCATCTTCCTTACAGTTACGAGCAATATGACCAGACTTACCACACCGAAAGCACTTACCAGACTTGGATAAACATTCTCCAGGATGCATTTTACCACACTTCTCACAGGATGGATATTTGGTTTTCTTACCTCCTTGCTTCTTTGATGAATTCTTCCCCTTTTCCTGCCAACTAGACCTCTTATTCTGTTGTTTGTCATAGAACACCTGATCATAGGCAAACTCCATTTCTACCTTCTCCGCACATCGAACAAGTTTTTCATAACTTTTTAATTCACGAGAAGCTAAAGCCCTTCGATACTTTGGCTTTAACCCTGAGTAAAAACGGTTTATTTTACTATCAAGATCTCGTATGAAGTTTGGAGCATACCTTGCCAATCGAGTGAACTTTTCTTCATAAGCAGCCACTGAATCATCCTCCTGCCTCAATTCTAGGAACTATTTTTCCATCCTAAGACGAACCACCTTAGGAAAATATTTCTCATGAAACATACCTTTGAATTCGTCCCAGTGAAGATCCTCAATCTCATCACTATCCCTTATATTTTTCACCATCGACCACCACTGATCAGCTTCACCTTCAAAACGGTAAACAACAAGACTAACCTTTTGATGTTCTGAACACCCCATGACATCAAAAATATTCTCCAGTGCTTTAATCCACCCTTCAGCTTGCACAGGGTCAGATGATCCTCTGAATGATGGGGGATGTTGCCTCATGAAATGTTCCACCACTGACATGTTCCTCTGCGGTTGATCTGGCTGATCTCGTGCATGGATACCACCACCATTTATAGCCTGAGTCAACTGTGCCATCACTATAACAAACTGTTTAGTTCCGATTCCGACCATCTCAGGTTGCTGATTTGGAAGGTTATCTTCCTCCTGATGTCGTCCCAACATAGCTGCTTTGTTTCCTCTGCGGAAAACCATTCTGAACACAGAAATATCTTAGGCGAAGCAACATGGTAATCCGTAAATGCTATATCATTTCAATCATATTATAATTTAAAACTTTTCTAACTCCTAAAGTTGTCTAAACCGACCTCTGATACCAACTATAAGGCCCCAGCCTTAAACCTTACTTAATATTGAATTAAATGAATAATTCACATTGAGGATCTTTTTAGGTTTAGAGTTTTAGAGAATTAGAACATAACTATTACATCTTAAAAGATTACAAAGTAGACACTTCTACTAAGTCTCCATAAAATAAAAACTCTTAAAAAGAAAGATGTCTAGATTCCATGTTTTAGATAGCATGAAATTCCCTTGATCCCATCCTTGACCTTATTCCACTTTAAGTCCTATGAAAAACATTTCGAAAAACTTGGGGTGAGTATAAAAAGCTCAGTAAGGGATACAAAAAGAATGAAAACTGTTAGTTTTTCAAACATCAAGTAAACCATGTATACTATATCAAAGTAATACCTTCACCTTCATGAAGTAGTAAAAAAAATCTTCACTGAATAAAGTATCATTACTTACCTTTTTGTAACCAAAGGATTACCATAAAACCCATATAAAGAACACATAGAATATATAAAGGTAACTTGGGACATAAACATACTTAAGTGGAAAAACCATACGGTTGACTTCCACACATATCACTTAATGGAATAGCCATACGGCCAATTTCCATACATACTTAATGTAATAGCCATACGGCCGACTTCCATACCCAATGCATTGGAGGTTATAACGTAACCACCCGTCCTGGTATTCACGACACCACCCATCATATGGTTTATAACGTAACCACCCGTTAAAATGTACAAGTACCAATATAAAATCATAAAACATAAAACCAATATAAAGGAATGATAACATTTCCACATCACAATATATCATAATAGAATCCTTTATCAAAACCATTTTCAATACCAAAATACATAAAAGAGTATATGGTATTTATTTTATTTTAGAAACATTACGGCTTGTTGAGGATGCCAAAGACCAAATTATACTCGCGACGGCGGAAAAAGTCGTTGTCACCGCGTACGTAAAAAAACATTCCTTTTTGTCGTTTAGTAAAATGCTTCGTGGAAAAAGATTCGTTTTGTATAAAAGTAAAAGTCAAAGGGGTTTATACACCGTATAAAAGAAAGTTGTGTATAAAACGAAATATGCCTCAGTGAAAGGATATTGAGACGAAGTCCCTTACAAAGATTTTTTTTAAAATAAAATAGATCTATTATGTGTATTCACTATAAGTACACATAAAGAAAGTAAAAATACAAGATAGGACATAATAATATCATGACATAATTTGAAAGTAGGAGATTAACCCAAATAATGGTAATTGGGTTAAGAAGTTCCCTTACCTTGGGTCCGACTTGACTCGATCGTTCTTTAACGTCCTGAATAATAAACTTGAGTTAATTTATACTTGATTAAGAACCTTTTTAAAGTTCATTATTCTTTTTATATCACTTATTTCCATGTTATAAACATTATGTAACCATTTAAGTTAATAATGTTTGTTTTGTCAATATTTGGTTCTTAAGTCGAAAGTTGACTTCTTACAATTACATGTTGTTCATGTGGTCAAAAGTTATTTATATCCAGAATGAAATTCCCGATTTGGATATAATATGTATCATATATATCCAGAATATACATGTATTTATAATATTACATAATCATTTAGAGGTAAGAAATGAAATGCACCGTTCATGGAGACGGTAAGCCGTACGTACGCATGAACGCTACTTTCATTTCTTTGTCATATTAATGGAATTAAAACTAAATGAGAGGTATGTATATTTTAATTCCAGAATTATATTCATCATTTAGATATATCATTAATTATATATATCCATTATATACATGTACTTTTAATAGTACATTACATTTGGGGATAAGAAATGAAATGCACCGTTCATGGAGACGGTAAGCCGTACGTACGCATGAACGCTACTTTCATTTCTATCTCATACTTTAATGGAAAGAAATAATAATTATATAGAGGTATATTATAATTCCAGTATAACATCATATATAATAACTTTAAATCCATCCTTTACATGTCCCACATATGGCATTAACGAATCACATCACTTTTAGGGGGCGGTAGTCCGCACTTCCTTAAATGAAGATATCGTGTTTACCCATAATGGAAACCATAAAGGTATGCCAAAAATGAAAAATACAGAATATTAAAGAAAACATAAACATATTATATATCATATATAAAAATAGTGACATCATAATGGCCACCCTTGAAGGTGTTAAATGAGTATTGAACAATCATCGTTTCGGGAGGCAGAATTTCGCCATCCACGGAAACCGTATGTTCTTTAACCATTTGATGTAGTTGTGTGAGAGTGTAGCTCAAATAAATATTATAACAACATCCTAGTATATTTAAGATACTGTTGTTGTTACAAAATAAGTAAATAAAAAGAGTTTAGAGGGTTGGAGAAGCAAAATAAAACAAATGAACAAGAGAGAATGAATTACCTTTAAAAGTGTAACTCCTTTTGATTTGAGCCTAAAGGCTTCCTTTGAAAGGATTCTGCCCAAAGGGAATCCTCTAGGATGAGGAGAGGGATGTGTAGAGAGTAATTGGGAAGGGGTTGGACGAGCCAAAGGCTTGAGAAGTGTGTGAAATGGGGTAGAGGTGGGGGCCTTTTATAAGAGGAGAGGAGGGACACTTTTGGAAAGTAAAGAAATATTACTTTATTTGAAAATGTGTTTCGGTTTTAAAAGGTCCCACATTGATATAATTCGTGGATAAGGTGATAAGGGTTTGAAATCCACTCATCCAATTGGTTTTGGACATGTGTAGGTTTTAGATTTTTCATTATCTTTCCATTTTATTTAAATCGTCAAATAATGATGTCATCGCTGCATCATTATTATGTCATATATAATTTAATTTATTTAATGTCTAAAAATTATAAAAAAAAATACTATGATGTATGAAATCTTTTTATATTTCCAATGACTATTTATAATCAAAATTTGGACTTGTATAACCCCACTCAAAAATTATTTTAGTAAAACAATTTATGTTAGTGTCATTTTTACTTTAACATTAAATAAAAATATATTAATGTCATTTTCCAACTAAAGTGGCTCCATGGGGTCCCCAAGTTGGCCCATGGCTTGTCTTGGTCGGCCATGACTCACCCAATAGGTGTAGGACAAGTGTCATGGTGTTTTCACATTCTTATAATACCATTTTTACCTTAAACTACACTAATTACCTCTAATCGCGATTAATGAAAAAAAGTTACTATTCACCAAAAAATTATTTTAATCTCATTGAACCACATTTTACTTCTTAATGACAACCATGTATGTCGGATTTTCAAAATTCAATACACATTAGTGGTAAACTTTCATTTAACTGAAAAATCAGTTTTCTTGATTACCACTTAGTGGTTTCACTATTCATCAAAAATTGAAGTTTTTCAGAAAATTACCAAAAATTCACCCTAAGCTATATTTGATATTCCGAATTCAAAAATGAAGTCCATTTTACAAAATTCAAAACATATAAGTCAAATTAATTAATTTAATAATTAATTCCCGCTGTCATGACAAATAGCGTGTTTTTGTGAAACAATAAGTATCAAAAGATTGACACCAGTTTAAGTCCAATTTCAAAGTGAAATTGATTCCAATGACCACCATTGGATTAACTGGTAAAAATATTTTCTAATTTCACTTTAAAACCAATTAAAATAATAATCTAATCATATATATAATTTAGATTAAAAAGAGGTTTTGAATTAAAATACAACATTTTACACTATTCATAAAAAAATGAACTTTATCAGAAAGGTACCAAAAATTTACACAAAGTAAATTTTGATGTCCCGATTCTAAAGAAGAGTTATATTTGGTCCAAAATAAAGTATAAGAGTGATCAAAACTATATTTAATGACGGTTCACCATTAAAAGGTGATAAGTGAACCTTTAGTGAAAATTAGAGTATATATGCCCTAAAATTGAACTCTTTCCGTATTTTAAGCCTTTATCTTTTATTGGGTAAATGTATAAACATTTAAAAACATATCTAATCATATTTTAGTTATTTCTATCCATTCCCGCCAGTACAACGGCTACTTGTTAACTAACATTTAAAATAATATTATTTTATTACTAGTGTGCTACGTAAGTTTCAAAGAAACTCATCGTTGCGTATCGGGTACGCTATCGAACGTAGAAAACCCTTTTAATTAAAATTAATATTTAATTCATAAATATTAATAAATATGAAAATTCTTTATTCTTTATTTACCTGGGATGTTACAATGTTGGCGCACCCCATGGGTGGCCCTAAACTGGTAAAATCATCCTCAATGCATCCCAAAAGGATCACAGGGGTTTTATTTATTCATTTATCCAACCATTTTACCAAATCCCATCAAAGAACCAAAAACACAATAAGAGGAAAACCAAGAACACAACCATACATGCATAAATCTATAACAAAACCATAGGATATAACTTGTAGAACAACTACCTTGAATCTAATGATGAAAACACCCTTAACCTTTAACCTAGATCTATATTTAAACACCCCTTGAATCCCCAATCTAAGATCCACTAGAAAATAGTTTTTTAGGTATTTTAAATAAAAGGAGAATGTCTACAATCCCTAAGCCGAAAAAAAATCAAGAGGGGGATTATACTTACTCGGAGCTTCAATCCGCAACCAATAATGCTCCAAATGACCTAGAATCTAAGGAGAACCACCCTTGTGAAGAATTGGGAGCTTGAGTTTGTCACTAAGGTTGATATGAGAATAATGGGAAGAAAAATTGGGTAAGAACTTAAAAATTATAAGGGGGAAATTTCATAAATTTCCACTTTTTAATGGGGTGAACGGTTTGGCCACATGGTTTTTCAAATTTTACAAAAACTGTGTGCCAACCACTATCCAAGAGGGGTTAAGCCACATGGTTATCTGGGGAGGACCACATAGTTTGAAAAACCATGTGCCAACCATGTAAGAAGCCTCTATCAAAGGTTTCATTATTTGGCTTCCCCTCTTGCATGTTTTTCACTAACCATACACAAACTGTGCAACATGCAAAAAATGTCCTAAATTACTTTTCTTTTGTGTCTTGATCCCCTATAAAACCCCATAACCTCCTCACAAAACCGATAATTTTTTTAGAAAAAATAAAGTATTAAAACCAAAATTTAAATAAGGGAATACTTTCACAATGTCCGGGATCTTACAACCTCCCCACCTTATAATAGCTCGTCCTCGAACCGCACTTCCAAGTATCACTAAGCTTCCAAAGAAAATAGATCGGGCTATTACGCCCACATTTCTAACTCCCTTTCCCAATTTTCTTCCTGAACATTTCCATGTTTCCATAAAACTAAAACCAAGGGCATAATCTTACCCCATGAAACTTTCTCACTATGATCCACAATACGAACCAAATGCTCCTCAAAGGACGTATCAACCTCAAGCTCAATATCTTAAACATTAATCTTATGAGATGAATAAGGGTGATATTGCTAAAGGAGTGACACATGAAAGACACAGTGAATGACACTATATCACTGTAGAGGATACAATCAGTATTCCATCAAAACTATACTCTCCAAAATCTCAAATGGACCCACGTACCTAGATGCCAACTTACCCTACTTCCAAATCCGATGGTACCCCAATCTCTGTGAAACCCAAAGAAACACACAATCACACACTATGAAATCAAGAGATCTATGGCGTCAATCCAAATAAAAATTCTGCCCACTCTATTCCATTTCCATACATTTCTAAATTAACTAAACTTGTTCTGACGTCTCCTGCATGAGACTCAATCCCAATAATCCTGATTCTCCAGCTTCCATCCAACACAATGAAGATATATATGGACTACCATAGTGCACCTCAAATAGGTTCATGTAAATCATATCATGATAACTATTTTTGTAGGAAAAATAAATAAGGCCAAGATTCTTTTCCCATGATCCACTAAAATCTAGTACACAAGCTCTCAATATGTCATCTAGTACTTGAATGGTACGTTCCAACTTCTCATCCATTTGTGGGTGAAAATTCATACTCAAAAAACACTTGAGTACCATTATCTCTCTGTAATCCCTACCAGAAGCATGATGTGAAGTGAAGATCATGATCTGGAACTATCTTTCAAGGAACCACATTCAAATGAACTATTTCCTGAACATACAACTCACCCAACTGGTCCACAGTGAAAGTCTCTCAAATCAGTAAGAAATAATCCATTTTATTTAACTGATCCAAAACTACTCAGATCGAATCATTATTTAAAAGTATCCTTAGAATAACCATAATCAAATCCATTGTTACATAATCCCACTTCCATTTTGGAATGGGAAATCACTACAACAAACCACCCAGTTGATGATTCTAAGCCTTAACCTACTAATAGGTAAGGAATCATGCCATGGAACCCACAACCTCTTTCTTCAACCATGGACACCAATACTACCTACAAAGGTCTCGATATATTTTGGTCAGACTAGGATGGACATCCCACTTTGATGCATGAATCTTTCACATCAACTCTTCTCGCATACACAATGGCACAACCACACAACCAAAAACATAGAAAATTCCATCATCACCAATGGTCCAACCAAAAGGTGACCCCAAAATTTAGATTTTCATTCAAAGAAAAACAATATGAATCTTCAAGTTGTTTCTCCTTAATCTGGATCAGAAGCATGGAATCAACTGTCAATGATGCAAGGGTCATCTGCCCTTGGCCATACTACACCTTCAAATGCATCTCAACAAACAAATCCATCATCTTACACTCCGAACTTGATTACATAACCACCTAATTCCAAGCCTTCCAACTCAAGGAATCTGCAACACTATTTCCCTTTCTCGATGTGTAAACCCACTCAAAGTCAAAGTATTTCATATATTCAACCCATATTCGCTAATGAAGATTCAAATAATGATGAGATAAGATATATTTTAGGCTTTTATGATCAGTATACACCATAAAACATTCTCCTAGAAAGTAACGTTTCTGACATTTCAAGGCATGAACCTTCGCGACCAAATCAAGAGCATGCGTAGAGAAATTTCTTTCATGATGCCTCAACTAAATTGACCCATATTCTAAAACACGATCATACTGCCTCAAAAATACTCCAAACCCAACACCAAAAACATCACAGAACAAGTTATAATTCTTACCTGGATTAGGTAAGATTAGAATCAGTTCAGTTGTCAAATGCCCCTTCAATTCTTGAAAGGAATTCTCAAAATACTTAGAACACTCAAACTTTATTCCCTTCTTGGTCAAACCTGATAGTGGTATTTCCAAATGAAAAAATTATTTAATAAACCTTTGGTAATATCAAGAAAAACCTAGAAAACTTTGGACATTAGAAACTTTCTCAAGCTACTTCCGAGACACCACTACCTGTACCTTATCTAGATCTATAGCGACACCTTCCTCCGAGATGAGATTCATTAAGAAATGAACCTTATCAATATAAAAATGAAATTTAATTAACTTGGAATATAGCCTATTATGTTTTAGTGTAATCAAGATGATATCAAGATGTTTGTAATGATTGTCATGAGTTTTATATTACACCAAGATGTCATCAAAAAAGGAAACCACAAACTGGTATAGATAAGGATGAAATATTCAGTTAATTAGAGCCATGAAAACTGTCAACACATTGGTAAACCCGAACAACATCACCATAAACTCATACAACCCATACCTACTTCTAAAGGTAGTCCACGTTATATTATAAGGTCTTACCCTTAGCTGATGATACCCCAATATTAGATCAATCTTATAGAACACTGAATTACCTCTCAGATAATCAAATAGACCACTGATTTGTTAAAGAGGGTATCCGTTCTTAACCTTCATCTGATTCAACTTCCTGTAATCGACACACAATCGCAACAACCCATCATCTTTCTTAGAAAATATCATAATATATCCCCAAGGTGACATACTAGGGTGAATAAAACCCTTATTCTATAGTTCCTATAATTAAGACTTAAGATTCTAGAGTTCCACTAGTGCCATTATGTATGGCGGAATGGAAATTGGTTCTGCTCCCGACAATAACTATATCATGAACTCAACATCCCTCTTAGGTGGAAGCCTTGATAAATCCTCAGGAAACATGTCTTGGAACTAATCCACCATAGAAGGAAAGACAATCTACTCTTCTTTCCCATCATCAAGCATAATACAATCCACTTGGGATGTGAGTTCACCCAACTGCTAAAAAACTGGCCCTGCACGGCCTACCCGAACATCCCATTCACCACGATGGAAATACATGTATCCCTTAAGAGATGTGAACATTACCCTACAATGGTAACAATTAATATGTGATTGGTATAACACCATCCAATCCATACCCAGTATTAGATCAAATCCCAACATCTAAAGAACAAACAAGTCCTATAGGAAATGGTACTCACCAAACTCAATCACACACCCCTTACACTGCCTAATATTTTATGCTCTCACCCCTAATAGTGTATCGATCAATATGTACCCACATATACATTCCATAGATAGAAAAAACACAAACACAAAATGAAGATAAAAAAATGAGTGTGAGGAACCTTTGTAAAATAAAATTCTAGCGAGCATGGAAGATACAAGGATTGTACTTCGAACTATTGATGGACCAACTTCTCCACCTCTAGGTGTAGACTGAACTATGTAAAGCTGACCTACCCCTCTACCCTGAGCCCTGGTTTGAGTTCCTGGAACTGCAATGACCTGCTTGTATGGACACTCTCACACCGGAGTACTACGTTCACCACCTTTACTGGTATGACCAGTAAAACTCCAATTTCCAACCTGATAAGGGGTAACCAATCCCCCACTTTCACTTAGAACTAGTCTCGACCCTCAACCCATTCTTGATTATTGAGGGTTCCTACAGAACCTCTACACCTGCCCCATCATGTCACACACTCGACACTCAACTGGTGGTTAGGTAAATTGACCACACATGTTCCCCAACCTACCAAACTAAAATAAGAACACCTGGTCACCACTTAGAGATGATGATACTCTTTTCAGACCACTCTAAAAACTTCCACCTTGATGAGAATTTATGAAACGATACTTCCAACCCTCATAAGTCGCACCACTGGTCTGTGCAATTGGAGCCACGAACCCACTGCCTAAAGCCTCTTGTAAATTACCTTATGAAATTAGGGTATGATCCACCACTTATTAAAACATATTTAAATGGAATATGTTTACCCTTATGAACTCTACATCCCACTCCTATCTCAATGTATCTAGATATAAGTGTTCTAAAAACTTCTCATGGAAGTCCTTCCATAACATATGATCTTCCTGCTAGGTCTGAACCAATATATCCCACCAACACTTTGTAAGTCCCCACAACATGTACGCTGCCAACTTAAACCTCTTCTCAAATGGAGTCTCCAAGTGGTATAGAATCATCTATATGGACTCTATCCAAATCTGTATCCTCTTGTCCACCCTCTCTAGAAAACATTGGAGGGTGTTGCAACTAGATTTCTCTAGTCAGATCAAACATTATCAACATGACCCACCTTGGGTCCCATTCCACCATCTACATAAAATGAGAAAAGTTCTCCTGGGACTACTCCTCTCCTTGGTCACCCTGAACTACTAGAACTTTCTATCCCACTTCTGGAGGATCATTCTCAATGATGTCCTCTTGTCATCCTACCGACATGCATTGAAATGGTGTAGTATTCCTACAAATTTTAAGCATGAATCTTAGAACATGTAACATATGGCTTCCACAATTTACATAAAATAAGTCTCTTTATTAGCCATAACAACTCATCCTACATGCACTATTCTAATGAACATCGTCATGCCTACAACACTACCCTCTATCATCTATACCATGGGTCATAGATAACATGGGTAAACCAACATACTTAGAAAAAATTTCTTATTAGACACATTTTTTAAACCATTCCCTCACTTACAATGGAAAAAATTCTTCTTTAGGCACATTTCTATCCTTAAATTTCATTACAGATATTGTTTTTAACTTATTCACAACTCATTATAACCAACATTTTAATTAATTTACACCCCTTCATTAGACACAATCCTCTAACCATTCAGTAACATTATTCCTTTTTACTCATTTTCATCATCTTTATTAGACACCATTTTCTTCAAAATTTCGAGAAATTAAAATGAATCCTAACTTTCATGTCCCACACACCCATCTCATGTGTTCCTATCTTGACACATTCCACCTATATCCCTAGGTGCCTATGATTATGCGCGAATATACAACTTCGTTCCATTCTGACTAAGAGTGAAATATCATAAAACAATCACATAAAATTACATGTGCATCAACCAATGGTGAAATATCATTCAATAAATAAAATCACATACCAAGAACAACAATACCTAATTAGGTGGCTTGGGTTTTCCCTCATACATGGGTTAGCTACTCTAAGAACGATCTCATTGGCAAGTCCAACACTTCCTAATCTCTTTTCTACCATCTAAAATAATAATACCATAAAAAAAAATCGCTCTGATACCACTTCGTAATGTTCCTAACCCAGAAACCACTAAACTGGTGCTCCGAGCTGAGATATGACATGACTTCAAGAGCACCTCCCCGTACACCAGAGTTTTCCAACTAGAGGAAAGGGTTTGATAAGTTATATAGGTAGGCTATAACCTCTTTACTAGAGTAATACACAACAAATAACAATTTAAATAATGAAATAATTAGCTAAAAACCCAAAACATGCATTCCAACTAGTTTCCAGACAGGGTACAAATCACAACCAAATAGTCAATGTCATTCCATGTTAACAATGCTAAAAGTGAATGAAGATATATAATAAATACCAATAACTAAATCTCCAAAATGGGTTCTAACTCTAGGTTTTGATCCTCAACCATAAACTCCCCAATCCTAACTCAACACTCTAGCACAAGGCCTCTTCCTTTGTACTAACTTACAACCATGAAATCTTTTTAAGTACCCAACAACAGCCTGAGCAAGGTGTGATTACAACTCAGTAGGCCACCACCAACGGTGTCTAAAAAATATCGAGTGTAAACATATAGTGCATGCAAGAACTAAGTAAATAACAAAGAAAATAAGAAAAATTAGGTACTATTAGGTAACAATGTTTACTTCCATTTACCACACTAGTTCCATGTTTCTCATTTAGTTCATCTTCATCACTTAACTCATTTCCATTACATGTTCCATGGGTTAGGCATTTATATTATTTACACAATAACATAATACAATAAATTACTAAGAATAAGGGTATAAATCAAGTTACCTATCTCTCTAGGGATAAACATTTCATAACAATCACATCACACTTACCTTGGAGCCTTATTCCAAGTGGTTTCATCAATTGAATCCATTAGAGGTATAGATCCTATGTCCCCTTCTCTAAACCATGCATTATTGGGTGGGGTTTAGAGCCTTAGTCTAATCCGACCCATGGGTGTAGATTCTAAAATTCAATACCCCACAAATACCAAGACATGTGTACATAATTATTTATCCATTCACCACATATACCATATCACAAACCTTTCACAATCAATAAAAATAACATAAACATTTCACATTCCATTTAACACATAAATCATCCTCATGATTTAACCCATTAACACACTTACCACTTACTTAGAATAACTCATTTAACCCATTTCCCTTATCATTACTTAACCCATTTATCATATTCAACACTTCCCATATGTTAACTCATTTCACATATTTAATAATTTCTATACATTAACCCATTTAGAATGTTTAACAGTTTCCACACATTAACTCATTTTTCATGTTTAACAATTTCCATACATTCACCCATTTGGAATGTTCAACAATCACTATACATTATACCCTTAACATATTCATAAATTATATCATGTTAGCCGATTCAATTTTTTTTAACTCACAAGAATTTAACCATTTAACATATTCATGATTTCTTATGCATTAACCCACCTATTCATTTCATTCACATTTCATAATTGCTTAGCACAATTTCTTTATTATGTCCCACTCAGTTCATGTTAATCCAAAAAATACCTTATTCCAATATTAAACATTAGACACAACCACTATTGGTGCCAATAATAATTCAAACTAACATTTAAACAATTATATCATGGACTCCAATTCAATATAATTAAATTTTGTTCTTAACACTACCATGCTCTATGTTCGGGAATGTTAGCACACCCCATAGGTGGCCCTAAACCAGTCAAATCTTCCTCGATGCATCCCATAGGAATCAAGAGGGTTCTATTTATTCATTTATCCAACTATTTTACCACATCCAATCAAATTAACCAAAAACACAACAATAGGAAAACCAATAACACAACCACACATGCACAAATCTATAAAACAACCATAGAATAAAACTTATAGACCAATTATCTTGAATATGATGATGAACAAACCCTTAACATTTTTCCTATATTTGGATTTAAGCACCCCTTGAATCCCCAATCTAAGATTCACCAAAAAAGAGGTTTTTATGGATTTAAAAGAAGATGAGAAAATCTACAAGCCCTAATATGGAAAAAAGAAGCAAGAGCACAATTATATTTACCTGGAGATTCGATATGCAACCAACGAAACTCCAAACGGCCTAGAATCGAAGGAGAACCACACTTGGGAATAATTGGGAGCTTTATTTCATCACTACGATTGAGAGGAGAAGAATGGGATGAAAAACCAGGTAGGAACTTAAAAATATTGAGGGGTAGTTTCATAAATTTACACTTTTTAATGGGGCACACGGTTTTGCTGCACAGTTTACCAAACTATGTGAAAACCATGTTCCAGCCACTGTCCAAGAGGGGTTAAGCCACACAGTTACCTGGGGAGGCCTGCACAATTTGAAAAACCTTTCACCAATTTCTTGAGAAGCCTCTATACACGGTTTTACAATTTGGCTTCCCCTCTCGCACGATTTTCACTAATCATGTGTAAACCATGAAATAAGCATAGAATGTCCCAGTTTCACTTTCTTTCATGTCCCGATCCACCAAAACACCCCTAAAACTCTTAACACACTCGGTAAACATTTTTTTGGCAAAAAATAAAGGATCAAAACCAAAATTTAAACAAGGACATACCTTCACAAAGTCCTGGATCTTACAAGTGTTTTAATTAAAGCCATATATTTAAAAAAAATATAATTTTTGTTTATTAATATCAAAATATAATTTTCATCAAGTCATATAATATTGTACATATAAATTATTAATGAAAAGGGATAAATATAATTATTGTTTTATTAAAATGTAGATTATAAAAATTCATACTATTAGGGTCTAGATACATAACACCTTATTACACCAGCGTACTCCCTAAGGGTAAGGTGTGTGATCGTGGATCTTTCTTAGGTTGGTTAGGTGAACATGATTTGGGATGTGATCTTGATAATATTTAACTTCCTTTATAAAAAGGTTTGTTCATGCTTCGTTTGTTGAATCTCAGTTTGGGCTTGGTCAAGGGAAAATCCAAGTGATACAATATCCCTCAAAATATCCAATAAATGAGATTCATAGGGTATGATCCTACTAATTAAGGCCATTAATTATTCCATCTATGTAAATATTACTTTATAATAACCCTTAATATCTTAATCTTAATTGTCATTATACAACATATATATTATCAAAGGTTATGATAATTTAATGAACTTTTAAATTTGATAGGATATATTTTATAATGGTATAAAATAACCACACTAGTGCATGCGTCTTATATAAGTATATTAATTAATGATTCATTTATTCATTTTAAAAATAGGGGATTTAATTTATGAATGTTTGGGTCGTTATAGGTTCCACTTACAAGAAACACTTCAAGTAAAATATGAGTCAAGGGTAAACAATTTTTTTGGGAAAATTTAAAACCCATGAATATCCAAATAAAATTATGAGAGGTTTTAGGAAGAAATCAAATTCCCCAGATGCATTATCTTTAAAAATCAATCTTTATTTGAAAATAATATTAGCAACAAAACCTTTACGGTTCGAGTAACCTTTTAATAAAAACCCCTTTTCAAATTTAAAATATTTGAATCAAAATCCATTTAAAATATAAAATGATATGAATATTAAAAACCCCATGAATATGGTAAAATATATTCATTAAGCAGTAGGTACACCATTCCAAAAAAAATTACATTAGGAAATATGTCTCAAGGAGTGAAAATTTGAGATAAGAAACTCTTACAACTTGAGAAGAATTTAAATCAAAACCCATTGAAAGAGTTATAATTAAATTAAAATTAAATTAAAATTAATAAAAGTTATTTCCTAATATAATATCTCAATTAAGAATCATATAAACCACATAAAATAAATTAGGTTCATAATATAAAAATTGTCTCAAAGAGATGAATTTGAGATGAAAACCCTTAAAACCTTTATAAATTTTGACTAAAAACTACATGAGAGGTAGAAATTTAAATATAAAATTTAATATCATGAAAAATAAGATAATAATGATACAAAATGACAATGGAGAATTATTTTCACCATGTAAAATAAAATAGTGTTTATAACATAAACATGTATCAAGGAATTCAAATTTGAGACAAAGAACCCCTTACCTTATTTCCCCACTTTGTCTAATGAACTCTAAGGTATTTTATAAAAAACATAAATATATTAATAACATATTTATAAACCTTATTAATATACATAAACATTCATAAACTTAATTTATAATTATTCTGTACATTTATATTTGTTAATTCTTATCCATTTTCAACATTAGGTGTGAGTAATCTTGATAGTTTTGAAATAGTTTCGTAATAACAATGTCATTATTTATTATTATAATTTGGTTAATAATTATTATACCATTAAAAATACTAGAATTTATTATTTATGTTTATTTTTAAATTTATAATTTCATTTTTTGGGAGTTTTTAGTTATGATCCTTAAAGGTGAAATAAGCAACGAGCAAGCTTCAATGAATGTTAACAACGAACAATAGTATCTTAATTAATGAGTTTAATAATAATGTTACCATTTAAAAAAAATAAAAACATTATTTACTTATTTACATCATATATTATCATTAATTTAGTTATCATAGTCATCCATGATATTATTTTATAGCATTTTTTAGTGGGCGGTCAAGCCGACCCAAACAAAAACGTACCATAATTTAATGGATGATTATGATGTGGTTAAGGTTTAATATCACTATAAAAGAAGGATAAATATGTTATTTATTATTTATTAGTGTTATATATTATAATTTTAAATAATTTTAAGGATAATATAATTTATACAAATCCATTACTTAGAATGAATTTTTTTTTCTTAGTGTGCTTGTTTTAAGATGAATAATTTTATAATTTTTTTTATTTTTTATATCATTAATAGGTTTTAAATTTGTTATAATAACCTTAATAATTAAATAAAAATAATATTTATCCATTAAAATATTCTAATGTCCATAAATTTAAGGTAGTGATCAAAACAAAAATAGAAATCGATTGTTCCATGGAGGCGGTAGTCCCCACGTACACAAGGATGTTGATTTCATTTTCCATAGAACGGGAAAAATAAGTAATATAAATTATCATTCAAGAATATAAAATAAATAATAAATATCATACCTATATATATATATATTAAATTATCTATTTGGACCATCCTTGTAAGGTGGAAAAGTAAAATGAAACATGTTGCGTTGTGGAGGTGGTAGTCTGCACAACACACAAGTGATGATTTCGTTTTTCTTGAAGGAAAAGGTAAAGGTGGTTAATTATTGTATCAAAATTATAATAACATAAAAATATAATAATTATATCAATTTTATAATTTTAATATGGTTTAATGTAATTTTTGAAAGAAAAAGTTCACATAAAGAAATTGAAATGAGAAAGGAGCAGTTAGAAATTTATACCTCACTTCTTAGATTATTTCCTTTGTAAAGGGGACTAAGTCATTGAGGGATGGTATTTTGAGAAGAAAAAAACCTATTTAAGGTGTTTAGGAGTGTATATTATATATTTTTACAGAGTTTTTTTATGAACCAAGTGGATTTTTGTGTGAGGTAAAGTGAGGATAGAAGATCCCCTTTTATAAGTGAAAAGGGATATTTTTTTCTAAATACCCAAACATTTTCAATAATGGGAAGTAAATATCAAGGAAAGTGGCTCCAAAATTTATAAATAATATAGAGGGTAAGATATAAAGTTGATATAATCCTCAAATACACATTACCACACATATTTTAAACATGTTTCAACTTATTATAATTATATTTTTTCTTTTACCATTTTAACTTTTACCATGGTAACTAGTTTTTACCTTAGTTAAGTTATCCTTTATGATGAAAAATAAAAAGAAAATTATTAAATAATTTGGATATAATGATTCTAAAATTTAAATACATTTAATAAGATTATATTTTTTAAAGTGATAAAAAATAATTTTAAAATAATAAATGTATAATGTATTAAAAACAATTATTTGAAAAATATAACTTAAGTTCTAAAATGTAAAATATGGTTTTATAGATTTAAACCATTTTTTTTTTAAAATTTTCATGTCACTTATAAAATAAAAATGCTGTCTTATAAAAATGTTTCATGAACTTTAAATCCATGCTTATATACAAATAATGTCATAAAAGTCATGTTATTTGTAAAAATGATATTTTACACTATTCACCTAGAAATCAATATTTTTAGAAAAATCTCAAAACATTATTATAAGTGAATATTGTTACACTAAATATAAAAATGAAGTTTTTTTTTAATTTAACATTATAAAATATATAAATTTAACTTTTAAATAAAATTATAAATCATAGTGAAAAACTATTTTTCATGAACCCCTCCCCACAAAGGTACCCCTCCTAGGCTGGAAATGAGATAAGAGAGATAATGATGTCTGAAGACCATCTACAATAGGCCATGGTTTGGAAAAAGAAATAAGGGTATACCATACACAAAAATGGGATGTAAAAACCCTCTAAATAACATGATAAAAGATAGATTAGATAAGTAGACCAATCAACTCATGATCATAAAGATAATAGATTCCAACATAAATGTAGTGTCATGAAAAAAAACAAAAAGTACCAAAATATAAACCTTTACAGTGACCGTGAAAGCTCAAACATCTCATAAACAACCCACGAGATAGTAATGTCCAACCCAGTCACCAACCTACTCCTATATACTTGAAAAAATAGTTTATATATACAGGGTGATTATAACAAGTGTACTCATCATGATCCTCCCAGAGCCTCTTGTGAAAAAGATAAATATAGCATACTAAAGCCCAATGAAGGGTAAGTTAAGATAAATCATCACCTAATCAGGTATGTTAAGTTTCCAACCTCACCATGGATATCTCTCACCAATTATCGTATATAAGTAATCATATAATATAATATCCAAAAAAGGCACCCCACTAACACTTTCCCTATAGTTTTACACTCTTCCCCAACATCATATGTATTGATACATATCTCTGAAAAATTAACCCATCCCAAAGACACATGGGATAATGTGTCATATCATGCATCTCATTAATCACAACATATCATCATCATGTACCATGCACCCTGTGAACCATATCATCTCATCATCCCTTGATGCATCTCTAGATAGTAAGAAATTAATTTCTAGGAACCACCAAAACCCATATGTCATGCATTATACCTCAATCCATTTTATCCCATACATGACATACATAAAATAATCCATTGGATACTATATTCGGAGAGACATGTGTGTGAAATAACCACAAGACATTTCATCCCTCTATACACATATATAGGAAAGGTGACCACCATGCATACCAGCACATAACACTACTTGGAGAACAAAGCGGGGAAAGAGGGGGTAGTCAGCCATCCATTCCTCACCAACTTGGATGTTGGGGAAAAAACCCTCATAGAATCTACTAGGTGTCAATAGACCTACTGAAAAGGGTAGGGTAGCATATGAAATTACATAACATATAAGATATAATATTGCTCACAAACACACTATGGGAATTAATATAGTCTTAAGATCAACTACAACTATTATCTCTCAGACACCTGACTGCCACCGTTAAGAACCAGATATCCTATAAGAACAAAAAAATTCAAGAAGGCTTTCATTTATTTCTTTCCATTAAAATTCATAGTTACATTAATTAATTAACTATCCATTAAACATTAATTTGACATTTACATTATCCTCAACTAATTCCCATGATATCTAGTCATAATCTGAATGATCACATAGTTTTTTAAGATTTATCATCATTTTTATTCTAACAATCCATCAACCCCATGAGTTAAAACATTTATTATCCATTATCATTCCATAATTTCAGGTGCTCTAGGATTCAACCTAAGTTATAATAAAATAGATGCATAAACCAAGAACAACTAGCTTCCTAAAGTAGTGGGGAAAGGAATGTAGGAACAAGAAACCCAACCATCTGAAATTTAAGTATATTTATTAATAGGAAATAATACCAAATTCTAGTAAAAAATAGGAAAGACTAGATTCAACCCATTCCATTAGTTCCAATTCCATCCCTGACACTACCATGAATATCACCATGCATCCTACCACCTCAAGAACCAATGGCTACCACAAAATCAAGCCTCCCAACTCATGTCTCATCAACCATCATCCATCCCAGGCTCACATTATATAGAAAAGAAATGCTCACATACAAATAAATAAAACAAGGTATCATGGAAACAATAAATAGTCAATAGGGAAACTAGGCCTTAAAAACAAGGTATTTAGCCTTAATATGAAAACTAGATCACTCATCTTGAAACATTTATCTTTATTAAAAAACTGGTTCATTACCATCTTAGATTAACTGATTTACTTATCACATGTTACACCCACATGAAACCTAAGTCATCAACTATTAAAATCTAAGAGTTATTTAACCATTCTTTCAAGCATAACTTCTAGTCACATTAAACTTAAAGGAATAAAATTTCATTTAACATTACTCTCAATTAATTTATCAATACAAATTTCCTAGATTCACAATATTTATCCATTTACATTAACAAAAGGAAGAACAATTCCAATTAAACATTAATTAAGAATCAATTTTATTTACATTAAAACATAATAGGAACAGTTTTGTTTGAACACACCTCTTTAATTCCTTAACCAAATAAATTATGGAATTTAAATACTTTAACCATTTTAATTATATTAAACATGTTAAACCAAATAATAAACAAACATTCTAACCATATCATAAACATATACATCACACTATCTAGTAAAACATAGGGAAAACCATTATCACGATGGAAATACATGAAATTTCTATAACCAAATCCAATTAATTTCTTTAATTTTGGTTTCATATTTATTAAGGTTAATTTCTCCACTATCCAAAGTGATAAATCATGATAAATTTAATATTACACATAAAATCATAGGAGAAACAGTAAATCCCTTACCTCAATTTAGAAGATCAATGTCCTCCACATGAGAATAGACACCTGAAATTCAACCACCACTGAAAGAAACACCACCAAGACAAAGGAAGGCCATCTAAAACCTAGTATCCACAAACCACCATTAAATCATTCTTCAAAAATACCCAAAAAATAAGAATCTAATAAAATGAGAATAATAGAAGAAGGTAGCATACCTTGAACCAAAACCATTCAATTCTACACGAACCAATTGTTAGAACCCACAAAATATGATCAAGGGTCATTGAGGGAGGTAGAATGAACCCTTATCTGACAAAAACATCCATCAAAGGATATACAACATGAGAGATCACTCAAAAAACCCTAATTTATCTGAAAAAATATGAAAACTGAAGGAATTTGAGAGGAGGTGTGTGGATCAATTATTATAGGGGAATAATGAATTAAAAACACATTCAAGACCCTCCATTAAATCCTCAAACAACTCTATTTTTTAACTTTCCAAGATATAAGAATATTGGTGGCCATTTTGGCCATTTCAAAATGACCCCAAACTCCACCATGACTTACACCAAAACCTAAACTTGTCCATGGTGGTTCTTGAGCTCACCGACCTGACAAGGCATGAACTATGATGTGTTGTCTACAAAAAATCCATTTTACCTCTAATATAGATTCCAAAATGTATTAACAAGCCATTTTCATTCTGACCATTTCAGATATGAGGATTCTCAAGGCACGGTGCCCTAACTGGGCATTTTCACTAGCCCAATTTAGAGGGAAGGAACACACCATACCCAAAAAAAGATTCAAAATATATTTTAAAGACATTTTTATATCCATCATGCACCATGAACTACACATCCAGCCCATAAGTACCCAAAAAACATACCATCATGCCCATCACCAGAGAACAGTGGCATCCTGAAAGGACAATGTCATGAACCGTTCTCAGGGCCCGTGATGTGACTACCCCAAGCCCGCCTTCCATAGGCCAGGGGCTGGAGACTAGCACCAAAGGCGTAAATACTGAAAAAAGGGGAAGGCATTGCCTTTTTATAAAGTAAACAAAAGCACAACAGAGTACGCAAGTGAAGTAAGCACTAAGTAAAATCGAGTACAAGTTAAGTGCTAAAAAGTAAATGGGACAGTATACAAACCCAACTAAAAGTACAGTACAACTGAAAGGAAAGTACAACAGAAGTAAGTAAAACAGCAACACCGAGTCGTCCTCCAAAAATCCCACCTGAAGGGTGGGTATAGATAGTCTCCTCAGATCCTCGGGTCTGGCCGTCCGCTCCGTGCACGTCCTACCAAGTGGTACACCTCTGGGTACCATCCAGCTCTACAAGCCTCCACCTCGATCAGTGCTGTCCGTCATCTGCATCCAACACAACGTAGTGTGGGCATAGCCCGTGTAGGGGTGAGTATACGATACTCAATAGGGACCCCGAGACCTCCGAAAGTCTCTCATAATCCCCGAAGGATAAACCACAAAGGAAAGATAAAATCACACAGTATCAACCGACTCTACTTAGGTATATTCCCATACATATACCTAAGTCATCAATTACAGTTCGTCTCCAACTCTCGAGCCCGAGCACAACCAGTCCACACAGGAAAACACAACCCAGTCCACAAAGGAAAACACAACCCAGTCCACACAGGAAAACACAACCCAGTACACACAGGAAATCACAACCCAGTACACACAGGAAAGCAATTCAAACACATCGTTGATAAATATTGAAGTCAAGACTCAGCTCAAACAGGTATACATCTTTCGTATAGCGTTAGAGATTATCAGATGTAGTCACTGATTCATCTAAGTTGTCGGACCCACATAGGATACAAGACTAGATAAGATGTCAGACCTACATAGGATACAAGACCAGCTACTCTGCCAGACCCACTCAGGATACAAGTACAGAGGTCATACTGCTATACCCACGTAGGATACAAGAACATTAGTCATTGCTGTCGGACCCTACGGAGGATCCCAGTATAGTCGTCATCGCTGCCGAACCCACGGAGGATCCAAGTACAGTCGTCCTCGCTACCGAACCCACAGAGGATCCAAGTACAGTCTTCCTCACTGCCGAACCCACGAAGATTCAAGTACAATCATCCCTGCTGCCGAACCCACGGAGGATCTAGGTACAGTCATCATCGTCGCAGTCGCAGCCAGCTCTAGGGTTCCCGCACACAACACGCTCGATTCCGGGAGGGTCCGCTCCTCGAGCCAAGGGGGTCGATACATGAACTGTCATGAAGTCCAGATTTGATGTATCCCAAAGTTCCGTCTTGTCAAAAGAAACCCAACGCGATAGAGAGTGCGTCAATCGAACGCCCGATCTGAGAGTTATTGGCTTTTCCGTTCTAGGGGCCCGGTTGGTTTTTAAGCGAAAACCAACCCGACTGTACTCCAGCTGCGTCCAAACCTCAAGTGAAGTAATATAAAAGGACCATCTCATCAAGAGAAATTCAATGCAGTTGACGACACGTCGAACGAATGTCCGGTCCTTAAGTTATAAGCGTTTCTGCTCTAAGGGCCCGGTTGGTTTCGGGTTCGAACCAACCCGACCATACCCAAACTTTTCCAAAACCTTGAGTGTAATATACCGAAACGACCAACTCGGTCCAAGGATTCCTACGCAATTGATGGTGCATCGATCAGAGGTCCGTAACTCAAGTTATGGGCAAAAGACCGAAAATGGTCCGAAGTGGGGGTCTGGGCCCGGTCCGACCCAGCCCAACCCCCACTGGGTCGGCCCAAACCGGGTCGACCTGACCCGGTTCTAGGTTCGGCCCTGTAGGGCATGGCCCGACCGGCGCGGCCCGGTCTGCGTGACCCACCCTGACCCGACCGGGGGGGGGGGCACGCTGGCCCAACCAGCGAGCTGAGCGGGGGGGGGGGGGGGGCACTGTTCCACGGACGCGGCGCCAGGATGCCGCCGCGGTTCTCCCTAGATCCCACGCGGCCATGGGATCCCACCCTCGCCTCTGCGGCTTCATCTGCGATGGGTTTCTTCCAGCGGCGCGCTGGAGCGCCGCTGGGGATTTTCGTGGGCCACCGGAGTCATTTCGGTGGTCCGATTTTACTTTCGTCTGCGCCTGCGATCGTCTTGGGACCCGTACATCACTGCGAAGGCCTCCAATCACCATTGCGGTCCTGCTTCGTTGTCACCAAACATTCCGCGCATCAAGAACAAAATAGCGGTGGGTTCAGACTTATTCGTTAGTCCGCACCCACCATGTTAGTGGTTCATAACATCACCCAACAATTACACGCCATGCCGAGAGTATAAATCACATAATGAAATTTACAAAATCCCCTACCTCAACAATTGAAGAAGAACGTCGGTGTCACGGTAGACGACGTCACGGGGAAAGGGTTCGTAGGCGTCGTCGGAGTGCGCCGAGGAGGAAGCGGCATCACCTATTTTGTCGCGGAGTAGAGTATTGGTGGCAAGTCATTGTTCTTCGAGGAACCGACATTCTTTATCTGTAACGACCCGAAATTTTGAATAAATTTTGTTTCCGAATTTTGTGTGTTATTTTATTTTGTTTTTTTATACTCGAAAAAACTGTTTCATTGGATAACATGAGTATAATTAAAATTAGACTGTTGGGTTTTTGACTTTCATATGACCATTGGTCAATATGACCGCTAGAAACTAAACATTTCGATATTTGTCTCTAAATACAAGTGATCTAGGTTAATTAATATAGAAAGAAGATTTGATGGCCTCACCCAGTAGTCTTGGACCGATCGAAGCCCATCTAACAGAACTTGGGAAGGAGGTAGCACCACTGGGCTTTGCTCTGAACCAAACCCAAGCTGAACTTCATCGTGTGAAGCTAGAACGGAATCGCCTTTGCGAGAAGTTCAAACTGATAGAAATTAGTACTCGTGCGATGTTGACCGAGCCTCCCTCAGATTCTCTCACCTTAGCACACTTTACACTTAGGTCCTATGCTGGTGTGATAAGGGGCTATGTAAGGAGACCATAATTGCCTTGTGTAATACTTTGTTTTAAATAAAAAATTTTGATTTATTCTTATGATGAAGTTTATGAATTTTCAAATTTCCAGATAAATATAGTATGCATATTTTTGGTGAATTTTAGAGAAAGGATATTTTAAAAAATGTTTATGTAAACCTTAAATAATTAAAAATGTGTAATGATTTTAAAAAAATAGTCTTCTACAAATATGTTCAATGCGAAATTTAGAGTCTAATAAGATCAACTTGATTTTTAATGAATAGTAAATTATGAATAGTGATTTTATGCTTAGGATTAGCAATGTGACTAAATGGATTAGTAATCTCACTTAAATAAAGCATTAATATAATCTAGTCACCTTGATTAAGTAATGTGATTCAATAAAATGGTTAAATAACGGTTTCATAAATTATTAGCCAAGTATTAGTTTTTTCAGGTGAATAGTGTTTTTTAATTAAAAATTTAAATAAAAATATTTAGAAAATTATTTTTATAAAATGGATTTCATTTTTGAACTCAGAGCATCGATATTATTTTAAGGTAATTTTTAGGGATTTTTCTGAAAAAAATGAATTTTCAGTGAATAGTGTATTTATTTAAAAATTAAATTAAATATATTTAGAAAATTATTTTTAAAAAATGAGTTTTTTTTTTGAAATCAGAGCATCAATATTTGGTTAAGGTGAAATTTTGGGATTTTTCTGAGAAAGTTGAATTTTCGATGAATAGTGAAAATAAAGTTTTTAAGTTACGAGTGTTTAATGACATCATTAAATGATGTATTAAATATTTAATAAATATGGTCGACTTATGAATAGTAATATAAGGTATGAGGTGTCCCAAGTGGCCAATACCATGGGAAAATACCATGGGCAAGCCCATGGTTTTTCCAAAACCACTAATGAGGTGTCGCTTGGCCATTAATGCCTTGTCCCCTCACTTTCCCTATAAATACCAAGCCATCCTCTCATCCATTCGACTCAAAAATCATCCTCAACGAAGTTATGGTCTCCTTACCTCCCAAAGAGTCCTCCCAAGGTGCCCCCAAGCCCTCAAGGTCCCAACCTTTGAGTTTTAAGAGTTACGTTTAAGGTAAGGGATCCGACCTCTCTCTTTCTTTTCAAGTAATCTCTTTTATGTCATTTATTTTATGCTCCATGTTCTTATGTTGGAGGATGTTCTTATATATTCATCTTACTTACCTTTTCATGTTCATATGATGAGAGACCCCCTCTTTCTCTCATCAATTCGTTTTAAGAATGTTTAAGTGGCGTCGTTAGGCTGCCGAATTTTTAAGGGATTCTTTCACCCTTCTCATTTTTCAAAGTTCTACTTTCATGTCAAGTCTTTCAAGTTCCTTTTAGTTATGTTGGGGGTATGATCTATATATCTATCATACTGAACTCTTATGTTCATATTATTATGGACCCTATTTGATCTTTTCAATTCATTTTTGTTGAAGTTTAAGCGACGCCGTTAGGCTGCCGAATTTTCATAAGAGAAATCCTATTTTTGTCTTCCTTCCATGTTTTTCATTTCAAATGGTATGTCCTTAAAATTTCATTACCATGTTCATATATTCTTCTTATTCGGTCCCTCTACTGCTTTATGGGTCATTTATGATTGTTTGACCCATGTCCCCCCCTCTTTTCAATGTTTTCTAAAACCTCATAACATAGCCGTTATGCTGCAGAATTTCCATCTCAAAATGTCTCTCTATTTTTCTAAAAGTTATTTTATTTTATTAAGTGAATACTCAAAGCTATTTCTTCTAAAGGGGTATTCACATATATACCAAAATGTTCTATTTTAAAATTCCATGATTTACATACATGAGACCCACCTTCCTTTTCTGTGGGTTTTAAAGTGACATAAAGATCATGTCTTTAAAGCAGTTTTAAAACGTTATGATTATGAAATGAAACCCATTTATTTTATGCTATATGTGTTGTTTATGAAATTATTGATGATGATATATGTGGCTCACATTATGATAAAGAAAAATTTAAGGGTGCACCCTGATAGCGTTCCAATGCATTGGGTAATGATGTAACCACTAGAGATTACAATTTTCACGATATCTTGGTGAATAACCTTGGTAATTTTCAAATGACACCTTGGGGATGGACCTTGGTGATATGTTCATGATTTTCTATGTTAAATGATGTAGCCACATCTTAAAGTTATGAAAAATGTTATTTTTATTATGATATATCTCATGATTTCTTTCTCATGCCTTAATGTTCTTTTTCATGACATTGTTGACGTATCTCAAGTTCACATGTAAATGTTTCCCCTTGTTTCCCTTACTGGGACTTCTGCTCACCCTTTCTTTTGATGTATGTCCCTAGGTTATGAGATGCAATAATGAACCTAGGAAGAACATAAGGAGAATCATTTCAAGTGTTTAAGAATAATGTTTTATGTTTTCATGTTTTAAGTTCCTGGTTTCCAACACACTAAACCTTAAAGATCCTTGGTTTTGTAAAATGTAATGAAAGTTTATGTGATAAAAAGGCGAGATGTTATAGTTGGTATCAAAGGATGGTTTAGTTATTTTTGGAAATTAGGATATGAAAACTTTAGGAAGAACCCTATAGAAAAGTTTAAATATAGAAAATCTTCCTGGTATTTTGGTGAGTATTGAGTAAGGGGTTTCCAAGCAAATACATCCCTGTCTGGATACAAGTATGTAGAGGCGGCTTTGGAACAGATGTACATAGGGGTAAAACTAGAAAACACCGCTTTGAGCTAGACTCAAACGAGAACTGGTACACAAAAATGGGCCTTGCTGCACTCTTGGTTACGACACTCCCGAGGGATATGCTTTGGTAAATTCATAAGCTTAGTATGAACCATTATTAAAGGAACAAATATAAAATAAAATAAAGATTCACATAAGAATATATGATCATGGATAACCTGGATTGGAACCTAGGGGATCACAAGTTAGGGTATACTTTTCTTCTACAAGTTTATCCTTTTATGCTTAAGTTTCCTTTTCATGATTATTGGCTAAGTATTTAAGCCCCCTAATTATACGTTCTTTTCTTAGTTAATGGTGGGAAATGGAAGAGCATATCCAAACAACCAATGTGATAGGAAATGTGAAGATTGCCCTATTATTGTGATAGAGATGATGAGAGATCAAGTTGAACATATTGTGATTATACCAAACCAGCTATCAAAAATCACAATTAATAATTGGTACCTAGTTGAATGCACAAATTCATCACGGAAGAAGAAGACAAAGTCTCGAGGATGTTTATCTGATAAAGTTGATAAGGGAAAGAAGACCCAATTTTTTTTTTGAAAAAAGTGTGGGAAGAGGCACCAAGGAGAATGTCATAAAGGAACCGGGAGATGTTTTGAGTGTGGGAAGATAGGGCATAAAGTATCCAATTGCTTTAAAAAAATGGATAATGTGATGAATGTAGATAAGGTTCGATCTAATGTACCTTATACATTTCGATGTCATAAATGTAGAGAAGTTAGAAATTATCCAAGGCAATGCTCTCTTGGAATGGGTAAGAATCATGATGAGCATTAACAATCTTAGAGGACAAGGGAACAATGCAAGTCCTATGCTGAGATGGATCATGATGACTGAAGTACATGTAACTTCTTCGCAATAATTGTCTATGTCATGTTGTATTTTAGTTCGTGCTCTATGATCATATCTTTTATGTTTTCTAAGATCATTGAGTCACTACCTAAGATGATTTTATATCATTAAGGAAGACATCTATATGTACCACATGTTTATGTAGTGAAGCTGTTCTTCTAAAAAAAGGTGATTAGGGGATTAAAAGATGATTATTATTTTGGAAGACGTTCACTATTTTGGGAACCCTATTTGATCGAGGTAAATAGATTACTACAGTATTTTCTTTGAGAAGTAATGGTTGACTTATATTTTGAAGAATCGATGAATTTAAGGTGAACTTATGGTATTATAGGTTACTTATGGAAATGATTGACCTATCTTGGGGAAAATATGTTTAGGTTATTTAATTTTGTTATAAGATGTTAGGAGTGGTTGATGTTGTTTAGAGATGAACGATAAAGTTTATCTTGGAAGACTATGTTATCAAGTCCTTCTTGTATTTGAGTTTCAATCTTAGTTTGGGTTATTTTGAGGAATTTTAAGGACAGTTATTTACGGAATGGTCTATGATGAACTCTGGGTAGTACCGTGGAACTTTGAAGATTTAAAAGTAGTTTCCCTTCCTATGGGATTCTTTATTTTTGAAGATTTGTTTTATCTTACCCTTTTTGTTTTTGGGACAATGTTTAAAGATATAAGAAATTGATAGTTAATCTTTTGTGGATTACGTGACTCTCAAGAAGATGATTCTTATGTTTTGATGAGACCAAGTGTTTTTGAATGCTCATCATTTGGAGAAAAGATTAGTTTTGGTAGAAACTTATTAAAGGATGAAACTCTACTTGAAGGTTGGTATATTTCCTTATGTTTTGTTCTATGTTGTAAATGAATTCCTCAAAATTATGAAAAGGAACGTAAAACAAAAACGTTGTTGGTTTATGTTTCCTACTAGGTAATCAAAGACCGTTTACACACATCATAAGTTTGGGATTTTCTCGTGGTTAACTTTCTCCTAATCATGTTTCTATCACTCTCCCTTAGAACGCGACCCTTTGTTTTTACCTCCATGTCCATGTTTTCCTACATGGGATCCTAGTATGGGTTAACTCGGGTGACCTTTTTTACTTCCCTTTCTTTCTTTTAAAGTAATAGTTTTAATGACTCCTTTTTCGGTGTGGGACTTTCAATGAAATTTCAAAACCCCATTTTAAAAATTGCGAGGATGCAATTTCTTAAGGGGGGAAGATTGTAACGACCTGAAATTTTGAATAAATCTTGTTTCCGAATTTTGTGTGTTATTTTATTTTATTTTTTTATACTCAACAAAACCGTTTCATTGGATAACATGAGTATAATTAAAATGAGACTGTTGGGTTTTTGACTTTCATATGACCATTGGTCAATATGACTGCTAGAAACTAAACATTTCGATATTTGTCTCTAAATAAAAGTGATCTTGGTTAATTAATATAAAAAGAAGATTTGATGGCCCCACCCAGTAGTCTTGGACCGATCAAAGCCCATCTAACAGAACTTGGGAAGGAGGTAGCACCACTGGGCTTTTCTCTGGACCAAACCCATGCCGAACATCATCGTGTGAAGCTAGAACGGAATCGCCTTCGTGAGAAGTTCAAACTGATAGAAATTACTACTCATGCGATGTTGACCGAGCCTCCCTCGGATTCTCTCACCTTAGCACACCTTACACTTAGGTCCTATGCTGGTGTGATAAGGGTCTATGTAAGGAGACCGTTACTGCCTTGTGTAATCCTTTGCTTTAAATAAAAAATTTTGATTTCTTCTTATGATGAAGTTTATGAATTTTCAAGTGTCCGGATAAATATAGTATGCATATTTTTGGTGAATTTTAGAGAAAGGATATTTTAAAAAATGTTTATGTAAACCTTAAATAATTAAAAATGTGTAATGATTTTCAAAAAATGGTCTTATACAAATATGTTCAGTGCGAAATTTAGAGTCTAATAAGATCAACTTGATTTTTTATGAATAGTAAATTATGAATAATGATTTTATGCTTAGGATAGTAATCTGACTAAATGGATTAGTAATCTCACTTAAATAAAGCATTGATATAATCTAGGCATCTTGATTAAGTAATGTGATTCAATAAAATGGTTAAATAACGGTTTCATAAATTATTAGTCAAGTATTAGTTTTTTCAGGTGAATAGTGTTTTTTAATTAAAAATTTAATTAAAAAAATTTAGAAAATTATTTTTATAAAATGGATTTCATTTTTGAACTCAGAGCATCAATATTATTTGAAGGTAATTTTTGGGGATTTTTCTGAAAAAAATGTATTTTCAGTGAATAGTGTATTTATTTAAAAATTAAATTAAAAATATTTAGAAAATTATTTTTAAAAAATGAGTTATTTTTTGAAATCAGAGCATCAATATTTGGTTAAGGTGAAATTTTGGGATTTTTCTGAGAAAGTTGAATTTTCGATGAATAGTGAAAATACAGTTTTTAAGTTACGGGTGTTTAATGACATCATTAAATGATGTATTAAGTATGTAATAAATATGGTCGACTTATGAATAGTAAGATAAGGTATGAGGAGTCTCAAGTGGCCAATAGCATGGGAAAATACCATGGGCAAGCCCATGGTTTTTCCAAAACCACTAATGAGGTGTCCCTTGGCCATTAATGCCTTGTCCCCTCACTTTCCCTATAAATACCAAGACATCCTCTCATCCATTCGACTCCAAAATCATCCTCAACGAATTTCTGGTCTCCTTACCTCCCAAGGAGTCCTCCCAAGGTGCCCCCAAGCCCTCAAGGTCCCATCCTTTGAGTTTTAAGAGTTACATTTAAGGTAAGGGATATGACCTCTCTCTTTCTTTTGAAGTAATCTCTTTTATGTCATTTATTTTATGCTTCATGTTCTTATGTTGGAGGATGTTCTTATATATTCATATTACTGCCCTTTTCATGTTGATATGATAAGAGACCCCCTCTTGCTCTCATCAATTCGTTTTAAGAATGTTTAAGTGGCGCCGTTAGGCTGCCGAATTTTTAAGGGATTCTTTCACCCTTCTCATTTTTCAAAGTTCTACTTTCATGTCAAGTCTTTCAAGTTCCTTTTTAGTTATGTTGGGGGTATGATCTCTATATCTATCATACTGAACTCTTATGTTCATATGATGAGGGACCTTATTTGATCTTTTCAATTCATTTTTGTTGAAGTTTAAGTGACGCCTTTAGGCTGCCGAATTTTCATAAGAGAAATCTTATTTTTGTCTTCCTTCCATGTTTTTCATTTCAAATGGTATGTCCTTAAAATTTCATTAACATGTTCATATATTATTCTTATTCGGTCCCTCTACTGTTTTATGGGTCATTTATGATTGTTTGACCCATGTCCCCCCTCTTTTCAATGTTTTCTAAAACCTCGTAACATAGCTGTTATGCTGCAGAATTTCCATCTCAAAATATCTCTCTCTTTTTCTAAAAGTTCTTTTATTTTATTAAGTGAATACTCAAAAGCTCTTTCTTCTAAAGGGGTATTCACATATATAACAAAATGTTCTATTTTAAAATTCTAGGATTTACATACATGAGACCCACCTTCCTTTTTTGTGGGTTTTAAAGTGACATAAAAATCATGTCTTTAAAGCAGTTTTAAAACGTTATGATTATGAAATGAAACCCATTTCTTTTATTCTATAGGGGTTGTTTATGAAATGATTGATGGTGATATATTTGTCTCACATTATGATAAAGAAAAATTTAAGGGTGCGCCCTGATAGCGCTCCAATGCATTGGGTAATGATGTAACCACTAGAGATTACAATTTTCACGATATCTTGGTGAATAACCTTGGTAATTTTCAAATGACACCTTGGGGATGGACCTTGGTGATATGTTCATGATTGTCTATGTTAAATGATGTATCCACATCTTAAATTTATTAAAAATGTTATTTTTATTATGATATATCTCATGATTTCTTTCTCATGCCTTAATGTTCTTTTTCATGACATTGTTGACGTATCTCAAGTTCACATGTAAATGTTTCCCCTTGTTTCCCTTACTGGGCCTTCTGCTCACCCTTTCTTTTGATGTATGTACCCAGGTTATGAGATGCAGTAATGAACCTAGGACGAACATAAAGAGAAGCCTTTCAAGTGTTTAAGAAGAATGTTTTATGTTTTCATGTTTTAAGTTCCTGGTTTCCAAGACACTAAACCTTAAAGATCCTCGGTTTTGTAAAATGTAATGAAAGTTTATGTGATAAAAAGGCGGGATGTTATATCATCAGAGGCTGGCATTCTTCCAAAACCTCAAGATTTCTCCCATTCTTCCTCGCACAATGAATCTCTCCCCCTTAATAAAATAATAGGCTCCTCCTATTATTTTATTACACACGCCAAGCCACTCTCCCAAAATTAAATCACCACATTAAATAAAATGTGTTGACAATCAATTAAAGAAGGGAGAGGGAAGGTCCCCACTTATTAAACGCATTGGAACTTAATTAAAAAGGGGGGAAAAGAGTAAGGATCCTCATTAAATTATGGATTGACAAGAATTAATGGAGTGAGGTGGAGAGATTGGCATTTAATGGGGGGGGGGTTACCAATTTAATGAGGTTTTTTTAATGAGTTAGAGGTAAATTGAATGGTTGGGATCCTGTGGGCCCCACCTATCTAACATGAACCCTTGGGTAGTTAAGTGGCTGTGGGTGCCACCCTTAACTACCCATGGGAGGAATTAACCTCCCTATATTTTAAACAAAATTGTACAACAATTTTATTTACTTCTCAAATAAACCCCAAATAATTAACTTCTCCTCCCACGCGAACGCAACTACGGTAAGGACCTTGTTAAGAAATTACCTGCATTGCGAGTTCATCGGTGCCCTCAGATTTTAATTCCGAGCACTGGTTCAAAAGATAGAAAAACCCACTCGTTCGTTCACTGAATGTACCTGAGCTAAACTTCAGAAATTGATTTCGGGCACACCGGGCCTCAGAATCAAGTGCCATCAGAAGCCATAGACTTGTAAAATTCCAAAGTATTTAAGAAAAAAAAAATTCCTTGAAATTTATGGGTCTTTACATTACTCCCACCTCAGGGCTTTATGTCCCCGTAAAGCTACAACATAAACTAGGGAAACAAAGAGGGTACTGAGCACACATCTAAGCCTCCTGCTCCCATGTGCTCTCCTGGAGATTCCTATGCTACCAACGAATGCACACCAGAGAAATTGATCATCCACGTAGGAACCGCTCCTGTCGATCCTCAATCTCCGCCGGGACCTCTGCAAATGTCGCCCCCTCATCGATGTCCATCTCCCCATGGTCGATGATATGCGTCAGGTCGTGCACGTATCTCCTCAACTGAGGTACGTGGAAGACGTCGTGCACCCGATGCAACTGAGGTGGAAGGGCCTGGTGGTAATCCACCTCACCTACCCTGCTGAGGACCTAGAATGGTCCGATGAAGTGTGTAGATAACTTTCCACCCCGGCCAAATCTCCATAATCCATGTCGAGGTGAGACCTACAAGAAAATGTGGTCACCATCCTCGAACTCCAGTGGTATCAGCCTCCTATCAGCATAGGACTTATGTCTGCTCTGTGCAGTCCTCATCCACTCCTCGATGATCTAAACATTCTCCATCATAGCCTGAACCATCTCTGGTCCTACGAGTGCTGACTTCCCAGGGTCAGTCCAACACAAAGGTGATCTGCAAGGTCAGTCGTACAATGCCTCATATGGTGCCATCCCGATGGTGGAGTGGTAGCTGTTGTTATACGCAAACTCCACCAAGGGTAGGTGATCCTCCCAGATGTGACCAAAGTTAAGGATACATGCATGGAGCACGTCCTCGAGTGTCTGAATGGTCCTCTCCGTCTGGCCATCCGTCTGAGGATGAAAGGCGGTGCTCAAACGTAGCTACGTCCCAAACTCTCTACTGAGACCTACTCTCTGATCTGTAGGAAGTGGGCCGACTTGGTGAGTCGGTATACGATCACCCAGATAGAGTCGTGTCCTCTGGATGTACGTGGAAGCCCCATCACGAAATCCATAGATATTCCATCCCACTTCCATTCTGGGACCTCTCTGTACCAGGTCTGCTAGTACCTGATGTTCCACCTTCACTTGCTAACAAGTGGGGCATCGTGAAACAAACTCCGCTACAATGTTCCCCTTCCCAGGAGTATAGAATATCTCAATGTCATAGTCCCTGTGGAACTCAAGTCAACGATATCGTCTCAGGTCTTAGTCCTTCTATGAGAAGACACACCTGAGACTTTTGAGATTAGAGTAGATCGTAAACTGTTCTCTCAACGAACCATGGGTGTGACTGGCCATTGTAAAGAACTCAAATACACCCCTGTTCGCTTACGTCCTACAAGAGCTGCTAAGATTTCTCCTTGCCGAAAAGAGAGATCTGATCTCATACCTTGGATGAAACACGTTCTTTGCCTAATATAGTCAATCATGACATGAACGATACTATTTCATGCCATGGACAACGTCGTAAGGCCTCGACGCTACTACCAAGAGATCCAAACATTACTCTCGCCTCCAAGGGTCAATTCACACTGTCAGTAGTAGTGTGTGGTTACTAGGTCTCCTCTAGTAGGAATCTATAAAGTGAGGGTCAAGTCAACCGTTTTTTTAACCGGAACCTCTCAGTATCAACCACATAAAAAGGACAGGGAATCAAACGTCACAAGAACAAGTGTCTTTTATTACTGCAGCTCAAAGTACAAAGACACAAAGCACCCACAAACAACGACATTAACAAAGATAGAAGCAACATGAACAAAATCCTCCATGCCTGGATCTAGTCCCACTCCTGCCCGTCTACTCCCGAAGCTCTATGGTTGTAGGCCTCAGCTGCCTGAAGCTGAGATCTCCCTTGTCCAGCTGTTCCCTACGGCCGAGGTGGTCCTCCTGGTGGTGGTGGTGGTAGGGCCTCGAAATGTCATCCACCACCCACTACTTGGCCAGCCCCTCTGCCACATCCACCTGCTCTCGGAGGACCACCACGGTTGAATCTCTGTCTGGGAGGTCCCTCTACCGCTTTCTGCTCATCTACAGGGTGGGTCGGGAAGTCTCGAGCCATGTGACCCTGCCCGCCGCATGCATAGTACTGCCTGCTCCTCATATGGATGGCTCTGTGCCGTGTGCCCCGCACAGCCGAACCTGTATCCTGAGGTTGCCCACCTGACGGCCTAGTCCGCTTGGACCTCTGCGTCTGCTGTCTACTGCCAGCTACAGAAGACTCCGCTACGTGTCGCCCTGCGGAGGGTCTCGCCGCTGGTGACTGCTCAGCGAGAAAACTCTCCACTAGAAGGGCTCTCTCCAGCACCCCGCTTGCGTTGGGATGTTGAGGGAGATCATATAAGCCCTAATCTCATGTCTGAGTCCTTGCTCAAAGGTCCGGGCCTAGAAGAATGGGTCCCGTACCATGTCTGTGGAGTAGCGCGAGAAGTCGGTAAACCTCACCGAGTACTGGGCTACTGTCATGCTACCCTACCTTAGCTGTAGTAACTCCTAGATGCACACCGCACGGAGGGTGGATGGAATAAACTCCGAGCAGAAGAGGCTCTCCAAGTCCGTCCAAAGTAGAGATGCCTCATCATGCCCCAGGAGCATCAGGCTGCACCATCTACCTACTGTTGCGTGCAGGAGACTCGTGGAAAGGATCACCATAAGATCTGCTGGTGTCCTTACAAGTCTGAAGACTCTGATGATAGCCTCCATCCAATCCTTAGCTGCCTGAGGATCCGTCTCTCCACAGAACTTGGGCAACCTTTGTCTCTGAAACTCGTGCAACGTGCTCAGGCGGCGTGCACTCTTCGCTGATGGGGCGGGTAGCATCGGTGGATCAGCAGGTAGAGGTACCTCTGGTGCCTCCGCTGTAATGGGGACCTTCACCGAGGCCTCATCGCTCGGTGGGATGCCATCTCGCACGTAACTAGGAACCCTTGCTGGATGCCTTCATGGGGCCATCCTGAAAAGGAACAGGTGCGACACAGTCAAACAGTATACCTGGTGAGCTAACACAAAGTGATCACAAAGAAAACTTTTTGAAATTAAACACACACGCAATCAGTGTTTTCATGCACTAAGCCGGAAATCAGAGGTCAGGGTCCTGGTGTATGGATACGTCGGCTACCACACCAACACTGGACTCCCTAGACTGAAATCCACACTCAATACTCTTAACACTATTGCTTCACAGAGAAGAAATTATCAGAGTCCTGAGTTCTGTGGTATAATCGAATCCTCTGATACCAATTTGTCACGAACCGTCCTCGGGGCCCGTGCTGTGACTACCCCAAGCCTACCTTCCATAGGCCAGGGGCTGGCGACGAGCACCAAATGCGTAAATCCTAAAAAAGGGGAAGACATTGCCTTTTTATAAAGTAAAAAAAATCACAACAGAGTACGCAAGTGAAGTAAGCATTAAGTAAAACCAGGTACCAGGTAAGTGCTAAAAAGTAAATGGGCTAGTATACAAACCCAACTAAAAGTACAGTAGAACTGAAAGGAAAGTACAACAACAGTAAGTAAAACAGAAACACCGAGTCGTCCTCCAGAAATCCCACCTAAAGGGTGGGTACAGATAGTCTCCTCAACTTCTTGGGTCCGGCCGTCCACTCCGTGTACGTCCTGCCAAGTGGTCCACCTCCGGGTACCGTCCAGCTCCATCAGCCTCCACCTCGATCAGTGCTGTCCATCGTCTGCATCCAACACAACATAGTGCGGGCATAGCCCGTGCAGGGGTGAGTATAAAATACTCAGTAGGGACCCCGAGACCCCCGAAGGTATCTTATAATCCACGAAGGATAAACCACAAAGGAAAGATACAACCATGAAGTATCAACCGACTCTACTTAGGTATATGCCCATATATATACCTAAGTCATCAATTACAGTTCGTCTCCAACTCTCGAGCCCAAGAATAACCAGTGCACATAGGAAAACACAACCCAGTACAAATAGGAAAACACAACCCAGTCCACACAGGAAAACACAACCCAGTCCACACAGAAAGCACAACCCAGTACACACAGTAAAGCAATTCAAACACATCATTGATAAAGATTGAAGTCAATACACATCTCACACAGGTATACATCTTCCGTATCGCATTAGAGATGATCAGATGTAGTCACTGATTCTTCTAAGTTTTTAGAACCACATAAGATATAAGACTAGCTAAGCTGTCAGACCCACATAGGATACAAGACCAGATACTCTGCTGGACCCACTCAGGATACAAGTACATAGGTCATACAGCCGGACCCACGTAGGATACAAGAACAGTAGTCATCACTGTCGGACCCTACAGAGGATCCTAGTACAGTCATCATCGCTGCCGAACCCACGGAGGATCCAAGTACAGTCGTCCTCGCTGTTGAACCCACAGAAGATCCAAGTATTGTCGTCCTCGTTGCCGGACCCACAGAGGATCCAGGTACAGTCGTCCTCCCTGCCGAACCCACGGAGGATCCAGGTACAGTCGTCATCGTCGTAGTCGTAGCTAGCTCTAGGGTTCCCGCACACATCACACTCGATTCTGGGAGGGTTCGCTCCTTGAGCCAAGGGGGACGATACATCAAATGTCATGAAGTCTAGAGTTGATGTATCCCGAAGTTCCTTCTCAACAAAAGAAACCCAACTCGACAGACGGTGCGTCAATCGGACGCCCGGTCTGAGAGTTATTGGCTTTTCCGTTCCAGGGTCCCGGTTGGTTTTTAAGCGAAAACCAACCCGACCGTACTCCAACTACGTCCAAAACTCAAGCGGAGTAATCCAAAAGTTCCTTCTCATCAAGAGGAATTCAACGCAGTTGACAGCACGTCAAACGGGCGTCCGATCCTTAAGTTATAAGCGTTTCTGCTCCAAGGGCCCGGTTGGTTTCGGGTTCGAACGAACCCGGCCATACCCAAACTTTGCTGAAACCTCGAGTTTAATATACCGAAATGACCGTGTCAGTCCAAGGATTCCTATTCAACTGACGGTGCATATATTGGAATTCTATAGCTTAAGTTATGGGAAAAATACTGAAAATGGTCTCAAGTGGGGGTCTAGGCCCGGTCCGACCCAACCCGGTCCGTGAGACCCGTCCCGGCCCGACCGGGGGGGGGGCATGCTGGCTCGGCCAGCGAGCCGAGCGGGGGAGGGGGGGCCCTCTGTTCCGCGGACGCAGCGCCAGGCTAGCGCCACGGTTCCCCCTGGATCCCGCACGGCCGCAGGATCCCACCCTCGCCGTCGCAGCTTCAGCCGCGACGGGCTTCTGCTGGAGGCACACCGGGGCGCCGCCGCCTCCAGGAGGCCGGCCGGTGCCGGCCATCGCCTCCAGCCGCTGGGAACTTCTGCGAGCCACCAGAGTCATTCCGGTGGTCCGATTTTACTCTCGTTTGTGCCTGCGGTCATCTCGGGACCCGTACATCACTGAGAAGGCCTCCAATCGCCATTGCAGTCCCGCTTTGTTGCCTCCAAACATTCCGCGCATCAAGAAAAAAATAGCGGTGGGTTCGGACTTGTTCGTTAGTCCTCACCCACCGCATTAGTGGTTCATAACATCACCCAACAATTACACACCATGCCGAGAGTATAAATCACATAAGGAAATATACAAAATCCCCTACCTCAATAATTGAAGACGAACATCGACGTCACGGTAGATGGCGTCGCGGTAGACTACGTCGCGGGGAAAGGGTTTTTAGGCATCATTAGAGTGCGCTGAGGAGGAAGCGGTGTCTCCTATTTTGTCGCGGAGTAGAGGATTGCTGGTGCGTCATTGTTCTTCAAGGAACCAGAATTCTTCATCGTTCTTCATCGGCGGCCGACGTTCTTCCAAAACCTCAAGAGTTCTCCCGTTCTTCCTCGCACAATGAAGCTCTCCCCCTTAATAAAATAATAGGCTCCTCCTATTATTTTATTACACACGACAAGCCACTCTCCTAAAATTAAATCACCACATTAAATAAAATGTGTTGACAATCAATTCAGGAAGGGAGAGGGAAGGTCCCCACTTATTTGACGCGTTGGAACTTAATTAAAAAGGGGGGAAAAGAGGAAGGATCCTCATTAAATTATGGGTTGAAAAGAATTAATGGAGTGAGGTGGAGAGATTGGCATTTAATGGGGGGGGGGGTTGGAAATTTAATGAGGGTTTTTTTTAATGAGTTAGAGGGAAATTGAATGGTTGGGCTCATGTGGGCCCCACCTCTCTAACATCCACCCTTGGGTAGTTAGGTGGATGTGGGTCCCACCCTTAACTACCCATGGTGGGAATTAACCTCCCTAGATTTTAAACAAAATTGTACAATAATTTTATTTACTTCTCAAATAAACCCCAAATAATTAACTTCTCCTCCCGTGCGAACGCAACTATGGTAAGGATCCCGTTTAGAAATTTCCGGCGTTGCGAGTTCATCGGTGCCCTCAGATTTCAATTCCGAGCACCATTTCAAAAGATAGAAAAACCCGCTCGTTTGTTCATTGAACGTACCCGAGCTAAACTTCAGAAATTGATTCCGGGCACACTGGGCCTTAGAATCAAGTGCCATCAGAAGCCACAGACTCATAAAATTACAAAGTATTTAAGAAAAAAAATTTCCTTGAAATTTCTGGGTCTTTACAGACAAGACTTCTCCCTATCCTTTGGAATACCTACAAAATCCTCTTTTACACCACAAATCCTTGGGAAAACATAAATTAAAGATCAAGAAGGACCATAATACTACATTATATTCCTCTAAAATAATTATCATCCTTGAGAATTAAAACCAAACTCAGAGAGAAGGAACAAGGAGTAAAGGGGTCACCTAAATAGCCACTCTGTGAGATACCTCTCAAGAATCTTACCATATCAAGATAAAAAACATCTCGATTTGAGAAAAATGATTTAAAACCACACAACACCAATAACCAGATCCCAAAAAATCTCTCGGGGGGGGGGGATTTCTCTCAAATAAGAGCAATTCCACAAACAAGGAATCAAAAATAGGAAACCATCACATCATAAAGATAATATTAAACAACACAAAACATCAATACAAAATAAAGGATAAACATAAAACAAATTGGGATACTAAGAACATATATACGAATCATTTTTCTAGTTACTCTACTCTATGAATCCATGCCACTAAAGGACACAAACCAAGGGAATAACATGCCTGCATAACACCTTCTTCTAGTGGTTCTAGATATCCATATGCCACTCCTCAAAGGTCTCATCATCATCAATTCTGATCTCACCCCAATTGATGACATGAGATTCATCATGAAGATAATTAATAAGATAAAATTCATGAAAGAAATCATGAATATAGATCATCTATGGGAATGTACTATCTGATATGCAATGGCTCCAACATGAGCCAACACCTCAAAAGGCCCAAAAAATCTGGGAAAAAGATTACACCCACAACCAAACCTTCACTGATCACAATGAGGAGTGACATTTAGGAATACATGATCACTAACATTGAAATACAGAGGTCTCCTCCTATGATCAATGCATGATTTATGAAGATCCTAAACTTCCTTCATCCTCTCATGAATCACCCGAACCATCACTCTCATGCCCTGCACTAGTTCTGACCCAAGAATTGCTAACACTCTTAACCCATTACATAATAATAGATAAAGACAAGGTATGCCATAAAAAATCTCAAATGGTTCCATACCAATGATGGAGTGAAAACTATTATTATAATAAATCTCAAACAAAGTTATTTTCCTTATCCACGAACCTCCAAAATATAGGACATAAGTGTGAAACATGTCTTCAAGAGTCTGGATGGTCTATTCTATCGAAACATATGTATATAAATGAAAGGTAGTGATAAGTAATAACTAATATACACAAAAATTATGAAGACCTATCCAAAAAATATAGGTAAAATTAGTATCATGATTAGAGATGATAATCCCTGGGACTCTGTGGAGCCTCACCACCTCCTCCAGATACTACCTCAACAATAACTCTAGTGATCATGAATCATTGATCACTAAGAAGTTAGTAGATTTTTTCAAATAGTCCACTATAACCCATATAGAATCAAATAATCCTTGAGATCGAGGCAAACTAGTGACAATGTACATCTAAATTTCCTCCCACTTTTATTGAGGAATATCTAGTGGCTAGATAAAACCACTAGGAATGCGGTGTTAAACCTTGACCTTCTGGTAGACTAAACACCAAGACACAAACTCTGTAACTAAACACTTCAACCCTGGACACCAAAATTAACCCATTAAACCATGATATATCTTTTTCATGCTAGGAAGTAACACTAAGAGTGAGATATGGAACTCACTAAGAACCACATCATGCATTACCAAAGTAATGAAAATACACTCCTAAAACAAAACTTAGTGTTATTTATCCTCAGACCAAAAATCATGGGAATTATCATAGATAACTTAGTATCTCCATACCTCCACCTCAAAATCCCCAAGTTGGGACTTCTATAACTTATACACCAAAGATGACTACATCATCATCGGGAAAATTAATCCTCTACCACCAACCTATCCCATATCAAGATACACCATAGAGTGTTACTCTATCAGTATCTAAGAATATCTAGATTCACACACATAATCACTATATTAATTTCTTCTTATATAATCATCTAAAACATTAACCTTTAATAATGTATATGAAATCTAAAAGTCATATAACTAAAATAAATCCATCCACCATCAATGTACCAAGTTCAGATCATGATGGGAGAAGACATACCTCAGGCTCTTATGATTAGTGAAAACCAAAAAGCACTGTAATGCTACCACAAATTCAGGTTAAACATAACTACCACCAAATTGAGATCATGGGTGGCATATTTATGTTCATGGGGAATTAAATACTGACACCAATAAGAAAAAACCAATATTTTCTATACAAAGTAACTACCCGAGCCAATACATGTAGTGTCACAAAAAATCTCAAATTGAACTCTCTCTTTTAGAAAATGAAGAACTGAAGTGTAGACCAAATTCTAATTTATATACTCAAAAGCTAACTAAAACTATTTATTCCAAAAGAATGTATGATCCTTTTTGGTCAATGGTGTCATAGGAGTCACAATATGAGAGAACTTTTGTATAAACCTCTTATAATAGAATATAATACTAAGAAAAATCCACACATATGAAATAGCCTTGAGAGATTCCCAAGAAACAAATTCCTCGACCTTTAAAGGATACACATATACCCCATCATGGGATAAAAAATTTCCCAAGAAAAAAACCTCATGATCCCAAGATTTTCACTTTGATAGTTTCCCAAAACTGCTTATGATGACGAAGAACTACTAAAACTACCCAAAAATGCCCTACATGCTCCTCTTCTGATATAGAGTACACAAGGATGTCATTAATGAAAACCACCATGGACCAATCCAACGACTCTTGTAAAAATTATTTCATCAATCCCATGAACACCACTAGAGAATTTTTCACATTGAACGACATCCCAATGAAGTTTTAATGCCCATAACAATATAAAAAAATAGTCATTATTATATCCTCATCCTTCACCTGCATATGATGATATCCTAACTATAGATCAATCTTTAAGAACCAACTATATCATTTTAGATAATAGAAAAAAATCCTAAATCTATGAAATAGGATAATATTTCTTCACTGTCACTTGATTCAGGCGACGATAATCGATATAGAGACATAGATTTCCTTCAACCTTCTTTACGAACATCACCAATGCAATCCAAAGTGACACGCTCAGCCAAAATAAACCTCAACACAAAAGATCATTGATCTATACCCACAGATCTCACATATTATAAGGTTCCATCCTATACTAAGACATTGAGATTGGGAAAACAATGAGATGTAGCTCTATTCCAAACTCGATCTCATATTAAGGGGGTAATTCCACAACCTCCTTAGGAAATATATTTGGGTACTCTTCCACAAATTTAGGAAATACCATTGGATAAAATAATGATGAAATTAATATTATATCATCCATTAAATAAGGTAAATAATTGACACACATATTACCCATATGAGGGTCTCTCTCACCAATGAACACGAAAGACACTCTGCCAACATCATGGAACACAATCTTACTCCTAATATAATCCATGATAGCCTAAAATAGATACAACTAGTCCATTAAAAGTATGATATCATATGGATGTATCTATAAATATAATAATCTCCTTAATAGTGGTGATTCCCACTATCTCACAATCTCTACATACTTCACACAAATAAGATCAACCTCCAACCAGAGTAGTAAATTCCAATTACATTGGAAGTATCTACACCTCAAGTTATAAACAAAAAACCAGGGAAGGTGATATGAAAGATTGAATATATCTTGAATCAAACCAAACATATAACCAAGTAGAAAACAATAAAATGTTACCTTGAATGATTTCTATATTTACTAGCACTAGTGGCTCTAGAGCATAAAGTTGGCCATGAACTACTTCACAACCTCTATGACCCAGATGAAAACCTCCTCCGTGGATGCACTCTTCTCTCTAAGGATGAGGAGAATCATGGTGATTTCCTCTACCTTCCCTATTTCCACTTTGTTGATCCAAAACTAGAGTACCCTACTACACCTGCCTCATATGAAACTACCACAATAGTAGAACCTAAAGAAAAACTCCCACTACATGCTGCCTTCTCAGAAATTTCAGTCACTCTCACCATTGATGTTCTTTAACTCCACATGAAAAACATGCATATGATCCCTTGTAAGGGTTTTGAGAGCCACCAACCCTGGATAAATGAGATGAATAGGAAAAAGACCTACCCCTAGCCTTCTAAAATCTATTCTATCTACGAAACTGGGAACCATAGACAATAGATTTTATACACAGGGAATCACAAATACTCTCATGAAAATATAATACCATCCATTATCCTCTCAATGAACTCTTTTCTCTCTATCACCTCAAGATACATCAATAGCATAAATAGGGTGAGCTGATGTTATATATCTAGATACAAAACCTCCTTGAAATGCATAACTCTGGCCTCCTCATCTGGAAAAATTTAAAAATAACATATGAGAAGATTCATGAAATGGATCCTAAAAACCTATACACTGGAACTCCCATATCAAAGGGTAACCAAATCTTGGAAATTGACCACCTTAATGGCCGAAGAAAGAAACTCTATATATAAATGGTCTTGAAACTTCTTCCAATAGAATATTGACTTCTCATGATTCCACAAGGAATAATAACCACCACTTCCTTGATGATCCATAAAATATCAATACTTCCAACAAAACCTAGTGCTCATTTAGATCACATATCAACCTGAATCATATCTCCATCTCCTCCAACCAATCCCCTATCACTAAGTCCAAAATAGACCCTCATACTTCTACAAACTATGAAACTAAAACTCATAGATTCTCCTCCTCTATGTGCATCTTCATTGAACTCAAATCTATGATGATAAACTGGAACACCCTATTGAATATACTCAACATAAACTTGATGGGGATGTTGAACTAGAGACATACTTGTAGAATAAAAAAATTTCAAGGAATATGAAACCTAGAATATATAATATATAATATTTATTAATCAATTATTTAAGGTTTAACCAAATCCCAAGGTTTACACATTTCAAACATAGGTGCATAGAAGAATTATAAATGATCCTTTCCTAAGTTTCTACCCCACAAACATCATCACTTCTCTTATTAGGCTCAGTAAACTTAAGGGTCCATCCAAAAATTTACAGGGGGCCCTTAATACATGTTTATTATCCAGTTTCCCTTGTTTACCTTACATAATAAGTTCATTTAACATTGTTTCCCTACCAACCCATGTAGTCCTCACTAGTGCGTACCTTCAAACGATATCCTATCCCTTAACTTGATCCTTTAATGACATTATATAATGAAAACTCCACCCAAAGGTACCCATCTTGGGATTAAAATGAGGGAAGAAAGATAATGACTCCCAAATTCCACCTCCAATAGGATAAGGGTTGGCGACAAGCATCGATGGCACAACATACACAAAAATGTGAGGCATTACCCGCTAAATAAAAAGAGTAAAGAGAGATGAGATAGTACACAAATAAACTCCTACTCATAAATATAAAATATCCCAATATACATGTAATGTCATAAAACTTCAAAAGAAACCATAATTACTAAAATTTAATCCTTTAATAAAACCACAAAATCTCAAACAGCTCCTAGAAAATCCATGAGATATTAATGTACATCCCAATCACTAACCTTATACTATGGACCAGAAAAAATAGTTTATATATACATAGGGTGAACATAAAAGGTATACTTAGTAGGATTCTCCTTGGAGCCACTCATTCAATAAATAAATAAAGCATACTAAAGCCTAGTGAACAACAAGTAAAGATAATTCCTCACCTAATCAGGTATGATAAACTCCTAGACTCACCATGTATATCTATCACCAAGTATCATGTACAAGGAATAATAGAATATAATATCCAAATAAGTCACCCTAGTACCCTTTCCCCATTGGGTTGTCTCTTTGCCCCAACACCACACATCCTGAGCCATCTCTCTCTAAAAGTAATCCTTCCCAAATACACCTAGGTTAATGTATCATATCTTTCAACCTATGCATCAAAACATCTCATTATAACATAATATGAACCCTATTCGTCACATTTTCTCATCATACCATGCCACATATCCAGATAGTAACTAAGTCATTTCTAGGAGCCACCACAACTCGTATGTAAAGTATTATACCTCAAACCATTACAGTCTATACATGAAATACCTATAATAATCCACAGTATACTATATTTGGAGATACATGTGTGTGAAATAACCATAATCCATTACAACCCTCTACACACATATATAGGAAAGTTAACCACCATGCACACCATCACATAATACAACTAGAAGAAGAGAGCGGGGAAAGAGGAAGTAGTCAACCATCCATTCCTTGTGAACCTAGATGTTGGGGAAAACACCCTCCCAAAGTCCACTAGGTGTAAGTCACTCTATAGAAATGGGTAGGGAAGCATATGAAGTCACATAACATATAAGATATAATATAGATGACAACCACACTATGGGAATTAACCTAGTCTTATGCTCAACTGTAGCTATCATCTCTCAGAAACTTGTCTACCACCACTAAGAAGTATATATACTATAAGCACATAATAATTAAGGAAGGATTTAATTTATTTAATTCCATTAAAATTCATAATTACATTAACTAATTCATTATCCATTAAACATCACTTTAACATTTATATTATCCTTAACCAATTCCTATGCTGTCCAAACATAATACAACTGATCACACTGTTCCTCAAGATTTATCATCTTTTTCCTTCCAACAAGCCATCAACCTCATGTGTTAAAACATACATTATCCATTATCATTCCATAATTCTATGTACTCTATAAATCATTCTAATTTACCATAAAAGAGATACACAAACTAAGAACAACTAGCTATCTCAAGCAGTGGGGAAAGGAATGTAGGAACAAGAAACCTAGCCATCCAGCCTTTAAAAAGATTTATTAACAAGAAAGAATCCCATATTTCAGTATAAAAATGGGAAATACAAACTTCAAACCATTTCATTAGTCTTGGTTCCATCCTTTAAACCACTATGCATATCACCATGCATCCCACCATCTCAGGCTCCAACTATTGCCAAAAACTCAGGCCTCCCCACCCATGTCTCTTCAACCATAAGCCATCCCAGGATCACATCACATCAAAAAGTAAGCCTCACATACAAAAAAATCAGACAAGGTAGAAAGGAAACAAAAATAGTCAACATGTAAATTATGCTCTAAAAATATGTCATTCATCCTTAACAATAAAATGGGCTTTCTCAACCCCAAAAATTTATCTTTATCAAATTTTTTTCCATTACTATCTTAGATTAACTAATTAATTTATCACAAGTTATGAAACATAAATAATTATCTATTAAAATATAGGAGTGATTTAAACATTATTTAAAGCATAAATTCTAGTTTCATTAAACATAAAGGAAGAACACTTCATTTAAAATGCCTCTTTATTAATTTATCAATAAGAATTTTCTAACTTGAAATTATTTATCCATTTCTATTAAAAAATGGAAAAACAATTCCAATTAAACATGAATTAAGTATCACTTTGATTTCCATCAATACATAATAGGAATGATTTTATTTAAACATGTATATTTAATTAATTTACCAACAAAATTACTGGCTCTATGTTATTTATCCATTCTCATTATATCAAACATGATAAACCAAAGTATAAACAAACATGCTAACCATGCCATTAACATAGATAACATAATATCTACTAAAACATGAGGAACATAATTATTTGTAGAAACACATGAAACCAATATAAACAAAACCAATTAGTTTCTTATTTTATGTAGAAAAAAATAGCAATATTAACCTACCATGATTGAGTGAATGATGAACTACTGCCTCACGGTGAATAAGTGATCGATGGAGTCTTTCAATCCGAATTGGGAGAGATCTTTCACACCACAAGTAAATGGTATCAAGGATAACTTCTCCAAGAAACCACAAAGGGATGTATACTTTGTAGAAGTTATTTTAGGGGAATCAGATATCGCAGCTTCTTCCATGAATGAGAATGTGATTACGCGGGTTAGGGATGGTTCAATCTTAGTGGTGGTGGACCAAGGAACTCTTCAGTAAAGAATGGATCTATACCGCTTCTCGGTGCTTGGTCGGACATCATATGAAAAAGGTATGTAACCCTGGTTGATTTCTGATATGAAGCTGAGGATTGCGTATTATTGGGGTTTCTCTCGATAGTGGCTTATACCGCTAGGTAAAAGTTACTATCAAATTATTATTGAATGGAAAGAGGATCTGGATTCCATTTGGAGAATTGGAAATCTCAACTTAAAGATGGGCTTCTTGAGGTTAGCGGAATGGGATGAAAATTTCAATCCATTCAAGAAAAATCTTTCTATGACATAGGTCAGAATGAGGATCTACGAATTACCATGGGTTTACTGGCATCCAAAGATTCTGAATGACCTTGTTTCAAACATTGGTACTCCTCTGAAAATTGACCAGTGTACCTTAAATGGTGATCTTGGCCTCTATGCGCATGTCCTGGTTGAGATCAACATGGAGCAGAAGCCATCTGATCGCATTTTTCTTGATGTAAAGGATAACCAGTTGGAGTTCAATTATGAATTTGAGAGTATGCCTCGATTATGAAAGCATTTTAAAATGGTTGGGCATGACTTCCAATCATGTCGTGTTGTCAAGAAGCTGGTAAATCGATTGCTAGTCGCTCTAGTCTGGAAGGAAGTACTACGGAGTAAGAGATGCGTGCAGGAGGAAAAGGATAAGGGAATGGACCATGACTTGGCAGGGAATAGATACAAACCAATTGAGATTGGACCTTCATGGGTAGACATGGTTGAAGAAGAGAATATTAAAAATACAGGTTATGATAGGCTTATCAAGTCAGACATTGTAGTTAATGATAGTACCTGGGTTGACATTAATGAGCAGATGCAAGAAGTTTCTTTTGAGGTGGTGGATACAGTCTATAGTAATAAAACTGTGGATTTTGTTTTCAAACTAATTGATTCTGAAATTGAGGTGATGTTGGGGTCACTTGGGTGCTAAACAGTGATTCATGTCAACACTTATCAGATTGAGGTGGGGGCAAGGAAGGAACATGCATGGAGGAACAACTCTAGCACTGGTGAATATGGAAAATTTATCATACAGGATCTATAAGAGGACTCTCAGGCTAGGTCTGACATGGAAAAAATAAAGTAGGGCGTGGATGAAAATGTGATTTAAGATGAAACACCCAGAATATCATCAAGGTTATTTGGGAAACAAGGAGGTATGACCTCCAAAACAAAGTCAAAATTAAATTCCTCTTCTAGAACTGTCAGGGCATAGCCAACCTGGACACTGAAGGTTCTTTCAGGCTACTTACAGGAAGGTATAATCCTGATGTAATTGGAATATCTGATCCCAAGATAAATTCTATAAATCTGGGAAATCTGTTCAGCAGTATAGGTTACAATCTTTTGGGCACTACCCGGGCTGTTTCAAACCCTGACAGAATTAGGTTGCTTCTACATCATAGGGTGGACTCTCCGAGGATTGTTGATTAGGATAATAAAGTACTCACTTATAGATTTAAAGAGATTTTAAATCAACTCTTATGATCAGTTATTTATGGCTACAACTATTATGTGGACATGAGAGTTTTGTAGGAGAAGCTTCAGAATCTAGGGAGTAGTCTATCAGACTCTTGGATTATCATGGGTGATTTTAATGCCATACTAAATGCGAATGAGAAAACAGGCCTAGCTACAAATAACACCTCTATAAGAGAGTTTAGAGAATGCATTGAGAGAACCGTACTAGTAGAAATTAATCTTATTAGTGCTAAATTTACTTTGTACGAGAACTATATCAGTGGTATGAGGGCTAGCAGGATCGATCGGGCTTTTGTGAATCATGCTTTGCTTGGTGCTTGGAAGTTAGCAGCATGTGTCACTCTTGCCAAGTTAAATTCTGATCATCATCCTCTCCTGATAGGTCTACTTGGGAATGAGAGAGGACAACTGCTTCCTTTCAGGTTCAACAGTGCATGGGTCTCAAATCCAGAATGCTCAAAAATTGTTGGAGAGATGTGGAATTATGCAATCAGTCAGGGAAGTCAATTGTAACACATCTCAAATTTTAGAATGATTAAGATTAAATTGAGGGAGTGGATTAAAGCTAAAATCAGTTTGTTGGATGCTAAAATTGAGGTGCTTTAATTCCATCTTCATGACACACATGAAAGGAATACTAAATCTAATTTTTCGGGTGACTTGCAACAGGAGGTTGATTTGTCAATAAATATGAAAATTTGGGTAAGGATTAGGGACAAAATTAACAAGTATATCTTCAAAGTTATATGGATTAATGAGGGGGATAGAAATACCAAGTTCTTCAATGCTTTTCAAAGGGTCAGAAGAGTGAACAAACCCCTTGCTCTAATTAAGGAGGGTGACAAAATTCTGGAGACCAGGAAGGATCTTGCAAATAATATTGTTACTTTTATAAAGAGATTTTCAATGGTCCTTCTTGGAATGAAACAGTTCGAGACAACATTATCCCTAGTCTAACTAATGAGGAGGATAACACATTTCTTTCTTCACTTCCAATGGATATTGAAATAAAAGAGGCAGTGTTTGGTCTCAAAAAAGATAGCTCTCCTGGATCTGATGGCTTCACCAATTTTTTCTTTCAATCCTATTGAGATATTATTAAGAATGAGGAATGTGTGCTTGTTCAGTCTTTTTTTAGAGGTGGGACACTACCTTTAGGGTTTAATGCTCAATTCGTTGCCCTCATCCCTAAGGTGGAGAATGAAAGTGAAATTGTACAGTTCAGGCCAGTTACATGGTTAACATAACTCATAAGATCATCACAAAGATTATAGAAAACAGGCTTAGTCGAGTTAGTGAGAAAGTCATATCATAGAACCAGTTTGGTTTTGTTAAAGGAAGGAACATACAAGATTTCCTGCTCACTACTTTGGAGTGTTTTAATATTCTCAGAAAGACATTGAGGGGAGGAAATGTGGCTTTGAAGCTTGACATTCAAAAGGCATTTGATATGATGGACTGGGGCTTCATTAAACAAGTTCTTCATAGATTAGGGTTCAGTGCGGTGTTTATTCAATGTATTACAAAGCTGATGGAGTTAGCACATATTTCCATTTTGATAAATGGGTCGCCAGAGGGTTACTTCACTTGTTCGAGGGGCATGAGACAGGGGGACCCCCACTCTGACATTTTTTTTGCACTTACTGAAGATTATTTGAGCAGACTCCTTGCTGATATGGTGGAAAACGGGGAGATCTTCAAATTAAGAGTGGCTAGAGGTATTTCTTCCCCTTATCACCTGTTTTTTTGCTGATGATATTGTGGTTTTTACTCAGGGTGATAGGAGAAACATGAATAATATTAAGCGAGCTCTTTAGCATTATGAGAGTTTCTCTAGACAAAAAATTAATTGGGGCAAGTCCTTCATCTTTTTTGGCAAAAGGTTTCCAATAGCTTGGAAGAATAAACTCATCAACATGCTTGGTCTTAGGGAGGGATCTCTACTATTTATTTATCTTGGAGTTCTAATGTTTTTGGGAAAATTGAGGGCATCACACTTCTCACAGGTCCTTACTAAATTTAGAAAAAGCATTTCCTCTTGGAAGGGAAAGTATCTCTCTATGGATGGATGTGTTTGTCTCGTCAGACACATTGTCATTTCACAGCAGGTGTACCCTTTCATGGTGTATATGATGCCGTCCTCTGTTGTAAAAACTCTTAATGCAATGATGAGTAAATTTGTTTAGAGTGTAAATTTGTCAAAAAAGAATCTTATCAAAACAAAATGGACAAAATTTTGTATGCCTATCAGGCAAGGAGGGTTGGGCATCAAGAATATTTGATGTTTCAACCAAGCTTTGCAGGACAAGTTTCTCTCGCACCTTGTTCATAAGAAATCTACCTCTATGGAATTTATGAGAAACATGATTCTGTAAAGACTCATTACAGGGAAACATGGATATCTTGATTCTTCAATATGGTCGGGCTTGCATTCATTTTTTCACATCATAATGCAGTGCTCATGTTGGACAGTCAACATGAATTCTTCACTTTAGTTTTGGACTACCAACTGGACTGCCCCCCTTATTAAGCATTTCAAAGCTAAGGAACACCATATTGAACGCATTGTTTCCATCAAAAACCAAATTGAGCATCTTGAGGACCTTCCAGAAGAGGTTGTTTCCATTATCAATGACTATGATTTTATTAATCAAGATGACATGATGTTATGGTATGGGTAGTCGAATGGTGTGCTGGATTCAAAATATTTTTATAAGCATCTGATGCAGGGTGATGAAAAAAGGATTGGTGACTTGAACAAAAAATGGTTGCTTCAATCCTGATTTACATTACTCTGGAGGCTTTTCCACAACAGGATTCCAGTGGATGAAGCTGTCCAAAGGAATGTGGTTTATCTATGTTTGAGATGTGATCTATTCCATCAGCATCATGAGGATGTTGATCATTTATTTATGTCATGAAATAATTCTTCCTCACTTTGGAAATCTGTGCTCAACACATTTGAGCTGCAACATCCCTGCGCAGCCTCAGTACTGGAGCTCATGCAGGCGCAGTTTAATGTACAACAATACAAGAAACTCAAAGCACTCCTTCGGGTCACCTATGCTGAAGTTATTCACTTGGTCTGGAGGTCTTTCAACAACATTGTGCATAAAATGGAAAAATATCATAAAGCCTCAGCACTAGCAGACATTGCAGCGACAATTATATTGGCCAGCTATCAGATCAGTGACCATTGCAGCAATTCGGTGAGGGACCTACTAATATTAAGGAGGTTGCAGGTGGTAGGGTCCTTCCCTAAGCCAAGGGGTACAATGGAGGTTGTTTGGTCCCCCCCCATTAAGGGATGGATGAAATTCAATATGGATGGGTCCTCTTGGGGAAATCTGAAACTGTCAAGTTTTGGGATTATTTTTAGGGACTCTCAGGGGGATGCAGTGGAATGTTGTTATAGACCCTGTGGGTAAGCCACTACATTGGAAGCTGAAATGATGGTGCTAATTAGAGTGGTTGATATGGTCTATCAGAATCATTGGAACAATATTTGGTTCGAGTGTGATTCAGTGGTGCTTTTGCAGATGGTTTGGATGAATCAATATCATCTTTCATGGAAATTAACCCGTAAATGGGTCGACTGCCTGAAAAAACTTTCCAATATGAACTACTTTATCACAAACACGTTTTGGGAAGGGAACTATGTTGCAAATGGGATTGAAAATAAAGGTACCTTGGAAGAACAGTACATGAAACTATCCACGGTGCCTAATGACTTGATGAATTTTTTGATTCGGGATAAATGTAAAATACCCTCCTTTCGAATTGTGTAACTCCTTGATTTTTCAATATTAGAGCCTCTGTGCTCATCTTTCTAAAAAAACAATTTTTCCATTAATTATGGTCTCATATTTATTAAGGTTAATTCCACCACTATCTAAAGAGATAAATGATGATAACTTTATGATTGAAAAAAGATCACAAGAGAAGTAACAAATACCATACGTCGATTTAGAAGATCAATGTTATTCATATGAGAATAGATGAATGAAATTAAAATACCATCATAAGAAACACTACCAATCCAAATAAATTTTATTCGAGACCTAGAATCTATAAACCACCATCAAACCATGATCCAAAAACACCCAAAAAGGCTTATAGTTTCTTTATTCTTTCTAGAAAATAAGAAGCTAAGAAAATGTTGGAAGAGAAGAAAAGAGCATAACTTGAACTAAAACCATTCTATTCTCCAGTAACTAGGAGTTAGAACCCATAGGATATGATCAAGTGTCATCAAGGGAGGTATAACAGACCCTTATCTGGCAATAACTTCTTCCAACATAGCTCTAATGAGAGTGATTTCTTGACCATGCCCTAATTCATCTGGATATATATGAGAACCAAAGTAATTCAATAGTAGGTGCATGTATTGGTTATTATAGTGGAATAAATAATTCAAAATACATTCATTACCCTCCATTAACTCCTAACATGTTTCTATTTTCAAATCGATGAAGATCTGTGGCTATTTTAGCCATTTTAAATGATGTAAAATTCCACCACTATTTCCACCATGACCTATCCATGGATATAGTAGTTTTTGAGATCTCATAATCAACATGGAATGAATTACAATGTGTTTTATAAATCTAAGTTGTTTTACCTATGATACGGCTTCCAAAATGTCTTAGAAAGTCATTCCCATTCTGACTATTTTGGACAGGACTCTCAAGGAACCATGCCATTTCTAGGAATTTCTGAAAGCTTATTTCAAAGAGAAAGGACACACCAAGCATAAAAAAACCTCCAAAAAAGCTTGAAATTCTATTTTAATATCCATAGTGAACCATGAACCACACAACCAACAACTAATCTCCCAAGACACCCACCACCATGACCACCACTAGGCCTTGGTGGCATCCAGAAAGGCCAATAATTCTCCATATCCTAAAAAATGCCTCTAAATTCATCCTCAAAACCACCAAATGTTCGAAAAACTAAAGGAAATGTTAGGAAGGTACAAACCATTACATTAGATACCTCTCAAAAAATTATTATCCTTGATAATTCAAACCAAACCGAAAGAGAAGGAAAAATGAAATAAGGGTTCCTATGAACAACTACCCTATGAGACACATCTCATAAATCTACCCATATCATGAACAAAAACATATCACTTAGGAAAACAAGGAATAAAACCCTAAAACACCAAAAAACACTTCACAAAAAATATCTAAGGGGAGATACCTGACAAAAATATCAAGGCTATAAAAAAGTCATCAATAAGAGGAAACCATATCACCATCCATATAAAATTAAATAGCACAAAAAATAGATACAAAATAAAGACTAAATATCATAAAACTCTGGATACTAAGAATATATCTAAGACTCATTATTGGAACCTCATTATTTTAATTTTCACAAATCATGTTTATTATGTTTCTAATGAGTTTAGTGTTTTATGATAAAACTTTAATTTATAATGCAATTTGATAAAAATTTGGCCAAGTTTTGGAATGTCTCACCACCAGACACGTCTCACCGCTAGACATGTCTCATCGCCGGACATGTCTCACCATCAGAAACATCTCACCATCATACATGTATCACCACCATACATGTCTCAATTATATACATATCTCACTGCATGAAATGTCTCACCATCATACATACCTCACTGCCAATCATGTCTCACTGACTGACATGTCTCCCCATTAGGCTGACTCACTACAAAACTTGGGTCACCGTTAGTTCAAATGACTCACCACCAAACTTGACTCACCGTCAGACTTCAATCACCACTATATTGAGTCACTGCTAGATATGATTCACCACAAGATCGAGTCACTGCCAGATTGAGACACCACCAAACTGAGTCACCATCAGACTGAGTCACCACCAGACTGAGTTACCTCTTGACATGAATTACCACCAAACATGAGTCACCACCATAATATTTTTTTTACTGTTCCACCTGATTTGAATTAAATACTCTGAATGAATATATTAATGAAATTAATTCATAGGGTTATTTTATGATTATTTTACTAACCATTGTAGGGATTAATTGATTGTTAGTTAGAGTTAATATGAGGATTCATAAGATATTGATGATTATTATTCAATGGGTGCATGTAATTCTTTATATTTCAGGAGAATCCCTCATGCATATATGATCAAGAAGTGCTAAAATTTTAAAATACTAGAAGGATCATCACTCGAGAACTTAAATGATGCATACCCACTATCTTTAAATTGTGAAAGAGTATAAATCATTGGAGACCAATATAATTTCCAAAAATATAAAACATATAGAACTTCATGATGCTCTATTTTACTACAAATTTCATAGAAATAGTTAGAGCTCATCACCAATCCACATATGAGGACACTTGAGCATCTGAAGCACTATATACAAAGTAAGATTTCCTTTTCTAAATATTATTTTTTATTCTTTATGTTTTTTTCTTTTACTTTTGAGCAGTGTGTTTTTCACTCTATATTTTTGAATACATTGAATCCTATGCTAGAACTGTAGAACACTAAATATTATATTCTATTTATTTTTATCTATTTACCCACAATATTTGTGGAATATGTCCCTGTGTGTCCTATTTTGTTTTTACTCTTATGTATAACTGTGGAAGAGGATTTGATACTTGAAAAATGAGCTATTGTGTGTATACCCAATCTAGGGTTTGGATTAGATTATGGTTATATAATCTTCTTGGTAGCTGGTGATTACAAAGTGGAGGGGATTAGATATCTAATTACAACTAAACCCCCTATTTATTATATTGTGTGACTGTGTTTTGTTTTATTCATTTTAAATATTTTAACTATATTTTTTTTAATTTGAAAAAAACTAGTAATTTGATATTTAGTATTAAATAATGTTTATATAAGGATTTGTTTGAGTAAATTGATTTCAAAAGTTAAAGTAAATTCTCATATTGTTTTAACTGAGCCTTAATTAAGATTTTAGAAATATTTTAAAAGATAAAACTAATATTAAACTATTATTTTGATGAACTGGGTGAATTTATTTTAATTGGGGGATTTTATTGAACTCGTTTTTAATAGAAATTTTTTAGGAACTCAATTCACCCCCTCTTGAGTTTCTCACTCCAACAAACATTTGGTATAAAAGATTATTAAAATATTTTTCAACTATGATTTTAGTTGTCTTATAAATATATTAAATTCCTATTAGTAAAAAAATTAGTTCTTTATAGATAACAGACAAGAAGGATCTTCTACCAAAATACCTCCTTATTTTAATGTGACAAACTATGCTCAATGGAAAATTAAAATGAAAATGCATCTTGAAAGCATGTGTTTTGATATTTAGATAGTAATAGAAGATCAATATAGATTACCCAAAACTGCTAGAGTTTCCTATAGTGATGATATAAAAGAATCTTATAATAATAACTGTAAAGATATGAATGATCTATACTATGCTTTGGGTGATTAGGGGTTTAATAAAATATCTGCATGTAAAACTACTTTTGAAATTTATAACACTTTATATCTATCATTAGGGAAAATATAATGTTAAAGAAATGAACTTAAATACCTATAATATTAAGTATGAAAATTTGAAAATGAAACTTTATGATCCTATTTATGACATGTATCTCAGGTTTAATGAGATCGTGAATACAATGCACTCACTAGGAAAATGTGTTTATGATAAAGACCAAGTGATACGATTGGTGATGTATCTACCAGATAGGTATTGATCAGAGAATCATGTGATGTATGTAAGATACATATTAATGAGATAATTGTAAAATTAATGATTTATAAGGAATAACTCAAAGTCAAAAGAGAATACGAGGATGAACAAAAAAGAAAATCCATATCCTTTAAATCCACTACTTCAAAATAGAAGTATAAAATTCAAGATGAAAGTTCAAGTGATGAAGAATCACTTAATGATAGAGATGAAGAGAAATAAAATATGGAAATAATATTAAAAATGTTTTATAATAAGAATAAATTATTTAGGAAACCAAAATAAAAATGTAAATATGATAATAGAGGAAACTCGAGAAAGTATTGGAAGAGAGACGATGCTTCAAATGTGATCATTTTATATGAGTTAAAAGGAAATGGCATGTCAAAGTTGACTTTACTAAGATAAAATAAAAAAATAAATATGATGATAAGGATAATAATCATAAGAAATAAATAAAACAAACTTGGATTTCTTATGAATAAAAATCAAGTGATTCAGACACTACCCAATAGGATAATAATAACAAAGCTAACATGTGTTTTATGAAAACACATCTGAGGTATCTGATGTCCTTCCTGCTTCTCATATAAATATTTATAATCATTATAGAGATGAAAATAATGATGAAAACATTTCTAATAAAGATATGTTTGAGTACTTTAACATGCTGGAGGATACATTCAATGAGATTAAGGATAAATATAAAATTCTAAAGAAACAACATGCTTTAACTAATAATTTTAAGTCTGAGTTTACTATTAAAAAAGAGAAAATGATCAATTTTTAAAATAGAATAATGAATTGAAATTTTATAATGAGAAACTGAAAAAGGATCTGGAGAGATTCAATAATGGTAGAAACACTCTTACTCAAATGATTTGAAAATAGAATGCTCCCAAGTACACTACTAGTATATGATATCAACACAGATAGAGGAGAATAGTTAAGAATAAATATATTACTAGTTATAGTACTACCATTAGTTTTTATTCATCTATACCCAACAAAGTGTTTATTTATAAAAGTTTAAAATCTACTTATAGGACACATGTTAAGAAATTCTAGGTTTTGAAAGCTTTAATTATTAACATTTCTGGATCCAATAAGATTTGGGTACCAAAATTATTTTTGGTGTAAAACTTGTTTTGTAGGAAACCTGCTAGAAATTATCTAGTAAGAACCTATGGTACCTAGATAGTGGTAATTACATACACATGAATGGAAATTATTCAAGTTTCAATAATCCGATCAAAGTGGATGGTGGAAATGTCACCTTTGGTGATAATTCCAAAGGGAAAATAGTTGTCCTTAGCCAAATCGGTAATTATAATACTACTTTGATTTCTAAATTATTATTTATAGATGGTTTAAAGTAATATATTATTATCATATCATATCTATGTGATGATGGTTTTCATGTGTTTTTTGAAAATAATGCTTGAAATTTTTTTGATTCAAAAAATTATTTAGTTTTACTAAATTGAGAAATAACAATGTCTACGTTGTTAATTTTGGTTCTTTATTTTTTCAAAAATTTTCTTGTCTAAGTTTATTTTACAAGGAATCTTGTCTTTGAAATAAGACACAAGGAAATTTCAATATTCACTCACATAGAAATTTTACTATGAAAGGTTTAGTTAAATATCTTCTTAAAGTTGAATTCCCAAATGACAAAGTTTGTAACCCATTTCAAAAAGGGAAACAATACAAAATATATTTCAAATAAAAGAAAGAATTTTAAAATTATAAACCCTTATAGTTGGTTTACATGGACTTATTTGGACCTTCTATAGTTTCTAGTCTAAATGGGAAGCACTATGTTTATGTTTTTATTAATTACTTTTATAGGTATACTTAGGTATTATTTCTAGCTCACAAAAGTGAAGCTTTCTCATATTTCACCAAGTATGATAAATATTTAGAAAATCTAAGTGGAATTAGGATTAAGACCTTAAGAGTTTGTCATGGATGTGAGTTTTAAAATCAATAATTTGAATATTTTTTCTCAAAAAATGGATACAATCATAAATTTTTCTCTCCTATGATTCCATAGAAGAATGGTGTTGTAGAAAGAAAAAATAAGATCCTTCAATAAATTTCCTGAACCATGATTAATGAGTACAACCTTCTTGTTTATTTTTGTGAAGAGTATATGAATACATATTATTATATAATTAATAGAGTTTTTATTAGACCTATCTTAAATAAAACTCCTTCTGAATTATGGAATAGTAGAAATCCAAAGGTTAACTACTTTAGAGTTTTTGGTTGAAAAGTATTTATTCTTAACACTAAGGATAACATTGAAAAACTTGATTCCAAGAGTGATAAAGGGATTTTCCTTAGTTATTAAACTTCTATTAAATTGTATAGAATATTTAATAAAATAACCAAGAATGTGGAAGAATCTATTCATGTAAAGTTTGACGAAACATATCCACATGAACCTAAAACCCCTTTATAAAACCTTGAGGATGAATTTTCATCCATTAAAATAAATTCCAAACCTTCTGATAATCTTGTAATACAAGAAAAAAAATCATCCTGTTCTATGGAACATCCAGAACCCGAACCTGAACCTATAGATGATCCTAGGTTTTATAGTCATTATTTTAGTAGTGATATTAGGACTCATAGATACCATCCTATAGATGATTTATTTGGAAACCTAGAAATAAGTACACATACTCAAGCTTCTATTTGAATTAGGTTGAACATCAAACATTCTTGTTATAGCTTGAACCTAAGAACATCAATGATTCAATTAATGATGAATTCTAGGTGATGAAAATGCAAGAGGAACTTAATTAGTTTGAATGGATTAAAGTTTGGGAACTTATAGTTAGACCTAAAGGCACTCTGAATATTGGAACTAAGTTTTTTAGGAACAAATTCAATGATTCAAGAACTATAGTAAGAAATAAATATAGGTTTCACTACTACAAAATAGGCCTTTAACAACGCTAAAAATGGCCTTTAATAGTGCCAGAAAATAAATGACTATCGGGGTGAGATTAAAAGACCTAGTATTTTATTAGTGATTTTTTATCATTAATAAAGTAATCCTTTATCAGTGTTTGTAGAAGCACTGATAAGGGGGAATACTATAGTATAATACAACAACACACTACAACACTAGTGTAGTCTGTTATAATAGCACACTACAACACCAAAAACACCACGAAATCATAAAAATCAAGTACGAATACAGATTTTGAATAAAATGAAATTAAAAACAAAAATAAAAGAAAAATACTATATTATAGACATTTCAAACATTGGTTTATACAATTAAATAAGTAAAAATTATTACATACATTAAAAATAGCAGTCTTCCTTTGTCTTTTGATCCTAACCCCTACTCGAGCAAAAAAAGAACCTATATAAGAAAACAATTCTTATGTTAGTAATAATATAAAGAAATAAATTAACAAAAATTATTAATTTTAAACTAAACTTTGAGTCATACCAGGAACACTGTGTGTCAGATTGAGTTACAGTTGATTCTTTCACATCACACCATTTCTTCTTCATCTTCAAGCATTATCTCTGTGAAAATTAATTAAATAAGTATAAGATAAAAATGATAAGGATATTAAATAAGTAATTTTAGATAGAATGATGAGAACAATATAGGATTTTTTTATCATTTTTGGTGATGTGATGCACGTTTTAAACTAAAATGAAACTTATATATTGAAAATACACACTTGGAGTCATACTGGTCACACTGTGCATTGGATTGAGATGTGGATGATTCCTATACGTCTCAAATGACTTATGGATAATTTTAATAAACCATTAAAACCATAAGAGTGTGTTTCCTTAGTTTTGATTACATCACTTGTTTTTGTACTAAAATGTCATTTTAAACTGGAAACATGCACTTTGAATCATACCGATCACATTGTGTATCAGTTTTATGTGAGAATAATTCCTAAACATAAAAAATAAATTATGAATCTATTTCATAAATTATCAAAAAAATCTGAGTGTGTTTGATCCATTTTTAGTGAGTGAAATTTTTTGAACTAAAATGTTGATTTTAAACTGATAACAGACACATTGAGTCATACCGGGCACATCGTTTATTGGATTGAGGTGTGGATGATTCCTACATGTCAAAAATGAATTATTTATCATTTTACTATAATACCAAGATAATTCGAATGTGTTTTATTGGTTTTGAGTAGGTTAGTTGTCCTTTTTCCTAAAATTGATGTCAATTTTAAATAGAAAGATGCAATTGGAGTCATATCGGTCACATTGTGTGTCAGATTTAGGAAAGGATGATTACTAAACATTAAAAATGACTTATGGATCATTTACCTAAAATATCAAAATAATCCAAATGTTTTTCTCAGTTTTGAGTAGGTCAGTTGTCCTTTTTACTAAAATCGATGTCAATTTTAAATAAAAAGACACACTTGGAGTAATACCAATCACATCGTGAATCATATTGAGGTGCAGATGATTCATACATGTCAAAAATGACTTAAAATAATTTCACTACAATATAAAAACAATCCAAATGTGTTTTCTAGGTTTTGAGTAGGTCATTTGTCCTTTTTACTAAAATTGATGTCAATTTTAAATAAAAAGACACACTTGGAGTCATACTGGTCACACTGTGCGTTGGATTTATGTGTATAACATTCTTACAGATAAAAAATTACTTATATAACATTTAATTAAAATATAAAAACAATATTAATGATTTTTCTTGGTTTTGAGTAGATTAGTTTTCCTTTTTACTAAAATTGATGTCAATTTTAAATAAAAAATATTCTTGGAGTCATAATAGTCACAAATTATATCAGATTGAGGTGAGAATGATTCCTACATGTGTCAAATATCTTATGGATTGTTTTCATAAAGTATCAAAACAATACGAATGTGTTTTCTTGGTTTTGTTTATGTCACTTATCTTTTTTACTAAAATGTCATTTTAAAATAGAAACATGCACTTTGGATCATACTGATCACATTGTGTATCTTTTTGATGTGACACCAATTACAAAACATAAAAAATGACTTATGAATCAATTTCCTAAATTATCAAGAAAATATGAGTGCATTTTCTCAGTTTCCAGTGAATGACATTTTTTGAATTAAACTGTCAATTCTAAACTGATAACAGAAACATTGAGTCATACCGGGAACATCGTGTATCAGATTGAGGTGATAATGATTAATACACATAAAAAATAAATTATATATTGTTTCAATAAATTATCAAAACAATATAAATGATTTTTTTTTATTTTGAGTAGGTTAGTTGTCCTCTTTACTAAAATTGATGTCAATTTTAAATAAAAAGACGCACTTGGAGTCATACTGATCACACCATGAATTAGATTAAAGTAAGGATGATTCATACACATATCAAATGACTTATGGATTGTTTTAATAAAGTATCAAAGCAATATGAATGTGTTTACTTGGTTTTTGAGTGCATTACTTATTTTTTACTAAACTTTCATTTTAAATTGGAAACACGAACTTTGAATCATACCGATCACATCATGTATCCGTTTGATAGGACACTAATTTCTATATGTCACAAATGAATTATGAATTTATTTCCTAAATTATTAATAAAATTATAGTTATTTTTCACTATTTTTAGTGAGTGATAGTTTTTGAACTAAACTGTGAATTTTAAATTGATAACAAACGCATTGAGTCATAATGGTCACACCATGTGTCGAATTAAGGTGAGACTGATTCCTACACATACAAAATGAATTATGGATCATTTAAATAAAGTATAAAAACAATAATAATATGTTTTCTTGGTTTTAATTATATTAGTTGTCTTTTTTACTAAAATTAATGTCAATTTTAAATAAAAATAAACACTTGGAGTCATACCAATCACACCATGTGTCAGATTGTGGTGAGGATCATTCCTACACACCCCAAAGTCTCAAAAAAATCCTAACTTCCAATGTTACCACATTTAAATTGGATTTATATGTCTAACTACCAACATTTCATATATATTGAATTGATGTTCTTATCTAAAAAAACTTTCTTATTGTTGAAATCCAGAAGAGCATAGGAAACTCATGTGCCCATTATATCACGAGAAGTCACCAAAATAGGCACATGAGTTTCCTCTACTCTCCTGTCTTTAAAAAATTAAAAAAGGTTTTTTTGGATAACAATATAAAATAAATAAGTAGGATTGGCAGTTCTATAAAGAAAAGAAATGAAAATGGAAAGCATTGACACATTGGAAGAAAAAAACATTTTATCTCTTTTGTGGCTTGTTGTAGATATTTGAAAGAAAAATATGACTTTCCAAAAGATCTATGAAAAAAATAAATAATTATTAGATAAAAATGATAAGGAAATTAACTTACAAATAGTAGATAAAATGATGAAAAAATTAATTTCCTTGTTTTTATTATCTCAGTTTCAGGCTCAAAGTCAAATCCCTCATGAGAATGAGCAACTTCGAACAAACCACCCCATCTCGAACAAAAGAATCCACCTGTACAAGAAAAAAATTATTATAAGAGTAATATTAAAAATAAATAAATTAAAAAAAAATATGAAACAACATATTAATTATATGGATAATTATTTTACTATGAAAACATTGTTGACCATAGGGATATGCTGACTATAAAGCAAGAATAATGATAAAAAAAGAAAATAGATCTCGCCAAACAATCAATCAATGAGTGAGGAGGATAAGAAGAAAATAATATATCTTGGATTGAAACTTTGAATTATTTGAGAGAAAGTATAGATATCCTATTGGGTTCATAAAATATTCAATTTTTACAATAAATAAATAAATTCACATAATATATTCATTTTCAAAAGTTAAAGTTATAGATAATTCTAATAAGGGAAACTCAACATTTGATTGTTCCAAATAATTTTAGTATGATTTGAAGAAAATGGGTAATTGAATTTAAGAAAATAATTACTCCACTATGGTAGGTTTTATCCTATGAATTCATCCAAAGGTGAAAGTTATAGAAATTCATCATCCTCATCAACTCATCTTCCGAACAGTTATTATTTCATTTTTTTTATTTCACACTCATCCTCCATCTCTTGTGGACATGCACCTATGTTGTTTGAAATACTCAAAGCAGTAGTAATACATATGATGACTAATTCTTAGAGTAGTAAAATAAATATAAAAGAGATGGGGGATGAGTCCCAAACAACAAATTGGAATAATAAACGTTTGAGAGATGTAACTGATGAGGATAAAAGTTGTACTCCATTATGTTATCTAAAAGGGGTAATGAATCCCATTTGTGAGAATTATATAGATGGTAATCAGAGATTCCTAAGGGTGGAACCAAAATTAAATGTGAAAGAATGATCTATTTTTAGATGGATTAATGTAAAACATATATAGTGTTTATTAGATGCGTGATGAAATAAGTGAAGTGATTTTTAAGAATTATTAATGAGTGGGTTATCATTTCAAAGATGGATAGATTTTTACAAAGGTATAGAAAACTAGTAGAACCATTTTTTGATTTAGGGTTGATAAAAATTTATGTTAAGTATGTTTGAAAGAAGAAATTGATTTTTGGTAGTAAAAAATTGATCATATTAGATAATGAGACAATTAAATACTGACTTAAAATAGTGGGTTGAGATATTTTTTATGATGAGAAGATAAAATTGATATATATTTTTTACTAATTAGAATGGGGATATTGTTAATAATTAAAATAATGATGAAACATTAGAGTAAATTAATGTTGAATTGATTAGAATAGGTGGGGAGAACATGGGGCAGAGGTAGACTCAAAATAAGACATTGATGGCAAGGAAACTGAAGAGGGATTATCAACTTTAAGAAATACAAGAAAGTCTAAAATCAATGAATAAAATTTAATTGGTGATCATACAGTTTCGGTATAATCTCGAATGAGTAAGACACAATATTTGAGGATTGGAAAAAGTACAATGTAATTTTTGTGTGGATCAATTAAGGTATGATATCAAGATGTCTATGATTGGTGAAAAATTTTCCTTGGTTTATAGACGAATCAAGGAAATCATAGCACATTAATTTATTAATCAAAGTATGAAAAAGTGGTTCCGAATTGATTTGAAATAGAATTTTCCAAACCAATGACAATAACAACCGCTATATGGATGATTTTTTTAAAATTTCATGATTAAAAAAGTGGTAGATTACATGAAATATAGGTATTGAGAGACTATTATACCTCACAACAACATTACCCAACATTGGGTTCAATATATTTGAAGTCGCACAATACCAATGTTGTCCCAAGGAGAGCCACATACTATTGGGGAAGTTGATACTTCAATATATCTAAAAAAATAAAATCTGGGTTGTTTTATTATAGGACAGTGAAACTAGAGTTGTTGGGATACACATATGTGTGATGAGAAGGTTCAATGGATAACTGAGGGAAAGTAGAGATATCGAAAAACCTAGATTTTGTTCAAGACTTGGTTCTGTTTGACCCTTGAATCGCTAGAGACTTGGATTTGAGCCTTGGAATAGTTGGAGCCTTGATTCGAGTTTGGATTCAGCAACAAGGAGCACCGACAATATGAGCCTTCTATGGAGAGCTTCAGATACCATGATATGGTATGTGATGATTAGGGTTCTTAAAATAGATCAGGAGACTTTTTATCAGCACTTCCAAAAAAGTACTGATAAAGATACCTTTTATCAGTGCTAATTTAGTAAGCCCTGATAAAAAGAATATTTATGAGAACTTTTTTTAGTGCTGATAAAGATTGATATTTACGAACACTAAAAAAGCACTGATAAAATCCATCTTTATCAGTGCTACAAACATTAGTGATGATAAAGATTAATTTTATCAACACTTTTTTAGAGCTGATAAATCTCTATCTTTATCAGTGGGAAAAAATGCATTGGTAAATACTTATAATAATTTTTTAGAAATAATACTTTAAAAAAAGTATAATTAATATATATAATTATAATAATTATAATAATAATTTTATAATTATTTGAATATATAACTATTTATTTATAATTATATAAATACTTTAAAAAAAATAATATTTATATCATTATATATTTATATAATTATATATATATATATTTAATAAATATATATAAATATAAATATAGTAAATATATTTATTATTTATATATACATATATAATTATCTATTTATATTTATATAAATACTTTTTAAACAAAAATTAATTAATTATTTATAATTATAAATGTATAAAAGTAGTAAATATACATTTATAAATATATTTATTTATAAATATTTTTTACAAATATTTTTTTAACATTATTAATAAATATTTAATCTTAAGTGCATGTATGTTAAAAATGAGTAAGATTGAATAATTAAAAATGAGAACACTTTAATTAACAATATTGAAAAATTGTATAAGTTTGATTAATTAAATATAAATCATTAAAAAATGAATATATATTGAAATAAATATGAATACATATTGAAAATATTAAAACATAGTAAATAAATATATATAAAATAAATAATAGAAACTGATTAAATTCCCAGAAAAATATTTGTGTGTGTGTATTGTATATAAAAATGCATTATAATTATTTATATGTTAAATCAATATAACACACATTTGATATATGTTAAATTGAAAAATAAAATGACATTAAATTATATATATTACTTAATGCAATTAGTCAATATTTTTAATTTATATTAATTTTTAATTATAAACCATTATTCACTAAATATATTATTATTTAATGTAAAGTATAAATATTTTTTATTATATAAATCATAATTATATAAATTCATATATATCTATATATTTAATATATACCATTTATTAACATCATCGATAATTATTTAATTAATAAAATGTTTAGTATTTTTCTCAATTTACTTATTTTTAATTTTTATTAGTTTAATTTTCATTTTACATATATTTATATATTTAATATATAATATTTATTAGTATTTATAATTTACATATAGTATAATAAATTTATTCAATTTTATTAGTAATTATTTAATTAATATATTTTTTAATATTTTTTAATAAAATCTTCTTTTATTATTTATTTATTTAATTTTATTCCAACTTTTATCAATGATAAAAAATCATTAATAAAGGATTCATTTATGGGTGCTAAAAATAAAGCATTGATAAAGATAACCCTTTATCAGCGCTGATAAAGGGTGTTGTTTATCAGTGCTAGAAAAAAGTACTGATAAAAGGTAACCATTATCAGCACTTGTTTTAGCACTGATAAATGGAACCTTTACCAGTGCTTTTTTATAGCACTAATAAAGGAAAACACTGTTAAAGACTTTTTTTGTAGGAGTGTTGGTTGCATAAGGATATAGTCAAGAAGAAGTTATGGACTATAAGGAAACCTTTGCACCAGTACTTGAAGCCATTAGAATACTGCTTGCCTATACATCACATTTGGATTTTAAACTATATCAAATAGATGTAAAAATTTCATTCTTAAATGGTTATATAGTTGAGGATGTTTTTGTTGAACAACCCCATGGATTTCAAGATCCTCATTTTCCAAATCATGTTTTCAAATTAACAAAAGTTTTATATGGTTTAGAACAGGCTCTTAGAGCTTGGTATGATAGGCCCATCACTTTTCTGATTTCTAAAGGTTTTTAAAAAGGAATATTCTATCCTAATATTTTTATAAAAATAATTTCAAAATTTGTTTTAGTTTTTCAAATATATGTTGAATATACTATTTTTGGATCTTCTAAAAATTCTTTGTGTACCAATTTTTAAAAAATGATGCAAAATGAGTTTGAAATGAGTTTAATGCGTGAACTTAAAATATTTCTTACTTTTCAAATTTTTAAAAATAAATATGGAATTATTTTAAATCAAAGTACATTAAAGAACTTATAAAATGTTTTGTCCTGGATAGAACTAAAAGTAGCAATACTTTCATGAGTATAACTTGTAAGTTGGATCCTAATAAAGCTCAAAATCTAGTAGATCAAACTAGTTATAAAGGTATGATTGGAAGTTTGTTATACTTGATTGCAAGCCCATTCAATATAATGTTTAGTGTGTGTATGTGTGCCCATTTTCAAGAACAATCTAAATAATATCATTTACTTGCTTTTAAAAGGATTTTAAAATACCTCAAATATACAACCAATTTAGTAATATTTTATCCTAGAGGATAATAATTTGACTTAGTAAGTTATTCAGATTCATATTTTAGTGGTTGTAAGTTATATAGAAAAAGAACCTCTAGAACATGTCATATTTTGGGAAAGTATCTAGTATCTTGGTGTAGTAATAAACAAAATTCTATTGCACTGTCTACTACTAAAGACGAATACACAGATGTAGAGAGTTTTCATGCACAAATTTTATGGATGAAACACACTTTTATAGACTATGGATATCAATTCTGACATATACCTATAAATTATAACATCCCAAGTGCTATAAAAATTTATAAGAATCCTATATATAATTCTTGGAAAAATCATATTGATGTAAGACATCACTTTTTGAGAGACTATTTTTGAAAGGATGATATAACACTTAAATTCATAGGTACAGAACCTCATCTCACTAATATTTTTACAAAAAACATTTAATTTTGAGAGATTAATATATATTAAACATGAATTTGGAATGATAAATTTTAGTTAGTATTTAATATTGGACAAGTCACTATTGATAAGTCACCATTGGAAAGTCACCATCGACAAGTCACCGTGGGAAAGTCACCATCAACGAGTCACCATTGGTGAGTCACTATTGCTGATTCACCATGGGTGAGTCACCATTGGTGAGTCACCATTGCCGAGTCACCATTGGAAAAGTCACCGGTCTCTATTTTTCTATTGGTATCTTTTTAAAATGTTGCAGTTGTTAATAATTTTTGATATTAATTTGTTTATTATATTCTATGATTTTTAATCCCTAAATGATAAATTAGGATTCATGTCTAAATTCAAGTTACTCTTACTTACGCTTTCTCCCTTTGAGCCATTTCACCTCTCCTTTATCTCCTGAATTTTAGCCTTCTTTTCAACCTTACTTATCTTTCGTTTCACTGAAATGGTGAGATTAAAGCACCCCTATGATTCATATCCTAAGGAATCACGACCTGTTAAGAATCCGAGAGGAGAACCAATATAAGTTGTTATCAAACCAAGGAACCCATATGTTGTGAACCACGTGGTTTTTGCTGAAAAGTAAGTGGATACTGAATGGTTTCTTTCCAATAAGTTATTGGTGATTAGGGTAATCTAGGACCAAAGATGGGTAAAATAGTTCTCTAGAAATGATAAAACTTTCTATTATATGTTAGTTAATTGATTTTATCAGTATGAAATTTTTTGTTTTTTTAAAGAAGAAATATTTGATTCGAAGCCTGATAGATTGTAATAAGTTTAACTTTTCTTCAAAATAATGGGAAAAGTGTCTAAATGTGCCTCATTAAGAAGTTTTTGAAGATTATCATGGTAAAATACCTAATAAAAGTGAATCATTTGTTTATAAGGATGTGCTACTTGATCTGACTGGTAATATTACTCTAAGAAGGCCTACTGATATTGAGTTGTATGGACAATGAAAAATTCTTTTTAGGTTTATTCAATATTTACTATGTCCCAGGAATGGGGACTTAAATACTATGAAATATCTGCATGGGTACCTTATTTTCCTTATGAAACAAGGGGATAATATCAACCTTTGTAGATACCTCATGGTACACGTGATGGAAATTTGTAATTAATCCTCCAGATCCAAATCTCCAATTGACCCTAAGTGGATTTCATATATGCTTAAAGCTAAAGGATTTATTGATGAGTATGAGAAAACTAAAGTAAAATGTGATGTATTTCCCTTAAGTAATGTAATTTATAGAAGGATGAGAGTGAGTTGGAACCCTTGGATAAAAAAGTTGGTTTGATAGAATGAAAAGATCTATGCGGATTTTAATCCTATATTTATTCTAACTAGACCCAAAAATTCAGTGGATCCTAGATTGGATCCAGATGAGATAGTGGAATACCTTGATGAGGAATAAAAAGGGGAGGCTGCTGTATTTGTTGATGTAGAGTGGATACCTCAGTTGAGGAGTGCATTGACCCTGACATTCCAAAGTTCCATACCATGTATTTTGTCCCTTCTAGTCCTCCTACCCCTCTTCCTGGAAGATAAAGTATCTTGAGTGAAGGAGATGAGGAAGAGGAGACTGAAGTTTCTAGAGATGATCAGATTAAAATTTCTCCTTCAAAATCTTCTATGGAAGTTTTGGATGTTTTAGATGATGATAATGATAATGAAAATGGAGATTATGATGAGGATGACAGTAGTTATAGAAATGATCATGATGATGGTGATTATGTTGAGAGGATTCCATCACCACATCCATCCCCTATTGGTTTTGTTTCCTCAGTTAGGTATATGGAGAGACATGGATCAACTAGAACTGCAAGTGTTGAGAGGCCTGGTTCAATCAAATATGATTCCTTGGAGATATTTTTTCCTACTCAACATGTTGGTGATGCTATATCTTCCAGAAAAGTGACCAAAGTATCTGCTGAGGGGGAACAATCCTACTAAAAAAATATGCCTTTAACAATTATAAAAATAGTCTTTATTAGCGTTAGAGAAGTCCTAATAACCAGAGTGAGATTAAAATCCCTTGACTTTTATTAGTGCTAAAAAATATCTAATAAATGGGTCTTTTATCAGTGCTAAAGAAACCACTAATAAATGTATCCTTTATCAGTTCTTTTTTTAGTGTTTATAAAGGATGCATTTATCAGTGATTTTTATTTAGCGCTGATAAAGAGTTCCTTTATTAGAAATTTTAAAAGCACTGATAAAAGACACATTTATCAATGCTTTCAAAAGCTTTGATAAAGGATAAATATATTAGTGGTTTCAAAATCACTGATAAAGTACACATTTATCAATTCTTTTAAAAGCACTGATAAAGGGTCATGATACAATGTGCTGTAACAGTACACTGCAACACTAGTGCAATGTGCTATAACAACACACCACAACAACAAAAACACCACCAGATATAAAAAAAATAAAGTACCAATACATAATTTTAATGAAATGAAATTTTCAATATAAATTCAAGAAAAAACACTATATTATAGACATTTCCAACATTGGTTTATACAATTACATAAGTAAAAATTATTACATACATTCAAAAACATTAATGTTCCTTTTTATTTTGATCTTGAACCTGAATCATGATATTGTCAAAAAAACCATCCCTACTTGAGAAAAATAATGCACCTGTATAAGAAAAAAATTCTTATATTATTAATAATTTAAATAAAAAAATTAACAGAAAATATTATTTTTAAAATAAACTTTCAGTCATACCAGGAACACTATGTATTAGATTGAGTTGTGGTTTATTCTTACCCATCACACCATTTCTTTTTCATATTAAAGAATTATCTCTAGGAAAAATAATTAAATAAGTATAAGAAAAATCCCCATAGGCGTAGCCTAGTGGCTGTGCGAGTGTCACTTTTTGAACCAAAATGTCGACTTTAAACTGATAACGAACAATTTGAGTCATACTAGGAACATTGTGTATCAGTTTTAGGTGAGAATAATTCCTACACATAAAAAATGACTTATGGATCATTTTTTTAAATTATCAAAACAATACGAATGCATTTTCTCGGTTTTGAGTAGGTCAGTTGTCCATTTTACTGAAATTGATGTCAATTTTAAATAAAAAGACACACTTGAAGTAATACAAGTCACACCGTGCATCATATTGAGAGGAGTATGAATCCTATACATCTAAAATGATATATGGATCATTTTTATAAAGTATCGGAATGATACGAATGCATTTGATTGGTTTTGGGTAGGTCAATTGCCCATTTTACTAAAATTGATGTTAATTTTCAATAAAAAGACACACTTGGAGTCATATGGGTCACACCATGCATTGAATTAATGTGATTATAATTACTAGACATCTCAAATGACTTATTTATCATTTTAAATAACTATTAAAACAATCCAAATGTGTTATCTTAGTTTTGAGTACTTCACTTTTATTTTTTACTAAAATGTTATTTTAAACTGGAAACACACACTTTGACTCATACCGATCAAATAGTGTATCATATTTTTGTGAGACCAATTTATACAACTAAAAAATGACCTATAAATCATTTTAATAAATTATCAAGAAAATCCAATCATGTTTGATCAGTTTTCTGTGAATGAATATTTTTAAGTAAAATGTTGATTTTAAACTGATAACACACAATTTGAGTCATACCATGAACATAATGTATCATATTGAGGTCATGATGATTCCTACAAGTCAAAAATGACTCATGGATCAATTTTGTAAACCATCAAAACAATATGAATGTGTTTTCTTAGTTTTGAGTAGGTCAATTGTCCATTTTACTAAAATTGATGTCAATTTTAAATAAAAAAGCGCACTTGAAGTCATAATGGCCACATCATGCATCATATTGATATGTGGCTGATTCATACAAGTCTAAAATGACTTATGGATCAGTTTATTAAAGCATCAAAACAATATGAATGCATTTGATCAGTTTTGAGTAGGCCAGTTGTCCATTTTACTGAAATTGATGTCAATTTTAAATAAAAAGACACACTTGAAGTCATACCGGTCACACTGTGAATCATATTGAGGTAAATCAAATTCCTACACATCTAAAATGACATATGGATAATTTTACTAAATTATAAAAATAATACTAATGTGTTTGATTGGTTTTGAGTAGGCCAGTTGTCCATTTTACTAAAATTAATGTTAATTTTAAATAAAAAGATGTACTTAGAGTCATATTGGTCACACTATGCATCAAATTGAGGTTTAGTTGATTCTTACATGTCTCAAATGATTTATGGATGATTTTAATAAATTATTAAAATAAAAAAATTATTTTTCTTAGTTTTGAGTATGTCACTTATCTTTTTTTGTAAAATGTCATTTTAAACTATAAATACACACTTTGACTCATACTGATAACATCATGAATCAGTTTGATGTGAGACTGATTACTAGACATAAAAAATGAATTAGGAATATTTTTACTAAATTATCAAGAAAATACGTGCGTGTTTGATCAGTTTTCACTAGGTGACATTTTTTGAACTAAAATATCGATTTTAAACTGATAACAAACACTTTGAGTTATACCGGGTGCATTATGTATTGGATTGAGGTTAGGATGATTATTAAATTTCAAAAATGACTTATGGATCATTTCTATAAAATATAAAAACAATCCAAACGCTGTTTCTTGATTTTCAGTAGGTCAGTTGTCCATTTTACTAAAATTGATATCAATTTTAATTAAAAAGATGCACTTGGGGTCATACCAATCACATTTCATGTCAGATTGAGGTTTTTACAATTCCTACAAGTATAAAATAACTTATGGATAATTTTACTAATGTATCAAAACAATATGAATGAGTTTCTCGATTTTGAGTACGTTACTTGTCTTTTTTACTAAAATGACATTTTAAATTAGAAACACTTACTTTGAATCATACTAATCACATCATGTATTAGTTTTACATTAGACCAATTCCTATACATAAAAAATGACATATGAATAATTTTCATATATTATCAAGAAAATACGAATGTGTTTGACCGGTTTTTAGTGAGTGATAGTTTTTTATCTAAAATGTCGATTTTAAACTGATAACTGACACTTTTAGTCATATCAAGCACATTGTGTATCATATTGAGGTGAGTATAATTCCTACTTGTCCAAAATAACTTAAGTATCATGGAAATAAAGTATCAAAACAATCCTAACATGTTTTCTAGGTTTTGAGTAGGTCTATTTTCCATTTTACTAAAATTGATGTCAATTTTAAATAAAAAGATGTACTTGAGGCCATAACGGTCACACTATGCATCAGATTGAGGTGAATCTATTTTCTATATATCTTAAATGACCTATGGATCATTTTACTAAATTATAAAAAAATATGAATTTGTTTTCTTAGTTTTGAGTACGTCACTTGTCTTTTTTACTAAAATGACATTTTAAATAGAAACATGCACTTTGAATCATACTGATCACATCATTTATTAGTTTGACATGAGACTGATTCTTACACATCACAAATGACTTATGAATCATTTTACTAAATTAGAATGAAAATACAAGTGCATTTTATTGGTATTTAGCGAGTGATAGTTTTTTATCTAAAATGTCAATTTTAAAATGATAATAGACACTTTGAGTCATACTAGGCACATAATGTATTATATTGAGGTTTATCTGATTCCTACACATCAAAAATGACTAATGTATCATTTTCCTAAATTATAAAAATAATATGAATATGTTTTCTCAGTTTTGATTATGTTAGTTGTCTTGTTTACTAAAATTAATGTAAATTTTAAATAAAAAGAAGCACTTGGAGTCATATCACTCACACAATGTGTTGGATTTAGGTACATATGATTATTACACATCCCAAAGTCTCAAAAAAATTCTAAATTCAAAGTTTATAATTATTTCCACTTCCTTTCTTTGTTAAACTTCCAACATAGTATATTGAATTGATATTCTTAGCTGAAAAAACTTTCTTATTGTTAAAATTTAGGAGAGTAGAGGAAGATCATGTTCCCATTATATCACAATAAGTCACCATAATGACCACACGAGCTTATTTTACTCTTCTATATTTCAACAAGAAATGTTTTTCTAATAAGAAAATCGAGTCAATATGAATTCCCAAAATATCTATGAAAAAAATTAAATAAGTATTAGATAAAAGTGATAAGGAAATTAACTTAAAAATAGTAGATAAAATGATGAAAAAATTAATTAAATAAGTAGTAAGGATTCACCTTTTCATGATGGTTTTATGTATTCTTGATGCATTTCTTTGTTTTCATTATCTCAGTTGCAGGCTCGAAGTCTAATCTCTCGTGAACATGAGAAGCTTCGAACAAACCACCCCAACTAGAACAAAAGAATCCATCTGTATAAGAAAAAAATTATTATTTGAGTAATACTAAAAAGAAATAAATAAAAAATAAATATGAAATAATAAATTTATTCTATGGACAATTATTTTACTGTGTAAACATCAAGATTACTGACTGAGAAGTGGAGGGAACTTGAAGGAAAGTGATAAATGAAAACATTGCATGGGTCAAAAGTTTTTGAGGGAGAAGAAGTATGTGGTAGTTTTTGTGTAGAAAGGAATGAAATATGATCATACCACCCCAAATTGAACAAAAGAATCCACCTATATAAGAAAACAATTATTGTGTGAGTAATACTAAGGAGAAATAAATTAAACATAAATATGAAACAATGCATTAATTCTATGGACAATTATTTTACTGAGCAAACAACAAGATTACCTCTGTGATTGAGTATAGGTAGCATCATTACTCTTACTATACAGGTAGTGGAGGTAACTTAAAGTAAAGTTATAAATTCAAAATTTTAAGGGTGAAAAGGTTCTAAAGGATAAGAGTTATACATAAGTTTTGATGTAGAAAGGCATGAAAGATAGATAGACCACCCCAACCCAAAAAAAAGAATCCACATGTATAAGAAAAAAATTATTATGTGAGTAATACTAAAAATAAATAAATTAAACATCAATATGAAAAAATACATTAATTATATGGATAATGATTTTAATATGAAAACATAAAGATTACCTTTGTGATTGAGTAGAGATAACATAGTTTCTCTTCCTAAAAAAGCATGACAGATGCAGAAAAATATTTTAAAATTAGTAAACTCTACAAGGAATAATGAAAATTAAATCAACATTCCATTATACAATTTTTAATTAAAATAGATAAATTATATCATAAAATCACCTTTACATATTTCTAAAGGGTTTACTTTATTATAGTTTATTCTTATGAGGGATTGGAAACATCATCATGTGCAGAAGAAATTGTCTGCATTAGTAGTCAAATGTTTAATTTAGATTATGTTAATATAGTAGCGAACATATAATATTACAAGAAAAAACATAGTATATTAAAAGATACTTTTAACTTCTCATTTAACTCACTTTATTTTTTAAAGGTTTTAGGGATTTGGTTTCTCTATCAAGAATAAAAATCCCCTCTGTGTGGTCCCCTCTAATGTATAAGAAATTGTTAACATTAGGACCAACATGAACTGATTGTGATATCCCAATGAAATGGTCATCCTCGATTGAATTTTTATCTAACCTAACATTTGTTTTAGTCTCCAACAGAACAATCAACCAATTTTTGTTTGTTGTATCTGAGACATAAAATATTTTCAATTCTTGTGATTACATTATGAACAACTCATCATTTCCCCTTCCACACTGAAATTCACCTTCATGAAGCCCATTTTATCAACTCTCACTACACTGATATTATCAACCCATTTGCAACAAAAAATCGACCCTTGAAATTCTGTATAATATAACTCATATATCTATTTGATAATGCTAAAATATGAAATATTTTCATAAATTGGATTTCTATCCTTAGAACTAAATATGCGTATCACTTCATCCACAAGCGTAACACTACTATTTTTCATCATACGGTAGTCATCATGTTCTTTTGTATAGAATGTATAATAATTGATTACAAAAATAGTATAAGATATAACATTTTCATTTGGTCCCCTGGCTAGCCATTAAAGTCATTTAGAAATTGAATTCATATTTTCATATAACTCCTTATAAATTTGATCTCAGAACCATCCTATAAACTATTGATTATGTACATTTGATATCCATACTTTATCCCTTGATGAATTCAAATCTCTAATAATTTCTTTATGAGATCAAATGTATGGATCAACATATTCACTATTATATAAAATGTAAACATGTGCTTGCTCCTAATCTGTCAAGGTAATTGTAACAACATCTCTTCTAGAAATTCCTTTGCCTATAAGGCATTTGTTGTGATGATACTTTGGGAGACTGATTCTATCAACATCTGATAGTTAATCATTATATAATTCAATAACTTTTTCAATAATATATCATTCTGCAATACAACCTTCTAGATGACTTTGATTCTTGACATACCCTTTAAAAATATTCATATACCATTCAATGTGGTACATCCATTTGTAATGGAAATTACCACATAGTTGGACCTCTCTAACCAAGTGAACAATCAGGTGGACCATTATATCAAAGAATAATGGTGGTAAGAACATATCTAATTCAAATAATATGATTGCAACCTCCTTATTCATGATAGAAAACTTAGGTGGGTCTATAACTTTACTATATATGGATTTGAAAAAGAAGCAGAGTCTGGTTAATGAATGTCTTACATTTTGAGGTAGAATAAAGCGTAAAGCAACAATTATCAAATCTTACATTAAAATAATTAAGTAATGCGATTTTAGTCCTTATAACTTATAATTAGTCATTTAAATGAAATTATTTTTATTTTATGAATACCCCTATGAAACGTTTACACTATTAAGGAAAATAAAAAAATGAAAATTTTCTTGTTTGGATAGAGTAAGTTTCTAGAGGAAGAAAAGTCTTAATTTTACCCTTCATCAGTGCTAACTATTCCCTTATCCTCATTTCAATGAAGTCTAACCTAGCCTTGATTCCATCTTTAATTTTTCAGAGAACATTTAGTAACATACCAATAACACTATCAAATTATTTTTTTATACATGCATGACATCAAGAAAATGTATGACATACAAAAAATCCCAATATGCTAATTCAAAAAAAGTTGATCACTTATGATAACTTTATTTTGTAAGTTTTTTTTAAAATGGTTTACTGAAAATAGTGTAAATATATTTTACTTTATTATATAGTTGATCGACCATTACTGGAGATAGTGTTATACCTTTTCAATATTCCCATATAATGCTATCATTCATGATTAATATTTATGTTTTCGAGGTAAAAATATCTGATGTTCTAAAAAAAGTCTTCGAGGAATATTTCAATTGAACTGAGTATGTTCGTTTTTCACAAATGGGATACCCCAACATTTCTTTAATGCTATAGCTTGATAAATTTCCATAAGTGGGGAAGTCATTTATCACCCCATACAACATGGCCCTCAATGTAAATTCTTAACTTCTATGAGCATCATACATTGTAACACCTATATTCCACATCAATTTCAGATCTTCGATCAATGGATCCAAATAGACATCAATATCATTACCGGGGTTTTTTGGTCCATATATAAGAAGAGACAACATAATATATTTTTTCTTCATGTATAACCATGGATTCAAGTTATAATTCACTAACATGACAGCCATGTTGTGTGAGTAATACTTTTTAAACCAAAAAGATTTATTCCATATATAGATAATGTAAGATGAAAGTTTCTCAAATTATTTCCAAATTCAGGATACTTGTAATCAATTTTCTTCCACTAAGGAGAATCTTCTGGATAATATAGGTTACCATATTTAATTCTTGTATTTTCATGCCATGTTAATTGTCTCTTGATTTCCTAAAATATATATAGTCTTCTAAATCATGGAATGATAGAAAATTAGCATAAATATTTTTAAGGACTTGATTCATTTTTCTTGGATTGATCTATGGCACACTTAGGGAATTTTATGAGTGATTCATGATCCTAGAGAAACAATATGCAATCATTTGGACATGAATGTATTTTTTCAGAGATAATTCCCATTGAACTTAACATTGTTTTAACATCATATGTTCAACATGGTAGTTTATTTTCTTCTGGTATAATATCATTCAAGAGACCAAGTATTTTAGTAATACTAGTGCCACTCCATCTAATTTCAAATTTCAAATTATATAACTTCAATATAGCTGACAATGTTGTGTATTTAGTACAACCGGTATACAATGGTCTCTTGGAACAACTATTTAACTTCTCAAACAACTTTGGACAATCATGAAGGTCATCTACAATTGTCATTGTAATTTTTCTATGCGATCTCCATCATCATTTACATTGGTATTCATATCAAATGATCCATAAACTAACATATCATACCAATCACTGTCCACATTCAGTTTTCCCCATGTTTAGTCCAACATTTATAGATATAATCTATTTTGTTACCAATTAAATGTTTTTCCAACCTTTAAAACTAAATTTTCTTGAATAACAATAATGTAAATAGGGACAAAGGATTTGAGAAGGGTTGTATTCATGATCTCTTTCAAACATGATGAACTCTTTAACTGATTCTTAGTAATCTTTTATCAAATTATTAGGGTGAATCTATTTTTTGATTCATATACCTCTAATTGGGTTCATAAAATATTAATTTTTTACAATAAATAAATAAATACACATAAGATATTCATTATCAAAGGTGAAAGTTATAAACAATTCTAATAAGGGAAACCCAAAATTTGATTGTTTCAAATAATTTTAGTATTCTTAGAAGAAAATGAGTAATTTAATTTAAAAAATAATTACTCCACTATAGAAGGTGTTATCTGATAAATTCATTCAGAGGTGATAGTTATAGACAACTATTATCCTCATCAACTCATCTCCTAGACATTTATCATTTAATTTTTTTGTTTAACACACATCCTCCATCTATTATGGATATGCACCTATGTTTCTTGAAATACTCTAAGTAGTAGTCATCCATGGGATGAATAATGATTAGAGTAGTATAAGAAACATAAAATATATGGAGGATGAGTCTCAAGTAACAAATTGCAATAATAACTACTTGAGAGATGAAGTTGATGAGGATGAAAATGGTCTATAAAAGAGATGGGGGGTGAATCTCAAGAAACAAATTGTAATAAAAACTATTTTTTGACACACATCAAGACTTTATTAAATCCCCTAAATAAATTAAAATATAATATAAGCAATTAAGGAGTAATAAGAAACCCAAATATGATAAATAAGAATAATAAACTCTTATTAAATCAATTAGAAGATATAAAAATGTGTTGATAAAACATTTTAATAAAAAATGAGTTGTTTCATATACAATATGTTAACCAAATATTCCTAGGGGTTGAACCAATACACGTAAAACTAAAATGATGAATACATAAAAATAATTTCTAATATATATAATTTGATAATATCAATTATATTTTTTGGAACAAGTGATGTAACAACCTAATGAATTATTACATTTAATATTAATGGTATATCAAATATTTGAAAACATATCAAGACTCTTGGGATGTCATATCACTAAACCGACCCATCCCAAGGATTCTAGGGAGGTCATAACATCAAATCTACCCATTTGAAGGAAGGTAGGCTATCTAATACACATTGATCCATATCCTTGAGATTCTAGGGAGGTCTATAAAGAAGTTTTCATAAAGTAATAATAAACATCAACAAGATATATCACAAACAAGGGAGAAAAACACACCAACCCTTACAACATCTATCCTATACACTATAAGGGACCGACCTTAAAACATTACATAATCTTGAATTAAATGAATAATTCACATTGAGGATATTTTCATGTTTAGAGTTTTAGAGAATTAGGACATAATTATTAAATCTCAAAAGATTATAAAGTAGACACATCTACTTAGTTTCCATTTTTTTCACAAAATAAAAACTCTTGAATAAAAGAGTCATGTCTAGTTCCATGTTTTAGACAGCATGACATTTCCTTGATCCCATCCTTGACCCTATTCCACTTTATGTCCTATGAAAAACATTTCAAAAACATGGGATGATCATAAAAAATCTCAGTAAGGGATATAAAAATACAGAAAGAAAACATTAGTCCATGTATACATAAGAATCAATGAAATCATACTTTACTCATAAAACATAAGTACTTTAACATACCTCATGAAATCATAAGATTTATGAATAACTCATAGAAATCATAAGACATAAAGGTAACTTGAGCCATTCATAACATTCTTACGTAGAGAGTAACCCTCATGGTTACATTTGGAATACCCATCACTGTATATTACCTAAATTTATTTGGAGAAAACTTAGTGTTTAACTAATTCGCATTACCCAATGCATTGGAGAGATATCTCAGGCTCACCCACCCTTATTTTATCACAGAACCACCTGACTTCATAAACACTTCCCAAGAACCATAACATAATCGTATCACATAAAACATGCATAAAGGATCATAACATTTCCACATCTCAATCACAAGATATCAATACAACACATTGATATAATCAAAACATTATCAAAACCATTTTCAATAACAAAATAAAAGAAAATTAAAACATGTTATTTATTTTTCCTTTATAAAAAAGGTTATGGCTTGTAGAGGAAGCTGAAACTCAAATAATGGTCACAGTGGTGGAGAAGTCGTTTTCACCGCATACGTAAGACAAAAAACATTCCTTTTGTAATTTAGTAAAAATATTCATGTAAAAAGATTTATTTTTAATTAAATTAAAAGTCAAAAGGGTTTATTATACAACTAATAAAAGAAGGTCGTATATACATTGAAGTATGCCTCAATGAATGGAGATTGAGATGAAGTCCCGTACAAAGACGGTATCCTTAGATTAAGGATAAATCAATTACATAATTATGTGTGAAAAATATAAATACACCCAATATAAGTGGATATTAAGTGTAAAACAACCAAAGGTCATCCAAAAATATTCATAGTACTAAATAATCAAGAAGTAGAGATTTAACCCAAAGAATTGAAATTGGGTTAAGAAGTTCCCTTACAGAAATTCGACAGCCTAACGACGTCACTTTAAAATTCAGAAAATGAGTTGATGAGAGATAAAAAGGGTATCTAATCAATTGGAAATAAAATTTAAAGCAATAAGGATATATAATAACATATACCAACATTAATAAGATGTAAATTAAAAGACCTAACAAAAAGAAGTCTTTTAAAAAGAGGAGGGTGAAAGGTTCCCTTACCGATTTGGGTAACTTTCGAAACGTACACCCCATGAAAGAAGGACTATACAATGTTGATTTAAATACCCATAAACGAAATTATATTATAAAAAGAGTAGAATAATGGGCATTAAATACACCACTAAAAGGCGATAGTGAAAAATATAGTATAAATCTCACGGGAAAAAATAGTGAGATAAAAACCCCTTACCTCGTTGTAATAAACCGAGTCATATGACCAAAAGATAATAAGAACCAAATGAATCACATAATACCATTAATATAAATAGAATCATGATAATATATATTAAAGGTTAGTACACAATACACCACATGCAAAAAATAAGTGGCGAACAATGGAAATCTCATGGAATTAAAAGTGATATAAGAAATCCCCTTACCTCAAGTCTGACTTGACTCAATTGTATGTTCCTTGTTATTACTGAATGATAAACATAAATTAATTTCTAATTAATTAAGAATATTTTTTCAAGTTTATTATTTCTTTTATATCACATATTACCTTTCTATAACAATTATTTAGTTGTTTGAGTTCATAATGGACATTTTTGTCAATGTTCGGAACTTGAGTCAAAAAATGGACTTCTTATAATTACATGATGTTCATGTAGTCCAAAGTTTATTAAATCCGGAATTATATTAATAATTTATATGTAATATATATCATATATATCCATCATATATATGTACTTATAATATTACATAACATTTGGAGATAAGAAATTAAATGCACCGTTCATGGAGACAGTAAGCCGTACGTACGCATGAACGCTACTTTCATTTCTATTTCATATTTTATTGGAATTAAAACATAATTATACATAGGTATATTATAATTATAGTATAATATATATGATATATATTTTACATAAGTTCATAAATTACATTCTTTATAAATTACATGTTTGGCATGAACGAGTCACATCACTTGAGGGCGCGGTTGTCAACACTTCCTCATATGAAATTATCGCATTTGCACAACATGAAAAGCATAAAGGTATGTTTTAAATATAAAATAAAGAAGCATATAGAGGAAATAAATACAATATATATCATATATAAATATATTTACATCATAATGGCCACCATGAGAGGTGGTAGGAGAAGATTGAACAATCATCGTTTCGCGAGGCAGTAATTTGCCATCCACGGAAATAGTATGTTCTTTAACCATTAGACGAAGGCGTGTGTAAGTGTAGGTATAATAATTATCATAAAAACATCTTAGTATATTGAGGATACTGGTTTTGTTATGGTATTAAATAATAAGAAGATAGTGGTGAGTGAATAAGGAAAATAAAATAAAGAAACTTGAGAGAAGACATTACCTCTAAATCGGGTAAATCTTTTTGATTTGAGCCAAAGGATTCCTTGGAAAGACTTCTACCCAAAGTGAGGCTCCTAGGAGAAAGAGAGGGATTTGGAGAGATAATATGATCATAGGTTGGATAATCCAAGGGCTTTAGAGGTGTGGGTAAGTGGGTAGATGTGGGGGCATTTTATAAGAGGGAGGAGGGTCACTTTTGGAAAGTCTTGAAATGTTACTTTATTATAAAATGATTTTAGGATTTTAAAGGTCCCAAAATGATATGTTTTTAGGATAAGGTGATAAGGGTTCTAAATACACCCATCCAATAGGTTTTCTATATGTTTAAGTCTTATATTTTACCTTATCTTTTCATTTTATTTAAATCGTTCATTAATGAGGTAATCACTGCATCATCATGGTGTCATAAATAAATAAATTTATTTAATGTATAAAAATTATAAAAAAATACCATGAAGTAGGAAATATTTTTATATTTAAAATGTATATTTATATTCTAATATATCATTTATGGAAACAAAATTAAAATTGTTTTACTTAGGATATACAAACCTTAGTTATATTTCTCTTCTTTTAAAAAAATAATGTCATAAATGTCACTATCACACCCATGTGACTCCATGGGACCTCAAGTTTGGTACAAGGCATCCCATGGTCAGCCATGACACAAAAACGATTATTTAGACACATGTTGAGGTCATTTTATATTATTATGATATTATTTTATTACCCTTAACTACCCGATTACTAATTAATCACAATAATTAAAGATAATTACCGTCATTACTATTCATAATGTCCAAAAAACAAAAGAGTCTTAATTAAATAATTTGGAACTTATGATTCCAAATATGGAATCTATTTTACCAAATTACAAACACAGAAATTTCAGTAACTAATTTAAAAATAATCCCCATTGTCACAACCAAAGACGGGTTTTTAAGAAGTAAAATTTATCAAAAGATTGACTTGTTTTTACATCCAATTGAAAAGTGAAATTACTTCAAATGAACAACATTGTATTAAGTGATAAAAATAAAATTAAATTACACTTTAAAACTAATAAAAAGGACAATATAACTATATAATTAAATTATATGAAAAAGCAATTTTGAAGTAAAATGCAGTATTTTTCACTATTCATTAAAAATGAACATTTGTCAGAAAAATACCAAAAATTTATCCAAAGAAAATTTGATATCCCAAATTAAAAAATGATTTCCATTTTAACAAATTAAAAACATAGAAGTTTCATTAATTAATTTTATAATTAATTCCCGTTGTCAAGACAAATAGCATGTTTTTAAGAAACAATATCTATCAAAAGATTGACACTTGTTTATGTCCAATTTCAAAGTGAAATTAATTACAATGACCACCATTGGATTAAATGGTAAAATATATTTTAACTAAACTTTAAACCCAATTAAAAAGATAATCTAACAATATAAATAAATTAGATTAAAAGGAGTTTTTGAATTAAAATACAGCATTTTCACTATTCATTAAAAAATGAACTTTTTCGGAAAAATAACAAAAATTTACACAAAGTAAATTTTGATGTCCTGGTTCTAAAGAAGGATTTTATTTTGTCAAATATAACATATAAAATTGAAAAAAGTATGTTTAAAAAGATTTCTCCATCAAAAGGTGGTTAATCGACCTTTTAAATAATATTAGAATATTTTTGCTTAAAATTGGATTCATTCACATTTTAAGCCTCTAACATTTATTGGATAAATGTAAAAGAATTTGATAAACATATATAATCATTTTTTAGTTAGTTATGTTCATTACCTCCATTACAACGGCTAGGCATTGACTACCATTTAAAATAATATTATTATATTATTAGTGTGCAACGTAAGATTTCAATGTAACTCATTGTTGTGTATTGGGTACGCCATAGAACATAGAATCCCCTTTAAAGTAATATTAATATTTTATTCAAAAATATTAATATATATGAAAATTTCATATTCATTATTTACCTGGGATGTTACATCCTTCCCCCCTTTTGGGAAATGTGTCCTCACAATTTTAAAATTGGGATCAGAAACTTTATTAAAATCCCCACATCAGAAAAGGAGTAAATAAAATTATCACTTTAAAAGAAAGAAAAAGAAGTACAATGGTCACCTGAAATAACCCATATTAGGATTCCATGAAAACATGGATATGGATGAGAAAATAAACCATCAAGTTCTGATGAAGATTGATAGAAAACATGTTTAGGAGAAAGTTAACCACCAGAAAATCACAAACTTGTGATGGGTTAAACAATATTTGATTCCCTAGTTGGAAAAGTTAACAGAAAAAGTTTTTGTTTTAAGTTAATTTTCATTAAGGAATTTATTTATGAGCTTAAATAAAACATAAGTAAATATACTCACTTGTCATGTACACTTTCATCTTTTACTAGATTTCTAACACAAACTCATATGTTCTCCAAAAGATGAGTTTTTAGGATGACTTGTTCACATTAAGAGAGCTATAATCAACTTCTTGAGAATCACATAATCCAAAAAAGATGAACTATATATTTCCCATGTCTTAACCAAAACCTAAATTTTTAGTACAAGATCAGATAATCCCCAAAAGGATAATCCTTTATAAAAAGAAATTCTACTCTTAATCCCCAAAATTTGTCCAACAATACCCAAAGTTCAACAAATACCATTCAATAAACAAATATCCATAAAATTCTTTAAAGTAATCCAAACTAAGATTGAAACCCAAATCTCTGAAGGATTTAATCACATCATCTTCCAAGGTAAATCTTAAAATTTATCTCCAAATAACACCAGTTACTCTTAAAGTCTCATACTGAAAAGTAATTAACCTAATCACATATCCTCCATGATAGGTTAATAATTTACATAGATAACCCAAAATCAACTTATTCTTGATTCATAAAATCATCTAACTAAAAAGAATAAGTTATAATAACCAAGTACTTCACGTAGCCCAGTGGTAGACGATAAATACCAATCGCACTTTGGTTGTGGGTTTGATTCCTGCAGCTTCATCCAATATGATGGGTTGTCACACGGTCTGCGTGTTGTCCCTTTTAGAAAACTATATAATTTTATAAAATTCCCAAAAAGTGATAGATTCATCAAAATTAACCATAACATATTTTAACCAAAAAGGTTATCTAATAAATTTCATTTTGCATCCCAAAATGTATTAACCGGTAATTGACTCAAATTCAAGGATCATATAAACCCAAATGGTTCTTTATAACTATATCCACAAAAGAAAATATAATTATTCATATATCAAACATCAGGGTTACACATACTATAAAAAGTCTTCTAATGTAATCTCATCATCAAAAGAGCCTTAATACTTTTAAGAATTTTACCGTCCTAAAATCTACCATAACTCTTGAATCCCATATATGTTGACTTCTTACTAATTCAACATTCTTCATGATCTATTAACCATTACTTTCCAACTTATTCTGAAATAATTATTTCCTAAAAATAAAATCATGAATCATATCCTAATATTCAATAATAGGAAAACATATGTTAAGAAATAATCCATACCTTTCATTGGTCATTGTCAGTTTCTTCATCCTCAATCGGAATGGCATTAGGTATTGGTAAATGAACATTTGTACGATCCTAGTGATCCAATTCCTGAAACTTCTTCGTAGGACATGTGTTTGTATAATGACCATGCACACCACATTTAAAACATTCAATTGATCCCTCAGAAAGGACTTCTTTCCCTTTCCTAGAGTAAAATAGATGATTCCTTTTTCCATGGAAGGTTCTTGGTTTATGACCTTAATTTCCACATCTATAGAATCTTTTTGTACCTTTGAAACATTTTCCTCGGTGTTTCTTTCCACATATTTGACACATAGGCTTTTGAACACACTTACCTTTATGATTATTACCTGAACTTCCATAGGGATTTGTTTCTCGCATATATGATGCCTTATAAAAATCACTAAGGTTCAGGTGGTTAATCATGACTCCAGATAGTTGGTTGAGAATAACCATAAGAGTTCTCATTGTACCTCCCATATCATTCGATTGCTCATTTAGAAAACCGTCACAGTTTTATTCACATCCACTGTTACTTTGGTGCCTGCTAGATCTCGCCATTTACTAAAACAAAAAAAGTCAGTGTGAGTATATCAGTAAAATAATAATATAATAATAAGATATAATTATTCATGTTATCTTAAACTCATTCACTTTATCTAAAAAAACTATGACTCTTTCTGAAATCCTAACCATTATGGTAATGTCACTTAAACTTAAAGAATAACCTAACCTATAAAGTTATCTAAACTGACCTTTGATACCAACTATAAGGACCCGACCTTAAAACATTATATAATCTTGAATTAAATGAATAATTCACATTGAGGATATTTTCAGGTTTATATTTTTAGATAATTAGGACATAAATATTACATCTCAAAAGATTATAAAGTAGACACATCTACCCAGTTTCCATTTTTTTCACAAAATAAAAACTCTTGAACAAAAGAGTCATGTCTAGTTCCATGTTTTAGACAACATGACATTTTCTTGATCCCATCCTTGACCCTATTCCACTTTATGTCCTGTGAAAAACATTTCAAAAACTTGGGATGAGCATAAAAAATCTTATTAAGGGATATAAAAATACAGAAAGAAAACATTAGTCCATGTATACATAAGAATCAATGAAATCGTATTTTACTCATAAAACATAAGCACTTTAAAATACCTCATGAAATCATAAGATTTATGAATAAATCATAGAAATCGTAATACATAAAGGTAACTTGAGGCATTCATAACATTCTTACGTAGGGAGTAACCCTCATGGTTATGTTTGGAATACCCATCACAGTATATTCCCTAAATCTCTTTCGGAGAAACCTTAGAGTTTAACTCCTTCACAATACACAATGAATTGGAGAGCTATCTTGGGATCACCCGCCCTTATTTTATCATGTAACCACCCAAATTCATAAACAATTCCCAAGAACCATAACATAATCATATCACATAAAATATGCATAAAGGAAACATAAAATTTCCACATTTCAATCACAAGTTATCAATACAAAACATTGATATAATCAAAAAATTATCAAAACCATTTTCAATACCAAAATAAAATAAAATTAAAACATTGTATTTATTTTTCCTTTAAAAAAAGTTATGGATTGTAGAGGAATCCAAAACTCAAATAATGGTCACGGTGGCAGAGAAGTCGTTGTCGTCGCATACATAAGACAAAAAAACATTCCTTTTGTCATTTAGTAAAACGCTTCATGTAAAAATATTCCTTTTTAATGAAATTAAAAGTCAAAAGGGTTTATTATAAAACTAATAAAATAAGGTCGTATATACATTGAAGTATGCCTCAATGAAAGGAGATTGAGACGAAGTCCCATACAAAGATGGTATCCTTAGATTAAGGATAAATCAATTAAATAATTATGTGTGACAAATATAAATACACCCAATATAAGTAGATATTAAGTGTAAAACAATCAGAGGTCATCCACACATATTCATAGTATGAAATAATCAATAAGTAGAGGTTTAACCCAAATAATTGAAATTGGGTTAAGAAGTTCCCTTACAGAAATTCGACAGCCTAACGACGTCACTTTAAAATTCAGAAAATGAGTTGATGAGAGATTAAAAGGGTGTCTCATAAATTGGACATAAAATTTACAGCAATAAGGATATATAAGAACATATCTCAACATTAAGAAGATTTAAATTGAATGACCTAACAAAAATAAGTCTTTTAAAAAGAGGAGGGTGAAAAGTTCCCTTACCGATTTGGGTAACTTTCGAAAAGTACACCCCATGAAAGAAGGACTATACAATGTTGATGTAAATACCCATAAATGAAATTATATTACACAAATAGTAGAATAATGGGAAGTACATACACCACTCAATTGTGATAGTGACAAATATTGCATGAATCTCATGGGAATAAATAGTGGGATAAAAACCCCATTCCTCGTTGTAATAAATCGATTCATATGACCAAAAGATAATAAGAACCAAATGAATCACATAATACCATGAATATAAATAGAATCATGATAATATATATTAAATGGAAGTACAAAATACACCACATGCAACAAATAAGTGGTAAACAATGGAAATCTCACGGAATTAAAAGTGAGATAAGAAATCCCCTTACCTCAAGTCCCACTTGACTCACTTGTATGTTCTTTGTTATTTCTGAATAATAAACTTAAATTTATTTATACTTACTGAAGAATATTTTTCAATTTTATTATTACTTTTATATTACTTATTACCTTTCTATAACAATTATTTAATTGTTTGAGTTCATAATGGACATTTTGTCGATGTTCGGAACCTGAGTCAAAAAATAGACTTCTTATAATTACATGATGTTCATGTGGTCCAAATTTCATTAAATCCAGAATTATATTCATCATTTATATGTAATATATATCATATATATCCATTATATATATGTAATTATAATAGTAAATAACATTTGGAGATAAGAAATGAAATTCATCGTTCATGGAGATGGTAAGCCGTATGTACGCATGAACACTACTTTCATTTCTATTTCATAATTTAATGGAATGAAAACATAATGATACACATGTATATTATAATTTAAGTATAATATATATTTTATATATGTTATATAAGTTCATAAATTACATTCTTTATAAATTCCATGTTTGGCATGAATGAGTCACATCACTTGAGGGGGCGGTTGTCCACACCTCCTCTTATGAAATTATCGCATTTGCACAAAATGAAAAGCATAAAGGTATGTTTTAAATATAAAATACATAAGAATAGAGAGGAAATAAATATAATATATATCATATATAAATATAGCACCATCATAATGACCACCATGAGAGGTGGTATGAGAATATTGAATAATCATCGTTTCGTGAGGCAGTAATTTTCCATCCACGGAAAAAGTATGTTCTTTAACCATTAGAAGGAGGTGTGTGTGAGTGTAGGTATAATACTTATCATAAAACATCCTAGTATATTGAGGATACTGGTGTTATTATGGGATATAACAATAAAAAGATAATGGTGAGTGAAGAAGGAAAATAAAAGAAAGAAACTCGTGAGAATACATTACCTCTAAATCGGGTAACTCTTTTTGATTTGAGCCAAATGCTTCCTTGGAAAGACTTCTGCCCAAAGTGAGGCTTCTAGGAGAAATATAAGGATGTGGAGAGATAATATGAGTTGAGGTTGGATGATCCAAGGGCTTGAGAGGTGTGGGTAAGGGGGTAGAGGTGGGGGCCTTTTATAAGAGGGAGGAGGGTCACTTTTGGAAAGTCTTGAAATGTTACTTTATTATAAAACGATTTTCAGATTTTAATGGCACCACAATGATATATTTTGAGGATAAGGTGATAAGGGTTCGAAATAAACCCATAAAATATGTTTTTGACAAGTGTAAGTCTTATAATTTACCTTATCTTTTCATTTTATTTAAATTGTTCATTAATGAGGTAATCACTGCATCATCATGGTGTCATAAATAAATTTATTTATTTAATGTCTAAAAATTATAAAAAAATACCATGATGTGGGAAATATTTTTAGATTTCAAATGGATATTTATAGTCTAAGAGATCATTCATGTAAACAAAATTAATTTTTTCTACTTAGGATATACAAACCTTTGTTATATTTCTCTTCTTTTAAAAAAATAATGTCATAAATGTCACTATCACACCCATGTGACTCCATGGGACCTCAATTTTGGTACAAGGCATCCCATGGTCGGACATGACACAACCAAGAGAATTTGGACATATGTTGGGGTCATTTTATATTATTATGATATTATTTTATTACCCTTAACTACCCGATTACTAATTAATCACGATAATTAAAGATAATTACCGTCGTTACTATTCTTAATATCCAAAAACAAAAGAGTCTTAATTACATAATTTGGAACTTATGATTCCAAATATGGAATCCATTTTACCAAATTAAAAACACAGAAATTACAGTAATTAATTTAAAAGTAATTCCCATTGTCACAACCAAAGACGAGTTTTTAAGAAGTAAAATTTATCAAAAGATTGACTTGTTTTTACATCCAATTGAAAAGTGAAATTACTTCCAATGAAAAACGTTGTATTAAGTGATAAAAATAAAATTCAATTAAACTTTAAAACCAATTAAAAGGAAAATATAACTATATAATTATATTATATGAAAAAGAAGTTTTGAAGTAAAATGCAATATTTTTCACTATTCATTAAAAATGAACATTTGTCAAAAAAATACCAAAAATTTATCCAAAGTAAATTTGATATTCCAAATTAAAAAAATTATTTAAATTTTAATAAATTTAAAACATAGAATTTTCATTAATTAATTTTATAATTAATTCCCACTGTCATGACAAATAGCTTTTTTTAAGAAACAATATCTATCAAAAGATTGACACTTGTTTATGTCCAATTTCAAAGTGAAATTAATTCCAATGACTACCATTGGATTAAATGGTAAAAATATATTTTAACTAAACTTTAAAATCAATTAAAAATGTAATCTAACCATATAAATAAATTATATTAAAAGGAGGTTTTGAATTAAAATACAACATTTTCACTATTCATTAAAAAATGAACTTTATCCGAAAAATAACAAAAATTTACACAAAGTAAATTTTGATGTCCCGATTCTAAAGAAGGATTTTATTTTGTAAAATATAATATATAAAATTGACAAAAGTATATTTAAAAAGGTTTCTCCATCAAAAGGCGGTTAATCAACCTTTTAAAGAATATTAGAATATTTATGCTTAAAATTGGATTCATTCGCATTTTAATCCTCTATCATTTATTGGATAAATGTAAAAATATTTGATAAACATATATAATCATTTTTATTTATTTCTGTTCATTCCCTCCATTACAATGGCTAGGCCTTACTACCATTTAAAATAATATTATTATATTATTAGTGTGCAACATAAGATTTCAAAGAAACTCATTGTTGCGTATTGGGTACACCATCGAACATAGAATCCAATTTAAAGTAATGTTAATATTTTATTCACAAATATTAATATATATTAACATTTCATATTCATTATTTACCTGGGATGTTACATACACACCAACCTCTACCAAGATGGAACGACTCTTGTGAGGTCACATGTTCTAAGTGGAATACCTTTACTTCACTCAGAAATCTAAGTGGAATCAGAAAATTAACAGATCTATAAAACATAACTCACCATAAAAAGTATCTACATCAAAAATAGTAAAATAACTAGCCATTTTAATAAGTTAAGAAGCAGTCTCATAGGCTACCCAACCACCATCATCAAAATTGATACATAAAAAATAGAAGATGTAAAATGGGATGATACTTCTACTATATGTTTAATTCAACTATTTATCTAATGAAAATAAAGTAAGATTCATCCAAAATTTTACATAAATAAAATAGTTTCCCACAAATCCTCTACATTAATTTAAAACAACAATTGAAAAGGAAGGAGATGCTCCTATGGTCTGGGAGCAAAGATGGGAAGGTTCACAGTATAGGTGTTTCACACTCTAAAAATTCCAAGCATCAAAATGGATTATCACCATGGACAAGTCTCCAAAATTTCTAACTAACCACACTCAAAGTTTCAAAACATCATCTACCATGGCTAGATCCATTTATTCTTTACCCCCCAAGTTCCACAAGAGAAAGTAGAGAATGAATTACATTCGAAAGAAAGTAGAGAAATAATTATGGTCGAGCCTTGGATTCATTTGACCCTTAAATCATTAGTGCCTTGGATTTGTTTGAGCCTTGATTCTAGATTTATTAAGGAGGATCACCAACAATGGGTGGCTTTCATAGAAATCTTCTAATATCACGATGGGTTCATGACTGGTTAGGGTTTTTTAAATAGATCGGGACACTTTTATTAGTGGTTATAACTTAAGCACTGATAATAGATTTATAATTATAATTATAAATATACAAATATATATATATATATAATAAGTATATATAAACATACATATAGTAAATATATTTTTTATTTAAATATATTTATTATAATTATATATATATTTAATAAATATATATAAATATAAATATGGAAAATATCTTCATTATTTAAATAAATTTATTATAAATTTAATAATTATTTAAATATACATAATTATCTATTTATAATTATATAAATACTTATTTTTTATTTATAATTATAAATATATAAATTTATAAATATAGTAAATGTAAATTTATAAATATATTTATTTATAAATATTTTTTTACAAATATATTTATTTATAAATATATTTTTAAAAAATAATTTTTTAACATTATTAATAAATATCTAATCTTAAGTGCACACATATTAAAAATGAGTAAAATTGAATAAATTAAAAATAAGTACACTTTAACAATTTTGAAAAAATGGATAAGTTTTGTATGTGTGCATTGTATATAAAAATTCATTAATTACGTATATGTGAAATAAATATAACACATGTCTGATATATGTTAAATTGAAAAATCAAACAACATTCAATTATGTCCATTACCTTTCAAATTAGTGAGTATTTTTAATTTATAATAATTTTTAATTATAAACCATTATTCACTAAATATATGACTATTCAATGTAAATCATAAATATTTTGAATTATATAAATCATATTTATATACATTCATATATATATATATATATATCTATATATTTAATATAAACTATTTATTAACATTATCAATAATTATCTAATTAATAAAATGTTTAATATTTTTCTCAATTTACTTATTTTTAATTTTTATTCTTTCAATTTTCATTTTTTCATATATCTATATATTTAATACCTACAATTTATTAGTATTTATAATTTATATATATTATAATCAATTTATTTATTTTTATCAATAATTATTTAATTAATAAAATTTGAAATATTTTTTTTAATAAACTCATTTTTTATTTTTTATATTTAATTATTTCATTTTATTCAGACCTTTATCAATACTAAAAAAGCACTGATAAAGGGTACCCTTTATCAGTGCTAAAAAGAAATCACTGATATAGGGTACCCTTTAGCAAACTAAAATTAAAGTGCTGATAAAGGGTACCCTTTAGCAGTACTAAAAATAAAGCACTGATAAGGTAACCATTTATCAACAATAAAAATAAAGCTTTGATAAAGGGTACATTTATTAGTGTTAAAAAAACACTGATAAATGGTATAATTAATCATCTCTTTTTTTTCTAGCGCTGATAAAGACCAACGTTGTCAAAGGCCTATTTTTTAGTAGTGAATCCCCTAGTTATATAAGATTTGACCCTGCTAATGTGACCTCTACTAGAGTTTTAGTAGCTATTCATGATGATTGGGAGAAATTCCTAGGAAATATTCATTTTTTATTTAGACTATTCAGATTCTAGGGATATTGAAGAATATGTTAGAGAGTATAGAGATGGTCAAGGTGATACTGTTTTGGTAGAGGATGAGGTATCCTCTAAGGGGAAGCCTTCCCTAGGTTTAAAGTTTCCTGTACTATCTTAAAATTATTCTAATGAAAGTGATGATGACAACATTAGTCCACCAAATCATGGTGGACCTACTATTTTAGGTGGAGTTGAGATAGATCCTAAGGGATCACCTATGGAGTAGATTGATTAGGATGGGGAGCTTCAGGCTTTTGTTTCAGATGCACCTGCCAAATCATATCCTATAGAGGTTACTTTTCCTAGTGATGAGAGAGATTCTATATATCCACCTACTATTTCTATTTTTCCTTTAGATATTGTATATATAGTATACTTGGATGTTTTCATAGAGTGGCTGATTTTAGACATTAATGGAATTTTGAGGTCTCAGGCACCACCTTTTACAAAACTCAGTGAAGTTGATGCCCGAAACCTATTTGAGATAGTTTTTTTCCACATTCAACCAAATATTTTCAAATTAAAGAAGTTGGGATTGATAATCAGAAGTTGTTTAGTGAGATAGAAACCATGAGATCAATGATGGAGGATATGTAGACCTCTTTTTTATCCATTTGGGATGCCTTGTTGTGGAGGTTGAATGTTTAGATTTTTTTTCATCCATATCTAGTGCCCCACCTCCCTCAATTTCTATTGATGTTTATTTGATCTGGTCTATAGTTTAAGAGGATCTACATGTTGTTTTGGGAGATTTTCATTCTTCTCATTAGGAGTACTTGAGGAAGATTCATCAGTATGGTGAGAATATATACAAACTGGTAAAATAATGTTTAAATGAATCCTGAAGTAATTTTAAAACCATCACTAAGTCCATTCAATATTATATTTCTAGGGTGTGTACTAAGTATGATCTTAATTATCATTTCAAGTTTTTTGATGAGAATATAAGGATTCCACGTAGTACTAGGGATTTTAAGGAACAAGTCAACCAGTTGAAGGCGATGACCCCTCTTCTCAAGTTATTTATGGAGGAAAATACATATTTCTTTAGTGGTATAGAGTGAGGAGGGAATATTATTATGGACCTTTTCAACCTTATGAATCCATTTCTGTATGTATCCAGTATAGTTGTGGTTTCTCTAGAGGCCATACCCATGAAAGATCTCACCTCTTCTCCTTCTGAACCTTTACCTCCTCAATTCCAACCTTTCAGTATGTCTCCTATTGAAGCTATCAGGCATCTCAAACTTGTTGTGATCAGATAGATTCTTACCTCTAACTTATCCCAATAAATCTCTACCTTTGTTCCTCCTACCTCCGAAAAGGTAAAGGGACCCACTGATCATACCTTTCAGGCTGAGAGTGACTCTGATTGAGCTTAGTATTTGATAGATTTTTTTTAAAATTTTTCCCTATATCTTGTTATGGGATATAATATCATAACTTTTTGGTCTTAATTCAATGTATCTCTCTTATTATTCATATTTTTATATTTATTATTTATTTTTCTTATTTGCATTCACTCTTTATTTTCTTATCTTTTTGATAATCCTAAAATGGGGAGAATCTATTTGATGGAATTTTCCTTTGAATGTATTCGATATAATTTACCTTTGAACTAAAAATAATTCTTTGATATCTCATTTATATATCCTTTGATATGTTACCTTTGATTCAAAATCTATCCTTGATGCTACACTTGTCTTTGGATACCTGAATTATTTCGATGTTGTTATTTAATACCAAAGTATTTTTATGGATTTTATCCTTTGATACCATATCTATGATACCAAATCTCACAATATATTTTTGACATGATAAGCATACTATTACACTTCAACCTTTACTATTTATGCCTAATTATGTTTTACATATGGTGTATAAAATTCCATGATTTGTGATCATTAAAAAGGGGGAGATTTTTGGAACCTCCTTATTTTAATTCTGACAAATAATTTTTATTATGTTTCTAATGAGATCACTATTTTATGATAGTATTTTATTTTATAAGTAAATTTGATGAAAATTTGGATAAGTGTTGGAATGTATCACCACCAGAAATGTCTCACTACTAGACATGTATCACCACAAGACATGTCTCACTGCCAAACATGACTCATCATCAGACATACATAACCTCTGAAAATGTCTCACTGTTAGTCATGTCTCTCCTCTAGACATGTATCACCGCTAGAAATGTCTCACCACCAGACATGTCTCATCGTCAGACATGTCTCACCATTAGACATATCTCACCGCCAGACATGTCTCACTACTAGACATGTCTCACCATGAGACCGACTCACCGCTAGAATTGATTCATCATTAGTTCAAATGAATCACCACTAGATATGAGTCACAGCCAGACCGAGTCACCACCAGATATGAGTTACCACTAGACTGAGTCACTACCATACCAAGTCACCTCTAGACTGAGTCACCGCCAGACATGACTTACTACCATAAATGATTCACCACTCAAATATATTCCCTTAATATTCTACGTAATTTTAATTAAATTCACCCAGTGACTATATTAATTCAATTAATATAGAAGGTTATTTTATGATTATTTAATTTAAAATTTTAGGGATATATTGATGGTTAGTTGGTGTCATTATAAGGATTTAGAAGATCTTGACGATTATTCTTCAATGAGTGCATGCAATGATTTATATTTCAGAAGACTCCCACATGTGTATATGATCAATAAGTGAATGAATTAATGAATACTGGAAGGATCATCACTTGAGAAATTACACGCTTAACACCTACTCTCTTTAAACTATGAAATATTGAAACTCATTATAGATAAATATCCTTTCTTAAAATCATAATAAATAGAACTTCATGATGCTCTGTTTTACTATAAATTTCAGAGAAATTGTTCGATCCCCCCACCAAGCCACATACAAATACACTTGAACCTATGAATCAATACATACCGAGTAACATTACCTTTTCTAAATCTTATTTCTTTTCTTTTTTGTTATTTTATTTTACTTTAAGAAGTGTGTTGTTTTCTTAGTATTTTTATACACACTAAATCTTTCACTAGAACTGGAGAATACTAGATATTATCTTCGATTTATTTTTATCTATTTACCTAAGGTATTTTTAGAAGAGGTACCTATGTTACCTATGATATTTTTCTTCCCATGTATAAATGTGGAATAGGTTTTGATCCTAGATAGCTGAGATGTTGTGTGTATACCCGATCTAGGTTGTGGATCAGATTATAGTTATATAATTTTCTTAGAAGTGGGTGATTTCTAAGTTTAGTGGATTTGATATTACTTGATACTGAACCCATTGTTTATTCTATTGAGTGATTGTGTTTTTATTTATTCATTTCAAAGCTTTAAAATATATTTATTTTAATCAATAAACAAAACTAGTACTTTTATAGTTAGTCTCAACTAATGTTTATATAACGATTTGTTTGAGTAAATTAATTTCAAAAGTTAATGTAAATTTTCATATCATTTTAAATGAGCCTTAATCAAGATTTGATAAATATTTTAAAAGATCAAACATATATTAAACTGTTATTTTGACTAATTGGGTGAATTTTTTTTAATTGGGGGATTTTATTTGAACCCATTTTTAACAGATTTTTTAGGAACTCAATTCAAAAACCTATTGAGTTTCTCACTTAGACCAACTCTAATGTTCCCAGTTACTCTCCTCCTTGAATCTGTGATATAAAAGTAAAAAAACTAAGGGAATAACACACCCACATAACACATTCTCTTGAAAGTCCTAAATCTCTATAGGCTTCTCTTTGAAGGTCGCATCATCTTCAACATCGATCTTACCCCAATCGATGACTTGAGAGTCGTCATGAAGATAATAATGAATCCATGACACATGAAATACATCATGAATATAGATTATCTATAATAAAAGTTCTATCCAATACACAACATATCTAACATGATAAAACACCTTGAAAGGACCAACGAACCATGAAGAAAGCTTACTCCCATAACCAAACCTTCACTACCGATGATAACGATTCAATTTTAGGAATACATGATCTCCAATGTTAAAATCAAGTGGTATACTCCTATTATAAACATAGGACATATGATGAAATTAAACTACCTTCAACATCTCATTAATCACTCGAACTATCTCTTTAATGCTTTGTATTAGTTATGGCCCGAGAATTACTAACTCTTCTACCCTAGTTCAGCATAATAGAGAATGAAAAGGTCACCTATAAAAATATTGAAACAGTTCCATAACAATGGTGAAGTAAAAACTATTATTGTAATAAAAATTTACCAAATTTAGTTGAATCATATAGGAAACTCCAAAATACAATACAAATGCATGCAACATATCTTTAAGAGTCCAGATGGTTTATTCTGTATGACCATACTTCTATGGAAGAAAGGTAGTGTTAAGGAACAAATGAGATCCAAAGTATGATGAAGACCTCTCCACACCCTAGAGGTAAAAAAATTATCATGATCAGAGATAATCATCCTCGAGACTCCATGTATCCTCACCACCTTCTCCAAATACTGCTTTGATAAGGCCTCCATTGAGATCAAGTCCTTGATTTCTAATAAGTGAGAATTTTTTTTAAATGGTCCAATATCAACCATATATCATCAAGGAATCCTTGAGGTTAAGTTAAATCAGTGATGAAGTCGATCAAAATATCCTCCCACTTCTACTGAGGAACATCTAGAAACTGGAGAAAACCACTGGGAACACTATGTTCAAACTTCACATTATGGTAGAATAAACATCAAGACATAAACTCTGAAACTGAACACTCCAACCCATAACACAAAATTGACCTCTCAAATCATGTAACAAATTTTTTACACTAGGATGTACCACCAAGGGTGAGCTATGAAACTCATAGAGAACCACCTCATGCATTACCAAAGGAAGGAAAACTCTCCATTGGAATAAAACTTAGTACTATTTATACTTAGACCAACTATTAAGGGAATCAACATAGACAACCAAGTATCTCCTGACCTCCACCTCAAAATCCCTCAGCTGAGAATCCTCCACCTATTTCACCAAATATGAATACACCATCATTTGGAAAATAAATCTTATAGAACTAACCTATCCTATATCAAGATGTATCATGGAGATTTCTTCAATTACTCTCTAAGAATCTCCAGATTCATGCATAATATCACCATGTGACTTCCTGATCAGCACATCAGTAACAAAATTACCCTAGATCGGTGTATATCAATGTTTTAGTCCTACAAGAATTCCATACAACTTCACTATCATAAGTTTAGGTCATGATGGGAGAACACATACCTTAGGATATTTCAATCGGTCAAAACCACAAAGTGATCACTAATGATGTAATGGAACCAAAAATTTAGGGGAAAAACAACTACCATCAACTCAAGATCATGTGTTTTATAGTTAAATTCATGGGGAAATAATTTCTAAGACTCATAAGAAACAACTGATCTTTTCTACATCAAGACACTTCCCAAGACAAGATTTGAAGTGTCACAGAAAACCTCAAACTAAACTCCAACTTTTGGAAAATGAATAATTGGAGTGTTGAATAACATATAATTTAGATACTAAATTTTTTACTAACACTGGTTATTCTATAATAATTACTAATCCTTTATATTCAAGGCTATTAGAGGAGTCACAATTCGATAGAATTAAGGTAATAACCTCTTATAATTTCCTATAAGACCAAGGAAACTCTGTACTTCTGCAATAGTCTTGGGTGTTTCCCAAGAAATAAATTTCTTAAATTTTAAAGGATCCATTGATAATATATGATGGTACACAACATGCCCCAATAAACAAACCCCATTATCCTTAAACTCGCACTTCTACAGTTTCCCGAACAACTGATGATGATGGAGAACTACCAAAACTACCCATAGATTCTCTACATTCTCCTCCTCATATGTAGATTACACAATTATTTTGTTAATGAAAACTACGAGAAAAAATATGGGAATTCTAAAAAGATATCATTAATCAAGCCCATTAAATCCTTTAGAGAATTCATCACACCAAACAACATCACCACAAACTGGTAATGCCCATATCAAAAATAAAATGTAGTGTTTAGTATATCCTCATCATTCACCCACATATGATGATATTTTAACCATATATCGATCTTTGAGAACCAACTAGAACTTTTCAGATAATAAAAATTCATCAATACATAGAAGAGGATACCGGTTCATTATTATCACTTGATTAAAGTAATGATAATAGATATATAGACATAGAATTTCATATGCCATATTTAAAAATAGAACGGGTTCAAACCAAGGTGAAATGCTTGAAAAAAAAACCTCACTGAAAAATATCATCGATTTGTACCTACTTCTATCACAAATCTGATGGTGAAATCCTATACAGAGATATCAATATCATCAAAGCTCCAAGCTGCATCTCTATCCCAAAAATGATATCCTATTGAGGGGGTAATTCCACAACCACCTTAGGAAAGATATTAGGTTACTCTTCCATAACCCTATAAAACACCATCAGATGAACCTATGATGAAATCAATATCATGTCATCCATAAAATAAGATAAGGATGAGACATGCCTCCAACCCATCCAATGGTCTATATTTCCAACAAACATGAAACACTCTTCTTCAGTATTATAGAACATGATTCACCTCCTGAAGAAATCCACAACATATTGAACTAAATATATCAATTCCATGTTGAGGATGACATTGTATGGTTGTATCCACAAACATAGGAATTCTACTCAAGAGAGGTTCTTTCCCACACTAGCTCACAGTCTCTACATACTTCACTTAAAAAAAATTAACCTAAAACTAGCATAGTCAACTACAAGGGAAGTGGAAGTATCTCCACCTCAATTCCCAAATAATAGATAAGGGAAAGTGATATAAAGGAGTGAGCATCTCCTGGATTAAACAAATTATGCACCTAACTATAAAACAAGCAAAGGTTACCTTGAATTAGGTTTGGCTTTCTTGGAACCGATAACTCTAGAGCATACAATTGGCCAAAACTTGCTCCAAAGTCTCTCTAAACCTGATGATGACCAATTATGTGGACATAATATACTATCTAAGGATGGGTATCATCATAGGTATCTCCTCTACCTACCCCATCTCCCCTCCACTGATCTAAAGTTGGATCACCCTACTACTATCACCTCAACTGGAACTTCCATAACGACAGAACCTTCAACAAAACATATAGTGACCCAAGACTTGTACACATATTATTAAATTATTTTTAATGTAAAAATACATTAATTATAACCCAAAGATATTGAAGCCTAGTGAATTTTGAATATTATAAAAATTAAACATCAAAATAAACTAAAACATAACATCTTTATTTTTAGTCTCCTTAGTGATATCCTAAATCTCTTTGAGCTCCTAAAACATTATAGGATAACCTGGGGAATACATAAAATAAAGGGGTGATATAAAATTATTAGTAAGGGAATAAACATGAAAAATATACACAACATGTTAGTCAAAGGTATAACATGATATCATAAAAGAAAACTACCACAAGTAATCACATGAAAGCATAACATAAAGAACAAGGCATCATAAGATCATAGCAATATAAGAATGTGGAAGAAAAATATAACATGGAATAAACATGATTTAAGGATAACTACAAAAAAAATATCACATGGTGGAAAAAGTTCCACAATAGATTAAGTTTACTCTTTAATCCTATACACAACTTCTCATGAGACCAAAAACATTACCCAATGCATTAAAGGACTATCTGAGTGAAAACATCATAACATGTATGTGATTACGTGTGATAAAAAGGAAATCAATCATAAGGTATAAACATAATAATTAACCATAGAAATAAATGGGTTTCATAATATTTCCTCATGTAATAATCAAATGATATTTCATAAATAAGGAATTTGATAAATGAACTTAAGGCATATATCATCCCATTGAAGGAAGGGAGTATGTGATAGGTATATATATATAAATGATATATATATATATATATATAATTTAGAAACAATAAATAATATCAAATACTATTTTTTTGATGAAAAATTCTTTATAGGATCAAATAGAATATTTCTTGAAGAAAATACATTTTTTATATTGAAATTAATTCTTTAAAATCTAAAAATTCACAAAAATATTATAGAAAAAAATTTCTTTGAAAAGAACCAGGAAAATTTTAAATAAATTTCCAAATTATTTATTGATAATGAGGGTGATAAATTCTATTCATTCCATATAAGTTAAAATAAAACATTCCTTTCACAATTTTGTAAATAAAAGTCAAAATGTACCTTATTCAGAAAATGATAGAAAGATTCCCTTTTAAACAATTTTGTAAAAATTCAACCATGGATAAAAATGTATTTAATGAATCATTGGATAATATTTAAGACATTATTTTAAATATATAGACATTGAAGAGAAATATTCAATATCTAAAAGAAGATACAATATCAGTATTACTTACAAGAAACTTTATTGATGTTTCCTTATTCAATAAGAGAGGAAATGAAAAAAACATGAATATATTAGAATAAAAGGGACGTGTTTCAAGAAAATAATTTTTTTATTTCCCCCAAAGTAACCTTGAACATAAAGAGTTTCAAAAAGAAAAGAGATTGTAACATAAATCCCTTACCACTTTGTTAACTTTCGAATCAAAAGTAATTAGGAGAAAGGGTATGATATTGATATGTAAATAAAATTAATAAAATTAAGTAATATTTGAAAATTAATTCATGAGGTATTAAGTACACCATACAAGGAAATATTGGTGCACAACATGAAACATGTCTCAATAAAAATAGATTGATTCAAAGAAAACACCTACAAAGATCATAACATTTGAGGTGATAATTAATCCATGAAGTGATTATGTGAAAATATGTAATTCCATAAAAATGTGTAAATATAGAATAAAAAATATAGATATCCATTAAAAAATATTCATGGTATAGTAAATTTGAGGAAGTATAAGTACAACTCAATGAATAGAAATTAATTTAAGAAAAAACTTATCGCTTGGTAACTTTCAAATCAAATCCCCAAGGATGAAGTAAAATGAATTTTAACTTAAAATATCATTAATTATTAAGGTTTAATAATATAACATGTAAAATGGGTAGTATATACAACATATAAAATAAATTAGGTGCATAACATTAAAATATTCCTCAATGAAGTGAAATTAAGATGAAATCCCTTACAGATATCATACCGTTGAAATGAGAATTAATAAATTAATTGACTATGTGTATTAGATTTAAATAAAAATAAAAAATAAAAATTAATCATACAATAATAAAAATTAATTACACACATAATATTAAAATTTCAAAGACAATGAAGAAGTAATATAACCCAATGAAAAGAAATTGAGTTATGAAACCCCTTACCACTTAGTAACTTTCAATTCAAATACCCTTGGATGAAATTAGTTGAATTGAAACTTAAAATACCATTAAGTAAAGATAATTCATTATATAACATGTAAAAGGCAAGTGTATACAGGATATAAATTAAATTATGTGTATAATAATAAAATATGACTTAATGAAGAGAAATTGAGATGGAACCCCTTACCTCAAGTTTGAATTGTCACGTACATACTTTATCTTCCTTAATAATAATCTTATGTTAATTATTTACTTGATTAAGAATATTTTTCAATATTATTATTACTTTTATTTTATTTATTACCATGTTACATTTATTTACTTAATCAATTAATTTCACATCAGATTTTTTGATGATATTTGGTTCATATGTCCAAAATGACTTTGGTAAGTTGACTACGGTAAAAGAATTCATTATTCCATCATATCCAGAATAATAATAATGAAATAGTTATCATTTTAATACATTAATTCTACTTTTAAAATCAACCATAAATTTTTTGGATTTGGTGGCCTAGAACCAACTACTTTATACTTTATTTATTAATAAATACCTTATCACATCTTGATTGTTCTTCTGCATGACAATTCATGTGATAATGTCCTAAGGAAAACTGTTGAATTAAAGGGTCATAGCGGATCCCTACTATGATGAGAACCGGGAAGTGCCGTAACACTATTCTTGAATATATGTTCTATGGCTGGATGGTGTTATTTGAGGGACACAAATAATACAAGCCATTAGGGATGAGGACTCATAAAACTTTGAGGAACCTTCTCATGGTGTGTGCCCTTGGTAATATCTAGGAGGATATTATGAGAACGAGACCCGCCAGTAGAAAATACACATTTCATAGTGTCATCGGATGTTCCTATTTGCAGACATGTGTATTGGTCCTTAGACTTTAATATTATTATTAATGAGTATTACAACTCGTACACTTAGATGTATTGACGAAAATTGTGACGACACACTGTTCACAGTGAGGTAGGATACATTGGGTGCGTCATGAGTAATAATCCATTAATAGATAATGCGAGAAAGGATTTTTCCCTTCTATTTCATAACAGAAGTAGATATCTCAGGCCCTTTGATGGAATTGATATAGCCTAAATAAATCCATAGCCATGGTAAGGTATGGGCGAGTTCAATTATAGAAAGTAAAAGAAAGAATAATCGAGCACATGGGTTGACGACACTAGCATGCAACCCGCTTGATTTGAGATATCATGACAAAGGTATTATATTACATGGTAAACGTTCGTAGTAGGTGACACGTCATTGTGGAGTTAAATTCTTTCTCTATGGGTGCCTTGGCATGTTGCTAGACGCTAACCTTGGACTTTAGGCAGGCTCCGCCTAAGGCTACTGAGAAAGGGGCCTAGAGGGTCACACACTAAGTGTGTCCATGTATCTCAGTTAAATATTAATTTAACAAGTTAAATAAATATTATTCCTGACTTTGGTTTAATAATTATTTAAGGATTCTTGATTTCATTTTTTTCGACACTAGTTATTCGAGAGAATATATTATGGGAGAAATAATATATATTTATTAGTGAGTAATGTAGTTAAATTTATTTAAAAAATGAATAGCCATTACTCAAGGACTAATAAATGTGGTGGAGGAAATAAAGAAAAATAGAAAATAAAAGTACACGTCGTGTATATTAAATAGACACACAGTGTAGTTTTATGGAAAACGAGTACACGTTGTGTATTAATGATTACACGCGGTGTAGTTTTTCCAGTCAGGATTTTGAGGATGTAATATTGTTTTATTAAATGATATTTATTATAATCAGCGTGGGCGCATGTCAAGGAATTAATAATTCAACATGGGGGTTTTAAATGAGAGTTAATTAAATAAATAAAATGCGTAACGTGTTTATTTATTGTCATAACTCTATAACGTCAAACCCGATTATAAATATTCTCACAACCCCAACACTTTTCCCTAATAGTTGTACACAACAATTCTGGAGAGTTCTCTCAAGGCCGAAATAACTCCTTCCTTTAAGAATTATCTTATGACCAAGAGAGATCCACCACCACCGGATCAAGGCGATCGAAGGAAAACATCGCAAGCGAAGGTTCTTCTACGCTAGCACCCGGAGATCCCTTCAACGACGCCCAGAGATACATGGAGCACGTGTGGATCACCGCTAGAGGAATCCTACACTTGGATTCTATGACGCAATGACGGATCAAACCGGATCATGACTAGAGACATCAACAAATAAATAATTACATCAAGGTAATTCTTGTGAATTAATTAAATTAATTATAACCAACATATGATGATCATATCTCTATGGTTCCAGGACTCCCTCTTTTGTTTTTTGTTCTTCGTTCTATTCTGAAGATCTAACATTTTATATCGTGATAGATCTCAGTTTGAATGTTGTTTAACTCTAAAACTAAATTTGGGAACTCCCGCCAACGCGCTTCCGCTACGCCCGGAACCTACAAGTGGTATCAGAGCAGTAATATCGTTGATTATAATTATTTAGTTTTTTGTTGGTGATTTACACATTTAATAATTTAGTTGTTTCAATTCAAGTTAATAGTTATTTAAATCTGAATCTTGAGATCTGTTCCTCCTCTATCGTTTCTCATTCACCATATAGAAATGAACTTTTCTTTTAATTTTTGATTAAAATAAAAGAGAGGATCTCATCTCGAGGAGACAAATGTTCCTGGCCGTACAACACGAGAATAAATGGTGTGTATTCGGAAGTACACGCCGTGTAGTCTAGGTTCATGCATCAGACTGGTCTGCCAAATTAGGTTGTGTATTGATCCTATCTAAGTCATTTATGAAATCATGTGTCGACCAGGAATAGGTGGCACACGGTTTCCAGATTATACACCGTGTGGTCCGGCAGAACACAGCGTGTAGTCCCTTTGGGTTAGGGTTGGACCGTGTACCTCGTACATGGCTTGCCTGGATGGAAACCGTGTAACGCAGAAACTACACGATGTGTGTCCCACTGAACACGCCGTGTACTCCGGAAATTTCCAAAGTACATTAACCCACCATGTCCCCAGAAGTGTACTTCGGATGGATGGTGAAGAAAAGTACACGCCGTGTAGTTGGAACTACACGCCATGTACTCACCCAAATTACAAAAATTTATTAACATTTATTATTATATTATGAAAACCCTTGATACGTGTACCATGGTGTAGGCGTAAAGCTAAGGCACAACACATGATAGGTGTTTTATATATATGTGTTTAATTTAACATCTGCGTAATGAATGAGAATTCACCGGGTTGCCTCCAAGGTACAAATTACGTACAAGGATAATTTTAATTTATTTAAAATTATGATGAATGAGAATCTCAAGGAAATTCAAAAAGAAAAGGTTTGAGATAAAAGGATTGATTAATTAAATATTATTAATTTATTCAGTCGTGATCTATCTTAAACAAGAACAATTAAAGAATTGAATGCTAGTTTTATTTATGCCTAAATATCGTTGCATGTATGGATGATCATGAGCTAGACCAAGACCTTTGTATGTGAATGGTTTCTTTTAATTTATTTATTTAAATTAAATTTGTTGGTCTGCAAGCCTTCTCTTCATTAATATGTAGGGCTTCCACGCCCAAGGATTCTTTTATGTAAAACCCCCTTTTTACCTCTCACCTGCGTGTGAGATAAATGCATATGTAATGGATGGAACTCCCAATCTAGTGGAGGCGGCTCAAGTCAGGAGCCAAGGTGAAACCAATCCAAGGAGATACAAAGGTGGACAGTTGGAAAGTTATAAACGCGAACCCGAAAGGTTCAAGGTTTTTCTCCCCTAGGTCTTGGGTTAATTTATTAACCACTAGATAAAATAACCAATATAAAAATATCATGATCATACCATTTATTTTATTTCTGTCGGTTGCATAGTTTATTTATTGTGGGTGTGTTGTCACGATCACACAATTAATGAATTAAACGAGCATGCAAGATGAAACTAAAATAAAACCAACTTATACATAAATATTATCTTAGACATGGTTAATCACTTAAGTATATCCTACTTAATATTAACAAGAATGTAATAAAAGATAATAAATTAGAAATTTATGTATAAGGATAAAATCCCTCAAAGAAATATTAAGTCGGTATAGCCTTCCATAATATTGGTTAGAATCGAACCACAGTTCAAAGTGCTTGACCAACCCTAGTTGGGGTGCTTTCAATTATCAGAGAATTCTAATTCAAGGTTTTGGGTTGACTTGAATTGGTTCGCATCAAGGGTTGACTGCCACAACAAGACTTGATGTGACCAAGAGGCAAAGGTTGAGGAAATCCAAAATAAAAGGATTTCAGGATTGGGGAGTCCACTCAGCGGATCAAGGAGTTTCGAGTTAATGTAGTTGGAATTTGGAATGCCCACCTAAAACCCTTAAAGTTGCTTGACCAGCCCTATTTGGGGTAATGTGAAGGGCAATATGGATCCTTTCCACTATAATATTTAGGAAATAGAATATTCTGAAGTCAATGGTGAGGGCTATTGGATTTCGATAAAATAGTGGGAGACTAATAAGTATTAATTTATTTATTTGTCTCAATTTTATAATAAATTACTAAACCTGTGATCATCTTAATTTTTAGAAACGACAAGAAAAATGACTTCAAACATATCATTGTGAACCATACTCGAGAAGAAAAACCTTCTCACTGACACCAATTTCCAAGAGTGGCAGAGGCGTTTACACGTCATCCTTCGCCACGAGAGGAAATTGTATGTGCTAGAAGAGCCTATTATAGTTGCACCTAGAAACGAGGCCAGTGATGAGGAACTATATCTTTATATGAAATATTTGGATGATTCCATATATGTCCAATGTTTCATGCTATCAGACATGTCAAATGAGATCTTGAAGCAACATGAAAACATGGACGCATATAGCATGATGTCTCACCTTAAGGGTCTCTACCAAGAGAAGGCGAGACAAGAGAGATATGAGATCTCCAATGCTTTGTTTACAACTAATATCAGAGAGTCTGTGCCAACTAGGCCTCATGTAGTCAATCTTATTGGCAACATTGAACGCTTAGACATCTTAGGGATTAAATTCCCAGATGAGTTGCGTATAGATCTCATCCTATCATCACTGCCCGAGACCTTCTCAAGATTTATTGTCAACTAAAACATGAGAAACAATGAGAAGAGTATATTGGAACTTCTGACCATAATTTTCTAGGTAGATAAGGACATGGGGTGTGACAAACCCGCAATCCTTATGGTGAATAAGAAAAGGAAGGACAAGAAAAATGGGCGAAAGACTTATAAACCGTCTGAAGCCCTCGAGCGTCGTCCCTCCAAGAAGGGGAAGATCCATAATTAGGTAAAGGAACGAGAGGTGGTGTGTTTTTTATGTGTCAAGCAAGGCCACTGGAAGAGGAACTGCACCCAGAAGCATGGGGACACTAAAGGTGTGTTCGTTATTGAGTGTAATGTGTCTATTTCTACACATTGGGTATTAGATACAGCTTGTGGGGCTCACATCTATATTCAAATGCAGGAACCAAGTAGATTTAGAAATATTGCTAGAGGAGAGGTGGATCTTCGAGCTACCAATGGAACAAGGCTGGCTGCGTTGGCTATTGGTGATTACCACCTCTCATTACCGACTAGGATGATTTTGGTTTTGCATAACTGTTATTATGTGCCCAGTGTTACCAAGAACATAATTTCTGTATCTTGTTTGGATATGGATGGATTTATTTTCAAGTTTGGAAATAAGGGTTGTCTCTTTTATAAGAACAACATATGTTATGGTATGGTGAATTTAAATAATGGTTTGTATGCATTAAATTATGAAAACCAAGTGTAGGAAATCGATAATGAAACAAACTCACACGACTCATACATCACCCAGTTGTGACATCACCGTCTCAGTCATGTAAACAAGAAGTGCTTGAAAAAGCTCTGCCAAGATGGCTATTTAGACTCTACTGAGCTAAAACCACTTGATAGATGTCACGCTTGATTACAAGGTAAAATGACCAAGCCTCCTTTTGGTGGCTATGGTGAAAGGGACAAAAATATTCTCGTATTGGTGCACATGGATGTATGTGGACCATTTCCAGTAGAAGCTAGAGGTGGATATTCTTATGTCATTACTTTTACTGATGATTTAAGTAGATATGTATATCTCTACATAATGAGGTATAAGTCAGAGTCCTTAGAGAAATTTAAGGAATTAAAGAATGAAGTGGAGAATCATATTGGTAAGAAGACAATGAAACTTCAATTAGATCAAAGTGAAGAATATATGAACCAAGAGTTCATCAATCTTCTATGGGAGTCTGTGATTCTATCTAATCTCACTCCTCCTTATACACCATAGTGGAATGGTGTTAGTGAATGGAGGAACTGCACCTTATTGGAAATGGTGAGGTCGATGATGAGTCATCCAGATCTTCCATTATCCTTTTGGGGATATGCATTAAAAACTACAGCATACACATTAAACCGAGTACCAACTAAGGAAGAAAATAGAATTCCATCCGAGTTATGGAATGGAAGGAAAACCACTTTGTCGGACACACGCGTATGGGGATGAGAGACATTTGTTAAGGACTTCTCAGGCAACAAACTAGAACCCCAGGGCATGAGGTATATCTTTATAGGATATACCAAGGAAATAAAAGGATATTACCTATATAACCATTCAGACAAGAAAGTGACTGTCGCCAGAAAATATGTCTTTCTTGAGAGGGAGCACATCCTCAAGAAGGATAGTGGGAGCAAGATTGAATTTGAAGAAGTTGATGCTCAAGATACACAGGAGCTGGTAGATGAACAAGTTCCACAGGTCCCTATGGAAGAGGTTCCAAAAACACAAGTATTGCGTAGGAGCTCAAGAGAGGTAAGGGAACCAGAGGGATTTGGTTTCCTAGTCACCAAGGATGGTTAATCATTATTGTTGGACAATGATGAAACTCTTTCCTAAAAGGAAGCAGCAGAAAGCTCAGAAGCTGCAAGATGGCTAGAAGCTATGAATTCTGAGATGGATTCCACGTATTAGAACCAAGTCTGGGTTCTGGTCGATGAACGAGTTGATGTAAAGCCAGTTGGATGCAAATGGGTATTAAAGAGAAAACTGGACATGGAAGGTCAAGTTAGCACCTATAAAGCAAGGATAGTGGCTAAAGGATTCATACAACGTCAAGGAATTTACTATGATGAAACCTTCTCACCAGTTTCCATGTTTAAATCCATAAGAATCATACTTTCCATAGTATCTTACCATGACTAAGAGATTTGGCAAATGGATGTCAAAACAGCATTCCTTAACGGGAACCTTCAGGAAGATGTCTATATGACACAACCAAAAGGGTTTGTAACTCCAGGTGAAGCCAAATGGGTTTTCAAGTTGCAGAAATCCATTTATGGATTAAAGAAAGAATCCAGGTTATGGAACATTCGATTTGATAAAGTAATAAAGTAATTTGGTTTCATTAAGAAAGAATGTGAGACCTTTGTTTATAAGAGGTTTAATGGGAATGCGATCATTATCCTAGTAGTATATGTTGACGACATATTACTTATCGGAAACAATGCACCAGTCTTACAGTCAGTTAAGGACTGGTTGAACAAGTGTTTCTACATGAAGGAATTGGGTGAAGCAGTCTACATTCTAGGGATCAAGATCATTTGAGATAGATACAAGAGGCTGCTTGGACTAAGTCATGGTACATACATTGACCAAATTCTAAAGATATTTAGTATGGAACAATCCAAGAGGGGATTAGTTCCAGTGTCACATGGCCTACATCTTTCTAAGAAAATGTGTCCACAGACACAACATGAGAAAGATAGAATGAGTAAGATCCCATATGCTTTGGCTATAGGATCCATCATGTATGCCATGTTATGTACCAGGGTTGATGTTGTCTATGCACTGAGCATGGTAGGTAGATATCAAGAAGATCCAGGAGAACAACATTGGACTGTTGTTAAGACTATCCTTAAGTATCTGAGAAGAACTAAGGATATGTTCCTAGTGTATGGAGGAGATGAGGAGCTTGTCATCAGAGGGTATGCTAATGATGGTTTTCAGACAGATCAAAACGATCTGAAGTCGCAATCTGGAGATGTTTTCTGTCTCAATGGAGGAGCTGTGAGCTGGAAGAGTTCAAAGTAGCCAGTTGTTGCCGATTCTACAATCGAGTCTGAATATATAGCGGCTTCTGATTCAGCCAAGGAAGCCGTCTAGATTTGGAAATTTTTCCAGGAGCTTGATGTGGTGCCTTGCAGTAAAGACCCTGTCACATTGTATTGTGAGAATATTGCAGCGGTGGATCTTGAAAAAGAACCAAGGTCACATCAATAGACAAAGAACATACTCCAGAAGTATCACCTCTTGAGGGATTTCTATCAGAGGGGTGAAGTTGTAGTGAGTAGAGTGTCCCCTGAAGAGAACGTGGTGGACCCCAAGACTAAAGGCCTATATCAGCAGAAGCTTGAATATCATGTGAGAGCTAGTGGGTTAAAGGTTGTTTGTAACACCCCAGGTAAATAAAGAATAGAAATTTTCATATTTATCCATATTTGTGAATAAAATATTAATATTACTTTAAAGGGGACGCTATGCTCTATGGCGTACCCAACACGCAACAATGAGTTTCTTGGGAATCTTACGTTGCACTCTAGTAATAAAATAATATTATTTTAAATGGTAGTTAACATGTAGCCGTTGTATTGGCGGGAAAGGATATAAATAACTAAAATATGATTATATATGTACTTAAATATTTTTACATTTATACAATAAAAGATAAAGGCCTAAAATACGGAAAGAATTCAATTTTTGGCGTATATGCCCTAGTTTTCACTAAAGGTTCACTTATCACCTTTTGATGGAGAACCGTAATTAAATATAGTTTTGTTCACTCTTAAACATTCTTTTTGACCAAATAAAACTCTTATTAAGAATCGGGACATCAAAATTTACTTTGTGTAAATTTTTGGTATCTTTCTGATAAAGTTCATTTTTTTAATGAATAGTGTAGAATGTTGTGTTTTAATTCAAAACCTCTTTTTAATCTAATTTATTTATATGATTAGATAATATTTTTAATTGGTTTTAATGTTAAATTAGAAAATATTTTTACCATTAAATCCAATAGTGGTCATTGGAATTAATTTCACTTTGAAATCAGACTTAAACTAGTGTCAATCTTTTGATACTTATTGTTTTATAAAAACACGCTATTTGCTCTGACAGTGGGAATTAATTATTAAATTAATTAATGTGACTAATATGTTTTGAATTTTGTAAAATAGACTTCATTTTTGAATTCTGAATATCAAATATAGCTTAGGGTGAATTTTTGGTAATTTTCTGAAAAACTTCAATTTTTGATGAATAGTGAAACCACTAAGTGGTACTTATAAAAACTGATTTTTCATTTAAATGAAATTTTGCCATAATTGTGTTTTGATTTTCAAAAATCCGACATACATGGTTGTCATTAAGAAGTAAAATGTGGTTCAATGAGATTAAAATAATTTTTTTGGTGAATAGTAACTTATTAAGTTTTTAATCGCGATTAGTGGTAATTAGTGTAGTTTAAGGTAAAAATGATATTATAAGAATGTGAAAACACCATGACACTTGTCCTACACCTATTGGGTGAGTCATGGACGACCAAGACAATCCATGGGCCAACTTGGGGACCCCATGGATCCACTTTTGTTGGGAAATGACATAAATTACTTTTTATTTAATGTTGAAGTGAAAATGACACAAACATAATATGTTTTACGAAAACAATTTTTAAGTGGGGTTATACAAGTCCAAATTTTGATTATAAATAGTCATTGGAAAGATAATAAGATTTCCTATATCATAGTATTTTTTTTATAATTTTTAGACATTAAATAAATTTAATTATTTATGACATAATAATGATGCAGCGATGACATCATTATTTGACGATTTAAATAAAATAGAAAGATAATGTAAAATATATGAACTACACATGGACAAATCCAATTGGATGAGTGGATTTCTAAGACTTATCACCTTATCCACAAATTGTATCAATGTTGGACCTTTTGAAACCGAAATACATTTTCAAATAATGTAATATTTCTTACTTTCCAAAAGTACCCCTCCTCTCCTCTTATAAAAGGCCCCCACCTCTACCTCTTTTCCCACACTCCTCAAGCCTTTGGCTCGGCCAAAACCTGCCCATTTACTCTCTCCACATCCCTATCCTCATCCTAGAGGACTCCCTTTGGGAAGAATCCTTTCAAAGGAAGCCTTTAGGCTTAAATCAAAAGGAGTTACACTTTTAAAGGTAATTCATTCTCTCATGTTCATTTGTTTTATTTTGCTTTTCCAACCCCCTAAACTCTTTTTATTTACTTCTTTTGTAACAACAACAGTATCCTAAATATACTAGGATGTTGTTATAAGATTTATTCGAGCTACACTCTCACACAACTACATCAAATGGTTAAAGAACATACGGTTTCCGTGGATGGTGAAATTCTGCCTCCCGAAACGATGATTGTTCAATACTCATTTAACACCTTCAAAGGTGGCCATTATGATGTCACTATTTTTATATATGATATATAATATGTTTATGTTTTATTTATGCTTCTTTATTTTTCATTTTTGTCTTACCTTTATGGCTTCCATTATGGGTATACGCGATATCTTCATTTAAGGAAGTGCGGACTACCGCCCCCTCAAAGTGATTTGATTCGTTAAATACCATATGTGGGATGTATAAAGGATGAAAATATGATATTATATATGATATTATACTGGAATTATTATATACCTCTATATAATTATTATTTCTTTCCATTAAAGTATGAGATAGAAATGAAAGTAGCGTTCATGCGTACGTACGGCTTACCGTCTCCATGAACGGTGCATTTCATTTCTTACCTCTAAATGATTATGTAATGTTATAAATGCATGCATGTACTGGATATATATGACATATATGATATCTAAATCATGAATACAATTCTTGATATAATAAACATTTGGCCACACGAACAACATGTAATTGTAAGAAGTCCACTTTCGACTTAAGAACCAAATATCGACAAAACAAACATTACTAACTTAAATGATTAAATAATGTTTATAACATTGAAATAAGTGATCTAAAAGGAATAATGAACTATAAAAAGGGTTCTTAATAAAATGGAAATTAACTCAAGTTTATTATTCAGGACGTTAAAGAACGATCGAGTCAAGTCGGACCCAAGGTAAGGGATCCTACTCCTCTCTTTCTTTTTAAGTACACACTTTTATGTCATTCCTTTTAAAGCTCATCTTTCTTGTTATTGGGATGATCTTTTATATTACACTTACTGTAATTTTTATGTTCATGTGATGAGAGACCCTATTCTCTCTCATCAATCCATTTTGGAAGTTTTGAGTGGCGCCGTTAGGCTGCCGAACTTTTGTAAGAGATCTAACCTCTCTCTTTCTTTTCACGTACTCTCCTTTATGTCACTTCTTTTAAGCTCCTCTTTGTAATGTTGGGGGATGTTCCTTTATATTCCCCTTTCTGTACATTTTATTGTAATGTGATGAGATACCCCATTTGATCTCATCAATCCATATTCGGAAGTTTTATGTGGCGCCGTTAGGCTGCTGAGTTTTCATAAGGGATTTTCATCTCACTTTTATTCCCGTGAGATTTATGCTACATTTGCCACAAATTCCATTGAGTAGTGTATGTACTGCCCATTATTCTACTCTTTGTGTAATATACTTTCGTTTATGAGTATTTACATCAATGATCTATTGTCCTTCTTTCATGGGGTGTATGTTTTGAAAGATACCCAAGTCGGTAAGGGAACCTTTCACCCTCCTCTTTTTTAAAAGACTTCTTTTGTTGGGTCTTTTAATTAACATATTGTTATGTTGGGATATGTTCTCATATATCCTTATTGATGTAAATTTTATTTCCAAGTGATGAGATACACTTTTTATCTCTCATCAACTCATTTTGATGTGATGCCGTTAGGCTGTCAAGGGAACTTTTTAACCCAATTTCGATTTCTTTGGGTTCAACATGTAGTCATTGAATATGTCATCCATTGAATATGTGTGAATGAACTTTTATCGTTTTACACTTAATATCCACTTATATTGGGTGTATTTATATTTGTCACACATATTTTGAGATTGATTTGTCCTTAATTTAAGGATACCTTCTTTATAAGGGATTTCATCACATTCGACATTTCTATTGAGGGTTCATTGTTGTTATGCACCAATTAACTCTTATATGGTGTATATACTGTCCTTTGGAGTATTATATCATGAATCATTTTATTCTCATGATATTATAAAGTTCTGACTAAATTTTATTCCTCGATTATTGTATTCAAGTGTCTCTAATTTTGGTAAAACCCCTTTAACCAAAATATCATTTTAAATGTTTTAATTATTTGTTCTTATTAATATCCATGTTTTCAAAATGGTTTTAAGGATTTATTTATATGGATATTAATGGTTTAAAATGTTAAAATATTCAAGGTGGTATGGGACACTTTGATTCAAAAATCTCTTTATTAAATGTTTTAAATGGTTTTGGAAATGGTTTCTTTTTTTGGATTCATTATTTCAATATCCTAAAATGTTATACTGTGATTGAAATGTGGAAATGTTATGTTTCCTTTATTCATGTTTTATGTGATACGATTATGTTATGGTTCTTGGGCATTATTATGAAGACGGGTGGTTCCGTGATAAACTAAGGGCGGGTGAGCCCGTTATAGCTCTCCAATGCATTGGGTAACGCGAAGGAGTGAAACGTTAAGGTTTCTCCGAAGAGATTTTAGGGAATATACTGTGATGGGTATTCCAAACGTAACCAAGAGGGTTACTCCATACGTAAGAATGTTATGAATGCCTCAAGTTACCTTTATGTCTTATGTCTTCTATGATTTATTCATGATTTGATATGCCTATGTTTTATGGGTAAAGTATGATTTCATTCTTATGTATATATGAACTCATGTTTCCTTTCCATATTTCTATAACCCTTACTGAGCTTTTTATGCTCATCCCAAGTTTTTGAAATGCTTTTCACAGGTCAAGGGAAAGGTACATGATGTGACGATAGTGTCAAGGATGTGTCAAGAAAGAATCCGTGTTTTATTTTAAATATGTTTCCGTTGATGGGAAGAATGAATACTGTGTTTTTGTAACCACTTTGTTAAAATGTGGAATGTAATGCAAGTTTCATGATCTAATTCTCTAAAACTCTAAACCTGAAAAGATCCTCAATGTGTAATCTTGTAATAACTCAAGATTAAGTAAGGTTTAAGGCTGGGGCCTTATATTGTTAGTAGTTGGATCTCACTAGTGCAGAAATCATTTTTTACGACACCATTTTTTACATCGGTTATATATAACCGACGTAAAAATGCGGCGAGTAGATTTTTTACGTCGGTTATTTTAATAACCGACGTTAAAAATCGCGCCTGTTGGGTTTTTACATCGGTTATCAAATAATTGACGTAAAAAACCAATGCCCGGGGGGTTTTTTACGTCGGTTATTTGATAACCGACGTAAAAACGCGTCAATATCGGGTTTTCTACATCGGTTATTTTATAACCGACGTAAAAAATGCGTAGATATCGGGTTTTTTTACGTCAGTTATCATGAAACCGACGTAAAAAACCAAAGCCCCGAGGGGTTTGTTATGTCGGTTTCCAAATAACCGATGTAAAAAAGCTGAAAAATAGTTTATAACGTCGGTTATTATATAACCGACGTTATAAAGCATTTAAAAAAATTAAAGCCCGTGTTCTGTCATTTACGATTTTTTCGATTGACAGTCGCCGGCTCGTCTCTCTCTCGCGCGGTAAACCGTAATCGGCTCGTCGATCTCCTGCATTACACTCATTTTGGCTGCATTGTTTATCTTCTTCACTGCTCTCGGATCTATCATCTCAACTCGCGACATTCAAGTAAGCCTTCCACGAATTTATTTCGTTCGTTTTTGTTTCGATTCTTGATGTGCTTTTCGTTCGTTTTTGAATCTCGTGGAATTTTTTTTATTGCAAATGGTTATTATGTTCATTCAACTCGCAACATTCAACTCGCAAATGATTATTAAAACATTGTGGATTAGCTTCAGCAAAATCTGAAAAATAATGGGTGGTACTTTAACGTTGCATTCTTCCAGCAACATTATTATTTCCTACTTAGCTGGAATGTGTCTTTCTGGATGAAGATTGGTAGTACTTATTTTCTTAAAATCATATTTTCAATATGATTGTCCAGAAAATTATTTTCATGAATGAAATTGGACCAGGTACAATCGGTAATACCTATCCTTAAAATTTCATTCAACATTGTAACATCATAATATTTTTTCAAAAAATTTTGATTTTTAGAACTCCTAGATCACAAAACCATCATCTGTTTTCATCTGCATTCATAAAAATATCAATTCATACCTATTACAATCAAATATTTCATTCTGGACTCATGGTGAGTCTGATAATACATCTCTTCTTTCAGTCATCTCCTAAAAATGATAGAACTTTTCATGAAAAGTGTATCTGATTTCTTGAATACGATGGTATGTCCGATTTTCAATAAAACAGAGTGAGGTGATTTCTTTTATTATTAATAATTCATAAAAAAATTATAATACCTAAATATTATTATCATCCTTTTCAGATTTTACATTATAAAAAAGGTAAAGGGTACTTTCTTTTCATTCTCAAGTTAAATTATATTTTTTATAAAGGTCTTTTCTATCTAGGTAGAAATAATTTAATGATAATTAGATTGAATTAGGTATATTATCTTATCTTACCATCCAAACACATTTTTATGTATTAATAATTATTATGTTTTGTAAAAACAATTATGACCCCCATTTCATTTTTGTTAGTTAATTGATCTACGAAAGTGTTATAAATGACTTGATGATCACTATTCACCCATATATATGGTTAGTCATTATGTGACATTTGGGTCCATAATATCCTTCTAATGCATTCGACAATGCATTATATATCATAGATAAATATGGGATACAGATGGTTATACCATGCCCAATGTGTTATGTGATGTGCCTGGTAAGAAATATTATAATAAATTATAGGAAAGCTGATTAACATATCCCAATATGAGGTGAATGAAACTATGTTTTCCCTTGACATATGTTATGACTTATATGATTATGTTTGTGCCACACTCTTATGTTATTCCACATACCAATGTTGTGATCTTGTGAATAAGGTTTTTTAAATCATGTTCCCACTATCATATAAATCATGTCTTATGTTATGCTAAAATTGTTATACTTGGACTCAGGTTTTATGATCTATGATTATATAGAACTGTTTCACTTATCTTTTTGATCATGTGCTTTGTGTATACATGCTCTTATACCCCCATGGATATCTTTTTATGAGATTAGATATTATATTTATATATATCTTGTTTACCCATAATGAGTATCATAAATCAAAACTTTTATTATTTTCATTCCCTAAGTTATAAAAATAAGTATTATGTAGGATGATTCAAAAATTTAATCTGTGAGATGAGTTGATTTATGTGTGAAACCCAGGCCAAACACATATGTATTTTTTTATTGGTATTACATATATATAGTTCGACATATACTTTTTTTTACATTACCATGATATTAACATTACTTTTTCTAAAGAAATATTAATGTCCTTAGATTATATATCGGATCAAAAGGATATAGTAATTCTAATATATAATCAGAATGATCAGATAATATGACAATATTATTAAACATAAAACAAATGGTCTATATTCATATTTTTAACATGACACTTACGATGTATAGCTATTTGGTGTTGGGTACTTATGAAAACTACTACTACTTTCAAGATTTGTATTATATTTTAAATTGTTTTACATTCAAATTATGATTTTTTTCATATAAACATGTTTTGTCTTATCTTAAAAATATATATTTTTTGTTGATATTTGTTATAGGTAATAATGAGTCGAAGTTGGATTACGGCACATCAAATGAGCAATGAATTTGAGGAAGGTGTTGATGCCTTTTTGGAATTTGCAAAACGAAATGTTCCAAGTAGTGAAATTTTTTTCTGTCCATGCCTGAAATGTTTGAATATGAAGAAGTTGAAAAGTAGAGAGATAAAAGATCATCTGATATGTCATGGTTTTAATCTGAGTTACAACCCTTGGATTTGGCATGGTGAAACTGGATGGAATTTCACTGATGATGATGATTCGCAAGATGGTAACTCCGATGGAATTGAAGAAATGATTCACGATATTGTAGCAGAACAAATTGAGATAGAACCGACAGTTGCACGTCGATATGGTGATGCTGAAAAACCATTATATCCCAGTTGTACAGATTTTACGGTTCTGTCGGCGGTGTTAAGATTGATTAACCTAAAGGCGAAGCATGGATGGAGTGACATAAGTTTTACAGAGCTGCTACAATTGATGAAAGACATTCTTCCAAAAGATAACGATCTTCCAGATTCACATTACAAAGCCAATAAAATATTATGCCCGATGGGATTGGGATACAAGAAAATACATGCCTGTCCGAATGACTGCATTATATATAGGAAGGAATATGAATTTCTGTCAGAGTGTCCAAAATGTGGGACATCACGGTATAAGGTGAAAGAAAAATCACAGGGTGATGTAGAGATTACAAAGCTCCCTTCAAAGGTATTTTGGTATCTTCCTATAATTAATCATTTCAAATGTTTATTTTCTAATTCACATGATGCAAAAAGGTTAAGATGGCATGCTGAAGAGTGGGTATGTGATGGAAAAATACGTCATCCAGCTGATTGTCCACAATGGAAGAAAATTGATGCGCAGTATTCTACATTTGGAAATGAAATAAGAAATCTCAGACTAGGGTTGTGCACAGATGGAATGAATCCATACCGAACACTCAGTAGCACACATAGTTCATGGCCTGTTTTATTGATAATTTACAACCTCTCTCCTAAAGTTTGTATGAAGCGCAAATATGTCATGTTGAGTACAATGATCTCTGGTCCAAAGCAACCCGGTAATGATATTGATGTTTACTTGTCACCGTTGATTGATGATTTGAAACTGTTATGGGCTGATGGTATTAGGGTGTATGATTCTTATAAAATGGAATATTTTCAACTATATGCAGTGCTTCTGTTCACTATAAATGACTTCCCAGCGTATGGAAATTTGTCTGGATACAGTGTTAAAGGGCATAAGGCATGTCCAATTTGCGAACAACAGACGTCCTATTGTCAATTGCATCATGGGAGGAAAACAGTGTACATGGGTCATCAAAAGTTTTTGCCTATGGAACACCCTTATAGAAGACTAAAAAAGGCATTTAATGGCTCACAAGAATTTGATACTGCTCCAAAACCTTTATCCCATGATCTGTATTTTGAGAGGGTGAAAAACCTTGACGTGACATTGGGAAAGACACAGAAATCTAGTAATGAAAGACATATTTGGAAGAAAAGGTCAATATTTTTTGAGCTACCATATTGGAGGTATCATGAAGTTAAACATAATATTGATGTCATGCACGTGGAGAAGAATATCTATGATTCTTTGATTGGAACATTGTTAGACATTAAAGGAAAGACTAAAGATGGGTTGAATGCAAGATTAGACTTAATATCAATGGGAATACGTTTGGAGTTAGCTCCCACTCCTAAAGGAAGACGAACATTTCTTCCCCTGGCTTGTCATACATTATCGAAGAGGGAGAAAATTAGCTTCTGTCAGTGTCTTCATGATACCAAAGTGCCTCAAGGTTATTCTTCTAATGTAAATTTTTTTGTCTCAATGAAGGACTTAAAGTTGATAGGTATGAAATCACATGATTGTCACAACATGATGCAACAAATTCTACCAGTTGCATTGCGTGGAATATTGCCCATTCGTGTGAGAAAGACTATAATGAAGTTGTGTTATTTTTTCAATTCAATTTGTAATAAGGCGATTGATGTGAATGATTTGAACATTTTGGAAAAGGATGCAATTTTAATACTTTGTAAATTGGAAATGTATTTTCCTCCAACTTTTTTTGATATAATGGTGCATTTAATGATTCATCTGGTTCGAGAAATAAAGCTTTGTGGACCTGTATATCTTCGTTGGATGTATCCTTTTGAAAGGTATATGAAAATATTAAAGGGGTATGTTAAAAACCTATATCGACCTGAAGCCTCCATTATTGAAAAGTATATTTCTGAGGAGGTAGCAGAGTTTTGTACGAGCTACTTGGCTGCGGCGCAACACATAGGTTTGCCTCCATCTCGCCATGAACGAGTTAATAATAAGGGAAAGGGGATTCGCGGCGTGAAAGTCAAATCATTGTCAGCTGAACAGATGAAGAAATTAGAATCATACATCTTGAAGAACATAGCTGATGCTCAACCATATATCACATTGCACATTAATGAGTTGAAACAATGTCATCCAAAGAAGAAAGAAATGTGGATTTTGAATGAGCACAACAAAACTTTTTTGTCATGGATTAAAAAGACTTTGCTTGGTAGATCAGATGTATCAGAGACATTAAAATGGATAGTGGGTGGTCCATGTTTAAATGTGATAACATGGTCTGGTTATGACATTAATGGTTATACATTTCATACAAAAGCTCAGGACAACAGAAGTGCAGTTCAGAATAGTGGTGTATTGGTGTTTGCAGAAGGAATGCATTTTTTGAGTGCTAAGGACAAAAACCCAATTTCTGCATCAAATGCATATTATGGAGTGATTGAAGACATATGGGAGGTTGATTACTTTAAAATTAAAGTTCCCGTTTTTAATTGTAAATGGTTTAACGGTAACAACAGTGTCAGACACGATGAATTTGGAATGACACTTGTTAATCTGAATAGATTGGAAGACACAGCTGATTCTTTTATAATGGCAACACATGCAAAACAAATTTTTTATGTAGTAGATCAATCAGATATGCAGTGGGCTGTTGTTTTACAAGGGAAAAAACAATATGTTGGTGAGGATGAACTTGATGAATATGCTGATTTATGTGACATCCCTACTTCAATGGAAATATTAACAGAACATAATGATGATCATGTTGAAGACATAGTTTGTGCCATAAGGAACGATCACGACAGAGGAATTTGGGAAAACAATCCATCTGTACATTCCTAAAATTACAGGTAACATATGTTTATTTCTTGTTTACATTTATTTTTTCCATAAATGTTAGATATTTTAAGTTTTTTATTTATTAAAACATGTTTTAAAAAAAAATAAGTATATTTCTGAGTCTACCGGCCAACCGGTGGATTCCCACCGGCCCGCCGGTGGTCTCTGGCAGAAGCATTGCTTTCTGCCAGAGCCACCGGTCAGCCGGTGTTAGTGCACCGGCCAGCCGGTATGGGCACCGGCCAACCGGTTCTTGCCCACCGGCCAGCCGGAGGCCCCAGGCAGTAGGCTTGCCCACTGCCTGGTGACACCGGCCAACCGGTGGATGACCACCGGCCAGCCGGTGGTCTCTGGCAGAAGCATTGCTTTCTGCCAGAGCCACTGGCCAGCCGGTGTTAGCGCACCGGCCAGCCGGTATGGGCACCGACCAACCGGTTCTTGCCCACCGGCCAGCCGGAGGCCCCAGGAAGTAGGCTTGCCCACTGCCTGGTGACACTGGCCAACTGGTGGATGACCACCGGCCAGCCGGTGGTCTCTAGCAGAAGCATTTATTTCTGCCAGAGCTACCGGCCAGCCGGTGTTAGCGCACCGGCCAGCCGGTATGGGCACCGGCCAACCGGTTCTTTCCCACCGGCCAGCCGGAGGACCCAGGTTTACCATTTTTTCCATTTTTTACCATCTTGACCATCTTGACCTTCTTGACCATCTTTGCCATCTTTACCATTGTTTAACATGCTTACCATATTACCAATGTTTACTATTATGTAACCTAGTACACTTTTCTATTTTCTGATTACAGTAGTATTAAAATATTTGAATTTGTATATTTGTGAACTGACGTTTGTTTTTTTGATTTGAAGGATAATGACAGATCATTCAGATGATCAACCACATGATTCTGGGGAGGAGCATTTTGCTGGTCATACCTCTGGGGATGAACATTCACATGCTCCTATTACGACAAAGAGTTCAAAGGTTGGTAAATGTGGTTGCACACATTTACCAAAATTATCACTTGCCCATACGCAGGATCAGAGGATAGTAGTTGAGTTTGATGATGATGATATTCCTAGAGGTCCGAATGCCAAAGATTTTAAGAGTTTTGTTGCAACTCAGGCTAAGACCAAAGTAAGCATTCTGTATGATGATTGGAGAGGTGTGGATAAAGCGATTATCTCTCAGTTGTGGGAGACGATTTTGGTAAGATCTTTTGTCATTGTTTGAGCATTCTTTTAATGTTTCTGGTATATATAATATGTTTAACCTCTTTATCAGATGACATTTGATATTTCTGACACTGGAGGAGTTAGGAAGAAATGCTTATCGTTGGCTGCCAGGAGATGGAGGGATTTCAAATCAACCCTCACATCTAATTTCATTTATGGTCATAGGAGTCATGACAATCCATGTCGTATATATCCTTTTATAGATGAAGACACATGGAGACAGTTTTTTGAAAGTAGAAAAAAAGAGTCATTTCTGGTAAGGGCAATGTAAACTTTTATATACTTTCTTATATAAATGATTTTATTAATGTTTTGTTAATGATTTCTTATTCTTAAATTACAGCAAACAAGGAAAGCTCATCAGGAGATCCAATATAAAAATGTATACCCTCATAGTTTATCTCGGGGAGGGTATACATTATTGGAAGAAAAAATGATAGCGGAAAAATTTCAACAACTAAGAGCTGAGTCTTTAAGCTCTGGAGAGGTGGCCCCTCCACCCCCTCCATCTAGACATGAAAAATGGAAGAGAGCTCGGAAGGGAAAAAAGGGCAATATCTTTCGGAAGAATCGAGAATCGTAGCTGAGAGGATTGTAAGATATCTATTTAATTTATTTAAGTTAACTTTTTTCTTCATATAAGTTTCAATCATTACATAAATGTTCAATTAATTAATACAAGACTCTCTTGAGGAGCAAAGTTCATAGGGGACATTTACAGCTACTGGGAGGGAAGATATTTTATTTGCAGCATTGGGAAGGCCAGAACATCCTGGTCGTGTAAGAGGATATCCGACAGGTGTATCGGTAAGAAAAGTGTTTCCACGTTCTTCAACTTCTAACATTGAGGGGGTTTATAAAAAAAAATAGAATCCTTGGAGGCTGAAGTTCAAAATATTAATGCGACAATGGAAGACAAGATTAGAGATTCGGTGCAGTCTATGTTTGCAGAAATGCAAAGACAATTTCAGACTGTAGCTCCCACTCCTCCACCTCCCCCTGCAGACCCCATTATTTATCCTCCACCTCCGCCAGTAGCTCCCACTCCCCCACCTCAGCCTGCGGACCCCATTCTTTATCCTACGCCTCCGCCGCAGCTTCCTACATATTGCGAGTTGTATGTTGATGATTCTCAACATCATATAGTAGCATACGGGTTGGTATATTGTATAGGAGATACAGTTCATCATCAACAATTAGAGGTAGAGAATCAGAGGGTCACTGTACAAGATATTATAGATAGATCAGATAGGGTACCAATACCTACAGATGAGGTGGCGGCAGTTGGACAGAGTATCGGCCATTTTTTAGTTTGGCCATCCAGACTTCTTCGACTCATTACCATAGAGGTATGAATCTTATATCTTTTATTTTATTTTTTTATTAAAGTTGTTTTATCATTTGAAAACTACTATAATTCTCAATTTTTTTTCACAGGAATACTTCAAAGGTAAAGAAATACTGTATAGACAACAACAAAGACAACAGGCTATGACATCAGATACAGATTCCAGTGGTCTTGGTAGATTGTCAAGATATTCACATTTGTTGTTGGGTTTTTATGAGTTTCCAATGGAATCTCATGTTTGTGGACGTGAAATAAGTGTGGGGATTACAAAATCTGATATCATGGAGCTTGTTACTGGAGATAAGTTGGGCATCAACGTGGTGCAAATTTTTTCCATGTAAGTCTTAACACCTTTTCCCTGCGTTATATTTATTAAAAATGTATACTTATATATGTTTTGTATTAGGTATCTTTATAAAATTTGTGAGAGGAATGAACTGACAGAAGTATATGGATTCATGGACCCGCAATTGATTTCCCCTGAAGCATGTGCATTGACTGAGGAACAAAGAATGGTTTATATTGATGAAAGATTTGAAAAGAATATAATCCAACAATGTTGGATGATGCCTTTTTGTGAGAGGTATGAAACACATTTCTCTCAAAGAGTTAATTATATTTTAACATAAAAAACCACTAACATTAAATTTCCTTTTATCAGTAATCATTGAATGTTAGGGATTTTTTGCCCAAGGGAGAAAGCTCTTTATTGGATATGCTCTGTTCATGGTGATGTGCGGGCAAGTTTTAAGAATATATTGGAAAATTAAGTTTCAATTTCTCAATAGTTTTATATATTATAATGAATTTTAAATTTACCTCATTAGTATTATTTTCTAACAGTGCATGGGTCTACTTTCGAAAAAACACAAAGAAAAGAAATGCAAAGATCAAATATGTAAAGGCGAAGGTAAATTTCCATTTATAATTTGTACTTTTTGATTTATTACATAAAAATAATATATTGAATTTACACTCATCCAAAACAGAATTGTCATGAACAACAAGGCCTCATCGAATGCGGATATTATATGTTAATATTTATGTATGAAATAATAACAACTGGGACAGTTGTGAATTTTGACCTGGTACGATTTCCTCTTAAACTTTGCCATAATATTTCAATTTGATTTATTTATTATACATGTTAACTATCTTCTTTTTCATTTGTAGCTTTTTGATGACCCTCAACCCTATACTGCTGAAGACATCAAACACGTACAAGTGGAGTGGTCAAATTATTTTACAGGTTTGATTGAATTTTAGTTGTTTGTAATGTAAAATGTAATTTTGAATATTGTCGTTTTAATTGTGTATTTGGTAGTTGTTTAGGTTTGATTTAGTTTTTTTTGAAGTTGACAGTGTAAGTTTTGAATGTTATATAAGTGAATGTTTAATTTTGCTCTACTTCTTGTTTTGGTCTACTTTTGATGGTTCTTCTGGTATGGATTTGGGTCTGTGGGGGAGGGGTTCCAAGGGTGTGGGGGTGTGTTCAGTGGGGTTGGGGGTGTCCAGCGGTCTGGGAGGGCTGTCCGGTGGGGTGGGGGGACAGTCCTGGGGGGTTGCAGGGATGTCCAGGGGTGTGGGAAGCCGGTCCAGGGCTGTGGGAGTGCTGTCCAGGGGTGGGGGGGTTGTCCATGGGTGTGGTGGGGGCTGTCAAGTGGGGTGAGGTGATGAGGAGGTGTTGTTCAGGCGGGTGGGGGGTTGTCGAGGGGTGTTTGGGGGTGTCCGGGGGTCGGGGGGCAGTCCAGGAGTGTGGTGGGGGCTCCAATGGGGTGGGGGAGGGTTGTCCAAGGGGTATACATGAGGGTGGGAGCTCCAATGGGGTGGGGGAGGGCTGTCCAGGGGGTATACATGAGGGTGAGGGCTCCAACGGGGTGGGGGAGGGCTGTCCATGGGGTATAAATGAGGGTGGATGCTGTCTAGTGGGTATGTTTTATATGTTATCTATGTACATGCTTAATTTCGATGTACTTCTGTTTTTGTGGTATGATTTCTTGATTTGTTTTCTGGTTGATTCTGGTGGAGAGAAGATCACTGCATTCTGTTTAAAAAAAAATTGGGTTTATCACGTCGGTTATTTAATAACCGACGTGATAAATGTCTGCAGAATGGTTTATCATGTCGGTTATTTAATAACCGACGTGATAAAAGGCCTGGAGAATGGTTTATCACGTCGGTTATTTAATAACCGACGTGATAAAGTGCCTGGAGAATGGTTTACCACGTCGGTTATTGAATAACCGACGTGCTAAATGGCCTGGACAATGGTTTATCACGCCGTTTATTCAATAACCGACGTGATAAACCGCCTCCCTCCGGTTTATCATGGCGGTTATAAAATAACCGACGTGATAAACCACGCTCAGCCCGGTTTATCACGTCGGTTCTTCTAGAACGGACGTGATAAACCACCCTCACCCCACTTTATGACGTCGGTTCTATATGAACCGACATGATATACCCCCTCTCCCCTGTTTATCACGTCGGTTGTTTAAGAACATACATGATAAACCATTGTCCAGGCCATTTATCACGTCGGTTCTTTAATAACCGACGTGATAAACCATTCTCCAGGCCCTTTATCACGTCGGTTCTAAAATAACCGACGTGATAAACATCGCGATTTTATGTTTTTGACGTCGGTTTTTAAATAACCGACGTCAAAAACCATATTTATAATGTCGCACGTATTAACGTCGGCTAGAAATCGACGTAAAAAATGAAAAATAACCGACGTAAAAAACGTTTTCTGCACTAGTGTCTAGTCCAAGTGGGAGTCTGTTGGAGTTGGTGTCCTAGAACCAACTACTTTGTACTTTATTCATTAATAAATACATTATCACATCTTGATTGTTTTTATGCGTGACAATGCATGTGATAATGTCCTAAGGATAGCTGCTGCATTAAAGGGTCATAGCGGATCCCTACTATGATGAGAACCCGGAAGTGCCATAACACTGTTCTTGAATATATGTTCTATGGCCGAATGATGTTATTTGAGGGACATAAATAATACAAGCCATTAGGGGTGATGAATAATAAAACTTTCAGGAACCTTCTCATGGTGTGGGCCATTGGTAATATCTAGGAGGATATTATGAGAACGAGACCTGCCAGTAGGAAATCCACATTTCATAGTGTAATTGGATGTTCATATCTATGGAAGTGTGTATTGGTCCTTAGACTTTAATATTATTATTAATGGGTATTACAACTCGCGCAATTAGATGTATTGACGAAAACTGTGACGACACACTGTTCACAGTGAGGTTGGATACGTTGGGTGCGTTATGAGTAATACTGCATTAATAGATAATGCGAGAAAGGATTTGTCCCTTCTGTTCCATAACAAAAGTAGATATATCAGGACCTTTGATGGAATTGATATAGCCTAAATAAATCCATGGACATGGTAAGGTATGGGCGAGTTCAATTCCTAAAAGTCAAAGAAATAATAATCGAGCACATGGGTTGATGACACTGACATGCAACCCGCTTGATTCGAGATATCATGACAAAGGGATTATATTACACGGTAAACGTTCGTAGGAGGTGACACATCATTGCGGCGTTAACTTATTTCTATATGGGTGCCTTGGCGTGTTACTAGATGGTAACCTTGGACTTTAGGCAGGCTCTGCCTAATTCCACTGAGAAAGGGGCCTAGAGAGTCACACACTAAGCGTGTCCATGTATCTCAGTTAAATATTAATTTAACAAGTTAAATAAATATTATTCCTGACTGTGATTTAATAATTATTTATGGATTCCTGATTTCATTTATTTCAACACTAGTTATTCGAGAGAATATATTGTGGGAAAAATAATATATATTTATTAGCGAGTAATTCAGTTACATTTATTTAACAAATGAATAGCCATTACTCAAGGACTAATAAATGTGGTGGACTAAATAAAGGAAAATTGAAAATAAAAGTACACGCCGTGTATATTAAATATACACACGGTGTCGTTTTATGGAAAATGAGTACACACTGTGTATTAATGATTACACACCGTGTAGTTTTTGCAGTCAGGATTTTGAGGATGTAATATTGTTTTATTAAATAATATTTATTATAATCAGTGTGAGTGCATGTCAAGAAATTAATAATTTGACATGGGGGTTTTCAATGAGAGTTTATGAAATAAATAAAATGCGTAATGCGTTTATTTATTTTCATAACTCTATAAACTCAAACCCGATTATAAATATCCTCACAACCCCAACACTTTTCCCCAATTGTTGTGCACAACAATTCCGGAGAGTTCTCTCACGGCCGAAAGAACTCCTTCCTCCAAGAACGCTCTCAAGACCGAGAGAGATCCACCACCACCAGATCAAGGCGATCAAAGGTGGACATCACAAGCGAAGGTTCTTTTGCGCTAGCACCCAGAGATCCCTTCGGCAACGTCCAGAGATACATGGAGCACGTGTGGATCACTGCTAGAGGAATCCTACACTTGGATTATACGACGCAACAATAGATCACACCTGATCATGACCTGAGATATCAACAAATAAAGAATTCCATCAAGGTAATTCTTGTGAATTAATTAAATTAATTATAACCAACATATGATGATCCTATCCCTATGGTTCCAGGACTCCCTCTTTTGTTTTTTGTTCTTCGTTATATTCTGAAGATCCGGCATTTTATATCATGATAGATATTGGTTTGAACATTGTTTAACGCTGAAATTAAAGTTGGGAACTCCCAAAAATGTGCTTCTACTGTGCCCGGAACCTACAAAAATATGGTTTTGAAAAATGAACTACATTAAAATCATGGAGACGGTAGGCTGTACGCCCACATGAGTAACATTTCCATTTTTCAACGATCATGGTGGAAAGAAGGTAAGTATTATTTTATATTTATAGAATCATAATTATATCATAAATACCGTATTTTTATTTTTAAATACACTTATATATACTATTCATGTGATGAGGTGATGAGAAAAAAATCGCATCGCTTCCTGGACGTGGTAGTCCACACGTACACAAAAATGATGTTATAATTTTTTAGTGAATGGAAAGGTAAGAAAATATATGGTATACTAATTTTTAAAAATGATAAATATTTCATGAATATAATACATATATAGATTAAATCAATCATCATAAATATCCATGATTGGTGATGATGTAAAAATAATTACATCGGTTCACGAGGTGATAATCAGTCGTACACACGAACGATGGTTTCATTTTCCATTTGATAGAATAGGAGATGGATTTAGGTTATGAAATTAATAAAATATCAGAATATCTTAGATAATTATGTAATTATATTTGAAGTAGGTGTAAGAATAAATAAATCAAAACGCTCAGTTAAGAACGATACCCCTTCTTTGGACAACCTCTTTATATTTTCACCAAAATCCATCCTAAGAGGGTTTTATAATAAAACCAAGAACTCTAGGAAATGTAAAGGTAATAAAGAAATATATTTGGGTAGGTATTAGCAGATCTATAATTATTTTTAAGTGTGAAAAAATAGGAAATATAGTTCCCTTTTATTAGAGAGAAGGAGTGGTATTTTTGTAAATACCCAAAACTATTCAATAATGGGAAGTCACTCTCAAGAAAAGCACCTCCAAAATTTATAAAGGATGTTGTAAAGGGAATATTAGTTATATAAAAACCTCCAAACTTATTAAAGGAACATTTTTTAAACATTTTATTCCCTTTACCTTTATGTTCACTCACTTTTACCATTTTTGTTTTCACTATGGTAACTAGTTTTTACCTAGATAATTTATCTTTTAAGCCTAAAAATAAAATCAGAATAATAAGATAATTTAAAATAAATAATTATAAAAATGAAATTAAATTTATTAAATAAAAATACTATATGTGTGTAAAATGTATTTTAACACAAGCATATGTAACACACAAAACCCCATTTTAACCTTAACCGTGATAATTAATTTTTATTATTTTTACTATTCATTATGAAAAAAATCAAGTTGAACATATTAAATAATATTAATTATTATGATTAAAAATATATAATCTATTTTATAAAATTAAATTCATATAAGTGGTATAATTTAATTTAAAATTAAACCTATAACACGCAATGAAAAGTGGGTTTTCATGAAAATGTATTTTTCAAGTAGTAAATGATGTTATATTAACTCTATGAATAGAAATAATAATTATATGAATTTAAATTAATTTAAATAGATATATAATATATAAATTTAATTTAATTATTTTATTAATAAGGTTTATTTTAATTAATTAAAATGGATCAAATTTATGCACTTAAAAATTGTTTGTAGAAAACTAGTTTTTTAAGCATAAAAATTAACTTATACCAAAATCATGAAAATTTCTCATTAAATTGAAATTAATAGACTATTAAAAATTAAATAGTTCATATTTAAATTTAATACCATATAAAAAATAAAATGGTACTGTTAAATTACTTTATTTAATGAAAATAAATGATAGTATTTGAAAAATTGGTAATTTTATATATTAACTGAAAAATCAATCATTTCAAAAAAATCCTAAAATTTCACCCTAAGTTAAATTTTAATATTGTGATTTCAAAAATGAATTTAATTTTATCAAATTAATTTTATAAAATTTATATAAAATAATTATATTATTTTATTATAAAATGCAATTAAATCATTTTTTAAGAATACATATTTTTTGAAGAATAAAATGTTTTCATTAAAAATTGAGTACTTATTTCCTAAGAATTTATCAATAAATTTATATTGAGTATTATATTTACATATATTTAATAAAATATTTAATCCTATTCATAACCCCCAATTTAACCACTAAGTTATAATGGTCATATTTAAATAATAACATTTCATGGTTTGTTTAGGCTCAGTGTTGTATGTCGTATACTCTATTGAACATAGTTTTATTTTTAAAATATTGGGGTGTTATGGAAAACTTTCTTCAAACTACTTAATTATAAATTTCAGGAACTATCACCACTGATGACCTCAGCCTCCACATGAAAAACATGCATATTATCCCTTTCCAGGGTTCTGTGATTTTCCACCCCAGGAGAAATGAGATGAAGAGGGATGGGACCTACCCCTGAATATCTCAAAGTTCTTATGTTCAGAAAACTAGGAACCCCAGAACAGAACTCTGATATATGGGGAATCATGATGAATCCCCTATCATGATTATCTAGTCATGGACAACATCCTCACAATGACCTATGATCTCTATAGTACCTTGAGATATATCGATAACATAAATGGGGTGACCTGGCCCTAGATCTATAGACATAAAGTCTCTAAAAATGGCTCACCATAGCCTCATAATCTGAAAATAAGTTCTAAGAACATAAGAAAATAGTTTTAAAATAGATCCTAAACCCCCGCACATTGGAACCCCCATATTGAATGGAAATCATCTCTTGGATATTGGTCGCCTTCACAACCGAAGAAAGAAAATATTCTCAAAACTAGTCTCATAAATTCTCCCAAGATACCACAAAATCCTCAAAATCTTCAAGGAACAAGAACCACCATTGTCTAAATATTTTACACAACATCAACACTGCAAAAAAAACCCACTTCTCAATCTGAATACAAATCGAACTAAAGGCTATCTCTACCCCCTCCAACCAGTCCTCAATCACTGAGTCCGAAATAGATGCCTCATGCTTCTGAATACTCTAGTGATGAAACTATTAGAGAATCCTCCTACAACTGTCATTACCATCGACCAAAAATCTACAATGATCTATTGGCACATCTTACTAAACATCCTCAATGCGAACCTAATGGGGGAATCGACCTAGATCTATACCTATAAAAGAAAAAATGGTTAGAGACTCTTAAACCTAGAATATATAATATTTAAGATTCATTAATAAATTATTTAAGGTTCATCATAATACCAAGGTCTACCCATTTTAAGAAAAAGAATATATAAGAATGATGCATGATCCTTTCCTAGGTCTATACTCCGTAACTAGTGTGACTTCACTTAGTAAAATTAGTAAACATAAGGGTCCATAAAATAGATCATAGGGAGATATAAATACTAGTGCGTTAGCTGGTATCCCTCATTTACCATACTTACTGTGTTTAACTGAAACAATTTTCATACAAAACCATGAAATCCTCACTAATGCCTACCTACAAACTCTATCATTTCCATTAACTCGATCATTTTACACCACTTTTTCATGACCCATTTCCCCTAAAGGTACCCCTCCTGGGCTGGAAATGGTAGAAGGGATATAATGATGCCCAAATACAACCTCTAATAGTCTATGGGTTGGTGATAGGTGATGAAATTATATCATACACAGAAATGGGAGGCATTACCCTCTAAAGAAAATGAGGAAATAGAGATGATAAAATTACACCAATCAAATCCTTCCCATAAAGATAAAATATCCAAATATACATGTAATTTCATAAAACTAAAAAATAAATTATAAGTACCAAAATATAATCCTTGCTGATGAAGTTGAAATCCCAAAAAACTCCTCAACAACCCATGAGTTAGTAATATCTAGCTCGATCACCAAACCGCTCTTAAAGACCTAAAAAAATAGTCTATATATACATAAGGTTAACATAATAGGTATACCCAGTATGATCCTTCCCATAACCTCTCATAAAAAATATAAAGAAGCCATACTAAAGCCTAGTGAAAAAAGTGAAGCTGACTCATCACCTAATCAGTTATACTAAGTTTCTAACCTTTCCATGTATATCTCTCACTAAGTATTTTATAAAAGGAATCATATAATGTAATTTAAAAATAAGGTAACCTCTACCACTTCCCCACTAGTTTTCCACTCTTCCTCAACATTGCACATCCTTATCCATCTCTCTAAAAAAGTAATCTAGTTCAAAGACACCAGGACCAATGTATCATTCATACATCCTATACATTATAATATCACATCATCATGTACCATGCACCATGTTCATCACATTATCTAATTATCCCAAGCCATATCCCCAGATAGTAACTGAGTAGTTTCTATGATCCACTATGGACCGTATGTCATGTATTATACCTCAATCCATTATAAAAGATACCTAACATACATATAATAATTCATAGAATACGATATCTGGAGATACATGTGTGTAAAATAACCACATGATATTACATACCTTTACAAACATATATGGTAAAGGTAACCACCATGCATACTTATATATAATAATACTAAGGAAAGAGAGTGGGGAGAGATATGATAGTCAGAAATCCATTACTTTCCAACCTGGATGTTAGAGAAAACACCCTTCTAAAGTCTATTAGGTGTCGGTCACCCTACAGACAAGGGTGGGGTAGCATATCATATCACATAACATACAAAATATAATGTAACTCACAACCATACTATGGAAATTAGCATAGTCTTAAGATCAGCTCCATCTATCGTCTCTCAGACACCCGACTGAAACCTTTAATAACTAGATATCCTATAATCACACAAGTATTCAAGAATAATTTATTTTATTTCTTTCCATAAACATTGATAGTTACATTAATTAATTCACTATCCATTAAACATTACTTTAACATTTACACTATCCTTAACCAATTCCCATGCCCTCTAGGCATAATCCAATTGATTTCATGATTCCTTAATATTTATCATTATTTTCATTCAAACAATCCATTAACCCCATGTGTTAAATCATTTATTATCCATTATCATTCCATAATTCTAGGTACTCTAGGAGTCATCCTAAGTTTTCATAAAATTGTGCATAAACTAAGAACAACCAGCTTCCTAAAGCAGTGGGGAAAGGAATGTATAAAAAATATCCCTACCATCCATCCTTTAAGAAGATTTATTAACAAGAAACCATCCCAAATTTCAGCCCAATAATTGGAAATCCCAACTCCAACCCATTCCATCAATCCCTATGAGATCCCCGACACCACCATGCATATCACCCTTCATTCTAACATATCAAGCATCGACTACTACCACAAATAGGGACTACCCACCCATGTATCTCCAACCACTAGCCATACCAAGCTCATATAAAGTCAAAAATAAAGGATCACATATAGAATTATCATATAAGGCAAAAAGGAAACAAAAAACAATCAAAAAGGCCACAAGACACTAAAAATATGACATTCAGTCTTAATAAGAAAACACGCTTGATTAGCCCCAAAAAATTATATTTATAAAAAAATCATCTCATTACCATATTATATTAACCAATTCATTTATCATAGGTTATAAACACATATAACCAAAGGCAAAAACTATAAAAATTTAATAGTTATTTAAACATGATTTCAAGAATAACTTCCAGTTTCATTAAACTTAAAGGAATATAATTTCATTTTACATGCTTCTTTATTAATTTATCAATAAGAATTTCTTAGATTCACATTATTTATACATTTAAATTATTAAAAGAAAGAATTATTCTAATTAAACATGTATTAATAATCACTTTAATTTCTGTCAAAACATTAGAGGAACAATTTTATTTAAACATGCATCTTTAATTCCTTAACTAACAACATTACCATCTTTAAATTCTTCAACCATTTTCATCTTATCAAACATGATAATAAAAATCATAAAAAAAATTCTAACCATATAATAAACATAGATAAAATAATATCTATTATAACATGAGGCAAAACATTATCATATTGGAAACACATGCAATTGCTATAGCCAAAACCAATTCTTTTTCTCAATTATGGTTTCATATTTATTAAGGTTAATTAAACCACAATCCAAAGAGATAAAGAATAATAAGTTTACTATCACACAAAAAATATAAGGAGAAGCAATAAATCCTCTACCTTAATTTAAAATATCAACATTATTTTCATGATAATGGATGAATGAGGTTCAACCACCACCATAAGAAACACCAATAAGTTGAAGGAAGGCTAGTCAGATCCTAACATCTATAAACCAACATCAAACCAAGATCTAAAAACACCCAAAATGAGGCCTATAATTACTAAATGTTTTTTATAAAAGAAGAATCTAAGAAAATGATAAAAAAATAAGAGAGAAAACCTCAAACAAAAACTATTTGATTCTCCATAAACTAGGGATTAGAAACCACAAGAGATAATCAAGGGTCATCAAGGGAGATAGAACATACCATAATTCGAAAACCAATTCCATAAATGAAGCTCTAATGAAATAGATCACTTGACTAGGACCTAATTCATTTAGATGCATTTGATAAAAAAATAAATTCAAGAGGAAGTGTGTGGATTGTTTTTTAGAGGGGAAGAAAGAATTAAAAACTCACTAAATACCCTCTATTAAATCCTCACACATTTCCATTTTTGAAAAAATCATGATATAAGAATATTGGTGGTTGTTTTTACCATTTAAAAATGATTATGAATACTATGATGGCTCCCATAACGACCTAGACATGGTTATGGAGGTTCTTGAGATTTTTGACCTAACACAGTATTCCATATAGGGTGTTGTATACAACCAAGAAATTTTACCTCCAATATGGTTTCCAAAATATCTTAGAAAGCTATTTCCATTCTGAGCATTTCAGAAAGGAGGACTCATTGGGAACTATTCCTAGTACCACGCCCTAGCTGGGAATTTCCCCTAAATCATTTCAAAGATAAGAAGCATTCCAGGCTAAAAACCACATCCAAACTGGCTTGATAATCTTTTTTACCAGTCATGGTGCACTATTATCCACATGTCCAACCATGAAGTTCCCAAAATACCCAACAGCAGGGCACGATGGCCTCCAAAAAGGTCAAGACTTCTCTATATCCTCTGAAACACCTCTAAAATCCTCCAAACTTATAATCAACACCACCAAGCCTTGGGAAAACACAAAGGAAAGCACCGAAAGGTCCATACCGTTACACGTTTTTATACTAAAATATATTTTTTAAAATACTAGTTGTTTTTTTTAATTTATATAAAACACTAATAAAGATATAATTAATTAGTAAATATTATATTTTATTAACCTTATTAATTAAAAATAATATACCTAGATTTATTTTATAAAATGTACAACATATTATAAGATAGATTCTTAAACATAATAAATAATTAATTATATTTGTATAAAATAATCTTTATCTATAAATATATATTAATATATTTTATAATTCAATCACTATTATTCATATCTACTAATTAAATATATAGTTTTAACAACCATATTTAATATTTATAATATATTTATATATACTATGGTTTTTTGGATCGATGTTTCATATAGGTAAAGCTATCAAACATATGTGACTTAACTAAAGGAAAACATATATTAAAACCTTGGGTTGTTATAGTGCTAAAAAATCACTCCCACTCTAATAGATTTACCTATACTTCTCTACCTTGAATTATTGTTAGATTGATTATAACTTTTCAGATTAGGTGTGTGTCCCATTCTATTTACATTCAATGAATCACCAAAATAAGCTAAAGTCTCCCTCCTTTAGAGATATTTATTTAGAATCAAGTTCCTAACATCCTTGAAGATAAAGTCATCCTTCCCACTAGAGCTTCTTACAATTGTCACCAAACCTTTCCTTGATTCTGGTAAATATGATAATATTAAAATAGACCAAATATAATATGTAAAAGTTACCTTCATAGATTCCAAATAACATAAAATCAAACTAAATTCATTCAGATGATCTACCATTGACCTTCCTTCTGATACCCTCATAAAAAACAACCACCACATTCAACACACTTTATTAAGTGATGCAAGATTATTGTACATATAGTCCAGTGCTACAATCACATATATTGTGGTATTTTTCCCCAAGTATTATAATTTATATTCCAATCTAATGAAATTAATACTAAACCAAGTTTCTTCTAACCCAACCTTTTCAAACCACCTTTCTACACTACTTCTCATTTGAATCCTTTAAATGAAACTTTCAAATATTTCTGGATGATATAATCCTTTATCTACTTACATGAGAAACTGAAATCCATCCCATTTAATTTTTCAATATATATTTTTCAATATTATGATGCTATATTTATGAAAAAAATAACTCCCACTGAAATTAGAAAAACATGACCGAGCAAGAAAGAAAGGTACCTGAGCCGTTGACCAATAAAATTTCAAGATTCATATGAGAACCTTTCATTGACACCAATTGTTAAAAATACCAAACCTTACATATATAACTGAAATATGGCTATCAAAACCATAAAATATGGAAATAGGTTTTAGCAGGAATCTACCAGATCTCAATGCTCCGAAACTTGAGAGATAAATATCCCACCCAAATCACTCCACCAAGTCTCACTTTCTTTGAAAAATTCACTACAACTCATAAGTATTCAAACAAACATGAAGGTTAATGAAAGAGAGTAACAACCAATTTTATTTTACATGGTTTAGACTAAAATTCCTCAATCCATGGGAAAAATATTACAACATTTCCATTATTTGGAGGCAAATATTACACCTTGTAAATTTTTATAGAAATATAGATAACTCAAGAGAGTAATTATATTAAAAACATACACATAATAAAATTGGTAATTCTCTTATTTATAAAAGGTACCACATGGTTAAATGGTAACACCATCCTTAAAGAAACACGAGCATCTATCTATTCACTTTTGCAACTACCGATTCCAAATTACAACCTTAGAACTGGCCACCAAATACCGGTGGAATAATAATGATCCCATTCCTCAAACATTCATTAAAACTTCATTCAAGTGTGACTATAACATAGAAATCCTCCTCCTTCCAATGAACTGAACATATTCATTAGAACACATCAGAACAACATCCTTCTGGGAATTAAAAAAACTAACTATTCAATAGAAAATCCACTAGAACTACCTTTATCTGAATAAAATATATTCCCAAATCACTCCTTCTAATAGTACAGTTCTAATTTAATTATAGTAGGATACCTCTATTCCAACATAGGTCTTATAATGTATGGATCCACAAGTCATACAATATTTCACTATTAACTTGTAAAGGGGGGGCTTATCCATAAAAATGAAATAAAAATGGAATTTTAATGCAAGAATATTTAACAAGCCAAGGTTTGATGGAAAGTTGTATGAAGATATTAAATGACACAATTTAATATAAAAGGTATCACAAATAATAGTGTCCAAATATCAATGATTTTATAAAGATATAATCGACCATATGATTAAAAACTTCCATATTAACTAAAATAAACTATTAATGGAGATTTTTTCTCATACTTCACTAGCTGCCAATGATATTGAAAATTTAAACATGAATTTTGAATGATTCTCACATAAGTAACGATCACATGACATTATCTAGTTTTTTTCTTTTTTTATCAAAAATCAAAACACAATGGAAAAAAATCCTAAACAATCTTCCCAAAAATATTCCCCCCCACTGTTAAAATGTTACATTATACTTAATGCGAACTAATGAAATGATATATGGACATTTAATTCCAAAATTTACATTTTTATAAGTAACATAAAAATAACAGGGTATTGAATCGCCTAGTTTTTTATACCAGTGAGAAAATCCAAGAATATAACTATTCTCTATCTTGGTTACTATATACCTATAAGGAATAAAAATATATATTAAGAATTTTTTTAAATAAAAATAAATAAAATTTAATATATAAAATTAAAATGTGGTTTCCTATCCACAAGTGATGCATTTATACCATCTACAATTGGACAATTATAGAATATCATCTAAATTTTGAAGGCGGTATAAATTATTCATTTTGAACCACCATGTATAGGCAGTTCAAATGATCCCACATAATTCCTTTTTCTTATAAAGGTCCCTCAATATAAAAAATATATTTCCACCTCCATAATTATTAACTTATAGTTTAGTGGGGGTAGAAAAATAATGTAGGGTTCTTATTTATTAATTTTATCCCACACTAGTAGAAAAACAAGTTTTCATATCATTTTTTATGTTTTTAAAATCTGGTTTTGAGGTGATTTCATTGAAAGTGACATTAATAATTGATGTTAAACATATTTATATTTTCATTTATTATTAAAATGTATTTTTTTATAATTTTTTCAATTTTTTTTAAAAATCTATGTGAAAATGATCGTTCATATCGGTTATTTAAATAACCAATGTGAATTTTTTTTTTCAAGTTGGTTTTTTAAATGACCCACATGAAAGAGAAATTTACAAACCCATTTATATAAAAATGAAACCATTTTTTTAAAAAAATTATGAGATTATGGAGAAACCTAAATGTTTTTTTAGAGAATCAATAACAAAAACCACAGTTCTTTATGATAAAATAATAAGTTTATAGTTATAGTACTAAAAAATAATTATCATTCAAATATATAATGATAATAATTAAAAAATAATAATTATAATGTTATAAATAAATTATATGAGAATAAAATAAATCATTATAAGGATTTTACCTCTATGCATGGATCATTGATAAATCATATTGTTCAAAAAAAATTCTTCAACATTGTATAAATAATTGGAACAATTTCTATCACTAATGCCACCCTCTCCATATCCAAAATGGATATCAGTTGATATTTTGAATCCATTAATGGAGAATTGATGGATAAATAAATTTTTTGGAGAGTGGGAATAATAGATTTGAATATGGAGGGTGAAATTGAATATTGAGAGGGAAATGGAAGAAAGAGTATACAATGAAATATATTTGTATGTGGTAATAAAAATCACATGAACATGATACAAAAAACGAATTTTCTATTTTAATTGGATGGATTTATGGGTGGAAAAGTTAAATTTCATGGGAAAGATGAGAAAAAAATGAATTTTTGTATTTGAGTTTTATTTTTAACATCAGTTATTGAAATAATTGATGTTATAAATTCTGCTGTGTTATACTTTTAACAATAGTTATTTAAAAAATCAATATTATAAGTATTCCATAATAATTTTAACATCATTTTTTTAAATAAATGATGTTAAAAATATTATGGAAAACATTTTTAATTTCAGTTATGTCAATAACTGATGTTCAAAATACCAATTTAGCCATTTTTACATTATTTATTAAATAATTGATATAAAAAATATTTTTAACATTGGTTATTAAATAAATAAAATTTAAGCATCGATTCTATAATTACCTTATCTACTAGTGTTAGATACTTGTACTATCTAGTGAGTACTAAACGGTAATTCTAAGAAGATTCACTTTGATAATTTTTTTATTTGTGAGATTTTAACAATATTCCATCATCCTTATATACCTGAAATAAGAGTACAAAGGTTTTCTCCATAATATATTCAAAATTCACATCACCTTATGTGGTTTCCTCTTTTTTATCCAGAGCATGGAATAATTATATTAACCTTTCAATTCCAAATGCAGGAATATTAGTTATTATTTTAATATTGGAAAGATTAAAAGATAGTTTGTGTAATAATATATTAAATAACCCTCAAATTATTCAATGATTATCTCTTTTTATTCATTCAAATCTTATATATTTTTTGGAAGGGGTAGGAAATGAGTTATTTGTTTCCAAAGCTTCCTCTATATCCATAATTTCTTCATCACAAATTAGGAGAAAAACTTCTTCTTCATTCTCCTCTAGTTGTTCTTGTGGTTTATTCTCTATTTGTCTCACATACTCTTGTAGGGATGTGGTTATGTAATTACACTAATTATTCTTTTATTTATGTAATTACACTTATTATTCTTTTCATATCTCCTATAATTGATCATCAATGAATATATCATGTTCTACTTATACTTAATGGAATAAATGGGCTAAGTTCTATTCTGGGTATATCAACTATAATCTTTTGGTTAGATAATTTTATAGAATTTTCTTGATTAAAAATAGTAACCTTTATTGTATATTAGTTACTATAGTATCTCTGAATATTTTTGTGAAATCTTCCCAAACTATAGTTTAAACTCTTTCAATTGAGTATAATACCACTAGGTATGATCCAAAAAATCCATAATATACTTTTTAAATAAGAAACATACCTTCTTGGAAACAATTCCAATTTGATGAGAAATGTAACATATGCTTTCAAAAGATGTTTTATTTTTACTAAGTGAACCATAGTGGATGAACTAGGTCATTATATTGAGGAGGAAATCAATTAAAGAACAATTATAGGATTTAAGAAAACAAAATGAATAATAATAATGAAATATTAAAGAAAATTATAGGGTTTTTGTGAATATTTTTGAACTAAAATAAACTAAACAAAAACTAAAATTGTGTATGTGTGTGTGGGGGGGGGGGGGTGATTTGATTGAAATATTAAATAATAAGAAAATGGTGAAAAGATAAGATTTAATTTTTTATAAAATTTGATAAATAAATAACAACCAATCTATCCCACCAATTTAATTGATTGTTTATATTTATCACATATATTAAAATTCAACTAATTATGATCCCTGAATCATTCCAACCTTTGAACCCTATATAAATTAACCCAACTATAATGATACAAGAGACTAAAACCTATGTTAACTCTATAATACAAAATAATGACACCATAATTTGAATATCATTGAAAATATAAATTATATAATGGAAAATTAATACAACATTTAAATTATATAAATGTGAATTAATTTATTTTTGGGATTATATTTAAACCTTAAAATTGTATCTCAAGTTGAATAGATTTGATGATTTAAGTTTCTCTCTCATGATTCACATAAACCCAGCCTCGGGTGTTAAGTGTTTATCAATAATGTTCCTTAATTAAAATTAAATTTATTTATCATATTTTTATGAATTATATTATGTGAATGTATTAAAAATAATCAATTTAATAGGATAGAAATTATATTGATTTCTAAGGAATTATACCTCCTTAGGTGGATTGGTCATCGTAGAGATGATTTCCATAAGAAAAGTTTTAGATGAGGAGAACCCAATATCATATCCATTAGTAAATTATATCCCAAAGAAGTATAATAAAAATAGTTTAAGAGAAGAAAAATTAAATTTTATTAATAGTAAAGAGATATTGTACTTTCGAAAACAAAATAAAACAATATAGAAGAAGAAAGTGAAGGACACTTGGAAGAGATCCCTACATACAATTATTCATTCTCCCAATTAGCTAGATAAGTTAAATAAAAACACTTTATTTGGATATTCACTCCATAATCCTTGTCTAACCACCCTTAATGTTGAAAAATACCAATTTATAGAGTGTAGGTAAGGTCAGGGTTATAAAATATATTAAACAGAAAGTTAAAAATCTGGTCAAAATGAATCCATATTTTTTTGCCGCATCTTTGAACCTATAAAAGATTAAAATAGAGATAGATATAGTTTCATTAAATATTTTTTTTATTCCTATAACTTTTAAAAAAATTACATCCAAATCTGAGAATGGATAAATAAGTTATGTCCCAAATGGTATTGTGATTCCCATGTTGAAAAATCTAGTTCAACATTGAATCTAGGGCCCATGTTCTTATCATAAATTAGTGATACATATCCATAATATAAATTGAAAATTTTATCCCAAAAAGTTTATGATTCTATCAAAAAATTTCAAATTAATTTTATATACATATAAAATTTTAAGAAAAAAATATTAGAGTGTAATTAAAAGGGAAAAATTGGAATTTTAATGAAATTTATAAATTCATGATCTAATTAGAAAATCTCATTAAATTTCAACTTAAATCTTAGTGTGTTGGAATTTAATCACTTATTATTAATAAAATATTAAATAAAATCATTTTTCATCACCCCTATTATTATAGGAGACATTTCTTCCAGCCTAAAGCGGTGTCTTCCCATTCTCCTTTTCTTAATGGTGACAAAGTGTTGTTCCCTCTCTGCTTAAGTTAAAGGATTAATAGTTCTTATAAGGTATTTAATAGATAGATGAGTCTTGGGTGAGTTATTATATGATTTATTTTGTGGGTTTTATACATGATTCTTGATGGTTCCTTCAGAAGTGGTTTGTTCCCATGATGGATATACTTATTCTAGATCTTGAAGGATTTCCACCTTGTCGTTATCCTATGTTTGATAGACATTGGTGGATGACTATTTAATTTATACCTAATTTCCCATAAAATTTATTTGGTCTAGTGGTCTTGATATGATTTTAAGGCATTTTCAAGTTTGGATATTCTATATTCATAATTATCAAAAGAGGAAACACATTCAACCTAGTGCAGACTTCCTAAGTAGTGGACCCTATACTGCAATGGTGGTGGATTGAGGTGTGGTGGCATATATCTATTTTCTAATATTGGTATATTTTTATTATTATGAGGTGGTACTATAATGATACTTCCTATTATTTCACTAATTTTGGTTTTGTTCAGAGCTTCAATAGGCAACAATTATTTTTCTTTTTGGGTTTCAGGTGATCGGTGAAACAAGGTATTATTGATTGCTTTGGTCGGTGGGGACTATGACAATTATTGGTGTGATACTAGTGTTTTGTGAATGTTTCGATTCTTGATATAATAAAATTTATTAGATCTATGTGTACATGGTTGAATTGAATATAATGGATAATTTTTTTTAAATAAATTTTTAGAAGACATACTCTTCAGATCAATAATTGATGAAATGTCATCAAATCAATGTCTATCAAAACACTTTATAGTCAAAGATAAAATATACACCCATCCCCATGATGAATTAAAACTTATACTTAAAAAAACATTCAAGAATAAGTGAACTCTTATAGTATCTCATTTGAAATAAAATCCGTTTGCACATTTTCTATATAAATAATTAATATAATCACTTTGAAATCCACTAATAAACACAATAAACTACATAATGTCCTCAAAATATTCTTTAGAAATTATTTTTATTAAATTAATTAAACTCTTATTAATATCTATATATGAAAAATAAAATAGTATTGACATATATAAATAATACTTATAAAATTGAGAGTATGATCAAATAAATAGACCAAGTATTATCATAGATAATACATTTTTTTAATTATTAAAAAAATAAAATCCAGCAACTCAAATATTAATATAAGATAATATTAAAAAAATCTAAGTGAAACGAAAAAATAACATAGATCATATGTTTTCTCTTAATCCAAAATTTAAAAAAAAATAGAGGTACTAAATAATGATTTTCTTTAATATAATTTTTTTAAAAAATATGATTTTTGTTACCAAACATTAAAAAAACACATTACATTATAAAAAATAACTAATTTGAAAATACATAGAATAGAATATTTTATCTAAAAAACACATGCTATGTATTAGAAAACATTAAAAATAAACACTTTTAAGATCCAGTTTTAATAGTAACCAATTTCAAAATAACATATTAGAATTTTTCTAAATGCTATAAAAGGATTTTCTAAGAATTAAAAAAGAACAGAGATTTATGGCACTGATAAAAGTCATTTCCTTATCTCAATGCTAATAAATTACCCCATGTACTGCAAAAACCACTATTTAGTGTTGCAGCAACCCAGAAATAAGAAAAAACCATAATTAAAAACAATCCACCACCATAATAAACAAAATGAAAACCAATATAAGTAAAATAAAAATAATAAAAATATTTCATTATTTAGCAATACTTTTATACATTAAAACTACCATTTTTTTTGTAAGGATTATATATAATACATTTTTATAACAAAAGTTATAAATAAGAGATTATTGGTGAATTATTAACAATATTTTAATATTTAAAATATGAAAGAAATGTACTAATGATTAAATAAAATTATATATATAAATAATAATAAACAATTTGTATTTTATTAATAACATTATCATATTTAAAACTAATTACACTTGAAAAAGATGCACTTTAGTTCATTCTGACCACACCATGCATCGAAACTATGCACAATTTATTTCAAGAGGTCACAAATGAATTAAAATTTGTTTTCCAATAGTTTCAAAACATTCTAATAAATTTTGTTTAGTTTTAAGAACATGAAAAATGTTTTGAACTAAAATATTAAATTCAAAATACGCTCTTTTATCCATTTCAACCATACCATGTTTCAGAATAACATTTTGTTCATTCCCATATGTGATAAATGAATCAAATATCATTTTACTAGAGTTTTATTATAATCTGAGATTATATTCTTGGTTTTGAAAATAAGATACACATTTTAACTAAAATATAACTTTTAAATTGAAAACATTTATGTTTTATCATTTCGAACACACCACATACTGGAATGATGCTTAGTTCATTATTACATGTTATAAATGAATAGGATATTTCTTTCATAGTGCTTCATTTAAAATAAACTAATTTTTCTCAATTTTTGGGAATGTGATGAGTATTTTGAATTAATATAACACATCAAATAGAAAAATGTACTATAAGTTATTATGAACACATCGCATGTTGGAATTACATGTGGTTCATTAATGAATATAAAAAATGATTTGATTCTAGTTGCCTTAGTGTTTAAACACATTTTGAGATTTTATGATTGTTTTTTAGCATGTGGCACATGTTTTAAACTAAAATATAACTTTTAAAATGAAAACACACATGTTTGGCCATTTCAACAACATCACGTGTTAAAATGTAATTATATTAATCTCTATATGTAAAAATGAATCTAATATATTTTTCAATATTTTTATGAATACCCGAGATCATTTACTTAATATTGACTATGTGATATGTGTTTTTAACTAAATATTACTTTAAAATTGAAAATGTACACTTTCTGTTATTCTGAACACACCACATGTCTAAATTATGTTCAATTAATTTCTAAAAATAAAAAATGAATCAATAATAATTTTTCTAGTGTTTACTGGGAAACTAAGAACATTTTTACATTTTTTGAACATGTAATTGGTGTTTTGAGCTTATATAACACTTAAAATAGAAAAATACACTTCATGTCATTCCAAACACACCACATGTCATAATGACATAAAATTTATTTTTAAATATCATAAATGAATCAAATATTATTGTACCATAGTTTCATGAAATTACAAGATCATTTTCTCAGTTTTGACCTTTTTATACACTTTTTGAACTAAAATATCAATTTCAAATTAAAAACATGAATATTCAGCCATTATGACATGACCATACACTTAAATGATACTTGATTTGTTCATACACGTGAATAATGAATCTATGATCATTTTTATAGAGTTTCAAAATAATCCAAGATCATTTTCTTAGTTTTGACCACATGACATATCTTTTTAAATAAAATATAAATTTTAAATTGAAAACATATACTTTTGGTAATTTCAAATACACCAAATGTAAAAATGATTTTTTGTTTATTTCTATATTTCATAAAACAATAAAAAAATGTTTTCCTAGATTTTTATAAAAAATAAATTATATTTTCCCATTTTTGAGTGTGTGACATGTGTTTTCAACTTACATAGCACATAAATAGAAAAATGTACAAGTGTCCCTCAACTAGATTGAACAGAAAAATAACTGGACTAGAGTTCCAGTAACCTTAGATATGCATTCCCATATTTCATAGGTTGTCAACTATAAGTAAGGGTGTACTAGGAATTAGTGGAGAGACTATACCCTCTATAAAAAAATAAATAGCAAAAAAAATCAACAAATAGTAAACACATCAAAAATACCAAGTGTATAGCTTGAAAAAAAAACACATGATAAGAAAAAAATATCTACAAAGCATTTATAATCATAAAATAGTAATTTGGATCACCTATGGGATGATTTCATACAAACATGTCCAAAAAGACAAAAGGAAATACCATCCCAACACTGAGGGTCAAACTAAACTATATCCAGAATCTCTACTAACAACCCTAGTATCCTAGTCACACCATAACTACCAATATAAATTCATTGGATAAAATTTCATCAACTATCAAAATATTAATTTATAAAACTTTACTAAGCTATTATAATTGAGAGTAAGTTTGAACCCACGGGAAAGAATTTTTTTCTGAACTAAAAGTTAAAAACCCAACAAAGAAAAAAAAGGGAAAAAATCACTAATTGAGGAAAATTTATATTATGTGAAAAAGAAAGTGAATCAGTAGTAAAATTGATTTAAAGTAAACTAGAATATGACTCGAGTGACAAGAAAAGGCAACAAAAAATAATGAATTAATGAGTTAGGGGAATTTCTGATTTTCTGATCATGAAATGACATTCCTTCATTCTTTCTAAAAATGAGATTAAAACAAACCAAAAAAAAAAATTAACATAAATGATTTCAACTAACTCTATTCTACAGTTTTTAAAATCTAAAATTTAAACTAGTTACAATAAAAGAGTGAACATGTCTTCACCAAGATCAAATTATCATTCAATCTTGGTGTTCTACCCTGATGCATCTAGATCATTTTTATTAGGTGGTTTTAAGATAGAAATATTTTTAAAACAATTTTTCATTTTTGATCAAGATAAACTATCAAATATTATTGAAAAATTGAGAAAGTGATAACTATCAAGGGAAAATTAAAGAGATAAATAACTAAGTTAAAAAATGAAAGAAATAACAAAGTAACTAAAAATGTTTAGAAAAATTTTATTCCCCCAAAAATATTTATCTAAAAATCATGTTAAATTTAGTACATAGATTATTATTCATTAAAAAAAGAAAAAAAGTAATATATAAGAGTTAGAAGGAGAAAAATATTCTCCATCAAGTCAATCATCCTTTCTCCATAGATCCTTTTGAATCCATCACTCTTATCCATATGAATGCCTGATGTGTCAGTCTATCTATCCATGAATAAATGAATCAATCCATATCTATTAAAGTATTTGTTAAAATTTGAAGGGTACCCTCAATAAATTTTTTCATAAAAAAAAATCTAAAGGTGATATACCCTAAATCTATAGCTTGTATATGATTCCTGGATATATTGAGTGCATGGTATATCGAGATTCATTCATAAAATAAGATTTAATGCATTCCACTTCCTTTAATCAAATGAGAAAATGAATATTGAGTGTGTTAATATTTGATTGATTCAAACTCATTATCATTTACTTATATGTTACATGATATGTAATGAAATAATGGAGTTTACATTCATGAGATGAATGCACTGTCCATGGAATTTACTCATGTGTTATAAATGTATGAGTAAATTAAGTAGTAGTCAAAGAGTGTCATTGAAAGTATATTCAAACCATTTCTATATTATGGTAGTAGGTGTGGATGATTTCATGATTCTATGATAAATATCTCAATCACCAGAAGCTCTCTTCATTATTCTACTTTATATTAGAGACTCTAGCTTGTCATGAAGGAAGGATGGATCTCATCCATATGATAGATGATTCAGGTGCAACCCTTGGATAACCATGGAGAGAGGATGTATTTAGGGCGCTCTGATAGTAATATTTATTAACAATATCAAATTAAGATCAAAGGTTTTATATTCTCTTTAGTGTAAGGTATGCATAATTTAAAACATTTCTTCATTTCTGGTTTTATATGTAGTTTCATGTTTCTATCATAGAATACCCTCAAAGAAGAGTTTAAATCAATTTCACATATTTTGATAATTATTATTAGATTTTTTTAAAATCCTTCAATGGTATAAAATGGATCTATGCCTAAGGATTATGAAAGGTTGTGATTAAATAAAGAAGAAAACTAAAAATAATGCATCATTTTTTAGTTTTCTCAAAAATATGGGAAAGAGATTACCCTAATGTAGCTAGGCTACATAAAGGTAACCAAAGAATTACCCTCTAGAAACCGATATTCATAAGGTTAACCAAGGAATTACCCTTATGAAAGTATTGAAACCCAAGTCTTACCTTTATGTAAAGGGATCACATAAAGGTAGTTTGAATTGTAACCTGTAGAGACCCAGATCTTTCCCTACAATACTTTTAAATATTTCTAGGAATATTTCCAGATCTAGGCACTGGGACGGTACGTAATTATGAGTCTTGGGGTGTCCAGAATTAATTTTTATAAAAATATTAAACATATTTTTTAATATGCACACAAAAGTTTTTAGAGATAATGGAATATCTCATAAAAAGTTGATCAGATTGGAAATCTGAGGTCATGGTTGAATCCAGAATGTGGTGTTTACCCTATGAGAGGTATAAACTTTGTTGGCGTTGGGTGTTCAGATTATCCACCATCATGGGAACATAATTAAATAATTAATTCAATTTTTATTTAATTATTTGATTAATATTTTTAACCTAATTTGAGGTTATAAATATGAGGCTATAGGCGTTTGGCCTCATAATTCCTACAATTTTCTAGAGAGAGCATAAACCTTCTCTGGAAGAACTCATCCCTGAAGAAGAACGACAAAGAAAGAACGAAGAACCCATGGATCTAGGTGGATCGAATGATGACGAATGAGAAATATCATCCTCTTCCATTAGCAGGTGAGTTATTCAACAACTATTGATCCAAACCTGAGGTAGGACTTATATTTTTGGATTCCTTGCTCTGGTTGAATTTTCATGAAAAATGTGAATTAAAATTATTTGAATTAATTAATTAGTAGATCAAAAAACAACTGGTTAAATCAATTTATTATCATGTGTCTTGAAATTGAATTTATTAAAGTATGATAAATATTTATTTGTCATTTTCTCACATTCTTAATTCTCAATGAAGATGTACAAATAAAAACATCCATCGATCTGAACTTAGACCATGATATTTTCTTATTCATTCTTCGCGCGTTCTTCATCGCCAAATAATTAAGCGCATCGAAAACTCAGTGTTTTGTTGAGCGCAACATAAAAATACAAAGATCTCGACCCAAAGATCATAGATCCACATTTGTCTCTTCATTCCAAGTTAGATCGAAGATGGAATGGAATGCAGAAGGATTCCACGGCGTGGGTCGGGCAAGGGTTTCAGTGAGGTTTTCGATCAAGGCAACTCTGAGGCGAGCACATGGTGGTCCAACTAGGTGGTGGTTAATGCAGATTCAGGAGAGTGAGAAGGCGCCATGATAGAGGTAGTCCGTATATGTGCGAGGTGTCTGAGGTAGCTTCGACTAGTGGTTCAGGTGCACAGTAGGTGGTCGGGAGGGAGTCTAAGCCAACGGATGATGGAGGAAGTCGTGGCGTGCAGAGCTGGCAAGAGGCCGGAGGCGGCGACGACAGTCGGCCAAAGGACGACGACCAGGGGGTGCAGGCCCGAAAACCGAGTGAAAGGAGAATGATAGGAGAGGGGAAAACCCTAATGGAAAAATTGAAAAAAATAGAATAATAATAAAAGAATAATAATAATAATGATATTATTATTATTTACTTAAACACCCATAACTTCATTATTCAACGTCCAATTCACGAACCATCAGCGGTAGTGTGACCCTGACTCTAAGAAGGGAATTCCGAGTCTAATATTGGATTCATTTTTTTGGGTTTCTAGATCAAGGATCCAAAATGATAAAAATAATAATAGATTTAATATTATTATTAAATCTTTGACCCGCCATAACTCCTGCATGCGACGTCCGATTGAGGTGCCATCAACGGTGACATAACCCTATCTTTAAGATAGTCGATTATAGTCTAATGTTGGATATTAAATTGTGATTCATACCTCGGTACATGAAACTCCCAATAATAATATTGTTATTATTGTTTCGGAATCTTGTATATGTCATAACTCATCCATACGATGTCAGATTGGTGGTCCGTTAGTGATGTCATGACCCTGACATTGAGACATAATTTTCAGGAATAATTGCATGTGGTTAAACCAAAGTTGACGTGTGGACCCCATGAAGCTTGGTTCACATGCATTATGACGTAATGGGACTTTTTCATCAGGTATCTCTTCTGGGCGAACGATTAGTCAGTCCCTTGTGTTTTTCAGAGAGGATCACAATGAAGTGATCCATATATTTTGTTTTGGGACCAAGGAATGGGTCCTATGGGACATTGTTTTCAACTCTTTCATCGGGGCGTGCACATCCGTCTGTGGTGGATGTGTAGCTGTTTCCCCGCATTCCCACTTTCTAAATGTGAGTGATATCCATTCCTTACTCGAGGAAGTTTGCTTTGTGATTGAAACATAATGATGGGATATCAGTTATTCCTTCCGTGGATTCCTCCTCAGAACTCATCACCTAGTCCCGGTCTCCCTTATAGATTTAAGACATTTTTCATGAAACTATTACCAGTGACATATCTTCATGGACACCTGTTAATTACACTGCTTATGTCGGGACATTCTAAGGGGTCCGGTTAGGGAAGCAACCTTCGGTCGGGGGAGTAGTCACGTTGGAAATCACTGGTTTTTCTGGACACTGGGACACTAGCGCATCTGGGTTTCTTCCCCTTATTATAGGGCTTCTTGAGAGTGTAGGATCCCGAGGCATCTCACATAGAATGTGGGGAATTATATGCAATAGGAATGTATCTGAGGTTTTCCATAGCTTCTCATGTTTAACACAGGGTATGCCACAGGTTTAACGTCTAGTAGAGACGGATCAGACTGATCAGAATGCTGACTAGAGTGGATCAAGTGAGTGCAACCTCTGAAGGGAACATCGATGTTGGGGCTAACGCATGGTTATCTACCCGATTGTTGTTAAAGGGAACGGGGAATGAGGTGGCATGATCCCACCAGGATGTGGCGGCTCGGGTAGGAATCAAAATGGATGAAGGATGGTTAAGTGAAGTGGGTGGAGAATGACATGGAGTTAACTCGAGGATGACGGTGATGTTGGGATTGAGTATCAAAGAGACCTCCTACGTATCTCTGTGGTAGGGAATCAAAGTCATCGTAGTTCACCTGACAATGAATTACCTTCAATTGGGGACTTCAACGGCTTACCGCTGAACGAGGTTGACAATGGCTTACCATTGAACGGGGTCACAATGGCTTACCAATGGATGGGGTCACAATGGATTACTACTGGATGGGGTCATAATGACTTCTTGCTAGATGGGGTTACAATGGCTTCCCGTTGGATGGGGTCACAATGGCTTATTTCTAGATGGGGTCACAACGGCTTACTACTAGATGGGGTCACAACGGATTACTGCTGGATGGGGCTGAACCTTAGGAAGGCTTCCTATGTGCCCTATCTAGGAGATAGGGATCAAAGACCACGTAGTTTGAATGGGGTGTTTGGTGAATCGATATGAAGATGGTCGGGACCAATGGTTGCTGGGATTGAACCTCAGAGAGGCTTCCTACGTACCTTGACTTGGCAAGGATCAAAGTCCACGTAGTTCGAGAAGGTGTTTGGTGAATCTACGTGAAGATGGTCAGGACCAATGGTTTTTGGGATTGAACCTTAGGGAGGCTTCCTATGCACCTATCCTTGGAAATTATCAAAGACCACGTAGTTCGTAATGGATTGTTTGGTTAATCAACATAAAGATGGTCGAGACCAATAGATTGTGGGCTTGAACCTCAGGGAGGCTTCCTACATACCTCACCTTGGCAAGGATCAAAGACCATGTAGTTTATGGTGGGGTTTCGTGAACTGATGTGAAGATAGTCAGAACCAATGGTTGGTGGGATTGAACCTCAGGGAGGCTTCCGACATACCTTGACTTGGTAAGGATCAAAGTCCACATAGTTCAGGAAGGTGTTTGGTGAACCGACATGATGATGGTCGGGACCAATGGTTGTTGGGCTTGAACCTCAGGGAGGCTTCCTATGTACCTTGCCTTGGTAGGGATCAAAGTTCTTGTATTTCAGGTCGAGTGTGTGGGACTTACACTCTAGGATGCCCAGAGAGGATGTCATGGTTGATGCTTACTCTAAGCCCACGTGAGTCATGATCTGTGTGAGAAACAAGAGGCAACAAAGACCTGACTATCACGTCGCGAAAGGTGCATCCGTGGGAAGTGGAATGGGGATTACACATAGTCAGCGACCCAAAGAGGAAAAAGGGGCTTATGCATGGTTAGAAACTCGAGGGTGATGGAGATTGAGATTTACTCTAGGATGGAGGCCCGAGTGGTGACAAAGCCCAGCGGGAGAGGGATTTGGCACCTAAGAAGAGAGGAGGAGCAGAGATGCTACCTCCTTTGAGAAAATCTTGGGGCTTACACTAGGGTGGTTTCCCTTTCCCTGTGGACAGACACCGCTCCGATGAAGAGGATATCATTCCATGTGAGAAATGATCCCACTCTCGTGGATATCAGTGGGCATGAAGAATTTCCAAGGTGTGGTACCCCACGTATGATGCACGAGGCGAGGCCACAATTTAACATCATGTGATGAGGATGATGGTGCTTGGCAGTTAATGTCCTGCAACTCAGACGAGGTGGGTTTTCTTCGCACTCCTAGGACTTACATAACTGATACCCGCCTGCCCTTGAGGGAAGGAATGAATCGACAATGCTGTAAGGGGGGGGGGGTGTTATGGAGCGATCTATTGGGGGTCCATGTTAGAGTAGCTATGTGAAGAAGCAATACCCGTTAGGATTCCTGATTAGTTATTGTGCGGGGCTTACACATGGAAGCAACCCAAGTGCCACAAGAAGAGGCACTGGTGGATGGGGCTTACGCACGGAAGCAACCCGGGTGCCGCTATGGAGCGACAATGGTGAATGTGGCTTATGCAAGGAAGCTGCCCGGGTTCCACTATGGAGCGACAATGGTGGATGAGGATTACGCAAGGAAGCAGTCAGGGTGCCGCTATGGAGCGGCAATGGTGAATGGGGCTTACGAAATGAAGCTTCCCGGGTGCTGCTATGGAGCGGAAATGGTGGATGGGGCTTACGCAAGGGAGCAGCCCAGGTGCCGCTATGGAGCGACAATGGTGAATGGGGCTTATGCAAGGAAGCTGCCCAGGTGCCGCTATGGAGCGACAATGGTGGATGGAGTTTACGCAAGGAAGCTACCCCTAATGTCTTCCTCATGTGTGGATGTGAGGGAATCCCAACCCACTGGTGGGTTGAGGTATATAATTGGAGCTAACACCTATGCACACATGCACAAGTGAGATAACACTAAGGGGAGTCAGAATCAGTTTGAACAAAGGGAGATGAAACACTTGAATCACATGCCCGACATTCGGAATACAATGAGGGTGGTGTGGCGATGGAGGATAACTATTGACCGTGTTCAAAACAAAACATCCATATCATGTTAGCCTAAAATGGGGACAAACAAATGAGGGTCGACTGCTGACTATGTTCAAAACGCCGGGCCTGATTGAAAGTGTTGTCTAAAGTCCAAAGTCTTACGGGGCGTTGGACCAGAACGGTAGGTGAACCTATGCGGCATGGGAACATACTGTTGGGGATCCCTTCAGAAATGGAAGTGGATGAAGATCCGAATGAAGGACACGCAAAGCATGATGTGGAGTGATGGAATGCTCAAACTATTTCCAACGCTCTTGAAATTATGCCACAACAATCATGGCATGAGGCATCTTATGTTTATCACATAAGGCATCTCTTATTTGGAACAAGAGGCATCCTATTATTGAATAATAGGGAATACTATAGTTTATAGTCTTGTATATAGGACTGTTGGAATCTTATTCTTGGAGCACAAGGAATCTCTTTTTTGGAGTAATAGACATCCTATGTTTGGAACATAAGGTGTACTACAATTTGTCATATAGATAGGACTATTGGCATCTTATGCTTGGAGAATAAGGCATCTATGGTTTGGGGAAAAAGGAATCCTATGTTTGACACATAGGGAGTACTACAGTTTATAGTCATGTAGAGAGGACTATTAGGCATAAGGCGCCTAGCAATGGATGGTGTTGGGTCTTATGCAAGAGCGGCCCTTTCGGGATCAACATGATATAGAAGCCAAGTGATGGGGTTCAAATGAGTTTCTTGAGGAATAGTTCAACTAAAGGTACTCAGGGAGATTGATGACGAGAATCTCAACTCACGACACGTGAAAGGGACCAAGAGGAATATGTCGACTCAAGGTATTTCATGGTGTTTGGAGGAGTATCTTGAATCATGTTATTTCATAGGTGGAAGGCGGCTGTGCATAAGGGCACGATGGAAATTTCAAATGTCCCGGGCTGAAAAGTTCATGGGGAGAATCTCTATTTTTCATGGGGGTCAGTGTCAGTAGCGAAGGGACCGACCCGGAGGGCCGGGACCGCAGCCCGGGACTGAGCCCGAGCGGGGGTGTGGGGGCGGATCCCCCGCGGTATGGACTAGTGGGTGCAAGCCTGGGAACTATTGCGCATAAGATATGCTACGCATAGGATGGGTTTCATGCAATAGGGAATACCTGCACACAATAGGGTAGGAGTGCATGCAATATGGGAGATGTGCATGCAATAGGGGACTGTGTGCACAATAGGGAAGGAATTTCACGCAATAGGGGAGGTTGGCGCACAAAAGGGGATCTTTGCGTGCAATAGGGAATGTGCATGCAATAGGTGTCCGTGCACATAATAGGGAAGGAATTGAGTGCAATAGGAGACGAATTTCATGTAATAGGGGAGGTGTGCGTGCAATTGGATAGGTGCAGCACTGGTGCACGAAAAATTGGGCACCGTGGCACTGTTGCGCACAAAAATTATGTTTTGCATGAAAAATTGGGCATGTTGTCCCCTTTACGTGCAAAAGTGATGTTTTGCGCGCAAGATGGGGGGTTTTACGCGTAGGCATGGAAAATGTGGACTTACGTGCATTAGAGTGGCGACTGACCTCCATGCGCCTTCTGGGAAGAAGGGGGTGCACTTGTATTTATAGGCGAAGCCTTTAATTTCGATGCACGTAAAATTCCATTCCAATTTTCCATGAAAATATATTTTAGGCTAAAGATTCATTTTTTACATGCATGATTCCATTTTTACGCTCAAGATTCCATTTTTACGTGAAAATCCATACTTTGCCCCAAAACCATCATAGATGGTCATTTCCCACAACCCAACTTCGAACAACCATAACTTCTAATCCGTAACTCCATTTGGGCTCCACAACCAGTCAAATTGAAGATTTCAGAACAAGCTATGATCCAAGATTATATATATAAGAATTAGGTGAATTAAATAGATGCATTTTTCAGTTCCAACATAAATCTTTCAAGTATAATGCAGTGACATGAAACTTTTTTATCGGGGGTCCGATTGGGGTGAGTTAATAGTCTACCTCACATGTTTTCCCTCAAGTATCACAAAAATGTGATCTATTTGGATGTTTAGATCCTTATTCGTGATATCATTAAATGTGTATGTTTTAGGATGGTATGTGTAGATATGAACTCTAATGACTGCAATGTTGTTCCTCGATGCTTTCTGAGAGGTACCATCTAGCAGGGATGATCCGAGTTCCTCGATGCTTTTATAAGAGCCACCATCCAATAGGGATGGATAGAGTGGATCTTGGATTACCCTCTAGCTAGGCTAGGAAGTGGCATTCCCTAATGATCCTTCTGGGATTACCCTCTAGCTGGGCTGGGAAGTGGCGTTCCCTGATGACAGTTCCAGGCTTACCCTCCAGTTAGGTTGGGAAGTGGCATTTCCCAATGATAGTTCCGGGCTTACCCTCCAGTAATGCTGGGAAGTGCCTTTCCCCAATGATAATTCCAAACTTACCCTCTAGTTAGGATGGGAAGTGGAATTCAATGATGACGGTTCTGGAATTATCCTATAGCGAGGATGGGAAGTGGTGTTCCCCGATGATCGTTCTGAGTTACCCTCCAATAGGGTTGGGAAGCGGTGTTCCTTGGTGACTACCAGAGAAAGACCCTAGACTATGTGGAATAGTGATGAGGCATAATTTGAATTACCTTAGGACTCATGAGGGTGGGTGCTTTCCCCACCAAGATGCATCCTTGTGATGTGAACTAAACCTGTGTGGGCAAGTCAGTGCCTCCCAAAGCAGATTTTATTGAGGTGTGGTGATTTGAGTCCCTTTTACTTGTGCCTCATAAGCATATGCAATGAGATTTAGGGAATCATATATGGTTTTTATCTTGTAACTGATGGCTACTCACTTTTTTTGGGCTGAGATGTGGAATAGAGATCCCCTAACTCTCTCGTTTGGGTTTCTTTGATTGAGAATATCTATTTTTGGATGGAATTATACTCTTTAAATTCAATCTTGTTGTACTTTATTCTCTCTAATTCTTCTCTTCAGTGTATCTCTTACTGTTCCCCTCTTCCGTACCTCTCTTGCTACTCCCTCAAGCCTTCGAGACATCATATTGAGTATTTTTATACTCACCCCTGCTTGGGATTTTCCCACACTTGGTGTGCCCTTGCAGATGATGGATGAGTTGATCATGATATTAGAGGATCTTAGGGATATGGGGTGCTTGGATCATGTGCAGTGGTCATATCTTGGGGTTTAGGATTGGGACTCTCCCAACTGTTTTACTTTTTCACCTATTGCCGGGTTGTGGCACTTTTCTAGTTGGGTGTGAATTTTTTCCCTTTCCCTTTCATATTTACTTTTCTTATTCTTTTACTATTTATTGGTCAATGAATATATTTTTTATTTCTTTTTTATAGCAGTGTTGTATCTTTTTTTTCTTTACTCTCCAATTTTTCATTGAGTTGGCTGCGTGTGTGTGTATAGTTTCTTAGGCAAAGGCCTCCTATAGTTTGTTGTGCCTTCGGTGCTAGATGCTAGCCCCTGGCCTACGGAGGTGGGCTTGCGGTAGTTGTGGCATGAGCCCTGGCTTGGGATGGGCATGAAGAACAAGTATCCTATATTTAGGATTGATTACCTCTTCGATCAACTAAAGGGAGCGACATGGTTCTCAAAGATAGAACTCAGATCGGGTTATCACCAGCTTCAAGTGTGAGATGAGGACATCTCAAAGACAGATTTCAGATGTTTCTATGACCACTATGAGTACTTAGTGATGCTGCTTGGAATGATTAATGCCCCAGCTGTGTTCATGGGACTCATGAACAAGATCTTCCAGCCATACCAAGATCACTTTTTAATGGTCTTCATTAATGTCATCTTAATGTATTCAACATCAGAGGAGGAACACGTGATACACCTGATGATGGTTATGGGCATACTCTGAAAGCACCAACTTTACAGTAATCTTTTGAAGTGTGAGTTTTGGATACGAAAGGTCCACTTCCTAGGACATGTCATCTCTGAAGCTGGAGTTGCAGTGGATCCTTCGAAGATAGAGGCGATGCTTGCTTGGGAGCCACCCAAGAGCATTACCGAGGTGCAGATTTTCTGTGAGTTAGATGGGTACTATCAGAGGTTTTACCCAACTTCTCTAGAGTAGCATCACTCACGAAGACATTGATGAAGAAGGGAAAACCCTTCATGTAGAAAAAGGATTCCAATAGAGCCTTAAGCAGCTGAGGCAGAGCTTGAAGACACAACTAGAAAAAAGGATATTTCCACAGTTCAAAACCAAGGAAATAGGCCCCAAAATCATGATAATAGGCTACAGCCACAGTTTTGGCCAATCGTGGATTCTATCACCATGGAAGTAGGTCCCGACCTATTACCATAGTTTTAACCGTGGAAATAGCTACCTATTGCCACTATTTTGAAAATTGTGGCAATAAGCCTCTAAATTCAACACCGTGGCAGTTGACCTATAACCACAGTTTAAACTGTGTCTATATGTGGATATGGCCATAGTTTTAACCATGGCTATAGCCTCAAAAAACTATGGAAATAGCCTAAATAAAAAATTCCACTGGAGGGTTTCTATCCCTGCACCTCTACTTTGCAATCTAACACACTTACCACTACCCTGCACCACAATTCGAGTATATATATATATATTATGATATATATATTAATAAAAACTATGGGAATAGCTTCAAAACCATTATGGTAGGACTTTACACCAAATATTTTGTGGGAATTTGTGTTCCAACGAAGGCTCAAGAACCCTATAGCCACAATTTTGGAGAACTGTGGCTATATGGCTTCGAAAAAATTGGCCTATATCCACTATTTTGTAAACTGTAAAAATAGCCATGGGCTATAACCATGGTTCTGAAAACCATGGTTATAGGCCACCGAACCATGGCTATAGCCACCTACAACCACAGTTTTAACACCGTGGCTATAGTTCTGTGATAGTAGATCCATTTTCTAGTTGTGAGAGTGCTCATATATTGAGGTTTAAAGAAGAGGGATCCGACTACATGGTGTACTGTGACACATCAGGAACCGAGCTTGGTTGTGTCTTGATGCAGGGAAAAGTAGTGATTGCTTATGGATCATGACATTTGAGACTGCATGAGAAGAACTATGTGATTCATGAAGTTGATTCGGAATTGGTAGTCTTCACACTGAAGATGCGGCAACACTACCTTATGTGTGGACGATTCATCGTCTACTTTGACCACAAGAGTCTCAAGTATATATTTTATCAGAAGGATCTAAATATGAGACAATTATGTTGGATAGAGTTCATCCAGGACTATGTCTTTGAGATAGTATATAAATCTAGGAAGGGGAATGCGGTGGCAGATGATCTTAGTAAGAGATCTAGTTCATAGCTACTAAACAAGTCCTTAGAACAGTTGGCCTCACTTCAAATATCCTTCGTAGATAGGGAGGAGAAATATTTTCTTCAATAGATGGTAGTTTCCCCTCCAATCTTATAGCGAGTTAGGGAGGTACAACTTAGAGATTCCATCTACAAGACTACACGTAACCATATGTGGACAAGGCATTCCCTTGATGGATATTAAAAAAGGTGGGGAGCACATCATCCTTTTCAGGGGACACACCGTAGTACGAGTAGCATTGCGAAAGGAGGTGCTGAGGAAGTTCCATAAATCCCCTTTTTCAGTACATCCAAGTGTGATGAATATGTAACAGGACCTCCAACGTCAGTTTTGGTGGCTGGGGATGAAGAAGTTATTGGTAGAGTTTGTCTCGAAATGCCTCACTTATTAGTAAGTGAAGGCTGAGCACTAGGTTATAGCAGGATTGAAACAACCCCTCGAGGTACCAGAGTGGAAGTGGTATAGGATATAAATGGACTTCATGAAGATCTTACCATGTACATCCAGGGGACACGATACCATCTAGGAAATCATAGACCGACTCACCAAGTTTCCCCACTTCCTACTCATTCGAGAACAAATTTCAGTAGAGAGATTGGGATGCCTCTATGTGTAGGAGATAATCAACTCCATGGAGTCCCATATACGATAGTCTCATATCGTGATTCAAGCATTACATCCCCGATTTTGGAAGGGATTACCAGAGGTGTTTGAGACTTAGTTATGCTTGAGCACAACCTTTCACCCATAGACAGATTTTCAGACAGAGCGGACCATACAGACCTTGGAAGACATGCTTCATGTTTGCGTTCTTAATTCTGGTCACTGTTTGGAGGACCACCTACCACTGGTAGTGTTTTCTTACAAAAATAACTACCACTCCACCATTGGTATGTCATCGTTCGAGGCATTTTACGAATGGCCATGCAGGTCACCATTATACTGGACAGACCTAGGGGAGTCATCACTCATGGGTCTATAGATCGTACATGCTACCACTGAGAAGGTGCAAGTCATTCGAGAGTGGATGAAGACTACATAGAGCTGAAAGAGGTCCTATGCTAATCGGAAACGAAGAACCTTGGAGTTAGAATAGGGGGACCACATATTCCTACAGGTCTCTCCTCAAGGAGGGATATATAGATTTGGATGAGGTGACAAGTTAACTCTGAGGTTCATCAGACCTTTCCTGATACTACGTAGAGTGGGAATGGTGGCGTACCACTTGGATCTACCACCGTAATTAGATATAGTTCACAATGTCTTCTATATATCCCAGTTTAGGAGATAAGTGCATGACCCTTATCACGTCATCGACCACTGTGAGCTGGATATTGATGATAGGGTGACATTCACAAAGTACCTGATGGAGATGGAGGATTGACCAGAGAGGATCCTTTGTGGATGGTTGATTCCTCTAGTGTAAGTTCATTGGCATCATGAGAATCTCTAGGAGGGCACGTGGGAGTAGGAGGCTCAGATTCTTTCCCAACACCCCCTTTTTGTTTGATTAGCCATTTCTTTGGATTACGAGGACGTAAATCCATAAAGGGGGAGTAATGAAATACCCTAGAGTTCCATTATTTTTTTTTTGAGAATTAAATGGGATTATTTTGAGACCAAGAACTTAAAAGGCGTGCGATTTTGAGGCTCGGAGTGCCCGAAATGATCCATCGAAAAATTTTAAGTTTTAAATAGCATGTATGAGCAGTTTTACTGAAAAAGTAGAATAACTCTTAAATGGGTGCCCATATCAGAAATTTGAGGGTACCGTCGCATTTAGGGTTGTGGGTTTACCCTAGGTGTGACTTAATTTTAGTCAGCACAAGCCTCTAGTGAGAAAACCTAAAAATGGAATAACTGTAAATAAAATAATAAAATAAAATTATTTTATTATTCAAATCCTTATAACTCATGAAAAGTGACTCAGATTGAAAATCTAAGACAACCGTTGAGCTTATGAGGGTATTATTTTCTTATGTGTATCCTAACATTGGCTGACATAGGTCAACATTGGAAAGTAGTTTTTGGCTGTAAATAAAATAATTGAATAAAGTTATTTTATTTTCAAATCCTTATAACTCATAAACAGTAACTCATATTGGAAATATGAGATTACTTTTGAGTTTGTGAGGGTATTCTTCCCTTAGGAGGAGCCTAAAATTTTCCAACATAGGCTGGCTTTGAAAGTTGGTTTTTGGGACGTAACAATAAATAAAATAATTTAAATGAAAGTTATTTTATTTTCAGATCCTCATAAATAAAAAATGATAACTCAGATTAGAAATACAAGACCACTGTTGAGTTTTTAATGAGATGTTCTCCTAAAGCAGGACTTAACCTTGTCCAGTCCAGGCCGAGGGTGAAAGTTAATTTTTGGACTTTTTGGGAGAGAAATAAAACAACTTAAAAAATTATTTTATTTATTTTCTTCATCATTGAGCAGTGGAACGTTAGCACTTCGGTGTAGCGATGAGGTGATGATGAATCTCATTAATGAACCTCGTTAATGAATTAGCGTAACTATGCTACAATGTATTGTAACGAAAACACTGATTCACGTTTTTTCAATTAATAGCATAACAAGAAATGCAGGATGGTTGGCACCATACCGAAATTGATCTAAGTCTTTGGTGGGCGGCGATGACGAAAGATGAAGGGAAACCTCTCCAACGATGAGCATTGGAAAATAATATGATGAAGACAACACCCTTAGGGAGAATATTCAGGATTAGATATCGACTGACGATGACAAATGGTCATCCTCAAGCAATCTCCTTTCCCAAGTAGGGGTTTAATTCTAAGTGAATTTCTGTTGTTCCCCATTCTTCGTTTTGAGTGACAAACGTGGGTCAACCCAAAAACAGGTTACTCATAGATCGATCAACTATGAAGGAGGGTTTGTCTCGAGGTTTTGGATTAGGATAATCCATGTTAAAAACTTAATCTCCTCATCCCTTATTTCAAAACCCTAATGTAGAGGAATCAAGCCGACACGAACAAGGCCCCAATTCCCCCATCATTGGGCATTCATGTGTTATTCATTATAGAACCCCCAAATTGATGTAAATGTGACCTTGAGGCTGTAGCAGGGATGGTGGAATATTAAGAAGTTCAAGGGTGTAGAAGGTTTGAGAATCAGACCACCAGAACTGACTCGGTGGTCTACAAAACATACCACAAATGATAGTGGCCCGCGACGGTGGAGGTTGTGGCCCCTGCTGGCTGCGATGGTAAAGCATGGTGGCACCGCATTAGAGAAGTAACCTAGGGATGCGGGCTATGTAATGAAGTCGACATGTGGTCCCTGCTAGAACACATGTGGAGGGGAGGCGTCCAGGCTCAACCGGCTGCCTAGCCGCTCACACCGGATTCCAGCGTGGTGTCTGTGCAGGGGGAGAACCAGCCTTCCATGTGAACCAGGATAGTGGCGCAAACTGGGCTTCTGGGTATCCTTGGCTAGAGGAGAACTAGCCCGCCAATGTGGGCTAGGCCTATGGGATAAACTGGGCAACTGGGTGACTCGGGCTAGGAAAGAACATGCTCTCCAGTTGCGGGATGAGTCCAGTAAGGCCCAATGGGGATGGCCCAGCGGCCAGGCTAGACTGGGCTGACCCATAACCAACCGGGTCGAGTTTGGTTGGCCAAACCAGGTCAAGTCATATGGGACCCCTAGGCCAGGTTGGTCAGGTTGGTTCGACTAGGTCAGACTAGGCTAGGACACAACCAGTGCCTGTTTACTAAAATGCCAATATCTTTCAGGCCGAGCATCTGATTGAAAATCCATTTGCAGCATTAGAACCCTCGTGATGAGGTGGTTCTTTTGGAATAATCTAAAGAGGATTTAATGGGATTTTAAATTCAAAATATTTATTGAGGTGTGGATTTTCCTAGAATCAAGCACACTACATGCGGGAATCCTACGGCTGGATGAGACCCAAAGACTACTGACGAGTGAGTCTAAGTAACCCTACATGACTAGATGATAAGTGACCCTGTGTGGACCAACTACAAGAGGATATGTGTGAACCAGATACAAGAGAATCTGTGTAAACAGAATATAAACAACCCTGTGTAGACCATCTATAAGCGGCCTTGTGTGGACCAATTATGATGGACTAAGTGGGGAGCGACTCTGTGTAACCCGAGAGACCCACAGTGGGGAGAGGCTCTATATGACCTAGCAGACCCACAATACTCATAAGGGATGAGTACCTCAGTAGTAAAAGGTGTTTAGTGTTACGAATGATAGTCTTGATTTTCATACTTTAGATTATACCTGCGAGAGATTACAGTACCTTGTGCATACCTTCTTTGTGTCATTTCCCTTGTGTTTAGGGGTCCTTACTGAGTATTGTGTTACCCCTGCATGGGATTCTCCCACACATGTCGTTCTCTGTTAAGGTGATCAACATTTTGATGGAGACATTGGTGGTCTGGGACCTAGTGGTGCTCAGTGAGATGGGAGGGACAAACGCTTCAACGAAGACCTTGGTGTCCCGAGACTAGGTGGTGCTCAGTGAGACATGACATATGAGAATACTTCAATGGCTACATGTAGATACCCTTAAAATATACTTTATATGGGGTCTCAAGTGGATGGACCATGATATTTTTACTTTACTTTGTGGTTTTGGGCTTGTATTCTGGACCATTTTTACTTTCAGTTTGTACTGTACTCTCAGTAGTTGTCTCAGTGATAATTGTGCTTTAATTTTTGTTTACGTTTTGTAGTTTGATATTTGTGTATGTGTATAGATTTTAAGGAAAATGCCTTCCATTTTTGGGATATTCCTACTAGGTGATAGTATACAGCTCTAGGACTATGGAAGGTGGGCTTGGGGTAGTCATGAAACAGGCCCTGGGGGATGAGTAATGACAAAGTAGTATCAAGTATTAGGTGACCGTGAACAAAGTGTCCTTGACCCTTGGGAATTTTTTCGGATGATTCCCTAATACAGTCTTGGTTGGGTTTAGGGAAATAGTGTCGAAGTGTCTCGAGAGAGGTTCTCAGGATAGGGAGTCCCGTGATGGTACAAGTAACCAACATATACATTCACCATGACCCTGATTACCCGCTTGTCAACTCGGCACCCTGAGACACTTGTTTTAGGAAAAAATGGTACATGAATCATATAGGATTGAGTATTTGACTATCATTATTGAGTCAACTCACCATTTTTGTTGATATATATATATATATATATACACTCATCAGACCGTGGTACTCTCCGCAATTCCAGCCAGCCAGGATATCATCTCTGGTTCGTGATAATGACCCTGTGAGTGACGAGGCCTTAATTCAAGACCCATCATGTGATCCCATTTCTCCAGGTGGTTAGGTAGTAGTACCCCTTCCTGTCGATCATTAGAGATACCCATCAGAGTAGGCTGAGGAAGTGTACAGGTTGAGCGCACTATGCGGTTTCCAGCAATACAGACCGATGAGGTTACATGGTGAGCCAGACCCTCAGGAAATATAGGTTTGGATAGAAAGGGTGGTTATCCACTTCAGGCTTGTATGAACACCGGAAGACTAGATGGTGGATTTATTAGCCTACCTTTTCCATAGAGCAGTTGGGTGTTGGTGGAGATTGGTTACTCAGATGCACGATGAGTCAATACTCTCATGGGATGACTCCTAGAAGATGTTTTGTGAGGAGTACTACCCCTTTTTCTTACACTCCATTCAGATTCAATAGTTTCTAGAGTCTCAATTGGGTGGGATAATAATAGATGATTTCGTAACTAGATTCACAGACCTTACTTGTGACTCTATCGACATGATTAGAGATGGCTACTTCTGAGTGTGGAAGTTCAAGCAAGGAATCCACAAAGATATTTGAGCCACTATAGCTCCCTTATGCATCCCCACCAATGTTGGAGTACTAGAGCACGCACTTGTGTCAGATTGTACTAAAATTATGATGTGAGGTAGTCTTAAGTTTTTAAATTATGTGGGCCTCGACAGAATTGATGGTTGTGATGAAAAACAGTCCTCCTCGTAGAGCGTTCGATGGCTATGAAGGTACCTAAAGATGAAACACCTAGATTGAGTGCATGTTGGGAGTTTTAGAGATGTGGGTCACCCAAGTTTAATGGAGATACAGAATCCATCTTCTCATGTGGTAGTGGTTTGGAGGGATCCTTTGGTGTGGATGTCCCGATTGGATAAGACCCTTCCTAATGGTTGTCCTGGTGGATGGGTCTCTCTAACCAACAAGTTTAGGGTGATGTTGAATAGTGGAGAGATTCTCATAGAATCATTCTGTAGTAGTATAGTTAGACCCTACAATGTTGCTGCAGTATGGATATGTTTCCTACCATCCATACTCAGTTGGGGTGCCACTAGTGGGTGTGGTAGTGTTTCTGTTTGTGGAAAGATGTGTTACATCTGGATATTCATAGAAGAAGGTCCTGATAAGACCCATTGTTTCCTCTCAAGTGATCATGTTTCATTCATGAATACCCTTTCATGTTCAACATCTATCTAGAATGAAATACACTTGAGGAGGCATCAAAAAATTCCATCCAAGGGTGGATGTGAACTAAGGGGGTTTCATTGGTATCTATTCCAGGTTAGTGAAGGTGGTGTACTGCTAGATCCTATTAATGTAGTTGAACATGGGGCTTGGTGCTCTTCTACCTATCACAACTGAGAAAACATGTGTCCTTTTGTTTCATGATGTTGGCCTAGTGGAAGTTGGATGTAAGAGTGGTTTAACCTTGGTGTCTTTCCCCCTGAGTGCATGCTTGGAAATAGAATGGGAATCCTCAATGAGCTCACTGGAGTTAGAGTCCCAGTAGTAGAGCTCAATTTCTTTTCTCTGTCTCTAACCTTTTGATTTTTGAGGATGAATAAATTTAAAGGGGGTGTGATGTAGAGACTCGGGTTTTTTCTTGTAAGACTTTGAAATATTTATAGGAATATTTTTGGATCCATGCACTGGGATGGTGCCCGATTCCGCGGCCCGGGGTTCCCGAAATTAATTTTATAAAAATATTAAATACATTTTTAATACGCACACATGGGTTTTCATAGATAATGTAATATCTCCTAAACAGTTGATTGGATCAGAAATCCAAGTCCATGGTTTAATCCAAAATGCATTGTTTACCCTAGTTGGGGTATAACCTTTGTCAGCGTTGGGTGTTCAGCTTATACGCCATCGCGACTAAATAATTAAATAATTAAATGATTATTTATTTAATTATTTGATTAATATTTTTAACCTAATATGTGGTTATAAATATGAGGCTATAGGGGTTTGGACTCATAATCCCTATAATTAACCAGTGAGATCATAAAACTTCTCTAGAGTAACTCTTCTCTAACGAAGAATGATGAATAAAGAACGGAGAACCCTTGGCTCAAGGCGGATCGAACGATGACGAATGTGACAGATCATCCTCATCCATCAGCAGGCGCATTCTTCAACAATGATCAATCCAAACCTGAGGTAGGAATTATCTTTGTGGATTCCTTACCTTGGTTAAATTTTCCTGAATAACACGAATTAAAATTATTTGAATGAATTAATTTTCGGATTGAAAAACAATTGGTTGAATCAATTTATTCTTGATTATATTGAAATTGAAATTCTTGAAGTATGAAAAATACTTATTTGTGAATTCCTTATGTTCTTGATTCTCAAAGATAATGACTAAACAAACATGACTATCGATCTTCACTTAGACCATGATCTTTTATTATTCATTCTTCGCGTGTCCTTCATCGCCAAATAATTAAGCGTGTTAAAAACTCAATGTTTCGTTGAGCGCGGAATATAGATGTAGAGATCTCGACCTGAGTATTACAGAACCGAATTCATATCTTCATTATGAGTTAGATCGAAGATGAAATGGCATACAGAAGGATTATACAACGTAGGTCTGGTGAGGGTTCCAGCGAGGGTCCGATCGAGGTGGCTCCCGACGAGGTGGTTTCAAGCAGAGTAGGAGGCTCCCAAGCACCGTGGTGGCCCGGAAGACAGACGAGGTGCAGTTCAGGTGGACAGGTGGTGATAAACGAGGATGGAGGAGGTCAAAAAAGTAAGAGGTATAGTGGTGGATCCAGCTTTAGCCGACAGTGAGGGCGCAGGAAGAGCAACGGAGGAGGGAGGAGGTGGCGGTGAGGGCATAGGTAGTATCCACAACCCTTTTGAAAGTATGGAAACCCAAGGCTTACCTTTATGTGAAGGGATCACATAAAGTTATTTTGGATTGTAACCATTACTTATATGGTTTTCATAAAGTTATTTCATAGGGGCATAATATTGATCACTGTTATTCATAAAGGTAGTGTAAGGTTGTAAAGAATCACATCAAGGTAAGTTTTTTTACTTCTTAAAGTTTATGTAGTACTTTAAAATATTAAAAAGTTCTATGTAAAGATAATGCATTATTTTAAATGTATATATAAGTTTATGTTAGTACTTAAACTTACATGAAAATTTCACATAAAGGTAAGACCCAATGTACCCTTACACAATATATGCTATATAGGATTTATGAGTATCTATACCTACATAGTCTGTCTACATAAGGGTAAAAGGAAGTTACTCTTTTGTAGAATAGGGATTTTATGCAAGGGTAAATAGTAAAGTTTTTAAAAATTATTTTAAATTATTAAATGGTTTTAATAATTTATAAAATGATAAATCATTATAAAAGGTATTTTGGGAATATTTATTTTATAGGGAATTTATAAATTAATTAATTATTTATAAATGGTTTATAATTAATTAAATAAATATTTATGAAATATTTTATTTCCAAATATTAAATATAATATTTAAATAAATTTTAAACAAATTACATGGCATGAATTACGATCTAGAAATAAAAATGTTTATTTAGAAATCATAAGTGATAATTTATAAAGGGTTATAAATAATGAAATAAGTCCAAAATAAAAAATGTTTATATTTAAATTATGAATTGTTCATAATTAATTAATTTGATTTTTTAGATTAATAGATAATTTTTTGAATATTATTTAAGCCACATCAAAAAGTGTTTTGATTATTAATTTGATCAAGGTTTAAATAATGATAAAGTGTATTATATTTAGATTATTTAAAGTGTTTACATAATAGGAAATCAGATTCTAAATTTTTTATAATTAATAAAATATCACGTATTTAAAATTAAAATGGCCTATAATGAAAAATATTAAATCTTTCATATTGGAATGAATATAAAATTTTTATATTCAAAATTATGGAATGTATAAAATGTTAAAGAAAAAATTATAAAAGGGTTTATAGATATATTTTATTTTTGAATTATTAATAAATGTTTATCTCATGTTTAATTATTTAAATTATTTGTTTATTTATTTAATGTTTTTAAAATATATATTTATGTTTATTAAATTGTTTGAGAAATATTAATATTATGTATTCTTTAGTTTAATTTTTAAACTGCTTCTAGATAGAGCCCTGTATTACATGATAGATTTAACAATAGATTTAGTTTTCCATCTACCTTGACCTTGATTTGTAATTGAAGTTATCAAATTAAATTTAGTTATTGAATATAGTTTATGAATATTAGGTTTAAAAGTTATTATATATTGAATTATTGCTTGAGAAAAGTACCCCTGGGTAGAGGGGATTGGGGTTAGACTACCTACTTACATAGAGGCCTATTAATTCTCAAGGAAAGTGAATGGGGGTGGCTATCTATTTCTCCAGGCTTACTCATGTGTATATTTTTAGTCTCATATAGTCCCAAACATTTATATGATGTTTTCACGTACCATATGTATATGATGCATTTAGATATGTATGAATATATATGAATTCTAATTTTAGGCGAGTAACAAAAACATGTGGGTTGTGTAAAGAGTTACTCATCAATATGGTTTGAACATATTAGTTTTGTGGATAGAATATGATTCCAAACTAAATTACTAGAAGCATGCATACATAAAAAGGAATAACATGAGATAAGATGATGAGATTAAAATCCCCTTCAAATATTAAGTGTGAGATTCCTTCCGAAGAAAAACTTTTCAAAACATTGATCATTCAAAAAGGTATTATTGAGATTAGTATGAGTACTTCTGGATTATCTTGTGTATGGAAAGAAATTTATAAGAGTATTTGTATTATCTTGATGGTATTTTTGAGCTTATCATGAGTATCCCTTGACTGCCCTTTGTTGGATTATTCTTATAATTTTCTTTGGGTTATACTATCTGGGAAACCCTAATGGTTGTGATACCAAAGGAATAAAGTTTATTATATCCATATGATTGATTGAGAAAAGATTTCTATTCTTAAATATACAAGAGTCATATATGTTATGATTGATTTTTTTTGTTTATAAGATATATTCATGGATTATTTACATTATAACCGATGCAATTTGTGCTGAAATCTGGATCTTGTCCCACTAATGGATATGATGTGTTTTTAAAAGGGGTACTCATTTTAATTGGAGACCATTTGATAAAATTATTTATTAAATTGTTAATAATACATGATAATCTTATAATAAAATATTATCTTGTAGATAATATCATCATTATCATCATCAAACTAAATTTTGTGATTTCTCCTTGATAGGAGAAACTTAATATAATAAACTCTTAAGACTGGTAACTTAAGAAAATTTATTGATAAATATTGGTGATTTTAGAAAATTTCTTAAGAAAAATTTTATATGTTATAATAGTTGCTTCCTAAATAACCAAGTGTTGAAATTTTTCCATAATTGAATGTAGATGATTATGGAATCATAAAGTAATTCATTTAAGGTTTCAAAGGAATTAAATGAATAATAACTAAAGTAATCTTAGTATACAATCATATAATTAATATGATTGGGTATGAAAATGATTTAATAAATTATAGTTTTATATAATCAATATGATTGAGTACATAAAATTAAATTCAATATGATTGAATGAATTAGTGAGACTAAACGTTTCCATAAAAATTTATTGGTTATAGAAAAAATTATATTATTTTGATAGAAATATGATATAAACTGTATGTTTTACAAGTGTTATAAATATAAAAAAGGTTGGAAGATGAAAATATGTAGATATTGATTGTTTTATTCAAGTAATGGAGAAAATGAGTTGTTTCATTGATAACTTGGATGATTAAACCTTGGATAAACTTATCAAAAGATGTGTATTTTTATCTCATTTATCTCTTAAGTAATAGTGTAAAAAATAGTTGTTTAAATTATATAATATGGATTTTTTAATACATATGGTTTATGATTTTTTTAATACTATAACATTATTTAAGGAGAGACTAAGAATGGTTTGTTCCAGTTAGGGAATTTATTCTGTTATCATCTATAGAAATGTTCTGACAATATAATTAAATTAAAATAATGTTTACCTGATGTTATCAGAGTTCTGGGAATATATATGAACTAGGAATATTTTTTTTATATTTTAAAGTATTTTATATAAAGTATAAGTTGGTAAAAGTTCAATCCAAAAGAAGAAAAGTTAGTTGAACATTTCAATAATGTTTCTTCAAGAGGCCAATCAAGGTTATTGAAACTTAGGGTTTCCAGTAAGGATGGGGAAAATTCAATATTATTGGATTATCCAATATATACCTAAATAAGTTTATAAAACTCCATGGAATTCCCTTGTTAGGTATGGATGTTATAGAAATTTATTCTTCAATTATAAAGGGTATGTGATTCTAAATGTTTATTTTACAAATAGTTATAATTATACAAGAGATAAATGTAAAAGGAAAAATTGATTGAGCTTGTAGTTTATATTCATGAGATGAAGTAAATAGTTACCACACTAAGGATTTTAATGTAAAGGATTTTATCAAGATCAAATAAATCTATGTAAAATATGTTCATCTTCATATCGTTTATCTTATGTGATAAGAGAAGATTTTCAATAATAAGAAGTTGTTCTAAACAAAATGATATGATTAATTGTACACACATGGTTTATGAATGAATGGTTTCTATAACATGTTTAGAGAAAGATATGGATAAAAGTATTTATCTAGGATAGATGTTTTTATCCAATTGTTTGTTAAAATACGAGGGAATGTGTTCTCACCACTTATTAGTGGCATATTTTAACAAAGTTTTATTCTCAAAGGAAAAATTATCCAAAAACATAGAATTCATTATATATTATATAGAAAAAATAGTTTATTTGTTAAATGTTCCTACTAAAAAGTAAAAAAAATTTGTTTACTAAACAAAAAGTAGTTTATTTTGAATCTTAGTAAGATATTCTAAAAATAATATACTGTTTAAGTGGATAATGGGATTATGTTTGTACATAGAGGAGTTCAAAGTTAAAAAATAAAGGATTATTCCAATATTAAAGTGAAGATAAATAAAAATGTGAAGATTTACATTTAGTTATCTTGAAAAGTGAAAGAAACTATTTTTGAAGGATTTTACCAGTCAAAATGAAAAGTGAATTACACTTGATATCCTAAAAGAGTTTAATGTATGATGGTAAATAGAAATGAAAAAGTTACATTAGTTACCATAAAAAGTGTTATCACTTTATAATAAAATAGTTTATAGTATGTAAGTAAAGATAAATGTAATAGTTACATTTAGTTATCATATTAAAGTAATTGTCAACTTAACCTAATATATTTTAGGAGTATCAATTAACAATAATATAATTAGTTACATTATTTTAAGGAAAGAGTTTAATAGAATATAGTTTTAAGAATATTGATGAAGATCATATAAATAGTTATAATTAGATAATAGAAGTTTTCATTTTAAACATTAACGTTGCAAAGTTTAGAGGTTTGAATATTTTCAAGTAGTTAAACAATTAGGAATATGATCCCTAAGTCTCACTATTATTTAAATTTTCCTACTTCATAGACGTTTCTTACTAAATATTTTAATGAGATAGTTTTATCATATTGTCATATAAATATGTGATAGGAATTACATATGATGTAATGTGTTAACAAAAACTAAAATGTGTTGAAAACATAAATCCGATTTGGTATTATATCATTTATGAAATGATAAACTAGTACTTATTTTGGTTTTTTTTAAATATTCTTAAAGTGTTTAAGAATATTAAAATGTATCATATTATATGAAACCTCAATTTTATTATTCTTTCATATTGGCTACATAAATGTATATATAGATATACATTTCATGAACTGTAACGGTAATTAACCTCTCAAAGTAGGACTTTGAGTTATCCCTAACCAATGTTCATCATAGAGTATTATATATTATAATGAAATGTTAAGGTTAGCGTGAGTAGGATTCTTGTATATAGATACATAATATTCTCATGAGGCACACATCAATGAATAAGATTCTTTGTATGCACTAAATAACCTACTATGTATACCACATAGAGTTTCATATATATGACTCTGGTATACTATGGGTTCATGGATCATTTTTGAGTCCTTAGTACTTGAGTTTGGTAAGATACCTAGCATGAGAACCTTCATACTTTGATACCCTACTTATGAAAGTTTATATGTTGACTTAGCTAATATAGGGGTGGTTGGGAATCATGTTATCAGTTGGAGATTAACCAAGATGAGATTTATCCTCTTGTATGATGAGTATGACATTTGGGCCCTCAATTGATATATATTGTGGGAGGGTACAATCAAACATAAATATTGTATATTTATTTTGATAAAGGACATGCGATGTGATTATCCATAAGGATGAATTACTTGCGATGTATTCATCAATCAAATTAGTATATAATCTAAGAATCAATAATATATGAGTTGGATATATGTTATTAACATGTTTTATATCCCATGTTCACTCGATGTCTTGGATAAATGGAAAATGTTAGAATGTACATTTCCATATGATGTAGATCGGTAGGCATAGGTATATAGATATATGTGTTTAAGGGAGATCACACCCAATACATTTATTGCTTGAGTAGAATTGATGGTTTTATAGAGGATACTATTTTCTTACATATATAGATACAATGATTTGTATTTGTTATTAATGCTATAAAGGGTCATGGGGTCACAATTTGTGGTTGAATAAATGGGGATTGATTTTGACTCAAATAGAAACTCTAAAAGTGTTTTGGATGGGTTTTCAAAATGTATTACATATGTTTTGATACAAGGTGAAGTTAATGGTCTATTTACAAAAGTGTTCTGGAAGATATCCAAAACTAGTTTTAGATATAGTTTCAAAAGTTATTATATATGATGAAATATAAAGTTAAATAGAACAATGTCTATTAATATTTAGTGCAACCATGAATCTGAAGGAGATATAACCTAAGTCTATAGCTTGTATATGATGCATGGCTATATAAAGTACATGGAATATCAAGATGCATACATAAAATAATATTTCATGTATTCCACTACCTTTAATTGAATGAAAAAAATGACTATTAATAGTGTTAATATTTGATTTATTCAAACTAATTTAAAGTTATCATTTATTAAAACATTACATGATATGTAATGAAAGAATTGATTTTTCATTCATGATATGAATACACTAGTCATGGTATTTACTTATGAATTATAAATTCATGATTAAATGTATTAGAAGTCAAAGAGTGTCTCCAATAGGATATATAAACCATTTCCATATGATGGTTATGGGTGTGGATGATCACATGATGTAAGACCAAATCTCTTTATCACCAGAAGATCTCTTCATTCCTTTCCATTACATTAGTGGCTCTAGAAAGATATGAAGGAAGGATTAATATCATTTATATGATGGATGATTTAGGTATAACCCATGGATACCCATGGATAAAGGATGTCTTTAGGTTTATCTTGTAGTGATCTTTATCAAACATATCAAATAAAGATCAAAATTTTTAGATGTTATTCAGTGTAAGGTAGACATGATTTAAAAAATTTCTTAATTTATGGTTTTATATGAAGTTTCATATGTATTTCATGGAATATCCTAAGAAAAGGGTTTAAATTTCTTCCATAACTCACCCTATATCATAGATCATCACATGACCACCTTCACTAATCATTATCTCGCCCACTATAAAGGGAGATAAACCTTCTAAAAAATATGTTCCCCCACATGCATCATACTTCATTACCACAAAATATTCATTTGGATGAAATCTCAACTCAATTAAATCATTCGCGGTTCTTATAGAAATAATTAACAACTTTATCCTTATATTTAGCTTTATTGGATCAAGTACCCATTTTTTGGTCCACATTTATGATAAATACAACTCCATGTGTACTGGTATTTAAAATTGGGCAGAACAAGCCAATTATTTAATTTTGGAAAATTCTATATATTTCATAAAAAAATTCACTCTTATGTCATGGTCACTAATAGAAATGAGTCTTACAAATCTTTTTTTTATTTTTACATATCTTCCATCTATGAATTTCTCAAACTAAATAACTCTTATGTAGCTAGAAAAGACTCTTAAAAATCACATTGGTGGGAGAAATGAATCATATACACTGAAGTTTCAGCTTTATTTTCTGATAATATAATAATAATGACCCTTATGTGAGTTGAAATGAATCTTATATAAGTGATAAATTAGCTAAATATTTCTCTGATGTCTGAAATGACTCTTAAAAAGTGGAAATATGACTTACATGGATCACCTATATGCTAAATTCTTCCTAAAATGCTTTGTGATGACCTTTACATAGGTAAGCACGACTCTTATACATAAATTAACTCTTGGGAAACATAGTTCAAGACTTATCCATATTATTTAAGAAAATGTTCAAACTTCAAAAAATTTTAGAATATGTTTATAACAAGGAATATTAAAAATAAAAAACATATACTATTAAGAATATTGATTTCAATATCCAAAACTAATATAAAAACTTGAAAATAATATGTCAACTAAAGTTCACCAAAAAGAAAAAAATATATTTTTCATAAAATATATGAAATTTAAAAAACATAGATCCATTGATTAAAACTAAAAAATCCAAAATTTTACCTTAGAAATAAATGAAATCAAAATTTCACCCAAATTTCTAAAATATTTTGAATTAAAAATAAAATCCCATTTTATCACAAACAATACCAATTTTAATCTAAAAAGGATTTGTGAAACATGTATAAAATAAATCCACATTAAATCCCACCACACTTAAGAAATTTCTTATCCTTGAGTAATAAGTTCATAACACTTAATAAATAGAAATAAATCTAGAAAATGAAAGATTATAATGTCAATAATGAAGTTATTTTCAAAATAATTTCCAAAAGGATTAATTCAATTAAAAATTTATGATATCTCTCTCAAAAATATTTTTTTGGGTAAAAATATGGTTTATAGTTTCAAAAAATATGACTAAATTTGAAAATTTTGAAAGGAATTTATCTAACCACATTTTTAATTAAAATATTCTTCCAAAATTTGATTTTCTCCATTGTAAGCACACAAACGATAAAAAAATAACCCATAACTTAGTATCATAACATAACTAAACAAAAACCTAGATGGATGAGTGAGAAAAATAATAATTAATTGCTTAATATAATTAAAACTCATCCATTAGTTTCAACACACACAACTCAACCAGAATCATGATTTCATTCTTTATACCATTTGGATTTAATGTTTATTAGTTTAACTCTAATCAAGAAATTAAAATTAAATTAATAATTTAAAACCTACTTCCAAAATTTCGCCAAAAAATTAAAATTCAATTAATAATGTAAAACCTTCTCCCAAAATTTCACTAAGAAAGTGTTTTAAAGATAGTAATGAAAAGATGTTTCCAAATTAAATCCATAGAAAATAAAAATTATTAACCATTTCAAAGTAGAAAAAATATATATATATTTATTAAAAATTTATAAACATTTAGTATATAACTTTATGCTAAAAAAATAGTCAATTATGAAACATTTTATAAGATTTTTTTGTGTACTCAATGTGATGTAGTTCAACACATAAAATACCCCTCTCTTACACTTAAAATCCAACATTTTTTTTGTAAAACCTTAGTTTCAATTATAGTAAGTTAAGATTATATTTTAATAAAACCATAATACAATGCACATTTAAAAATTTCATGGTAAAAAAATTCTAATTTTATAGGATAAATATTGATTTTAAACTTATTATGTCAAAATAATCATAGAATGAGTTTTTGAAAATTTCCCTTAGAAATGAGATTCTATAAATAATTAATAATGTAGTATTCCAATATTATTAATTTTATTTATAATATCATGTTATAATATTTATAATTAACAATGTATTGACTATGAATTTGATATAAATAAAGATGAGATCATATAGAGGTAAAAGAGATATTTTTAGAAAACTATTTTTAAATGCAGAATGTAGTTTAATTTTATTTAATTAAAAAAATATTTAATGGAGAATTATTTAAATTAAATATTTAGATTATATATATAATTATATGAATTTAAATCCATAAAATTATTATTACTAGTAATATAGTTAATGTAAGATCATCTTATGCTTGAAAAATGCATTTTTTTAGAAAACTGTTTTTTGACACATTTTACAGATTTATTTTTAAATTAAATTATTACAATTATATGAATTGAATTTAATAAAATGGATTATTTTTTTTTGAATTATCATTTATAAATTTTTTAAATTTTTTACTTTCATTTTTCGTCATAATGAATAGTAAAAATAGTAAAAATTTATCACTATAGTTAAGGTTAAAACAAGTTTATCAGGGGGTTAAACTAAAAGGATAGTGTTTAAAACGACTTAAAAACTTAATAAAAACCCATTTATTGGTTTTATTTATACCTAGAAATAATAATATTTTAATATGAGCCATTTTGGATCCATTTTTCCAGGAAAGTGATTCGAGATTATTTTAAAACATTGAAAAATTACAAGTGTGCTACTCACCACAATTATAAAAGAGAACCTCCTACACTCACATCTTCACACCTCTTAATCCATTTATATATACCAAAAACTACCAAAATATCTCTCCAAAATACTTATCCATATTATATATCTTTTTTTATTCCCAAAATACCAACCATTGGGTTCTTAATAAGAGATCCAAATGAGGGTTTTCTAAGTGATGGTAATCATCTTCACCAAGATCTTTCCTTTTTACCTCTTCTTTTACCACCATAAGTTATTTATTAATAATTAAAATATAAAAAAAATATAATATATTATTAGATGTTATTATTTTTATGTAATAATATTTATCTATATCCTTCTCCATCAAATGGGAAGCAAAACTATCGATCCTGTGTATGACGGACTACCACCTCATGAACTGATGTAGTTTGTTTTACATCACCGAATCACATGGATTTTTATAATAATTTAACTAATGAATATATATGATAATTATGAAATAATATTAATTTTTTAAAATTAATACATCATACACTTCCTTACCCTTTCATTAATTAAAGAAATGATAATGTCACTCATACGTACGTATGACCTACCATCTCCATGAAATGATGTGATTCATTTTCCATAAGAAAATTTAAAGGATGATTATAAAAATATATCTAATGAATAAATATGATATTTATAACATTAATTTAATTATGGATATTATAAAACTATATCTTATACTCAAAAACCAAAACTTCCATGAAAAAACATGAATGATAAAATATAACATTTAACACCCAAAAGAATGGTAATAATGAAATATTATTAATGAATAGCTGTTAAGATGTTATAATAAGAAAATATATGATATTATAAATATTAATATGGTTATTATATAAATTAATTGTTTAAAACCATTATTAAAGAGTTTAAATCACATTTAACTAAATGGAAGCATGAGGTAAGAGATTTCGTCTCAATTTCCATTCCAATGAGATATATTTGATATTATGAACCTAGTTAATTTTATGTTATGTATATTATAAACGTTTTATATATTTAATATGAAAAAATATTTATTCATTATGATTAATATTTCAATTCAATATTATTATTTCAAGGGGTTACAATTTAAAAGTTACCAAAGTGATAAGGATTTATTTTATAATCTCATTTTTTTGGGATTGCCTTAATTTATATTAAAGGAATCTTATAATAAATCATTCATAAAAAATATATATTTTCTTATCCCCTAGATATTTAAGGAGTTTCTTTATTTTCTTAAAAATTTTCCCTATTTTTCACTTGAATCAAGCAAAGAAATGTTTAAAATAAAAACAGATTTTATTTATCTTTTAATCAGTTATATTTTTATTCTATGTCTATATTTTTCAAAATTGGTTTATAAATGTCATTTTTATTAACAAAATAATTTATTAATGAAATTTTAAGTTATTATTTTAATTTTTAAATGGTTTTAAAGGAATATTTATAATGTTTTCTGCAAGGTTCATTTTTGAAATTCATTATAAAGAGTCAAAAGGAATGTTTTTTAACGTATACACCTTTAACAAACATCCCCATCACCATAAATATTTTACGATATTTAGATTATTCTATAGGTTTTAAATGGTATTAAAATAAAAAAACATTAATGAAATATTAATTTAATATTTAACTTCCATTTTATTTATTTTTTAAAAGGAAATGATTTTATTATAAAACCTATATTTCCAATGAACAAATGGTTATATATTATCACTTATTAATTTTGTGGTCATTAACTTTCTATTAAAACATTAACTTTATTGTGATCATTGGAAATTAAATTTATCTTAAATATCCATATTATTTGTATGCTGGATATGATTATTTCCTAAACCATATAATTTTTTTTATATATGGTGTTTTATTATTAAAGTTTTTTTATTTACTAGGGAAAATCTTGGTAAATTCATATTCTTTACTCAATACAGATATTTATTGATAAGGAATATTTTTTATGGATTTAATTGATCATTAAATATATGAGGAATGAATTTGAAATGCACTGATGCATGGGTCCTAGTTATTGATAGCCCCTCGATACATCGACAGATCTCATGAGACAAATCAGTTGGCCAAATTAAATATGTTTTTGGTGTATACCTACCAATCAATTAAACTACTTTGGTAAAAGGTCTTGATGGTATATATATCATGATATATAAGATCATGATGTCCAGTATTAAGGGTTTTCTTCATTGATAATTTATTTATTATTATCCATGATATTTTTTCAATGATATTATTCATAGATGCATTTCATGCTCAAGTTATTGATTAAATGAAATATGTTTTGGGTTATTTAAATTTCTATATTTATTATGGCTTATTTACTCATGATATATTATAATATATGTAACCCTTATTGATAATTTGAGATCACCCTTATTTTTTTTCCTTTCCATAGAATATGTAGAATAATTTTTTGAATGAGTTCAAGGATGCTGAATGTTTTCTATTACTATGTTTTATGTTTTATTTCAAATGTAAAAATGGGAATCATTTATGTTTCTAGCTCTTAAAAACTACTAAAATAATTAGTCATTTAGGATTATATCTCTTGTATCTATTCTAATTTAATAAAGTAGACACTAGTTCTAGGTTACTGAAGTTAGGGTTGTTATATTTGGTATTAAAGGATTCTAGTAGAAACCTTGAGAAATAAATTTAGGAAATAATATATTAGGGAATTGAACCCTATGATATAATTTTAGGATAAGTCTAATTGTATGATAATATCATAATTTTTTTTGTTAAGGAAGATATTATGTGGGTTTTCCTAGAAATACATCCCTGTATTGATACTATGAGTGGACATGGTTTTGGCACAAATTCATCTAGAAGTAATAACCTTAAAAAGAGTTGGTCGAGTATATCTTTACCATAATTCTAGTGGATAGTGAGCTTTCCATTATTGATAACCTAGTTTGACACTTTTAGGGGATATTATTGGGGGTAATTCACATTATCTTTACAAACCTTTATGAAAGACTTGAAACATATTTTTATGATTTAAAAATATCCCTAAAGAAACAATGTTTATGATTTTGATATTAGAAAAGAATAAATTTAAAATTTATATTATTTGTTACACCTAATTTAAAAATTTATTTTAAAGTTTAAAATTCAAAATTTTATGAACTAATTCCATATATTCCATTAATATGAAATCATGTTTTCATATGAGGTATGTATCCCTTCTTTTTTAATTAAAATTCTTAAAAATTTACTAATGTGTGTAGCCAACATGATCATGAGTGTAACAGGGGTTTTCGAGGCTTGTTCGGATCCTGAAACCCAAGTTTGGTGTGTTTTGGGCATGGAACATAGTTTATGTAAACTGTGAGGGGTAGGCAACATGGTTTAAAAAACTGTGTGAGGGTTTGATAATGAGTATATGTAGGATACATGGTTAGTCCAACCCATGAAGAATGGGCCGCCTGACCTTGCATCTAGGTTTCAGTTTTTGTAGATGTTGAAAGTGGGTTTTCGCACGGTTTCTGTATGGTTTGTAAACCATGTGAGGAAACTGTGTAGGTGCCCCTGGCCTATGGGAAGCCATGCATGGCCGGCACATAGTTTTCCAAACTGTGCACCTAAATCATGAGACCCATGATATTTTACAAAATTTTTAATGAATTTAATTTAATTAAAATATAATTTATAACAAAAATTATTTTATTTTCCTACATACAACAAAGGAATGGTTTGAGAGCTCTTCTTTGGTGGGAAAACTAGGATTTGAGATTAGTTCTCTGTCTAATCTCTGATTCAAGCGTAGTTTGTATCATCGAATCCACATCAGTAATATCTAAATTCATTTTTAGCACTCTCAATTCTTCTGGATACCAGTTGCACTATTTAGGTGTATGCTGATTTTCCCTAATATTTCATTCTTTGTCCGTTCTTAATATTTTTCCCAATCTGAGCCGAATGAGGACCCGATATTGGATGAGCACTCCACTACAGAGCTAAGGTAGGTGATCTATATCTTTATTTTGATTTTCAGTGTTTTATTAGGCTACCTTCTATTATGCTTCTGATAAGAATTTCTAGCCCAACCCCAAATTTAAATGCTTAAATTGAATTAAAGGGGTTTGGACCTGTTAGGGATGCCCTTAGGTCCCATTGAGATATAATGGTGGATGTTGTCCAACCCAAGGACACCCATGGGGTGCACCTATGAATTTTACCTTGGTAATGGCATGTTAAACAACCAAAGGGGTGTGTTTTGAGCTTTCCTTGTTATATGAAGCCTTTAAAAATTTAAATGAGTTGAATGGGATGGTTATAAGATGTATTTCCTCCTTATATTATTAGAGCATGTTGAAATAGAATTGGAAAATTGTTGAATTGAATAAGTGGATTATGTTTAAATGTGATGTTGAGTTTAATGAGTTTGTATAATCATTAAATGATAGGTTTATTAATTATGAATAATGAGTGGGTATAATCAATAGATATTATGATCATGATTTGGGATACATGAGTGGGTATACTCATGAGATGTATTTGGTTTTGAATGTGGTTAACGAGTGGGTATACTCATTGTATGAGTTGAATGAAAATGTTTATATATGAGTGGGTAGACTCATATGGTGTTCAATGTTAAATGATATGAAATTGATGAATTATTGTATAGATGCCATGGATGGATCTCCAAGGATCTTGAACAAGGTAGTGGATGCCTTGGGTTAAGTATTCCACCCTTGGGTCTTGATTCCATGGGATTCCATAGGCTTTACTAACCCTTGGATCCAGCATGCATGAACTCAAATCGGACATGTCTGATATAACATGCTCCTAGGAATCCAACCAGTTCCTATACTGAGTTTCCACTAAGATGCTCCTGGGACTCGTCAAGGATGCCTTGGTTCTTGACACCTTTGATTCAACCCTTCATGGTGTGAAACTTTGACATACGGCACGACCATAGTATTATGATACAATCGATTATACAACATGGATATGGATGTATGACTCTTGGACTATACAACAAGGTTGTGGTGGTATGACATGGTGGGATGAATGGTAGGGCCATCACTACGACAAAACCAACATTTAACTGCATTGGTATTTTTCAGCACTAGAAAAAAGCGCTGATAAATGGAATCTTTATCAACGCAAAAGAAAGTGATAATAAATTTAACCATTTATCATCCCTTTTTATAGCACTAATAAAGGTCCCCTTTATCAGTTATTTATTTTTAGTGCTGATAAAGGGTACCCATTCTCAGCGCTTTATTTTTGTGCTAATAAAGGGCACCCTTTATCAACAATTTATTTTGAGCATTAATAAAGGGTACCATTTATCAGTGCTATATTTTTGGCGCTCATAAAGGAGTCCTTTATCAGTGATTTTTAGCACTAATAAAGGTACAACTATGTAAAGACCCGTAAATTTCAAGGGAATTTTTTTTCGTAATTTTCTTTGGAATTCTACGAGTATGCATTTTCTGAAGGCACCTGATTCCGAGGCCCGGTGTACCCGGAATCTTTTTCCAAAGTTTAGCTCGGGTACGTTCAATGAACAAATGAGCAGGTTTTCCTAACTTTTGAACCGGTGCTTGGAATCGAAATCCAAGGGCACCGATGAAACCGTAGCGCCGGTAATTGCTTAGGAACACCATTTCTGGAGTTGAGTTTGCTCGAGTGTGGTTATTAAATAAATAGGTTAACCAAAGAATGAAAAAAAAATTGTGCTACAATTTTTATTTCTATTCTAAGAAGTTATAACCTACGCAGAGGAAGCATAGTGGGACCCAGAACATCCTAACTTCATTTGGTAGGATAATTGTGAGGTGGGTCCCACACGATCCCCACCCCTTCAAATCCCGTAAAACCTCTCTCGTGCTTTTAATTGTGTAAAACACCCGCACCCCCTTTTAATGACATGTCAACTCACACAATTAATTTGAATATTAAATACTCTTCAATTAATTTAACTAATTGAATGAGATCTTTTAATTTCAAATTAATGATGGCTTGTGTGTGTGTAAATAAAATAAGACAACGTCTTATTTTATCGAGGGTGATTCTCTGTGTGGAAGAGAGAACTCTTGAAGATTTTCTTCCTCCTTCTTGAAGAACGCGAAGAACACCAAAGCTTCAACGAAGAACACCGTCTCATCTTTTCATATTCGTCCCGCGTTGAAGGAAGTGAGATGCCACATCCTTCATTGGGTGAACACCAACGATGCTTACGAAGCCTCATTCTGCGACGTTGTCTTCCGTGACGTCTTTTTCCCGTGACAAACCTCGATCGACGACTTCATCGAGGTAGGGGTTGTTTGAAAATGATAATACACCCATGTTTGTTTTCCTCCAAGACATGAACATAGACCAACTAATTAACAAGTTGATCCACAGATTATTATTGCGGTTTGGGATTTATCATTTTCCAGGAATTGTTTGGAGTTGTTTCAAACCACTGACGCGGTGGGTGCGGACCAACAAACAAGTCCGGACCCACCGTTTTTCTGTTATTCATGCGCGGAGCACTTGGCAATGATGAAACGGGACCAGAATGACAATTGGAGGCCTTCTTAGTAAAGCACAGGTCCCAGGAGATCCGTAGGCGCAGACGATGGGAAAATCGGACCACCGGAGCACGTCCGGTGGTCCGCGGAAGACGCTGCCAGCGCGCCGGAGGCGGTAGCCGGCACCGCCTGGCCTCTAGGAGGCAGCGACGCCCGGTGCGCCGCCAGGAGGAACCATTGCGGCGCTTGCCGTGTCCGTGGGGTGTAAAAGGGGGGAAACGCCCCCCCTGCTCAGCCGCTGGCCGAGCCAGCACACACCCCCGGCCGGGCTGGGGCGGGTCGCGCGGTCCGGGCCGGACCTGGACCCGGTTCGGGCCGACCCTGGGGGGGTTGGGCTGGGCCGGGCTGGTCCCAGACCCCCTTTTTCGGACTATTTTCAATCATTTTCCCATATCTTGGGTTTCATACCTCCGAGCGACACACCGTTAGTTGCGTTGGGATCCTTGGATCGAGGCGGTCATTTTGGTATATTACAATCAAGGTTTCTGAGAACTTTGGGTACAGACGGGTTGGTTCGAACACGAAACCATCCGGGCCCTCGGAGCGAAAATGCATATAACTGGAGCTCTGGACGTCTGATTGACGTGTCGTCGACTATGTTGGATTCCTCTTAGTGAGACGGACCTTTTGGCTTACTCCGCTCGAGGTTTGGATGCAGTTGGAGTACGGTCGGGTTGGTTTTGACTTAAAAACCAACTGGGCCCCTGGAACGAAAAACCAATGACTCTCAGACCGGGCGTCCGATTGACACGCCGTCTGTCTTGTTGAGTTCCTTTTGTTGAGACGGAACTTTGGGGTACATAAACTCTGTACTATGTGTAAGTTGATGTATCGACCCCCTTGGCTCGTGGAGCGGACCCTCCCGGAATCGAGCTTGCTGTGTGCGGGAACCCTAGAGCTATCTGCGACTTCGACGATGATGACAACCATACTGAAATCCTCTGTGGGTTCGACGATGAAGACTTGCATACTGGAATCCTCTGTGGGTTCGACGACGATGAAAAATGTACTGAAATCCTCCATGGGTTCGACAGTGAAGACTTTCGTACTGGAATCCTCTGTGGGTTCGACGACAACGACAACTGTACTGGAATCCTCCGTGGGTTTGACGACAATGAAAACCATACTATAATCCTCCGTGGGTTCGATAGTGAAGATCTTTGTACTGGAATTCTACGTGGGTTCGACGACGACGACAACTGTACTCCGTGGGTTCGGCGGTGTCGACTAGTGTTCTTGTATCCTACGTGGGTCTAACAGTATTGACCTCTGTTGTAGTATCCTATGTGGGTTCAAAAACTTAGCTAGTCTAGTATACTACGTGGGTCCTATCTAGATAAATCAGTAACTACATCTGATCATACCCTCTTTGCTTTACAAATGATGTATACCTGTGTGAGCTGAGTCTTGAATTCAATCATTATCTTCGATATGATTGAATTGATTTCCTTTGTGGATTGGGTTGTGTTATCCTGTGTGGATTGAGTTGCATTATCTAGTGTGGACGTGATCGAACTTGGGCTCAGATGATGGAGCCGAACTAGAATTGATGACTTAGGTATATTTATGGGCATATAACTAATTAATGTTGGTTGTTACTTTGTGATTGTATCTTTCCTTTGTGGATTATCGTTTGTGGATTCTGGGAGACGTTCGGGGGTCTCGGGGTCCTTACTGGGCAGCGTATACTCACCCCTGCATGGGATATGCCCGCACTACGTTGTGTTGGATGCAGACGATGGAAATCGCTGATCGTGGTTGTGGCTTGTGGAGCAAGTCAGTACTTGGAGGTGGACCACTGGGCAAGACGTACACGAGGCGGACGACAGGACCCGAGGAGCTGAGGAGGCTATCTGTACCCACCCTTCAGGTGGTATTTCTAGTGGATGGATCGACGTTGCTGCTTTAATTTTCTGTTGCTATACTTTCTTTACAGTTGTACTTTACTTTTAGTTTGGGTTTGTATTGTGGCCCACTTACTTTTCCGCACTTACTATTGTATACAGTTTACTTAGTGTTTACTTCTGCTGGCTTACTCTGTGGTGTTTGTTTACTTTATAAGGCAATGTCTTCCCTTTTTATCGGGATTTATGCCTTTGGTACTAGTCGCCTGCCCCTGGCCTATGGAAGGCGGGCTTGGGGTAGTCACAACACGGGTCCCGAAGACGGGTCGTGAAAAATTGGTATCAAAGGAGTTCGGTTCTACCGCAGAACTTAGGGCTCTAATATTTCTTCTATGTGAAGAAATAGTGTTAAGGGTATTGAGTGTGGTTATCAGTCCAGGGAGTCCAGTGTTGGTGCGGTGGCCGACGTATCCATACACCAGGACCCTGACTTCTAATTTCCGACTCAGTGCATGAAAACATTGATTGCATGTGTGTTTCAAAAGTTTTCTTTGTGATTACTTTGTGTTAGCTCACCAGGTATACTGTTTTGACCGTGGCACACCTGTTTCTTTAAGGATGGCCCCACGATGGCAGCCAGCTAGGGTTTCGAGTTTTGTACGAGACGACATCCCACTGAGCGACGAGGCCTCAGTGCAGGGACCTTTTTCAGCGGAGGCACCGACGTTACCTCTACCTACCGAGCCACCGATGCCACCAGCCCCAAACGCTGAGAGTGCACGTCGCCTTAGTGCACTGCACGAGTTCCAACGTTAGAGACTGCCCAGGTTCCATGGGGAGACGGACCCTCAGGCAGTCGAGGATTGGCTGGAGGATGTTGTTTGAGTTTTTAGGTTAGTGGTGACACCAGCTGACCTCATGGTGATCCTTGCAGTGAGTCTCCTGCACGCGGCGGCAGGTAAATGGTGGAGCCTGATGCTTCAGGTGCACGACGAGGCATCACTCCTTTGGATGGACTTTGAGATCCTCTTCCGCTCTGAGTTCATCCCAGCCACCCTCCGTGCGGTGCACATTCAGGAGTTACTACTGCTGCGGCAGGGCAGCATGACTGTGGCCCAATACTCGGCGAGGTTTACTGATCTCTCGCGCTACTCCACAGATATGGTATGAGACCCATTCTTCAGGGCCCGAAACTTCGAGCAGGGACTGAGGCATGATATAAGAGCTTCGATGATCACCCTCAACATTCCGACGTAGGCAGGGGTGTTGGAGAGATCCCTTCTAGTGGAGATTTTTCTCGCCGAGCAGTCATCAGCGGTGGGACCCTCCGCAGGACGACCCGTAGTAGAGTCTTATGCAGCTGGCAGTAGACTGGTGACGCAGAGGTCCAAGTGGGCCAAACCATCAGATGTGAAATCTCCAGATTCAGATTCAGTTGTGTGGGGAACACGAAGGAGAGCCAACTACACGAAGAGCAGGCTGTGCTATACATGCGACGGGCAGGGTCACATGGCTCGAGACTACCTGACTTGTCCTACAGATGAGCAGCAGGAAATAGAGGGACCTACCAGGAAGAGGTTTGACCATGGCGGTCCACAGGAAGCAGGCAGACGAGGTAGAGGAGCTGGCCGAGCAGCAGGTGGTGGGTGACGCTTTGAGGCCCCACCACCACCACCACCAAGAAGACCACCTCGGCCGCAGGGAACAGGTGGACATGGGAGAGCTAAGCTTTAGGAAGCTGAGGCTTACAACCATGGAGCTCCAGGAGCTGATGGACAGGAGCATAACTAGCTCAAGACTTGGGGACTTTTTTTCATGTTGCTTCTAGCTTTGTTGATGTTATGTGTCTTTGTACCATGAGCTGCAGTAATAAAAGACACTTATTCTTGTGACGTTTTGTTCCCTGTCCTTTTTATGTAGTTGATACTAAGAGGTTCCAGTTTAAAACTGTTGACTTGACCCTCACTTTTGAGATACCTACTGGAGGAGACCCAATGACCTCACACTGATGCTGACAGTGTGACTCAACCCTTGGAGGCGAGAGTAACGGTTGGATCTCTTGGTAGTAGCGTAGAGGCCTTACAACGTCATCCTTGGTATGGATTAGTATCATCCATGTCAGGATTGACTGTATTAGGCAATGAATGTGGTTTATCTAGAGGATGAGACCAGATTTCTCTTATCGGCAAAGAAGAAATCTTAGTAGCTCTTGTAGGACCAGAGAAGGTACAAGTCATCCAGGAGCGGATGAGGACAGCTTAGAGCCGACAGAAGTATTATGCCGATAGGAGGCGGATACCACTAGAGTTTGAGGATAGTGACCATGTTTTCTTACGGGTCTCACCTCGACGTGGTTTACGGAGATTTGGCTGGGGCATCAAGTTATCTCCGCGCTTCATCGGACCATTACAGGTTCTCGATAGGATAGGCGATGTGGCTTATCACCTGGCTGTACCACCTCAGTTGCACCGAGTGCACGACGTTTTCCACGTATCTCAGCTGAGGAGATACGTGCACGACCCGAAACATATCATCGACCTTGGGGAGTTGGACTTTGACGATGGGGAGACTTTTGCGGAGGTCCCGGTGGAGATCAAGGATCGACAGGAGTGGGTCCTACGTGGGTGATCGATTCCTCTAGTGTGCATCAAATGGCAGCATGGGAACCTCCCGGAGAGCACTTGGGAGCGGGAGGCTCAGATGCATGCTCAGTATCCTTTTGTTTCCCTAGTTTGATATGTATCTTTACGAGGACGTAAAGCCCTGAGGTAGGAGTAATGTAAAGACTCGTAAATTTCAGTGGAAATTTTTTTCTTAATTTTCTTTGGAATTCTACGAGTACGAAGTTTTTGACGGCACCTGATTCTGAGGCCCAGTGTGCCCGGAATCTTTTTCTGAAGTTTAGCTCAGGTACGTTCAGGGAACGAACGAGCGGGTTTTCCTAACTTTTGAACCGGTGCTTGGAATCGAAATCTGAGGGCACCAATGAAACTTCCGCACCGGTAATTTCTTAGGAACACCATTTTTGGAGTTGCGTTTGCTCGGGTGTGGTTATTAACTAAATGGGTTAACCAAAGAATGAAATAAAAATTTGTGCTATAATTTTTATTTCTATTCTAAGCAGTTATATCCTACGCAGCGGAAGCATGGTGGGACCCACAAAATCCTAACTTCATTTGGTAGGATAATTGTGAGGTGGGGCCCACACGATCCCCACCCCTTAAAATCCCTTAAATCCATCCTCATGATTTTAATTGTGTAACACACTCTCACCCCCTTTTAATGACATGTCAACTCACACAATTAATTGGAATATTAAATACTCTTCAATTAATTTAATTAATTGAATGAGATCTTTGAATTTCAAATTAATGATGGATTGTGTGTGTGTAAATAAAATAAGACAACGTTTATTTTATCAGGGGTGATTCGCTGTGTGGAAGAGAGAACTCTAGGAGATTTTCTTCTTCCTTCTTGAAGAACGTGAAGAACACCGAAGCTTCAACGAAGAATTCCATCTCATCTTTGCATCTTCTTCCCGCGTTTTAGGAAGCGAGACGCCACATCCTTCATCGGGCGAACACCGACGACGCTTATAGAGCCTTGTTCTGCTACGCCGTCTTCCGCGACGTCTTTTTCCCGCGACGAACCTCGATCGACGACTTCATCGAGGTAGGGGTTGTTTGAAAATGATAATACGCCCATGTTTGTTTTCCTCCAAGACATGAATGCGGACCAACTAATTAACAAGTTGATTTGCGGATTGTTATTACAGGTTGGGATTTATCATTTGCCGGGAATTTTTTAGAGTTGTTTCAAACCACTAACGCGGTGGGTGCGGACCAACGAACAAATCTGGACCCACCATTTTTCTGTTCTTCATTCGCGGAGAATTTTTCAATGACGAAACGGGACCATAATGGCGATTGGAGGCCTTCACAATAAAGTACAGGTTTCGGGAGATCCGTAGGCACAGACGGCGGGAAAATTGGACCACCAGAGCACGTCTGGTGGTCCGCGGAAGACGCTACCGGCGCGCCGCCAGGAGGAACTGTCGCGGCTGAAGCCGCGGCGACAGGTGGCCGGATCCCGCGGCCGCACAGGATCCGGAGGAGGAGGACGCGACACCTGCCGCGTCCGTGGGGTGCAAAAGGGGGGAAACGGTCCCCCCTGCTCAGCCGCTGGTTGAGCTAGCACACCACCCCGGCCGGGCTGGGCCGGGCCGTGCCCAACCGGGCCCACCCGGACCCGGGTCGGGTCGACCCAGTTCGGGCTGACCTAGGGGGGTTGGGCCTGGCCGGGCTGGGCCCAGACCCCCTTTTTCTGACTATTTTCAGTCATTTGACCATATCTTGGGTTTCTAACCTCCGATCGATGCACCGTCAGTTGCGTTCGGATCCTTGGATCAAGACGGTCGTTTCGGTATATTACACTCAAGTTTTAGGAGAACTTTGGTTATGGGTGTGTTGGTTCGAACACAAAACTATCCGGGCCCTCGGAGCGGAAGTGCATATAACTGGAGTTCAGGACGTCCGATTGACGTGCCGTCGACTATGTCGGATTCCTCTTAGTGAGACAGAACTTTTGGATTACTTTTCTCGAGGTTTGGATGCAGTTGGAGTATGGTCGGGTTGGTTTTGTCTTTAAAACCAACCGGGCCCCAGGAACGAAAAAGCCAATAACTCTCAGACTGAGCGTCCGATTGACGCACCGTCTGTCACGTTGAGTTCCTTTTATCGAGATGAAAATTTGGGGTACATCAACTCCGGACTATGTGTCAGTTGATGTATCGACCCCCTTGGCTCATGGAGCGGACCCTCCCGGAATCGAGCATGCTGTGTGCGGGAACCCTAGAGCTGGCTGTGACTTCGACGACGATGAAAACCGTACTGAAATCCTCTGTGGGTTTGACGGTGAAGACTTCCGTACTAGAATCCCCCATGGGTTCGACGATGATGAAAACCGTACAGAAATCCTCCGTGGGTTCGACGGTGAAGACTTTCATACTGGAATCCTCTGTGGGTTCGACGACGATGACAACCGTACTGGAATCCTCTATGGGTTTGACAGTGAAGACCTTTGTACTGGAATCCTACGTGGGTTCGATGACAACGAAAACCGTACTAGAATCCTCCGTGGGTTCGGCGGTGAAGACTACTATAATTTTATCCTACATGGGTCTGACAGTATTGACCTCTGTTGTAGTATCCTACGTGGGTCCGACTGCTTGGCTGGTCTAGTATCCTATGTGTGTCCCAGCTAGATGAATCAGCAACTACATCTAATAATCCCCTCTTTGCTTTACAAATGATGTATAACTGTCTGAGCTGAGTCTTGAATTCAATCATTATCTTTGATATGATTGACTTGCTTTCCTTTGTGGATTGGGTTGTGTTATCCTGTGTGGATTGAGTTGCACTATCCTGTGTGGACGTGATCGAACTTGGGCTCGGATGATGGAGTCGAATTGGAATTGATGACTTAGGTATAGTATGGGCATATACCTAAGTAGTGTTGGTTGTTACTTTGTGATTATATATTTCCTTTTTGGATTATCCTTTGTGGATTCTGGGAGACCTTCAGGGGTCTCGGGGTCCCTACTGGGTAGCGTATACTCACCCCTGCACGGGCTATGCCCGCACTACATCATGTTGGATGCAGACGACAGACATCGCTGATCGTGGTTGATGCTTGTGGAGCAAGTCGGTACCTGGAGGTGGACCACTGGGCGGGACGTACACGGGGCGGACGGTAGGACCCGAGGAGCTTAGGAGGATATCTGTACCCACCCTTCAGGTGCGATTTCCAGTGGACAGCTCGGCGTTGCTACTTTACTTTTCAGTTGTTGTACTTTCTTTCTAGTTGTACTTTACTTTCAGTTTGGGTTTGTATTCTGGCCCACTTACTTTTCCACACTTACTATTGTATACAGTTTACTTAGTATTTACTTCTGCTGGCTTACTCTGTGGTGTTTGTTTACTTTATAAGGCAATGCCTTCCCTTTTTATCGGGATTTACACCATTGGTGCTAGTCGCCAGCCCCTGGCCTATGGAAGGCAGACTTTGGGTAGTCACGACACGGGTCCTGAAGACGGGTCGTGACAAACTAAATAAAATGAAATAGTGAAAAAAATAAAATAAAAAATGAGTTTATTAAAAAATATTACAAATTTTACTAATTAAATAATTATTGATAAAAATGAATAAATTGATTATACTATATATAAATTTTAAATACTAATAAATAGCATGTATTAAATATATATATATATATATATAAAATAAAAAATAAAATAAATTAAAATTAAAAATAAAGAAATTGAGAAAAATATTAAACATTTTATTAATTAGATGATTATTAATAATGTTAATAAATAATATATATATTAATGTATATAAATATGATTTATATATTACAAAATATTTATGTGATATATTTAGTTAATAATGGTTTATAATTAAAAATTAATATGAATTAAAAATACTGACTAATTGCATATAGTAATAAACATATAATTGAATTTCATTTTATTTTTTAATTTCACATAGGTCAAATGTGTGTTATATTGATTTAATATATACATAATTAATGTATTTTTATATACAATTTACCCACACAAAACTTATCCATTTTTTTAATATTATTAAAGTGCACTTATTTTTAATTTATTCAATTTCACTCATTTTTAACACGCATGTAGTTAAAATTATATATTTATTAATAAGGTTAAGAAAATATTTGTAAAAAAATATTTACAAAAAAATATTTATAAATAAATATTTATAAATAAATATATTTAAAAAAGTATATACTATATTTATAAAATTATATATTTATAATTATAAATAAATAAATATTTTTTAAAAGTATTTATATAATTATTAAAAAATAACTATATATATTCAAACAATTATTAAATTTATAATAAAATTTAATTAAATAATGAATATATTTACAATATTTATATTTATATATATTTATTAAATAAATATTTATATAATTATGTAAATATATATAATGATATAAATATTTTTTAAAAAAATATTTATTTAATTATAAATAAAAAATTTTATATTTAAATATTATAAAATTATAATGAATATATTTAAATAAGGGATATATTTATGATATTTATATTTATATATATTGATTAAATATATATATATATATATTTACAATTTTTTTTATTTATAACTATAATTATAAACCCTTTATCAGTGCTTAAGTATTAAGTGCTAATATGAGGCTTTATCAGTGCTAAAAAAGCAATGATAAAGACCTACCTTTATCACTACTAAAAAAGCGCTGATAAATACGCCTTTTACCAGCAATTAAATAATAAGCACTGATAAAAGGAACCTTTATCAATTCTTTTAAAAAGCACTGATAAAAGTGTCGTGATCTGATTAAAAAAACCCAACCTGTTACGAACCCATCGTGATATCAGAAGCTTTCTGTAGAAGCAACCCATTGCTGGTGCTTCTTCTTGGTGAATTACAGCTCGAATCACACAAACCCACTTGAATCACACAAACCCAATACCTCCAGTTGCTCGGACATTGTTTGACATTCGGTGTTCAATTGTAGTTATAGTTTCCAAAGAAAACATCAAGATCTAGATCTGAGGGTCTCAAATTTTCTTCAACTTAGAAAGGAAGGACTTTGTTTTCTTTTTCAAGTTCTGATTTTCTTTCTATATTTGTCAATTTGAGATTTGGATCTAAGGATTTATGATTTTCCTTTGTAGGTTCTGATTTTCTTTATTTATTTATTATCCGATTGGTGCATACTATTTTTCTTTTGTTTATGATCCATTGTTTTCTTGACTACTATTTCAGATACCATGTTTTGTTCTTTTTATATTATTGTTTTGAATCAATTTTCTCTGCTATCTACATCTATACCCTATCTTTCTTTGTTATTTTGATTCAATTTACGTTGTAGGTTTTAATAAAATTGATTTAACAAACTAATTCTCAGTCTAATGATGGTGTGAAACAACAACTGAAGATAATTTTATGCAATTAATGTAAGGGGATTTATTTATTTAAATTATGTTTTGATATTCTAATGTAAGGGGCTTTCCTTAAAAATTTATTTTCTTAGAATTGTGTTGTTTTATTTTAAGATAAATCTTAGTAAGGGTGATACTATATTTATTTATTTTCAATAGATCTCTATTTTCAAAATTAATATGGCGTTGTATTTATTTTACTATATTGTGATATTCTTCTATAAGGGTTACATATATTTTTATCAATTTAAGTTTATTTTATAAAGATATATATACATACATATATGTGTAAATATATTTCTTTCTATCTATTTATATTTTTTTTCATAACTTATAATGTACGGGAGATTTTATAATTATTTATTAACAAAATATGGTTTTGGATTTCCAAATTTGGAAGGGATTATATTTATTTTCATTAAAAATTATATTTAAATGTGCACCTTTTTTTCAATTATGTGTATTATAAATTCAATGATATATATATGTTTAAATGTGTATGGGATAGACATTGCAAGGGTTAGTGTGTTTTCCACTTTTGTTTCTGATATATCTTATTGATGTGTATTATTGCATTATGCCAACTTCTTTATGGACCTCCCTAGAATCTCATGGATGGCTCAATGTGTATTAGATGACCTCTATATAATCTTTAGGTTACTACATCATTTGTTCAAAAAAATTGGATGAAAGTTATCAAATTATATATATATTAGAAGTCATTTTTAGGTATTCATCATTTTAGGTATATATATATTTTAGGTCTATATATATATTTAATTAATTGTAATATAATTTATACTTTAACAAATAATAAAATATTGCAAACTCATTTTACTTTCAAAATAATAAAATTAGGTAACTATATATACATTTTTTGAAATAATTAAACTTTCCAAAATTTAAATAATTATATTTTATACAAAATTACCCAAAATAATAATTATTTATAATTAATATAATTTAAAAATTATTATTAATAGTATTTTTTTTAGTTTTATTAGAAAAAATAGTATTATATATATATACATCGAATAAAATATTGTATATTTAAATAAATTTAAATATAATAAATAATATACATATATATATAATTATATTCAAATAAATCTAATAATAATAAAAATATATAACATATAACACACACACACACATATATATAATATTTAGGTAGATTCACTTTATTTATCAATGTATTGAATGAGGAGTGAACTCCAATTTATAGTTTGTGATGGTGGAAGGCGTGAACCCCGTTCAGGTTTATTGCCTATCAAGGTAAGTGTGAACAAAGTACACACCTAAATTGACCTATTTTTAAAATCATATAAAACCCTATCATTTTTTAATAAAATAAAACCTATTAAAAGAAAAAAAGTTTTACAAAAAAAATATAAAAAAAATCCTCAACCAATTATTTTATTAAAGTTTTATTCAGATTCTTATAGATAAATTCGAGGATAAAAATGAATTTAATTAATCATTAACTCTACCTCCATGTAAAATAAAATAAATTAATTTTAGTAACATACACTCATCAGCTGAAATTACACTATAGAATCCCAAGACCCCCGGGTTGCGCAACACTATAGTTGCATATTCTGATTCTTCTGTCTCCACCCTCTCCATTTCTTTCCCTCCCTTCACTCTATCATTTATATAGTTGTGTAGATCTTTTCTCAGGAAGGAGTTGGTGGTAATGGAGGTGTCGAGTTAATAAATAGTGCCAATGGTGTAATTATCACAAATGGGAGGCATTCCCACTTTTAGAGAACAACATGAAGTACAATTGTCATCCTCATTAGCTTCATCTACCAAATAGTTATTATTGCATTTTTTTGCCTTAAGACTCATCCCCCATCTCTTTTATCTTGCTTGTACTACTCTAAGAATTAGTCATCCCATGGAATACTACTACTTAGAGTATTTTAAGTAACATAATTGAATGTCCACAAGAGATGGAGAATGTGGGTCAAACAAAAAAATACAATGATAAATGTTCGAGAGATAAGTTGGTGAGGATGAAAATTGTACTTCATTATGTTATCTAAAATTGGGAAATGCCTCCCATTTGTGAGAATTACACCATTCAAACTAGTTATTAACTTGACAAATCCATTACCACCAACTCCTTTCAGATCAAATCTCCACACAACTAGAGAACTGATAGAGTGAAGGCTGAGAAAGAAATAGAGAGGGTGGAGATGGAAGAATCATAATACGCAACTGTAGTGCTGCATAGCTTGGGGGTCTTGGATTTCTACAATGTAATTTTAACTGACAAGTGTATGTTAGTAAAATTAATTTATTTGATTTTACATTGAGTCATAGTTAATTATGAATTACTTTCATATTTATCCTTGAATTTATCCACAAGGATCTGAATAAAACTTTAATAAAATAATTGGTTGTGGATTTTTTTATAATGTTTTTTCAATAAAACTTGAGTTTTTAATAGGTTTTATTTTATTAAAAAAATGATAGGATCTTATATGATCAGAAAAATAGGTCTATAGAGGCATGTACTTCATTAAAACTTAGTTAAATGATACACAAGTCATTTGAGATGTCTATGAATCAACCATAGCTCAATTCGACGCATGGTGTGACCACTATGACTTAATGAGTCTATTATCAGTTTAAAATTGACAGTTTAGTTTAAAAAATGTTACTCACTGAAAAAATAGAAAATGATCTTTGATTTTATTGATAATTTATGACATATATTCATAATTCCTTTGTGATGTTTATGAATTTCTCTCATGTCAAACCGATACACAATGTGACTGGTATAGGTCAAAGTGCGTGTTTCCAGTTTAAAATGACATTTTAGTAAAAAAAAGTGACATACTCAAAAAAATAAAACACATTTGTATTGTTTTGATACTTTAGTAAAATGATCCATAAGTCATTTAATACATATAGGAATTATTCTTACCTCAATCTGATTCATGGTGTGACCGGTATGACTCCAAGTGCGTCTTTTTATTTGAAAATGACATCAATTTTAATAAAAAGGACAACTAACCTACTCAAAACTGAGAAGAAACATTTATATTGTTTTTATAATTTAGGTAAACAATCCATAAGTTATTTTTGACATGCAAGAATCAGATTCACCTCAATCCGATGCATGGTGTGCCCGGTATAACTCAATGTGTCCGTTATCAGTTTAAAAGTGATAGTTTAGTTCAAAAAATTTCACTCACTAAAATCCAAGAGAATTAACTCATATTTTCTTGATTATTTAGTAAATTGATTCATATTTCATTTGTGATGTGTAATAATCAGCCTCACATCAAACTGATACATGATGTGATTGATATGAGTCAAAGTGCATGTTTCCAGTTTAGAATGTCATTTTAGTAAAAAAGAAAAGTGATGTACTCAAAACCAAGTAAACACATTATGATTATTTTGATACTTTATGAAAATTATCCATAATACATTTGGGACATGTAATAATTATCCACACTTCAATTTTACACATGGTGTGAATAATATGACTCAAAGTGCATCTTTTTATTTAAAATTGACATTGATTTTAGTAAAAAGGAAAACTCACCTACTCAAAACAAAGAGAACACATTCAGATTGTTTTAATAATTTATGAAAACAATACATAAGTCATTTGTGACATGTTTAAATTATTTTCACCTCAATATGATACACGATGTGTCTGGTATGACTCAATGTGTCTGTTATCAGTTTAAAATCATCATTTTAGTTCAAAAAGCATCACTCACTGAAAACCAATAAAATGCACTAAGATTGTATTTATAATTTATGAAAATGATTAAAAATCCATTTTTGATGTTTTGGAATTAATATAACATCAAAACAATACATTATATGAACAATATAAGTCAAATTACTTGTTTCTAGTTTAAAATGTCATTTTAGTAAAAAAGACAAGAGACGAACTCAAAACCGAGTAAACACATTCATATTGTTTTGATACTTTATAAAAATGATACACAAGTCCTTTGAGATGTGTAAGAATCATCTAAACCTCAATATTATGCATGGTGTGACCTATATTACTCTGATTACATTTTTTAAATATATAAGTATCATTTTAGTTTAAAACGCGCATCACATTGCTAAAATTGAGAAAACGAGCCTGATTGGTTTCTCTTCATTTAAATTATGTATTCATACTTTATTTTTATGATTTAGTGGTGTTTTTGGTGTGGTAGTGTACTGTTATAGGACACTTCACTGGTGGGGTAGTGTGTTTTACTACCACATTGCATTGGTGGGGCATTGTACTGTAATAGCACACTACAGTATGCCCCTTTATCAGCGCTTTAAAAAACTTGTGCTTTTAATCTCACTCCAGTATCTAGTGCTTCTCTAGCGCTGATAAATTCCATTTTAGTTCTCTTAAAGGCCTATTGTTTATTATCATGTGTTGTTTACTTATGCATTTGTTATATAGATACCTTGTATCAGAGCTTGACCATCTTTTGCAGGGAGACTTGAAAGGCTAGATAATAACACTTTCTTAGTTGTGGACATGACATTGGGACTTTACTTTTATTTATTGTTTACATTCTTACTGTTTACCTTATTAGCTTGTCATATTTCACACCGTGTAAATGTATAGGTCTTGGGTGGTCTCCTAATGAGATGTTATCTCACACCCTGTTCGTGCCTCCCTTAGGGACACAAATAGATTATATGGTTGTAGGTATTGAAAAGGGAAAGTTCCCTAATATAGTTTATTGATTTCTATTGAAGAGAAAAAGAGCATGGGACCAAGCTGAGGCTTGTGATGAAGCTAGGATAATTTTTGGATTTTGTATATTTATATTGACTATATTTCCATGTACATGTTTTGGATGTTTTCTAGATACATGTACCATCTGCATCATTATATATGATACACATTTGGTTTATTTATATATCCTTGCCTTCTTCACCCTTTAGTCATCTTTTTGTTTTATCTTCTTCCTCTATCAACATGTTAATGATTTCCCCTGTGATATACTCTGGTGATGAGGTCATAGTCTCCCAATGACACATCTAGGCCCTCGCTGCTAGTTGGAAGCCTTTGGCATTTGGGGAGACGCACTTGAGGCCTTGTGAACCACGAGGATTGGGGAACTATTGAGTGGATTACTGGTTTAATATGTTACAAATTTCTATTAGAGGAAGTTCTTTTTTGGTTTACCTAACTATTTGGTGACAATAGACATGGATAAGAAGGAAATGGAGTTTGGTAATGAGCTATGCCTGGGAGTAGCTACCCCGCGTACAGGGAAGATCCAAATTACCCTAAATGGAATTATTATTTTCTGAATTTTGGATATTTGAGTTATTTTGATTTCACCATTGGGTGATTCAATTGGATTGTGATGTTACTATTGATATTATTGATGGTTCTATTGTATTTCAACCTGATGAGATGAGAGTATTCCATCTCATGCATCATATAGGAACTTGTAAGAAATCAAACTTCATGCATTATTCCATTCCATTTAGGATGAATTACCCATTGAATGCTATTATAATAGGTGATGTGATAGAAATATCTGATGTTGTGAGAGATTTTTTAGTGGATAAAGAAGTGAATCCATCCTTAAGTTCATAAGGTGTATGTGCCTTTATGGACTGAGAAGTGATGCACCTTTTAAATCCAATTGTTAAAGTGAATTTGATATGTATGGATTGAATGCGCACTGTATTTTGGGTTTATGAGGTGTTATGGGACCTCATGGATTTGGAATTGGTGAACCATTGGTTAAATATCTTGAATAATTTATTTATAGAAATATAATATGAAATAGATGTGAATTCAAATGGAAATGAAAGGGAAAACTTGAAATGATAAACAAATACTTGACCTAGACCCAACTTTTGAGTGGGAAATATGTAGTATTTCTTATTGTGTTGTGACTATTCTTATTATGGTCCTGGATTTAGGAGTAGTTTGTGGGGTATGAATTGGTTTTAGGAAGGTTTTGACATATCCTGTGCTTTTGAGCTGTGAGTTTTGATCTTGTTCTTTTCTAGGGCATGTGTTTGACATTTTAGAGGAATGCCACCATGATGACCTCTATTCATATGCTAGGAGGGAGGAAACAACCACACTATGGAGGTGGTGGGCCATGGGCAACTGGTTGGTCCTCCTTGAGTTCTAGTTGTGGAACCGACTGCTGTTCCAGAAATAGGTGCTAAGGCATAGTTCAATGGGGGATTATTTGGCTACATGTAGACCTTTCAAGGATCAATACAGCCTGCCTTGTCAATGGATGAACTGACATGGGTGATCCAGCAGCAGCATGCTCCCACGTTTTTGAGGATGGAAGTCCACAAGCTACTGATCTGTGGCTATAAACTACTCTATAAATTTTCAAAAATCTTCAGACACCTCCTGAGTGGAGGGTCAAGCTCACCACCTATATGCTATGTGGATCAGTGAAACACCGGTGGGACATTTTGAACTAGGTTGATGGGATGAAAGATATGGGTTTGGATAATTTCCAAACCCACTTGTATGACTATTTATACCCGCGACTCTAAGGGCAGAGTGGGATAGTGAATTTATGCGTTTAAATCTAGGAGAACTGACCATTATGGAGTACTCGACACATGAAAGAGTTGTAGCATTTTTTGATGACATACCTCACTAATGAGGTATATAGAGAGAGACACTTCCAGGAAGGTCTAAAATATTCTATTGGATATTAGGTCAACATTTTACGATTGAACTCTATCATTGATATTGTGAATCAGGTGTTGATTAAAGAGCTGAACCTATGAGAAGATGGGGGCACAAAGTAGATTAGTATCACCTCATAACTTGGTAGTTCAATTAATTCCCACAGGAAGCACCATTTTGAGGCTTCCCATGAGATGAGTTCCAGTCAGGCTATGAGTGTTAGTAGATTAGAGTTTTGTCATTAATGCAGTAGGTGAGGCCACATAAAGAATATGTGTGATTGTGAACCAGTTGAATGCAGATCTTGCGGCAGGATGGGCCATGTGTATAATTTTTAGGAACCTCCATCCTGCTATGAGTGTTAGGGGGTCATCTTTGACACTAGATTTAGGAGAAGGTTCCTCAGTTCCACGTTAGATAGGGAGTTAGAGAATTTTTGTTCGGTCAGGCCGAGGTAGTGGTGGTTGTGGTAGTGGCAGCCATACACCAGTTACACCGAGACATCAAAGTGGGCCTACTCTAGGCAGTGAGTTTGTATCATAGGTCCACGGTACAATTTAGATATATTTTTTACATCCTATCCCCAAGGATAAATTTTCCAGACCATATATGGAGAGACGTATGATCTTGGTGGCCTCTACTATTACATATACTCTTTTTGATATAGGTGCATCTCATAGTTTTATATCTACATTAGTGGTGAATAGTCTTGGGATTATTGTGTTGTATTATAAGGGTGTTATGAAGATGGACACATTGTTGGGAATCATAGCAGAAAAAGTGTGCCAGTTTAGGGAGTTCCCCCTTGAAGTTGGTGGGTTTCACTTCGTCTGGGATCTTTATGTACTCAAGATTTTAGGGTTTGATTTCATCCTTGGGATGGACTTACTAGTAGCTTATCGAGCCTATATTTACTTCTATCACTAGTGGGTGACATTTACATCACTAGATATTGCAGTTTATACTTATAAGGGTTAATGGGATGTCTTGGTGTGACGAGCTGGACCAAAAATCATGGGCTGTATGAGATGAAAATTAAGATCGCTAGTTTGAATCCGAATGATTAGGGAGCGAGTTAGGTGAAATTTCATCCAGTGATTGAGTTCTTCAGGAATATCTTCCCAAATGAATTTTTTGGTTTACCTCCTAAGAGAGGTTGAATTCTCCATCGACCTAGTGCCAGGAGCTACACCAATATCCATTACTCCTTACATGATGGCTATTATGGAGTTGCATGATCTCAAGAGGTAGCTATAGGTTTTGGAGGTGAAGGGGTTTATTCGACCCAATACTTCTCTTTGGGGTTTGCTGGTCCTTTTTGAGGAAAAGGTGTAAAAACTCTTGGTCTATGTGTGGATTATCATAAACTGAACTATCTAGTGATTAAAAACTGATATCCCTTACTAGAGATATATGACTTGTTTGATCATCTTTGAGGAGACCGAGTGTTCTTGAAAATTGACTTGAGGTCAAGATATCACCAACTACATGTTCAAACTGCATACATACCTTGCACAAATTTCATAATAGGTATGGTCTATATGAGTATATAGTTATGACTTTTGGTCTCATGAATTTTTCAGTGGTTTTCATGGAACTGATGAACCGATTATTCCATCTCTATTTGGATTTGTTTGTGGGGGTTTTCATGGATGATATCTTAGTGTATTATCACAATAGACACAACTATTACAACCATCTTGATATTATTTTAAATACATTGAGAGAGAATCAGTTATATGCTAAGATCACTAAGTTCCACTTTTGGATGGATCAAATTTACTTCCTAGGCCACATTATCTCAAAGAAAAGAGTATCAGTGGACCCAGAGAATGTGAGAGATATGGTTTCCTGGGAACATCCCAAGGATAGTTTTGACATATAGTGTTTCTTGGGGATAGATGGTTACTAAAGGAATTTCATACAAGACTTCTCATGCTTAGTAGCACCATTAACTGACTTGACTAAGAAGGGTGTGAAGTTTGTATGGTCAGATTCTTACGAGATAGCCTTTTAGGAGTTGGATGGGTGGCTAACATCAACACCCGTCTTGATACTACTAGAATAGAGATAGAACTATAATTTGCATTGTGACCCATCAGGTATTGGTTTGGAAGTAGTATTGATGCAGGGGGATAGAGCCTTGATGTATGGGTCTCGAAAATTGAGACCACATGAGATGAATTAATTGATGCATGATCTTGAGATAGCTACAGTTGTTTATGTATTATGCTGTTGGAGACACTATTTATTGAGAGTAATTTTTATGTTGTACACAGACAAAAAAATCTTCAAATATATTTTTTATATAGAGTGATATGAATCCAAGGAAGTGGATATGGGTGGATTACCTTCAGTATTTTTATTTTGAGCTTGCCTATATGCCTGGTAAAGGAAATTTAGTGGCTGATGCAATGAGTATGAGCAATCAAATACATGCATTACAACAGGCCTGCAGTGAGTGGAAGCTTATGGAGTTGTTCTCTGAGATGAACTTGGAGGTGTACGATAGTTAGGGACATACATATCTATTATCCCAAACTATGACATCTACCCTACTAGATATAGTGATCATGAGGAAACTATCAGATTTTGAGGTCCTAGTCCTACCGAAGAGTGTGGTAGGTGAGGAACCACCTCCTAGTTAGACCATAGGTGAGAATGAGATCCTGTATATCCTAGGCCACATTTGGGTTCTAGTGGGCATACGTAAAGAGATGATGTGATAATTCTATGCCTCAGTATGGGTAGTGCACCCCATATTCACCAAGATGTTCCATGACTTAAACCATTAGTATTGGTGGCTGGGTATGAAAAAGGAAGTGGCTGGTTTTGTAATGAGGTGTTCCACCTATCAGTAGGTGAAGGTGGAAAATCAATGCACAATCAGACTTTTACAGTAACTACCTATTCTGAAGTGGAAATGGGATGATGTCATGATGGATTTCATGACCGATTTACTGAGGTATCCTTGAGGTATTGATTAAGTGTGGGTTATTATTGATAGGATCATGAAGGTTGATCATTTATTTCCAATCAAGGAGACCTTTAGTGTTAATATTCTTAGAAGGTTGTACATCTTTGTGATAGTACAACTTCATGGGGTCCTGTGTACTATCATTTCAGATAGGGACACCCACTTTACGTCTCATTTCAAGAAGAGTTTTTAAAGGGTGTTGGGTACACAGGTTCTTCTAAGCACAATATACCACCCTAAGAGTGATGGCCAATCAAAGCGTATGATACAAGTGATATAGGAAATGATGGGAGCATGATTCCAAGATGTTGGGGCTCTTGGGAGAAGCATATTACCCTACTTGAGTTCTCCTACAATAATAGTTATCAGGTGACTATACAGATGAAACCTTACTAGTATTTATATGGTAGTCCATACCGATCACCCCTGTGCTAGCTAGAGGTAGGTAAGGAAGCTTTAAAGGGACTGCATCTCATATAGGAGACTTCTGAGCATGTACAGTTGATTCATAAGAGGATTTCTATAGCATAGTCTTGAAAGATATCATACACTGATCACTACATATGACCTCTAGATTTTGAGGTTTGGAATTGGGTTTTTCTGTGTGTTTCACCCAGGATGGAACATATGATAATCAGGAGATAAGGTAAGATTTCACCATGATATGTCGAGCCATTCAAGATTCTGGAGAGAGCCAGGTCGATAGCCTATCCATTACAGTTACCTCAGAGGTACTAATCCATGCACGATATCTTCCATATATCTCAGCTGCCCCACTATCATTCAGATCTATCTCATGTTTTTAGCCCAAGAAGGTTTAGTTACAGGTTGATGCATCCTTTGAGGAGAATATAATTCATATAGTTGAAAGGGGTATGAATGTTATCTAAGGTTGGTCAGTTCCTATAATATGGGTGTTATGGTAGCATGGCCATTTATAAGATGATACTTGGGAGTGGGAGGCCAATGTACATGCTCAGTGTCCCAAATTGTTCTCAGATGAATCTTGACCACCCTTCTGAGGGAAATTCGAGGATGAATTGCTTTAAGGGGAAAGATTGTAGGAACCCATGTTTTCATATGAGGTATAGTTTCCTTATTTTTCAGTTTAAATACTTAAAAATGGCCTAATGTGTGTACCCAACTTGTTCACAGGTGTAATGAGGGTGTTCGAGGCTTTTTTAAATCCTAGAACCCAAGTTTGGTGTGTTTTAGGCCTGGAACATGATTTATGTAAACTATGAGGGGCATGATGAATATTTTAAAAAATCATGTTAGGGGTGGAAAGTGAGAAGATGTAGGCCACATGGTTAGTCCAAATCATACGGAATGGGTTGTAGAGCTGTGTGTCTAGGTCTGCAAGTTTTTGTAAATCTTGAGAGTGAGTTTTCTCACAATTTAGGCACATGTTATAAAATGCGTGAGGAAACTGTGTGGGTGCCCCTTGGCATATAGAATGTTGTGCCCAGTTGGTGCACGAAATTCCATACCATGTTCCTAAACCGCATGACCCTTAATATTTTAGGAATTTTTAATGATTTTAATTTAACTAAAATATAATTTATAACCAAAATCATTTTCTCTTCTTATGTATGGTAAAGGAAGGGTTTGAGAGCTATCCTTTGGTGTCTAAATTAGGATTTGAGCTTGGTTATCCATCTGATCTCTTATTCAAGCGCGGTTTGTATTATTAGATCAACATCAGTAATATATAAATTCATTTTCATACATTCTAGATTATTTTGTATATAAGTTTCACTATTTAGGTGCAAGATGATTTGTACTAATATTTCATTCTTCAGACGTTTTTAAAATTTTTCATAATCCGAGCTGAATAAGGACATGATATTAGATAGTCACTACACTACCAAGCTAAATTATTTGTTCTATACCTTTCTTTTGAATTTTTTGGCTTTATTAGGCTACCTACTGTTATTCCACCCATCATACTTTTTGGTGCAACCCTAAATTTAAATGTTTTAATTGAATTAAAGTGTTTTAGACCTTTTAGGGATTTCCTTAGGTCTCATTGATATGTAATTGTGATTTTTTTCCAACCCAAGGACACCCATAGGGTGCGCCTATGAATTTCTCCATGGTTATTCCATGTTAAAACATCCAAGGGGTGTGTTTTGAGATTTCCTAGTTATAGGAAGCCTTTAATAAATTAAATGAGTTGAATGGGATGGTTAAAATATGGATTTCTCCTTACCTTATTAGAACATGTTTAAATAGAATTGGTTAATTGTTTAATTGGACAAGTGGCTTATGTATAAATGTGAATTTGAGTTAAATGAGTGGGTATGCTCCTTAAATTATAGGTTTTTGAATTATCAATAATGAGTGGGTATACTCAATATATATTATGATCATGATTTGGCATACATGTTTGGGTATAATAATGAGATATATTTGGTTTTTAATGTGGTTAATGCGTAGGTATACTCATTGTATGAGTTGAATAAGAATGTTTATATATGATTGGGTGGACTCATATTATATTGAATGAAAAATGATATGAAATGGATGAATACTTGTATCGATTCCATGGATGGATCTCTATAGATCTTGAACACGGTAGTGGATGCATTGGGTTAAGTATGCCACCCTTGGGTCTTGATTCTGTGGGATACCATGGGCTTTGCTAACCCTTGGATCCAGCATGCTTGTACTCATGTAGGAAATGTATGGTATGACATTCTCATATGACTCCAACCAGTGTCTATATCGAGTTTCCATTGAGATTCTCCTGGGACTCGATGAGGATACCTTGGTTCTTGAAACCTTTTATCCATACCTTCGTGGTCTGACACTTTGATGTATGACACAACTATGGTATTTTGATACATTCGATTATACGACTTGGCTATGGATGCATGACTCTGGGAGTATATGGAAAGGACATGGTGGTGTGACATGATGGGATAAATAGAAAGGCTTTTTTCTTTACTTATGAATTTTTTATATAGCTTCCTTATATTAAAGATTGAAAATATTTTATAAGGGTTCCTTGAAAGGCTAGATAGTACCACTTTCTTAGTAGTGAACATGCCATGAGAACTTTATTTTTCATTTATTCTTATATGCTTACTATTTACCTGCTTAACTTTTCATATTACACTCCATTAAAATGTATATATCTTGGTTGGTTTCCTATTGAGATGTTATATTACACCCTGTTTAGGCCTCCCTTGGGGACCCAAACAGATTATATGGTTGCAGGTTTTGAAAAGTGAAAGTTCCCTAATACAGGCTGTTGATTTCTATTAAGGAGTAGGAGAGCATGGGACCAACCCAAGGCTTGTTATGCTACTGAGATACTTTTTTGTATTTTGTATACTTGTATTGAACATATTTCCATGTACCTTTTTTGGTTGTTTTCTAGATACATGTATCATTTTCATCATTATATATGAGACCCTTATATTTTATTTATATATCTTTTCCTTGTTTACTATATAGTTGTGTTATTGTTTTATATTATTCTTCTATCTTCATGTTATTGAATTCTGATGTGATAAACTCTGTTGATGAGGGAATAGTCTCTCTAATGCCACACGTAGGCCCTCACTTCTAGTCGTAAGATGTTTTCATTTGGGGAGATGTGATTAAGGCCTTATGACCCACCATGCTGAGGGAACTGTTGAGTGGCTTTCGGATTCGAGATGTTACACCATTTTCTTGAAATAACACCTATAATAAATAATGATATCAATACTCATGGAAAATATATAAATTTTATTTAATAGTAATAAAATAAAATTGGTGTTGGAATTGAGTAGATCATGGACATATTAGGGAATCTGAACTAGGTTTTGACTAATAACCTTTCACATATGCAGAATCATGATGTTTTGAGACATGATATAACTATATTGGATCATTTTATATGATTAAATCCCCCATATTTTAGTGGAAATACAAATCTAGTAGTAGCTAAGAAATGTATTAAGTACCTTGAAAAGATTTTTCTGGCCTTTGGATATGATGAAATGGTAAAGGTTATACTTGAATTATATTGTATCAAATGTGATATTGGTCAATGGTGGTCATTGATATAGAATACCAAGTAGGAATAAGTAATAGAACACATGGAATAGAGATCATTTAAAGTATCATTATTTGAAAAAAATTCCCTCATGAGAAATGAACTGAAATGAAGAGGAAGTTCCTCAACTTAAAGAATAAGGAATAATATAGTTTTGAAAAGTATGAATCCACCTTTAAAATACTATAATGGTGTGCTACAGATTATATATGTAATAAAAAAATTAGTATTTACCATTTCTTTGAAGGTTATAAGGAAATTATCTGAAAAGAACTGGTTTTTGAAACTTTTTCTTGATATGATGAAATATTTTTATGCACCATCAAAATAGAGAAGGAATTTTCTAGATCCTATATATTCAATTGGAATCTAGAGAAGAAGAGGCTGTATAAACTCTAATAAAAAGGGAACATGTGAAAGAAGAAGAATATAATGAATCAATTTCCATCATGTGAAAATTGTAGAAATAAATATCCTATAAAATGATTGAAGGGAAAGGGAGTTTATTAAAAGTGTAAAGATAAGGGTTATATAGATAATGAATGTAAGGGAAATAAAGATACCACAGATATCCAATTATTCAACTATAAAAAATGGGGCATTATTCAAACTAATGTCCCAAGCATAAATGTAACTTATTATATAAGAGGATAAGGGGAGAAGACCAATATTATGTTATCACTACAACTTAAGTTGATGTTTCTAAAGATGTGGTGGAAGGTACTATAATCATATATTCAAATTTAGCTAATGATTGATTTGATTTGGGATCCTTTCAATCTTTTTTATCATCCATGTTTGGAAAGAAAACTAGATATTTACCTAGAATCTTAAGAAGATATTTTTCAATAAAAACTCATAGTATAAATCTCACTACAACAAGGGTGTGTTAGGAAGTTCCCATTATGAATCATAAACATGATCTATTTTTGAATTTATTATTATTCCAATGGTTGAATTGGATAAAATCCATGGTATGCAATGGTTTTCAAAATTTTATACAAAAATTTATTACAAAGAGAAAGAAATTATGATTTGTGATGAGGATGTGGAATTAGTTGAATTAGAGAAACAACTAGGGGTGTTGTGTAATAAGAGATTTATACATCATAGTGTTTCACCTTGTGAAGACCCTATTATTTTCATTAATAAGAAATATGGATCTATTAAAATGTATATTGATTAAAATGAAATAAATTATATTATGATAAATAATAAGTATCATCTAACTCACATTGACGAATTATTTGATCAAATTCACAGAGCTCAATATTTTTCAAAGATTGAAATTTTTTATGAGTATTATCAATTGTGAGTAAAGAAAGAAGATGTTCCAAAGTAAACATTTTGAATGAGGTATGGAAATTATGATTTTATATTACTTGCATTTGGATTGACCAATGCACCCTTTATTTTTATGGATATAATGAATACTGACTGGCTGAAAATTAAATTTTTATTTTCCAAACACTTTTAAGTAAAAAGTGAGAAATCATGGGTTAAACCATAGAAAGGGATTATAGAATCATTAAAGTATAATCTAAGACTACCAGATTTAATCTCCCTAAATAATTTCTAGGAGATATTGTTCACCTAAGTGTTGGGTTCCTCCATAAGAAGATATTCGACCCGACAAGTCAGCTTGTCCCAAGACTGGATGTACTCCTCAAGGTTGATATTCCCATTATTGAAACCCCCAACTAATATTAGGTCCTTCTTGTCAATCCAGGTATATTTCTCCTCATTGAGAGTCACCCTTAAGGATATCCCCATCATTTTAGCAGCTTCTTCTTCAGTGGCATTGAGAGACAAAAAATGTTCAACCGCTTCTTCACCCGAGCTCATGAGTAACTCCAATGATTGCTCAATCGCATCCTCTGACTTACACTGATTTTCCTTCTGCTTGCCTTTCAATTTATTTTCCGACCGTGTCTCTATCAGAGGAGGCAAATGAGAATAATATTTCCTCTCTTTGCAGATGCCCTTCCCCCCATCCGTTTCTGACTCCTGAATCGGATTGTCGGTCATTGTAGCAAGTTGTAAATCTTGGTTGAAGCCACTATCTTATAGCTCAGGTTCACCATCAACATATTCAGTATGAATCTCATTCATCACAACAGAAGTTTCTGGAGACCTGTCCCCCTCCTGTCTCGGGTCATCAACTTCATGGCACTCAAAATGATTACAAACTGTTACCTTTGAACTGATTCTTTCTGGTCTCACCCCACTTGCTGCCTTCACATAGCCAACACTATCGGCATTGTGTGGAATTGCCACTGCACCTACATCCCACCTATCAGTACCACCCTTTACAACCAAAACATTATGATCTGTATTCTTTTTAGATTGAACAATAGCTTCAGAAAATCTAGGCCTGTCTTCAGAGAGACTACCCAAGATCATAGAACTCTCATGAAGTACCATCACCGCCTCAGGAGTTTCTCCACTCAAATCACATGTCAATCTGCTAAAAATCTCTTGGAATTTCAGATTAAGAGGTAGATATGGAGGTTGCTTCGGACTCACTAGATTAGTTCCAACATCCTGGACCAACTGTTTAGATTTCAGTAATACCTTATCCAAATAGGAGTTACAAGCTACCCTCAAGGCATAGCTACCCTGAATCCTAGCGGAGGCCTGTTCAACTGGAATCAGATTAACAGGAGCCTTCACAGCCGGTATCCCGCGTCTACAAACCGCACTCTTATGCCCCAACCGATTGCACTTGGTGGGTATAATGAATAGAGTATTCTAGAATATCTTAATGATTTTGTTGTGGTGTTTATTGATGTCATTTTGGTTTATTCTAAAATCTATAAGAACTATGATAATAACTTTTGGATTATTCTTATGACTCTTAGAAGAAAAGATTTATATGTGAAATTTATAAAGTGTAGATTTTGGCTTTAGAAAGTTTCTTTTTTTGATCATATTGTCTATATGTATGGAATCTTAGTTGATCATGTGAAGATAAAGGTAGTAAAATAATGGTTTACACCAAAAAACATAATCAATACATGTATTTTCATTGGTTTGATAGGTTACTATCAACAATTTTTCCAAAATTTTACTTGATTTTCTAACCTGTTAACCAAGCTTACACATAAAGGGGTTAAGTTCATATAAATAAATAAACATGAAGAATGTTTTGATGAACTAAAGAGGATATTGGAAAATGCATTGAATTAGACTCTAAAATCTAGAAATGACGGGTTTGTGATATAGAATGAAGTATCTATGAAGGGACTCACTTGTGTCCTTATACAGAGTGATAAAGTTGTTGCCAATGTATTAAGGCAGTTAAAGGACCATGAATAGAAATATCCACACCATGATATTGAGTTGGAAACTATAATATTTTATTTAAATATATGTATACATAATTCCCATGGTGAAATATACACTATTATAAACAGTCTTTTAACAATGCTAATTTTTTTTCTTTATCAGTGATAGAAAAGCGCTAACAACTGTAGCATGATTAAAAAAATTAGGATTTTATCAGTGTTAGAAAAGAACTAATAAAGGGATCCTTTATCAATGATGATTAAGGACCTCATTTATCACCATTTTTTTAGTACTAATAAAAGTTTCCTTTATTAGTTCTTAGAAAAGTGCTGATAAAGTGGTCCTTTATTAGTTCTAAAACAAGCACCGATAAAGGGGCATGCTACAATGTGCTATAATAGTACATTGCAACACCATAAATAGAAATAGAAAGTAGAAAAATAGGGCACACACATATATTTTCAATGAAATAAAATTTATATCACAAATACAAGGAAAACCACTATATTATATAAATTTCAAAAATTGGTTTATACAATTACACGAGTAAATACAAATTATCACATACATTAAAAAACATAAATGTTCCTTTATCTTTTTCCCCCGAACCCGAATCATGATATTATAGAAAAATCCATACATACTTGAGAAAAATAATGTATCTATATAAAAAAACAATTCTTATGTTAGTAATAATATAAATAAATAAATTAAATAGAAAGTGTTAATTTTAAACTAAACTTTGTGTCATACTAGGAACACTGTCTATCAGATTGAGTTGCAGTTGATTCTTAAATGTCACACCATTTCTTTCTTGTCTTCATGAATGATATATGTGAAAATTAACTAAATAAGTATAAAATAAAATTCATAATGAAATTAATTATTTAATATTAGATAGAATTATTAAAAGAAATATAGGCTTGTTTGCTTGGTTTTGACGATGTGATGTGCATTTTAAACTAAAATTACACTTATATATTAAAAACACACACTTGGAGTCATACTATTCACACCATGAATAATATTGATTTGAGATGATTCTTAGAAATCCCAAATTACTTATGGATATTTTTCATAATTTATTAAAAAAATCCAAATGCTTTTTATTAGTTTTGAATACGTCACTTGTGTTTTTTACTAACATGTCATTTTAATCTAAAAACACATACTTTTAGTCAAACTAGCCACATAGTGTGTTAGTTTTATGTGAGAATGATTCCTATGCATAAAAAATGACTTATGAATAATTTTTCTAAATTATCAAGAAAATATGAGCCCATTTTCTCGGTTTTCAATGAGTGACATTTTTTTACCTAAAATGTCAAATTTAAGCTGATAACAGACAGTTTGAGTCACATCAAGAACATAATCTATCATATTGAGGTGTGTTTGATTAATATACATGAAAAATGACTTATGGAAAAATCTCATTAAGTATCAAAACAATAAGAATGTGTTTGCTTAGTTTTTAGTATGTCAGTTGTATTTTTTTACTAAAATTAATGTCAATTTTAAATAAAAAGACACACATGGAGTCATACTGGTCATACCATGAATCATATTGAGGTGTTGATGATTCCTAAAAGTTCAAAATAAATTATTTATTTTTTCCAAAAGTATCAAAACAATCCAAATTCTTTTTTTTTGATTTTGAGTACATCACTTGTGTTTTTTTACTAAAATGTCATTTTAAACTGGAAACAAAAACTTTAAGTCATACCAGTCATATAATGTGTCATTTTAATATGAGACTGATTCCTACACATCAAAAATGACTTATGAATCATTTTCCTAAATTATTAATAAAATCCAAGCATGTTTTCTCAATTTTCAATGAGTGACACCTTTTGAACTAAAATGTCAATTTTAAACTAGTAATATACACTCTGAGTCATACCAGGAAGTTCATTTATTAGATTGAGGTGAGGATGATTCATAAACATAAAAAATGACTTATATATCATTTTTATAAAGTATAAAAACAATACAAATGTGTTTTATTAGTTTGGGGTAGTTTAGTTATCTTTTTTATTAAAACTAAAGTAAATTTTAACTAAAAAGGCACACTTGGAATCATAATGGTCACAATGTTCATCATATTGAAGTGAGGATGATTAATGAATGCCTCTAATTACTTATATATCATTTTCCTAAATCACCAAAACAATATTAATGAATTTTCTAAATTTTGAGTACATCACTTGTTTTTTTATTAAAATGTTATTTTAAAAAGGAAACATGCACTTTGAGTCATACCGATAACACAATGTGTGAGTTTGAAGTTATAATGATTCATACACCTAAAAAATTAAATATGATTTATTGTAATAAATTATCAAGACAATAAAAGTGTTTTTTCTAGGTTTTCAATGAGTGACACTTTTTAACTAGAATTACAATTTTAAACTCCTAACAAACACTTTGAGTCATACCAGGCACATCGTGTATCAGATTAAGGTAAAGAAGATTAATACATGTCAAAAAATGAATTATGTATCATTATAATAAATTTTAAAAACAATTAGAATGTGTTTTCTTGGTTTCAAGTAGGTCAATTGTCTTTTTTACTAAAATTAAAGTCAATTTTAAATAACAAGACACACTTGGAGTCATACCGGTCACACCATACATCGAATTGAGGTAAGGATGACTCCTAAATGTCTCAAATGAATTATGGAACATTTTTATAAAGTATAAAAATAATATTAATGTGTTTTCTTGATTTTGAGTATGTTAATTTTGTTTTTTACTAAAATGTATTTTTAAACTGGAAACACACACTTTGAGTCATACCAGTCACATCATGTGTCAGTTTTATGTGAGACTAATTCCTAAAAATAAATAAATGATTCATGAATAATTTTTATAAATTATAAATACAATCCAAGTGAGTTTTCTTGATTTCTAATGAGCAACACTTTTTGACCTAAAATGTTAATTTTAAACTGACAACAGACACTTTGAGTTATGTTAGGAACATCATGTATGAGATTGATGTGTGGATAATTAATACATATAAAAAATGACTTATGAATCATTTTAATAAAGTATAAAAATAACCCAAATGTGTTCTACTAGTTTTGAATAAGTCGGTTGTCCTTTTTACTAAATTTAATGTTAATTTTAAATAAAAAGACACAATTGGAGTCATATCGGTCACACCGTGCATAAAATTGAGGTGTGGTTGATTAATAAACATACAAAATGACTTATGGATCATTTTAATAAAGTATAAAAATAATATGAAGGTGTTTTTTTGGTTTTGAGTGCATCACTTGTCTTTTTTACTAAAATGTTAGTTTAAACCGGAAAAATGGACTTTGAGTCATACCGGTCACATCGTGTGTTGGTTTGATGTGAGAATTATTTAAACACATAAAAATGACTTATGAAGTATTTTCATAAATTATCAATATAATATGACTGTGTTTTCTCAATTTTCAGTGAGTGGTACTTTTTGAACTAAAATGTCTATTTTAAATTGATAACGGACACTTTGAGTCATACTAGGAACATCATGCATCCAATTGAGGTGTGAATGATTCTTACAAATCCAAAATATATTATGGATTTTTTTAATAAATTATCAAAAAAATCTAAATGTTTTTTCTCAGTTTTGAGTACGTCACTTCTCCTTTTTACTAAAAATAATGTCAATTTTAAATGAAAAGTCACACTTGGAGTTATACTGATCACACCATGCAGGAGATTGAAGTGTGTCTGATTCATACATGTCCCAAAATACTTATGGATAATTTTACTAAAGTATAAAAACAATACTAAAGAGTTTTATCGGTTTTGAGTATGTCACTTGTCTTTTTTTACTAAAATGTCATTTTAAACTAGAAACACCCAATTTGAGTCATACCGATCACATCGTATGTCAGTTTTATTTGAGACTGATTCCTACATGTCAAAAAAAACTTATGAATCATCTTAATAAATTATCAAGACAATCCAAGTTCATTTTATTTGTTTTCAATGAGTAACACATTTTGAACTAAAATTTCAATTTTAAACTGACAAGAGACACTTTGAGTCATACCATGAACATCATGTATCATATTGAGGTACGAATAATACTTAAAGTTAAAAAATGAAATATTTATCCTTTTACTAAAGTATAAAAACAATCCGAATTCGTTTTCTTAGTTTTGATAACACCTATTGTCTTTTTTACTAAAATTAATGTCAATTTTAAATAAAATGACACACTTAGATTCAAACCGGCCACACCATGAATCAGATTGAGGATATTCTGATTCATAAATGTCTCAAATTACTTATTTATCATTTTAATAAAGTATTAAAACAATCTGAATTCGTTTTTCTAGGTTTTGAGTATGTCAATTTTGTTTTTTACTAAAATGGAATTTTAAACTGGAAACACACACATTGAGTCATACTGGCCACATTGTGTGTCAGTTTGATGTGAGACTATTACCTAAACATCAAAGATAAATTATTAACCGTTTTAATAAATCATTAATGAAATATGGTCAAATTTTGTTGATTTTTAGTGAGTGAAAGTTTTTGAATGAAAATTTCAATTTTAATCTGATAATGGAAACTTTGAGGTATACTGGGCATATCGTGTATCTGATTGAGGTGAGACTAATTAATACACCTAAAAAATAAATTATAGATAATTTTCATAAAGTATAAAAAAAATAAAAATGTGTTTTCTTGGTTTTGAGTATGTCAGTTGTCTTTTAACTCAAATTAATGTCAATTTTAAATAAAAATACACTCTTGGAGCCATACCGGTCACACCATGCATCATATTGAGGTGTGGATGATTTCTAAATATTCCACATGACCTACAGATAATTTTATTGAAGTATAAAAACAATATGAATGTGTTTTATTTTTTTTGGGTAATCCACTTTTATTTTTTACTAAAATTTCATTTTAAACTAGAAACACACACCTTGAGTCATACCAGTCAACTGCAATGCACCTGAAATGATTTCTCATCATGAAGACTAATGAAATAATTATATGTTTCATACTTTATAATGTGCGAATAACTAACTGGTGGGTGGGGCTTTACTTTTCCCTCAACATCCCTAATATGTAATATGGTATGAAGAGTTCAAAAGCCTATATCCGATTTTCCAGTGTCCATTAAGACAAATTTCTTATGGAAATATTCTAAAATAAATGAACTTTGTAAAGTATAATGAAAATTAAATCAACATGTTATTATATAATTTTGAAGTAAAATAGAGAAATTATATTGTAACATTACCTTTATATCTTCTAAAAGGGTTTCCTTCATTATATCCTGGATGTGGAACCATGAATAAATATCAATCAGAGCATTCATCCTCATTATAAACCCAACATAACTAATGAAAATTGACTTTTTGGGGTCAATAATTTGGCTGTGCTGATTCCATATAACTTTAAATTTTATACCCTTACTTTTTTCCTTGATAATTTTATTCAACACTGTGATGTTGCAACTTTATTGTTTTTTTTCATAAACATTATGTTGATCCCATAATAATTATTTAGTTTTAGCATCAACAATCTATTATTACCTAGGATTGGTGAAATCATCATGTCCATAAGACATAGTTATTCTTCATGAGTAGTCAAATATTTAATTTAGATTATGTTAATGAAATATATAATAAATAATATTACGAGGAAAAGAAAAGTATATTGAAAAACACTTTAACCTTATCATTGAACTCTATTTTTTAAAGGATGAAGGGATTTTGATCCATTATAGAGAATCCAAATCCTCTCTTTGTGGTCTCATCTAACATACAAGTCATTGTCTACATTGGGACCAATACAAACTGATTGTGATCTTCCAATGATTGGGTCATCCTTGATTGAATATTCATATAACCCTATAGTTGTTTTAGTCTCTAATAGGACAATTAACGAATTATTTTTTACACTATCTAATACATAAAATACTTTCAACACTTTTGATGCCATTATGAATGAATGATCATTTTCCCCTTCCACCCTGAAATTCACCTCCATGAAGCCCATTTCATCAAATTTCACCGAACTCCTACTATCAACCCATTTTCAATAGAAAATCAGAACATGAAATGTTATATAATCCAACTCATATATCTATTTTAAAATGCAGAAATATGACATATTCACACATATTCGAATTATATCCTTGGAACCATATATGTACATTACTTCCACCACAAGTGCAACTCAACTGTTTTTCATCACAATTCAATCATCGTGTTCTTTTGTATAGAACACATAACCATTGATTAGAAAACCAGTGTATGATATAATATTTGAATTTATTCACCTAGGTAGCTATCAAAGTCATTCAATAATTGAATTCATTTTTTCAAATAACTCCTTATAAATTTGATTTCAGAACCATCCTATAAACTATTGATTTTGTGTATTTGATATCCATCCTTCAGCCCTTGATGGATTTAAATATCTAAGAATTGATTTGTGGGATTCAATGCATGGATAAACATCTTAACTATTATGTAAAATGTAAATGAGAACTTTCTACCACTTGTAACATCATCTCTTCTGAAAATCCCTTCACCCATAAGGCGTATGCTATGATGAGACTTTGAGAGATCGATGCTGTCAACATCTTATAGGTAATCTATACAAAATGCATCAGCTTATTCAAAAATATATCATTATACAATACAAACATCTAGATGAATTTGATTCTTGACATTCCATTTCAAAATATTTATATACAATTTAATGGGGTACATCCATGTATAATGGACATGACCACATAGTTGAACCTCTCTAACCCAGTGAACCATCAGGTGGACCACTATATAAAATAATGATGGTGGGAATAACATATCTAATTCACATAATATGACTTAAAACTCAATATCCATGATTGTAAAATTTATCGGGTCTATCAATTTACTGCATATGGATTTGAAAAAGAAGTAGAGTTTGGTTAATGTATGTCATACTTTTTTAGGTAGAGTGCAATCAAAATAAATGAGCATCTAATCAAACATTAAAACCTGAAAATCACATGAATTTAGTCCCTCTAACTTCAAATTAATAATTTAAATGAAATTATTTATATTTTATGAATACCCCTATGTGACTTTTACACTATTATGGGAAATAAAAAAGTGTAATTTTTCCTATCTGGATAGAATATAAGCTATTGGAGGAAGAAAAGTTCTCCCTTTACCCTTAATCGGTTCGAACTCTTCCCTTTTCCCAATGTCAATTATGTCCAACCTATCCTTGATTCCATATTCCATTTTTCCAGGAACATTTAGTAACATTCCAATAAAACTATCAAATATATTTTTTATATACATGACCCTAGGAAAATGTCAGACATACAAAAAATTCTAATACAGTAATTCAAATAAAATTGATATCTTATTCCAACCTAATTTTTTAATGTTTTTTGAAACTAGTTTACGAAAATAGTTTCAATATATTTTACTTTATCGAATATTTGATAACCTGTTAGTGGAGAAAATGTTGTAAGTTGTTTGGTATTCCCATCGAATGCTGTCATCCAGGATCATTATTTATGTCATTGAGGTAAAAATTTCTGATGTCTTAAAAACATAGTCTTTGAGAAATGTTTCAACCAAATTGAGTGTGTAGATTCTTCACAAATGTAACACCCCAACATTCCTTTAATTTTATAACATGACAAATATCCATAAACTGGAAAGTCATTTATCGACCCATACAACATGACCCTTAATGTGAATTCTTTAATTCTATGAGCATCATACATTGTAACCCCAATATCCCAAATCAATTTCATACCATCAATCAATAAATCCAAATAGAAATAAATATAATTACTAGGTTTCTTTAGTCTAGATATAAGTAGAGACAATATAATTTATTTTTTCTTTATGCATAACCATTGTGAAAATTTATAATTTACCAACATGATGGGCCATGTACTGTGGATACTACTCTGTACATCGAAAGGATTTATTAAACCTATAGAATCTGTAAGATGAAAGTTTCTCGAGTCATTTTTAAATTAAAGAAACTCATAATTAATTTTCTTCCACTAAGGATAATATTCTGTATGACATAGGTTCCCATGTTTAATTATTGTATTTATATTCCATGTTAATTATATTGTGGTTTCCTAAAATCCATATAGTCTTCTAAACCATGGAATGATAGGAAAGTACAATAAAAATTTAAAAGTAATTGATTCATTTTTCTTTTATTGATCCAACATGTACTTAGGGAATTTTATGAGTGATTCATGGTTCTTGAGAAACAATCTGTAACCAATTGGACAAGAATTTATTTTTTAGAGATCATTCCCACTGAATGTAACATTCATTTAGAATCATATGTTCAACCTGAAAGTTTATTTTTTTTGGAATCATATTATTCATGAGTCTAAATAGTTCTATAAAGATGTTATCAATCCACCCACTGTCAACTTTCAAATTATATAACTTTAATACAGCTGACAATGTTGTGTATTTAGTACAAATGGTATACAATGATATCTTAACAAAACTATTTAACTTGTAAAACAACATTAAAAAATCAAGAAGGTTTTCTTAAATTGATATTTCCATTTCTTCCATGTGATCTCTATCATTATTCACACTGGTATTCATATCAAATGATCCTTAAAGCACAAAATCACCCCAATCGGTGTGCACATTTATTTTTACCCATGTTTAGTCCAATGTTTATAGTTATGATCTATTTCATGAATATTTAAATGTTCTTCCAACTCTTTTGGACTAATTTTTCTTGAATAAAAATAATGTAAACATGGAAAAAGGATTTGAGAAGGGTTATATGCATGATTTTTTCAAACTTGATGAACTATTTAACTCCATATTCATACTATGTTTTCAAATGATTAGTGTGCATCCATTTTCAATCCATATCCATCCAATTAGGTTTATAAAAAATATTTAGTTTTTATAATAAATAAAAAAATACACATAAGATATTAATTATTAAAGGAGAAAGTTATAGATAATTTTAATAAGGGTAACCAAACATTTGTTTTTTTCAAATAATTTCAGTATGCTTTTAAGGATATAGGTAATTGAATTTAAGAAAATAATTATGCTCCTATGGTAGGTGTTATCTTCTAAATTCATTAAAAATGATCATCGGTACCTAGTATAGGATTCCTACAGATCAGAGTAGTTTAAGAAAAATAAGTTCATGTTTAGAAGTGATAAGGGATGAGTCTCAGAAAATAAAATTCAATAATAACTATTCAGGAGATGAAGATGATGAGGATAATTATTTTCTCCTCAAACTTTTTAAATCAACACATCTTTATTTAAAATTTCAAATATCATCTCAAAACCACTTTCAAAATTCCAAAGGATGTTTTTTTAATATTTAAAACCCCACTTGGAATCTGTTTTTTAATTCCACATGAAAAGCGACCAATTTTTTTCAAAACGCTTAATGGGATACATGCCCCCTTTTATATAAAAACTATTAACATCAAGTGAAAAATTATAAAATAATATTCAAAAACTATTAATAATAGATTAAAAGTTTAAAACCATTTCTATGAAAAGATTTACATTTTGAAATGTTTAAAAATTTACAGCTTCACATTGAAATAAATTTATGAGTATCAAAACACCGAATCCATTTTAGTTCATTTTAAGGGAAATCCTAATTTTTTTTATTTCAAACCCACTTTAACATTTAAAAACAAGTTTCCATTTTCAAAATTGAAATTTAAAGCAGGGATGACCATAAAAATTCAATGTATTCCCCCACCCTGTCTAAAGCAAAGCATGATTATTAAATATTTCTTAGACATTTTATAAAGATGACATGGATAAAACATTTTTCAGATGAAAATAGTAAATTAACAACTTAACTATTAACATTACTATCCTGGACTACATGCCTAAATACCGAGGTTGTCATGGGATTATTTCAAAATTTAATCAAGGGACTATTCATGTATTGCAAACCAATTTCATCAAATATCACATAAGAAGCCAAAAATCCAAGCTTTCACATGCCATACAATTTATTCAAGAATCAACATCAAGAATTTTTTAAAAATATTCATGACATTGAAAAATATTTTCCAATATATCATGAGGTGTTAGATGGATTTCTTGTGTGATATCAAGCTTAGGTTTGATTTGAATTTATCTGAGTGTGAGTCGAATTGGAGGTGCTCTAGTACCCTAGGGGAGAGAACAATAACATATTGAATTTTTTTGTTAAGGAACAAGCCATGAAGTTACACCAATTTTATAGTTTTTACATTATTGTGGGTCTTTATAAGATCATGAGATGTTTTTAGTTTTTTAGGAATTGGGATAAAGCAATGAGATAGCGCATCGACGAGCGCAACTAATCATTTTTTGTGAAAATTTATCCAAAGGGGGACCAAATAATGTTTTTCATGAGATTGGGTGGGGCCATATTGAAACTACATTACATATGTTGTTAAAATTATATATTTATCCTTGAATTATTGTTCAGAGTTTTTTAAACATGTTTACTTGTTTTAAATAACGTGTTTAAATGGTATGAATATACATAGTTAAGTATTCCATTTTGTACCTTGAGATCATAACCTTAAATGGGGGAAAATATTTTTACAAAACCATCATTGTTATAAACTAAGGATACCATTTATCAATTACCAAGAAAGCTAGTTTGAAATATATATGGAGAATATGTTTTTATTCTTATAAGAAAATACAACCAGGAATTTTCCTAATATCGATCTTTAAAAATGAATAATATTTTAAACAATCTTATAGGAACCTTTATTAAACTAATTATTTTTTCTTTTTAAATGAAAAGAATCACTTGAAAATCATTTTCCTTAGACTACTGCTTATTTATTAAATACACACATTTAGAAATAACTTTTTGCATTTTTTTAAAGAAATGACACTAAGAAGGAAAACCCATTATAATGAAATGTAACTAAAATGAAATAAGTAAATAAAATTAATCCAAGTATGAAACTAAACTATAGAATATGTATGAAATAAAATTAAATAGGGAAATGATAAAAAACTTTCATAAAAGTGGAATTAGATATTAAAAAATATATATAATAAAAAAAGTATAAGCCACAACACATGGGGAGGAGATCAAACCTATATTTTATAAAGGTAAATGACTCACTCATAGAATTCTAGTCGGTTATGTGGCCAAAACATGTAATGAAACCCAAGCCTCTCAAGGAAACCAAAAATGACCCCTAGTTAATACCTTAATTAAGCTAGAGTAGCACCCATCTGTTTACCATCCTATCTATAGTCTCCCATGTTAAAACCACAAAACAATCCTCATAGGAATCATCCATTACATTAACAATAACCACCCAAAATTAAGAACACAATTGAAACCATGCCTTCTTTCGAAAACCAATTAGAAAGATCACTAGAAAAGTAATCATTTTCCTTGAGTCCATTATAAAAAAATTGGTAAAATTAAAACCATTTTTAAATGGAAAAAGGCATTTAGAAACCCATATTTTCAATCTTATATAAGAAAATAAAATTTAATCAATGTTTTTAATTTTGAAAACTTCTCCTTAAATGTTATAAACATATAAAATTACACACATACATATCTAAATAGATATCAATACAAATATTCAGATATTTTCATGTGAATATGAGAATGTGTCTAATATATATATATACACACAAATACATATGTATATAAGAATAAAACATGAAAAGAGGAATCCAAAACATTTTACATAAATAAATAACACAAGAAAAAAAATAAAACATAAGAAAAATTCTAAAAAAACCAAATTAAACAATATCATGAACTCATGAATTACCCAAATAGATTGCATAAATAGCCTCAAATAATTTTAATATACAAAATTACTTTATGAAAACCATTGTAAATATTTTATTGGCCAAAAATATAATTTATCCTTTGAATGAATATAAAAAACAATTCCAAATTCATATGAACCCGATTAGAAATCAATTATAATCCCTTAAAAACCTTGAGAAACAATCATAGTTAAATCCAATTAATCCCAAATAACAATTACAATTTTAGGGAAACCAATTTCAAACACCCAAGAATATGAAACAAATTAGGGAATAGATAAAGCATAAATAAAACTACCTAAGGATAAAATAGATCATGAAAAAACTTCAACAATATCGAGTGGAAGGCTTGAAGAATGAGGGAAAGAAACGATGGAAAATATATAGTCAACATCACCTTATATAGAACCCAAACAAGCAATCAACGAGTGAGGAAGTGGAGAAAATAACATTCCTTAGATTCAAGATTTGATTCTTCTAAGATAAATTAGAGATATCACGCGTGAAACCTTGGATTCATTCGAGCCTTGGATACATTTGAGGCTTGATTCTAGCCTTGATTCGAGTCTGGATTTGAGGAGGATGTGCGCCGACAATAGATGGATTCAAAATAAAGCTTGAGATATTGCGACTGAAACAGTCACGGTTAGGGATCTTTAAATAGATTGGGGAGAATTTTATTAGCACTTCCAAAATGTGCTAATAAAGATACCATTTATGATGGCTAAATTAATAATTATTGATAAAATCTATCTTCATTAGTGTGAAAAAAGTGCTGATAAAATCCATCTTTATCAGTGCTAATTATCTTTATCAGTGCTAAATAAGCACAGATAAAAGGCATCTTTTTTAGTGATAAAACTTTAGCACTAATAAATTATAAATATTTTTTTAAATATATTTATATATTTATATAATTATATATTATAATTTTATAATTATGTAAATATATAATTATTTATTTATAATTATATATATACTTTAAAAATATATATATTTTATTTATAAGTATAAATATATAATTTTATAAATATAGTAAATATACATTTATAAATATATTTATAATTATATATTTATTTATATAATTATCTATATATAGTAAATAAATATAAATATAAATATAGTAAATATATTGATTATATAAATATATTTATTATAATTTTATAATTATAAATATATTTATATCATAATATATATTTATATAATTATATTATATAAATATAAATATAAATATAAATATAAATATAGTACACATATTTATTATTTAAATATATTTATTATAATTTTATAATTATTTAAATATATAATAATTATTTTTTAATTATATAAATACTTTTAAAAAATATTTTTATATTTATATAATTATATATATTTATATAAATATATATAATAAATATATATAAATTTAAATATAAATATAAATATAAATATAAATATAAATATAAATATAAATATAAATATAAATATAAATGAAATAAATATATTATTTATTTAAATAAATTTATTATGATTTTGTAATTATTTAAATATATATAATTATTTATTTAAAATTATATAATTACTTTTAAAAAATAATATTTATTTATTTATAATTATAAATATATGAATTTATAAATATAGTAAATATACATTTATAAATATTTATTTAGAAATACATTTTTAACATTATTAATGAATATATAATCTTAAATGAACGCATGTTAAAAATAAGTGAAATTGAATAATTAAAAATGAGTACACTTTAAAGATATTATAAAAATGGACAAGTTTTATTAATTAAATTACCATTTTTTAAAAATATAGATATATATTAAAATAAATATAAATAGATATTAGAAATATTAAAACATCATAAATAAATAGATATAAATAAATAATAAAAATGATTAAATTCCCTAAAAAATAAAAAATAAAAAATAAAAAATATTAAAAAGGAATTAATAACTAACTGTAATAATATTAAAAATAAATAAATAAAATTTATCTATTAAAAACATAATATATAAAATGTGTCATGTTATAATAAAATTCTAAAATGAATACTAAAAGAATAAACTACATAAATATTTGGTGTATACGTTTCTATATAATATTTCATTAATTATGAAAATGTTTGTTTGTGTGCATTATATATAAAATTCATCAATTACGTATATATATATACATGAAATCAATGTTACACACATTTGATATATGTTAATTTAAAAAATCAATCAACATTCAATTATGTCCATTACTCGATGCAATAAGTCAGTATTTTTAGTTAATATTAATTTTTTATTATAAACCATTCTTCTCTAAATATATGACTTATTTAATGTAAAACATAAATATTTTTTATTATATAAATCATATTATATAAAATATTATTTCCATTCATATATATATATGAATATATTTCTATATTAAATGTATTAATGAATAATTATGTATAAAAACCACTCAAAATGAATAAGACAATAATATGTTTTTAATTATTACATTTTATTCATTTTCTATATTTATATTTAATATATATTAATTATTACTATTTATAATTAATATATATATATATATATTAAACTTATTATTTTTTATTAATAATTATTTCATTAATACTTTTTAATATTTTGTTTTAATTTATTCACTTTTAATTTTTTTGATTAATTATAAAAATTTATTCATTTTTAATTTTTTATTTAATTCTTACAATTTATTCATTTTATATATCTATATTTAATATCTATATTTATTAATATTTATAATATATATATATATATATGTATATTAAATTTATTCATTTTATCAATAATTATTTAATTTATAAAATGTTTTATATTTTTCTTAATTTACTCATTTTTAATTTTTATTTGTTTAATTATTTTATTTTATTTATTATACACACACATATATATATATATTTAATATATACTATTTATTAATATTTATAATTTATATATATGTATATTAAATTTATTCAATTTTTTCAATAAATATTTAATTAATAAAATTTTAAATATATATATTTTTTAATTTACCCATTTTTATTTTTTATTTGTTTAATTATTTCATTTTATTCGGCACCTTTATCAGCTATAAAAAACGGTAAATTATACCCTTTATTAGTGCAAATAATAAATCGCTGATAAAGGGTACCCATTATCATCTCTAAAAATAAAGTGCTAATAATGGGTACCTTTTATCAATGCTAAAGAAAAGTGATGATAAATGGAACCTTTATTATCTTTTTTTTGCCAGCACTGATAAAAACCAGTGCTGTTAAAGGCCTATTTTTTCGTAGTGATATGATATATACACAAACCATAAGAGTCCAAAATACATATTTTCATAGAAAGAGCTTAATATGAGACAAAGGAAATGGATGAAGCTACTCAAGGATTATGATTTCTTAATACACTACCACCTAGGGAAGGAAAATAAGGCAGCATATGCATTGAGTAGGAAAGATCATGGATTCCTAAACAAAATAAGGACTGATAGAGATCCTATGTTCATTGATTTAGTAAATATAGATATGAAAATTATTATAGAAGGGGAAAATCACTCTTTTTTCAAATGATTTCTAAACCATATTTATTGAAAAAGATAAAAAGTACTCAGCCTGATTATGAAAAATTTCAAAAGAAAATTAAAGCCTTGAACGATGGTAAATTAACACAAATCATATAATAATACAGTGTTCTAAAATTTGGAAAGAGGCTATGTGTTCCATATATACCAGAGATGCAAGGGGAATTATTGGATGATTCTCATAGTTTGAATTTCTCTATACACCATGTTAGAAACCAGATGTATAGGGATTTGATGAAACATTTTTGGTGGGATAATATGATGCAGTAAATTTATGATTATGCATTAAGATTCTTGGTTTTTCAATAGGTGAAGGCCGAGATACAAAATACTAGAAGATTCATGCAACGTCTACGTATTCCTATTTGGAAATTGGATAACATTACTATGGATTTTGTCACTAGATTACCAAATACTCCTAGAAAGAATAATGAAATATGGGTTATTGTTGATCACCTAACCAAATATACACATATCCTTAATATAAGAGAAGATTTATCACTTGAGTACCTTGCACAACTCTATATTAATGAAGTTTTAACACTTCATGGACTACCACTTTTAATTGTGTCTGATTACAAACCCTGATTTACATTTAAATTATAGAAAAGTCTTTAGAAGTCCCTTGATAATGAGATTTATTTGAGTACTGACTACTATCCTCAAACTAATATACATTCTAAAAGGACTATTCAAACATTAGAAGACATGCTGAGATCATGATCACTTGACTTTCAAGGTATATGTGATCTATATTTTTCTTTGGTAGTTTTTTCTTATAAAAATAGTTTCCATTCATGTATTCTGATGGCCATGTATAAAGTATTATATGGAATAGATAGCGTACTCTAACTTATTAGGATAAATTTGGTGAAAGGAAATGTATAGGCCCCTAACTTATTGAGGAGACAAAAATGATGGTAAATACTATTTAGGATCATATTAAATAAGCTCAATGTAGGGAAAAGAGTTATGTCGATAAATGAATGAATGATTTGAAATTTCAGGTGGGATATCATGTTTTCTTGAAAGTATCTCCATGGAAGGGTTTTATATAGATCAATAAGAATGAAAAAATGATCCCCAAGTACATTAATTTTTTTGAAATTATAGAAATAATTCGAGTTGTGTCTTACTGTTAGCTTCACTTTTGGGATGGCCACACCGAGAGGGGGTGAATCAGTGTTGGATGAATTTTTATCACTTTAAACTTTTATGAATTTATTATACCTTTGTTACTTATTCATTGAATGGTTCTCTATTATATTTTCCTTGTATTTATCAATAATTCACATAAAAAAATTAAATCACAATGGACATTAGAGTTTGTTAAAGAGGTTCATCTCCCTAAGGACTAGTCCCCACTGTACTGTTGTTATTATCACATTCACAAAAATTTCCTTTTATTATCAAGAAATTATCAAGTAAGGGGATTTCCTTGAACTCATCTTTCTAAACCAACCAAATTAAATTAAAGAGTGCGATTTCTTTCAATTTTTAAAATGTATTGGGCTTATACCACTTTGAAGCAAGATATAATGTGATGACTTGAGTCCCCTTGGATTACAAGAATTGATATTCTTATTCTCCTGTAATAATCAGATAGGATTCCTCAATTATCTTCTGATTTCTAAAAAATAGAAATATATTTTAGGTTGTATACTCATAATTTATTCTTCTTTTTATTAAAAAATATATCAAGATGATGTATACCAGTATTCTCAAGATTCACTGACCCAAAAATATATTAAAAAAATGTCATCTCATTCACAATTTATTCTTCATATTTTTATCTTCAATAGAAAATATGATATACTATATTACTATGTCGGTTCCTTAAAGTGTCTTTATGAAATCATATTTACATGAATGGAAGAACAATAATGTCTTATGCATGTATAATGTGTATCATTCAAGGAAAATATCAGCAGAACTTATGTCTTCTTGGTGAAGCACACAAAGGTATGATTATTCAATATCCTTTATGGATGTGTGCACCATCCTTAATTAAATGGTTTGTACATGCATAGATATAATCAAGTTTCTTGAAATGAAATAGTACACATGGGTCATCACTTTACATGCAATCATACACACTATTTATTATTTTTACTTGTTTATAGATCATTTAATGTTAGTATGTATAAGCACCTTCTTCTTTGCATAAGGTTATATATATAGATCTATTCTCTTCACCTAAACCAAACATGAAACTAATATTCTCTTCCTCATGAAATTATGAGATTCTTTAAGGAATACTAAATCAATACTATCTTCAAGTAAATATACATATATAATATTATTAATGTAAGTTCATGCATGTAAGGAAAAAACCTTTATTGAATGAATAGAAAACACATAAACCGTCTCAAAAAACTCAAAAGATTTTTGTAGATCTTATTCTTTGTGAAACTCAGAAGGTTCATGATACTTATTCTTCATGAAAAAGGGTGCACGAAGGCTCAACTGATGCTCTATTTTTTAGATAAAAATGAGAGATCTCAAAGTATTTTTTTATCAAGATTGGTCTTAGGAGATCTATATTTATATAGGGTTCACTGCATCTCCTTCACATCTCTCACCAAATTAAAAACCTAATTTTATTCCATTTAAATAAACATATTTTAATTTCTGAAGATATTGTCTCTTTTAATTCCTTTCAATACCATGAAAAATGGCATCATTATCTTCATGATCTCAGATTATTCTTTCATGGAAATAACTTGTTGGACTCCTCATGTGTTAATCATGTTTTAATGATCACAAATCTTGTTACTGTTAATTAATCTCAATCTTCATTGCACATCTTGCTAATTCTCTTCAATCTCAATAATAACTACACATCATGTTTTAATGATAAAAAATCTTATGATGTTAATTACTCTCTTTATTATTTACAAGTCTCATGCATGATCACAATTCTCACATATATTATCACACCTTTATATTTGTGATTCAAGCTCTTTTACTCTCTCGTGATTAAACTTAATCCATGTTCTGCATATTACTGTCTAAGTCCAAATACAGATATTTGTCTAAGTATGGAGACACCGTGAATGACTCACCGTGAAGGACTCACCGTGACCAGACACCGTGAAGGACTCACTGTGAAGGACTCACCGTGACCCAGACACCGTGAAGGACACACCGTGAAGGAAAAACCGTGAACCAAACACCGTGAAGAAGACACTATTTACTTAATCATTGTGACACCGGTTCTTAAGTTTTTGTCAATATTATTTAAATAATGATAACGGTCATATTTGTTGTTTTTAATGAATTTAATGTTGTTTAATGTTAGTTGTTGGAATGCCAGGAAACTGTATTTCGTACCTATGAAAAGTGAATCATTCCTACTGCCAGAACTCGTGGAATATAAGAATGGCTGAGATGCAGTACACAAAAAAGAGAGGAAATGTGCAAGTGTAAAAGCAAGAAAAGTGTGATGATACAATGAGAAGAACATACATACATCAAAGAATAATCCTGAACAAGAAGGATATTGAAAGAACTTCAGAGAACTCTCATGAGTTCAATCCAATACTGCTGAAGAACACACTACGAGTCAAGAGATCTTTTTCATTCCTGTAGAAGACAAGCTGACTATGACACTCTGTTTTTCAAACAGAAAAACCAGAGAAGGACTCAGAAGCATTCCTATTGAATCCAATGAGTCTAGAGCTACATTGATAATCACTGGAGCTTTATAAACTCTCATATATCTTCTCTACGTGATTTATTTATTAACTTTCGAGCAGTGTGGTGTACTCTGTATTTCGTATACACACACTGTCTTCTGCACTGAACTGGAGGATATCTAAATCCTCACTCCAAATCTCTTAATTCTTGTTTACCCACGTCAACTGTGGAAGAGGTCCTTGTGTGGCCTGGTCTTTGTTTTGTTTCTCACGAAGAATAGTGGTAGAGGTCCCTGTGTGGCCTGGATAGTTTTGTAAACTGTTGTTAACCCCGATCCAGGGTGTGGATCAAATTTATACAAATTTGAGAGGACTAAGTCTCGACTTGAGACTGAACCTCTTGTTATATCTGCTGTGCATCTTTAATTTAAGTTTAAACCATACTACATATATCTTATTTATTTCGCTGCTATTACTTTGAAATACAAAACTATTTTGAAGCTACTTTGATAGTTAAATTAGCAAGTGTTTACACTTATTGTAAATCAATAGGTTAGATTCAAAAGTTAGTTTGAACTTGTGGTTAAATTAACTGAGACCTAATCAATCTTTGATAAGCTAAGTGAACATTTACAATCTGTATAAATTCACTACAGTTTAACTTATTTTATAAATCGGGGAATTTTAACTAGAGAATATTTTAACAGAAGTTTTAATTAGAACTCAATTCACCCCACCCCTCTTGAGTGTCCACTTAGACCAACATTTGGTATCAGAGGAATGGTTTTTGTTTAAGGAATTTCAAGATACTCTGTTTTTCAACTGTGATTTTAGTTGCATCTTTAAAGATCTTAAACTTATATTAGTTCTAAATTTTTATCTCTTTAAATTATATTTCTAAAATCTCGTTATGGATAATAGACTAGAGGGTGCTGCTACTAACATGCCACCTTTCTTCAATGGTACAAACTATGCTCAATGGAAACTTAAAATGAAAATTCATTTAGAGAGCATGGGTTTTGATATTTGGACTACCATAGAATCAGCATATAAACTTTCCACTACTGTTAGATTCACTTGGGATGAACCTACAAAGACTGCTTACAATAATAATTGTAAAGCTATGAATTCCTTGTACTGTGCTTTAGGAGATGAAGAGTTTAACCGAATTTCTTCTTGTAAAACTGCTTTTGGAATTTGGGATAATTTGGGTGTTTCTCATGAAGAACAACCAATGTTAAAGAAATGAGATTAAATACTTATACTATTAAATATGATAATTTTAAAATGAAGGCTGATGAACCTATTTCTGATATGTATCTCAGGTTTAATGAGATAGTCAATGCAATTAGTTCACTTGGTAAAGCTGTTCCAACAAAGGAAAAATTATGAGGATTCTGATATGTTTACCAGAACAATGGAGAGGCACCTCTGTCTCAATCAGAGAGTCATGTGACATTGCTGCTCTACCTGTCAAAGAACTCATTGGTAAGCTTATGATGTATAAGGAAGAACTCAAGGTGAATAAAGAGGGAGATGACAAACCTAAGAGAAAATCAGTGTATTTCAAGACTACTGATTCAAAGAGCAAGGACAAAGATAAAGCTCAACTACCTCCTGATAGTTCAACCAGTGAAAATTCAGACTCTGATAGTGATGCTGAAATGGATCAGATAGCCAGAAGGTTTAAGAAATTTTATAAGAAGAAGAAATTATTCATAAAATCAAATTAAAAAGGAAACTATGACAAGAAGAGACATTGGAAGAAGGATTGGAAAAAGCTATATAAAAGTGATGAAGTTGTCTGTTATGATTGAAAAAGAAAAGGACTTATTAAAGCAGACTTCCCAAATCTCAAATTCAAGAATAAATATGATTACAAGGACAGTAAGTACAAAAAGGATATGAAGGCTACTTGGAGTACTTCTAAGGATAGCTCCAATGAATCTGAAGCTTCTGATACTGAAACCAGAAATAAGGCAAACATGTGTTTTATGACAAACACATCTGAGGAAACCCTAGATACTCCTGCTTTAAATTCTTATTATTCTGAAGATGATTCTGATTATGAAAATATGTCAAAATCTGAACTATTTGAATACTGTGATATGTTGGAGGAAACCTGTAATGAGGTGAAAGAAAAATACAAAGGTTTAAAGAAACAATATACTTTAACTGTTAAACATAAATCTGATCTTGACATAGAAATGGAAAATAATGCTCGGCTGCTTAAAGAAAACACTGAACTAAAAATGTATAATGAGAAACTTAGGAAGGATTTAGAGAAGTTCACAAATGGAAAGGATACACTAACTCAAATGCTAGGAAAGAAAGTTTCACCAAAATACACTACTGGAATAGGCTACAAACCTAGACAAAGACAGATTACTAAGAATAGATTTATTCCTAAATCTGGACAGAATACTGCTAGTTCTAGTTCTGGACATTTATATGCTTCAACTAGTTATTCACTTAGTTATAAATCTAATAGAGTTTATCTTTCAAAATCTTTTGATTCTGAAAATTATATGAGACCCATAAGACAAATATGGGTATCGAAAGCTTTGATTTCTAACCTATCTAGACCCAAGAAGATTTGGGTACCAAAATCATTTCCTATTTAAATCTGTTTTGTAGGAAACCTGCCTGAAGAGTTCCCACAAGAAGACATGGTATCTGGACAGTGGATGTTCAAGACATATGTCTAGGGATTACTCATGCTTTAAGAGCTTAATAAAGGTTGACAGAGGTCATGTCACCTTTGGTGATAATTCTAAAGGGAAAATCATCAGATTAGGACAGATTGGTAACACTGACTCAGTATTAATTTCTAAAGTTTTATTTGTTGATGGACTGAAATATAACCTGTTAATTATTTCTCAATTATGAGATGATGGTTTCAATGTCAAATTTGAAAATGATTCTTGTAATGTTTTTAATTATAAAAATGCTTTAGTATTTTCTGCCTTGCGAAATGAAAATGTCTATGCTGTTGATTTAAATTCCTTAGCTAAGAAAAATGTTACCTGTCTAAATGCTTTTCATAAAGAGTCTTGGTTATGGAATAGAAGATTAGGACACTACAATTTACACTCACTTAGAAAACTTACTAGGAAGAACTTAGTTAGAGACCTACCTAAACTTGAGTTTCCAAATGAAAAAGTTTGTAATCCCTGTCAAAAGGGAAACCAACATAAGGTTTATTTTAAATCAAAGAAAGAAGTTTAAACTTCTCAACCTCTCGAGTTGGTTCACATGGATTTGTTTGGACCATCTAGAGTTTCTAGCTTAAATGGGAAGCACTCTGTCTATTTCCTAGTAGATTACTTTTCTAGATATACTTGGGTATACTTCTTAGCTCACAAAAGTGAATCTTGTTCTTACCTTGTCAAATACTCCAAATCTGTAGAAAACCTTAGTGGAATTAAGATTAAAACCCTAAGAAGTGATCATGGACATGATTTTGAGAATCATGAATTTGAATCCTATTTCTCACACAATGGATATAGTCATAACTTTTCTTCCCATAGGACACCTCAGAAAAATGGTGTAGTAGAAAGGAGGAATAGAACCATGCAAGAAATTTCTATAACTATGCTTAATGAATATGACCTGCCTATTTACTTTTAGGATGAAGCTGTTAATATAGCTTGTTATATCATTAACATAGTCTTAATTAGACATGTTCTTAAGAAGACCCCTTATGAGTTCTGGAACATTAGAAAACCTAAAGTTAATTACTTCAGAGTCTTTGGCTGTAAAGTTTTTATTCTTAATACAAAGGATAATCTTGATAAGTTTTCTTCTAAAAGTGATGAAGGAACTTTTCTTGGTTATTCTTTAACTAGAAAATCCTATAGAGTTTTTAATAAGAGAACCAAATGTGTAGAAGAATCTATTCACATCAAGTTTGATAAAACTGATCCACATGAGCCTAAAACTTCTCTTGTAAATCTTGAAGAAGATTTATCTGTTCTAGACCTTAATGACAAATCAAATGAACCTGCTATAAAGAAAACTAGTTCTGGAAATTTTCCAGAACCTGCTTCTATTGATTCCTAACCTGTTTATGAACCTAAAGTTTCTAGTCATACCTTTACTAGATCAACTAGAATTCTAAAGAATCATCCTTTATATGTTGTTGTAGAAAATATTGATAGAGGGACACAGACTAGAGCTTCTCTTAGAAATCAGGTTGAACATCAAGACTTCTTGTCACAACTTGAACCTAAAAACATTTATGATGCTATTAATGATGAATTTTGGGTAACGACTATGCAAGAAGAACTCAATCAGTTTTAAAGAAATAAAGTTTGGAATCTTGTTGAAAGACCTAAGGACACTTTCACAATAGGCACTAAATGGGTGTTTAAAAATAAAGTAGATGAATCTGAAAACATAGTTAGAAATAAAGCTAGTCTAGTTGCACAAGGCTATAGTCAAGAAGAAGGTATTGACTATGAGGAGACTTTTGCTCAAGTTGCCAGATTAGAAGCTATTATGATTTTACTTTCTTATGCTCCACATCTAAATTTTAAACTATATCAAATGGATGTCAAGAGTGCATTCTTAAATGGATATATTTCTGAGGATGTTTTTGTTGAAAAACCACCTGGATTTTCAAACCCTCATTTTCCAAATCATATTTTCAAACTATCAAAAGATTTATATGGTTTAAAGTAAGCTCCAAGAGCTTGGTATGATAGATTAAGTACTTTTCTAATTTCTAAAGGTTTTACAAAAGGAATAGCTGATCCTACTCTATTTATAAAACGAATTTCTAAAGATGTTTTAGTTGTAAAAATTTATGTAGATGATATTATTTTTGGATCTTCAAAAACTAAATTATGTACTGATTTTTCTAAAATGATGCAAAATGAATTTGAAATGAGTTTAATGGGTGAACTTAAATTCTTTCTTGGTTTTCAAATCTTTCAAAATGATGATGGAATTATTTTAACTCAAAGTAAATATACTAGAGATTTTTTAAAACGTTTTGGATTGGAGAGCACAAAAAGTAGTGACACTCCCATGAGTACCACCTGTAAGATGGATCTTGATGAAAATGGTAAATCTGTTGATCAAACCACTAATAGAGGAATGATTGGAAGTCTACTCTACCTGACTGCTAGTCGTCCTGATATTATGTTTAGTGTGTGTATGTGTGCTCATTTTCAAGAAAACCCTAAAGAGTCACATTTAAATGCTGTAAAGAGAATTTTTAAATACCTCAAGCATTCTCCCAATTTAGAACTGTTCTATCCCAAAGGACAATCATTTGAATTAGTTAGTTATTCTGATGCTGATTTTGATGGATGTAAGTTATATAGAAAAAGCACCTCTGGAACATGTCATCTTTTAGGCAAGTCACTAATATCATGGTTTAGTAAGAAACAAAATTCTGTTGCATTATCAATTGCAGAAGCTGAATACATAGCTGCTGGAAGTTGTTGTGCACAAATTTTGTGGATGAAACACACATTACTAGACTATGAATATCAATTCAGACATGTCCCAATAAATTGTGTCAACACAAGTGCTATTAATATTTCTAAGAATCTTGTTTCTCACTCTAGGACAAAACATATTGATGTAAGACATCACTTTTTGAGGGATCATTATCAAAAAGGTGATATTACTTTGGAATTCATTAGTACTGAATATGAACTTTCTGATATATTCACTAAACCATTAAATTCTGAAATATTAGACTACATCATACATGATCTTGGTATGATTAACCATAAGTAAAAATCCTACTGATATTAACGTTTAATACTTTACTATACTTTACTTTATGGTTTCATACTTACTGTTTCTAATTTACTGTTTTATGCTCACAGTCTGACAACTCACTGTCTCACCGTGACTATATAAAATGCTCACTGTCTCACCGTGACGACTATAAACTGTCTCACCATGATGACTAGTTTTATGTCTCACTGTAATACCTACTCACAGTCTCACCGTGAGAATTATGTTTATTCTTATTTTAACCCATATCGCAGTAATTTTTATTTCACCACTATTTGATTTCCCGCGTTTTTGTTTTTATGATGTTTGACATTCCCAAATGATAAAAAATAAGGGTTTCATTTGATTCCTTACCTGAACTCTCTCCTAAACCTTCTCTTCTCTCTTTCCTGAACCTTCAGTGGATGCCAAGGATGAAGTGTCCATCTTCACCCTCGTCTGAGAAGCGCCGCTCTAAGAAACAGAAGAGGATACCGAGGATAGCTCCCGAAGGACCTTTAAACCCAAACTTGGTAAGACGTATAGTTGTACCTGAAAAAGAGGTTTGCCCTGAATGGTTTCTGTCTAGAAGATCGTTAGTTTTGAAAGTTTTAAGAGAACAAGGATGGCTTGAATGGTTCACTGGACAGAATAGACCGATTTACCCAAGGATTGTATCTCAATTCTATCAGTATGTGAAATTCTCTTTTGAGTTTAGAGAAAGATTTATGGTGACCAGCTGGATCAATGGTCAGAAGTACTCTTTGTCGTCATGTCTGTGGGCTGCATGCCTAAGAATTCCACATGAAGGAGTTTGTGAAGATTACCAGAGAGACCCTCCTCCAACAACCGACATCTTTGACCTGGAGACTTCTTTGGAAAGTCTAACTGGAAATGGAACCAAGTGAAGGGCCATAGCTGTTGAACTAGATGGGGAGACAAGACTTTTGTTCATGTTTTTTCAGAATTTGGTTAGTCCAAGAAAAGGGGATTTTGCTGTGATGAAGTATCAGGATGTGTTCCTGATTCACCTGTTGAAGAATGGCCATAAGATCAATCTGTGTAAGTATGTTATAAACCATATATGTGAGCTGATCAAAGTAACATCCAAATCCACCTCTATGTTTTATTCAAGGATGATTTCAGCTATGTTAGTTGCAAAAGGGATGGTTGGACCGAATGAAGAAAAATTAGAGGACCTTGATTACTTCCTGTCCATGCCTATCATCAGAAGGATGAAGATTAGATAGAATACCTAGAAGAAGCAGTGGGTTGAGAACAATGATCAAGTGTATAAAAAGTTTAATCCTGTTGACTATCCAAGAAGGCCTAAAAATCTATTTGATCCTGGTTTCGAACCAGATGAAGTGGCTGAGCTTTCAGAAGAAGAAGAACAAGAAGATGTAACAGCTGAAGTACCACCTAGAGAAGAACCTGAAATACCTCAAGGAGAGGAATTTTTTGTTGAAAAGGAAAGGACTATGGATCCTTCAGTTGTTCTTCATGTGGAAGAAGCTCATCCTAATGCTACAAAGAAATTGGTTTTTCCAGTTTCAGAACAGCAAGCAACCTTAGAGGAAGATCTTGTTGAAGAGAATATTTCTGTTGAGAAAGAAGCAAGTCTGGAAGCCCATCCAGTGGAACAATAGGCTCCTGAGATTATTCCATCTTCTGAAGAAAGGATGGAAATTTCCTTTAATTTGGAAATTCAAGAGTTCAATGAAGAGTTTAGGGATGATCCTGTGGATCTTGTCCATGTTCCTGAACCTCAAGAATCTGGAAGGGAAGCACAAGTTGAGGGGGAGGAACCTCAAAACCTCGATATTGTGGAAGCTGGATCTACTGAAGCTTATCAACCTTCTATCACTTTTTCTGTGTACTCTCGGGATGAGTTCCCAAGATTTTATGATGTGAATGAGTCACAGCAAGTGACTGCAACTGGAATGGATCTTTCTTCTCTGTTTCAACTGAAGTCCTTAGCTCATCCAGAACTAGAACCAGAGCCCCAACCTCAATCTGAATCAGAATCTGAGTCTGAAGATGACTCTGAAAATCAACCAGAATCTGAACCTCTACCTTTACCTACATCCTTACCTAAGCATCACTCCTTTGTGACCAAAGATGATCTGAAAGTTTTTGGAGAAACTTTGTTAGATAGAGTTGAGAAAATTGTCTCCACTCAACCTCGTCTAGTACCTCAGTTAAGTCAAGAAGATGCATCAATTATCTTGGAAAATATTATCTTGCATATTCAACCAAGGATGATCCGAGAAATTCAAGAAGTCAGAGTAGAGAATAAGATACTGAGTGCTAATGTTGCAAATCTGAAAATTATGGTAGCAAGTCTGTAGAATGAGTTATCTTTGAGATCAGAGCCTGCTCCTATTTCTGCCCCTGCACCTGTTACTGTTTCTCTTGAGCCATCTGATTCCCTCCTTGCTAGGGAAATTGTGTCTGAAGTTCATCCATATCTGCTTTCTTTTGATGAAAATATTGGAAAAAGACACACCAAGATGCTGGAATGCATGATAGAACTTGTGGAAAATCTGAATAAGCTTACAGATGAATACACTGGTTGCCTGCAAAAAGTGTTGAAACATCTCAATGTTCCAAATGAAACTGTCAAGGCTTCACCTGCTTCTGGTCAGACCTTCACACCTTCTTTGGATGATTCTATGCTGAGATCCATAATAAAGGAAGAATTTCAGAATGCCTTCAGTGGCTTGGATCTATCTTCTTTGTCAGAAGTGATTAAGAATAGTGATAGAGCATTGGACTTGGTTAGAATTCATTCTAAGATAACCAATGATGCTCAACAAGAGATCACCAAGAAAATAGATTTATATCTCTCCCGAATTTTCTCTAAAAGTGATATGACAGATCACTTTAGATATCTTGTGGAAAATTTGAGAATCCCTCTGGTGACTGAAGCTTTTAAAGCTCAAGTTCAAAAACTTACAGAGTTCACCAAATTGTTGGACAAATTTATGGAGAATAAGGATGATTTTGAAAAGGATATGCAATATGGTGGTGAAATCATTACTGATTTCATCAATATTTTGAAGCCGTATCTTCATGTACAGAGTACTGCTATTGTGGCTCTAGCTGCTGCACCCCTTCGACCTTCTCTACCTACCTTAGCCTCAACTGCCATGATAGTTATCCAAGATCTTTCTCAGATCCGACCAGTCATTCTTGACCAACCACAGCCTAGATCTTCTACTACTCCTACTTTGGCTACATTTGTTTTTGAAGGTCTACCCTTACCCTCATTGTCTACCACATCTATGTCTTCTTCTACTTCAACACCAGCTCCTGCTGCTGATAAAGGCAAAGACAAGGTGGATCCTTGAAGAGTCAAAGGACTGTTTTTCTTTTTGATGGGATGTCTTTTATTGTTTCATGTTTTATTGTATTCTGAACCCTTTATTTAATGCCAAATGCAGTGTTTCATTTCATTCTCTCTACTTTTTGATAATCCCAAAAGGGGGAGAAAAACTACAAGTGTCAGTTCTATAATAGTATAAATGGGGGAGAAAAACTACAAGTGTCCGTTCTATAATGTTTTTGCTATGATAGTATCTTTAATATTACATGTCATTTATATTCTTCCTATATCTGATTTGTGATCATCAAAAAGGGGGAGATTGTTGGACTCCTCATGTGTTAATCATGTTTTAATGATCACAAATATTGTTACTGTTAATTAATCTCAATCTTCATTTCACATCTTGATAATGCTTCTCAATATCAATAATAACTACACATCATGTTTTAATGATAACAAATATTATGATGTTAATTACTCTCTTTATTATTTACAAGTCTCATGCATGATCATAATTCTCACATATATCATCACACCTTTATATTTATAATTCAAGCTCTTTTACTCTCTCGTGATTAAACTTAATCCATGTTTTGCATATTACCGTCTATGTCCAAATACAGATATTTGTCTAAGTATGGAGACACCATGAAGGACTCACCGTGAAGGACTCACCATGACTAGACACCGTGAAGGACTCACCATGAAGGACTCACCTTGAAGGACTCACCGTGACCAGACACTGTGAAGGACTCACCATGAAGGACTCATCGTGACCCAGACACCGTGAAGGACACACCATGAAACACAAACCGTGAACCACACACCGTGAAGAAGACACCGTTTACTTAATCACTGTGACACCGTTTCTTAAGTTTTTGTCAATATTATTTAAATAATTCTAACGGTCATATTTGTTGTTTTTAATGCATTTAATGTTGTTTAATGTTAGTTGTTGGCATGTCAGGAAACCGTATCTTGTACCTATGAAATGTGAATCATTCCTACTGACAGAACTCGTGGAATATAACAAGGACTGAGATGCAGTACACAAAAAAGAGAGGCAACGTGCAAGTGGAAAAGCAAGAAAAGTTTGACGATACAACGATAAGAAGATACATATATCAGAGAACAATCCTGAACAAGAAGGAGATTGAAAGACCTTCAGAGAACTGCAATCTAATACTTTTGAAGAACACACTATGAGTCAAGAGATGTTTTCATTCCTGTAGAAGACAAGCTGACTACGACACTCTGTTTTTCAAACAGAAAAACCAGAGAAGGACTCAGAAGCATTCTAGATGAATCCAACGAGTCCAGAGCTACATTGATAATCACTAGAGCTTTGTAAACTCTCATCTATCTTCTCTACATGATTTATTTAATAACTTTCGAGTAGTGTGGTGTACTCTGTATTTCGTATACACACACTGTCTCCTGCACTGAACTGGAGGATATCTAAATCCTCACTCCAAATCTCTTAACTCTTGTTTACCCACATCAACTATGAAAGAGGTCCTTGTGTGGCCTGGTCTTTGTTTTGTTTCCCACGAAGAACAGTGGTAGAGGTCCCTGCGTGGCCTGGATAGTTTTGTAAACTGTTGTTAACCCCGATCCAGGGTGTGGATCAAATTTATATAAATTTGAGAGGACTAAGTCTCAGCTTGAGACTGAAACTCTTGTTATATCTACTGTTCATCTTTAATTTAAGTTTAAAGTATACTACATATATCTTATTTATTCCTCTGTTATTACTTTGAAATACAAAACTATTTTGAAGCTAATTTGATAGTTAAATTAGCAAGTGTTTACAATTATTGTAAATCAATAGGTTAGCTTCAAAAGTTAGTTTGACCTTGTCGTTAAATTAACTGAGACCTAATCAATCTTTGAGAAGCTAAGTGAACATTTACAATCTGTATAAATTCACTACAGTTTAACTTATTTTATAAATCGGGGGATTTTAACTAGACAACATTTTAACAGAAATTTTAATTGGAACTCAATTCACCCCCCCTCTTGAGTGTCTACTTCAACCAACATAACCCACGTGCATGAAAAAAATGATCACATGTCTCCTCATTTTTTAATAAGATAAATGTATCCACGCATCTTTGAACTCAAATTGACCTATAAAACATTATTTAAATTTTCTCATATCATTTTTACTAAGAAAAGAATCCATTTTTCATGAAAGCAAAGTGAAGCTGCATGCATGATTATTTTGAGCTCAGTTTGATCATTAACGGAGATGGTCAGACATCCGATGAATCTTGTAGCATAAAACTAGTATCATCAGGGTTGATATGAGTGAAGTGTAGGTTAAATACAATGACCTCATAAAATCCAATGTCCATGATCAATTTTATTGTTCATTGTCAGTATTTTTTGTTTTTTTAGAAAAGGAAAAGTGTCAATTCTACACTTGCATCCCACATCGATTTTCACCTTTTCTTAGCCTGATTAATAAGTAAAGGCATCTATATAGTTTTCCAGAAGAGAGTACCGGGGTCCACTCCTAAACCCCATTGGCACAGACCCATGCTGGAACCTCCTTTTCCATGACACCCTACATGGTTGTGCCATCTATCCTCTCCCACTCACTCTTCAGGCACACTATGCTGCTCGATCCTCCTTGCCATTATGCAGGAGGTCATAGTCAAACCTACTTCCCACCTCAGTAGTGGTTTCACATGGTTTCTATAGATTCCTAGTAGGATGGATATATTTTTTTAATAAAAAATATATCACATTATAATACATAGTAAGTACGAAGTAACTTTACAACTAAAATTTACTCCATAAAAAATATAAATGTATATTATCTCTTCTTGCATGCATTCAAGATATCTTCATGAAAATTATTATTTTCATGACCTTCATTTATCTGCCTCAAATTTAATCCAATTTGAAAAACTATTGGATGGATCATTTTCATTCTTTATTATTATAGACAATGTGAACTCCATTAGAAAATGTTCTTATATCAACAGGATGAGTTAATAAATCATTATAATTCCTTAGATAATTTCTCAAGAATGAAATAAAATGACATAATATCATTCCATAACAATTCCCCAAGCACCACCACTTCATACAACATATGATCATGTGACCTTTTAACTTCCATGGATAGATCTTTTTTAATGATTCAACATTTTTCAAGGACCTTTGAACTTCCATGGATGGATCTTCTTTAACTCTTCAACATCTTCTAATATTCCTGATATACTGCACACAATTTATTAAGAACTTTAATAAAATAATTACTAATCTTGGGAACATCAAATGTATACTTCCAAGTTATTACTCTTCTTCAAGACATATTGACATACTTATTGAAAACAAATACAACACAAACACAAAGTATGATCTTCAATCTCCCATTTTTGTTTGTTGTCAATACAAATAGAAAACACCATGTCAATATGTTCATTAAATTTTTAAATATGATTTATTTCTTATCTACCCATTTCTCATTGACATCTTAATTTTCTTATCCCCCCTTATTGATAACAAAAATAAAGTTCCTAAGAGATGACGGTATCATTTATTTATTAAGAAAGGTGCCATCAAATTTTCCACTCTAAGTATACTAGGGATAACCTGGTGTAGAAAATAAGAGGGTCTAATTTATTCATAAATTCTATAAATTATCCATTCATAATATAATACCAAATAATTTACCACAACTTGTTTATTTTTTTAGAGGCTATTCATTCATTTCCAGGTTGATAGTAATTGGTGTATACCAATTGATACAATGTAAGTAGAACTTGTCTGACACCACTTATTGAAAAAATATTTTTCATGAGACTTTCAACCTAAAATTATTACACTCATATAAACACACAAACTAAAAACATTTGTGTATACTTGGAAGTTTATGTTCATTCATTCCTAGAGATTCTTCAAGATTATTTAATTCATGTCATTGATTCTTTTAATTTCTCCACCTTAAGATTAGGATTTTTTTTAAAATTTTCAAATAGGGATGAGAGAGTGAACACACATACCTTATCAATTAATTTATAAACAAGAACCTTCCATAGATGTCAAATTTTTAATGAGGTATAAGAATTTGGAAACTTGAGAACATATTTGGATACCTCACCTCAAGGGATGATTTATAGCTTCACTTCATTAAGATGTATCTCATCATCGGTTGTGATTTAGAATGACAATTTGTATACATATAAATTTTTGTGATCACATCCGTGATGGTGAATTAAAATTCATTGATAAACTCAAAATATATTGATCATATTCATCAAGGTTGATCTATTATATTTTTTAATAAATAATATTCAAGATATTACTAGATAGATCGAACCAGGATGGGGACTTCCATAAAGATTAGAATAAATATTCCATCTTGAAGATATAGAAATATAATTCCTTATACCTAATTGTTCCATTGAGTATGTGTATCATAGTCAATTTTATGAATAATGAAAAAACACAAATTATATAGAAATAAGGTGGATATTCTTTTCTTTTTAGTGATAGAAACAAGGATGACAATTTTTTCTCAATCATGAAACTCCCTTCTTCCCTTATCTATGTTAGGGTGAACTCTTCATGCAAAATTTTAAAAAATTTATTCGTACTTTTGAGAAGTATGGAATCTTTAATTTATTTAGTGACATATTTTAGTGTAATTTTATTTTCTATACTATCCATCGATTCACATTATTCACTTGGTGCTTTCTGATTCCTCTTTAGTATTTCTTATTGAGTTGGATTTATGAATAAAAAATTATCTAAGATGTGTCTAGCCTTATTGAACCTTCCATATAGCACTTATAATATTTCCTAGTTATCATTTAAAAACTACTCATAAAATTCAACTTCTTCATGAATAATCTCATATTTTCATTTAATTATTTATTTCGTACATCCTTCTTGCATTTTCATTTCTATTTCCACATCATTGAGACATATTACCAGTATATAATTTGGAATATGCACAGAATGTTTGTTAAACCCACATAGATTTGTAGGTGTGTTTTATCTACTTCATTACATTTCTTTTGTTTTCAGATTGGTCTTCCCATTTGATTCTTAATTTTTCATCCATTTATTGTGTTTCCCACATAGTCTTGTTGTTAGTCTTAAACATCTATGTACTTTTATTTTGAATTGTTCTAGTGGAATGCTTAAAATATTTATACTTTCATACCTCTTAACTATGACCACTTACATTTAAAATACTACAAAGGTTCTTTAAATTATCAAATATGTTTGAAATAGGAATACTTTTTCTTTTCTGTTGTAGTATTTGATTCTTCACTTATTCCCCCCCCTTGATGTAGACTTCTCTTTATTTTTAGATACGATCATATTTTACCAAAAATTTTATGCAATATTCCCAAATATTTTATGACACCAACAATAGTCAACAAATCTTGATCTCTACTTTGAAATAATAGTATGGATAGATTGTCATGATTGTTGTATCTATTTCTTTCCAATATTTTTTTAGGATTCTTTAAAGGAGAAACATATTTTAAATTTTTATTCAATTACCATAGATTTAGTAGTAAGAACATCATTTTAAATTTTTATTCACTTTATTACAAGTTTTCTTTTGAACCTATACTATGAATATATCTAAAATTTTCACAAATTTTATTATCAAATATGGATGTTACTTTCAGCTTAGAGAATTATTGATATTGAACATTAGATGATTTAAATATATTACTTACAGTAGATAGATGTATTTTAAGATAATAATACACCTTAGAAGTTTGTGTTTCTATATATTTTATAACAAAAATTATTCATTTAGATTATTTTGAAGACTCAACTTAAACATTTTCAAATTTTTTTAGTTTAAATCCATGTCCATGAAATTTCATATTTAGGATGAATTTCTCATCCTCCGTTGATTTCAGTTTGTCTTTACATTATTTCTTGATCTATATAATTTTATCTTCATCATGAATTATGTGTTTCTCATATAGAAAGGTGTCAAGATCCTTGGTATTGTTTTTTTTAAAGTCGAGAATTCCTAACATCAATGAAAACCTTCATATTTTCTTCTAATGCATTGAAATTTTCTTCAATATTCTCAATGGATTCATCATTCATTATGATTACTTCAAACCATTCCTTTCCAACTATAGATCATGATTCTTCAAGCTACTTGATCTTATCAATTTTGATATTACATTATTTAGTGAGAGATATATATTCCATCACTTTTTATGCCTATTATATTTTGTCTTTTCTTAAATTATTCTTCTTTATGGGTGATATTTTCTTATAATGTCTTCCATCAGATTGTATAATTATCATTATCTGATGAATAATATTTTCCACTTGTTCTTGGTTATTATATTGTATATTTTTAAAAAATATCTGATACCTATTCATTATAATCCTAAGTATAATTATTTCCCATTTATTTAGAAGTATAATATACTAAAAAATCATCTAATCCTTGGCTAGACATATCTTATTTATAATTACAACATGGGTAAGTTACCACTCATTCCTCTTTATATAAGAGGAATGTATTGTTTATTTTTATCAATTATTTAATATTTATGTTCTTAAAATTATTGTATGAGATAAAATTATGATCTATAGTAGATAAAACTCTAATAATGCACTCCATTTTGAATTGAGAAAGAGATATTTCAAATCTTAAATTGCCTTCAAATATGAGAATCCAATCAGATGCGTGACTTATCTATTTGATACCAATTGTTAGAATCACTTTAGGGATAACCAAACCGAGGGGGGGGGGGTGAATCAGTGTGGGGTGAATTTTTTCACTTTAAACTTTTATCCATTTATTATACCTCAAACACTTATTTAGTGAATATTTATGTATTATTTTTCCCTATGGTTAGAAAGAATTCACAAAAATAGTAAATTACAATGGTCACTAGAGTTTGTTGACGAGGTCATATCCCTAAGGATTAGTCCTAGTGTATTGTTGTTATTATACCACATACATAGCTTTACTTTTATTATAATGATAATAAAAAACAATGGGATGGCTTGAATGCATCTTCTATAACTATCAGAGTATAATTCAAGAGTGTGATTTCTATCCATTTGTGCAATAGATTGGGATTTTACCACCTTGAAGCGAGATCTCATGTGATGACTTGACTCCCTATAAGACTATATTAATTGATCTTATTCTTCTCCTATAATAATAATATTGGATTCCTAAATTATATTTATACTTATACAATATATAAATATATTATAGGATAGCTACTTAGACATTATTCTATTTTTTTACAAATACATCAAGATGATGTATACCGGTATTCTCAAGATTATCTAACCTAAATGATATTTATAAAATGTCTGCTTGGTCATAATTTATTCTTCTGATTTTGATATTCAACAGAAAATATGATATAATGTATTAATGTGTCAGTTCCTCAAAGTGTCTTTATGCAATCACGGTGACATGAATGGATGTACAACCATGTATTATTCTTGTTCAATGTGTATAATGCATGGAATATCTCAACCTAACTTATGTATTATTGGTGCAACCAAAAAATCCTGATTGCTTAATATCTTTTATGGATGAGTGTATTTCAATTCATGTTAGGGATTATACATGCATAGATATACTCAAGTTTCTTTATGTGAAATAATACATGTGGGTATTCTCTTTTCATGTGAGCATACACACTGTTTATTTTTTTTCTCTCATTTTCAAATTATTTAATGTCAGTACACACAAGCCCATTATTCTTTATCTAAGGTTATATACACAGATACATTCTCTTAATGAAAAGAAAACACAAAACAACTCGTATTTTCTTCACAAAAGCAAGAGGTGCTTCACAAAATCCTGAATCAATACTGTCTTTATGTAAATATACATACAATACATTATTCTTCCCATAAGTTCATATAAGTGAGGTAAATTCCTTTATCACATGAAAAGATCTTGAATATACTTTCTTTTCAAACTTAATAGAGTTTTTTGGATCTTCTTCTTCATGAAACTAAAAAGGTTTGCGGGACCTCTTCTTTTCATAGAAGAGTGTATAAAGGCCCAACTGATGCTTTGTTTTTTCAAAGAGAAACAAGAGCTCTCAAATTTTTTATATAAAGGGATCGGTCTCAAGAGATACGAATTTATAGAGGTTTCACTACCTCTCATTAATATATATCACTAACTCAAATCCTACATTTTATACCATGTTAATCAATGTATTTTAATGCCTGAAGATATCGTCTCTTTTAATACCTTATGATGCTGAGAAAAATGGTGTCATTGAATTCATTATATAGGATTATTACTTCATGGAAACAACTCATGTGCATGAAAAATTATCACATGAATCCTCATTTTTAATAATATGAATGTATCCATGCATCTCAAAACTTATATGACCTTCTACAAAATTTTTTGTATTCAACCATATCATTTTTATCGAACAAAGAATTCAGTTTTCATGCATGCAAGGTGAAATTGCATAAATGATTTTTTCAAGATTAGTTTGATCATAATTGGATATGGTCAAACATTATATGAATATTAAGGAGTCAAACCAACATAACCAAAGTGGCCATAAGTTAAGAAGAGGTTAAAGATGAATACCTCATTAGTTCTAATGGCCACTATCAATTTGATCAGTTGGGGAAGGTTATGTCTATGTTTTTTATTGTAGGAATAGTGTTTTATCCAAAATGGTATCACACTATTATTTTACAAATATTATCAGGCTTCTTAATAAGTAAAGGCATCTTTATAGTTGTCTAGAAGCAAGTACTGAGGTGAGGTCGCAAACCACTCTGGCACTAATCCATGCTGGCACCTCTGTTGTCATGATTCTATGTATAGTGGCACCACCTACCCTCTCCCACACACTATTTGGGTCTGTTATGATGCTCAATCCTCCTTTCCACCATGCTGGTGGACATAGTTGACCCTAGTGCCCACCTCAACAGTTGTTTCACATGGGTCCTGTAGCTTCCTAATAGGATGAAAATATTTTTTAACATAAATGTCTCACATTATAATACATAGTAAATAAAGAGTACCTTTCCAACCAAATTTTCCTCCATAAAAAATATAAATATATATTCTCTATTCTTCTATGCCTTTATAATCTCTTCCTAAAAATGAATATTTTCATGAAATTCATTTAACTTCCTCAAATTTATTCTAATTATAAACACTATCGAATGGATCATTTTTCTTCTTAATTGTTGTAGACAATGTGCACTCTATTAGAAGATGTTCATGAATCAATGAGGTCCGGTTCATTAATAATCATAATTCCTTGGAGAATTTCTCAAGCATGTATACAATGACATAAGATAATTCCATAACAATTCTCAAAGCATCACCACATCATATAACATATGATCATGTAACCTTTGAACTTCCATGGATGTATCTTCATTAAATCTTCAACATCTTACAAGGAACTTTGAACTTCCATGCATGGAACTTCATTAAATATTCAACATCTTCTAAGATTCTTGATCCAATGAACATAATTTCTTGGTCACTTCAATCCAAACATTAATAATCTTGAGAACACCAAATATATAATTCCAAGCTAGTGCTGTTCTTTAGAACATATTGAACAACTTATTGAAAAAAATATAACATAAAAAAAGTAAGATCTTCACTTACCAATTGGAAATTCTACCAATTCTCTATAATGTAAACTATGTGTTACATATATAATTTTTAAGTAAGTAAATTTTATACCCAACACATGTGATCACCTCTAAATAAATAGATTAGGAACCTATTCTATCTTACTGAGAAGTGTCTATCCATATTCTTGAAATTAGAGAGAAAGTGTCAAGGAATCAGATGACTTGACTAGTAAAGTTAATTTTGAGAAATCATAAAATGGAGAAAGAAACATGAGAACCTTAGTATGTTTTGAAGAATAACCACCCTTAATTGTTTTGAATGTAACACCCATGAAAATATTGAGGAAAATTTTTTAAAATGAGGGAAGAATATGACACCATTGATTCAATTATAATAAGTGAAAATTATATTTTAATAAAACAATAATATAATTAAAATTTAAATATTTCATGTCATAAAAATTCTAATTTTATTGTATGAATATCGATTTTAAACTTACTAGGTCAAAATAATCCTAGAATGGGTTTTTAAATTTTCCCTTAGAAAGAAGATTCTATAAATAATTGAAAATATAGTATTTATCTATTATTAAATTTTTATTATATTTTTTATAATATATATAATTAACCATGTATTGAATATAAATTTGATATAAATAAATATGATATCATTTGGAGGTAAAATGGATATTTTTATAAAACTATTTTTAAATGAATAATGTCTTTCCATTTTAATTAATTAAAAAAATATTTAATGATGAATGATTTAAATGAACTGTATAGATTATGTGTCTAAATATATTAATTTAAATCCATAAAATTAAGATTAATAATTATATTGTTAATGTAATATCATCTTATACTTGAAAAACCATTTCTTTGAAAACTTTTTTTGACATGTTTTGTAGGATTATTTTTAAATTAAATTATGAATATTATGAGAATTGAATTTGATAAAATAGATTAACTATTTTTAATCATAATTTCAAAAAAAAATTAATTATTACACTTAAATTTTTTGTTATAATGGATAGTAAAAGTAGTAAAAAAATTCACCATGGTTAAGGTTAACATGAGTTTATTAGGGGGTTAACCTAAAATGATAAGGGTTAAAATAACCTAAAAATATTTTGAAACCCAATTGGTTGGTTTCATTTTAACATTAACCTTATAAACTTCTAATATGATCCATTTTCATGCCTTTTTTTAATAAAGTTACTTGAAATTTTTTAAAACTTTGAAAAATTACAAGTGTTTCACTCACCTCAATTATAAAAACGAACCTCCTCCCCTCACTTATTCACACATATTAAGTCATTTAGATTGAACAAACATAGATAAAACCACTAAAAAATCCTTATCCATGTTATGTATCTACTTATCTTCCCAAAACACCAAACCTAGGGGTATTAATAAGGGGTCAAAAGGAGGTTTTTCTAAGCAAAGGTAATCTTCTTAACCAAGCTATATCTATTTTACTTATTATTTTACCACATTAAATTATGTCTTAATAATTATGATATAGTAATAGTAGTATCTAGAATATTTTTAGATATTATTATGTTAATGGAATAATATTTATCTATATTATTTTCCATGAAATGGGAAACAAAACCATCACTCGTGTGTATGGTGGACTACCTTCTCACATACCGATGTTATTTGTTTTCCATCACCAAATCAAATGGATAGTCATAGTAATGGAATTAATGAATACATATGATAAATATGAAATAATATTTATTCTATAAAATTAATATATCAAATTACTCCTTACCCTTTCACCCATTAAGGAAATGATAGCATTTCGTGTGCGTACGTACGACCTACTATATCCTCAAAGTAATGAAATTCATTTTCCAAGTCCAAATTTCAATAATGATTCAAAAAATGAATCTAATGAATAAAAATATTACTTATAAACTAAATATCATTATTTATATGAAGTAAAAATATCTTATTCCCAATAATCAGAACTTCGATGACAGAATATGCATGAGAAATTGAAATAATTAACACTCGAAACAATTGTAATAATGAAATATTATTAACAAATGAGTGATAATATATTATAACAGGATCATATATGATATTAAAAATATGAACATGTTTATGGTATAGATTAATAATATGTTTAAACCCATTATACAAGAGGTTAATTCTTGTTCAACTAATTGAAAGCATGAGGTACGATATTTCATCTCAATTTCCATTCAATTGAGACATATTTTATATTATGAACTTATTTAATTTTATGTGGTATATATACATCCCATTTTATAAATTTAACTTGAATACCTATTTATTTTTGATGATTAATGTTTTAATTAAAACTTATTCTTTCAAAGAGTTATGATTTAAAATTTTCTAATGAGTTAAGGATTTATTTTACAATCTCATTTCTGGGGACTTCCTTAATTTTCATTAAAGGAATATTATAATCCATCCTTCAAAAAATCCATATATTTTATTAACATCTAGATATTTAATGAGCTTATATATTTTATTCAAAAATTTTCTCTCTTTATAACTTGAATCAATAAAATAAATTCTTATAATAAAAATCACTTTTATTTCTCTTTTAATTGGTTATATTTTTCTTTCATGTCCATATTTTTCATGATTTTTCACAAAAATACTTTTTATTAATAAAATTATTTATTAAGGTAATTTTAAGATATAATTGAATTTTTAAAAGGTTTGAAATTAATTTTTCTGTTGTTTTTCCAAAGTTTGTTTTTTTATATTCTTTACAAAAAGTCAAAAGGAATGTTTTTTAAAATATATGAAATTAATGGAATTCCCCACCACTGTAAATTTTTTAAAATATTTAGCCTATTATACACATTTTATATGGTTTTAAAATGAAAAATATTTTACAAAATATTATTTTAATATTTTACTTCTATTTTATTTATGTTTTTAAAGGACATGATTTTATTACAAATCTAATATTTTTGAAGAACTGATTGTAATCTATTATCTCTTATTAATACTATGGTCATAGATTTTTTTTTGAAATAATAACTTTCCCGTAATCATTGGTCATTAAATTTATATTAAATATCAATATTTTTTTAACTTGGATATAAATATTTTCTAAACTATATACTGTTTTTTATATGGAGTTTTACTATGAAAGTTATTCAACTGACTGAGGAAAATAATGTTAAATTTGTATTTTTTACTCAATATGGATATTTATTGATAAGCACATGAACCTCAACCCAGTTGGTGAGGACTCCTTAAGTGCATCCACGAGACCCGGGATCAGATCTAGATGGAGGCTAATTTCCAAGGATTGTAGTAGTACTATAGCAAGGTACTGTAGCAGGAACTGTGCCGAACTATAGCAGGAACTGTAGCAGACAATGTTTGGCACTGTATCAGCCAAAAATATTCCCCCATTTGGGCCTTCGAGCCACAGATTTGGTCCTCGAGTCCTTTAAGGCCTTCAGGCCACCTCAAGGCCTTCAGGCCACCTTAAGTACAGATGAAAACCAAACAAACTACAAGGAAGAAACTTCAAAAGGAGGAGGAGGAAGGATATTTCACCATAGGAGAAGCTAAACATATTGCAAGAATGGGTGGGTATGGAACCTGCCATCGGGACAATCTTGTGCATGAATAGGAAAGCCTAGCTTAACAGCCATAAGAAGGTAGAGAGCTGATTTTATGATGAAGATGCTGGGGAGGAGCACTTCCAAGTAGTTAGTCTGGGTTGTATGGTATGTTTTAAGCCTATGGTAATTGAATTCCTCTAAGGCCTACGGGATATGTAATACTTAGGTCTATGGGACTTGTAAGGTTTCCACCTCACCCCTTGAAAGGTGGATTATCAAAATCAATAAAAAATGAAGGCCTTCAGGCCATTGGAGGATATTTATTGATAATACATACTATTTATGAATTTAATTGGTCATTCAATATATGATAAATTCATTATAAATTTAGTTATGGGTGGGGCACAATTATAAATAGCCCCTTGATGCATGGATAGATCCCATGTGACAAATCAATTGGCCAAGTTAAGTGGGTTTTTGGTGTATACCTACCCATCAATTAAACTATCTCAGTGAAAGGTATTTATGATATAGATATAATGATTTATGATATAATCATTTCTAATATTAATCATTTCCTTCATTGATAATTTAATTATTATTATCCATTATATTTTTTCATTGATATTATCCATGGATGAATATGATAATCATGTTTTTGATTAAATGACATGTGCCTTTAGTTATTTATCTTGAAAAATTGTTTATACCTTATTTACTCTTGATAGCTTCTATTGTATGTAACCGTTAATAATTATTTTAACTCACCCTTATTTTTTTTACTTTCACCAGGATATAAAGAATAATTCTTTGAATGAGTTCAAGGATACCAAAATTTTCAATTACTACATTTTTTGTTTTATTTACAATGTAAAAATGGGAATCACATATGTATCTAGTTCTTTATGACTACTAAATTGATTGTTCCTTTAGGATTAAATCACCTGTATCTTTTCAAATATAATAAATAATAAACCATCACTGGTTTACTATATTTGGGGTTGTTACATGTCCCCAATGTAGAAATATAAGGTACAATAAACAATGAAAAAAATTTAGTTTAATAGGATTTTCAATTTAGTTGCTCAAAATAATGTATAAGGGTAATATAAATACTCAAAATATAATATTTTCCAACAAAAATTCCTTAAAAAAATAACTAGAAACTTTTAAAAGGTTTTACAACCAAATAATTTATAAAATTTTAATGAACATGTAATAATTTTATAAGGGAAAGTGTATTCTAGAAGTTAAGGTTAAAATTTTAAATAATGAAAAAAAGAATGAAAAACCATTATTTAACATCAAAATACATCAAAATTTTATTAGTATATTGTATTAAATTATTCATGATTTTATAATGCAAAAAAATTCAACCATTTCACCCACTCTAGTGACAAGCGGTAGTTTTTAACATGTTAAGGAGAAAAAAGATTAAATTAAAAAAATACCCATGATGTAGAAGCCTTAATATTTTGAGTTCAACCAAAAACAATCCCCCATTTTTCACTTATAAATTGAACTTAGTTTACAAATTATAGACCCTATAATATTAAATAGATTAACATAATATTTTAATAAATTAAACTCATATGAAATGAAACCATAGAGTAAAAGGTAGGAAGTGAATCCATAATGATCCTTTATTTAGATCCACATCACCTTATAAACCAATTTAGTTACTTCCCTATAGATTCTAAAATTAATAATTAAAGGGGAATTAATAGTTGGTTCACTTATATAAATTCTATAGGGAGGACCATAAGTGGAGTTCCCAACTATCCAAAACTCTGATAAGTATCCCAAGTTATTACAATGAGTATAAAATGGAACTTTTTCCAATAAAAATAAGAAAGAAACTCAATAGTCTATAAGGAATAACACCATATTATTCCTATTTAAAAGTAAAGAAACTAAATAAATAAAATAAGAAAGGTTATGGGTTAGATCCCCTGGAGCACTGAGTTTTAAGTGCTTAGTTTGTCATTGATAAAATTCACATTTTAGACACAAATATAGTAGATAAGACAGTTAGATACTATAACGACCCATACTTTACATACATGGTTATTACTTCAAAATAGAAGTACACTTATTACAATATATAACAAAACCATGAAAGGACCGTATAGGTATAGTGTCTTTAGAAACTGGGAAACATAAACAAATGGTTCATAAAGCATCTAAACTGTCTCCCATTTATTTAATCATATCTTGAGTCCCTTTTGGTATATCCTACTTAATAACCTTCTTCCTGACCTGGGGAAAGAAAACATACAAAATGGTGATCTCAAATGCTCAGTAAAGTTAAAAAAAATAAATATCAATCACATCATATTCATAAGAACATAAAATTTTGGAAATATTAACATACAAAAGAGATCATAATTTCATAACATGGGATAAATCATAATAATGAAATGTAATCCCAATAATCATAACTTAAAACATGAAACTTTTTTTCATACACACATAATCAGAGAGAATCATTTCTTAGTAGTCAAGACTCATAGCCAAGACTATCTTAGCAGACAAAGTCCATTTCTGAACCGAGTTCACTCCTCGTTTCAGTCCTGTTTCACTGAACCGGTTTAACCTGCTGTTCCAGCCATGCCTATCTCATGAGATATAAATATTTACCCAATGCATTGGAGGGAGATATAGGTCCCACTCATCTCATAATGATACCATTCTTATGTGTGCCACAAAATCAAAAAAATCATACATCATTGCATATCCCATGTAATAAAAATGGGAATCATAAACATTATGCCATCATAACATAATCCATATAAGATAAAAGGACATCATAAAAATAATTCCATCATAACATAATCAAATCAATGTAAAAATAGGGATAGAAACCGAACCCTATATTATCTTAGATGAAAAATAATTTTGATAAGACACTTGAACTCCATTCTTGAGGAAAATATCCTTTCTACTTCAAAAACATTTTTCCTTTCTTAACATGTCATACAATTTTAAACTAAAATAATTTGATTAAAAATAAACTTGAAAACTTGTAAGGGAAGCTTCATGGAAATAATGTTCTGAAAATCCATTCATGTCGTATAAGTTAAAAAATACATTTTCTTGTACTTATGTCGGAAAAGTCAAAAAGTACCTCGTACAAATAACGACAAAAGATTCCTTTCATATCTTTTAATAAAAACTCATAGAAGGGTAAAATTGGATTTAAAAAAATGTAGGTGGATGGAAATAATATTACAAATTGAGGAAACATGGATGTGGATGATAAATATTCCCCAGTAAATTCTGAAGTATAAACAATCTCGGATAAAAATGAGATTGTGAGATTTTCCATTACCTCAGGTCTGATTTGCTTCGTAAGTGTCCAAACCTCCTGTATAATGATTTAAATAATGTTATTGATATATTACAGAATCATACGTATTTTTATGATATCATATATCGTCATATTCTCAGTTTCATATTAGTAATATTTCATTGTTACTTGTTATTCGGGTGTTTATTGCTTTTTGTTCTTATGCGTGTTTTGTCGAATAAATTCTTATTCTTCCTTTTAGGTTATAGATACCTCATTTCCAGAATGGTATTAGTGTAATATATATCATATTAATTCATTGAATTCATTTATATAATCATTATTTAATGAATATCATGTAGAACGAGTCGCATCACATCGTGGAGACGGTATTCCGTACGTACGCACGAGCGATGATATCATTCCCATGATCGTGGAATTGTATTGGAGTGAATGTATACTATTTCAGAATCAATACCACTTTACAATAATCATATATAGTTATTTATTTTCACCATTATACCCATCCAAGTAAGGTGGTGGTGGAAAATAGATTACACCACGGCGTGGAGACGGTATTCCGTACGTACACACGCGCGGTGATTTTGTTTTCCGTAGGATGGATAGATGGTGAAATAGGGTTGTTTCATACTTATAATAACATATAAGTATATTAGTGATACTGATGTTATTACTTCATAATGAAACAACTAAATAAGAAGAAGTGGAAGAAGAAATAAAGTTGAAAGAATCGGTAACGGACATTACGTCTTCTTTAAAGCGCCTCTTTGAGACCTCCTTTTAGGGCACTAAAATTGGTCTTTGAATAAGACCAGGAAGTCTAGGATGTTTATAGGGAATTGGAGAAGTGAATTTGGCAGGGGTTTTCTGAGCTTGAAGGCTCAAAGTGGTGTGAGGAAGAGAGGGAGGAGGTGCCCTTTTATAAGGAAGGAGAGGGGCACCTTTGAAAAAACTAAAAATATTATTTTATTATAAAGTCATATTCGGTTTTTAATAGCTCCAAATTGATTTATTCCAAATCTAAGGTGGGGATGGGTCGAAATCCTCTCATAAAATAGAATTTAGACAAGTTTAGGGTTCTATTTTAACCTTATCATTTAGATTTAACTTTAAGTTAAATAATTTTACTTTTACCGTGTATTTTTGTTTTCTTACACTATAAGGTTAATAAACTTACCATAACAAACCAAAAGAACCCCAAATTGTTTATTATTAATATATATAACCATATATAAGTCATTTTTACGAACCTTATATTTTTAGGAATAAAATAACAATTAATAATATAATATTTGTTTTAAAAACTATTTTATGTCAATTTTGACACTATTTGGTAATTGATTTTTTTGAAAATCATAACAGGAATATTAGTTCGAAAAAAGTTAATTAAATCAATACTAACATGTCATATTAACCTAGAAAATTATTTTAATTCATAAAAATATTCAAATTACATTTATTTGGGTATTTATAACATCAATTATTTCAATATTTCATTAATAAGATAATTACTGTATCATCATTATGTCATAAAAAAATTATAATATTTAATGTCTAAAAATTACAAATAAAATACCATTATGTTTGAAATCTTTTTATATTTCTAATTAATATTTATAGTCTAATTTATCTTATGTATAACCCTATATTAAAAATGATTTAGTTATTAAACTTTGATTTTAACTATTTTAACCCTTCTTAAAATAAATTAATATTAAATGTCCTAATCTAATGCAAGTGGGCCTAAATGGTCACATTTTATTCCTAAGGTTCTTTTTGGTCGAATTACACTTATCCAATAGAATTAGGACATGTGTTAGGGTAATCATAATATCATTTTTACCCTTAATTACCCTATTTACTTTTAACCGTGGTAAATAAAAGTAAAAAGTTACTATTCACCAAAAATTATTTTCATCTCATTGAACCACATTTTACTTAATGACATCAACCGTGTCTCTTGGATTTTTAAAATTCCATTCACAAAATTTGTAAAATTAAGTTTTATGTAAATTTTCAAATTCTCCTAGGAGGTGGGTAAAAGACGGTGAAAAGTTCAATAAAATTTTTATATATCTAAAATTATTATAAAACGACTTCAATGAATTGAATTGAACTTATATAGGTATTATGTATCAATTTTTACCTAAAATAAATTTAAATAAAATAAATAATTATTTAAATAAAAATTCAGTTTTTAAATAGTAACCCTGTTTTCAATATTCATCAAAAATTGAAAGTTTTCAGAAAAATACCAAAATTTCACCCTAGGCTAATTTAGATATTACGAATCCAAAAATGAAGTCCATTTTGAAAGATGAAATTTACAAAATTTCAAAAAGTGGTTATTACTATTCATAATGGCTAGTTATAATAATATTTTAATAGCATATCGTTGTTTAATGAAACTCTATATTGCGTACGATGAAAGCTATCGAGGAAGGTCGCGATTGCGTGTAAAGAAATCCAAGATAGTGTTGTGTGTAGTGAAAGATCCCTTTTATGATTTATATAACATAAAAACAAAATATTTCTCATAAAAGTCTCCGGTGTTACAGATACCCCTAAAAGTAATGTTTAATTCTATATAAATTTAAAAATAATGGAATATTTTCCTCTATAACTAACCCAATATCCCCATTAACTAACACCTAAATGATTGTGAAAGGTCCAGACTATTTAGTCACATGTTTTCTAGGAAATAACATTAGTTTATAATTGAAAAGGATGAACTTCTAACCAGCATGGAAATATCTATTTAGGATGATTGAACCATGAAAATATTAAGTTATTTCTTTAATAATCCTATCAATTTCATATGATTATATCCTAATTTCAACCAACCCACTCAACTATATAAGTCTCCCATCACTGACGTTTTAAAGTCATAATTCAGAAACATTATAACCTAAAACTATTTGTGTTGTAATTCCACTATAAAGTGGAATTATTTACCAAAAAAAATTATATAAGGATACATTATAATGAGGTAATTTTAGGAAGTTCAATAATCCCATAAAAAGTGATCAAGTTTCAAAGATTGTACTTTCCTAGAATTACCAATAGTATTTTTTATGACCTATTTCAATTATTATTTTTGAAATATCAACCTATCCAATTGATTATGGATGATAAGTGGTTCCAGTTTTATGAACAAAAATAGTACTCCATTAAAGATTTGAATTTAAAGTTCTTAAAATGAGTACCATTATTAGTGATAATGACCTTAAGTGATTCAAATATTTAAAATATATCATTCATAATGAATTTAAAAACATTATAAGATTGATTATTTATAAGTAACACAACCTACACCAACTTGGAAACATAATTGGAAATCACCAATATATACTCATTCCCATGAGAATATGAGAATGGTCACATGAAATCTAATCCCAAAAAATAAAAAATATCTTCCTCTAAAATTCCCTTTTGTGGTAAATATTTCTATTTTCTTACATTTCCAACTCTATAGTATCTATCACAACCTACCACTATAATTATATAATTCTTGAATAGAGTTGGTAAGAAAAATCCGGCTTATGGGACCTTTTGAGATGTCCTATCTCCCCCATAGTGGCCTACCCATAGTGAATAGTGATAACTCTTCAAAAAAGAATCATCTATTCCATGGACATAAATCTCCTTGAAATACCATCTACACACCTCCTAAAAATTATTGGGTTATAAAAAATGTAGTATTTAAGATCAAAAATTAATTTGTTTCTTTCTTATGATTCCTGTAGCTAGGAAAATCACATTGTTAATAAACCAAGTAGCCTGTTTTGTTGAAACTATGAGAAAATTTTCATATGGAAACGATGATTTGATTTCCCTTGGATCATTGTTCTATGTTTCATAAAACCAATAAATATTATGAAAAAATAAATTTTCACTACCTTTCTTTCCCCTAATCTTTAGATCAAACTCTTGAAATGGAATTATCCACCTAGCGAGTCTAGGATTTTCCTCTTTCTTGGAGATAAGGTATTTCAGTTCTGAATGGATAATGAAAAAATAACCTTAGACCAAATAAAATATTTCCTAAAATTATGAAGTGTAAAAATATCCAAAAAAAACTTTTTCATTTTTGGTATAGTTTTATTGTGAAACATTCAAAAACATATTATAATTACACAATTTTCAGCCTTATATTTCTTCCCCTAACCCATAACTACCCCAACAACCATGTCACTAACACCATTCATGATCTCAAAAGGTAATTTCTATTAAAGGGTAGTAATAATTGGTGAGGAGGTAAATTTTCCCTTATGAATATTGAAATATTAAAGTCACTTCCCATAAAAGAGAAAGTGAATATCCTTTAATAGTATTGAACATAATGGTTTTGTGATATTTGAAAAGTATTTTATGAATTTCTGGTACAAACTAACATTTCCTAATAAACTCCTAACACCCTTGATATTTTTAAGAGAAGGTAAATTCTAAATAACCTTTATTTTGTAATGTTTACCTACATTCCTTTATTAGACACCTTTTGATCAATAAAAATCCCCTCAACGGCTATAAACTGACATTTCTCAAGGTTTAAGAGAATTTTTTCTTGATGTATTTAAAATACTAATATTAATTTCTCTAATGATCTCTAAAAAGTGATCCAGATAATGAGAAAATCATCCACAAACACCTCAATTATCCAATCAATCATATCTAAAAATAAAACTATACTAAATCTTTGAAAATTAGTTAGATAAATTACAAACCAAAGGTAATTATATTGTAGAAAAACTCCCCTATGTAATATAATAATATGGTTTTTTCTTTATCCTTAGAGGCTATTGAAATCTAGTTGTAACCATAATATCCATCAAAGAAAAAATAAAAATCACAAGAAAAACACTCAATTATTTGATATTGTAATTAAATGGGAAAGTTATTATAACACCCCAAGATTTTATGGTATGTCTCTTAAAATTTAGTCTCTTGGATAGCTTACATTACACAAAACACTAATCTTAAACAAAATGATTAAATATTATTATTTAACCATGATAGTTATCAACTCGCCATTGGAATGGTAGGAATGAATTAGATTAACTAAAATATGAAAATATATTTTACATATTATTATAAAATTAATTCATTGGTTTCAAATCAATTAAAAATTAAAATAAAAAACCTATTGAACTTAAATGATGTATTTTTATAAAAGACTATTTTTATGTTCAAAATGGTATTTTATCTTAATAAATTAAATTAATCACTATTAGTGAAATATATTAATTAAATTTATATGTTATATATTTAATATATTTTTAAAATTCATCTTATAAGTTTTATAGGCTTAAGATAATAAATAGATCTAATTTTAAGCATAAAAGATATGTTTTTCTAAAAGACAAATTTTCCACCTTTTAATGGTGCACCTATTTTAATACTATTTTTTGAAACTTTTATAAATTTTATTTGAAAAAATTAACTTAATTTTTGAAATATTAATATAAAAATTATCTTAGGGTGAAATTTTGGTATTTTTTAGAGAAGTTACATTTTTTGATAAATAGTGAAAAATAATAAATTTTAATAAAAAAACGATTTTTGTCTATTTTATTTATATAGTTAAATTATATTTTATATTGGGTTTAAATTATAATTAGTTAAATAATAAATCAATGAATACAATTTAGATTATTTTAATCAATTTCACATTGAAATTGGATATTAAAACATTTCAAGCTTTTGAACGTTTCACATTAAAAACCTGATTTTTCATTGTCTCCAGGATTATTTTTATATACGAATTTTGCAATTTTGTGAATTTAATTTTATAAAATGGTTTAAATATTTATAATAATAAGGTAGAAAATTGTTTTTAAGGTAACTTTCATTTTTATATATAAAAAATTTACCATGCTAAAAAAATTATCTATCGTAGTATAACTAAAAAATGAAACATGTTAAAGTTAAAATGGCAATGGATTAAAATACCTAAAAATAAAAAATTTAATGGTTAGTTGAGATATTTATCAACCCTTAAAATATTCTAAAATATTAATTTATATAAAAATTCTTGGAAATTAATTCCACCTCAAAGTGGTTGGCTTTAAAAATAAAATAATCATTATTTTAATTACTTAAATCCACCTCTCCTCAAGTATAAATACCACCCATCACCACCCAATTTTGAATAAAAATACTTTAAGATCATAAAATATATACCCAAACTTATAATACTCAGTCACCCCATGTCTTAGTGCTTCCTTTATCACTAAAAGTTCAAATCAAAGGTCCTTAGGTGCCTCTCAAGGAGGTGATATTCAAGAGGTAATTTTCTCAAAGCACCTCTCCTAATTTCTTTTCTTATTATATTTTTCTCCCAAAATCATTAATACATCATGAAATAATAATTATATAATAATATAAATACTATAATTTTATGTTTCTAATGAAATATATTATATCCACCCCTTTTATACCTCCCCTTATTCAAAGAAACGAAACTATTGTCCAAGTTATACCGGTTAATCGCCACTGTGAATAATTTTTTTGTTCATTTTCTATTACCTCCTTCATGGATAGTCATAAAAATATTATTTTGGTTAAATAATATTTTATTTGTTATATAATATCATATATCATGTTCTGGAACTAATATATATAAATAATATTAATTAAAATGAAACTAGTTCATGATATTAGAAAAAATCACCAAAATAAACTAACCAATTATCATTAATATTTTATCAAATGAATCATCCTAATGTTAGAAAAAAATTATATATGGGAAAATTTATACTGTTGTATGTTAATTAATACAATTTAATTCCACTAATGGAGTCTTATTCCCATTTTCAAGAACATCAATAATTATACTCAAGAGAACTGATCTTGAAACCATAAAATGAATACTCCCAAAATAATAAAAATCATGAAATATTATTAATGAAAGGATCATAATATGTTATAAAACATAATATAAGGTATTATAAATATTAATATATTTATATAATAATTTAATAATATTATATAAACCATTATATATGAGGTTAAATAATGCTACACTAAATGGAAGATTAAGGAAAGGGGTTTCTCGTAACACATTTTTCTTATCTGAGATATATGACTTATTCACCACTTATTCTATGTGTGTGGTTTATGTACTGACCTTTGGTATGTAATATCATGAATTTAATTATCTTCATTGTATCAAATGTTTCATTTTATAATTATTACTTTTATGGGCATATGATTCGACTGATTACAAATTGGTAAGGGAATTCCTAACCTAATTTTCCTTTCTTAGGGTTAAAGTTCTACTTCATTGATTATATCATACTAATATTATATATGAAATGAATTTTGAATATATTATAATGTATTTTCACTTATTTTATATTTATTATAGAGAATACACATATTATATTCATTTTATTAATTCTTATAATGATATGATATATATATGGGATTTTTTTTTAAAAAAATTATTTTTTAAAAAAATTTACCTTAAAACTCCTTTTATTCCTTGTTATTTTTTTATAAAATGGTTTTCAAAAAATATTTTTAATATTATAATATGATTTTTAAATTCATTTTAATCATGTTTTACTTTTTAAAAATCGGTTTGAAAGGTATATTTTGTGGTTTAAAAAAAGGTTCTTTGAGACTTTTCTGAAAAAAATGCGAAAGGAATGGTTTTTTAACTTATATGGAATGATTGGATTTTCTTAATTTCATGAAGAATTAATGTTTTGAATATTCCTTTTAAATTTTTTATGGTTATTATCAAATAAAAAGTTTCTTTTATAATTTTGTAACATTTTAAAAATAAATTGTTTCAAAGTGAAAAAGGGTAATTTTCACAAGAATTTTCGAGTGGTTTCATTTAAATTATTTTCATATATGTCAAAAATAATTTTCTGAATCTTATGATTCATTGAATTTGGTCTTTAATGATTCTATATACCATATTTTATTAAATTTTTATTGATTATTTTGACCGGGGATGTACTATTTTGATACCATTCACCATATTAAATTGGATGGTTTGTGATTATGTTTACTTAAGGGGGAAAGTTGTTTACGTTTTGTGTAATATTTTCAATAAATATTTATATGTTTGTTATGTTTCACCAATTTTATATGAGGAATTTATTTGACTTATTAAGTGATGAGTGAGGCCTACTATATCCCCTTGACACATTGGTAGGTCTCATGAGATAAACTAGTTTATGTATTGGTTTATGACTTACCCTTTTCTTTATGGTGCCTTAAATGAAACCTTAATGGTAGGTTTTAGAGGTTTGACAATATAAATTTCTCATTACGAGATTAGTTATTTATTTCTATGTGATTATTATACTATTAGAACATCTATGGTTAAGTTTTCTAGCTCATGTGATTATTTATATGGAATTATTTGATCATCTTTTATTCCAGCCATATTATGCTCAAGTTATTTATTTAATGTCATGTGTTTTTAGTTATTTATTGTTACATAATTATTATTTATTATTTATTATATCTTAAACTATATAATTAACCCTTAAAGTGTATTTTATCCCACCCTTATTTTTTCCTTTACCTAAGTTATGAATAAGATATCTTTGAATGATATTTCAAGGACACAGTTTATTAACTTTTGTTATGTATTATGTTTTATTTTCTACTCCCAATGTAAAATAATTTTCATATATGTATCTATTTTACCAAGACTACTAAACTATTCAGTCCTTTGGGATGCGATTTATTGTATCTTATTCCAATTTAAGAATGTAAAACACTAGCTCTGGGCTATTGAAGTATGGGGAGTTACAATGATCATTCATAGTGGTATAATTAAGCCTCTAGTAATATAAAAAGAAACTAAATTTGGTAACTTTAATAGTCTATTTTATTTGCATTATTTTCATTGGTTACAAAAAAACATCTCCTTTTTTAGGGAAAAATCAAACTGGATTGACCTAAGGAAAGTATAAAATTAGATAGATGATTACGAAATCTAGAAATTTTATAATATTCTCCCTATTAAACTCTTTCATGTTTAGATTAAGCATTCACCATAACTTAACTCTAGATTTGTGATTAGGATATATAGGGATCCTATATATGGAAAATTATAGACTAATCCCCTTAATATCAGGAATGGTATAACCAATAATAGTTTTATATTCCTTTAGTAAAACTAGTTGAATCTTATCTTGAATTTATTATTACTTAGTAGAAATTATGATATTTAATGTAAAAACCTCACCTAAAAATGAATATTTTAGATCTGATGGATGTATTTTAAGCTCTAATTCAAGTTTTTGTAAGCTATAGAGTAAAATTTTCGGATAAGGTGGCCCAAAGTCCTCAATCTTTCTCTTAAAGAAAGAGTGGAAACTAGAAAAAAAACTTTTTCTCACCACTACTACACAAAATTGATATCCCCCACATTTAGATTTTAGATATAATCTTATTTTTTTTCTTATTAAAACCATCAGGATTTTCTAAGAAATATCCAACATAATCATCTAAGGTTTTCTCCTAATTATTATAATAATTTCCCCTAAAAGTTTCTACACATATGGGTACCTTATTTAGTTATTCAATGATTCCCAAAAATTATTCTTCAAGTTCATCAAAATGTTCCTAAAACTCAAAAAAATGAAACATTTTCATAGTTTCAACCATGTGTGGGATCTTTACCATTTATGAAAACATTAAATTCCTCCCTTTATTCACTAAAATTTAAAATCATTTTCCCTTTTGAAAAATCTATCATAGCTCCTATAGTAGATAAAAAATGATAGCTAATAATGATATGGGATTTCTAATCACATTATATATAATAAATTAGAAAATTAATAGGTAAGAATAACTTACCTACTACAACAGAATTTGTATCCACTCTCCCAATGGGGTGAGTAAAAGATCTATTAGCCAACTACAAGGCAATTCTGGGGGGTTGTAACTATCATAATCTCAATTGCTAGAATAATGATAAAGAAATAAGATTGATTATTTCACCAAGTACACATAAATAGTTGATCTAAACACTACTTCCAAATTTTTAAGGGATGATAAAGATACAAGGATTTTAGAGTTTATGAGGAATCTTATTATAAAGGAAAAAACTTCTACCCTTAGTTATAATGTATGCACAAAACTCCTTTAAAGTCCTTTTTTTGTAAAATATTTGACCCATATGAATTGTTTTTAATATTTTTTGAAAATAAATAATGAATATGGATAAATTTATATGTTTAAAAGACATTTGGAAGTTTTAAGAATGGAGAATGAAAATCATTCTTGATAAGGAATCTTTTAAATAAAGTAGGAGATGAATGAGGTGATTTTTGGAGTTATTGAAAACTGCAACTCATTTTTATTATTATTTTAATTGTTTAAAATGAAATAAATGTTGTCATAAATCTCATTATTCTTATAAGGTAATGTTACAACACTTACAAAAGTTCATGGTATTATTTTTGAAGGATAGAAGTAATTTTAGAATTAATCTTTTGAAGCATGGTTGAAGAGAATACTTAGAGAAATGGATATGGAGTTTGTGTAACCATATTTGAAGGGTGTATGTAAGAATGATTCTATAAATACATGGTTCTAAGTAACCATAATCTATGTAAATATGATACTTAGTTGTGTACACATCATCTTAAGATGTATAACTATGAGTTTTCTTTAAGTAAGAATCAGTCACCTCTAAGTAACCATCATCTCAAGGAACTATAAGCATCATTCATTGGGTTAGGTAAGAATGATCCATGTTTTGTGTAATCATAATACAAGGCTATGTAACTATCATCCATGTATACATGTTCTACATACTCATCATCAACATGAATTCCAAGAAATTGTCACATCATTATTTTGTGAAATATTTTGAGGATAAGTAGCTCGAGGGGATATTAAGTTGCAATATATCATTGGTTTAAAATTTAAGATCTATGATTTTATTTAGGATAATATTATTGGTTTTTTTAATTAAATAAATCTTCAAAAGTAGTTAATTAAGATGAGTTCCTAGGGATATTATTTTGAGTTTATTAAAAATATTATCTGTAATATTTCTAAAGTTTTTTTTAATTTAGATGATGTATATACTATTTGAAAATTATTCATATATAATGGATCTTCAAATGGGATTGAAAATTCATGATGAAATCAAAGGAGTAATTTACAATTATTTTTACAAGAACCGAAAATCATGATATGAAAGAAATAGATACACCACAAAGAAGTATATTCATGTATGATTTCAAGATTTCATGTTTAAAGATAAATGACTTATGGGAGACCATATATTTATTGGATTTTGTTTTCCCTATAGCACATTTTGTACAAAAATGGTGCGTGGAAGTGTGAAGGTTTCATTAGTGTGAATGAGGTTTATTTTTTAAATAAACCTTCTAACCAAATGATATATGGGTATTTTCCTCCAAGATTGTAAGTGATTTTATTGGAATTTAAAATAGGATGAATTAATGATTTTGAGTGTAAAAATTGTAAATATATTTCATCAAAATTGGAGTTTTTTAGTCTAACATGTGGAATAAGAAAAATCTATTTCCCTATTAAATATGTAAAGTGATATTGAAATTATTTTTTTGTTTCCATAAGAATAATATAATATAGGAGGAAAAAATATAAAGTAAGAGACTCTTGAATGATTTTACAATATATCTATTAAATGAGAGAAGAAGAGAGGGTATGTGACTAAAAATGATTTATATAATTGTGATAAGATGAGAAAAAGATCTTGAATTGATATTCATAAATATGTATAGATAAAATAAGAAGGAACTAGTACCATATTGAAGATCTGATTTTTAAGATATGAAGTATGAAATTTATATATTAAAGGAAGGGAAAAGTAGTTCCCACCACATTAATGGAAATTAGAGTTTAAGAATTAATCTAGAAAGAAGAAAAAGAAGCTGTTTGAGTAGTATTTTACAACTTTACCTATAAATAAGCATCCCTTGAAGAGATAAAAACTGCATATATAAAAAATTAAGGATGAACCCATCCAAGTACGTGATACTAATTGATGATAGACCTACATGTCTATAAAATGGGAATTTCTTTATTCAAAGTAGTGTCAAAAAGAGGAAAAAGGGCAGTGAACCTTGGTTAATGAGTGGATTATCCATAAAAAATTACAAGTAATTTAGCTTTGGCTTAGAGTGACCAGATTCATAATGTATCCAATGAACAATAGTGATCTTAATGTTTAATTGGTGCATTGAAACACTATTTATTGCATAATTTTTTGAGTATCTCAGTGTGGGAAAACCATATAAAACAATTGTTTCCCTATATTCATTAATTTCTTGTATTCATTTATGGTTTCAATGAGGTTGAGAGTAAAATAAATATTTTTTTATATTTCCTACATAAGTGAGAACAAGATCTAAAAAAGAAAATAGATAAAAATGTTTTAATTGTTATCACCTTAATTCAACCATATTAGGATTACATGGGGACCTAACAAGTGGTATAATATCCCAAGGTAAAGATATTATTTACAACCAAATGATAAATTTTAGATTTCTTATACAAATGAAAAAAACAATGAAGCTACCATTCATCAATGGTACAAAATTACAAAGGTGGAAAAAGATGTTCTTAGAATACATGGAATAAGTTTTGGATATTCTCTAATAATTTGTGTATGAATGGATTTTTTTATAGAGGTTACATAGATTTATCTTTTAAATATATAAAATAAATATGGATATTTATGCTTTTATAAGGGAGGAATTTAAGGGAGATATAAATGAATATAAATACCAGAAGATTACTCACTATATGTTTTAAAAATATATGTAAATTAGACTATGAAAATTACATGACATGGATCCATTAAAATCATTGATTAATGTTGGTAAAGGATAACACATTTAATAAGGTAATAAGAATAATAATAATATCACTAATATTTTGAACTTTATATATAAGGTAATCGATTCCAATTTTTTTTGTTTATTATCCTAACCCTTATTTGGAGAAATACCATGCATAAGAAATTTTAGTCTATCATAGGGATATGAGAATGCGATGTGACTTTGGGGAAGAAGTGGTAACACCAATAGGTTTTTAACCTAGTAAGTGTTCATCCAAAAACCAAGACGATATCCCACCCTTAAAAGTAAATGCGGAACACTGGGAATTTATGCATGAAGTGAACCATGACATCATAAATTACCTAGAAATAGAAAACAAATGGATACAATGAGAATATATAGGATTAATTTTTTTAAATTAATAATATTTTAGAAAAAAATAAAGATAAAAGTGATTTTTTAAAATAAACATCCCAATAAATTTGAAAGAAAATTGCCAAAAAGAAGAAGTTGAAGGAATGCACTGTCCCACTCAAAAATCATCTTGAATAAAATAGGAAATTTAATATGGAATATACCTCAAGAGTAAATTATTTGGATGAGAATGTAAATAATAAGGATAATAAAATCAGGTAACTTGAGTAGAGGATACAAACTTGTAATGAAAATAAGAAGATTCCCATTACCGTAGCCTAAATTTTCATAGAAAACCGAATTCCATATCTGAATTCTGGAAACAAAAGAAAACTATAATTTTTAACAATAAATATGGATCTAAAATATATATATAAGGATTGTATTCTTGAAAAACTTGGAATAAGATACCCCAAAAATAATAAACTTACAAAGTGATATTTTTTTGATGATTTGAGCATATCATAAGAACTTGTTTTAAAGCCTAAAAGACCATGTGTGAGACACAACCTACAATATCATCATCTTAGTCAATAGAATACCTCATATGATATGATTATTATGTTAAATGATTTATTTTCTCTTAACATGGTCATATGTAAAAGTATTTTAATTGGAAGAAATAATGTAAGGAGAAATAATTCATAGAGAGTTCCTCTATTACTGTAAACTATGAGGAAATATTTTCTCTAATAAAGGAGACTATTGTTCTAGAAAATAGGTTTTTTTATTTGGAGGATGACTTTTTATCTCATAAAATGGTACATCAAGGGAAAAAATTTGTCCACTCACATCATCCCACACAGAAATAAAGAAAGAAATATGGAAACAAAGATGTAAGCTACCCTAACTATAAGAAAGGTGTAAGGACCTAATGATAAGGATCCACTAAAGAAAAATAATTTTAAGATGACTCTCACAAACATTATAGAAGAGGCATACATAATTAGTCTCAAAAAAATCACTATAAGTAAAGGCATGAGGACTAGTGTAAGTATCTTCTAATAGAGAAGGAATCTATAAGAAAGATCCACTAGTTTTTTATAAAAATAGAAGGTGAACACCATTGGAATCTATTCATTAGTTGTGAAAAATCCAAATCTAAGGAAGAAAAAGAGTTATAACATCTAAAAGAAATGTGTGTAATTGTAATCACACATAGAATATTAATTAGAGATCGAATAAATAGGTTAGATATAACATATGATCAAGATGAAGAGGATGAGGTTGATTAGGTGTTCAAATTACTTTCCCAAAATCTGAAAAAGGTAAAAGGAAATTTTGAAAATAAGGGGTTGGTTTATAAAGGCCAACCAACTTTATAAGATTATATAAAGACATAGAAACCATATCCCCATAAAATTAAATTTTTTATAACTATTGTCATAGGTTCATAATTTATGGGTTTACATGATCCATGAGGTAAATTTACTAGAAAATTACATGTTTTGAAAGATAAAGATAGACCATATTAAGCTAAAAAGATGAACCTAATAGGTGGAGGTAGGGTTCTTTTAAGAACAAATTTATATAAAATGTGAACAAGAGGACCCTGGAATAAACTTGAATAATCAAGTGATATCCAGAAACCATTATTATATCATAATTTAAAATTATAGGTTTCCTATTGTAATTAAATTTAAAATATTGAATCTGATTTTTTTTCTAGAATGAAATTTTTGGTAAAATATGGAGCTTTAAAAATGTGACTAAATAGTGAGGAGAAAATGTGTGAAAGATATATCTAAGACCACCAGTGGTATCCTAATAAAAATAGATTAAAACAATTTTAATAAGGACATGAAATTAGTATAATCACACCTATAAAATGAAGTATATATATTGTGAGAAAAAATAAATACTTTAACAGATTTCTATGTTTTTTTATATTGTTTTATAATAATTATCAATTATTTATAAGATACTAAAATATCATAAATAAGATTTATTTTTGAAACAAGTTTTTACCCTAAAGAGAATAACTCATTCATATAAATTATTCTAAATTATAGCGGGAGTTGGTGATTATTTTCATGGTTGATTATACTTATAAGAAATTAAAGAAACCTATGAAGTATGGGGGAACTGATAATCTAAATAGGTATCATTAGTTCATTTGTAGAAAGTTATATCTATTTATTTTATAGATCACACTTCATGTTTTTATTTCTTATTTTCCAATGGTTTGGTTAGAAAGTGTGGTGAGATCAAAGGTTGGTTATTATTGGAAAAAATGAATGGTTTTTAACTATAAGAGTCTTAATTGGAAAACCAATCAGTTTCAAGGATAAATTTATGGGAATTAAATTAAACTATTTTTTTCTACACTAAGCCTACGATTAGTTGAATTAGATTATTTTTTTAATACTTAAATTATAATTGGTAAATTAACTTATATAGAGTTCATTGATTCAATGTAACTAAAGTGAAGAAATTGGTTAAGAAATATCTAGGAGAAGTTTTTATAGAATTATAAAGTCCAAAAAATAGACAATATGTGGTAAAAAAAGATAAATTCTTTTTAAGAAGTGGATGAAGCTATAGAAGAAGAAGTTATAACATGAAAAATATGGGGGATGGTGGTAGAAGAAAAGAAAATAAGTAATTATTCCCTATCTAAAATAGGTGAGAAGTATTTTTTACCAATATAATGGGAGTTTTTAAAATGAAGATTTTTTACATAGAGGAAGAGTGGAAGCCCATAAATAAAACCCTCTTGTATTCTCAATACAAAGGGGGAGTTGAAGAGTTAGACCCGTTCAAAAATGGAGTGTGAGATAAAAATGGATATCCCTAAAATGAAGGTAGAGGGGGGGGGATCTAAGTATACAAAAAAAGGGGGAGAAAAAAAGATAAATCTACTTACTTTTGGCCCCTTTGTATTTAATTGAAAATGTGGGAGACATTATTAATAATAGTTGAAATATTTTTAAAAAAATACCAAAGGTGATATTGTTGAAACCATTCAGATTTGTGTTGTATTTATTGATAATACATAAAAAATTTATCTAAATATATTAATTAACAAGACATATAATAGATAGCTAAATGGATAATGGTTTTCATGCTTGATAAGGTAGCTGTTAAAGAAAGTATGAGATAGATGAAGTGATGTTTGGAGTTATTGAAAAATGGTGCTCATTATTATTCTTCTTGTAATTGTTAACAAAGGAAAAAAATTATTTAATTAATATCATGCTAATAATAACTTCATTTGGAAATTCATGGAGAAGTTAATGGGATGATCTGTAAAGGCTATAAGTAATCCTTGAATTAATCCATTAAAGCTTGGTTGAAGTGAATACTTAGAGAAATGTCTATGGAATTTGTGAAACCACATTTAAATAGTATATGAAAGAAAACTCTATATAGGAATGGTTATATGTAACCCTTATTTGTGTAACCATCATATGAATAACCATGAGACCCAATTTTGATATAGATTATCTCTGGATGCATAACCATGAGTCTGCCATGTCTAAGAATCAGTTTCCTTAGTGTGAAAATAATCATAGGGAACTATAATAATATTTCTTTGGGTTGCATAACCATGATCAGTGATCTATCTAAACATAATACAAGGCTGTATATCCATCATCTTCATACACATGGTTAGCATAAACATCATATATATGAAGTTCAAGCTACACAAGATGATAAATTTACTATTCAAAAACGATTAAAAAATCATGGATCTTTGAATTAGATCTATGATTTAAGATAAAATAAAAGGGTTATTTTTAGTGATATTTTTGTGAAAAAATATCAAGATATAAAAGAAAAAGATGTATGATTTGTGATAGATCATCTATTATTTGGATTAAGTTTTTCCAAACAATATTCCATCTACAAAAAATGAGGCTAGCAATGTGGAGGTTAAAAAATCATGAATGAGGTGTATTTTCTAAAAGCACATTCCAACCAAAGGATATAGATGTGTGTTTCTCCAATATTGTAAGAGATTTGATTGGAATATATAATAGTATAAAATCATGGGAATGAGTATAAAATCTAGGAAGTTATTTCATCAAAATTGAGGCCCTCTGTTATGATATGAGGAATAATAGAAAGTCATTTCTATATTAAAAATGTAAAGTGATATTTCATGGAGATATTCTATAAGTTTTTAGGATATTGTGTGAAAAACGCTTTAATCTTAAAATGGTATATCATGGATGCATGGATCATATTTGAGTCCTCACTGACTAAGGTTGGAAATATACTTAGCATTATTACATTAATAATTTTATACCATACTTATTAAAGTCTATATATTGAATTATCTAATATGGGTGTGGTTGGGTATGTTGTTGATCATGTCATCTGTTCGAGCTTAAATAAGATGATATTCATCCTATAGTGCGATGAGTATAACATATGGGACCTAAATTGAGATAGAACATGAGAGTGTGTGTACACAACTAGATATTTTACATCAATATAGATAAGGTATATTACACCCTAATAATTTAAAAGAATAACATTATGTTGGATAATGTATTTGACACACAAAAAGAATCTTAAACAAACCACACAATATTTTTTTAAATATAAATGTTATAACCTAGACATTAAATTGGAAGGAATGAATAATATTAAATAATTTATGAAATATATATTTCATAATTAAAATAAATTTACTGATAAATTATTTGTAAATTATTAATCAATTTTTAGTAAAGTAATTTTATTCTCCAAAAATATGTTTTCTTTAAATATTATTTTTACTGCTATATGTGAGAAAAATATTATAATTTATTTCAATAAATTTTTGAAAATATATTTTATAAAATTAAATTAATTTTTTAAATTATAATATAAAAATTAACATAGGGTGAAATTTTGGGATTTTTTGGAAAATATATATTTTTCTGTGAAAAGTGGAAAATATTGATTTTTGTAAAACTTTCACTTATTTGTAATAAATAAAGTAATTTAAAAGTCCCATTTTGATTTTAATTTTATTTAAAGTAACATAATTATTATTAATTTATATTTAATCTAATTAATTAAATTTTAATCATCTTTATATTGAATTTTATTATATTTTTTTTGGGTTTAAAAAAGGGATTTTTCTGAAAACTATTTTAAATTGCATAATGTTTATTATTTTTTGATTAATTAAAAATAAACTAATGAAAAATTATTTAAATATTATATATATATATATTATATAATTAAATATTAATTAAAATTCACACAGTGATTATCACAATTCATTGAGTTAATATAAAACCATCTTATGCTTGAAAAATACATTTCTTGAAAAAATATTCTCTTATAGCGTTTGAAGGATTTATTTTAAATTAAATTATTACACTTATTTTAATTGAATTTGAAAAATGGATTAAATATTTGGAATCATATTAATTTATATTATATAATAATATCTACTTAATATTTTTCATAATGAATATTGAAAATTGTAAAAATATTTTACTACAGTTATGGTGAAAACGGGTTTACTGGGGAGGTTAAACTAAAAAGATAATGGTTAAAATAACCTAAAAATTTATATAAATTATATTTTATGGCCATATATATAACTTATATCATATAATACTTGATAATGGTACATTTTGGAGCCTTTCGGCATGTGAAAAACATAGGTACACCTTTTTTTCAGAAATTACATGTGTAAAAATCAACTCACTTATAAAAGGCCACTCACTCTCCTCACCTATTCACACCTTTAAAGACTTTTGGTTAAAGAAATAAATTCATAAATAATTTTTTTAATTCCATAACTATAAAATTTAATCCATGGTTTAATCACAACTCTATCCTAAGAAGGCTTTTGGTTTTAATCTAAGGAGGTTGTTTGAAGAAGAGGCATCGTACTTAACTGATAATTTTTATTCTATTTCTTCTTAAAAATCCACCAAATAATATTCAATTATGATGATATAATAAAGGGTTATATAAAATATATTTATATATTATTTTTTTATAATTTTAACCTAAATACATCTCATATTCCATCAAATGAGAAACAAAATCATCATTGTTGTGTACAGAAGACTATCTCCTTGTGAACCAATATAATTAATTTTTTCATCATTACCTCTTATGGATTATTTTTATTTAAAGTATATATAATATATTTGAATCATAATTATTCTCTTGTAATTATGATATCACATATACCTTCATACATTCCATTCTATGGGGTATACGATATCGTTGCTTGTTTGTACAATGGACTATCTCCTCGTGAAGTGATCTGATTCATATTTTAACTAATAATTTTACTAGAAGGTAATTAGGATAATGTTAATGAATATATGTAATCTATATTACATAATTATGATATTGATGAAATATTTATCATTCTGAAAATATAATATATCATTTAATTTTTACATTTTCATTCATTGAGAAATGATAACTTCATTCACACGTACGTGTTGACTACCCCTTCCACGAAGTGATAAAATTATTTTCTCATCACAACATAACATGGATGATATATATGAAATTACCCAATGTTTATTAGTAATATTTTTTTCCTGAATAAATGTTTATTATATTATATTATATAATCTTATACACATACAAAATATATTGAAACCAAAAAATACTTTATTTTATTACTAAATAAAATTACATTAATCAATAATGAAACCAATTAAAATTAAGAACATTAATAATGAAAAAAATCTAAAATATAAAAGATAAAATTTGAAAATATGGATTGCCTCAATAAACTAAAATCCTCACCCCCACTACCAACACTATATAAAAGAAACAAAATATCAATACAGCATTTTAGAAAATAGAAATATAGAACCTTGAGAGGAATTGAGTTAAATATTGAGTGAAAGAATTAATTTTTATTTATATGAGCTAATGTTACCATTGGAATAGTAATTTGAGTGTTAGGATAGTAACATGACCATTGAGAATAATAACCCAACTTTTGGGAATTGTAACTTGGCTGTTGGAATAATAATTTCACCTAAAAATAAAAAATTATTATATAAATAATATTTATCATGAATAATTTAATTAAAAATAAATATAATCATAACAAAAAATTAATACCATGATAAAAAAACTCAAAGCTAATATAAGTACATTTTTAATAAACTGTATTTTAAAGTATTTCAAAAAGTCATTATTTTAATATTAAAAATTAAAATTGCCTATTTTAGAAATTTATTTTGATAAAATTAATATTATTTTTGAAATAATCATATCAAAATTTTCTAAGGGTGATTTTTTGGTAATATTATGAAATACATTAATTTTTGGGTGAATAGTAAAAATATAGTTTTCATATAACTGTTGTATCTTAAATTACATCATTCATGATGTAATAGTGACATAATCCTTTATAAAAATTTATTTTTAGCCATGATATATTTTATTTCATAAATTATTTAGTAAAATAAAATAAATTTAATTTTCAAACCAAAAGAGAATTTTCCAAAACCTAAAGTCAAAAGTGATTCCTTAAAATAAAAAATTTCTTCCAATATTGGATCACTGTTCTAAGGCCAAATTGGAACCCTGCCTACTGAGATGGTACTGATGCTACGTTTGGCTTGGTATTTAGTATATAACGTTAATTGCACCGACATGGTTGAATGGGGTCTGATAGGTGCTAGGTTGTGTGATGGCAGATTATAAAGGTAATTTAAAGTCTTAAAACCATTATATTATATTATATATGATTTATATTTTCAAAAAATATCTATTACAAGTTTTATATTTGATATTTTATTTTATTTAATATTTTATTCTAAAAATACTCCTCTCCTCAAGTATAAATAACCCATCTACCTCCCATTGGAAAACCACTCCTCTTACCCTTTAAAAAGACTAACATATTACAAAATGTTTATTATCAATACCCCTTATAATCATTACAGACATTCTAGAGTAATACAACTCCAAGTATCAAGGTATTTGTAGTGTCCTACAAGATAATCTACATTGAGGATTAAGAGGTGAAAAAACAGGCATAATAAAGCAATAATTAAGGTAAGAGGATTCTCAAACCCAACTCATTTTCTTTTGGTTACCCCTATTTTCTGAAATATTTGGTATGAATAATCCTATAATGTTCCTTAAATATCATTTCATTATTCTTACATTTTCTTTTCAGGGATATACATGTTTCCTACATGATTTTATGAAAAATAAAATGATTTTACAAAATAAATATTCTTTAAAAAATACTTCTTTGACTCCTCTTGATTTGTTTCTTATTCACTCAAAAATTATTATTCTTGTATCAAATATATTTTCCTCTTTTTAAATTTGGATCCCAAATTTTATTCATTAAGTCATGATTGATGAAATCCTTATGAAACCCATTCTTTTCCATTGGTTAATTCATGACTATGATTGTAATACATTATATGTGTCATGGATAATTATACAAATATTATGATGTTATGGTTGGGACTATAATTATATATACCTCCAATTAATTTGGTAATGTGATGTATCTCATGAGATAATGTGTATTATACATGAACATGATACTATCTTTGTTCACAAATATGATGTTATGAGTATACACATATGTTATGCATGAACATGATGCTAGCTTTGTTCACAACTATGTGTGGTATTTGAAAACTATGATATGATGTTTCATTTTTATTCATTTACACATTCCACACCTTTATCACAAGTTTCCCTCATGATTTTGATGAAGATCCTATTCTTATTATATGATGATGAAGATTATGCTCACCCATGTTATATTATTTCATGTCCCTTATTCATCCTCTTATTGGGATTTTAGTTCATCCCCATATTTTATGTATATCCTTAGGCGATTACATGTACTAAGTATAACATGTTATTTTAAAAGGATAAGTAAAAAGGATTTAAATAAGTTTTTATGCTTTATTTTTATAAGTTATGTATGATCCTAATTTTCCCAATACACTAAACCTTTTGATATTGGATTGAAATGTTTTTATGTTTTTATCTTAAAAATGATGTGATGGTTATGTAAGTGAAATCATGGTTTCTTTACTTATTATCATAGCATTATTTAGTTAATTTTAGAATTAGTATTAGAAAAAATTAGTGAAAACCACTAGGATAAGACTAAGTATATGAAAACTTCCAAGAACCTTTGTTTTAGAAACAGGATAAAAATAGAGATCCCATAAAATATGAATTTAGTGTTAATTATGTAAAAAAATAAATTATTTATTCATTTTTGAATTATGTTTTGTTCAAAACTTTTATATTTTAGAAAATGGTTGGAAGCAGGAGAAACCATACCAACAACCAGTGTTAGGGATAATGAAATGATTTTCCAAATGACATCCTTAATTTCGTGGGATGTGCAGTTCAAAAGATTATGGAGATTATTACCAAAATGTATTAGGACATGAACAATAAACTGAACTATATAGAACATCCACCATCACCCAATATGGACCAACTATCCATTGAGTCCTTTATGCGGCAACAACCACTCACATTTAGTGGATATTAAAATTCAATTTTTGTAGAACAGTGGGTTAACTCAATGGAGAAGATATTTATTGTGCTTCACTATTATATGAAAGAGAAAGTGACTCTAGCCATATATTGTTTAGAGGGATAATATGATCAATGGTGGGTGTTGATAAATAACAGAAAGCATAAGGGTGAAATGTAAGATACATATTGGGAATACTTTAAGAAAATATTTCTCAACAAGTATTTTCCTTGAAATATTCAGACGAAGATAGAGAGAGAATTCATAATGTTGAAGAAAAAGGAAGGTGAATCTATCTAGTATTATGAGGAAAAATTCATAGGGCTTTCAAGATATACCTTGGGTTTTGTTATCAACAATGATAAAAAATAGATATATATATTTTTTAAAACTACATATTCGAAAGGATCTAGATACCTAAGGATTTTAGTGTTATAAAGATGTTTTGGATGTTCTATCAAAGTCTATATAGAGTTCATATAATGGTCCCATGGTTATGGAGACAAAAAGATAAGAATTGAGTTCCGAACTGGTGGATCAAATGAAAAAGGAGGAAAGAGGACCCAACTACCCACATGTCAAAAATGTTTTAAGAAAAATCATGGTAATTATCTCAAAGGGTTGGGGAAATTATTCGAGTGTGAGAGAAAATGACACCAAGCTCATAAATGTCAAATATACATGAATAGGTTGATGAACATGATGTAGGAAAGGAAGACACCTCCTAATACTCCACCTATGGTTCAATAACTCAACTATATGGATCAAGATTACTATGCAATCTAGTACACTAAACCGCAAGTACTTGAGGGTAATCATCATCAACAACCATAGAAACAAAATGAAAAAGGGAAAGATTATTCCATTAATATTTCTGAAGTGGAGCATGAAAATGATGTCAAATAAGGTATACATCCTATTCACTGAAAAATGGAAAAAAGTATTGTTTGATTCTAGTTCTATGAATTCCTTAATATATTGTAAGTTTTCTATAACTACTGAATAAAATTTCTAATACCTTGAAGTTGAGATATATATAAAAACACATAGTGTGGAATCATTAAAACCTAGGTATTGGAATATTCTCCTATAAATTTTTTTGGGAAGATTATTCCCATGAATCTCATAATACTTCCCTTGGTGGAATTCGACACTATACTGGGCATGTATGGGATCTCATTGTATATATAATACATAAAATTTTAGGAAAAGGAAATATCTTTTCATATTCTGAACCATCCAAGGATACTTTACAAATGAAATTAATATCATTAATCTCCTTTGGAAAATAAATCAATGGTTTGGGTGTTGATACCTTGTGAAGAGGAAAACCTTTCTCAAATAGTTAAGTCAAATGAAGGAATCAACCTAGAGGAAATGCCCATTTTTAGGGAATATAATGATTTATTTTCTAAAGAGTTACCCAGACTTCACCAATATTGTGAGGTAGAGTTCTCAATTGAACTTATACTCAGAGATACTCCTATATCAAAATTCCCATATTGGATGGCCCCAATTGAACTATAGGAGTTAGAAAAGTTATTGCAAGTGCATTTGGACAAAGGGTTCATACATCCTTGTGCATCACCATGGGGTGCACCAACTCAATTTTTCAAGAAGAAGGATGGATCAATATAGACATGTATCAATTATTGGAATCTCAAGAAGATTACCAAAAAGAAAAAGTATTCTCTTCCAAGTATTGATGAATTATTCAATAAACTATAAGGAACTTAATAATTATCAGTGGTGGATATTTTTTTCTGGATATCATTAACTAAAGGTGAAGAAGGAAGATATTCAGAAGTCTACTTTCAATAAAAGTTATGGCCTCTATGAGTTCATAGTGATTCCTTTTAGAATTACTAATTCCACTGTAATATTCATGAATTTGATAAATAGTGTCTTTATAGACTATATGGAAATTTTTTGTTGTTGTATGTATATATTATATTCTCGTTTAATCCAAGAGAAAGGAGAAACATGATGAGAATTTAAGGATATTGTTGTCCATATTAAGGATGGAGAATATGTATGCTAAGTTTATCAAGTGAAAATTTTGGATGTAGAAAGTCTCATTCTTAGGCCACATGATCACAAGTGAGGGAATTTATATGGACACTTCAAGGACAATTGAAATTGAGGAATGGCCCAGACCCACCAGTCTCATGGAAATTTGTATTTTTCATGGATTATATGGGTACTACCAACATTTTTTGGGAAATTTATCATGAATGTCTATCCCACTATCTAATGTAACATGGAAAGGGGTAAAGTATGCATAGATTAAAAAATGTGAGGAAATATTTAAGGAGATCATAAGAGGTTAATAACTATGTCTATACTCAAACTACAAACAAGTGGAGAAGGTCTTCTGCTGTATAATAATTCTTCAAAGAAAGGATTGGGTTGTGTACTCAAGCATAATGATAAAGTGATAGAATTTGATTTAAGATATTTGAAGATCTATGAGTATAACTACCCGATTCATGATTTAGAGTTATCAACTATAATCTTTTCTATAAATATTTGGTGACACTATCTCTATGGCGAGAAGTGTGAAATATATACCTATCATAATAGTATAAAGTATATATTCACATAGAAGGAGCTCAAAATGAATCAAAGAAGATGGTTAGATCTAATTAATGAATATTATGATCTATTCACTACCATCCAAGGAGAACAAGGTATCTGATTCTATTAGAAGAAAAGAACCAACTACTCTATACATGATGTGGATTGAGAGAGACCCTATATTATTGGATATACAAAGGATAGATTTTGAAATAATAACAACAGGGAATACATTATACCTTAGCCAGATTATTTCCCAACCATCTATCAAAGATAATATCAACGAGGCACAAAGGGATAATCTGGACCTACAAAAGAAGATGAAAGCAATTAAGGAAGGTAAGATACATGAGTTCCAAACTGATGATGATGGTATGATTCTATTTGGAATAAGTCTTTTTGCGCCTTCATCACCTGAAATAAAGAAGGATCAATTGGATAATTCAGATAACTCACCATTCCTTATCCATCATAGAAGTACCAAGATGTACCATGATCGTTGAGAGAACTTCTAGTAGGAAAACATGAAGAATGAGACCATAGAGTATTCTCACGTTGTTTGGTACATTATCAAGTTAAATTAGAGATATAGAAGTCCAAAGGGATGATACTACGATTTTCTATACCCATGTAAAAATGGGAATATATCACTATGTACATTGTCTCTGATCTCCTGAAGACATCCAAATGAAACAATTCAATATGATTTGTAGTTGATAAAATCACCAAGAATTCCCAATTCATTGCTCTTCATGAAGATTTCTCACTTGAACAACTTTCCAAGATATATTTGAAGGAAGTGGTGAGGATGCATGGAGTACCACCTTCAACAGTATTTGATCACGATCTAAGGTTCACCTCAAAATTTTAGAGAAGTATTGAACATGATTTGAAACTGAATTGAATTTTAGAATGACCTATCACCCCCAAACTAAGGGAAAACTATAAAGTAGTATTCATATTATTAAATAAATTATAATATCCTTGTTAATGGAATTAAAAGATTTATGGGACCAACATATCCCATTGGTTGAGTTCTCATATAATAAAAGATTCTACTAAAGTATTGAAATGGAACCATATGAATCTCTATATGGGAAGAGATGTAGAAATACTACTTGTTGGTATGGAGTTAGAGAGAGAATTATACATGGACTTGACCTTGTGAAAGATATGAAAAATAAGGATCAAGACATCCAACATCATATAAAATCTACTCAGAGTCGGAAAAAGATCTATACTTACAACCATCAAAGGGTCTTAGATTTTTATGTGGTAGAAAATATTTTCCTTTGAATGACACCATCAAAGAGATTCATGTGGTTTGGAAGGAAAGGGAGCCTTAGACCTAGGTACATTAACCCCTTTGATATCCTTGATTTCATAGGAGCAGTGATCTATTGTCTTGCACTTCCACCAAGTATGGCTCAAGTTCATGATGTGTTCCTAATATCACTCCTAAAGAAGTACATACCTGATCCCTCAAATGTACTGAATCCATAGGTGGTACAAGTAAACAATGACCTCTTATATGAAGACCAAATGAGGAATATCTTGACCATAGAGACAAAGTTCTACACAATAAGATAACTCACCTTTTCAAGCTATTGTGAAGGAACCATAAGTATGAAGAGGTGATGTGGGAACTTTAGAAATAAAATAAAATAGAAGTACCCTTATCTATTCTCAACCAAGAATATAATTTGAAATTTGAGGGATAAAATTTCTAAATGGGGGAAGAATTTAAATAACCCCTATTAGTTAGTAATATTTTTTTCTTGAATAAATGCATGTTTTATTATATCATATAATATTATACACAAAAAATATAGAGAAGCTAACAAATACTTTATTTCATTACTAAATACTATTACATTAATCAGTAATGAAATAAATTTAAGTTCAAAACATTACCACTGGTCAAAAAATATAAAATTGAAAATCTAAAATGGGAAAATATGGATTACCCCAATATACTAGAATCATCACTTCAATTGGAAACACAATAGAAAAGAAAAAAATATTAGTAAAAAAATCAAAATTATATAAAATGTAAATATAGATCCTTGAGAGGAATTGAGATGAATATTGATTAAAATAATGAAGTGGTATTTATAAGAGGTAATGTGATTATTGTAATAATAATGTGAGAGTTGAAATAGTAACCAGATCTTTGGGAATAGTAACATGACCAATAGTAATAGTAACCTTACTATTGGAATAGTAATTTTACCTTAAAAGAATAAATTATGATATAAATAAGATTTATCACTATTATTTTAAGTAAATTTTAATATTATAATTCTAAAAAATAAATATCATGATTAAAAAACTCAAAAAATATATAGGCAAATTTTTAATAAACTATATTTTAAAGTATTTTGTAAAAGTCATATTTTAATATTAAGAATTAAAATTACCTATTTTAGAAATATATTTTGATAAAATTAATATCCTCTTTGAAATTAGCACATCAAAATTTTCAAAGGGTTATTTTTTGGTAAATTTATTATATACTTCAAGTTTTGGATGAATAATAAAAATATAGTTTTCACATAACCTATGTATCTTAAATTACATCATTCATGATATAAAACTAACATAATCATTTATAGGACTTGAGTTGCAACCATGATATATTTTATTTCTTAAATGTGTCATTAAAATAAATTTCCAAAAATAAAAAGAACTTTCCAAAACCTAAAGTTAAAAGTGATTCCTTAAAATGAATTTTTTTCTTTCTTTCCACTTTCCTTTTTAATAAAATAATTAATTTTAATTATAAAGGGGAATTAAAGTCTTAAAATAATTATATTATAATAATATATGATCTATATTTTAAAAAATTGACTATTAAAAGTTTTAACTTTGATATATTATTTTATTTAGTATTTTATTCTAAAAATACCCCACTCCTTATGTATAAATAACCGCTTTCCCTTCCCTTGGAAAACCATTTCTCCTCCTCTTTGAAAATCCTAACCACAAGAAAAATCCTTCCTCTTAAGCCCCCTTATAATCATTTGGGATGTTATTGAGTAATCTAAATCTAAAAATCAATGGATTTTTAGTGGTGTATTAAAGAACCTACAATGAGGATTAAGAGGTGTAAAAGTGGTGAAATTAAGCAAAAATTAAGGTATGGGGATTCTCAAACCCTACTCATTTTATTTGGTTTATCCCTCTTTCTTGAAATATTTTGTATGGATAATCATATAATGTTCCTTAAATGTAATTTCATTATTCTTATCCTTTCTTTTCAAGGATATACATGTTTCCTACTTGATTTTTTAAAAAAAATACAAAAATTTTCCAAAGTAACACTTCTTTCCAAAACACATATTTGACTCATATTGAGTTGTTTCTTATTCCCTCAAGAATGATGTTTCTTGTGCCAAATATTTTTTTTTCAATTTTTCATTTAGGAACCCAAAGTTTATTCATGAAATCATGGTTAATGAGATCCTTATGAAACCCATTCCTTTCTATTGGTTAATTTATGACAATGATTATAATATATTTTATGTGGAATGCATGATTATGTAAATATTATATTGTGAAGGGTGGGCCCATAATTATATACCTCTTCAATTAAATGGTTAATGAGATTTATCATATGAGATAATGTATATAATCCATGAACATGATGTTATATTTGTTCATAAATATGATTTTATGATTATGAACATATTTTATGCATGATGATGATGCTAGATTTGTTCACAATTATGTGTGGTATTTGACCACTATGACATGATGTTTCCTTTTTTATACATTTCCACAATCCATGACTTTATCACATGTTTCCCTCATGATGTTGATGATGATATTATCCTTATGATATGATTATGATGATTATTCTCAACCTTGATATATTGACTCATGTGCCTTATTCATCCTCTTATTGGGATTTTAGCTCACCCATTTGTTTGATATATATCCTCATGTGATTATATGTTCTAAGGAGACCATGAGATTTTATAAGGTTAAATAATAAGGATTTAAATAAATTTTCAAGTTTTATTTTGTACAAGTTTTGTATGATCCTAATTTTCCCAAGACACAAAAACTTTTGATCCTGGATTGTAACACTTTTCTATTTTTTATCTTAAAAATGATGTTATAGTTATATAGGAAAAATTAGGGTTTATATAGTTGGTATTAGATCATAGTTTATTTAATTTTGGAATTAGTATTAGATCGCCGAAACCTTTTTTTCCTTTTTCAATATCCGGTTTATGGGTTCCCGGTGCCCATACAAATAGTCCCCAAAACCAGATTTCAAATTTCAAATTCAAACCAAAAAGCATCCCTCAAAAGCCATGCGCCACACCTAGAGACTCGAACCCACGTCACCTTCACTGAATCGCTGTCACTGTAGGTCGAAACATCACACTGCATCGAAAAACGCACATCACCCCTGCCGGATGCTGGAAAAAAAAGACCGTCGGAGGTGTCGTTGCCAGAAAACTGAGATCCATCACCACACACCACTGTTCACCGTAGGAAGACTCTTGAACCATCTGCTGACGATATCGCTGAAGCACTGTCATACCACCACTTTCATCCTGTCCACCAGAGAACAAACCCTAATGCACAAACCACGGCCTGTCTCGACGAACAGAAAAATGATTCATCCGCTTAAACCGGAGCACTTCTAAGTTTAACCATCATCCTTTGACAACACCACCGAAAAACCATACCAAGAAACAAGCCCTAAGAGGCCAGGAACAATCAGGACGAAATTGGCAAGTAAAAATCCACCACCAGATCGATACAAAACAACACGAAACATCCGTGAAATCCAAAAATCACTCGCATAGAAGATTGTGAGAGGAAGAACGTCACTGGAATCCCAGAAATCACCCAAAAGAGAAAATAAAAATGAACAAACAGCACAGAACATCACCAGTTTCAAGCAAAAACCAGCCTCGAACGATCACACACCGAACCTCAAGAACAAGCGTTTTTCGACAAACCCTAATGATGTCATCCTCATCAGCTCAAAACAAAACAAGCCCCCAACGCCGCCATCCGAGAAAACTAGAGATGCAACGCTCAACCTCCAAACACCCAGATCAATGGCCAAAGTGCTGATCTCGAACCGTTGGTACAGGGACTCAGGCGCAGAATCAATACCGAGTCGTGAAGACCCCGATGCGCGCAAGACAAGCCGATACAAGGCCGCAATAGTATAGAAAACACCACCTCAAACCTCCTAACCAGGGAAGAAGGAGCGCAAATCCGGGGTGAAGGAAGCGGCGTGAAAGAAACCCTAGCTGAGAGCGGTGCCCCTTACGGGCTCATCGTCTCCTTAGTATTAGATCAAATTGATGAAAACACTTAGGATAAGACTAAGTATATGTAAACATCAAAGATCCTTTGTTTTAGAAAAAAGGATAAAAATAATTATACAATAAGATATGAATTTATTGTTAATTATGTAAAATAATAAATTATTGATGTATTGTTAACTAATTTTATTTAAAACATTTTCTATTTTAGAAAATGTTGGGAACTTGGAGAAACCATGATAACAATCCATATGGGGGACAATGCACTGATTGTATGAATGGAATCCAAAATTCCATGGGAGGTGGAGGTCAAAAATTTATGGCGATTCTTACCTAGATGCCTTAGGCCATGAAAAATTAATTAAACCACATGGAACATCCACCTTCACCCAAGAAGTATTACTAGCCATTGAGTTTTTTATGCAACAATGTCCATTGACATTTAGTGGATCTTCTGATTTACTTGTCACATAACAATGGGTTAACTCAATGAAGAAGATAATTTATATGATTCACTATTATGATAATGATAAAGGGAGTACCAATCTATCCTTTATATGGAGAGTATAATCAATGGTGAGAGTTGATAAAGAACACAAATACAAAGGATGAAATGGAAGAGATGGAGTGGGAAGACTTTAAAAAAATATTTATTAACATTTATTTCCCTCAAACTCTTCAAACAAATATAGAGATAAAATTCATAGAGATAAATAAAAAAGAAGGTGAAACTATCACGGATTATGAAGGAAACTTCGCAAGGATCACAATACATGCCTCAGGTTTTGTTACCAATAATTATAACATAATAAATATATTATTTATCGGTTTAAAACTAAAACTTTTAAAGGTTATTACTATATAAGATATTGGGAGATATGAAGAAGTGGTTCAATGTTCTATCAAAGCAGATATGGAGTTCAAATAATGGTCCCATGTTTATAAAGATAAAAAGAGAAGAATAGAGTTCCAAACTAGTGGGTCAAATGAAAAAACAGAGAAAGAGGACCCAACTAACCACATTTAAAAAATGTGGGAAGAAAAATAATGGTAATTATCTCAAAGGTATGGGTAAATGATTAAAGTGTGGGAGATAAGGCCTACAAGCTCATGAATGTAGAACAGACATGAAGAAACCGACCGATATGATAGAGGAAAGGAAAGAACCTCCAAATGCACCACCCATGGATCAATGCTTCAACTATAGGATTCAAGGGCACTATGAAAGCAAGTGAACTAAACCACAGGTCCTTCAGGGTAATAAGAATCAGCAATCCCCCAAAAAAGGGGTAAGGGAAAGATTATTAAATCACTACTTCTAAAGTGGAGAATGAAAAATTAACTCATACAAGGTAAAAATCATATTTAATCAAGAATGGAAAATTATTTATTTGATTGTAGTTATACACATTCCTTTATAACCTAACTTTTTTCTAGAACTACTAAATCAAAGACCTAATACCTTGAAGTAGAGATATCTATAAAAACACATAATGGTGTATTCATTACAACCCAAGTGTTGGACTCTTCTACTGTAAGCATACATGGGAATAGTTTTCCAGTAAATCTCATAATACTTCCCTTAGTGGAATTAGAAACTATAATAGGTATGAATTGGATCTCATTATATAGAGAACACATTATCTTTCAGGAAAAGAAAATATCCTTCCATATTTCAAACCATCCAATGATGCTTTTAAAAATGTAAGGAAGATCACAAGTCTCCTTTGGAAAATCCCTCAATGATGTGGGTGTTGATACGCTATGAAGAATCATACCTTGACCAAATAGTCGAGTTAATGGAAGGTATCAACATGGAGGGAATTTACATTTTTTTAGAATACAAGGATTTATTTCTTGAAGAGTTACCTAAACATTCCCTAGATCGTGAGGTATAATTATCAATAGAACTTATACCAAAAAATACTTCAATATCAAAATTCCCAAATAGGATGGCCTCGATCAAACTATAGGAGTTATAAAAGTATCTTAAAAAGTATTTAGAAAAAGGGTTCATACACCATTTTGCATCCCATTGGGGTGCACTAATGATATTTTTCAAGAAGAAGTATGGATCAATGTGGTTGTGTGTTGGTTATCAAGATCTCAAAAAGATCACTATAAAGAATTAGTATCCTATTCCAAGGACTGATCACTTGTTGGATCAACTATGTGGAGATTAATACTTCTAAAAGATGGATCTTAATTTTAGATATCATCAACTTAAACTGATGAAGAAAGTTATTCAGAAGGATACTTTCGAAACAAGGTATGAACAATATGAGTTTATAGTGATTCCCTTCTGAATTACTAATGACCAAACAATATTCATAAATTTAATGATTAGAGTCTTTAGAGACTATCTCAAAAAATTTATCTTAGTATTTATTGATGATATTCTAATTTAATCCAAGAGAAATGAGGAACATGAAGAGCATTTAAGGATAGTGCTGGTGAAATTAATGATGAATAAAATGTATGCTAAGTTCATAAAGGGTAAATTTTTTATGCAGAAAGACTCATTCTTGGGGCACATGACCATAAGTGATGAAATTTATATTGACTCTTAAAAGGAAAATATAATTGAGGAATGGAACTGAACAACTAGTTTCAAGTAAATATATAGTTTTATTAGATTATATGGGTACTACATAAATATTTGAGGGATTTATCATGATTTTATATGCCACTAACTAAGTTAACACAGAAAGAGGTAAAGTTGTATGGAAAAAATAATATCAGGAAATCTTTAAAAAAATCTATAAGAGGCTAATCACTATGAATATACTCACACAACTAATAACTGGATAAGGTTATATGATATACAATTATGATTCAATGAAAGTCTTTGGTTGTGTACTCATGAAGATTGATAAAGTGATAGCCTATTCTTCAGAACAATTTAGGATTTGTGTGCAGAACTACCTGACACATGATATAGAGCTCCCAGCTGTAATATTTGTTCTAAATAATTCATGGCATAGTCTCTATGGAAAAAAGTTTGACATATATATCAATCATAAGAGTCTAAAGTATTTATTCACACATTTAGTTTTCAACATGTGTTAATGAAGATTGTTAGAGCTAATCAAGGACCATGATTTCTCTATTCACTACCATCCAATAAAGGTGAACAAGGTAGTTGATGCTATTCTCAAAAAAGAAACTAATACTCGATCCATAATGTTGATTGAGAAAGACCCTATCTTCTTGGATATTCAAAGAATGGATCTTGAAATCCTAATGATTGGGAATACATTATAACTTGTCCAAATAATTTCCCAAACATCTATCCAAGAGAAGATCAAGGAGGCATGAAGGGATAATCTGGAGCTAAAAAAGAAGGTTAAAGAAATAAAGGAATGGAATATACATGAGTTACAAATCAATGATGATGATCTTATTTGGTTTGGAATGATGCTTTATGTGCATTTATCACTTGAGATAGAGAAGGGGATATTGGGTAATGAACATATCTCACCTTTCTCTATCCATCTTATAAGTACCAAGATGAACCATGATCTTTGGAGCACTTTTGTTGGGACAACATGAAGATTGATATTGTAGAGTATGTCTAATGGTTTTTGGTATTTAGTAAAGTTAAATCAGAGAGATAGAAGTCCAAATGGATGATGAAACCATTACCAAAACCTACATGGAAATGGGAAAATTTCACTATGAACATTGTCAATGGTCTCCTAAAAAAATCCAAAAGAACCAATTCGATATGGGTTGTGGTTGATCGAATCACCAAAACTACCCACTTAATTAATATTTGAGAAGATTTCTCTCTTGAACAACTTTCCATGATATATGAGAAGGAATTGGTGAGGTTGTATGGAGTACCACTTTCGATAGTCTCTAATCATGATCTAAGGCTCGCCTCCAAATTCTAGAGAAGTATTCAATGTGATTTTAGTATTTAATTGAATTTCATCATGGACTATCACCACCAAACTGATGGAAAATCTAAAAGGACAATTTAAATGCTCAAATAAATTCTAAGATACTACTCAATTGAATTCAAAGGTTTATGGGATCATCATTTCCCATTATTTGAGTTATCATATAACACCATCATCTACTATAGTATTCCAATGGCCCCATTTGATGTTCTATATGGGAAGTGATATAGAACTGCCACTTATTGGGATAAAGTTGGGGAATGAAAGATACTTGGACCCAACCTTGTGCAAGAGATGGTAGAGAAGGTTCAATCCATCCAATATCATATAGAAGTTTATCAATGTCGGTAAAAGAGTTATAATGAAAACTGTCAGAGGGAATTGAAGTTTGATGTGGGGGAAAATTTTTTATTTCAAATATCACCATGGAATAGATTCATGTGGTATGTAAGGAAAGGGAAGATAACCCCTAGGTACATTATCCCCTTTTAAATCCATGATTCTTTAGGTGCAGTGGCCTATCAGCTTGAAATTCCATCAAATGTGGCTCATGTTCATGAAGTGTTCCACTTATCAGTCATGAGTAAGTATATACTTGATCCCTCATATGTAATGAATCCATAGGTGGTAAAAATAGAGAATGAACTCTCATATGAAGAATAAACAGTAGAGATCTTAGACCATAGAGTCAAATTTCTACACCACAAGATAACTCACCTTGCCAAAGTGATGTGGAGGAACCAAAAGAATGAAGAGGTGATGTGGAAACCAGTGGAAACAATAAAATAGAAGTAACCTCATCTATTCTCAACCGATAACATGAGTTGAAATTTTAGGTATGGAATTTCTAAATGGGGGAAGAATGTAATGACCCAATGTTAATTAGTAATATTTTTTTCTTAAATAAATTTGTGTTGTATTATATTATATAATATTATATACATACAAAATATAGAGAAAACAACAAAGAATTTAATTCATTACTAAATACTATTACATTAATCAGTAATGAAACCAATTAAAACTGAAAACATTATAACTAGACAAAAAATATAAAATATAAAATATAAAATGATAAAATATGGATCACCCTAATCTACTAGAATCACCACCACCACTGCAAACACTATATAATAGAAACTAAATACTAGTAAACCAATCAACATTATATAAACTGGAAATATAGAACCTTGAGAGGAGTCGATTTGAATATTGAGTGAAATAATTAAGTTTTATTTATAGGATGTAATGGGATTGTTGGAATAGTAATGTGATCATTGGAATAATAACCTGACCATTAAGAATAGTAACCTGACTATTAGAAATAGTAACATGAACTTTGGAACAATAATTTTACCTCAAAATAACAAATTATGATGTAATAGATATTTATTATGGTTACTTTAACTAAATATAAATATTATAATTCCAAAAAATAAATATCACAATGAAAAAAAGAAAAGAAAATATAAACACATTTTTAATAAACTACATTTTAGAGTATTTCATAAAAGTTATAATTTTGATATTAAAAATTAATATTACCTATTTTATAATTTTTTTCTGAATAAATTAATATCATTTTTGAAATCATCACATCGAAATTGTTTAAGGGTATTTTTTCAATATTTTTCTGAAATACTTCAATTTTTAGGTGAATAGTAAAAGTACAGTTTTCCACATGATTGATGTATCTTAAATTACATCATTAATGATGTAATAATGACATAATACTTTACATAACTTGAGTTTTAGAAATGATATATTTTTATCGTAAATGATTCATTAAAATACAATAAACATAATTCCCAAACCAAAAAATAGCTTTCCAAAACCTAAAGTCAAAAGTGATTCCTTAAAATAATATTTTTTCGTTTCTTCCACTTTTCTTTTTAATTAACTAATGAATTCAAATAATAAATGGGTTTTAATGTATAAAAACCATTATATTATATTAATATGTGAATTATATCCTCAAAAATTTACTATTACAAGTTTTACCTTTTATATATTATATTATTTAATATTTTATTCTAAAAATTCCCCTCTCATCAATGTTAAATAACCCCTATCCATCCCCTTAGAAAACCAATCCTCCCATCCTTTACATAGCCTAACATCTACCAAAATCCTTCATCTAAAGTACTATTATAATCCTTTGGGACATTTTGGAGTAATCCAACTCCAAGCAACAAGGGATTTATAATTGCGTACAAGAGAAGCTACACCAAGGATTAAGAGGAAAAAAGAGACGAAATACAATGGGAATTAAGGAAAGGGGATTATCAAACCCAACTCATTTTCATTAGTTTATTCCTCTTTCAAGAGATATCCTGTATGAATAATCCTATAATGTTCTTTAAATATTATTTAATTATTCTACCCATCTATTTTTTTTGGGGATATACATGTTTCTTACTTGATTTTATAAAAAATACAATTATTTTTCAAAAGAACTCTCCTTTCCAAAACACGTATTTGAAACATATTTAGTTATTTATTATTATATAAATAATGATGATTCTTATAACATATATGTTTTTACCTTTTTTATTTAGGAACCCCATGTTTATTCCTGAAATCATGATTGATGAAATACTTTTGAAAGCAAGTCATTTCCATGAGTTAATTCATGAATATAATTGTAATACGTTCTATGTGGAATGTATGATTATATAAATATTATGACATGACAGGTGTTCCCAGAATTATATATCCCTTCAATGAATTGGTTAATGTGATGTTTCTCATCAGATAATGTGTATTACGTGTTAACGTGATGATATATTTGTTCACAAAGATGATGATATGATTATGCATATATGCTATGCATGAACATGATGCTATCTTTGTTCCCAATTATGTGTGGTATTTGACCACTATGAAATGATGTTTCTTTTTTATGCATTTCCATATTCCATGCCTTTGTCACGTGTTTAACTCTTTATATGGATGATGATCCTATACTTATGACATTACAATGATGAGTATGCTCACCCATGTTATATTGATTCATGTCTATAATTCATTCTCTTACTAGGATTTTAGTTCAGCAATTTCATGAATGTATATCCTTAGGTGATTATAGGCACTAAGGAGTATATGAGCTTTTATAAGGATAAATAATATGGGTTTAAATAAATTTTTATGTTTTATTTTGCACAAGTTATGTATGATCCTAATTCTCCCAATACCCTAAACCTTTTTGTCCTCGATTGTAATAATTTTATGTTGTTTATCTTAAAAACGATGTAATAGTTATGTAAGAAAATATAGGGTAGATATAATATATAAGTATATTTAATGAAATATTTTTGTAATTATGATATTATTATCATTATATAATTATAAAATAATACTTAACTTCCTTTTATAATGGCCATTGAAAAACAAAAATGTTACCCATTCATACATATGAACAACCGTATCCACAATTGTAACATAGTTCATTTTTCATAACTATATTTAATTAATAGTTTTAAAAGTTAAATTTTTATATAAATTTGATAAATATTTCATGATTATTATTATTTTTATGTTGAAATAATGACCACTTTTATTTTAGTTAACACATCAAAGTTGTTTTGAAATAATGAACCAAACATTCTCAAAACACATGATGTAGACTTAGTTGATTAAATATTCAAATATTTCAAAAAAAATAACTTATTTAAGCATAAGGTAATAAACCTATAAAATTTTATTAATAAATGAAATTATTTATGTAAATATATTATACAAGTGTTTGAGGACATACATGGAAAGTCTGGACTCGAGGTACATGACTTCATCTCAATTTTCTATAATTGAGGAATATTTTCATGTTATGAAAATAATTTATTTTATATGGTGTATATAATGTAACTTTTACATGTAATAACTTCAAAATTTCATAGATAATGGTATTTTAAGTTTCAATTATAATTATTTCATCCAATATTATTGACTTGAAAGTTACTAAGTGGAAAACAATTTCATAACTCAATTTATTTTCATTGGGTTATATTAGTTATTCATTATCTTTGATATTATAAGATTATGTGTATAATTAATTTTTATTATATTATGTTTTATTTATACTTATTTTATATGTATTTAAATTTGATATACATAATAAATCCATTTATTAATCATCACTTCAACGTTATGATCATTGTAAGGGTTGTTCGTATCAAATTTTCTTCTTTGAGACATATGTTATGTTATACACCTATATTATTTTTATGAGTTGAATATAATAAACCTTGGATATTTTTTATCATAAATATACTTATTTCATTATATTTAAATTTCATTTTATGTTATTATTTCATGGGGCTTATAATTGAGGAGTTTCCAAAGTGGAAAAGACTTTATGATACAATCTCCTTTATTTTGGGGATTGTTTATGTTGAAGGTTTTTTGGGGGAAATAATATTATCTTATTCTGTTAAAAGAAATTTAATTTATTCTTCGGTGATTATAAATGTGGTTCAAATTTTTAATTTCTATTTAATACTTTATTTATTGAATAAATATCAAGAAATTTGTTTGTAAGTGATACTGATCTTGTATCTTTATTTTAGATAAAGAAACTTCCTATTCTATATCAATGTTTTCTAAAATGTTTTGAAAAGTGTTATTTTATAAACATAAATGATTTAATTAATCTATTTTTAATTATATTGTAACTTCTTTTAAAATTAAAAAATTAAATTTCTTAACATTTTCCAAATAGTTCAATTTGGATCGCATTATAAAATGTTTGAAATTAATGATTATTTTTAACATTTACAACATGAATGGATTTTCCCACCTTTATGACCAATCAATGTTTTAAATCTTTTTTTTTTAATTTTAAAATTTTATTTTCAAAGAAAATTATTTATTTGATGTTGGAGAAACTTATATGTTTCAAATAATTGTGTTCAAAATGGAAAGGTTATTTTTCTCAATAAATGTTCCAAGCGATCTTTCAAAATCATTTTATATTTAAGAATACATCCTTTGATGTTACTCAATGTGAAAAGGTTATTTTACTCAATAATATTTTTAATTATATATTAATGGTATTTCTATTTATCAACATAGAAAATCCTTGATGTTACTTATGATCCACTTGGTATATTTTTATTTGATACCATGCTCATTCTTTCATGGGATGGATTATGATTATTTCAAATTGATTTTCAAGGAATGATTTTTATTTTACATATGTTAATCATGTTTCAAAGATACTTTCGTGGAACCTATTTATTTTCATTTGGTTAATCAAGTTATGAAAGGAATAATGGTTGTTTTTATGAGTTTTATGGTGAGATGCAAGTTCTATGTACTTTATTCATGTTATGGTTCTTTGAAATTGTTTATGAAGGGTTGATCCCCATTATATCTTATGGGAGATCCCAATATTGATTATATTATGGGTTCACCTAGGTAGTTCTTCAATGAATTTGGTAATTATATTAGAAGTTGACCATATGGGTATTCCAATTAGTAAGGTCTTTGTAAGGGTTATATGAAGATAATTTCTCAATATACAAACACATTTTATTTATTATTTCTATGGGTTTTAATGATTCCTTTAATAAAGATTAAAATAATATGTCTCATGATTATTTATTCTTTTGAATCATTCCTTTGATAATTATTTATGCCATGTTTCATGATTTATGATCTAGGTATTGATGGGTATTAATATTATTATGTTATTCTAATGCACCTTTATTATGTAATCATACTGTTATTCTATTCATATTATCTATGATGTCATTCAATTGTTAAGGCTTATGTATACTTTTACAGATCATTTTAGATCACCCTTCTTATGTTTCATATTCCTCAGGTTATTAATAATGATGATTAAATGATATTTGTATATAAATGTTTATAACATGATGGTGTTTGTGGGAGATGTTTAAGACTTAATATTCAATATGAGGAGATGGTTATAGTAGAAAAAATACTTCCCTAAATTCATGGGTATTATTTTTGTAAGATATTTTCCTAATTCTATAAAACTTTAATCATAAATGGTCCTTTGGTATGTAAGTGATCCAATATTTTATTTTTATGTTATAAATTTTGGATAACAAAAAATGGGTCACCTTTATTGGTGTTAAATAAAAAATTGTAAAGTTTATTATTTTAGCAATGAATCCAGGATTATGGGTTCAGGGATGTTATAATCAGAATCAGAGTAAGGTTTAGATAACTTTGGATATTATGATATTTTCAGGTGATGTTATCTTAAGATTAATGGATTACCTACTGGATTTAAAAGTTTAAGGTTAATCATAAGTTAAAAGTATTAGATTACCCTTTTATGGTTTTATGTGATGAGATCTTAAATTGATTAATGAAACTTTATGAGATGATTTATTGGGTTAAAGTATATGTAAATATTAAATTTAATGTGAAGTATTCCTTTATATTTTTTAGACCTAATATTTATGGTATTGATAACCATTAGGGTTTATATGATATTTTATATTAAGGTAATTGTGGGGATATGAGTTTTATCATATAAATAACCACGAGATTGAAAAGTGATTTAGTGATTATGTAATTAATGTTATTTCAGAATAAGATCACTATATTTCTTGGATTTCAACAAGAAAGGTATAAGGTAACCTTTGAGTTTAAAACTCTCTTTAATTTTGAATTTATTAAGGTTATTTAGGATATATAGTTATTTATTTATGGAATTATTTAGTTTTAACTTTGGGAATTACTGTTTAATTTTGGTGATTAATGTATTATTTCATCATATGAAGGTTATACTAATTTTGGTAATTGTCTTACCTTATGCTAACTATTTTTGTTTTTGTTATTGTATAAGGATAGGAGGAACATATTATTATCTTTTTATGGTTATGTGATCCTTTAAAAGTTTATTTTAGTGCATTAGGTATTAAAAATTCATATTGGATACTGATCGTTTGGAGAAAAATATGAGATTGAGGTGGAAAATGATTAAAGGATTAAATTATTCCCATAAAGTAAATATATTTCCTTCTGTTCTTAGTCTAGATGGAAAGTAATTCCTCAAATATAGGTAAATGATATTGAAAATAAAAATTTTATCCTATTACATTTATTTATAATGAAACAAAGTTATTTTTCACACCTCTTTGGTAAATGGTTTTGCGGATGTTGACTTTGTCATGACCTTTCAATTTATTATGATCAATAATCTCTTCCATTATCCTTAATTTTTTGGAAATTTTTATTTTCTTCCATGTTCATATATTCACTTCCCACTAATTTTTTTTCTACTTGGAAATCCATTTATGAATTTTTTCGAATTATCTTCACACTTCCCACTCTCACTCTCTTTTCTAGTAGAAGTTTTACCAACCCTTTTTAAGATGTGGCTTTTCAAAAAAAGAATTCTCAAATGTCAAAATTTTAATTACCAAGATCAATTTAAAATTGAGAGGAATAAATTTATCAAAGGTAAATAATTTAACACCATAATATTTTAAAATAATAACATTATGTTTGATATCATTTTCGACACGCAACACCAATCTTAAACGAACCACAAAAATTTATTTTTTAAGTATATACATTATAACAATGTTTTTAAAATGGTGGTTATGAATATTATTAACTAATTTATGAAATATATATATTTACAAATAAATATAAATTTATTGATAAATTCATAGTAAATAATCAATCAATTTTTAGTAAATTTATTTTATTCCCAAAAAATATGTTTTCTTTAAAAATGTTTTTATTGATTTTTATGAGAAAATATTATAATTAATTTATATAACTTTTAAAAAATTGATTTGATAAAATTAAATTAATTTTTGAAATAAGAATAAAATATTATCATAGGGTTAAATTTTGGAATTTTCTAAAAATATTGATTTTTCAGTGAATAATGAATGATATGGATTTTTATAAAGCTATCATTTCTTTTCACTAAATTAAGCAATTTAAAAGTTATATTGTGGTATGAATTTTATTTCAAGTAGAATAAGTACTATTTAGATATATTTAATATAATTAATTAAATTTTAATCATACTTATACTAAATTTTAGTATAAGTTTTTTTGGGTTGAAAAATGTGTTTTTTCTATAAAATATTATAAAGTGTATAATGTATATCCATTTTAATTAATTAAAAAAAACCTTAATTAAAATTTATTTAAATTAATTTTTTAGATTATATATTAATAAATATTAATTTAAATTTATAAAATGAGTATTACTAGTTGTAAATTTAATATAAAATCATCTTACTCTTGAAAAATACATTTCTTAAAAAAATCACTTTTTCATCACGTCCAGAATTTTTATTTTAAGTTATTTTATTCCATTTATGAGAATTGAATTTGGTAAAATGTATTCCATATATTAAATTATAATAATTTATATTATATAATAATTTCAACTTATTTTTTTTTATAATGAACGATGAAAGCAATAAAAATATTTTACCGCGATTAAGGTGAAAACGGGTTTACCAAGTGTTTAACTAAAAAGACTAGGGTTAAAATTACCTAAAACCTTTTATAAATTTTATTTTATAGAAATATTTAGACCTTATATCAAATAATTCTCATTAATATTCTATTTTTTACCCTTGTGTTCTGTGAAAAATGGGGGTACACCTTTTTATTTTAAAACATTAAAAGGGTGCCACTCACCTCACTTATAAAAGGCCACCCCTATACTCTCTTCTTCACACCTTCATGGAATTTTGGTTCAAACAACACCTTAAAAAATACCTTATTACTTACCTTCCCACATACTATAATCCCATTTTAATTATAAATCCATCATAATAAGTATTTTTTTTCTAATCTAAGGAGGTTTTTCGAAGAAGAGGTATCATGCCTAACCAAGCATTTTTTATTTTATTTCCTCTTCAAACTCTTTAAAATCTTCTTAAATTAGGATGATATTATAAAAAAAGTATCTCCCATATAATAATATTTTATTATTTCATTTTTAAAACCTAAATATATCTCATATTTTATCAAAAGGGAAATGAAACCATTATTCGTCTGTATGACAGACTACCACCTCACGAACCGATGTAATTCATTTTTCATCATTGATTCTCACAACTTGTTATAATGATGAATTTAAAGTATATATATATATATAATTATTTTAACATAATTATAATCCTAGAATTATTATATAACAAATAAATTATTAATTTATATTCCATGTGAGATATGATAACATCACTTGTGTGTATGGTGGACTACCGCCTCACAAATCGATGTGATTTGTTTTTCACTAACGCTTTACATAAAAGGTAATGAGAATAAATTCAATGAATATATGTAATATATATTAAATAATTATGATATTCATGACATATTTACAATTTTGAAAATATAATATATCATTTACTTTATACCTTTCCATTCACTGATAAATGATAACGTCGTTCGTGTGCACGTGTGGACTACCACCTCCACGAAGCAATGCGATTTTTTTGATCACCAAATAAAATAGATGACATATATATGTATATTTAATGAAATAATATGATATTTATCATATTATTATTATTATATAAATATAAAATAATACTTATCGTCTTTCTATATTGATAGTTGAAAAATGGAAACGTTACTTATGTGTACGTACGACCTACTGTCTCCCTGATCGCAACACAGTTCATTTTTCATACCCATATTTAATTATTGGTTTTAAAATAATAATTTAATCATAAATATTATAAATATTTCATTATTATAATTCAATATATGTTGAAATAATGTCCTCTTTGTACTGATTCAACACACCGAAGTTGTTTTGAAATAATGAACATAATGTCCTCAAAACACATAATGTGGACTTAACTAATTAAGTATTAAAATATTTAATTACAATAAATAAGATAAATTATTTAATTATAATTTGATAAATTTGGAAATTTTTCTAAAGAAATCAAATAATATATATAATAGTATTATATAGGAGTTAAATGATATACATGGAATGTCTGGACTCAAGGTAAGGAACTTCTGCTCAATTTTCTTTCATTGAGGTATATTTTAATGTAATGCACATAATTTATTTTATATGGTGTATATAATGAACTTATTACATGTATTATCATTAATAATTCATAAATTATGGTATTTTAAGTTTTAATTTGAATTATTTCATCCAAATGTATTTGATTTGAATGTAACCAAGTGGTAAGGAGTTTTATAACTCAAATTCTTTTCATTGGTCCATATTACTTATTCATTATATTTGATATTATAAGATTATGTGTGTAATGAATTTTAATTATCTTATATTGTATTACTACTTATTTTATGTGGATTTATATTTGACACACATAATCATTCCATTGATTAATTTTCACTTCAAAGTTATGATCTTTGTAAGTGTTACTTATCTCAAATTATCTTATTTGGTATACATGTTATGTTATACACATATATTATTTTATGAGATGTATATATTTCACCTTTTATATTTTTTACAATTAATCTCATTATGTTCATGATATTTGAAGTTTCATATGATGTTATTCTTCCATGGGTCTTACGATTGAGGAGTTACCAAAGTAGAAAAGGATTTATAATTCAATATTCTTTATTTTTGGGATTATTTTTGTTTATGTTTATTTTAGGGGAAATTACATGATATTATTTTCTTGAATCACATATATTTTCTTCTCCTAGTTTTATGAATGTTTTTACATGTTTAATTTCCATTTACTCATTTATTTGTTAAAGAAATATCAATAAATTTGTCTATAAGTGATATTGATCATGTATCTTTATTTTATATTGAGAATATTTCTATTCCATACTAATGTTTTATAATTTTTTTTCAAAAGTGTTATTTTATAAACATAAAATATTTACTAAATATATTTTTACTGATCATTAATCTTTTTTTTAAAATTTTTTTAAAAATTAAATTTGATAACTTTTTCCAAATGGTTTATTTGACTCCCTTTATAAAATGTTTGAAAAGAATGTTTATTTTTAACATTTACAACATGAACAGATTTCCCTACTGTCATAACTGATCAATGTATTAAATATTACTTTTTATGTTTCAAAGGTAATTTTCAGGTAAAATGACTTCTTTAATGTTTGATAAGGTTTTAGGTTTTAAGTAAGTGTTTTCAAAATGGAAAGGATATTTTACTAAAGAAATGTTACAAGTGATATTTCAAAATAATTTTCCATCTTAATTGAAATTCTTTAATGTTACTCAAAGTGAAATGGTTATTTTCCTCAATAATGTTTTTAATTATATTTTAATACTATTTCAACTCATCAATTTTAACAACCCTTGATGTTGCTTATGATCCGTTGGGGATATTTTGTATTGAATAATATACTCATTCTTTCTCTCGATGGATTATGATTGTTTCCAAGAGATTGTCAAGGAACCTATTTTTTTCCATAGGTTAATCATGTTTAAAATATATTTCCATAGAACCCATTTATTTTCCATGGGTTAATCAAGTTATGAAAGGAATAACATATTTTTATGATTTTTATTATGAGATGAAAATTCTATGTACTTTATTAATATTATAGTTCTTAGACATTGTTTATAAAGGGTTGATCCCTATTATAGATCATGGGTGAGCCCAATATAGATTATAAGATGGGTAAGCACAGACAATGCTCCAATAAATTAGGTAATTATATTGTAAGTTGACCGTATGGTTATTATAATTTGTAAGGGTTTTTTAAATGTTATGAAAGGGTTCTACGGATATAATTTCCCAAGATACAAACATGGTTTTTTATGATTTCTATTAGTTTTAATGATTACTTTGATCTATATTGAAATCATAGGGTTCATGATTATTTATTCTTATAACTATTTACTTTGATAAGGATTTATTCCATGTTTCATTATTTATAGTTATGAATATACTTATGTTATGGTCACAGACTTTGATTATGTCATCATACCCTTATTCTTTTCTTATGCTAACTGATGGAATTCAATTGATAATTCTTATATTTACCTGTAATGATAATTTCAGGTCACCCTTATAATGTTTTCTTTTATGATTAAATTATTTCTACTTATAAAGGTTTCTTATATGATGATGTTTTTGAGATATATTGAATACTTAATATGGAATATGAAAAGCTGGGTATAGTGAAAAAATACTCCCTTGATTCATGGGTATTGTTTATGTAAGTGTTTATCCTAATTATTTAATGCTCAAAACCTAAAAGGTACTTCGGTATGTAAGGGATAAAATATTTCCTTTTGATTTTGTAAGTTTTAGATGGTAAAAATTGGGTCACCTTCATTAGTGTTAAATATATAAATGTAAAGTTTATGAATTTAGTACTAGATTTGAGAGTTTAGGTTCAAGGCTATTATAAGTGGCATGTGGTGAGCGTATCCATAAATATAGATTAATTTTGATATATACTTTTATTAGATTAGTATATACTCTAATAATCAATATTATATTTTTTAGATATATGAGATTGACATGTTTCATGTCCCATGGTCACTCGATGTCTTGGAAAAAGGGGAAATGTGAGAATGTACATTTTTATATGTTATAGACTAGTGGACGTAGTTATATATATACATGTAGATTGAGTAGAATTGATTCTTTTTTAGAGGCCACTATTCTATTATATATATGGATAAAGATATTTATATTTATTTTCAATGTTATAAAGGCCTATGAGGTCACACTTTGTGGTTGATTAAATAGATATTGAGTTTTACTCAGAGAGTGACTCTAAAAGTGATTTATAGTTAACCAAAAATTCCCTTGGATGGGTGTTCAAAAGGTATTGAATATTATGTATACAAGGTGAAGTTAATGGTAGATTTATAATTTTTTTTGATTATATCCAAAAGGAGTTTTGTAAATGGTTTCATAATTTATTATATAAAATAGAATATTAAGTTAAATGGAGGAAAGTCTATTACTATTCATTGAAACTGAGAATATAATTGGAGATATTACCTAAATTTGTAGCTAGTATATGATGCATGGATATATCGAGTTCATGGTATATCAATATGTAAACATTAAATAATATTTTATTCATTACACTTCCTTTAATAAAATGAAAAAATAAATATTAAGTGTGTTAATATTTGATTGATTCAAACACATTTAATTCTATCATTTATTAATATATTAGATTGGATGTAATGAAAGAATGGATTTTTCATTCATGAGATGAATACACTATCCATGGAATTTACTCATTCATTATAAATTCATATGTAAATATAGTAAAAATTGAAGAGTGTATTTAACATGCTATATAAACCATTTCAATATGACGGTGGTGGATATGGATGATTTCTCGATGTTTAACTGAATCTATCCATCACCAGATGCTATCTTCATTATCCTCATTTGTGTTAGAGTCTCTACAAAGACATAGAGGAAGGATGGATAAAATTCATATAATGGATGATTTAAACACAACCTGTGGATACCCATGGAGATAGGTTTTATTTAGGATATTCTTGCAGTGATATTTATAAATCATATCGAATGAAGATTAAAGGTTGTAGTTGTTATTCATTATAATTTACACATGATTTACAATTTTTTCATTTATGTTTTTATATGAAATTTCATATTTCCTGCACAGAAGATCCTCAAACAGGGGTTTAAATTGGTTCCATAGCTCTCACTGTATCATATATATCCATATGGAATCCAACACTAATCATTGTCTTACCCAGTATGAATAGAGGTAGACCTTATAATAAAATGTGATCCCCCACATGAATCATTATTTGGACGCACATAATTTGCATCTTGATGTAATCAAAACATGATTCAATCATCAGTGGATTCTCTATAAATACTTAATAGATTTCTCCTTGTATTTTTCTTTGATAGCTCATGTTACCTTTTTTGTTGTTCAAAACTATGATAAATACAACACCAGGTGTACTGGGATTTAAAATTAGGTAGCACCAGCCAATTATTTAATTTTAGAAAAGTATAGATATTTGATAGCATTAGTAACTCTTATATTTTGGTCACTAGGAGTAACAACTCTTAAAAACATTTTGTTTTTACTTATATGAATCTTTCATCTCTGAATTTAAAAAATTGAATAACTCTTACACAATTTTAAATGATCTTGAAAAATCATGTTTTAGTTATAAATGAATCATATTCACTAAATACTCAATTATATTTTATCCATCTAATCATAATGAACTTAATGTGAGTTCAAATGACTCTTACATAAGTGACGACTTAACAAAATATTTCTTGGATTTCCAAAATGAATCTTAAAAAAGTGCAAATGTCTCTTACATTGATAATAAATTTGTCAAATTCTACCTCAACTACTCCATGATAACTTTTACATAGGTAAACATGACTCATACACTTGAATCAACTCATAGGAAACATAGTTCAAGACTTATCCATACTGTTTAGGAAAAGTTTTAAACTTCAAAAAAAATTATATAATGTTTCTAACAAAGAATATTTAGAATAAAAAATATATAATAATGAGAATATTGAATCCTGTAAGAACCTGGTTCTTACCCTTGATTTATGGGTTTCTTCTTTTCCCTTTTCCTTAAGTGTTTTTAGAAAATAAGGAAAATGGGAAAAATCCCAAATATTGTGGGTACACGCCGTGTACTTTTCCACACGCTGTGTACTTTGGCCGTGTGGGATGAGTACACAGGGTGTGTAGGACTGTCAGCGATGAAGGGTGTAAAAAATAACTACATGTCGTGTACTTAGTATTTACATGTCGTGTAATCAGTCGGTAGGTGAACCGTAAGGAGGTGGAAGTAAACGCCAGCTGAGCAACAGTACACGCTGTATATTCTAAAAAACACACCGTGTACTCATGTCGACAGATGAATAGTGTGGCAGTGAAATGTAGCCGCTATAGGAATAATTAAATGAGGAAAAGTACACGCCATGTACTTCAGAGTACATGCCATGTAATTTGTTTTTTTCGCTTAAAACGGGTAGTAGCCTCCTCATTTGGCAGAGGAGGCAGTCAGTTCATTTGGAGAGTGGGAGAGACGACCAGACCTTGAAAGATCTCCCAACTGCACACCGGGAACCCAATTCTTACGCTGTCGATCTCCTTTTAACAGCATGGGTAAGCTCTTCCTTTTACTTGAGCATTTCTTACCAATTCTTTCCTGAGGGAAAGTTATTTGAGTTTTAATGAGTGAATTTTTATCCCAGATCTATGTCGTTCTTGGAATATTTGGGAGGCGTCGTTCACGTATACCGATCAGAGACGATCGAGGTAGGAGGTCTGATGTTTAATTCCAAATATCATGTTGTTTTTTGTACAATTATGCTATGCACCCATGATTGGGGTGTTTTATGGATGAGGCCTTGATTAATTTAATACCTAGAATTGCATAGGCAATTTAATGAATATGTATAACTGTTGTTTGAGATCATTTCCTGAATCCAGGGTGACCCCATGGGTGCATTCCCTTATTCAGCCATTTGGACAGGTTACCTGAGGGTATACCGATTTTTTTAGCATGCTTTGAATTTCCTTGAGAGGAATTGTATATAAATTGGTTGCTTATGTGTTGGGCTCGGCCCGATGACTTGCTTAGCCTAAGGGCAGTGTTTATTTTAGCCTGAGGGCAGTGTTTCTTTCATCTTGTGGGAAAATTTTCTCATGCCTGTGGGAAGTAGATTCTATGCCTATGGGCGAAACCTCATATGCCTGTGGGCAATATTCGTTATGCCTATGGGAAGTCACCTACGGGTTTCAATTATGATTACCTGAGGGTAAGAATTTTCATGTCTGCAGACAATATTTACTTTCTGTATTAACTGTGGTGATTTTCTTTGGTTATACCTGCCAATCTAAAGAACAGAATTAGCATTGTTAAATGAATATTAAAATGGTAATGAAACTAGTAGAGATAGTTACTTTTGAGTACTTCCAAGTTTACTGCATTTTATTGTTGCACATTGCTGTTGAACAAATTCATTGTCAGTTGGGCATGGTCCTTTGGTGGTTTCATACTAGGATATATTTCTCACACCCTATTTGGGTCATGTATTGGGCCCAAATAGATTATATTTATGCAGGTGTAGATAAGGGAAAGGTCCCTATACAGGTACTTGATTGTTTCAGAGGAGTAGGAGAGCATGAGACAGAGCTTAGGCTTGTGATGATGCTGAGTTCCTGCTGCACTGCTTTATTTTTATTTTCTGTATTTGTTCCTTGTATTATATTGTTTCAGATCGCAATGTATCCCGTTTTGGCTGCTTTCTTAGACTTAGGGACATATTGCATCATTATATATGACTGCTGGTTCTCTTTTACTTCAGTTTTCCATTCAGTTGTATATTGTTACTACTTCGTCTGTTGCATGTCTATATATTTTATTCCGCTGCACTACCATTTAAAAAATGAGGGAATAGTTTCCCCACTATCAGTCCTTGGCCTTTTCTTCTAGTCGGTATCCTATGATGTTTGGGGAAATGCGCTTGAGGTCATGTGTCCAATCGGGTCCGGGGCACCCATTGAGTGGCACCCGGGTCCAGGATGTTATAAAGTGGTATCAGAGGGAGGTTCTTTTCTCTTGACTTACTATTTGGAGCCTATAGTCAAGGATAAGATGGAATAGGTACTTGGTAATAAGCTATGCTCGGGAGTAGATGACCCGTGTACAGGGAAAATCCAATTTACCTTGTGTTGCAATTTTACTGATTTTTCATTTTTATGGTTGATTTGATTTTCACTGTTCGGTGATGCACTTGTAGTGTGCTGTTATTATTTTTATACTAGGTTCTTTTTTAGTCACAACCCAATGAGATGAGGGTATTTCATCTCATGTATCATTTAGGAACATGTTAGAATCACATGCTATGCATAGTTTCCTTTCCATATAAATGCTTTAGAAATTGCATGTTGTTGTAATAGATGTTGTGCTCGTAAATTAATGTTGTTGTGATATATTCCTTGATAAAATACCTTCTATTTGATAAGGTATTGTTATGAAAGGTTTTATGAATGAACGCCAAACTTTGGTTTTTGAGGAGTATGGACCCTCATCAACCGGAATTTGGTGGATCATCGACCTGTTTACCTTGTTATAACATGTATTAGATGCCAAGCTTTGATTCGTGGAGAGTATGGGCCCTCACGGATCGGAATTTGGCATTTAGGTGTTGTTTATAGTGTTTTATGGGCTTCAAAGTAGTTTTTAAGGCAAACTGTCCAGAAAAACCCAGAATACACAGTGTGTAGTTTTGAATACATTCCATGCACTCTTCGGTTTGGGAAGAAAAGAAATTTTTTTAAGTACACATCGTGTACCCTAAGTACATGCCATATAGTCTCTAACCATGTCATAGGCCGTGTGGGAAGAGATATGGGATGGGGAAGTTCTAGAGGGCACACTCCATGTACCGATTGTACACACCGTGTTGTGTTGACCCTGTGTCCGCCTGTGTAACTAACAACATGGACGGAGGAAATATTAGCTTATACATGCCGTGTCAATGATGAACACACTGTGTAGTGTAACCGGGGGACCCGACCGTGTAGCTAACAAACACGGGTCGGTGTTACCTTTTCTTGGACACACCGTGTACGTGTGGGACGAGCCATGTAGTGTTGACTGAGGAGAGACCATGTGGACCTAGCCATGTGGCTGGGAAGACGGAGTGGCATACACACCATGTGCAGGTGTAACACGCCGTGAAGTGTCAGCCGAGTAGCTGGTTGTGTCAATAACAACACAGGCAGTTGGAATCCAAGTTGTACACACCATGTCCATCTGAAACAGGCCATGTAGTCTGTGCTGTGTACCCGACCGTGTAACGGAAAACACAGGTCAGTGAAGCTCATCTAGTACACACCGTGTAGCCCTTATACACGCTATGTAGTTTCGTTTAAAGGAGAATCGTGTGGGTATGCCATGAATAGGGACTCAGATAGGGTAGAAGATTCAAGTACACGCCATGTGTGCACATGCCATGTGTGTGGACAACACGTTGTTCGTTTGGGGTGTTACACGACCAGTTTTGGCAGAGTACACGCCCATGTGAAAGGCTTATGGGAACATTCTTTGTAGTTATTATACATGCCGTGTAGTCTTGTTTTGTAAAACTTTAAAGTTTTCTTTTCCTTGTTCCCTCCTTATGATTTTAGTTATTAGTCCTTGATAATCTTGATCTAAGGAAAGTGTTTGACCTTGTAGATCCATTACGCTGAGACGACCTCGAGTTGTTCACTAGGAGAGAAACAACGAGTATACTCTAAAGATGGTAGACCATGGGCTACTGATGGATCATTCGACAGAGCCAGATGCGGTGCCATCCATTATACCGGCCATAGGAGCTGATGTACAGTTCCGTGAAGGCTTCATGCGGTTCATGCAAACCTTTCAGGGAGCACCGCTGACTGCCACATCTATGACAGAGCTGACACATATGTTCCAGCAGTAGCATCTACCTATGTTTTCTGGGGACGGCAGACCATAGGCTATGGAGTCTTGGCTTGGATCTATTAAGTCTATCTTCGAGCATCTGGAGACGCCTCTAGGGAGGAGGATCAAGATCGCTACATACATACTACGTGATTCCTCCAAGAGGTGGTGGGATGTTACCACCCAGACCGATCATCACAGAGACATGGTGTGGGAAGATTTTCAGGAAGTCTTCTATAACTTTTTCTTTCTGGAGACGTTGAGGGAATATCGAGCTCGAGAGCTCATGAATCTATAGCAGGGTGCAATATCGCTGATGGACTATTCTGACCGCTTTACCGAGCTTCAAAATTTTGAACCTATACTGGTGGGTGATGAGATGTTGAGGGCTAGAAGCTTTGAGGATTATCTTCAATATGACATTTGAGCACTGGTGAATGTTTTCAGGTTGCCTAAAGTACATGATATTGTGAAACAGGCACTGATTACTGAGAGGAACTTGCGAGAAGCTAGTGGTGCAAGCCAGGGAGGTTCAACACCAGTTTCTGGTACTTTTTTTACCAGTAAGAAGAAGAGGAAGATGGATTTATCTCACGATGGAAGTACTAGATAGAGGAATTATTCAGGTGTCCAGGTAATATGCTACCAGTGTGGTAAAGAGGGGCACAAGAGACCTCAGTGTCCACGTGACCCAGTGGAGTGTTGAGCTTACGGCAAGATGGGTCATCTGCAGTGCTTTTGTAGGGAGTTTCCACTAGTGGCTAGTGAGAGGGGTTCTGTGCAGACTCCACATAGAAGAGAAGGCCCAACAGCTTCTTAACTGATAGGAAATTGGGACACATCGGGACGTACAAGCAGAGGTGGTGGGCGTGGCTATGGTAGCCTGACACCAGGATCTCAGAGACAGCATGGCGGGTCAGCTCAAGGTAGCCAGGCTGTGTCGCAGGGCCACAACACTGGGTAGGCATATGTAGTACAACAGACCCAGCAGGAGCAGGATCCCAAACCTTCTATTGCCAGATGTACTATTCTAGTAGCTTCTATTTTGTCTTCCATACTTTTAGATAGAGGTTCTACACATAGCTTTATATCTGTTCCCTTTGTGGAGATACTTGGGATATGTCTTTCTTTTTCTTCTAATGTTATGATTCTAGACACTCCGTTGGGGATAGAACAGATGGTGTGCATCAATGCAGGGAGTGCCCCAAGAGGTTGGTGGGTGTCACTTTATATGTTACATCTATGTCTTAGAGATGACGAGCTATGATGTCATTCTCGGTATGGACTAGTTGGTACCCTTTCGAGCCTTTGTATATTTCTATCATCGTAGGGCGAGTTTCATGTCACCATAGGGCGGAGAGTTTTTATACAAAGGTAAATTGGATGTCCAGGAAATCCGAGCTGGACCCGAGCATCGTGGGCATGGTGGAGTGACAACCCAGATTGCAAGTTTGTATCTGGATGACCAGAAAACTTGTCAAAAGGATTTCACTCTAGTGGTTGATCGTTTCAGGGATGCCTTCCTGGATGACTTCTCAGGTCTTCCTCTAGAGCGAGATGTGGATTTCTCAATTGAGCTAGTGCCAATAGCAGCACCGGTGTCCATTCCTACTTATAAGATGGCTACACCAGAGTTTCAGGTGATCAAGAGGTAATTGGAAGAGTTGTAGATAAAGGGTTTCATCCGACCCAGTATTTCTCATTGGGGTTCGCCTATCCTATTTGCTAAGAAGGTGGACGGTACCCTCAGAATTTTTGTGGATCATCAAAAGATGAACCAGTTGACATTCAAGAATCGATATCCCTTGACTAAGATTGATGATCTTTTTTATCAACTTCAGGGAGCATGAGTGTTCTCAAATATTGACTTGAGATCCAGATATCATCAGTTACATGTTATACCATCGGATATACTGCTTACAGCTTTTCAGAGAAGATATGGTCTATATGAGTACTTGGTCGTGCCATTTGGACTCACGAACGCACCAACAGTTTTCATGGCTTTGATGAATCGTGTGTTCCACCCATATCTGAATTATTTTGTGGTAGTCTTCGTGGATGATATCTTGGTGTACTATCACACTTAACATGACCATGATACACATCTTGAGATCGTTCTGAGTACATTGAGAGAGCATAATCTATATGCTATGCTCTCAAAGTGCCACTTTTGGATGGACCAGATACACTTCTTGGTTCATATCATATCAGAGGTAGGAGTTGCAGTGGAACCAGATAAAGTGAGAGTAGTAGTTTCCTGGGAGCATCATAAGAACGTGTTTGAAATATGGAGCTTCTTGGGGATGACTAGTTACTACATGCACTTTATACAGGACTTCTCCCGCTTAGCAGTGCAATTGATGGGTTTGACTAAGAAGGGTGTGAAGTTAATTTAGTCAGAAGCTTGTGAGACAGCCTTTCAGGTTATGAAGGGAAGGTTGATATCCGCACCAGTCCTGATACTTCCAGAGCAAGGGAAGATCTATACAGTTTACTGTGATGCATTAGGTATTGGGTTGGGAGCAGTGTTAATGTAGGGCGATCGAGTTGTTGCGTACGGGTCTCAGCAGTTGAGGCCACATGAGAGGAATTACCCAACGCATGATCTTGAGTTGGCTGTAGTTGTTCATGTGTTACATTGTTGGAGACATTATCTCTTGGTAGAACATTTTGTGGTGTATACGTACCAAAAAAGTCTGAAATATATCTTTACCCAGCGTGACCTGAATTTGAGACAGCAAAGGTGGGTTGAGTACCTTCAGTCCTTCGACTTCGAGCTTGCCTATACACCTGGTAAGGGTAATGTAGTAACTGATACACTGATCAGGAGGACTCATATACAGGAAGTGCAGGAGGATAGTGGTGAGTGGAAGATTATGGATTTGTTCTCTGAGATGTATTTAGAGGTGCACGATAGTCTGGGGAGAACCTATCTTTCTTCCTTAGCTATTACTTCTACCCTCCTGGATAGAGTTAGGATGAGAAAACTATCAGATTATGAAGGCCTAGTTCTACACGATTCAGTGGAAAGTAGGGACACTCCTCCTGGTTGGAAGATATGCAATTATGAAGTACTGCATGTCTATGGACGAGTGTGGGTTCTAGGGGATATACACAAGGAGATGATGTAGGAGTTTCATGTTTTAGCTTGGGCAGTGCATCTCGGAGTCACCAAAATGTACTGTGACTTGAGATGTCAGTATTGGTGGCCAGGTATGAAGAGAGAGATAGCTGGTTTTGTTACAAGATGTTCCACCTGTCAGCAAGTGAAGGCAGTGCATCAGAGGCCATCCAGACTATTACAACAGTTACCCATCTTGTAATGGAAATGGGATGACGTCCCGATGGATTTCGTGACCGGGTTTCCAAGGTCACCTCGAGGCAATGATGTCGTGTGGGTTGTTGTGGATAGAATCATGAAGTTAGCTCAGTTTTTGTCAATCAAGGAGACATTCGGTGTTGAAAAGATCTGGAAGATATATATCCGAGAGGTAGTACGCCTTCATGGGGTCCCTCGTTCTATCGTTTCAGATAGGGACACCCATTTTATGTCTCGTTTCTGGTAGAGTTTTTAGAGGGCACTAGGTAAACAGGTGATTTTGAGCACAACTTACCACCCTCAGATCGATGGCCAGTCAAAGTATACGATACAGGTGCTTGAGGACATGCTATGTGCATAAATACTAGACTTTGGGGGCTCTTGGAGAAAGTGCATATCCCTGGTCAAGTTTACCTAAAATAATAGTTTTCAGGAAACTATTTAGATGTAACCTTAAGAGGCTTTATATGGTAGGCCATGTCGATCACCATTGTGCTAGTTGGAGGTAGGTGAGACAGCTTTACTGGGACCATGTCTCATGTAGGAGACATCAGAGAAGGTCCAGTTGATTCAGAAGCAGATGGTTACTACATAGTCTCGTCAGAAATCTTATGTTGATGGTCGTAGATGACCCTTGGAGTTCATGGTCGGGGAACAGGTTTTCCTGTGTGTTTCACCAAGGTTGGGACACAAGTGGATCAGGAGACATGGTAAACTTTCACCAAGGTATGTGGAGTCGTTTGATATTCTCAAGAGATTCAGGCTAGTTTCCTATCGATTGCAGTTACCACAGAGGTACCAGGCCATGCACGACATCTTCCATGTATCTCAGCTATGCTGTTATCACTCATACCCATCTCACGTTTTTCAGAATAAGGAGGTTGAGATTCAAGTCAATGCGTCCTTTGAGGAGCATCCGATTTGTATTTTTTATCGGAGCACAAAGGTTCTCCGAGGCCAGTCAGTTCCTCTCGTACGGGTGCTATGGCAGTATGGCCGAGTGCAGGATGACACCTAGGAGTGGGAAACCGACGTACGTGCTCAGTGGCCAGAGTTTTTTGGAGCTTTATCTTCACCACCCTTGGAAGGGAAATTCAGGGATGAATTTTTTTAATGGGAGAAGTTTGTAAGAATCCGGTTCTTATCATTGAGGTACGAGTTTCTTCTTATCCCTTTTCCTTAAGTGTTTTTGAGAAAATAAGGAAAATGGGGAAAAATCCAAAATTTTGTGGCTACATGCTGTGTACTTTTCCACACACCGTGTACTTTGTCCGTGTGGGATGAGTACACAGGGTGTGTATGCTAGTCAGTGATGAAGGGTATAAAAACTTACTACACACCATGTACTTAGTGTTTACACACCGTGTAATCAGTCAGTAGTTGAACAGTAAGGTGGTGGAAGTAGCCGCCAGTAGAGCGACAATACACGCCGTATATTCAAAAAAAAATGTCGTGTACTCATGTCGATTGATGAACAATGTGGCGGTGAAAAGTAGCCGCTAGAGGAATAGTTAAATGGGGAAAAGTACACACCATGTACTTAAGAGTACACACTATGTATTTTGTTTTTATCGCTCAAAACGGGAAGTATCCTCCTCATTTGGAAGAGGAGGCAGTGGGTTTGTTTGGAGATTGGGAGAGATGATCGGACCTTGGAAGATCTCCCGACCGCACACCAGGAACCCAATTCCTACAACATCAATCTCCTTTGAACCAAACAGGTATGATCTTACTTCTCTTATATCCTTTATTACCTATTCTTTCCTGAGGGAAAGTTATTTGAGCTTGATTAAGTGAACTTTTATCCCATATCTAAGTCATTCTTGGAAGATTTGGGAGGCATCGTTCATATATAGTGATCAGAGACGATCGAGGTAGGTGGTCTGATGTTTAATTCCAACTGCCATGTTGTTTTTGTGTACCATTTTGCTACGCGCCCATGATTGGGGTGTCGTATGGCTGAGGCCTTGATTAATTAAATACCTATAATTTCATAGGCAATTTAATAAATATGTATAACTGCTATATTTGATCATTGCTTGGATCCAGGGCCAACCCGTGGGTGTGTTCCCTTGTTTATCCATTTGGCCAGGTTACCAAAGGGTATACCATGATTTTTAGTATGCTTTGAATTTCCTTGAGAGTAATTGTATATAAATTTCTTGCTTATGTGTTGGGCTCAACCCGATCACTTGCTTAGCCTGAGGGCAGTGTTTCTTTTAGCCCGAGGGCAATATTTCTTTCAGCCTACGAGAAACCTTTCTCATGCCTGTTGGCAGTAGATTCTGTGCCTATGGGCAACACCTCACATGCCTGCAGGCAATATTCATTATGCTTGCGGGAAGTCACCTGCAGGTTTCGATTCTGATTACCTGAGGGTAAGGATTTGAATGTCTTCGGACAGCATTTACTTTGTGTATTCACTATGGTGATTTTCTTTGTTTATAACTGACAAGTTAAAGCACATGCTTGGAAATGTTAAATGAATATTAAAATGGTAATTAAACTAGTAGAGAAAACTACTTTTGAGTACTGCCTAGCTTACTACATTTTATTATTGCACGCTGCTGTTGCAAAAATTCACTATTAGTTGGGCACGAGCCTTTGGTGGTTTCTTACTGGGATTTATTTATCACACCCTGTTTGGGTCATGTCTTGGGCCCAAATAGATTATATTGATGCAGGTGTAGATAAGGGAAAGAGTCCCTATATATGTACTTGATTGTTGTAGTGGAGTAGGAGAGCATGGGACCGAGGTTAGGCTTTCGATGCTGCTGAGTTCCTATTACGCTGCTTTATTTTTCTTTGCTGTATTTATTCCTTGTATTGTATTGTTTCAGATTGAAGTGTATCCTATTTTGGATACTTTATTAGACTTAGGGACATATTGCATCATTTTATATGACTGCTCGTTCTTTTTTACTTCAATCTTCCATTCAGTTGTATATTGTTTACTGCTTCCATTGTTGTATGCTTATACATTTTATTCTGCTGCACTACACTTTGAAAAATGAGGGCATAGTTTCCCCACTATCAGTCCTTGGCCCTCACTGCAAGTCGGCAGTCTCTGCCGTTTGGGAAAATGCGCTTGAGGTCATGTGACCAACTGGGTTTGGGGCACCCGTTGTGTGGCACCTAGATTCGGGACATTACAAATCCAAAATCCAAAACCACTAAAAAACCTGAAAATAATATTTCAACTAAAGTTAACCAAAAACAACTAAAGTATTGTTCAAAAAATATATGAACATTAATTAATAGAGATCCATAAATTAAAAATAAAAAATCCAAAATTTTATATAAGAAATAAATGAAATCACAATTTCACCCAAATTTGACAATTATTAAGAATTCAAAAATAAAATATCAATTTATCATAGAAAACACCAATTTTAATATAAAAATATTGTAGAAAATATGTATAAAATAAATCCACATAAAATCCTCCAAACTTAAGATATTTCTTATCCTTAGGAAATCAGTTCATAACACTCATTGAATGGAAATAAATCTAAAAAATAAAGGATTATAATGACAATAATGAAGTTATTTTCAAAAGTGTTTCCCCTATGGAATCCCCTAATTTAAAACGTATGATTTCTATCTAAAAAATAAATGGTTTAGAAAAAATATGTTTGTATTAATAAAAATGATGAAATTTTAAAATTTTGAACGGAAATTAAAAAATGTCATTTTTAATTCAAATATTCCCCCAAACTTCTATTTGTATCCATCGTAAGAACACACTAAACAAAAAATAACTCATAATGTTGTAGATCAAAATAATTAAACACAAAAATAGATGTATAAGTGAGAAAATCAATAATTAATAGATCAATATAATTAAAAACTATCCATTATTCTTAAACACACACAACTTAACCATAACCAATAGTTCATTTCTTAAACTATTTGAATGTAATGTTTTTTGGTTTAACTCCAATAAAGAAATTCAAATTCAATTAAAAATATAAAACCTACTTAAAATTTTTTACTTGAAAGTGTTTTTAAGAGATGAATGAAAATATATTACCAAATTTAATCCATTAGTAATTGAAAATGATTAGCCACCTCAAAGTAGAAAAATAATATTTAAATTTTTGAAAAATTTAGAAACACCAAGTATGAAAATTAATAATAAAAAATATACAATTTTGAATCATTTTAATGGAATTTTATTTTGAACTAAATTATATATTATTCAACACATAAAAGACCTCTCTAAAACACTTGAAACCCAAAATTGTCTAGAATTTTGAAATTCAATGTGGAATAAATAATGAAAACAATTTAGTTTAATAGGACTTTCAATTTAGTAGACTAAAATCATGTATAAGGGTTAGAAAACTCAAAAAATTATGATTTCTCACTCAAATTTCTTTATTAAATAACTTACAATGTGTAAAAAGTTTTCCTATGAGATACGTTATAAAATTTCAATATACATGTAATATTTTTTATGATAAAGTGTAATTTAGATGTTAAAGTGAAAAAATATTTTCAATAATACAAAAAAAGATTGTAAACCTATTATTTAACATAAAAATATATCAAAATAGTAGCAGAAACTAGTATTAAATTATTCATGATTTTATAATGAAAAAAACTTTAAACCATTCCACCCACTTAAGTGACAAAGTAAGTAGTTTGTTTTGTAATTAAAAGAGAAAAAAGTGGTTTAGTATTACACAAAACCTCTCATAATGTTGAAGACTTAGTATTTTGAGTTCAACCTACTAACTTACCATATTTTCCACTTAATAATAATCCTTATTTTCTCAATTCTATCTCCTATAATATTAAATTGATCAACATAAGATTTCAATAATTTAAACTCAAAAGACAAACCATAGAATAAATGGTAGGAAGTGAATCCATAATGATCCTTTATTTAGATCATCGTGGATATGAAAACCAATCGAGTTACTACTCCATAGATTTTGAAATTCCTATCTCAATGGGAATTCAAAGTAGGTTCACCTTTTCAAAATCCCCAGGGAGAAATAGTAATGAAGTGCCCAACTATCCAAATCTATGAATTGTGTCCCAAGTTATTGTAGTGAGTGTAAAATGAAACTTTTCCTTATAAAAAAATGACAAATAAACTCAATAAATATTAAATAAGGCATAAAAAATATAATTATTATTTAAAAAATAGGAAACAAATTAACGAAAACAATAAAATCCATGGGTTGACTCCCATTAAGTACTAATTTTTAAGCTCTAAATTTTACACATAAAATGTTCAAGTTTCAGAAACAAATACAATTGCAAAAAACATTATATTCCCCTCAATTTATTGCTTAATTCTATTTTAATTAAATGAGAATGGATTATTTTACTCTCCAAATAACTCAATAACCCCATTAACTAACACCCTAATTATGATGAAAGGTAGAAACCATTTAGACTTACGTTTTATAGTAAATAACTTCAGTTTGGAAATAAAAAGAAACACCATATTACCAATATTGAAATCCATATTTAGGTTGACTAAATCATGAAATTATATAGTTATTTATTTTTAAATCCTAAAATATTAATAATATTATCTCTTAATTTCATCTAACCCACTCAATTATACAATTTTCCCCTCATTGGATGTCTTAAATCCATAATTCAGAACCTTCATAGTCCAGAAATATTTGTGTTGTAATTCCACTTGAAAGTGGAATGACTAAAAATAAATAAATTCTATAAGGGTACATTCGAATCGGGGTGTTTATGGAAGTTCTATAAGCCCACAAAGATTCATTAAGTTTCAAAAACCAATATTTCCTAGAACTCCCAACAATATTCTCTAGGATTTTTTCAATTCACATTTTGAAATATCAGCTTATCCACTAGACTATAGATGATAAGTGGTTGTAGTATTTTGAACACAACCATAATTCTCAAAAAATGAGATAAATTTAGAGTTCTTAAAATGAGTACCATTATCAGTTATAAAGGCCTTAGGCACTTCAAACTTGAGAAGATGTTCTTCTTAATGAATTTAACAACACTATAATATTGATTATTTAAAAGTGAAACTATTTCAACCTTCTTGGAAACATAATTTATAACCACTAATATATATTCATTCCCATGATAAGATGAGAATGATATCATAAAATATAAACCCTAAACATAAAAATCCCCCACCTCTAAAATTACTTTTTGTGGTATATCTTTCCATCTTCCAACATTTCCCATTCTATGGAATCTATCACAACATTCCATTAAAATTCAATATTTATTGAAGAGAGTTGGACAAAATAAGATAGTTTATAGGAAATTTAGAGTTGTACTCTCTCCCTTTGGTGGCCTCCCCATAGTAGAGAGTGATAAGTTTTCTAATAGTAATCATATCTTACTCAAACACACATCTTTTTTGAAAAATCATTAAAAAACTCCTAAAACGTTTTGGGTCATCCTAAAAGTAGTATTTAAGATCTGAAATCATTTTATTTCTTTATTTTTGAGTGAGACCACTAGGAAAAATTCTCGTAGATATAATATTCATGTTTTTTACAAACCAATTATCTTTTTGTTGAAATGTTGAGTATTTTTTCATATGAAAATGATGAATTGATTTACCTTGGATCTCTATTATAAGTGCTAGAAAACCAATAAAAATGATCAAAAACTATTTTTTCATTTCTTTTCTTACGCATAATCTTTAGATCAAATTCATGCAATATAAGTATCCACTTAACGAGTCTGGTCTTAACCACTTTCTTGGATAGAATATATTTCAGGGATAATTGTAAATTAAAGATAAAAAAAAGTAAAACTAATAAAATATTTATTTAAATTATAAAGGGAGAAAAAATATCCAATAAATAATTATATTTTGTGGTGTAGTTTATTTAGGAAACATCCAGCAACATTTTAACATAATACACCATATCGAACCACCTCTTTTTCCTCTAGCTCATAATTACCCAAAACATCATGTCACTATCATCAATCTTGATCTCAAAAGGGAATTTCTAATTAGGGGGATTAATAATAGACAAAAAGATTAAATTTTCCTCAAGAATATTGAAATATTCAGGGAAATTCCCATAAAAGAGAAATGTTTTATCCTTAACCATCTATGAACATAACAGTTTTGTGATCTTAGAAAATTATTTTATGAATCTATGGTATAAAATAGAATTAACTAAGAAACTATTAATACCCTTGATATTTTAAATAGGTAGTAACATATAAAAAACATATATTTTGTAGTGTTTACATATATTCCTTTTTTATATACTCTGTGAGCAAGTACAATTCCCTCGGTGACCATAAACTATCATTTCTCCCAGTTTAAGAAAAATTGTGTCTCTTAAAAAATTTACAAGACCAATATTAATTTCTCTAAACATCTCTCAAAATTGATCCCAATAATGAAAAACTTATCCATAAACACCTTAATTATCCTCTCAACCATATCTAAAAATATATACAGAATACATTTTTGAAAATTGGATGGATCACTACACAATCCAAAGGTAATTCTAAATTAGGGAAATTCTACAAAGGAATATATTAATGTTGTTTTTTCTTAATCCTCAAAGGCTATTGGAATATATTTTTAACCAGAATGGCCATTAAGAAAGAAATAAAATCATTATTGGATAACCTCTCAAGAAATTTATCTTGGAATGACATAGGAAAATTATCCTTCCTAGTGGTATAATTAACCTTCTAATAATATACATATAGACTCTATATTTAGTCACTTTACTTGTCTAAATTTGGGCATTCTTCTCATTGACAACAATAATGAAACCTCCCCTTTTTGGGACAACTTTAGCTGCAATAAACCAAGGTATGTATGAGACCTGGTAGATGATTAAAAAATGTATAAATTTCATAATATCCTCCATAAAAATATATTTCATGTTCATATTAAGTATTCCCCTTCCCTCTGGTATCCATAGGAATCCTATGCATGAAGAGTGATAGTGTAATGTCCCAGAAATTCTGGGTATTTTTTTTAATTATATAGAATTATTTCGAGACCAGATGCTTTGACGACAACTGATACCAAATCTCGATGAGCCCGAAATATATTTTTGAACTTTTTGTATGTTCACTTAAGTAAACGTGCGAGTGGGTATTTATAACTTTTAAACCGGTGTTTAGATCAAAAATCTAAGAGCACCGTTGAACTCAGAACGGTGAGATTTTCCTTGAATGGACTTAACTTTTATTGGAGAGGGTTGATTGGAAAAGATATATTTTGGACTTTTCAAAATAAAAACATAAAAGGTTATTTTATTTATTTTTCCCAACTATTGGGTGGTAGCATGATAGTTCTATAGTGTGGTGAAAAGTGGCAATGAGTTGAATTAAATGAATCTCATTAATGGCTCATAAATGGGCAGCGTAACGATGCATTAAATGAAGTGTAATAGATACAATATTTCATAAATGAAACAACATAATAACGCGGTGATACAACATAACATAAATGATATGATGTGTTTTCTTTTAATGGGTTAACGCATTGGAGAAATGAGTATAAAGAGGTGGAATTTCTCTAGAAAAACTAGGGTGAGAGACCCTCTCCAACAAAGAACAATGAACATCAGTTGATTACTAGCGACTTCAACACACTTCAAAGAATGTGAACAGAGAGCATCGAATGAAAATGAAACTTGAATCCCCAATGATGGACCACTTCAACGATGAACACCTTTGAGATAGGGGTTTATTTTATTTTATGTTTCCCCATTCTTCATTCTAAATGACGAATGCAGATTAACCCATGAACAAGTTGATCCGCAGATCGCTCGTTCTTGTGGGAGGCTACTTTTCTTGGGGTTTTTAACAGGGATTATTTGATTAATTATGATAGAACGTCAATTTTATATCCCATGTTTCTAAGCCTCTAACACGGAGGGTGTGGGCCGACACGAACAAGGCTTGAGCCCCTCCGCCTTGTGCGTTTTGTGCGTTCTTCCGCATTGTCAAAGTGGTGGTAAGGAGGATTAGAGGCTGTTATAGGGAATATGGAATCCCCCAAAGGATGTAGGTGCAATCAGTACAAATAAAGGACCATCAAATCAGACCTGGTGGTTTGTAGAAGAACCAGATGGCTTGCCGGAGCCGGCGTCATCCATGGGTAGGTAGCGGTGTGCCATGATGGTATGAAAAAGGGGGCGATATGTCAGGAGTTTCTAGTAGTAGGACGGTGGTTGGCGAACATGGGACGTGGCCCTCAACCGCATCGATGGAGCATTTTGTGGCTGGAAGCATGGGGCAGGTGATGGCACGTAGTCCCTCGACTGCATGCAAGTGAGTGGTGCAGCTAGCATCGGCTGGCCGCATGGCGCACAAGCCGGACGACATCAGGGCATCTGGGTGGGAGAGAACCGGCCCACATAGCGGGCTAGGCATAGGGGTAGCCAGACCTATGGCCCAACAGGCCCATGGCTCAACAGGATGGACTGAGTCAGACCTAGGCCAGGCCTGATCTGGGTCAGGTTTGGTCTGTCCAACCAGGTCGGACCGGACCCAGACCCAACTGGCCCCTTTTTAGAATAATGCCAATATCTTTCAAACCAGGAATCTGATTGATGATCAGTTCGAGGCATTGGAACTCTTATGATGAGGCATATATTTTTGAATACTCTAAGTATTCTTTCATGGAAGTTGAAATATAAATAATGTATTGAGGAAGGGTTCTCTCAGAATCAAGTACACTACGTGCGGAAATCCTGTGGTTGGATGAGACCTGAAGATTGTTGACAATAAACCCTGTGTGGATCAGCTAAGATGGCCTAGTGGGAAGCAGATCTGTGTGAGCTGGTAGTCCCACATTGGGGAGAGTCTCCGTGTCATCCAGTAGACCCAAGATACTCAATAGGAGGAGTACCTTAGTATGATGGCCATGGTCGGAAGCGACTTTGTGTGACCTGACGTGCCCACAGTGGGGAGCAGTTCTATGTGACCCAGCATACCCATGGTACTCATCAGGGATGATCACAAAAAAAGTCCAAGGTTAGTGGGAATTAACTCTGTGTGACCCGACATTGTTGCTGCACTCATAGAGGATGATTTCTCCAGCATCCCAAGGTGTTCAATGATACGACTGATTGGTCTTACTTTCTTACTATAGATTATACATGACGTGAAATGTCTTGCTTCATGATCATGCTTCATGATCATGCTTCATGCTTTGTTTTTGGATTGATTTTTGGTCTTTCCTTGTGGGTTTGGGGTCTCTACTAAGTATTTTGTTACTCACCTCTGCACGGGCTTCGCCTGCACATGTTGTGTCTCATGCAGACGACCGCCACCTTAATGGAGGACTTGGTTTCCCGAGACATAGGGGTTCCTAGTGAGACCAGGCAGGTAGGGCTAACTTCTATGTCTTCTAGAAGCTACTCTACAATTACCCCTAAGGTGGGGTTTTCATCGGATGACTTCAATAATTTCCTTGTACTTTCCATTTTTTAGGTCATCTTTAGTTGGGTTTTTATTTTTTCTAATTTGACCTATAGTTTATAGTTTTACTCAGTGGTTGTTTAGTGGAATGCTTGTTTACCTTTTGAGATTTGGAACATGATTGTGTGTGCGTGCGTACATGTAATCAGGAAAATTCCTCCCACTTACAGGTTGAAACCTTCGGTGCAAGTGGCCAACCCCTAGCCTTCGGGAGGTGGGCTTGGGGGATATCATGGCATAGGACCCAGGGGATGGGTCCTAAAAAAGCTTTAATGGAGTTGGTAGGTTCTACCTCAAAGACTTGGAGTATGTTGTTTTGTGTTTGGGGAATACTTTTAAATGTTTCGAGTTAGAATTTCAGATTCAGGGAGTCTAGTGTTGGTGTGGAAGCCGACGTATCCATACACAAGGACCATGAATTCTTCCTTTTGGATCTATACAAAAAAATCACTGGTTTCATGAAACATATAGGAATTGGGTGTTTTCTAATGTTATTATGGAATTAGAGTCATCTCACCAGGTGTAATCTACTGATTGTGGTACATCATGATCTATTTGAGGATGCCTCCACACAGAAGACCATCCATGATTCTGATACGTGGTCGTGAGTGGCTCTGTGTGACCCATCATACCCACAATACTCATTAGGGATGATTACCAAAATAGTCCAAGGTTAGTGGGATGAAGCTCTGTGAGACTCAACAGACCCACTGTACTCATAGAGGATGAGTTCTCTAGTATCCCAAGGTATTTGATGATATGATTGATTGGTCTTAATTTCCTACTCTAGATTATACCCGGTGTGAGTTGTCTATTTTATTTGTGATTATGCTTTGTGATCATGCTTCGTGGTTTGATTGTAGATTTATTTGTTGTATTCCCTTGTTGGTTTGGTGTCCCTACTGAGTATTTTTTACTCACCCCTACATGGGCTTCACCTGCACATGTCTTGTATGGTGCATAAGATCGCTACCTTGACAGGGGACTTGGTGGCCCAGGACTTGGTGGTTCCTAGTGAGACCAGGTAGGCATGGAATACTTCTATGGCTTCCAGAAGCTACTCTACACTTACCCATTTGGTAGGGTTTTTAGTGGATTACTTCTAGAACTTCGTTGTACTTTCCTTTTTTTAGTTCTTCTATTTTTGGGTTTGTATTCTGGCCCATTTAACCTACATTTTATACTCTTACTTAGTGGTTGTTTTGTGGCATGCATGTTTACCTTTCAATATTTGGGACATAGTTGTGTGTACGTTTATACAGGTACTCAGGAAAATGCCTCCCACTTGAAGGCTTAATCCTTCAGCACTAGTCTCCAAACCTTGGCCTTTGGGAGGCCGGCTTGGGGGATGTCACGGAATGGGCCCTAGGGGAACGGTCGTGATTGATAGACTAATTACATTAAAATCAACAATGGTTTTACTAATATAATTTTTGGATTCCTTTAGTAAAACTAATAGGATATTATATAGAATTTATTATAACTTAGTAGAAATTATAACATTTAGTGTGGAACGCTGTCCTAAAAATTTATATTTTAGATGTGATAAGGGTGGTTTAAGCTCAAATTCAAGTATTTTTAGGCTAGAGGGTAAATATTTTGGATATAGTGGACCAAGGTCCTCAATGTATCACTTAAAAAACGTTTTTATGCTATAAATACATCTTCATAATAACTATTATCCAAAATGGATATCTCCCCACACTAAAATAATAGATATGTTCTTAGTTTTTTTTTAATTTTGTAAGCTCATCAAAATGTTGTAAGAACACCCTCTCATAATAATCTATGGTTTCATCTAACCTATTGGAACAAATTCCCTAGAAAGGTTTCACAAAAGAGGGTTCTGTATCTAGTTCTTCAGTTATTCCTATGAATTTTTCTTCAAGTTCATAAAATGGTTCTTCAATTTCCAGTAACTAAACCTTTACATAGTTTTTTTACCATGTGTGGTCTCTTTATATTTTTTCAAAACTATAAATTCCTCCTTTTTCTCTCCAAAATTGAATATAAGTTTCCCTTTTAAAATATCTATCGAATATCCTTAAGTAGCTAAAAATTTCCTACCAAGAATGATATGTAATTTATTATCACATTCTTTATAATAAATCATAAAATAAACAGGTAAAACAACTTATCTACTCCAACCAAATTGACATAAACTCCCCCAATGGGGTGAGTAAAAGAGAAGTAAAAAAACAAAAAGAAAATTATAAAGGTTGTAACTACAATGATAGCATGTGATAGAATAATGATAAATGAGTAACATTGATGGTTGAACAAAGGCTTCATAAATAGTTGAGTTGAACACTATTTCTAAATGTGCATGGGATGATAAATCTACAAGGTTCTTATAGGTTAGGATGAATCTTATTCTGATGAACAATAATGCACTCCATAGTTAGGTTGTCTGTACCAAAATACTCCAAAATATTTTTTTTAAACAATTATAAAATTATAGATTCATGTTGGATTTATTTTCAATACATAAAGAAGATGGAAAAAATGGATTTATTAACACGACATTTGGAAGTTGGATTAATGGAAAATGACTACCATTATTGATAAAGAAACTGTTAAAGAAAGTATGAGATGAACGAAGTTATGTTTGAAGTTGTTAAAAACTAGAGCTCATTTTAATTATTGTTGTAATTTTTGAGAAAAGAAAGAAATGATACTATAAATCTTATATTTCTCATAAGGGAATATGAAAACACATATATAAGTTCATGGGGTGATCCATGATGGACGAAAGTAATTCTATAATTATTATGTATAACATTATTAAAGATAATACTTTGATAAATGGATATGGATTTTTTAACCATTATTGTAGGGTCCATGTAAGCAGGATTATACATAGTCATGGTTCTAAGTAACCATCATATTTATAACCATTATATTCATAACCATGATACTGAATTTTGTACACATTATCTTAGGATGCATAACCATGCATCTACATAATATAAGAATTAGTCACCTCTATGTAACTAATATCTCAGGGAACATTAATAATAATTATTTGGGTTGTGTAAATATGACCCATAATCTATGTAAGGATAATACAATTCAACGTAACCATCATTTGTGTACACACGGTCTACGCAATAATCATCTCTAGGAATACAAGATGTGTAATTATCATTCCTTTGTAAAATATTTTTATGATTGGAAGTTTTAGGGGAGATTATATTTGGACATATTAGTTTTTTATAATGTGGGATCTATAATTATATTTAAATGAGGTTTTTTGGAATATTTTAGGAAATTAAATGTAATTTCATAAAGAGAAAATTAATCATAGTTTCCTGGAATATTATTTTTGAGTTTATTGGAAACTTTGTTTTAAATATTCCTAAATATTTCCCTTTAATTTAAATGATTTATATACTCCTTGAAGATGATTAAAATATCATGAATATTAGAACAAGATCCATTATTCAATCTGAAATCAAAGGATGAATTTATAGTGATATTTATGTGAAAAAAATATCATTCTACAAAATAAAGAGTTAGATTAAAAAGTAGTAGATTCATGAATCAGATTAAGAACAAATGTTTAAATATTCATGAGTTTTTGGAGATTATGGATTCAATGGATCTAGTTTTTCCCTAAAATATAAAATTTTAAATAATTTAGAGTGGTCGGGTGGAGGTTGAATCAGTTTGAATGGGGTTTATTTTTTAAATACACATTCTGACTGAAGGATATGGGTGTGTGTTTCTCTAAGATTGTATACCATTTTATTTAAATTTAAAGTAAGTGGAATTAAAAATGTTGAGTGTGAAAATTGGAAATACATTTCATAAAAATAGTATATTTCTAGTCTGATATGAGGAATAATAAAAATTTATTTCCATATTAAATATAGAAATTGATCTCTCATGGAGATTTTTTAGACTTCTATAAGAAGGATAAAAGAGAGGAGAAAAAATATAGAAGAAGTGAATCTTTATATATTTTAATATATATATTAGTGAAATGAGAGAGAAATAGAGGGTATTATACTAAAAATGATTGAAATTAGAAAAAAGGAGTTTGAATAGATATTCTTAAAGATTTATACAAAGAAGAAGAAGGAATCAGTACAATCTTTAAGAATGGATTCTCTTGAGATAAAGCAGATGATTGCTATAGTGAAGAAAGCGTAAAGCAGTTCCAACAATTTTGTTAGAAAGTGGAGTTCTAGAATTATTCTATAAGAAAGAAGAGGAAACTAATCTAGGAGGAGTTTACAACTTACTCAGTAAAGATCATCCCTTGGATAGATAAAAAACACATATATACAAAGCTAAGGATCCAAGCATCCATGTATATAATGGCGATTAATGATAAAACTAAATGTATATAAACTATGGGTGATATTATAATGACCCAATCCTTTAAAACCTATTATTACATGATTTTTAACATAAGAATCAATTAATTTAAACCCAAAGATCATGAGGTGTAATGTATTTGGAAGACTATGTACACAAAACATCAAAATAAACTAAAACCTAAAATATTTTGTCTCTCATCGGTGATCTCCTAAATCTCTTTGGGAACCTAAAACTGCATAGGATAAACTAGATAATAAATAAAATAATGGGGTGAGATAAAAATACCAGTATGGGAATAAAAATGATAAGGAAAAATTATGTGGGAAAAAGTTATAACATAACATCATAAAATAGAAGGCACATGAGTAACCTCATGGAGGAATAACATAAATAACAAGGTATCATAAGATGATGGAATCATAAGAAATGTGGTAGAAACATATAAAATGATTTAAAACATGAGTTAAGGCTAACTACCTAGACAATATCACATTATTGACAAATTCCCATAATGATTTAGGTTTACTCCTTAATCCCATACATGCCATCTCAAAAAACTAACAAGTTTCTCATTAAATTGGAGATCTATTTGGGTTCATCCATTATAACATGTTCAGGATTTACGTGTTCAATAAAAATGAAATAAATCATAAGGAATAAACATAATAAATTCCCCTTGAAATAAAATGGGTTTCATAATCTTACCTCTTATAAAAATCAAAGGAAATTTCATAATGAATGCATTTGATAAATGAATATAAGGCTTGTATTACCCCATCAAAGCGAGGAAGAATAATATTGGTATATATTTAATATAAATATATACATAATTGAGAATAATTATGTAACTTTAAATAGAGAGAGAAAGTGAATTAGTGAGAATGGTCATAACCTAAATGAAAATCATGGTTTAGAGGGATCACTTACACTTATAAGAAAGACATTTCTAGATATCAAAATATCTATTATATTTAAAAACATTTTTAAAAATAATTAGAAGAAAGATAAAGAGGGTATTTATTTTAATATAACATATAATATTATAAATAAATTAAAATATCCAATAACAATTAAGGTGTCATGAAAATTAATTGTCACTATATATGTTAAAATAGAAATTTCATTTTGTCTTTGTAAATAAAGTCAAAATATTCCATATAAAATAAGTTAAAAGATTATTTTTGAATTTTTTTGAAGGAAAGTAAAAAGTGTTATAAAATTTAGTTTATAATTTATTTATGTCCATATAAATAAATCTATAAAATAATTTAAAAAATATGGACATATAATAAAACTATATAGAAAATAAATCTTTAAAATAATTTGAAAGTGGTTTTTAAAGTAAAGTGTTACTTTTGTAAAACATTCAAAATATTTCTTTTAAGAACATAGAAAATAAAGTAAAATATGGTTAAAAATGATCTTTATAAATTATTGAGTCATAAATAATGATTTTCTTGAAACATTCAGAATAACATGAACACAAAAAAGGGAGTTTCAAGGGAAACTTTAAAAGATGATTTTTAAAATAAAGTCCCTTGCCACTTTGGTAACATTTTAATCACAAAACTCATGAAATATTTACATAAAATAAATCTTTAAATATCATGAAAATAATTAGATTCATTATATAACATTTTAAAGTGGTATTATATACACCACATAAGAGAATAATCAGTGGATATAGTATAAGTCTCCAAGAAAAAAAAGCAAGCCTAGAAATGTGTTACAATTTAAGAAATGTCTTAATTAAAACCACTTAAAAGAGTTAGATATTGAATTATAAGTTAAAATAAATTATTTTTAATATTAAATTTTTAGTATATACACCTTTTGAAATAAATTATGTGCATAAAAGAACATGTGTCTTATAGAAGGAATATTTGAGATAAAAGCCCTTACCTCAAGTCCAGACTAGTCTTGTATGTCCTTTATCTCTTGTATGATAAAATTATATCAATTATTATTTTACATATGAAAATTTTCTAGTTTTATCCCATATAATAAAAAAATTTAATTCATTTATTTTAATTACATATTTAATTACTTATTCAGTTATGTCCACGTTGGGTGTTTTGAGGATGCTAAGTTCAAAATTTCAAAATGGAAATGGTGTGTTAACTATGGTTAAAGTGGTAATTATTCCATCACACCTAGAATAATAATCATTACATAATTATAATTTTTATTCATAAATTAAAATTTTAAAAAAATAACCATGAATTATGGTCATGAAAAATGAACTACATTACAATCATGAAGATGATAGACCACACACACACATATGTAACATTTTCATTTTTAAAAGATCACAATGAAAATAAAGTATGTGTTATTTTAAATTTACAAAATAATATTTATATCATAAATATAATATTATTTATTCAAATACACTTATATATACCATCCATGCGACTTGTTAATAAAAAATGAATCACATCATTTCGTGAGGTGATATTCCACTATACACATGAACAACACTATCATTTTTTAATGGATGATATGGTAAGAAAGTATACAATATATTAATTTTATATGATAATTAATATGTAATTAATATTATATGTAAAAATTAAATCCATCATCATGAAAACCATTTAGAGGCAATTATGTAAAACAAATTACATCTATTCACGAGGTGATTGTCCACCGTACACATGAATGATGGTTTCGTTTCCCATTTGATGGAAGAGGATATGTTTTTTGGAGGTTATTACATTAATATAATAAAATATAAGTATATGGAATATAATTAAGTTATTATATCATCATTATTGATTAATATTTAATGTAGTTGTAAGAAGAAATAAGACAAAGATGCTTGATTAATAAAGACACCTCTTCTTTAGACTACTTCTTTAGGATTATAACTAAAGCCTCATTAGACTGGATTTATGATCAAAATATGACCTCTAGGATATAGGGAGGGATGTGGGGAAGGTATTTTGGTAGGTATTGGATAAAAAATAATGATATTTAAGTGTGGATATTATAGGATAGTAGGTTCCCTTTTATAAGGGAGAGAGAGTGACATTTTTTAAATACTCAAAACAATTCAAGAACGGAATGTCACTCTCAAAAAAAGTGCCACCAAAATTGATAAATAATGTACTAGAGGGGTTATATAGTATAGAAACACCTACAATATTCAAAAAGAAACATTTTTAAACATTTTATTCTATTTACCACTACAGTTACTCACTTTTACAGTTTTTTTCGTCACGACAACTAGTTTTTTTTATTTTACTATTCATTATGACAAAAAATTTAGTTGAACTTATTAAATAATATTAATTATTATGATTAAAAATATATATTAAATTATATCAAATTAAAATAAAAAAACTGGTATAATTAAAATTAAAATTAAACCCGAAAAACATGTTGAAAAATTATTGTTTCAAGAAATGCATTTTTAAAGCAATAAATGATCTTATATTGAATCTAAGACTGGAAATCATCATTATATGAATTTAAATTCATATAAACAGTTTTTATAATATACTAATTTCATATAAATCTTTCCTTAATATGTTTTATTTTAATTAATTAAAATGGATAAAATTTATGCACTTAAAAATAGTTTAGAAAAAACCGCATTTTTAAGCATAAAAATAAACTCATATAAAAATCATGAAAATTGATGATTCAAATGAAATTAATTATTTTATTTTAAATAAAATGGTCATATTTAATTTTAATACCAAATTAAATATATAATGGGAATTTTAAATTAATTTATTTAATGAATAAAATGACAATATTTGAAAAATCAATAATTTTCACTATTAACTATAAAATCAATCATTTTATAAAAATACAAATATTTAAACCTTGGTTGATTTTTATTTTCTGATTTAAAAAATTATTTTAATTTTATAATATAATATTTATAAATTTTCTAGAAATGAATTATAATATTTTCTTATAAAAAGAAATAAAAACAATTTTGAAGGAAACACATTTTTTTAGAATAAAATGTCTTTATTACAAACCGAGTGATTATTTATTAATAATTAATCAGTACTTCAATAATTATTAATAAATTTATATAAATTTTACAAATCTCATAACCATATTTATACCCTTCAATGTAATGACTAGGTTATATCAGTCACGTTTAAATAATAAGAATTTAATAGTTTATCATGATTCTTTTAAACTCAGTATTACCTATTGTATTTTCTATGGAACATAGTATTTTTTTTCTAAAAATATCATTGTGTTAAATTATATCCAGTTAAATGAATTGTGTCTTTATAATTTGAACTTGTTCTTAGTAATTAAGGGTTTTAGATTATTTTTTTTATAGAAAACCCATATCATAAAAAAGGTTAATAAATCCTCCTCTTAAAAAGTGGGAAAGGGAAATAAAAAGGTAATTTGAAGTAATACAAAACTAGGTTTCCATATAAGGATAACATACAAAGGATGTTAAAACCTGTATTTATAAAGAATATTCATTTGGGATATAACATTATACCCTTTTTTAAGAGAGAAGAGACCATCGATTTATCGAAAATAAATCACATTTTTATTTTAAGATTCTTTTCCTAAATTTTAAAGATAAATTTACCATATAGACTAATAAAATAAGGAAATATAATTACTTTAAAAGTATAATTTCATCCTTTAATCATTTTTCACCAAAATCGCATCTATTTCTCCAAATGATGTGTTTTCAAGATGATTTTTAATACCTGAAGTAGTAAATATAAATTCAAACAGACCACATGTTTCCAAAAATGATATCAAAATATCACTCTTATATTTATACATTAAGAAAAACTAGAAATGGATAGAAAAATGTGAGATAATTTCCAGAACATATACACCTTCATATTAATCCCCAAATCTAAAGTTCAACTTAAATTATTCCATTACTAAATAACCATACATCCAAAATAACCTCAACATTAAAGGATTTCATTTTATTTGTACCAAATAAAATTTCATTCTAAATAAAATTGTAGAAATAAGGGTAACTTATACCTCAACCTAATAAAACTTTTCCTAAAAAATCATTAATGACCTAAAAATCCTAAAAATTCAAAAATATTTTATGTTTCCTAAAATAAACATAATATATATTAATCAAATAATTTATGTAATTTTTTTATAATAACTATTAAATCACATAGGGAAGTGGTAGGAATTACACCCTTATTTCCCTTTGGTTGTTGGTTGAAGTCCCATGACTTTGTTTGATGTGACAGGATGTCTCATGGATTGCAGGTTCTCCTTTTTCTAAAAATATAGAAAAAATATGATAATAATATTCATAATTCACCTTGATCCTATTAAATTCTCAATAATATGATGAACATATTCAAAACATAACATTACTACTCAAATCATTATTTTAAACCCTTTTGTTTTTCTACCCAAATAATTATTTTCCAATAAATAAAATAATTTTAATTGACCATAATTATCATGACATCAATCCCATATTAAGGATTATATTTCCCAAAATCATGTGTTTTCCCATAAAATATCACCTTATCATTAAATCAACTTTCTATGTAATCAGTTCCATTAAAAATATTCTTGAAAATACTTAATGAAAAACTATTACCAAATAATACTTATAAGTTTCATGATTCTTATAACCAAAATACCATTGATAAAGATACTTCAGCAACATGATTCTTGAGTTACAACACATAAAAACTTCTATCATTCCAATTAAATGTTTTTCATAACATATTCCCTTAGGAATTATTTTGAATATTAGGGAATTCACTTAGATAAAGACCAAGTTCCCCACTTCTATGAAATTGAATGATTAGTAGTTCCTTAGGTTGAACTTTATTTCCCGACATCTTGTTAACCAATATTGTCATTTTTATATAATAATTGGATGTTTTTTCCCTCCTTTTCCCCATATAAATCATATTCCAATTACTTTGAGGAATTTTCCATGGTTCTTTTTCCACATTTTTAACATGTAGGAAATTGAATCTTTTTTTCTTTATCATCTTTAACACTTTAAATTCTATGATATACCATCCTTATATTAATCGATATGTTTGGAAATTCAATTATGTTCCAATTGTTAATTGTAATTAAAGATTGATCATTTGAAATGACCACACGATTTCTAACTTGTATTTCGACCAATTTAGGCATCTTGTTAAGGAAATCATTACACTACCCAACACATTGGTTATTAAAATTATTTATCATATCTCCCAACAATATCTAAATAAAACAAAATAAACAAAATTAGAATGAATTAACATAAAAATGGGAAACTTATAAACCTGGAAGGAATAACTTATAAATGATAAGTATATCCTTACTTATGAGTCTCCAGTTTTCAATATAGGTTATCCATGGCAATGTTTCATATATTTTTTAATCTAACAATTTTTTCAAGTCCTTACTAATGGTTTATAAAGAATTTTATGAATTTACAAAGAATATCTCTAGGTATTGTCAAACCGGGTGTCAAACAAGGCCCATTATTTTTCCTCAGGTGATGATTGAGTCCATCTCAATTCATTATTTTCAAGGTTATTACCCCTATTCACAATTGTGTCTGAGCCACATCTACTTTTAGTATCTATATAGTGATGTATTTTCTTGAAAACCACTTACTCTATACCTTTAGAATATCTAGGTATGTTTTTCTATGTTTATTCATATCCATACAAATTTCACTAGAGTTTTCCAATACTAATCCAAAAATATAATTATACCTTGATCTAATAAAAACTATAATGACCCAAGCCTTTTACTCATATTATTACATGATTTTTAATGTCAAAATCTATAAATTACAACACAAAGATCACGAGGTATAATGTATTTGGAAGACTAGGGACATAAAACATCAAAAGAAACTAAAACATAACATATTATTTTTTATTTCTCCTTAGTGAGATCCTAAATCTATCTGAGTTTATAAGATTTCACAAGATAAACTGGGGAATACATAAAATAAAGGAACTATCTAAAAATCCCAATAAACGAATAAACATGATAATAAAACATAATGTGTGATTCAAAGGTATAACATGACATCATAAAAGTGAATTCACATGAGTAAGTCACACGAGTAATCTCATAGAAGCATAATGTAAAGACCATTGTATCATAATATCATGTTATCAATAGAAACATGAAAGAAAAATATATCATGACATAAATATGAGTCAAGGATAACTACCTTGATAATATCACATACTGGAAAAAGTCCCATAACTGATTAAGTTTACTCCATAATCCCATACATGACCTTCCATGAGACTAATGCTTTACCTAATGAATTTGGTCACTATTTGGGTCCAACTATCATAACATGTTCATGTTTTTTTGTGTTCCAAAAAATAAAATCAATCATAAGGCAGAAACATTATTATCCCAAATAGGTTAAATACCCTTGGTGAAGGGAGGTGAATCAGGGTATGGAAGATTAAAATGAATTCCCTTTTCAATCTTGTTTTATTATTAAAAAAAGAACTATTCTCCCCATTTAGATTGCAATGTATGAGTATAAATTAAATCATGCATGAGATACAATTATTTTACTTGGTTCACCCTCATTAGGCTATGTCCAAGGATCACACAATGATAATGTGTCAATGTACCAAATTTACTAAGGATCCCTATCAATTAAAGGTTAAGTATAGATCAATTATATGCCCAGGATCAGTGCCTTATAAGGTTTAGAGATTGATCACTCCCTTTCCAAGGGTCACTCACTAACTCTCTTTTGATGGGTCACTGTTAGTGGAAAAGATCACCTTCTTTATCTTTCTTTTCTCATTTCTATAAAAGGGATCCACACATAGTTTATGGACATGTAGGTCCATTCTCTATGAACAATCAATACATCCTCAACTATATGAAGATTATCTTTTTAAGTTCTACTTTAATCCACTTTATGAATACCACTTTACCATAGATTCACTAGGTAATCTCTTATGAACACTTTTGAAATTATCACTACCTTCATGAAGGTCACACATCCTTCGAAAAACTTCCCAATTAATCACAAGTATAAAATACCTTCGTGAACCCCATAAATTTTGTGAAACTCATATATTTCATAAATTTAAACCATCCTTTATGATGAAACCTTATTTCGTAAATCTCAAACACTTTCTTGAAGCTCACTTATCCTTCATGAAGATCACAACTTGCAATCATATTTTTATGGCCTTCACAAACTTCAATACTTCTATGGTGCTTACAATTTTCGATCAACTTTCATAGAATTTGTGAAATTACTTTATTCAAAAACTTTTTTTAAGAAAAACCATCACGAACCACTATTTCGAATTCAGAGCCTACAAATTTTCATTAAGGATCACTATGATTTTCTAAGGGGTTAGTGGCCTATTTATAGGATTTTCCTCCCATTCAATAAGATTTCATCCCCTTAATCACATTTTTAGGAATATCTCCAATATCATTCGTGAATATCCCTCTTTTGACAGAGCACCAGGGAAATTTACCATTCGTAAAGATTCAATTTTCTTGTACATGAAGGCTACTGTCAACTATTAACACATTCACGATGATCTATTTCTTGTAGTCATGGATATTACCATCAAATATTTTCACAATCATGATGATACACTTATCGTAGTTACAGAGATTACCATAAACCCCTCATGCATTCATGATGCTCATTTGTGATGATCCACACCTTCATGAATCTCCCTTCACGAAACCTAGTCTTTATAAAACTCATTCCATTTCCATATTTTTATAAGTCATTCATAGAAATCCAAATTTCCTTATTATTGAGCCAACCACAAATTTTTGGACCCCAAAATGTTTTCAAACAGTTGGAAATGGTGACACCTTGTGGACAAAATTTAATGTACCACTTCCAGGGAATCCATTCCTTTTTTTCAATCTTTATCAACATACCTTGTCAATAATATCTATAGAACTCCACAAATGACCATGAAAACCCGCTTTATAAAAAAATCAACATAAAAACATTGAAATGTTACCATAAGGTATTTTCTCCCTACAAATATAAGAACTACCCCTAGAAATAAAATTGGTTTCATAATCATGCGTCATATCATAATCAAAGAAAATTTCATAATGAATGCATTTGAGAAATGAACATATGGAATGTATTACACCATAAAAGGAATATAGAATAAGCATGGAATATATGTGAGATGCATATATACATAATTTAGAAGTATTACATAATGTTAAATAGAGATAGAAACTGAGTTATATAGAGAATTTTCATAACCCAAAATAAAAGGGTGGTTTAGAAAGATCTATGATAAACATCAGGAAAATATTTATATATATCAAAATATCTATTCTATTTTAATTTTTTTTTGAAAATAAATATAAAAAAATGATGTTTTTATTTTTAGAAAAAATGAAATATTATAGAAAAATTCAAATCTCCAATAATGGTTATAGTAGTGGGAAAATTCATTGTCATCGTATTTGTTAAAATAGAACAATCCTTTGGACTCCTGTAAAGAAATTAAAATCATTATATATAAAACAAGTAAAAATATTCCTTTTTAAAACCTTTGATAGAAGTTAAAAATTGTCATAAAATTTGATTTATAATTCATTTATGTCCATATAAATTCATCCATAATATAATTTTAAAAATACGAACATGGAATGAAAATATTTAGAAAATAAATATTTAAAATATTTAAAATGAGGTTTTTAAAGTAAAGAGACGCTTACATAAAACCTTAAAAATATTCCTTATATTTTTTTAAAAAAATTAAAATACGGTAAAAATGACATTTTGAAACCATTGGGTCATAAATAAAAAAAATATTGAAATGTTTATAAGAATATGGACATGGAGAAAGAGAGTTTAAAGGGAAATGTTAAAAGATATTTTTTTAAAAGAAAGTCGCTTACTACATTGGAAAATTTTGAATCGTAAGACACATGAAATATTTTAATCAAAATAAAAATTAAATATCATGAAAAAATGAATTTTATGATATAACATGTCAAAGGGGTATATATACACCATATAAAAGAACAAACGGTGAATATGGTATAAGTCTCCTAGAAATAAAAGGGAGTCTGGAAATACCTTGTGGTTTAAGAAACATATTAATAAAAACAAATTAAAATATATAGAAATTGAATTTGAAGTTAAAATACATGATTTTAAATATTAAATTTTTATTATATTCACCTTTTAAAATAAATTAGGCATATAAAAGAACATGTGACTTAGAGAAGGAAGTCTTGATATAAAAACTCTTACCTCGATTCTAGACTTGTCATGTATATCCTTTATCTTCTGTTTGATAAAATTACATAAATTATTATTATTTTTCTTAAAAATGTTTTATATTTTTAATCCCATATAATTAAACCATTTAATAAATTTATTTTAATGAAATATTTATTTACTTATTCATTTATGTACACGTCAGGTGTTTTAAGGATGCTCAATTCATAATTTCAAAATGGAATCAATATATTGAATATGGTAAAAGTGGTAATTGTTTAAGAATATACAGAATAATATTAATGAAATAATTATCATTTTATACATAAATTATACTTTTAAAAATAACCATGATTTATAGTTTTGTAAAATGAACTATGTTACAATCATAGAGATGGTAGGATGTACGTGCTCATGTGTAATGTTTCCATTTTTCAATGATCATGATGGAAAGAAGGTAAGAGTTATTTGAATTTCCATAAATATAATTATTTCATAAATATGAAATTATTTCATCACATACATTCACATATACCATTCATGTGATGCTTTAATAATAAAAGAATCACATCGCTTTGCGAGGCTGTAGTTTATCGTACAGACAAACAATGCTATCATTATTCAATGGATGGTAATATAAGAAAGTATATGATATATTAATTTTATAGAATAATTAATATGTAATTAATATCATACATAAATATTAAACCCATCCTCACGAACATTTGTGTGAGGTTGTCACGACCCATCCCCCAGGGCCCGAGCCATGATAACCCCAAGTCCACCTTCCATAGGCTAGGGGTTGGAGACTAGAACTAGAAAGGTGTATCCCTAAAACGGGAAGTAATTTCCTTTAAACCAATAAAAAAACAGTCCAAGAACACAACAAGATGTAAACACGCAGTAAAACTACAGTAGTAAAGGTATGTACTAAATGTAAAGAGGTCGAAATACAAGCTTAACTGAAAAGATACAACTACAACTGAAAATAGAAAATAGCTCCTGAGATCATCCAGTGAGGATCCTACCTGAAGGGTAGGTAAAACTCATCTCCACAGCTCTCTATATAAACCATCATCGCCGTCCACCATTAGGTCCTAGCTCCTTGAGTCTCAGTCAAGGCTACCCGTCGTCTTCACAGGACACAACAAGGTGCGCGTGAAACCCGTGCATGGGTGAGTATAACAATACCGACTAGAGACCCCAAGACCCCCAAAGGTCTCTTAGAATTCCAAAAAAGTAAAACCAAAAAGCATGATCTCAAACAAAAAGAATAAAGCAAAAGACTCAGCTCAAACCAGGTATAACTAAAGTACAGAAGTACAGATGATTAGTCGTAAAGCTTGATCATCTTATTCTATCAAGAGGCACTGCTACTGACCATACAGAGTCTGAACCACACATGATTGATAGGTAATAACCATCAAAATACCCACATAGGATCTGACCCGCTCAATATCGATAGGTACTAACCCCCGAAAGACCCACACAGGATCGATAGGTGCTGATCCACACATTATCGCTAGGTGCTGATCCACACAGGATCGCTATGTGCTGATCCACATAGGGTCGCTAGCTGTTGATCCACACAAGGTTGCTAGATTCTGATATACACAGGGTATCTAGGTGTTTATCCACACAGGCTCACTAGGTTCTAATTCACACAGGATCTCTAGGTGCTGACCCACACAGGATCGCTCGGTATTAACCTCCATATGATCTGTCTCCAACCTCCATCTCACAGCCAGTCACTGGATTCCCGCTCATAGTATGCTTGATTCCAGGAGAAACTGCTCCTCAATCCATCGGTCTTTTTTAAACTATCACAAAGTACCATGAAGAAGTTACCCAAAGATATGTCACATTATAAGGGTTCAAACACAATAGAGGGCACATCAACTGGATGCTCGGTCTATAAGTTATTGACATTTTAGTGTCGAGGCCCAGTTGGATTCAGGGTCGATCCAACTCGGCCGTAATCCATTTTCTCTAAACCACTCGTAGAGTATCTAAAAAGGATCGTCTTTCAACCAGGATCCTTGCACCATAGACAGTTTATCAAACATATGTTTGGATTGCAAGATACAACCATTTTGAGCTTATCAGGGCCTGAGAGGGGTCTGGGTCCGGTCCGCCCTAGTCGGACTGACCCGGCCCAACCCGGTCTTGGCTGCGGACCGACCTGGCCTGCCCCAGCTGGGTTGGGCCCTGGCGACTCAACCGGCTGGCTGGTGCGACCCGTGTGGGGGTCACACGGTCCACCTCCCGAACGGCTCATAGAGGCGTTCGACTCTTTAAATGAAGGCGCCAGGTGGCACCGCCTCGTCACCCACATGACCCACAGGGAGTGGGTCCCCTCCTTCACTATGGCTTCACAAACGCAGTATGCTCATCACCGTGTGAGATGACACACCGTCTCCAGCCTTTGTAATCATCTGAGAGCTAGCTGCCTATCCGTCCACCACAGCACTGCCTCCTTCCATGGCCGGCGAGCACCGGTAGCCGCCTTTGCATGCTGGCGCCGGTCTCTGGCACCGCCGCATCAGTTCCGCGACGTCATTACTTCTGAATTCCACCGGGTGGTCTCCTTTGGTATGTTCTTCCTTCCGGACTTGCCTAAGGGCCTCCCTGAGATGCTGTCGTTGTTGCGAGACTCCCGGTTTCCACTTTCCATCAAGTTAGAAAATTGGTTCCCCAAAGAACGCAACTTGAATGATTCGGAAGAGGGTCTGACCTTGTTCATTTGGTCCATAACCTCTTCATTAACATTATAACACGAAAGAGATTATTCAATTCATCAAAGATTATTTTTAATAAAATAAACCCCTACCTTGGATTTTGTTTGAGATTTCACGGTAGTGGAAGGAGAATCCGTGCTTGAGGAATCCACTGACATTCCTCATTCCTAATTCGATTCCTCCAACATTTCCATCCAAGATTCCATTCCTCAGTGGAAGTTATCGCAACACTCTGCTAGAGGTTCCTCACCTTCGTTCCAAAATCCCACGCCTGAGCTTCTATTAAATAGACGGAGGATCCAAATGTGTTTCATGACATTAATGCTGTTCATTTATGAACCACATTTAATATTACGACGCTGAGGTTACAAAATAGAAGAGTCAAGACATTAAATGGCTTGACATGTCATGGGTCCCACCTCCGCCTCTCAATAGTTACATAAAAGAAATAAAATAACTTTGTTAAGTTAATTTATTATTTTTTTTGTAAAGTCTAGAATTTATCTTTTTCTCTCAAATTACTGCGGTCGAAGTGAAGCTTCCCTTAAATGAATCCTGACATTATGGATTCAACAATGATCTCATATTTCTATTCTGAGCACCATTTCATAAGTTAGAAAATGTCGTCCATACGTTTACTGAACATATCTTAAAAAAAGCTCAAAATTACATTCCAGGGACACCGAGCCTCAGAATCAGGGGCCATAAATTTTCTCAGACTCATAATAATCCCAAATAATTTAAAAAAATATATGGAATCTCTGGGTCTTTACATAGGTGATGATGGAAAATTAATTACATCGGTTCGTAGGGTGGTAGTTTTCAATACACATGAATGATGATTTCATTTCCAATTTAATAGAAGAGGAGATGTATGTTGGTTATGAAATTAACAATATAAAATATTAGTGAATGGGATATAATTAATGAGGTAGAAGAATAAATAAACAATGATTCTCAGTTAAGAATGATACCTCTTCTTCAGACCACCTGTTTAGGGTTATACCTAATGACTCTATAGATTGGATTTATAATCAAACCAAAGACTCTAGGATATGAAGAGGTAAGTGATTAAGGTACTTGGATATGTCTTTTATGAACCAAAATTATTTTTAAGTGTTTAAATGAGAGTATAGGATGTGACCTTTTATAATTGAGATGGAGTGACATTTTTGTAAATATCAAAAACTATTCAATAATGGGAAGTCATTCTCAAGCCAAGTTCCTCAAAAATTGTAAACTAATAGATTTTAAGGGTGAAATATTTGATAAAAAACACCAGAATCCAAAAATAAACATTTTTTAAATATTTTATTCCATTTACCTCTAATGTTACTCACTTTTAATATTTTAGTTTTTCACCATAGTAACTAGTTTTTACTTTTTTTAATGTTCACTATATAAAAAAATAAGTTTAAATAATTATTGAATAATAATTATCCTAACTAAAAATATTTAATAAAAGTTATCAAATTCAAATCATAAAATTTTTATAATACATTTTAAAATTAAACCCGCAAAACATGTCGAAAAATGGGGTTTTCCGGAAATGCATTTTTCAAGAAATATATGATCTTATATTAAATATATGACTAGAATTCATCATTATAGGAATTAAAATTCATATAAATAGTTTTATAATGTATTAATGTCAATTAAATATTTTCTTAATAGGGGTTATTTTAATTAATTATAATGGATAAACTTTATGCACCCAAAAACCGTGTTCAGAAAATCACGTTTTTATCTTAAAAATAAATTCATACCAAAATGATGAAAATTTACGATTTAAATAAAATAAATTATATTATTACAAATAAAATGGTTCATATGTTATTTTAATACCAAATTCAAAATATAATGATACTTTTTTATAACTTTATTTAATGAAAATAAATGACATTATTTGAAAAATCGGTAAATTTCACTATTCACTAAAAAATCAATCATTTTAGAGAATTCCAAAAATTTCACCCAAAGTTAAGTTTTATATTCTAATTTTAAAAATTATATTAATTTTATAAAATAACATTTCCAAAAGTTTTATAAATAAATTATAATATCTTTTCATAGAAAGAAATAAAAATCATTTTTGAAGGAAGCACATTTTTTGTAGAATAAAATGTAATTATTAAAAACTGAGTTCTTATTTATTAAGAATTTACCAATACATTTATGTTGATTAAGAAATTTATATAAATTTTATAAATATTTTAATCCTATTCATACGCTCAAATTTAATTACTAGATTATATCAGTCATGTTTAAATAATAATATTTTAATATTATATCATTATTTGTTTGAACTTAGTGTTTCCTATTGTATACACTATCGAACATAGTGTTATTTTATAATATTGGGGGTGCTATAACCCTACCTTGAATTAGTTTTTAAATTATTAGGAAATTAATATCATCTTGGTTAAGGAGTGACTAAGCACTAAAAAATTGTAAGGAAGTGATCTTTGACATAGAGTGACCAGAGCCCTAGTGTATCCAATGAACAAGTGATATTAGTGGTTAAATGGAGTATCAAAACACTATTGATTTCATGTTCCTTGGAATATCTTAGTAAGGGTGAACCAAGTAAAATCATTATATACCTACATGTATTACTTCATTTCATTTATTTAATGTTTTAATATTGTTGTGAGTAAAATAAATTAGTGGTTCATAGTTCCAACATAAGTGGGAATAATACCAAAATAAATAAATAGATAACAATTTTTAAATCATAATTACCCTAATTCATTCCCCTCAGTATTCCCTAGGGACCTAAAAAGTGGTATTGAATCCAAAGGTTCTGAATTTATGTTCAATCGAAGGACCAATGTTTATATTTCATTCACAAATAAAGGAAAAAATGAAGCTACCATTATTAAATGGTATAAAATTATAAACAAGGAAAAATAAGTTATTGGAATACATGGAATAAATTTTGGATGTTCCTTGATAATTTTTGAAAGTAATTATTTTTCTATTTAGGTAACATGGAATTATATTCGAGATAGATAAAAGAAATCTCTATATTTATTCTTTTGTCAAGAAGGAATTAAATAGATCTCTAAATGAATACATATACCATAAGATTACTCACTATAATTTTTCCAAATATATATAGATTATATTGATAAAATTAAACAATATTTTTCCTACAAAATCATTGAGTAAATTTGGTGAGTAATACCTCATGGAAAAATGTAATAATAATAAGAATAAGTCCACAAAAAGGATAATTTTTTTGATAAGGTAACTAATTCCAAATCTTTTTTCTAATCCTAAGCCTTGTTTGGAGAAAGAATGTACATAAGAAATTTTAGACTCTCTAATAGAGTTGAAAAGGAGATGTGAGTCTAACGAATAAGTTGTAACATCATCAGGTTTCCAATATTACAAGTGGTCATGGAATAACCAAGATGATATTGAATCCTTACAAGAGAAGTTTGAATAATGTTAGGTTATGCGTGATGTACAATATACATTCATAAAAAACCATGAATTGGAATAAAATGGATAAAATGAAAAGAGTTGGACATGAAGTTTGAAATTATGAATATGAGAGAAAAATGAAATATAAAAGTGACTTATTTTAAGAAATATACCAAGAAATTAGAAAGAAAATATCCATAGGGATGTATTTGAATAAAAAAACCATCCCACTTAAAACTAATATTGAAGAAATAATTTAATTTGAGATGGAAGATACCTTGAGAAGTAGGGATTTGTATACAAAAGTGAAGAAGAAAGATAATAAAATTAAGGAACTTAATGAGAGGATAAAAACTTATAATTAAAATAAGAATACTTCCTTTACGTTAGCACCAACTTTCATAAAAAAGAGAATTATAGATACAAATTTTAGAAATAAAAGGAATATGAAATTATAATATGAAATCCATATATAAAATCTGGATATAAGTAAAGAATTATTCCAAAATATGGAACATTGTTAATATAAATTTATAGTATGATGATGATGATGATGATATATCATACACACATGTATTAAATCCTAAAGACCTAAGTGTGAGACAAATCATGCTACATTATCATCTCAATCAATAAAAGTTTGCATGAGGTATGATTACTATGGTAAATGCTTTATATTCTCAAACATTGTTCATATAAAAAGAAATTATAATTGGAATAAATAATGGAATGTAAAATAAGTTGTAGAGTGGTCCTATATTCTTATAAACTATATATAAATAGTTTATCTAATAAAGAAGCCTCTTGTGCTGGAAAAAATGTTCACCAATTTAGAGGATGAATTTGGAGCTCATTAATGGGTGCATAAAGATCCAAATTTTTTCTTAATGACATCATACATCCTAGAAATAAATAAAAAAGATATGAAAAAGGATGGAAGCTTCTAAAAATATAAGAAATATAGAATAACCTGTGGAGAAGGATCCACCAAATAAAAAGACGTTTGAGATGGCTCTCACAACCATGAAGGAAGAGTCATGTCAAGTGGTCTAAAAAACTACTATAAAGAAAGAGGCCAGGAATAGAGGTAGTGTATTCCAATAGAGAATGGATCCATAAGAATGATCCACTAGAGTTGAATGAAAAGAGAACATGTGAAAAAGTGTAATGTATTCCACAGTTAATGAAAATCCCATGCTAAGGAATAAAAATAGTTCTAACTTCTATGAAGAAAAGTATGTAAGTGGAACCACACATTGAAGATACAATGTGAAGGGTATGATAAAGTTAGGTGTAAAAGATAATCAAGATGAAGAGGAAAATGTTAATGAGGTATTGATATTCCTTTCCCCAAATCTGAAAATGGGAAAAGGAAAGTTATGAAATAAGGGGTTGATTCATTATGACCATCCAACTTTATCAAATTGATGGAAATTTAGATACCCATATACCCATGTAATTAAATATTTTATAACTAAAGTGAGAGTCTCACAATTTATGGGGATACATGATCTATGTGGAAAATTTACAAAAAATTACAAGTTATAAAAGAAAAAAATAGATCTATTCAAGATGAAAATATGAATTTAATAAGGGCATTCAGAGGTATTTCAAGAATAGATTTGTATCAGTCATAAATAAGTGAAACCTAGGCTAAACCTAAATCATTAAGTGGTGTCCAGAAACCATTATTCTACCATAATATATACTCAGAGTTTTGATACTAGAATTAAAGTCCAAATTAATAGTCTGAAACATTCATGATGGAATAGAATTTATGGTCAAATATAGAGCTATTAAAAAGGGCCTAAATGATGAGGAGAAAAGATTTTGAATATATATCTAAGGCCAAATTTTTTTTTCATACTAAATATTGATTAAAAAAACATATATCAGTCCATAAAATTAGTGGAATCATACCACTATAATAAAGAGGATATATTGATAGAAATAATAAAAAAATTAAAGGATTTTCATGTTTATTTTTATATTGTTTAACAATTAGTATCACATTTTTATAGGATAATGGATTTTTTAAGCATGAGGAATTTTTCTAATAATTGGTGAACCTAAATTTTAGAACCCATTAATATAAATAATGCTAAATTTTAATGGGATTTTGTGATGATTTTCATCGATGTTTACCATTATAAGAGATTGTAGAAACTTGTGAATTATGGAGAAGATTAAAATCTTAAATAGTATCATCTATTCATTTACATCATGTGGTGTTAATTGATTCAAAAAATGGTATGTTCTCGCACTCAATGTTTTTATTTCATATCTACCAATGGTTTGGGGATAAATTTTGGTGAGATAAATGGGTTTTTATTGTTAGAGAAAATTATAGGTTTTTAGCTAAAAGATTTTTAATTAGAAAAAAAAATATGAGTGATATGGATATATTTATGAGAATTAACTTAAACTCTTGTTTCCTACACCAATCCCATGCTCAGTAGTATTAAAAGATTTTTTTTGATACTCAAATTTTAAGTGGTAAATTAACTTATTTGGAGTTTATTATGTATAGGTTACTAAAGTGAAGAAAGTGTTTGTAATATCCCTATAAAACCAATTAACCTGGGACAATTTAGAAGGTTACACTAACCTTAAATGACATCCCCAAGACACTAAATTCTATAAATAAATTCAAAGGGATTACCTAAAAATTAGGGGATTATTTTTCCTTTTTAAAATATACACAACCATACATAAGAAAATAAAATTACCCAACTACCCTGTATGATGCATGAGTATAAAGGTACAACTCAAAAAAGAAACCAATAAATCAATAATATTAGAGTCACAATGAAAAATAATAATAATTAGATTCAATAAAACCAAAAGATGACTTGATTTAGCATTATCGAAATGACATCACTTTAATGACTTTAAGAAGAAAATCCAAGATCCAAACATTCCGAGGAATTAGCATCAAGATAATCCACTAGTGAAAAGTAAAATCTTTAATTTACCTATGTCATGTAAAATAACGTCTACAAATGTAGGGGTTATTAAATATACTCCATAGGAAATCCAACAAAAGATTCCCATAGATTACACTAAGTCTAGAAACAAGTTAGCAGAAAATTAAAACATATACTTTAAAAAGAGAGAGAAATGTCAAAGAAGTTTTTCAATTTAAAAAAATTTAAATTGAAAGAAAAATTATGTATCAAACATTACCAATTGTCATACCAAATCACATTCATAAACCCACAAACACATTTATTTTAGGTGAAAATCCTATACCCATGAGTGGTTACTCACCAATCCACCATGTCTTCACCAGGTGACCGATCCCTAGGTGACTCAAATCTAGTACCAAAACCCTCATTTAAAGTCATGTCTAATGAAAATGAACTCATTACAACCCTATATTACAAGACCATATTCCATACATATTTTAATTAAAATCAAAACTTTCCTTTATATTTCAAAAAACATTGAAATGCTAATTTCATTATCAAACCATTAAAAATAAGGATTCTAAAAATTTTAAAAAAATCATTTTGAAACAAAAATATTTTAAAAAATAATCTATAAAAATTAGTTAAATCCATATATTTAAGGTTAAAAAAACACAAAATGGATTTTATATTGAGAATCCCAAAAAAGAAAATTTGTAAATCCACATCATCCAATTCTATAAGTATACTAGTGATAGAGAATATACTTAACTTTTATGAATGATTTCACCCGAAAAAACCAAGAGTGGAGATGAATTTAGCACTAATAAATGACCTAGAATGGAACTAAAAAACTAATAGTAATAATATGCCCATGTTTTTTACCTAAAAATATAGATCTAAAAAACCTAAATACAAGAGGAATGTGAAGGGATATAAGAGGTTTTTTCTACTCAAAAACATCATTAGAACCCTACAAAGATGAATAGATGAAAATACATAACCCATCCCCAAAGATAATCATGCTAATTAGTCATTTCAAAAAATGGGTTTGACCAAAACCATGGTATGGTGGAGCCAAAATTGGCATGGTACCTCCAAACATGAAATATATTGGATACATGAAATAGTCAACCACCATGCCATGATTCAAAAGTATTGGATGTTTTAAGGTCACCTCAACATACACGATGGTGTGGTGAGGCCTTTCTAGATGTGGTCCATAGAGATACACCTAGGGTAGCATTTCCTTGACCATGCCTATAATCCTAGTGTTTTAACCTTCCCATGTTGTACAGGGACATTCCCGACACAACACGTCCACCATGAAAACCGTTTTTATGTCCTTAGTGAACCTAGAATGGGAAAAAACATCCTAAACTCACCAAGAACCTCACCCAAGATCCCTTAATCCAATTAAAAAAATGAAAAAGGATTCAAAACATGATTTTAATAATGATATAACTCAAATTGGGAGTGCTACATTCTACCCACCATTAGGCTTTCCATCCTTGGAAATATGTATATTTTAGGTGCTTTAGAAAAGTTTTGGATATTGTTTCTTCATTTATTTCTCATTCTCCCAAGATTAATTATAAATTTTACCATGATTATATATAAATGTCACTAGAAATTTACTCTTTCCATGTAGTAATTTCTCTTTCCTATCTAGAATCTATATTGGTATCTGCAAAAAAGAAAAATACTATGCAAGATCAATGTAGTCCCATCAAATCACATGTTCAGGATCATGATCACAATTCTTTAACTGAGATACATGAAATAAATTATATATAAATATTAATCATTATGATAAATCCAGATTAGAATCTATATCACCAATCCTTTCTAGTATTTCAAAAGGACCGATGTATAGAGGATGCATTTTACCTTACCCAAATTTCGATGTCCAATCCTACGAGAGACTATCAATAAAACATGATCCATACATCAACTAATAACAACCCAAAACGATTATTCAAAAAATATTTTTGATGAATGTGATCCATTTACACTAATTTACTAATCATCTAAAACTTCCTAGTCACCTATTGAACAATACTAGGTCCCAATAACAAATTTTCTCTAACATATACCAAAAAAATGTATAGAAGGACATGTATGGACATATAATGATAAAAATGATCTATATTTATCATGTTTTGATAACTATTATTTTATGAGAACTCCAATAATGGTATATGATCCTCCCACGAGTCTCTGAAATCCATAACACAAGATCATATCATGTCTTCCAATGTTTGGATAATTTGTTCTAAATTTCCATCCATTTGACGATTATAAGTCATTCTCATGGTCATCTGGGTACTGAAATATTTCTATAACAATCAAAAAATATTTAAGGTAAAATGAGGACCTCAGTTGTAGATGATAAAAACTAGCATTTCATGAAACTTTATTACTTATCTAATATATAATTTTATAAGTAGATCCATCATATTGGAAAAATTAATAGGGATTAAGTGAGTTGAATTTATGATCCAATCCAAAATCACCCATATTGAATAATATTTCCAAACCATTATTGGTAGAATTGTGTCAAAATCCATAGCTATGGGATCCCATTTCCATACATGGATAGGTAATGAATGCAACATACCATCTGGTTGTTGGTGCTCAACCTTGACCTACTGAAAAGTGAGGAATTTCGAGAAATGCTCTTCCAATTTCCTTTTTTATTATATCAAACAAAAAATTAACTCAAAATTACTTATTAATCTTCTTAATTATAGGATGAATAGTCATTTTGATTGATGGTATATAGGATGAAGTTGTTCTTAACAAGAATTCAGAGTAAATGTATGATCATTAAAAAGAAAAAAAAGTCCCCAACTTGTTTCAAACCATCAATGGTCTCCCCAAGATTAAATTTAACATATTGGTAAGATAAGCAAGATCTGATATATTGACATCCTTAAGTTACTATACAAAATTTGTAATAAGATCCACTAAATATAAAATTTCTATTTCATTATCCTTAATGAAATCCAAGTGTATATCAATAATCATAACCATCAACTTCCACTAATTATGGGCTTTTGTAGATAATTTATTGTACGGATTTCGGATTAAATCATCAACCATGTAATTTCCTTTTCCCAGTGTATAAACCATGACAAAGTTGAATATCAGGAGATATTCCATCCACCATTTTTTTTCAAGTATAAATATCTTTGTGAATAATTTTATTTAAAACTTTAATGTTATATCAACACATTTAATTTATCATGAAAGGGATAGTTACTCAATGATTTAAAAGAATAAACTACCACAACAAATTCCAAATCATGGTTTAAATAATTTTTTTCATAATTTCACAAATATTGTGATCTATAAGCTACCATATGATCTTAAAATATAATAATATAACCAATTACAAATTCAGATACATCAAAATAAACCACATATCCTTTCCAAAGTTATGAAAAAAAAGAATTAGTATGGAAGTGAGACTTGATTTATGTTCCAAAAAAGATTTTGGAAAATCCTCACTCCAATGGAAATAAGTTTCCATTATTCTAAAATATGTCATAAGAGATGCGATTCATGAGAATTCCTCAACAAAGAAATGATAAAAACCTTCTAATCCCAAAAATATTAATATATAAAAGACATTATTTGACTATTTTTAAGATATACAATCTTTTATCATTATAGGATCTATTAATACTATTTTATTAGAAATGAAATGGAAAAGGAATCCAAATTATTATATCCATTAATCACATTTAGATAAATTTTCATATATTTGGTTTTCTTAAAAAATTCTAAACACAATTTCTAAATTTTTCTCATTTTAATTTTGAGTTTGAGAATACACCATATTGCCTTCCAAAAATACCTTAATGAAAGAGTCCAACTATCATTGGAAGACACGATTCATCGATTCCATGAAAACTATTGGTGTATTTATAAGGCCAAAAGGTAGGACCACATATTCATAATGATCAAAATTAATCCTAAAAGCTATTTTGGTGTATCCACTTTCCTAACCTAGAGTTGGTGATAACTGGAGTGTATATAAATTTTGGAGAACCATTGGTCTCTGTTTAATTGATCAAAAAGGCCATCAATATAAGGTAGTGGATATTTATTATTTATATTAACTTTATTTAGCTTACAATAATCAACATAAAGTAATAAAAAACCATCTTCCTTCTTGAAAAAAAAAACATTATTATCTCAAGTTAATGTAATTATTCTTATGAACCCTTTACTTTCCCACTCTTTCAATTAGATATTCAATTCCTTCAATTCTACTAGTTCTATTATATAAAATGGAAGTGAAATAGAAATGTCCCTAGAAAGTGGTCAATCAAAAATTACACTTCCTTTTCTGGTGTAAAACTAGTGAAATATTTAGGAAACACATTTGATAGTGATAAAAAATGGTATGAAAATTTCTGGTGTCAATTATTTCATTAGTCACCCAATGTGACTACTACTAAATGATCAGAGGTAGTTCAAATGATTGGTGCTAAAGGTCCTACTCTTCCAACTTTGACATCATAATATCCTTTAAAGGGATGAAACACAACATTCTGAGATGTAAAATTTACTCATCAAGTATAATAATATATATGGGACATGAAATAAATTAATCAATCCAATCCCATGGTCTAGTCAAATAAATCCATTTCTAAAAAATAAAAGTCCCAATCAAACTAGATTCCATTGATTATTATAGAACAAGATACACATTTAAATCCCATACACTCTCACCACAGGAGATGTCTCTATATACTGATTACATGTGGAATCATGTTGATATGTAATCCCATTTGATCAATCACTACGGAAAAAATGGGTATTTGCGACGGGATCCCGTCGCAAATGGAATTTTGCGACGGGGGCCCGTCGCAAATCGCCCGTTGCGGAAAACGCCGCCGCAATAACAATTATTTGCGACGGGCCCATCGCTGAAGCTATTATTTACGACGGGGATCCTTCCCGTCACAAATAATACTCCGTATATTTGTAAAAGCTTTTAAAAAAAGTAATTGCGACGGGCCCCGTCACAATTGCTTTTTTAAAAGAAAAAAAATAAAAACTATTATTAAATTATTTTAATGGATATAATAATAATACTATTTGCGACGGGCATAGTATCCCGTCGCAAATATTATCAAAAAAATAAAAAAAATTATTAAAAAATTATTTTATTTAATATAATAATAATCCAATTATAATTCAAAAATAAAAAATAATAAAAAATTAAAAAATTATTTTAATTAATATAATAATAGAATTATAATTCACAAATAAAAATAATAAATTATTAAAAAATTATTTTAATTTATATAATAATAATAGAATTATAATTCAAAAATAAAAAATAATAGAACATTAATAAATGATTTAATTAATATAATAATATTAGAATTATAATTCATAAATAAAAAATATATTAATAAGTTATTTTAATTAATATAAAAATAATAGAATTATTTTACATTCAAATGTTAAAATAATTCAAATATTACAAAAAAAATATAATTAAATTATAATATTATAAAATTTTAATATATATATATAATTTAATATTATAAAATATAAATAATATTATTATTCATATTAATATTTTTATTTCAAAATATAATAATATTAATATTTTATAATGAGACAGAAAGTACGAATAGAAAAAAATTCATATTTTGATTTAACAAACTTTATAACATAAAAACAAACTCTAATCTGAAGGAGGGGGGGAGGGGGGGAGGGGGGGAGGGGGGGGGATCTGCAGATGCGGGTGGAGAAAACTCCATCCCTAAAGCATGAGTGAGTCGGCGCATTACTCCATCTGCTCCTGGTGCTGCTGCTGCCACCGACTCATCTGCTTCTCGTACAACTGCTGCTGGCGTCGATGCTCCTCCTCATGTTGCTGCTGCTACTGATGCATCTGCTCATGCTCCTGTCGGAGACTCTCTATCAATGCAGTCTGAGATCGCAACTGATCCTCATACTGTGTAGCAGAAGAAGATGCACGAGCTCCTCTCGAGCTGGACGCCGACATCGCAACACTGCCATAATAATCTCTGGGAGTCAGTCGAGAGCTAATACGAACTACCCGGCCCTTCTCGAAGGCATACTGGGTGGCCTGCATCCATGCCGCCTCATCAAACTGACGGCCAGTGGTCTGATATGATGACTCGGCCTGACTCTCAGGCTGGGTTTGTGACGCTGCGGCCTCATATGACTCCTGTAGTGGCAATTTAAAATTAAAATTGTGAATATATTATATGCAGTTAATTTTTAAACTTGAAAACAAATAATACTGACCACGATGTGATGCTGACGATCACCTCTGAGCTCCCCAGTAGCAGATCACTATACATCATCTGATATACGTCGTACTCCGTAATGTCGGGGTGCTCGACAGCCTATAAGAATAAAAAATAAACTGTTAATATTTATAGTTATATAAAATATTTATAAATAATGTATGTACCATATGTTGTCTATGAGTACTGAAAGAACGACTCCCAGCTCGATGAGTCACCTCCTGTCTCCCTCGATTCTGCCTCCCCACCGATGATCTCCTCTGAAAGGCACCACTCAACCAGTGCGCACATAATCCATCCCATACATGGGATGAAATGTACTCTGGTCAGTGTGCTCTACATGACTCGTCAAAATCTGACACTCCTACTTTCTTTATAGAAGCTTTTCTTAAATTGAGCAAAAATTGATGCAAGCGATCACGCATGGCCACCTACCATGCCTTGTGGATGGCGCCACGCATGGTCTCCTCGATCGGATACCATAAACCCTACAAATAAATCAAAATATCAAGTTAGAAATGAAATAATTTTCAAATTAAAAATTATTTATTTACGTACGTACCAACCAATGGCTGAACATGGCCTGCTGCACATCAATGAGAATCTGCTCCCATGTGGTCCACGACTGAGAGAAATAGTTGCGCAAAATAGCGCTGCCCTGTCCGACTGCTATATGTGGAAAACTGTAAAAATAATAAACATTTATTATGTGAATAGATTAATGAAATCTTAGTCAAATCCACAGATTATCACACAGGTTATCACACCTCCGTGTGCATGGATCAAACCCAAGACGTGGACGTCGCTCGGGGACGGGGTCAGGAATCATCAATCGTGCAAGACCGCGCCCCCTCCGCGTACTCTCGGGAGTGCCTGCAGGCTGAGGGTCATCTGCCAGCAACTCATCCACATCGAAATGCAGGTCATCATCCGCCAACTCACGAAATGTCTCGTCATCCATCTGAAACAGAAAATGTTAATATTGTTAGAAAATAATTGATAATTACTATTATATATATATATATATTATGATTGTATATAACTACCATGTAATTCTATCAGTGTTCATCTTCATCATCATCTTCATATATGTCAATGTCATCTTCATATTCCTCCTCAACATCATCGATATCCATTCGAGTTCCAGTTGCTTCATCTCTTACCATTTCAAATTCATATATGACATCATTAACATCATCGTCATCACCGACTCTTAAATGTGGGGTGTTGTCATCGATACTCATGTCTCTTTGTAAAAAAGATTGATTTTGATGACTCTCTTGAAAAAAATAAATTCTTTTCACATCAGTGAAAACACATTCACTTTGACTAAACTGATTGTCTCGAATTTTGATTTTTATTACACTCCACCAATCAGTCAAGTCTCTTGATGTAGCACAGTACTTTGCGTAATAAACTTGATGTGCTTGTTGAGCCAATAATAATGGTTCATTTACTGCGAGAACACTTTTACATTTAATATCGATGATTCTATGTGTCGGATGAACACACACAACTCTCTCTGTATCCAACCACCGACATTTGAACATGGTTATGTAATGTTTTCCAAGATAACAGAGTTCAATGATTTCATCAAGTATGCCATAAAAGTCAACTTCATTTTCTCGATGATGAGATCCTCTCAAGCTAACTCCACTGTTCATTGTTTTTTTCGATTCCCCATATTCATGTGTGTGAAATCGAAATCCATTCACCACATATGCATTATAATTTTTAACAAATTTGGAAGGTGGGTTACTCAATATACACAACCGTTTGTTAATTTTATCAGCATGTTGAGACACCTGAAAAGTTGTGAAATAATTATCAATATAGTAAAATATACATTGAATGAGTTGCTAAAAGATAAAGAATTTATGTTACCAGTTTTTGAAACCACTGAGAGAAATTTTTCAGTCGGCGTTCTTCGAGAACAGCTGCTGTAATTTGTGGAATTTGTTTCTTGATATGATTATCATACAACCTACAAAAACCAAAGTTATTTACTATAAAATAAATGATAGAATAAGTGATATAAACACTTACAGTACAACTGATGTCATCTCTTCACAGTTGAGCTGAATATACGTGTGAGCTCTGTGATGTTCATCATCTGAAAGCCAGCGTTCATAAACTCCACAAAAACCAAGCTCTGGATGGTTGAAAACAGATAATTGATTGTCGATTTCTTCAATATTCCTCTCGTTCCATCCCATTCGGTTGTGTTTTTAAGGATACTCAGATTCAAACTAATGGGAGCAGAAAAAAGATATTTCCTCTTGAAAATAAGCTTCTGCAATAGATCCTTCAACAAATTCTTTGTTACGTACTTTTCTTTTCAATTTTTGCATGCATCTTTCAAATGGGTACATCCATCTAAACTGTACTGGACCACCACATTTGGCTTCATATGGAAAATGTAACATCAAATGTTCCATTGAGTCAAAGAAAAATGACGGAAATATTTTTTCCAGTTTACATTTAATTACAACAACATCTTCTTCAAGTTTGCATAGAGCATCATAATCTGCTGTAGCCGCACAAATTTTCCGAAAAAAATGAGACATGTCTGTTATGGAATCCCAAATCACAAAATTCAACAGACCTCTTAAACCAATGGATAGAAGTCTTTCCATTATAACATGAAAATCATGACCTTTTAATCCAGTAATATGACCATTCTTTACACATCTACCCAAATTGGAAGCACAACCATCTGGAAGTCTCAAATCTGCAATCCACTGACAAAATAATAAACGGTTTTCTTTAGACAGTGTATAAGCTGCTTTTGGTTTCAGTAACCTTCCTATTCTGACATTCTCAAACAGTTCCAGTTCTGGACGCCTACAAATTTGGGCAAGATCTAAAAGTGCATTTACATTGTCTTTGCTCTTTCCTGGCGTATCCAAAACTGTATGAAACAAATTATCAAAATAGTTCTTCTCAATGTGCATGACATCTAACATGTGTTGGACCAACAAATCAGACCAATATGTCAAATCCAAAAATATGCTACGTTTAATCCAATTGTGTTCTTTCCCAAAACCAGAAATTTTCTGTTGGTTTATTGTGGGACCAAAAGTGATGGGAGGTAATGAAAATACAACTGATTTTAACTCCGAACCTGATAGCATTTTTGGAGGTCCATCCCTTTCAACTGTTCCTTTTCTGAAATGAGATCTATTTCTATGAAAAGGATGATCAGCTGGAAGAAATATGCGATGACAGTCAAAATAACAAGGTTTCTTTCCATGAATGAGCATAAATGCTTTGTTCTCTCCCATACAGTAAGGACATGATTTCTGACCATGTGTACTCCAGCCAGATAACATCCCATAAGCCGGGAAGTCACTAATTGTCCACATCAATGCTGTTCTCAGTATGAAATTCTGTTTCGTTGCAACATCATATGTACTGACACCAGTACTCCACAATAAACTTAATTCATCAATCAATGGTTTCAAATAAACATCAATATTTTTCTTCGGATGTCCCGGAATTAGTAAAGTAAAAAAGATATATGGATCCTTCATCAACATCCGTGGAGGTAAATTGTACGGAGTTAAAAAAACAGGCCAACATGAATATTGACTACCATAAGACCGAACGGACAGAAACCATCAGTGGAAAGGCCCAGTCGAACATTTCTAGCTTCTAAAGCAAAGGATGGATGCACTCTATCAAAATGTTTCCATGAATCACCATCGGCTGGATGATTCAAGCTTTTATCGGTTGAAATATTCTCTTTATGCCATGACATCATTGTCAATGTATTCTTAGACATGAATAAACGCTGAAGTCTGGATGTAAGCGGAAAATATCTCAACTGTTTTACAGGAATCAAACCAGACTTCCCATGTTTTTCTTCTTTATATCTCAGTTTCCCACATGTGGGACAACTATCCAACGACTCATTTTCCCTAGAATACAAAATGCAGTCATTTGAACATGCATGAATCTTCTGACAAGTAAGTCCCAAATTTCGAACCAGCCTCTTACTCTCATAGTAATTTGCAGGCAAAACATTTCCTTCGAGTAACAGTGTTTTAAGCAATGAAAATATCTGGTCAAAACAGGTGTTTGACATTCCGTTATCTGATTTGATAGCCATAAATTTTTCAACTGCTTCTAATTTTCTTATCTTGCAGCCAGGATATAATGCATCCTTAGCAGACCTCAACAACTCATAAAATTCAGACAGTGCCAACTCAGGATTTGAAGCTATATCAGCCGGAGTTTCTGTATGTTGAACAGATGAACCTGCAACATCATGTACTAAATCTTGAAACCGAGATGGATCCGGAATCAAGTTGGTATCACCTGCTCTGGAACTGGGTTCACCGTGTTGATACCAAAAAACATAATCTGTTTGAAAACCAAAACGTAAGAGATGTCCCCCACTTTGTCAAACGTGTCAAACGTTCTCAATGCACATTTTCTACAAGGGAATTCTATTTTGCCTTCTGAAACAAATTATGGAATTGATGCCGCAAATGATAAAAAAGTCTCTACACCCTCTACATATACTGGATTTAAACCAGAACCGTTTGGATTTCTACATTGATTTATCCATGTGCGGTCACCTAATAATGATTTTTGACGACCTCGTTGTTCCATATTTTTCTATAAAATATAAAAGCATTACTGCTTTTGAATAATTTGTTAGAAAAAACACTCAAGCAAGGATAATTATAGAGTTTACTAATTATTGGTAATTATTACTAATTATTAATAATTATTGGTAATTATTTCTAATTATATGTAATTATTAATAATTAACGGTAATTATTGGTAATTATTGGTAATTATTACAAATTATTGGAAATTATTACTAATTATTGGTAATTATTGGTAATTATTCCTAATTATTGGTAATTATTCCTAATTATTGGTAATTATCAGTAATTATTGGTAATTATTGGTAATTATAGGTAATTATTACTAATTATTACTAATTATTGGTAATTATTACTAATTATTACTAATTATTGATAATTATTCCTAATTATTACTAATTATCGGTAATTATTGGTAATTATTGGTAATTATTGGTAATTATTGGTAATTATTGGTAATTATTACTAATTATTGGTAATTATTACTAATTATTACTAATTATTGGTAATTATTCCTAATTATTGGTAATTATTCCTAATTATTTGTAATTATTCCTAATTATTGGTAATTATTCCTAATTATTGGTAATTATCGGTAATTATTGATAATTATTGGTAATTATTACTAATTATTGGTAATTATTACTAATTATTTGTAATTATTACTAATTATTCCTAATTATTACTAATTATTACTAATTATTACTAATTATTACTAATTATTGGTAATTATTCCTAATTATTACTAATTATTACTAATTAGTGGTAATTATTAGTAATTATTACTAATTATTACTAATTATTACTAATTATTACTAATTATTGATAATTATTGATAATTATTACTAATTATTACTAATTATTGATAATTATTACTAATTATTGGTAATTATTATTAATTATTGGTAATTATTAGTAATTATTACTAATTATTCCTAATTATTGCTAATTATTGGTAATTATTCATATAATTACCAATAATTAGGAATAATTACTAATAATTAGGAATAATAACATTATTAGTATATTTTATTATTAATATTAAAATAATATAATTTTTCTATATTTTATACAATTCTCTTTTCATCTGTGTGTTTTCTGTCTCCACATACAAATATTACATGTGGAGACAGCAAACACACAGATAAAAGAGGAATTGTATATAATATAAAAAATTATATTATTTTAATATTAATAATAAAATATACTAATAATGTAATAATGTAATTATTTCTAATTATTGGTATTTATTACTAATTATTAGCATTTATTCTTAATTATTAAAAATTATGACTAATTATTCCTAATTACCATTAACTATGAACAATACTAATAATTTAAATTTATTAAGTAACAAAACAATGTAAACATAATTAAATTACAACTAATTAAGAATAATTGAAACTAATAAAAAATTTAAAATAAATATTAAATTAAAATGAAAATAAATACCTTTAAAATTGATCTGAGCTTGATCTCTGATCGTTCTTGAAAACTTCAATATCAACTCCGGAGAACAAAATTAAACTTAAGAAACACTGAACTCTAGAAATAGAATTTTGAGAGGAGAAGATGGAGTTTGAGAATGAATTGAAAAAAACGGATGGGGGTATTTATAGGTTAGATTAGTTGCGACGGGATACCCATCGCAAATAATATTATTTGCGACGGTACCCGTCGCAAATACCTTAGCCATCATTTATTACGGTCAACAGTTAAATAGTTATTTGCGACGGGTCCCGTCGCAAATAACAACCTGCCGACATACTATTTGCGACGGGAGAATATTCCCGTCGCAAATACCTTTTACCGCCGCCGGTATTTGCGACGGGCAATAACCGCCTATAACGACCCATACTTTACATACATTGTTAATACTTCAAAATTGAAGCACACTTATTACAACATATGACAAAACCACAAAGGACCGTATAGGTATAGTGTCTTTTGAAACTGGGAAACATAAACAACTGGTTCATAAATCTTCTACAGTGTCTCCCATTTATTTCATCATATCTAGGGTCCCTTTTAGCATATTCTACTTAATATCCATCTTCCTGACCTGGGGAAAAGAAAACATAAAAGGGTGAGCTCAAATGCTCAGCAAGGGCAAATAAAGGAAATAAAAATCATATCATATCTTTTTGAAAATCAAAACCTACAAAAGAGATCATAATATCTTAACATGGAATAAATCATAGAAGTGAAAATGAGATCCCCATAATCATAACATAAAACTTGAAACTTTGTGGCACGCACACATAATCATGGAAAATCATTTCTTGTTAGTCATGACTCATTGCCAAGACTATCTTAGTGGACAAAGTCCCTTTCTGAACCGAGTTCACTCCTCGTTTCAATCCTGTATCACTGAACCGAAATAACCTTCCGTTCCAGCCATGTCTATCTCATGAGATATAAAATCTTTACCCAATGCATTGGAGGGAGATATAGGTCCCACCCATCTTATAATGAATCCTTTCTTATGTGTGCCACATAATCATAAAACATACATCATCGCATAACACATATAAAAAAAATGGGATTCTTGAAACATCATGACATCATAAATCAATTCATATAAGATAAAGGAATTCATAAAAATAATTCCATCACAACATGATCAAATCAATGTAATAATAGGGATAAAAACAGAACCCTTTATTATCTTAGATGGAAAATAATTTTGATAAAACACTTGAACTCCATTCTTGAGGAAAATATCCTTTCTTCTTCAAAAAACATTTTTCCTTTCATAACATGTCATATAACTTTAAAATAAAAGAAGTTGATTAAAAATAAACTTGAAAACTTGTAAAGGAAGCTTCTTGGAAATAATGTTTTAAAAATCCATTCATGCCGTATAAGTTAAAAAAAACATTCTTCGTACTTTTGTCGGAAAAGTCAAAAAGTACCTCGTACGGCAAAAGATTCCTTTCATACATATTACTAAAAACTCACCGAAGGGTAAAAATGGATTTAAACAATTGTAGGTGGATGGAAATAATATTACATTTTGATGAAACATGGATATGGATGATAAAATACACCCCAGTGAATAAACAATCTCGGATAAAAATGAGATTGTGATATTTTCCCTTACCTTAGGTCCGATTTGCTTTGTACGTGTCCGAAGCTCCTGTATAATGGTTTAAATAATGTTATTGACTTATTCCAGAATCATACATATTGATATGATATCATATATGGTCATATTCTTAGCTTCTTGTTAGTAATATTTCATTGTTACTTGTTACTCGGGTCTTTATTGCCTTTTGTTCTTATGCGTGTTTTTCCGAATAAATTCTTATTCTTCTTTTAAGGTTATAGATACCTTATATCCAGAATGGAATTAGTGTAACATATATCATATTTATTCATTCAATTCATTTATATAATTACTATGTAATGAAGATCATGTAGAACGAGTCGCATCACATCGTGGAGACGATATTCCGTACGTACGCACGAGTGATGATATCGTTCCTATGATCGTGGAATTGTATTGGAGTATATATATATTATTTCAGTATCAATATTACTTTATAATAATGTTAAATAGTTACTCATTACACCATTATACCCATCCTTGTAAAGTGATGGTGGAAAAATAGATTACACCACGGCGTGGAGACGGTATTCCGTACGTACGCACGCGCGGTGATTTCATTTTTCCGTAGGATGGATAGAAGGTGAATTAGGGTTGTTTCATATTTATAATAACATATCAGTATGTAAGTAATACTGATGTTATTACCTTATCATGAAACAACTAAAGAAGAAGAAGTTGAAGAATAAATAAATTGAAAAGATCGGTAATGGATATTACCTCTTCTTTGGAACGCCTCTTTGAATCCTCCACTTAGGAAACTAAGATTGGTCTTTGAAGAAGACCAAGACCTCTAGGATTATTCTAGGGAAGTGGAGAGGAGAAAATGGTAGGGGTTGGCCGAGCTTGAGTGCTCAAATTGGTGTGAGGAGGAGGGGGAGGAGGTGCCCTTTTATAAGGGAGGAGAGGGGCACCTTAGGAATATCTCAAAATATTATTTTATATTAAAGTCAAAATCGGTTTATAATGGTTCCAAAGGGTCTTATTTCGATGCTAAAGTGGGGATGGGTCGAAATCCTATCAACCAATAGGATTTAGACAAGTTTAGGGTATTATTTTAACCTTATCAATTAGATTTAACTCTAAGTTAAATAATTTAACTTTTACCATGTCTTTTTGTTTTCTTTCACTATATGGTTAATAAACTTACTATAACATGCCAAACGAACCCCAAATTGTTTATTATTAATATATATATCCTTATCTAAGTCATTTGGCCGAACCTTAGATTTTTATGAATAAAATAACAATTAGTAATATAATATTTGATTTAAAAACTATTTTGTGTCAATTTTGACACTATTTGATATATGATTTTTGTGAAAGTCATAACAGGATTATATGTTCGAACCAAGTTTATTAAATCAACACTAATATATCATAGTAACCTATAAAATTAGTGGAATTCATAAAAAGTCTCAAATTACATTTATTTTGGTGTTTATAACATCAATTATGTCAATATTTCATTAATAAGATAATTACTGCATCATCATTGTGTCATAAATAAATTAAATTATTTAATGTCTAAAAATTACAAATAAAATACCATCATGTAGGAAATCGTTTTAGATTTCTAATGAATATTTATAGTCGAATTTATCTTATGTATAACCCCATATTAAAAATGATTTACTTATTAAACCTTGATTTTAACTATTTTAACCCTTCTTTAAATAAATTAATAATAAATGTCCTAATCTAATCCAAGTGGGCCTAAATGGTCATATTTTATTCATAAGGTTGTTTTTAGTCGAATTACACTTATCCAATAGAATTAGGACATGTGTTAGGGTAATATTAATATCATATTTACCCTTAGTTACCCTATTTACTATTAACCGCGGTAAAAATAGTAAAAAGTTACTATTCACCAAAAAATTATTTTTATCTCATTGAACCACATTTTACTTATTGATATCAACCGTGTCTGTCGGATTTTTGAAATTCCATTCACAGAAGCGGTAAAATTAAGTTTTATGCAAAATTCAGTTTTTAACCTACCACTTAGTGGTTTCACTATTCATCAAAAATTGAAAGTTTTCAGAAAAATACCAAAATTTCACCCTAGGCTAATTTCGATATTCTGAGCCCAAAAATGAAGTCCATTTTGAAAAATAAAATTTATAAAATTTCAAAAAGTGGTTATTACTATTCATAACGGCTAGTTTTAATAGCATATTGTTTTTTAGTGAAACTCGGTATTGCGTACGACGCAAGCTATCGAGGAAGGTCACGATTGCGTGTAAAGCAAGCCAAGCAAGTGTTGTGTAGAAAAAGATTCCTTTGATGGTTTATTAACATAAAAGTCTCGGGTGTTACATTCTACCCCCCTTAAAAAGAATTTCTCCCTCGAAATTCGTCACTTTGTAACAAACAGATGAGGATACTTCTCCCTCATCATATCCTCAAGCTCCCATGTAGCTTCTTCAAGTTGGTGGTTCCTCCATAAAACTTTCACCAATCGAGTGGTCTTGTTTCGTTGGACTTTTTCGCTACGATCCAGAATCTCTATCGGCTGTTCTTCATAAGAAAGATCTTACTCCAGCGGTACAACTTCTGAGCTGAGTACATGTGAAGGATCTGGTATGTACTTTCTCAGGAGAGATACATGGAACACATCGTGAACTTGAGAGAGATTCGGTGGAAGCGCCAATCAGTAAGCTACCTTCCCAACACGATCCAGTATTTCGAAAGGACCGATATATCTAGGGCTCAACTTCCCCTTCTTTCCAAATCTCATAACCCTCTTCCAGGGAGATATTCGTAAGAACACTTTATCACCCACTTCAAACTCTAGGTCTTTTCTTCGGTTGTCGGCATAACTTTTCTGTCGACTCTGAGCTGCTCTTATGTGTTGTTGAATAGATCTGACCTTTTCTGCCATTTCATCAACGAGATCAGGTCCTAATAGCTTTCTTTCCCCAACTTCATCCCAGCAAGTTGGAGTCCTGCATTTCTTTCCATAGAGAGCTTCATAAGGAGCCATCGGAATACTGGAGTGAAAGATATTATTATAAGAAAATTCCACCAAAGGTAGGTGTTGATCCCAACCTCCTTTGAAATCCATTGAGCAAGCTCTCAACATATCTTCTAGGGTTTGAATTGTTCTCTCAGACTGACCGTCTGTCTGGGGATGATAAGCAGTGCTGAAACTCAACTCTGTATCCAGAGTATGCTGAAGACTTCGCCAGAACTTCGAGGTAAATCTCGGATCTCGATCAGATATAATAGAAATTGGTACTCCATGCAATCTTACCACTTCCTTTACATATATCCTGGCAAGCTGATCTAGAGAGAAATCCTCTCTAGTAGGAATGAAGTGTGCAGACTTTGTAAGACGATCAACTATGACCCAGATAGCATTATTGCCTTTGGATGTTTTAGGAAGTCCTGTGACAAAGTCCATAGTGATGTTTTACCATTTCCATTCGGGTATGGGTAATGGTTGTAACATCCCCTTAGACTTCTGTCTCTCATCTTTAACTTGTTGACAAACCAAGCATTGAGAGACATATTCAGCAACATCTCTTTTCATGCCATCCCACCAGAAGTACTCTTTCAGGTCCCTATACATCTTCGTGCTTCCAGGATGAATAGAGAATGAAGAACTATGAGCCTCATCCAGCAGCTCCTTCTTAAATTCGGGGATGGAAGGAACACAAACCGGATTCCTGAACTTTATTATCCCATCAAAATCAAGGTTGAATTCAGGAACATTTCTCACCTTGTTTTGTAACTCGACATCTTCTTTCTGTGCCTCTTTAATCTTCACATGTATAGATGGTTGAACATTCATTTGAGAAAGATAAGATTTTTCCCCTTCCATTATAATTCCAAGATCCATCCTTTGTAAATCCATAAATATTGGATCTTTTGTGATCCTCATCATGGATAAACTAGCATGGTCTTGTCGACTTAATGCATCTGCCACCTTGTTTGCTTTCCCAGAGTGGTAATGGATTGAGCAGTCATAATCCTTAATCAGCTCCAACCATCTTCTTTGACACATATTCAACTCCTTTTGTGTGAAAATATACTTTAAACTTTTATGATCAGTATAAATATCACACCTTTCACCATAAAGGTAATGCCTCCAAATCTTTAACGCAAAGATTACCGCAACCAACTCCAAATCATGTGTTGGGTAATTTTGCTCATGGATTTTCAACTGTCGTGAGGCATAAGCTATCACCATATCATTTTGCATAAGAACACACCCCAATCCCTTCTTGGATGCATCACTGTAGATCACAAACCTTTCTCCACTACAAGGCAGTGTGAGCACAGGTGCACTGGATAACCTTCTTTTCAACTCCTTGAAATTCTCTTCACATTCCTCTGTCCAGACAAACTTAACTCCTTTCCGAGTCAACTTGGTGAGTGGATTAGATAATCATGAAAAATCCTTTACAAAACGTCGATAATATCCAGCCAAACCAAGAAAACTTCGGATCTCAGTTACTGTTGTTGGCCTCGACCATCTTTCGATAACCTCTGTTTTTTCTGGATCCACAGATATCCCCTCTTTTGAGATTATGTGACCCAAAAATGCAACTTTTTGACGCCAAAATTCACACTTGGTAAATTTGGCATAAAGCTTCTCCTTTCTCAGGGTCTTCAATATAATTCTCAAGTGATCTTCATGATCTTCCTTGCTCTTTGAATAGACAAGAACATCGTCTATAAAGACTACCACAAATTGATCAAGATAGTCTCTAAAGACTCTATTCATTAGATCCATGAAGATAGCAGGGGCATTAGTAAGACCAAATGGCATCACTATAAATTCATAGTGTCCATACCTTGTACAGAAATCCGTCTTTGGTATATCCTCCCTTTTGACCCTTAATTGATGATACCCTGAACGAAGATCAATCTTGGAAAAGTATTGAGCTCCGCGTAGTTGGTCAAATAAGTCATCAATGCGTGGGAGAGGATATTTGTTCTTGATAGTGATCTTGTTAAGTTCTCGATAATCAATGCAGAGTCTCATTGATCTATCTTTCTTCTTAACAAATAGAACATGTGCTCCCCAAGGTGACGCACTAGGGCGTATGAATCCCTTATCAAGATTCTCTTGGAGTTGCTTCTTCAATTCCTGCAACTCAATTGGGGCCATTCTATAAGGTGTCTTTGAAATAGGCAAAGCACCCGGTACGAGTTCTATTGAAAACTCAAATTCACGATTTTGTGGAAGACCCGGTAATTCCTCCGGAAAGACATCATCAAACTCCCGTACAATGGGAATATTCTTAATCATGAGTTTCTCACCAACCATTTGAGATAAATAACCTTCATTTAGTGGAATCAATACCCATAAGATGGAAGAAATTTCCACTGGACGGTTATGTTCATCCTTGCATTGATAGACGATCGTAGATTGATCTGGAATATGAAATGTGACTTCCCTTCTTTGGAAATTGATATGAGATCCATGTAGAGAAAGCCAATCCATGCCAAGAATCACATCAAATTACACTAAAGGAAGGATCACAAGATTTGCAGGAAGCAATTTCCCACAAACTTCGATCGGAGAAGAATTATAGACTTTTGATGTGACTGTTGTGCCATTAGGTGTTGTCACAGCTAACTCAACATCTAATTTTTGAGGTAATACGATGATACCCTTAGAAAATTCTTTAGAAATAAAAGAGTGGGTGGATACAGAATCAAATAAAACATTTGCTACTTTAGAGTGGATGGTAAGTGTACCTTTCACCACTTCGTTATCGTACTCCACATCGCTGATAGAAATTGCATGTGACTTTCCTTTGTCATTAGCCTTAAGATTTTGTTGACGTCGACCATCATCATCAACCCTTGGATTTGGGCATTGATTGGCATAATGCCCCATCTCCTTGCACTTGAAACATTGAAGTGTAGTAGGTTCATTCTGTGTATCCCTTCCTTTGTTTGCATCATTAGACATCTTCTTCCCATTATTGCGGCATTCAAATGCCCGATGACCTTCCTTTCCACATTTAAAACATTTACTTGTCCCTTTAAGACAACTCCCTCCATGTTTCTTTCCACACTTTGAGCATAAGGGAAAGTTCATCTTCTTTTCAGTGTGCTCTTTAGAGTTTCCTTTGAATTCCATCTTCCTCTTCTTATCAAACCCATGTGACTGATGGGTTACTCCAATCTCCATCTCGACTTTGAGAGCACATCGAATGATTTCCTCGTAGCTATTGAAGTCCCTTATGGCTAACGCCCTTCGAAGACTTGGTTTTAAGCCACTAAAGAATCGATCGATCTTACTCTCAGGTTGGATAATAATACCAGAAGCGTACCTTGCAAGTCTTGTAAAATTTGCTTCATAGGTACCAACAGATTCATCATCCCTTTGCTTCAGTTCAAGAAACTCTTTCTCCATCTTTGTTCGGAGAATACGAGGGAAGTACTTATTGAAAAATAAGTTCTTGAACTCGTCCCATTCCATAGACTCAATTTCATCCCTTTGCCTCGTATTCTTAATAAGATTCCACCATTGATCAGCATCTCCTTCCAAACGATACACTGCTAGGATGACTTTATCATGTTCAGAACATTGAAGAACTGAAAATATCTTTTCTGTAGTACTAATCCATTGTTCAGCAACTAATGGATCAGTAGACCCACTGAAAGAAGGTGGACGCTGCCTCATGAAGGATTCAATAGAATGTTGCTCCTTCCTTTGCTCGTTTGGAAGTCCTGCATGATTCATAGCTTGAGAAAGTTGTGTGATCATGGCTACAAGATTTTTCATTCTAGCTCCCATATCGTTTGGTTGCTCAGGGGGACAATCATTGCATTTCCCATCACATTCCGCATTAACACGGTTCCTTCGGGTTCCAGCCATTGACTAAAACCAAGAAGAATAGTGTGAGCAACACTAATTATAATAGGAAAACCACATAATCAAGAATAAAATTTCACACTTAAGGTCTTATCCTAGGGTATTCATAGCCATTTCTAAAACACTAAGATTGTGTTCTATTCTTAGACTTATCCTTAGGGTTCTTACTAAGTCTTTCACATCCTAGTTTCCAAAGGTTGACTATACCTTTCCTCTGATACCAACTATAATGACCCATACTTTACATACATTGTTAATACTTCAAAATTGAAGCACACTTATTACAACATATGACAAAACCACAAAGGACCGTATAGGTATAGGGTCTTTAGAAACTGGGAAACATAAACAACTGGTTCATAAATCTTCTACAGTGTCTCCCATTTATTTCATCATATCTAGGGTCCCTTTTAGCATATTCTACTTAATATCCATCTTCCTGACCTGGGGAAAAGAAAACATAAAAGGGTGAGATCAAATGCTCAGAAAGGGCAAATAAAGGAAATAAAAATCATATCATATCTTTTTGAAAATCAAAACCTGCAAAAGAGATCATAATATCTTAACATGGAATAAATCATAGAAGTGAAAATGAGATCCCCATAATCATAACATAAAACTTGAAACTTTGTGTCATGCACACATAATCATTGAAAATCATTTCTTGTTAGTCATGACTCATTTCCAAGACTATCTTAGTGGACAAAGTCCCTTTCTGAACCGAGTTCACTCCTCGTTTCAATCCTGTATCACTGAACAGAAATAACCTTCTATTCCAACCATGTCTATCTCATGAGATATAAAATCTTTACCCAATGCATTGGAGGGAGATATAGGTCCCACCCATCTTATAATGAATCCTTTCTTATGTGTGCCACATAATCATAAAATATACATCATCACATAACACATGTAAAAAAAATGGGATTCTTGAAACATCATGACATCATAAATAAATTCATATAAGATAAAGGAATTCATAAAAATAATTCCATCACAACATGATCTAATCAATGTAATAATAGGGATAAAAACAGAACCCTTTATTATCTTAGATGGAAAATAATTTTGATAAAACACTTGAACTCCATTCTTGAGGAAAATATCCTTTCTTCTTCAAAAAACATTTTTCCTTTCATAACATGTCATATAAATTTAAAATAAAAGAAGTTGATTAAAAAAAAACTTGAAAACTTGTAAAGGAAGCTTCTTGGAAATAATGTTTTAAAAATCCATTCATGCCGTATAAGTTAAAAAAAACATTCTTCGTACTTTTGTCGGAAAAGTCAAAAAGTACCTCGTACGACAAAAGATTCCTTTCATACATATTACTAAAAACTCACCGAAGGGTAAAAATGGATTTAAACAATTGTAGGTGGATGGAAATAATATTACATTTTGATGAAACATGGATGTGGATGATAAAATACACCCCAGTGAATAAACAATCTCGGATAAAAATGAGATTGTGATATTTTCCATTACCTTAGGTCCGATTTGCTTTGTACGTGTCTGAAGCTCCTGTATAATGGTTTAAATAATGTTATTGACTTATTCCAGAATCATACATATTGATATGATATCATATATGGTCATATTCTTAGCTTCTTGTTAGTAATATTTCATTGTTACTTGTTACTCGGGTCTTTATTGCCTTTTGTTCTTATGCGTGTTTTTCCGAATAAATTATTATTCTTCTTTTAAGGTTATAGATACGTTATATCCAGAATGGAATTAGTGTAACATATATCATATTTATTAATTCAATTCATTTATATAATTACTATGTAATGAAGATCATGTAGAACGAGTCGCATCACATCGTGGAGACGGTATTCCGTACGTACGCACGAGTGATGATATCGTTCCTATGATCGTGGAATTGTATTGGAGTATATATATATTATTTCAGTATCAATATTACTTTATAATAATGTTAAATAGTTACTCATTACACCATTATACCCATCCTTGTTAAGTGATGGTGGAAAAATAGATTACACCACGGTGTGGAGACGGTATTCCGTACGTACGCACGCGCGGTGATTTCATTTTTCCGTAGGATGGATAGAAGGTGAATTAGGGTTGTTTCATATTTATAATAACATATCAGTATGTAAGTAATACTGATGTTATTACTTTATCATGAAACAACTAAAGAAGAAGAAGTTGAATAAGAAAGAAATTGAAAAGATCGGTAATGGATATTACCTCTTCTTTGGAACGCCTCTTTGAATCCTCCACTTAGGAAACAAAGATTGGTCTTTGAAGAAGACCAGGACCTCTAGTATTATTCTAGGGAAGTGGAGAGGAGAAAATGGCAGGGGTTGGCCGAGCTTGAGTGCTCAAATTGGTGTGAGGAGGAGGGGGAGGAGGTGCCCTTTTATAAGGGAGGAGAGGGGCACCTTAGGAATATCTCAAAATATTATTTTATATTAAAGTCAAAATCGGTTTATAATGGTTCTAAAGGGTCTTATTTCGAAGATAAAGTGGGGATGGGTCGAAATCCTATCAACCAATAGGATTTAGACAAGTTTAGGGTATTATTTTAACCTTATCAATTAGATTTAACTCTAAGTTAAATAATTTAACTTTTACCATGTCTTTTTGTTTTTTTTCACTATATAGTTAATACACTTACTATAATATGCCAAACGAACCCCAAATTGTTTATTATTAATATATATATCCTTATCTAAGTCATTTGGCCGAAACTTATATTTTTATGAATAAAATAACAATTAGTAATATAATATTTGATTTAAAAACTATTTTGTGTCAATTTTGACACTATTTGATATATGATTTTTGTGAAAGTCATAACAGGATTATATGTTCGAACCAAGTTGATTAAATCAACACTAATATATCATAGTAACCTAGAAAATTAGTGTAATTCATAAAAAGTCTCAAATTACATTTATTTTGGTGTTTATAACATCAATTATGTCAATATTTCATTAATAAGATAATTACTGCATCATCATTGTGTCATAAATAAATTAAATTATTTAATGTCTAAAAATTACAAATAAAATACCATCATGTAGGAAATCTTTTTAGATTTCTAATGAATATTTATAGTCGAATTTATCTTATGTATAACCCCAGATTAAAAATTATTTACTTATTAAACCTTGATTTTAACTATTTTAACCCTTCTTTAAATAAATTAATAATAAATGTCCTAATCTAATCCAGGTGGGCCTAAATGGTCATATTTTATTCATAAGGTTGTTTTTGGTCGAATTAAACTTATCCAATAGAATTAGGACATGTGTTAGGGTAATATTAATAACATATTTACCCTTAGTTACCCTATTTACTATTAACCGCGGTAAAAATAGTAAAAAGTTACTATTCACCAAAAAATTATTTTTATCTCATTGAACCACATTTTACTTACTGATATCAACCGTGTCTGTCAGATTTTTGAAATTCCATTCACAGAAGCGGTAAAATTAAGTTTTATGCAAAATTCAGTTTTTAACCTACCACTTAGTGGTTTCACTATTCATCAAAAATTGAAAGTTTTCAGAAAAATACCAAAATTTCACCCTAGGCTAATTTCGATATTCTGAGTCCAAAAATGAAGTCCATTTTGAAAAATAAAATTTATAAAATATCAAAAAGTGGTTATTACTATTCATAACGGCTAGTTTTAATAGCATATTGTTGTTTAGTGAAACTCGGTATTGCGTACGACGCAAGCTATCGAGGAAGGTCGCGATTGCGTGTAAAGCAAGCCAAGCAAGTGTTGTGTAGAAAAAGATTCCTTTGATGGTTTATATAACATAAAAGTCTCGGGTGTTACACCGCCCGTCGCAAAAACATTTCCCGCGATTTGGCGCGCAAAGCGCGTCAGTTCTTTTACGACGGGGTAAGCTAACCCGTCGCAAAAGACTACTTATTTGCGATGGGAAAATACCCCCGTCGCAAATAACCCGTCTCAAATACCCATTTTCCCGTAGTGAATAAAAAATGAAGAAATAAAAGAGTATGATGAACCAGTATCAAATGGAGCTTGCATAATATTCGAGTTAAGAACATTAGTACCTTGTAAAGTTGAAGGACCTAATTGGTCTTCTGTGATCATTTTCTCAATACCATAAAATTGTTTACTTACCCTCCTATATTCCTTGCTTCAATTCTATGGTTGCATTATTTGAGGAGTTTGTGTGTTACTTGAATCACCATGATTCACTTTTTTCTATGGACAATAATTATTTCTACATGATCATCTAGTTGGAGAATAAGATGTCTAAGAGACATGAGTTGTATTACAAGAATCTAACTTTGGAGAGTTATAATAATAACACTAAAGATTTAGCATCTAATTATATTTATGAAATTATTTGGGTTGTTTTATAAAATATTTTTTTATATACTCAAATAAACCACATTGAAAAAAATCTAATAATACTTTTCGGGCTTGGAAGAAAGTAAAATGATTTAGTGTTTTGATTCTAAGATGTTGTACCACCTTAGAAGTAGGGGTCCCTTTTCCTCTTGTTTCCAGTAATAGATTTACCACACGTCCATGTAGAGATTAACACTTCCAATAGTAAAATTTATATAGATATCCCTTTCTTCCAATATCACTATATTAACCATCTCCCTATAAACAATAATATAGGGAGAAACTATCTTATAATTAATCTCCAGTCATAATACATACTTAAAGATGCATTCCATTAAATAATAATGAGTATATACTTCTAGAGAAAAAGAACCAAGTTTAAAAAACTATCTACATATTATGCCACCATTATATTTTCTAAAATAAGACTAAATAAGTATATCATTCTTATTATATTAAAGGTGTGGGGGTAGAATTATTTGATGAAAAACTCTTCAATGTCCCACCACATTAGTCCTTGGATGAATTTATCACGAATAGATAAATCTCAATAATAGATTGAAATATCTTCCATATTATAGACTATTAATATGACCTTTAGATTAGATTATGTTACAAGGAAATAAAAAATATGGTCTATTCTATTAATCCTCACTTGTACCTTTTCATGTTCTGAATCCCCTCAATATATTGATGGATTTTATTTCTGAAATTTAAAATAGTGATCCTCTTGTTATGGGTTTTCATTTTGGTTTCCCTTATGAACATCTTTAAAATATTGAACGATGCTTTGAATAAGTTGTTGGTTAACCCGTGTCTTAGGTGTTACAACATTTTCCACACCCTATTCTTGTGGGTTTCTTCACCATTTTATTAGTTCCATTTATCTCTAAATAGAACAGGACATAACTTAGTTATCACTCACATGAAACTGAAGTCTTATAATATTACAGATCCTCAAAAGAAGATATTATATCAATAATTTCAAAAAATCATCAATCATAATTTGAAAAATTTATTCCTACTGGGAAGTCTCAATACTAATACATGATATGGTACCCTCATCATCTAAACCCATGGAAACAAGGTGAAAACACCCCTATAGGTGTCTATAAACACATTTGTTTTACCCAAACCACCTTGGTAACTTGAATTTCATCACAAATAGGTTATATATGTATTTTGTATGCTATAAATTTTAATTTTCGACATAACCTATCTCTTTACTACCATCCCAAGATGACAGAATGACCAAGACTGATACCCTTTGTAACATCCCCACCGAAACCATTGGTTTGGGCCATTTCATAAGTTCAACTAACTTTAGATTACACTCCAAATACACCAAATAATGAAAATAATTTCTAAAGTCTTACCTACAAAGAATGGTATTATTTTTCTCAAAAAATCAAATATAAAAAAATAAAATAAACCAACCAACATGTATGATGCATGCGTATAAAGGTACAACTCAAAAGACAAACCATAAATCACCAATATTAGTGTATCATTGGAAAATAATAATAAAGAAATTCAATAAATATTAAAACATCTAGATGAAACAAAACTAATGTGGAATTACTCAAATTACTCCAATAATAAGATCCAATCCCCAAAAATTTCAACGATATAACATCAAGATGATCCACTAGTGAAAAATAAATCCTTCCTTTAGCTGCGTCATATAGAACAATGTCTGCATACACATGAAGGTGAATATTTAGGGTATGAGTAAACATACCCTATAGGAAACCCACTAAAAGAATCCCACATATTCCACTAGGACTAGAAACAAGTCATCTCATAGTTTTAAAACATATTATTTAATAAGAGAGGGAAACATCAAATCCATTTTTTAATTTAAAACAATTTAAATTAAAAGAAGAAACATTTATCCAACATTACCACTTTTCATACCAAACCACATTCATCCACTCACAAAAATATACTTGCTCAGTGATATTCCCATACTCATGAGTAGTTACTTGCTGATTCACCAAGTTATCACTAGGTGAAAATCTCCAAGGGGATCTAGTCTAGCACCGTTCTCCTTATTCAAGGACACTTCCAAAGAAAATGAACTCACTCTAATCATGTATTCTAAGAAAATATTCCATAATCATTTTAATCAAACTCAAAATTTTCCATTCGGTTTTAAAAAAACATTGAAAAGCTAATTTAATTCTAAAAACATTAAAAACAAGGATTACACAAAGTTCAAAAAAATTCCTTCGAAACACAAACCATTTAAAAGACATGACACATGAATTACCTAAATACCTGAAACCAGGTTTTTTAAAACAACATGTAATATGGGTTTTCTATTTAAAATATCAATAAATCAAATTTGAAAATAAAATCCTTCCAATTCCAAAAAAATAGAGGAGTGATAAAGAATTCACCTACCTCTTACAAAAACTTTTACCGAACAAAATCAAGAGGATGAGACTTCAACACCAACTAAAAAACTCTTAAAGAAATTAAAAAAATGAATAGTAATACTATTCCTAGGGGTTTTACCTAAAAATATAGATATAAAAAACTTAAAAATGATAAATTTAAAGGGTTATAAGAGGTTTTTTCTACTCAAAAACCACATTAAAACCCTCCTATAAAGAATATACATGGGTCCATAACACTTACCTAAAGATAGGCACGTGAATTGGCTATTTGAAAAATAGGTTTGAACAAGACCTTGACTTGGTGGAGCTAAAAATAGGCATGGTCCCTTTGAATAGGTGAGATGAATGAGACCTGAAAAATCCTCCCAGAAAACCTTGGGGAAATAGGATTGACCATTTTAGGCTCACCATGACTTGAATGATGGCATGGCGAGGCGTTTATATCCATGGTCAACATCAAGCCACCTAGGGAACCACACCATTTATCATGCATAGAAGTTAGGCATTTTGGGCTTCCCTTATTGCATAGGGACATGCCTAACACAACACACCCACCAAAATTCTTGCCATGGTGGACCTAGAATTGTCTCAAACCTATACAACTCTATAATCACCATACCCAAGCTCCTTAAACCGGAAAAAAATAATGAAAAAGCATATAAAACATTATAATAATAAGAAAATACCAAAAAACCGAGGGTGTTATATTGTTAAGAATAATATATAAAGATTTGTTTTGGAATTTGAAAGTTTAACCAAAATTGGATAAAAGGTGGTAAAGAGAGATAAAGGATTATGAAAAAGTGGTTCAAGAAAAAAAATATAAATTTACCCCATGAAAAACAGGGGGGTAAAAAAAAAATAAAATAAAGGAGTTATTCCCTATCCATAAAATAGGAGAAGTATTTTTACCCAATCAAAGGGGAGTTTTCAAAATTACTATGTTTCTCATGGATTAAGAGTGGAAGATCATAAATAAAAGCCTCCTATATTCTAAATACAATGGGGTAGTTGAGTGTCATCCACATTTTATGGGGGAGCATGATCTTAAAAGGGATATTCCTATAATGAGAGGGGGGGGGGGTTTAAATACATCCAAGGGGAGGGGGGGGGGAATAAATGATAAATCATCTTACTTTTATCCCCTTTTTATTTCATTGAAAAATGGAGATACATTATAAATAAGTGTTGAAAAACTACCCAAAAAAATAAAATGGGAGAGATTGTTGGAACTCTATGATTTTTTGGATTTATTGAAAATACATAAGGAAGATGTCCAAATATCTTTATTGAAAAGACATATGGAATATAGATGAATGGATAATGGTTTTAATGATTGATAAGGAAATTTTTAAAGAAAGTAATATATGGCCAAAGTGTTGTTTGGTTTTTTTAACAAATGTTGATCAAATTTATTCTTGTTATAATTTTTGACAATGTAATGAAATAATGATATAAATATCATGATTCTCATAAGGTTATATGGTAATACTAGGATAAGTTCATGGGATAATACATGAAGGATGAAGGTAATCCCGAAGTTAATCTATTGAAGTCTGGTGATTGAGTAGACTTAGGTAATTGGATAATAAATTTGTGTAACCATAATTAAATTGTTTATAATGACCCATGATTAACGTGCATAGACATTACATATTTTTTTTGGAATAATAAATATATATATTCCCAAATATCATATTAGTCAAGTACCTTGAGATACTTGGAACATGTTTCTCTAATTTGGTGAAAGATCATCAATATCTACCATAAATATCTCCCCATTTAGTAATCCTACTTAATAACGTTTCTTTATAACATGGTGAAAGGAAACATAAGAAACGGTGATATCATATGATCAGTAAAGGTAAAAATTGAATTTATCAATTTATGATCTTATATAAGTTTAAGATAAAGATATGGGTATGTGAACATGATTATATCTTACAATGATTATACCCAACCTGTCATGGGACATTAACATGATTCATGGAATAAAACATTAAAATTTCAAAATACATGAATCATAAGAATGTATATTCATCATAACTCAATCATGAAACATAAGTTCATATCGTAAATGTGTGTGGAATCATCATAAGTATAGAAAACCATTTTATATGTCAAGGTTAACTACCATGTATCTCGTATGAAGCATACTGACTTGCCTCCCATCATAGAGAAAGCACATCGACTTGTTTCCCCTAAAAGATCAAGCACATCGACTTCTTTCCCATCATATATCAAGCACATAAACCTATTTTCCCTAACTATCTCATGAGATATAATTCTTTACCCAATGCATTGGAGGGAGATATAGGTCCCACTGATGAATTAATGAAAAATATACACATGTGGTCCACAGGTCCATAAATCATTCATCAGATCATAAACCATTTAAATAAATGAGTTTCATAAACACTTCATCATAACCTAAATTATGGAAAAGAAATAGTTTTCATAAATATCATTCCATCATAAACATAAACCATTTAGGGAGAGAATAAGAACAATATCCTTGGGTCATATCCCCATTAAATAATAAGTAATCATCAAATAATATTTTCTTATAAAAAAAATTGTTTTGAAATATTACATGAAATAATTTTGATGAAAATATCATTTCCTTTATGAAATCATTTTTTAAAGAGAAGCACGATTATAAAGGGAAAAAATTTTCTTTGAAAATAACATTGTAATCTTGTAAATGAATATTCATGGAATTAAAGAGTCATGATGGTGGGAAAGTCCACTCATACCATATAATTAAAAAAACATTCCTTTTATATATTTTTTATGGAAAAGTCACAAAGATCCTTGTTTATAAAATGAGAAAAATATTCTTTTCACACCATTTTGTAAAAAGTAAAACATGGGTAAAAATAACATTAAATATTCATAAGAGATTATTGAAAACATTTTTGAACACATTTTAAGAAAATATGTACATAGAAGATAAGTATCCTTTAATAGAGACTTAAAATGAAACAATCCTGAATATTAATAGGATTGAAAAATAAACCCTCACCACTTTACAATCAGTTTAATCGTATGTCCCATAAAAGAAAAAAATTATATGGATATTAAAATATTGTGATATTTAGTATAAAATTCAAAAAATAAATTTATTGGTAGTATATACACAACACAAAAGAGATGAGTGGTGAATATGGAATAAGTCTCATAGTGGAGGGGGGAGAAATGTAGCCTCAGGAGTGCCTTAAGGTCTAGGGTTTCTACCACCTCCCTTGATTTTTCATCCTCGCTTCTCACCCCACCTCCGTCAGATCCACACAATAGCCGATGCCTGCCTCTGTCCGGATCCCCCTCATGTGACGCATTATCCGATCTCTATTCAACTCCCCCTCATGCAATGAAGCTCTTCGTAAACCATGTCTCTAAGAGATGTTGTCCGCGGGACCACCCAGATCCAACCCTCCCTGATCCCGCTACTGTGAGGCCTCTTCCATGACCGATATAGTTGCCCCACCTTTTGGACTCTAAGATGGTGGAAACTTCATGCTAGATCATTCCTCTGATGGGGTTCTAATCCATGCTCGGTGGTCTCATCGGGTCCAAATGGAGGTCGTCGACCTTGTGTGGTGTGCCTCTGATGTCCCTTGCATCCACTGCATCCACGACGTCTCGAGTGCTCTGTCGGTGAATACTCCTTCACCGTTCATCCTCCTTAGATGGCGTTTTTACTTTGAATCATTGGTTCTGATATCGTAATCCTCTAATGTTCTATTTCATGTTCATGTTGTTGTCTTGGGTCTTGGTTCGGTGAAGTTAGATGCCAACCGTCCAGTTCCAGTCGCAGGTATGCTTCATGTTGCAGGTACCCCTCATGCCAGATCTTCGTATTCCAAGTCTCCATATTTTAATATCTGTTTAGATCTGGTGTGTTCTTCTCTTATAATTTTATTCTAGGTCAGCTCTTATAATGCGTGTGATCATCTCCTAGGGTTTACGTGGGCATCTGTGGTGTGACATGTAGACAGGTTCTTATACAAACACCAGATGTGACCTGGGATTGGTTTGTAGCTACTGCGGATGTCGAGGACTTCTGCACGTGAATGAGTCTATGTTTCCTTGGTTACCTCTACCATTGCCTCATTCTCCTTCACACACAACACCAATTTGGTTGGTTTTGATGGATTCCATGTTTCTTTGGATTGTGCAGGTGGCCTTATTGATGATTGAGTTAGGGTTGCTATGTGTGCATTTTGGGTGGGTCGGTCCTAGACACGGTTCCCTGACCGACCCATTTATGATTTCTGTTTGATGTTTTTTGGTTTCTATTTTTGATAGGTCTTGGCATGGGAGTGGCTCTATGCCTATTCCACTTATTTTTCCCATTGATTATTTGGTTCTCACTAACCCAAAATTAAATTTGAAAAATCAAAAAAAAAAATAAGTTTCAGTCAGTCTCGCAGAAAAAAAAGTGAGACTATAAATCTCCTTACCTTATGTCTTGATTATATTTGTACACTTTAAAACCTACTATATAGTAAATATAATTATGTTATACATATATATAAAAATTAATTAATTATATCATACCATATATGATTTAATTATGATATTCTATTACATTTTTATTAATAATTTCATGTTAAAGTTACATTTAGGGTAATAACCACTTTGTTTTTCACATGTGTTTTGATTGGTTATATTTTTGGTCCTCTTACTTATATCATGATTTAATCACCAAAAAAATGGTAAAAATGATATAAATATCATATTTATTCATTATATATATATTTATAATAATCTATAAATACATAAATATAAAATGAAATACACCGTTCATGGAGACAGTATGCCGTATGTACGCATGAACGTTGTTACCATTTTATTGTTGTATTGGAAGAAAGAAATTAAATTAAATATATGTAAATATATATAATATAATTTAAGGGTAATTATTATTTCATATATATCATATATGTTTACTAAAACCGTCCTTAATATATTCTATGTAAATTTTGAACGAATCACATTGCTTTGAGGAGGCGGTAGTCCACATGTCCACAAATGAAGTTATCATATTGACAAAAAATGGAAATAATAAAGGTATGTGTCATATAATAATTAAATAAGAATAAATATATCCTAAATATCTTATATATAATATAAAAATATAAATTCCATCATCATTACCAACCTTGAAATGCGGCAATGGAAGAACGAACGACATTGGTTCGTGAGGCGGTAGTCCGCCAAACAAAAAAATGATGATTGCATATCCAATTTGATAAAAGTGTGTGAAGTTTTAGGTAATAAAATTAAATTAACATCATATATGTATAATTAAGATAAATTTGATATTATAAAAACATGAAATAAAAATAATTGAAGGTGTATAAGGAAGAAATAAAACAGAAACATTCATTGATGAACACTACCTCTTCTTGGGGTGTCTCCATTTGATTTTCACAAAAGGACTTCCTTGGTTGGATTTATTCAAAAATAAAGGATTATATGATTAAGGTAGAGAAGTTTTTTGGATATTTTTAAGGGTTTTTTCAGAACCAAATAGGTTTTAACATGTGAATAAAAGAGAATAAGATGTTCCCTTTTATAAGAGAGGGTAGGCGTACTCTTGGAATTTCTCAAAATATTAATTTATGATAAATTCAATATCAATAAAAATAACTCAAAAAAGAAATTTTTTGAAATATAATAGATTATAAAGTTATAATCTTAGCAAACAATATATTTTACACAGGTTTTGGTATAATTTTAAACTTTATCATTTTAATTAACCCTTAGTTAATCTATTTTAATTTTAACTACAATAACAACTTTTTCAATACAAAAAGAATGTTATTTTTTAGTTACAAAGAGTAAATTGGACCATAAATGGAAAATTTATGATATTTTATAACATATAATATCCCATTTGTTCTTATTAAATTTTTTTATGATTCCTAAATAATTAAATAAAATATTATTATCATAAAACATCATAAGTGTCAATTTTGACACTATTAATTACTTTTACTTTCATAAGATCATGAAAATAATATATATTTGAAAAAAATAATTTAATACACCCTTAATATATCATATAAATATATAAAATTATTTTATCCTTTTAATGGAGACAAATTATATTTATTTTAATATTTGTAATATCATTCAATTGATTGTTTCATTAATTAAATACTTATTATACGATCATTGTGTAATTATTTATGATAATTATTTCTTCACTAAAATTTAAAAATAAAATTCCATGATGTATATAAATCATTTATATTTAATTATAATATATATAGGTGATAATATCTTATACTTAACCTCATATTAAAAAATATTATACTTATTAAAAGTAAGACTATGAAATTTTGTCACTCCCTTTAATTTTTATAATATGTAATCCATTTTCATGGAAAAGTGTCCATTAAATAATTAAATTTAAAAAATTATGAGTTAAATGTATAATTATATTCATAAAATATCATTTTTAAAGATTTAGTGTAGTTTTATAATATAAAAAAATATTATGTTTACCCTTAACTACCCGATTTACCTGTAATTATGGTAATGAAAATTACTAAAGTTACTATTCATATTATCTAAAAATAATAGTGAACTACTTAAAAAATATATACCTTATTATTAAAAATATTTAATCCATTTTTAAAAATTAAAAACACAGAAGTACCTAATATAAATTTAAAATTAATCCCGTAGATGGGGCGAGACAACAAGTTTTTAAATTGAAAAAGTTCAAAAGATTAATATGTTTTGATATCCAAATTCAATGTGAAATTAATTCCAATGAATTATATTGGATTAAATGATATAAAATTGATCTAATTATTCTTTAAAACCAATCATAAATATAATATAACACTATAAATTATTTATATAAAAAATATGATTTCAATTAAAATTCAGTGTTTTTCACTATTCATAAAAACATGAAACTTCTAAGAAAAATACCAAAATCTCACCAAAAGTAAATTCAAATATTGTGATTTGAAAATAGAGTTTTTTATCATATAAAAATTATAAAAGTGTAAAAAATTATATTTAAAATGGGTTCTCCATTAAAAGGTGGTAAAATTACCCTTTTCAAAAATATATCTTTTATTTATAAAATTAGATTTATTATTATCTTAAGCCTATAAATTCTATTGGATGAGTCTAATTTGTTTGATTGAATACATAGTATATAAATTTTATTAAAAACATTCCTAAATAGTGGTTTGTTTAATTTATTGAGATAAAATGGTGTTTATACATATAAAAATATCTTTTTTGATAAAAGAATTTTTATATATTTAAATATTTCGTAATTTAATTTTTCATTAACTGATAAAAAATGATTAAAAAAATATAACATTTCAATGATATTTTAATAATTTAGTTAATCTATTTGTAATTTTCATTCCAGCAACTTGGTGGTAACTATAATAATATTTCTATAACAATATTAATAATATATTGTAGTTTGGTGAAACACGGTCTAACAATGTAATGAAATCTATCGAAAGTACTCGACATTGTGTGTAAAACAAGAAAAAATAGTGTTTCATATACTGAAATCTAATATATGTGTTTCATGTAGGGAAATTTTAACTTGGTGGTGCGTATAATGCAAGCCAAACATAGTGTTTTCATATAAAAAACTATACTCAATGTTGTGTGAAATGAAAAATATTAGAATGATTAAATTAATTAAAAAATATATTTCAAAAAAACTTGGGCCATTACATTATACCACCCAAAAAATGAATTAATTACTCTAAATTCATTGAGTCATCAAATTTTTAATACATTAAAGTTACTTTCATAGAAACCCACATCATAAAAATGAATGCGGAAACTACCTTTAAAAAAAGGAATGTTGGAAACTCAATGGTTACCCAAAGTAACTCATAATTAGGCTTCCTCATAGAAGAACATATATGGAAAGTGAAAACATAGACATATAACTGAAATATAACTACCGAGTTTTGATGGAGAGTGATAGAGAACATATTCAAGATAAGGTTAATAACCACAAAACCACATACCAAATAGGTCTGAAAAAAGGTTATTGATATCATAAAAAATGATGATAATAGGATAAATTTTTATTTAAAAATCCGTTGAGAAGATATAATTACTTTATTTCATATCATAATTACTATCTCAATCTATGGTTTTTCCTTGATCAATTTCCTAATGATATGGGATTAACACACATGGATATTACATCATTTTAGCAGAATACACATATACACACACACACCTAAAGACCATATTAGTTTAGTGCCTTTGGAAACTTTTAATCATAGAAAACTAGTTAATAATACATCTAAATCTTCTACCACCTATTTTTTCATATCTAGAACCATTTTTTCCCTATCAAATCTAAAACAATTATTCATATCATGGGGAAAATAAACATAAGAAAATGGTGAGATCCGATGCTCAGTAAGGTTAAACAGGAGAGATATGTAAGTATAAACATGAGCATAAATGGTATGAGTACGTGATCATAACATTATAAGATCATACCATACATTTCAAACATAATAAATATGAATAATGGAATTAATATTTGTATTTCATAAGATATGAATCATAATGGAATCAAAGAACATAATCCATGAGATCATAACATTGAAATAATACATGAAATTGTAGCATAAAAATAAAATTTTAACTTGATGAACATATATAAATAGTAACATGCTCAATCATTAAATTAAGGACATGAAACCATGCCCTTGCATAAAAATATGGACATGAAAACCAGGTCTATGCATAAAATTATGGTTATGAAAACTAGGTCCACACCTAAAATTGTGAACATTAAATCAGTTTCATGAATTACATATATACCTCATGAGTAATCCATATTTACCCAATTAATTGGAGGGAGATAAATGTCCCACCATTCATATAATGAAAACCATACATATGTGTACCATAATAACATAAATAATTTTTCATATCATAAATGGTTTGCTTTGATGCTCACTAAGGTTAAACATATAAGTTATCAATTTATGAAATTCTGTAAGCATAAGATAAGGATATAGAAATGTGAACATGAAAATTACAGAAAAACCTCATTACCATTATTTCAAGGGACATAATCATGATTCATGGAATAAAACATTATCATTTCAGAAGACAAGAATCATAAGAATAAAACTTCATCATAACTCAACCATGAACCATAAGTTCAAGTCATAATTGTATGTGGCATCAGCATAAGTATATAAACCATTTCATATGTCAAGGATAATTACCAAGAATCCCATATTAGGACTTATCACTTTTTTCCCTTAATGTATCAAGCACATAAACTTGTTTCCCATCACAAATCAATCATATCTAATTGTTTACCATCAAAGATAAATATCATCGACTTGTTTCCCATCACAGATCAAGCACATCGACTTGTTTCCCTTAACAATCTCATGAGATATAATTCATTACCCAATGGATTGGAAAGGTATTGAGGTACCAACCACCACATAATTAAAACTATACATATTTGTTTCATAAGAACATAAATAATATCATAATACTTGGAATGAAATGGGATTCAAAAACATCATTCAATCATATCCGAAACCATGGAAAAGAAATAGGTTTCATAAATATCATTACATAATAAATATAAACTAACCATAAAAATAATAGGGATATTATAATTCAAAAATAATATCCACATTAAAAATAATTAATATCAAATAATGTTATCATATATTAAAAATAATCTTGAGAGATCACTCGAAAATGATTCTTGAAGAAAATATCATCTCTGCTTTGAAAACATTTTCTTTTATTAAAATGATGCAAAATTTTAAAATAATTTTTTTATCTAAAAATAACCTTATAATATTTTAATTTAACATTAAAATAATTATGAGTCATGATATTATAAAATTACATTCATTCTATATAAGTTAAAAAAACATTCCTTCCATTTATTTTTGTTGGAAAAGTCACAAAGAGTCTTGTTTAGAAAATGAAAAAAAAATTATTTTCAAAATATTCTATAAAAACTAAAACATGGGTAAAAATAACTTAAAATAGTCATCATATAATAGTAAATAAAAGTGTAAAAGTTTTTAGAAAACATAGAAATGGAATATAAATATTCCCCAATAAATAATTAAAACAAAACAATCGTGAATATTGATGATATTGTGAAATAAACACTCATCACTTTATAATCAGTAGAATCTTATGAAACATGAAAGAAATAAAATTATATGGATATTAGAATACCATATTATTCTGTATAAGACTCCTAAAATACATTAATTTGAATTATATAAACCACATATAAGAAACATGTAGTGTATAAGGCATCTGTCCCACAGAAATAAATATGAGAGAAAAACCCCTTACCTTATGTATTGACTCTCATTGTACTCATAAAAACCCCATTTATAATAAATATAAGTTTATTATAACTCTATTAAATCACCATATTATAATATATATTACCATATATTATTTTATTATGACTTTATATTACCCTTTTATTAATAATTCCATGTTAATGTTACACTTCAGGCAATATATGCTTTGTTTTTCGGATGTGCTTGGATTTGTTACATTTTTTCCTTATTACTTATATCACGATTTAATTATCTAAATAATGATAAAAATGATATAAGTATCATATATATTTAGTATATTTTTATTTATAATAATCTATAAAAGATATGTTCAGAAAATTAAATACACTATTCATGGAGACGGTAGGCTGTAAGTACATATGAACACTGTTTCTATTTTCTTGTTGTATTAAAAGAAATAAGGTAAATTAAATACATATAATATATTTAAAATAGAATTATTATTACATATATATAATATATTTTCAATTAACCCATTCTTAATAGATTCTTTGTAATGTGTGAATGAATCACAATATGTTGAGGAGACGATAGTCCACACGTCCACAAACAAAGTTATCTTATTTTCACAAAACAGAAATAATGAAGGTATGAGTTATATAATAATTAGAGAAGCATAAATAAATCATAAATATAATAAATATAATATAAAAATATAAATTACATCATTTTTAACAACCTTGACTAGTGTAAATGGAATAACGAACAACATCGTTTTGTGAGGCGATAGTCGGTCGTACATACAAATGATGAATGTGTATTGCATTTGATGGAAGCATGTTTTAGTGTAGGTAAAACAATTAATTTAAAATAATATAAATATATTTATGATAATGAGGTTATTATATAAAAACTAAGTAAAAATAATTTAATGGGTTTAAGGAATAAATAAAACAAAAATGTTCATTGATGAGCATTACCTCTTCTTTGGGTATATCCTTTTGATTGAAAAAAGGACTTCCTTGGTTAGATTTATTCCCAAATTAATGAATATAGGATGAAGGTAGGAAATTTTTTAGGAGATTTGGATATATATTTTTGTCAAAAAATAGGTTCTGAAGTGTGAAAAAAAGATAAGAAGAGGTGCCCTTCCATAGGAGAGGGTAGAGACACTTCTGGAATTTCTCAAAAGATTAATTTATAATAAATTAAATCTAAATAAAAATACATCAAAATAGTAAGAAATTAAATTATAAGGGTTTTTAGGGTTGTTATAACATCAAAAAATATATTTTATATATGTTCTGGTGTAATTTTAAACCTTATCGTTTTGATTAACCCTTAGTTAACCTATTTTAATTTTAACAATGGGAACAAAATTTTCAATATTAAAAGGTGGTGATTTTTACTTATAAGGTGTAAATTAAAACATAAATGGATAATTCATGATATTTATACCATATAAAATCCCATTTGTCCTCATTTATTATTTTTATGGTTTTTAACTAATTTAATAAAACATTATTTTCATAAAATATCATTAGTGTCAATTTTGACACTATTCATTACATTAATTTTGAGAAAATTAATCCAGCAAGATAACTTTGAATAATTTAATTTAATACACCAAAAAATTTCATATTTATCTATAAAATTCTTAGATAACCTTAATTAAGTAAAATTATATTAACTATAAAATTCATAATATCATTTAATGGATTATTTCATTAATTGAATAAACATTGTATCATCATTGTATAATTAGTTATGATACTTATTTCTTAAATAAAATTTAAAAATAAAATAAAATTATCTATAAAAAAAATTTATATTTAATAATAATATAAATATTCAATAATAAATTCAATTTAACCACATATTAAAAATATTAAATTTATTAAAAGTAAAAGTGGAATTTTATCACATGGATTTTAATAATATCCAAGTAATTTTCATGGAAAAGTTTCTATTAAATTATTAAACTTATAAAAATAGTTGTTAATGTTGTCATTAAATTTATCCAATAACGTTTCATCAAGTGTGAAGGTAGTTTTATACTATTTATAATATTATTTTTACCCATAATTACCTGATTAAACCTTAACCATGGTAATAAAAATTACTGAAGTTACTATTTATATTGTCAAAAAATAAGAAGGAAATAATTAATAAATTTAGAGCTTATTATTAAAAATATGGAACCCCTTTTTTACAATTATAAACACATAATTAGTTAAAATCAATTTAAAATTAATCCTATTTATGGAATGAGAAAACATATTTTTAAAGTGAAAAGTCCAAAAGTTTGAAATGTTTTAATATCCCCTTTCAAAATTAAATTGGTCCCATTGAACTAAATTGGATTAATTTATATAAAAGTTTACTAATTATACTTTAAGAAAAATTCAAAACACAATTTAACTATATAAATAAGATAGAAAAAAGTAGTTTTCAATTAAAATTCACTATTTTTACTATTCCTTAACACATGTACCTTATCATAAAATCCCAAAAATTAAACCAAAGTAAATTTTTATATCCCAATTTAAAATAAGAAGTTTAATTTTTCAAATATAATTTATAAAAGTTTCATGAACTATATTTAAAATAAGCGATCCATTAAAAGATAAAAAAACTGACTTTTTAGAAAAATATTTCGTTTATGTGTAAAATTGGATTTGTTCTTATATCCTTTATAGAAAACACATAATATAAATGTTAAAAACTAAATTAAATATGTCATATATATATTTCATGATTATAATCCAATATGAGTTATTTGTTTATTTTTTGGTGTAAAGCACACTTGTGCATAGATATTTAGAAAAATATTAGATTTTATTTTAAAAAGGGGTTTACATTTATAATTAATTGGTAAAAGAATTAATTCTGTATACATGAGTAAAAAATATTTTCATAATTAAATTATTACCATTCATACCCTTAATTCTTACTTCTAGGTTATAATTGACTTATTTAAATAATTATAATAATAAAGTGATGTTACATAGAAACTTAGTGTTGTGTGTAATTCAAGATAAGCCGATGTTGTATATTGTAAAAGATTAATATGGTGTACCATGGAATGATGGGTATCAAAAAATCATATTATTTAAAAACATATATTTTATAAAAATATCGGGGTGTTACATTACACCCCCCTTAAAATTAATTTCACCCTTGGAATTATCACTCTATTTCAAGAAAATGAGGATACCTCTACATTATCATATCATCATGTTCCTACATAGCTTCTTTAAACTAGTGGTTTCTCCAAAAAACATTAAAAATATGAGTGTTCTAATTTTATATAACTTTATATCTACTTAAAACCTTTCTTCATAACCTGTTGAAAGGAAACATAAGAAATGAGTGAACTCAAATTCTCAGAAAGGGTAAAAAAGGGAGATATATAAGCATAACCATGATCATAAAGGGTATGATAATGTGATAATAACATTATAATGTCATGACATTGATATCAAAGATCATAGAAAAGAATCATGGCATTAATATTGGTAGTTAATAAGACATGAATCATAAAGGAATAAAATAACATAATCCATGAGATCATAATATTGACCTAAGATATGAAATTATGGCATAAACATAAACTTGTAACTTTATTAACAAGTATAAATTGTAACATGTTCATTTAATAAATTAAGGACATGAAATAATTCCCTTTAATAAACATATAGACTTCAAAACCAGGTCCACAAATAAAATTATGGACATAAAAACTAGGCCCATGCATAGAATTGTGGACATGAAATCAGGTTCACACATAACATATATACCTCATGAGTTATCCATATTTACCAAATTAATTGGATATAGATATAGGTTCTACCCATCATATTGTGAAAACCATACACATGTTTTCCACTAGAACATAAATCATTCATCATATCAAAACCCATAGAATGAAATGAATTTCATAAACATCATTCAAACATAACATAACCCATATAAACTAAATGGGTTTCATAAATATTAGGCCATAATAAACATAAATCAACTATAGGAAGGATAAGGTTAGTATTCTGAAAAAATATCCCCAGTAAATCATAAGTAACATAAATGAATGTTATCATAGATTTAAAAATAATTCTTGAGGAAAATATCCTTTCTCCTTTGAAAAAGTTTTGTTTCTTAAAATAAAGAATAATTTTAAAAGTTTTTTTTGACAATAACCATGTAACATTATAAGGGAAGCTTCAAGGTAATAAGGCATCATGAAATCCTAAAAATACATTCATTCTAATAAGTTAAAAAACATTCATTTTGTAATTTTTCTAGAAAAGTCACAAAGTACCTTATTTAGAAAACAAAAAAAAGATTCCTTTTAAACCATTTAGTAAAAATTCAAACATGGGTAAATAAGAATTTAAATATTCATAGGAAAATAGTAAAAACCTTTTTGAAAACACATTTAGAAAACATGGATGTGGAGGATAAATATTTCCCGATAGAAATTTAAAACAAAATAATCCCAAATATTTATGATATTATGGACTAAATACCTATCAATTTATATTTAGTATAATCGTATGACCATGAAAGAAATACAATTATATAGATATGAATAATTGTTTTAAGTATGATATGTTGAAAAGGGTTCTAGATATTAATAAATGGGCGGGAGAATAAGTACATGTATTATGAACAAGTTATTTATGCTTCCAAGTTTCCAAAGACACTAAAATAATACTATATTTGGGAATGTGTAGGATTGTATTTTGACATATCTTGGATGAACCAAATTGATTTTAAATTTTGAATAAAATAGAAGAATATGTGCCCACTTATAAGAGTGGGGAGGGACACTCTTGAAATTTTTCAAAAGATTAATTTATAATAAATTCAATCTCAATCCAAATAACATAAAAGGACATTTATTAAAATCTAAGATATAAAAAGGTTGTAATATCATTAACCAATAGATTTTATATAGCTTTTTGGTGGAACTTTGAAACTTTCATTTTGATTAACCCTCAAGTAATCTATTTTAATTTTAACTATAGTACCAACTTTTTCAATATAAAAATGATGTGATTTTTTACTTATAATGTGTAAATTGGACCATAAATGAAATATTTATGATATTTTAGACCATATTTCATCCCATTTGTCTGTATTTAATATTTTTCTGATTTCTTAACAATTTAATAATATATTATTTTCAAAAAATATCATACCTCTCAATTTTGACACTATTCCTTACTTTGACTTTCATAAACTCAATACAATAAGATATATTGAAAAATAATCATTTAATAAAACCATAATATATCATAACCATATATAAATTTATTGGATCACATTAATTAATACAAATTATATTTATTTTAAAATTTCTAATAACATTTAATTGATTTTTTCATTAATTGAATAATTACTGTATCATCATTGTGTAATTATTTATAACAATTATTTATTCACTAAGATTTAAAAATAAATATCCATGATATAGAAAAAAATTTATATTTCCGAATAATATATATAGTTGATAATATCTCTAAGTGGGACGGGCCTACGGGTCATGTATTGGGCACGGTATGCCTCTCGGCCTTCAGCTCAGGTATTATGAGTTTGTCGGGCCTTGTGCCCTGGGCCTACGGGTCATGTACGGGTTCCCCTTAAACCCTTAAAAGGGGATTATCCATAATAAAATAAAAAAGAAGGCGTTCGGGCTATTTGGAGTATACTTATTAAAATCAATAGTGTGATATGTTTTCACTCCCTTTGATTTTTAAAATATCCAAGTGATTTTTATGGAAAAGTGTCCATTAAAAAATTCAATTTAAAAAATTAGGTGTTAAGGGTATAATTAGATTCATAATATATCATTTGTAAAAGTTTTAGGGTATTTTTATAATATTTATAACATAGTTTTTTTACTCTTAATTAACTGATTTACCCATAACTATGGTAATAAAAATTACTAAAGTTACTATTCATATTTTCCCACTATAAAAGGAAAAAATTTACCAAATTTTGGATTTATAATTTCAAATAAGGAATATATTTTTAAAAATTAAAAAAAATGAGTGTATAAAACTAATTTAAAATTAATCCTGTAGATGGAGCAAGAAAACAAGTTTTTAAAGTGAAAATGTTCAAAAGATTAAAATGTTTTTATATCCAGATTCATTCTGAAATCGATTCTAATGAATTATATTGGATTAAATGATATAAAATATATATAATTACAATTTAAAACCAATTAAAGATATAATATTACACTATTACATATTTAGATGAAATAGCTGTTTTCAATTAAAATTTAGTATTTTTCACTATTCATCAAAACATGAAACTTCTTAGAAAAATATCAAAATTTCACTCAAAGTAAATTTTTATATTAAAATTTCAAAAAAAAAATTTATTTTTATCATATAGAAATTATAAATTTGTGATAAATTATATTTAAAATTGGTTCTCCATTAAAAGGGTGTAAAATTACTCTTTTGGAAAATACATCTATTTATTCATAAAATTAGATTTATTTTTGTATTATGCCTTTACAATATATTGGATGAGTATCAAAAAATATTATTGAATATGTAATATATAAATTTTATTAAAAAAATTCTTTAATTATAATTTGTTTAATTTATTTAGATAAAATGATGTTTGTACATAGAAAAATAGTTTTCTTAGAAAAGGAATATGTTTATATTTAAATAGTTATTAATTTAATTTATAGAAAATTGATAACCAAAGTATTAATTTTATATAATTGATTAAATCATTTTTTTATAATTTAGTGAAAATTATTTTTAATTTCAATTCCAATGACTAGGTGGTAAATATAATAAAATTTTAACAACAATATTACTAATATATTGTAGTTCGATAAAATGTGTTCTTGTTTGTAGTTAAAGCTATTGGAAGAACTCAAAATTGAGTATAAAAAATAAAAACATAGTGTTTTGTGTAATGATATGTAATCTAAGGGTTGTGTATAGTGAAATATTAACATGGTGGTGAATATAACTTAATCCAAACTTAATTATTTCGTATAACAAAAGATATATTCAGTGTTGTTTGAAATGAAAAAATATTGAAAACATTAAATTAATTTGAAACAAAATATTTCAAAATATATTAGGGTGTTACAATGTTTGTGTAAAAATGATTTTTTATAGGAAAGGTTTTTCATAAGCATCTTCTACGTATCCATAATCTACATAACCCTGAGACTAATTTGTGTAAACATCATCTTCAGATGTGTACCCATTAGTCTTACTTATGTAATCGCTAGTCACCCCTATGTTACCATTATCTCAAATAACTATAAGAATCCTTATTTGGGTTTCATTATCATGATCCGTTATTTTTGTAAACATAATAAAAGTCTTTGTAACCATAATGTTCATGCACATGGCCAACATAACCATTATCTATATAAAAGATGAGCTGTATAAGAATCATGAATTTGTGAAATAGTTTTATGACAGAATGGTTTAGGGGAGATTATTTTATGAAATATCAGTAGAATAAAATAGATTATCTATTCTATTATTTAATAAAATATTATTATTATATTTCTATGAATTAAATATAGCTTCAAAAGGAGGAAACTACGAAAAGGTTTTAGGGTAATAATTCTGAGTTTATTGGAAATATTATATTCAATATTCCTAAAGGGTTTACATAATTCAGATGATACATGTACTATTAAAAAATTATTTAAATATCATGGATATTTGAATAGGAATCAAGACTCAGTCTAAAATCAAAGGTGAAATTTGAAGTGACATTTCTGTGAAATAAATATCACACTTTATGAGAAAGATCACTACCATAAAGTAGTATATTCATGCATCAGATAAAGAATTCATGTTTAAATATACATGATTTATGGGAGATCACATATTTAGTGGATTTGGTTTATCTAAACAACAATTTAAGTACAAAAATAAAGGATGGAAATGTGGTGGTTTTACAAATATGAATGAGGTTTATTTTTTAAATACAAATTATAACCAAATGATATGGGTGTGTGTTTATCTATTATTTTATGTAATTTTATTGGAATTTAAAATATTATAAAGTCATTCCACTGATTGTAAAAACTACAAAGATATTTCCTTAAAATCGGATACTTTTAGTATGATATAAGGAATAAGAAAAAGAGATATCCATATTAAATATGTAAATTGATATTGTATAGAGAGTTTCTTGTCATTTACAAGTATGGAAGAAGAGAAGAGAATAAATATTGAGGAAGAAAATCTTTATAACCTTTACCACATATCTATAAAATGAGATAGAGGGAGAGATGATATTATTTTGAGCATCATCAATATACCTATGAGAAAAAGAGAAAAAGGATATCAAATGGATATTCTTGAAGACTTATAAATCAATGAAGATGGAACCAATACTATCATAAATATATAAGTTCTAATAAAATAATTAGAGAAATATTGTAGTTTATTTTACAAAAAGCTATTATAGAAAAATTATAAGTAAGTGCTATTCTAGATTTATTCTAGAAGAAAGAATAAAAAGACACTCTATGAGGAATTTACTACATGAAATGTGAATAATCATCCCTTGAGTAATTCAATGAAACATATATACAAAACTGAGGAGACACCCATCCAAGTAAGTGATGCTAATTGAAGACAAACCTACATGTATATAAACTGTGGTTTTCATACTCTAGAGAAACGTCCAAAGGGGGAGGTAGGGTTATACACCTTGAGAAAGTAATGACTGAGCCCTAAATAATTATAAGTTAGTGATCATTGGCATGGAGGGACTGGAACCACTATATATCCACTGAACAATAATGATCATAGTGGTTAATTATTGAATCAACACACTATCTATTATATTATCCTTAGAGTATAAATAATTATTGAATCAACATACTATATATATATATATATATTAATTTCCTATATTAAATTGAGGTTTTAGTGTGGTTGATATAAATAGAAATAATTTGATCACAATTTATACCAATGGGGGAAGAAGGTCCAAAAGAGGAAATAGATTAAAATACTTTAATTGTTAACACCAAGTTTCACCCTCTCTCATGGTTCCCAAGGGACCTAAAAGAAACAATTTTTTTTGTGATTTCCATTATGATGGTATTTTAAAGAAATCATATATGAATGGAATATTGACTTGAATATTTTCTAAAAACCTAAGGAAATATCTTAGGTTAATTGTTATTCTATTTGATCTATTCAGGAAATGAGATAGCAGGGAAAAAATTTCATAAATCTGTGGTTATACTATGAATATATTCCTCAAATATCACATTCCCTTTATTATTCTTAAATTTCATGTCTTTTCCTCTTTATATTTTAGGTGGGATAGTTGAATTTATCTTAGTTTAAGCCATTCTATAGATAATTTTTTATTTTATGTTTTCAATATTTGTCTTAATTTTATCTTTCAGCTTCCCTAGGGTCTTTCCTAGAATTATATTGTGTTTTTAATCCACTTATAATGTTAATAACCATGATATTTATATATGGTTTACTTATATTATACTAGTAAATTTTGAAATTTCCTTCCCACAAATTTCTATTAAATTGTTTTACAATAATATTTTTAAAAGTTTCATCTATGATTTAAAACTAAATTTTCAGACTCCATATTAGCATTAATTGTAGCTTCTTGAGAGTATATTGTACTAAGAATTCATAAAATCCTCTAAATTTCCTTTAAAATATATGGAATTAGTCTTATTTTGATTTTAATAACGTGGATTGTGGATTTGGGAAACCAAAGGTAACAAATGATCTAAAAAAAATTTCATTTCCATGAGAGGTTTGGAATTTTTCTATAGACTAGATTATAATTATTTGAAGAAAGATCATTATTATATTGAAATTTAGTTCCATATTCAATAAATTTGGAATTATTAGAGGAATGAGTAGGCATATCAAAGTTATGACAACAATCTATAGAGTTCCCCAATACCCAACAATGATGACATTGCTCTCTAAGTAAACTCTCATGATTATAATTTTAAATTATATAAGCATGATAATTTTCTAATTGATAAAGAACATGGTTTACCCCCTTTTTATGGATTATTATTCTCCTAGAAATTTGTATTTGGAGTTTTAGGAAAGTTTATTAAAGATTTATTTCAACTCCTTAGATGTTTTTCCAGAGGAATCACCACTAGGAGATTGATCAACTAAGGTTCAGTGGTAAATAGTGTATCCATTAGAGAATGTGTACATAAAGAAGAGAGGAAAAAATTGATGGGAAAAATTTTAAGGTTACCCCTAAATCTATCCCAAGTATTATGGAACAAATCACCCTCATCTTGGAAAAAACTAGTGATTTTATGAATCACTTAATTTTTCATTATCTTAGGATATAATTTCATAAAAAAAGAGTTAACATCTTAGTTACAAGTGTCAAAGAACTATTTATATATTTGTTAGAACGACCTACTATCATTTACATTGAATAAAAATTCGAAAACCCTCATCTTGGGCTCTTATCCACTCACCCCATGTAATGAAAGATGTTGAATAATACTATAAAAGTACCTATGAGTCAACTTAATAAAAGATAAACTTATTGAAAAATTGGGATGTTGGAACTAATTATATATAGATCTCTAAAAAGGATGATTCCTTAGTTGAGTCAAAATGATATTTTTATTTGGTTTCAAAAAATCTCATTATAAATGTTTTGTACTTGAATTTTACTTATCCTTTTTAAATCAATATTTTTTAGTTTAAAGAATTAATGGATTTAAATTTTAATATTTATTCCTAGTGTGCATACACTAGGCAATTTTAATTTTTTTTATTAAGAGAACACCACATCAGCACACAAGCATATTTCAAATTTTTATAAAATGATTTTCTTTTTAATAGATATTTTAATTTTTAGTGTGAGATTTAAAAGACATGTAAATTTTCCCAATAAAAATACCAAATATTAATATGTATTTAAATATCCAAATATTTATTTATTTACCTACATTAAGCAAGTATATTAGAGAGTAGGTTCAAACCCAATAGATGGACTTTTGTGTGACCCAAAATTTAAAATAGAATAATTAAAATAAAAACAAGGGAAAAAAAAGAAACGATGGAGGTAATTTTTTAGGATGCGCAATATGAAGTAAATAAGTAAGGAAATTTATTGAAAGTAAATCAGAATTTGAGTCAAGTATCTATCAAAATACCATGTAGTAGGAAAAAATAATTAATGAGTTAAGGGAATTTATGTTTTTATGATCATGAAAAAATATTCCTTTGCTCTTTCTAAAAATGAGATTAAACTGGATCAACATTCATAGATATGATACCTATACACTCAATCAAGGGTCTCACCTAAATATGGTTATGTTATATAGTTTTTGAGTATCATAATTTAACCAATCTATATAAAATGAGTGAAAATGTGTTCACTAATATCAAATTTTCATTTAATATTATTGTGCTACTCTAATTGATCAAAATGTTTCTTCATATATGATTTTATAAAACATGGTTTCTTAATTTTTTTTTAAATTTGGATCAATATTGACTATCACATATTCTTAAGGAATACAGAAAATGATAACTTTCAAGGGAAAATATAAGAGTTTAGTGATCCATTTTGAAAATAAAATCAAGAATTAAGTAAAGAGAAATGATCAAAAAATATTATTCCTCTAAAAATATTGAGTAAAAAAACATTTCAAATTAATTAGAAGGATTATTATACATTATAATAAGAAATAAAGAGACAAATATGAGTTAAAAGATGGAAACGTTTCTCTGTCTATCCAATTATCCTTCCTCAATAACTCTATTTGACTCCACATTGTTTATCCCCCAAAAATCCTACTGTGTCTTCCCATATATGCATGAATCAATGAATTGATCCCTATCTTGTGAAGTTATTAAATAAATTAAAAGGTTCCCCTGAATTAATTTATACACATCCGTGAATTATCATCTTTCATCCTAGATCTCCACATGAAAACTCACTATCCACTAACTTACCCACATTGAATTAGTCTAACCCATCTAACAAAATGTGCTCCCCTATATGCATCATTCTTTGATTCCTACACAATCAACACCAATATGTCATCTTAGCTCATCTTAATCATCATTATATTATCTAGAAAATAGAGAAACATTTCCATGTATTTAGATTCATCAAATCCACTCTAATTTTATTTGGTTTTAAATAATGAGAAAGTCGGATTCATGTATATTTGGATTTAAAACTGGTTAGAACTATATAATTCTTTAATTTTGGAAAAGTACAAATAAATTTCAAAAACATTTAATCTTATTTTATAGGAAAATATAGAAATAAATCTTATGAATCTTATTTTTCTCTTATATGCATTTTATATATTTAAATTTTTTTAACTAAAGGACCCTTACATAGTGAGAAATGACTCTGATAAATTATCTCATTAGGATAATTGAATCTCACACACCAATTATTTAGCATAAGTTTATATATATATAAATAGAATTTCCCTTATGATTTTTTAAATTAATCTTACATATATGAGTAATTAGATGAACCTTTCTATATTATACAAAAAAACTATTAAAATAGTGGAAATAATTCTTATACAGGTCACCCCATTGTCAAATATACCTCAAATAATTCAAAAATAACATTTACATAGGTGATAGTGAATCTTAAACATTAATAAACTCTTAATAAACAATGTTCAAGACTTAACCATATTCTTGAAAAAAACTTCAAACTTCAAAAAAATGATAATATCTTCTTTAAAAAATCATATTTAAAATAAAAAACATGGAAAATTTAGAAAAATAATTTCTTAATCCAAATCCCTAAAAAACTATAAAATATAATTCAAAATAATTTCGATAAAAAAACTAAAATATTTTTATTAAATCATATGGAAATTAAAGGAGAAACATCCATTAATTAAAACAAAAAAATCCAAAATTTTATCTGATTAATTAATAAAATCACATTTTAACCCATATTTGAAAAATAATAAAAATTCAACCAATAAAATATCATTTTATTATAAAAAATAAAAATTAATAAGAAAAGTATTTTTAAAACATGTATAATATAAATCCACATCACATGCCCTTTCCTATTTCTATGTCACAAGGCATTATGTCTACTGGCATCCTAGAGGGCCTGTGTAGGGTGTGAGTATAAACTCAGTAGGCCACCTCAAATTGTTACCCTAGATAATATACACACATATATGAATATATATGAAATGAAAACATATTAAAATAAATACAATAACAAAATATCTATACCATGCTTGACTAGCCACATGTTAGAACCTTTAACTACTTCAACCAATACTAGAGAGGGATGATGTACCTATGGCCAATCACACTGAAATTTTCATTTTCATTATAACCAATTCCATGCCAAATGATAATACATGACCACTAATAACACACAAAACTATTCCAATCCATTTGTAATGATGTCCTTGAGGAATATCCATATATCGTACAATAATTTCCATGGTTAACTGAATCCCATTCCAATAACCTACTCAATAGCCCAATGAACCCCAAGAATGACGAGTTTCTGATCCTATTCACTGATCTCAATAACCACCCATATTCTATATCCATATATATATAATATCCTTCCTCCATATCAATGATCCTCATTATCACCATAATATTCTCATCTAGAGAGGATACTTATAAACAAGTAGTGGGAAACACCATCTCTTGTTATATATCCTATGTTCATATGACCCTAATGACCTCATCCCCTAGTGAGATACATCAGTATCAACATATGACCACAAATTGGTGACTCAAAATTACACCATCCTTGATGATCAATAACACCCAAATCATAATTCTATATCCCATGCTGCCCATACCCAACACCAATCCAACACAAGCATCCGAACATATTTCAAACCTCATTAGTATGACTTCCCGTTCAAATATGTAGTTTAGTGAGCCCCATACAAAACTTTGTCGATATATATTAACTCATAGTCACACATAATCTCCCAATACTATCCTATAATAACACTTTAGTATCTCTAATACCATGATTGGTTCATATTTCTAGTCACTCACATAACCCTACCCATGCCCGTAAATCCCATGATGTATAAGAACACATATACTAGTGGAAATCACTAAGGACAACATACTTATAACTTTCAGGTTCCTGCTCATCGAAAACTATAAAATGTTTTGATGTAATTATTAAGAGATTAAGAAATAAATGAGAATCCATAAAATGGAATTTTTTTATCAAAACTCACTACAATGAAATCAAAACCAAGAATAAACAATGAAGGATATCAAGATTTATCCACAACAACTCTTAGAGACCAACCACATAAATAACCAATGGTAGAAAACAACAATAATTCCAAGGGAATAAAGAAATAAATAAAGATATATATAAATATATATAGAGGTGTGAGGGTCTAGACCTTACAATTCATGCCTCAAATGGGACTCCCCACACTTTAAAATAATTAAACAAATGGTTTAAATAAATTAAATTTTTTAAAACCATTCAAGGTACCCATAAGGTACTCAATCATCAACCACCATGTACCCAAAACCTCGCCAAATACCTTCCCTAAGGTTACCAACCACCCGGTAGACCCCTAGGGAATCTTGCTCCTCTAGCGTGACCACTAGGTACCTGATACCAGGTTACAGAGTACTCGATTCCCTATGTATTCAAAAGTGAAATCCCCAAACCCAATCCAATTACCTAAATATTACCTCTATGCCTTATATGACCTACTTAACATCCAAAATGGTCTCAATTACCTATGATTATACCACTATTATACACCAATTACATCACCTAAATATCCATGTTGTCACAACCTCCCCACCATATGAAAACTCACAATTGAGCTCTCTCAAACCACAACGTTGACCAAACTTAAATAAAACACTAGTATCATAGTCACTACACTTGGAAAAACAAAAGATGGTATCAATAAATAAAAATTACTCCCAATTACCTTTTCTAATCAAGTAAAACATGATGATTCCATATGTGGGTAAAACCCACCATAAGAATCACTTATCCAGTATCACCACAATTAGTATTTATGACATAGTGATGAAACCATAAAGACCATCACCTCAAATTATACGTGTATCATCCATCACATATATTCATCATGCATCACATCTGATGCATATATGTCAAATGGTACCTTATTGTTCCATTTACACATAACCCAAATCATGCACTAATACCTTTAACTCAAAATAAACTGCTAACAACTTCATGATATACCTATGACTATCAACAAGTATTCATATTACTCTAAGAAATTTGGTTTGATCATGTGTAGTTTACTTGAAGATCAAATTACCAATGTATTTCCTCCCTAAGGAGCCACACTTACTGTCGACCAATTCCCCAACTACTCAGTATCCTTTCTACTAGCTTGAACTAAGCAAGAAGATGAATTTTTACTACTACCCTTAATCACTACTCCTGGACCTACCATATATTCTTGTATCTGAACTGATCCTTAACCTCTTTATATCTAGAATATTGTTCAGAAAAACCACTCTCAGTGACCCTTAAATCTTAAATTTTGACACTCCTTAGGTAATTAATCAAATTAGTATAAAAACATTCCCCATATATCCACATTGGTTAAACCTCTTCAACAACCCACTCTATGGTAGAAACATTAATCTTCTACCTTATTTTTCATACCGGGTCTCCTTATATAATATCTTCTACCTACCCGAATCTCTGATACCTATCCAACTGAACACCTATACCTAACTGGTCACACTATCATTGTTTAGGTTCTAATATTCTATTAGTACATGGTTCATTTTCTTATAAAAACTCATTAACCTAGAAATATTTAATTATACACTAAAAGAATGTTGAAGACCATCCTTGGATCACCAAACCTTAGTGGTATACTCCCCTTCCACCTTTGGTGTGAAAAACATCAAATATGTGAATCTAAATGTATAATCCCTAACTAATCCCACTACATCATGTTCATGGACTCATGAAATCATTAAACCATTAGTGTATTAGGTAAAAAATGCTCATAACATTTCACCTTAAAATACTTTTAGGTAATCACCTTAAACCTACACATCCCACCAGTGTTTTGTTGGCCCGTTGAGAATATACACCATCACATTTACTATATTCCCTAGTGGAATATCATTATGGTAAAATATAGTCTTAATATGTTCAATATAATACTCATCTTCCATGGTCCCACTCTCTCCCTAAAATAAAGGAATCTAGAAATCCCTTGTCAAATATGACATGCATAGATTAGGTCCTTGAGATCCTCAATTAATAATCTAAATAACATATACCTAAATCACACTAAGATGATCATCAAACCACTTCTCCAAATCCTCTTTCCATTATGGTTGGTTTTTATACCTTGGAACCTCCATCTATGTTATATGATCATCTCTTCACTTAGTGTCCCCATATGGTTCATGATTTAAAGGCCCTATATCTCCATCATTCTAAATCTTCAACAAACTTCATAGTGGTATAATATCATGAAGAACAAAATACCATGATCAATACATATATAATAGTCCAAATATAAAAAAATAGGGAAGGGTGTATCATGAAATGTGTCTCACTACTCCATACACTCCCTCACCCATACTCAAGTCCTATATGATCCTGCATTAAGGCCACACCTACCCATGTTAGGTTCAAATACTATACACACCACACACATGAAGGATACATATACCCAATAACACCAAGAATCATAGACCTAGTTTAGCTGAGTATAATTCTACCAAGAATCCATATGGGAAGACACTATATAGGTTGTTTTTGAAATTTAAAATAGCTAAACAATTTCTAGAACAGAAATATCAATAAAAAATAGGCCCATTACTATCAAGTGAATCATACATTCCTAACATGATGTGTGAGGTCTAGATATTATCCCTCAAGACCAAGATTAAAAACCATTGATCAATAACATCATAACATCACATGCACCTAGGTAAAATAACTCAATTGTAGCAATAAAAAAACATCAATCCCAATTCTCGGATGGATTGGTCTTTAACCTATACTTTTGTTGGATACATACATAATGCATCATCCTTTCTACGTCTTGATGAATTCCAAGATCTCTAGTCTACCATTATCTTAATAAACCAATGAAAACCAACTCAATACCATATTATAAGAACCTTATGAATCTTCTCTAATACCAATTTGTGTCATCCCTTGACTCAATTCACCAAATTGTAACTAAATCTGGGTGCCACTGACTTTAGGTGTGACTCCCTATATAATAGTGGAGGCTGACTAACAGTGAGGGTCCAAGAGGTGATAATGGGGATACTATTTCCTCAATAAAATAATAATAAATAGTAATAAAGAAAATTCAAAAACCACTTAACACATCAAAAATAAATAGAGTATATCATCAAACCTTACATAAGGTAAGTAAACTAAATATCTACAATGTCATTCTAGTCATACAAGAGTAAGATGGATCTCCCTTCAAACGATCATATACAAACATTTAAAAAAAGACAAAGGAAACACTAAATCGACACCACATGTCCACTTATCCCATCTTAAGATTGTCCTTCGAAAAACCCACTACACAATCCACTAACTACCTACTAATATTTAATTGTGAGACCTCTTCCTTTGCCTATGTCATAATCTATAAATTATTCATGAGTCTTGGTGGTCCCATGAAGGGTGTGAGTATAAACTCAATAGACCACTACTAACAATGTCCCTAGATAATACCGGCACATATATGAGGGTATGAGAAAGCAAAATATATAGAAAATAATGCAATAAAAGAATATTCCATACACCATTCTCTATTATCCATTGGTAATATCATTTACCTTCTCTAGTTAGTTCCAATGTATGATGATGTACCCATAATGTTTTATACTATAAATTCCCTTGTCCTTCTAACCAACCCACACCATATGGTGATACACAATTTCTTTTAACCTATACTAATGCTTTAAGCCATTATCAATAATGCCTCAAAGACACATCTACATACCCTACCATAAGTTCTATGGTCAACCAATTCACATTACAAACAATGGATCAATATCCCGATGAATCCCAAGCATGATGAGCACCTGTTCTCATCTAGTGATCTCAATCACTACTCATGTTCTATAGAAATACCTATAATATGTATTTTGTCCATATCAATAACAATATTCATCACCTTAATCCAATAATATATGTAGGATTATGCTAGAAAAATAGTGGTTAAAAACACTTATTAGGACCTATCCTATATTCACACAACCTCAGTGGTCTTAGACCTACGATGAGTGGAATCACCATCAATCTATAACCACAACTTAGTAAAATAATATTTTCACATCCTTGATGATCAACATCTCCCATATCATACTAGAATATCTGGTACCACTCAAATACTTATACCATTTCAAGAAAAATCATCCAAATCAATTTCAAGCCTGAGGAATATGAATTCCCATCCAAATCGTCATCTTAATAACCCATACAAAACACCTCATAAAAAAAACCTAGCTTGTAGCCACACACAACCACCCTAAACTACCATAGAACAACGATTATGTACCCAGAAGACCACAACTAGTTATTTTTTTGGGAACTCTTGCAACCCAACCAATTACTATAAATTAAATGATGCAAAAACACATATATAAAAATGAAAATAACTTAGGAACTCTTACCTAGTAATGGTAGGATCCTGCACATTAAATACCACAAACTTATTTTTCTTCTGGAGAAAGAAATCCAAAAAGCAAGGAAAATTTCCTAAAATAGATATTTCAGAAAAAAATATAAATAAAGGTGTCAATAATAGGAAAAACATTCAAGGATGTCAAAAATTACCCACAAATACTCCCAAAAACCAATCATATGAAGATCTAATGGTGATCATAATAAATCCATCTATGGGAAGAGAGAAATGAGAGAGATGGAGAGAGTAAGTGACTGAAGAGTGAGGGTAGATACCCTACTAGGTGTGTCTCAAATGATACTCTCTCCTATTTAAAATAATTAAAATAATTAATTAAATAAATTTAATTTTAATGAAACATACTTGGTACCCATTAGGTACTTGGTCACTAGACATTAGGTATACAATACCTCACTGGGTACAAATACTTGGGCCATTTACCACCCAGTTCCCCCACAAGGCCTCCAGATCCTCTATTTATACAATCGATTAGTCAGTACTAGGTCACCAGGTACTTGATACTAGGTCATTAGGTACCCAAAACTTTGGCCAATTTTCTTATTCTGACCTCTGATCCATCTCCAATCCCTACAACACCTAAAGTGTGACCAATTACATGTGATCATGCAACTATTAGATCCAAATTACCTCAATTGAATACCCAGTTCATTACAATTTCGACCACATCATGTGTTAGAATGATGATGTTTTTTTCATACATTTTATAGATGAATTGATTATTTTTTACCTAGAGTTTCAAGAAATTCCAATCTTTCTTTTTTTATTGTTTAACTTGTGACACATTTTTGTAACTAAAATATCACTTTTTAATTGAAAAAATGAGCTTTTTAGAATTCCAAATACACCATGTGTTAGAATAATGTGTAGTTCATTATTTTATCTCACAAATGAATCTACAATAATTTTATTATAGTTTTATAAATGATATTTTAATATCAATTTTGATAACATAACACATGTTTTTAACAAAAATTTCACAATAAATTGGAAACACACATTTTTAGTTATTCCAAAATCATCGTATATCAGAATGATATTTGGTTCATTCCTATATTTTATAAAAGCAACTATGGTTATTTTCTCTATGTTTCATAAAAAATGATCTCGTTTGCTTGGTTTGGATAATGAAACATCTATTTTTTACTTACATGACACTTGAAATGAAAAAATGAATATTAGTTCACTCCAACCAAAAAATTTGTCATAATGATGATCTGTTTATTATTAGAGGTTATAAATGAATTGATGTTTATTTTCCTAGAATTTCATGATAAACCGAGCATATTTTCTGAAATTTGAAAATTTAATGCATGTTTTAGGTTATTCTGAATTCACCATGAATTTAAATTCCTTGAATTTTATTAATAAAATTCAAAAATTAGATAAGAAAAATAAATAAATAAATTTCATAAAAATATCACTTTTTGATGTTGTTAAACATTATGAGAGAATATAACCTAACTATTCACCCCTAAGAACATATATTTTAACATTAATGAATAATTTATCACCAGAATTTACATAGTACACAAAATATGTATACAAAGAAATGATAAATTAATTTGTTAGATAAAAATATATATATTAAAACATACACATATATTAGACACTTTAAAAGATATTTTTTTGGATGATAATATCCTTCATAAAATTATAAATGTAATAACCATAGTTATAACTGTTTAGGGATTTTTGAAATTTTAAAAAAATAAAAATTATAATAATTTTTATGAAATTTATTCCAATAATAAACAATTACTATATATATTCAAATATATTTCTATCTATAGTGTTCCATCAGTTTTTTATTTATGTTAATTTTCATTAAACCATTTACCATTAAAGACATTAGAACCACATTACCAAAGAAAACATGAAATTTAATACATATTATTAAAAATATAATGGAAATAATATATAAAATTTTGAAAATATATTATATTAATAATTAAAAAGGATGTAATGTGTGCCCTATTTTTTGGATATCCAAGAATTGGATCTATAAAATATACTGTCAGATTATATGGATTTATCATAATTAGTATCAAGCGATCCTTGGAAAAATAAATTACCATAAAATTCATCTAGTTATATATTTTTACCTTTTTATGGTAGTTATTAAAAATATATTTTCATTTATTTCCTTTTCTCAAAAAACATTTTAATCATATTTTTTTACTTATAATTTCATCTCTTTACTAGTGGAATTCTTCTAAAAAATAAATATATATACATAAACAGGTAAAAATATCCATAGATACACAATGGTTATATAAATATTTATAATAAAAAATTAAACCCTTATAATTTAATTAAAATAATACATCAATAATTATAACAAAGAATTATGATAATATATGTCATTTATATATTTAAAATCTCTTAACCAAATGTGTAAAAGAAATTCATTTATACTGGGAAATAAAATATATATATCATACATTATATCGTGTATGTATTATGTAAATATAAATTCCCAAGTATTTTAATCTTTGAAATGTGTATTTCAAGTTATTTTGTAGTCATTAACTTTTTTAGGGTCGATGGTGGTGTGAAATTAGGGTTAATAGTATGTTTTTATGATGAAATAATCAATCCATGTGATTTTCTTGACTTTGTCTTTCTTTACCCTTAAATAATTACATATGGTCATTTTTTAACTTTTTTATTCATCATAAAAGATATTGAATATATTATAAGTTTGAAATGACATTCTTATTTCTTATTATGTGAATTTGTATGAATGGTCAACCATTAATTTAAATTTCAATAGTTCGTTCAACCATTTGAATATAAATATCATGAATGGAAATGGGTAAGTCAAATTTTTTATTCATGAGGTTCCTAATAAAAAACTCTTAAATGATATGCTGGTAATGGTGTATTGTGAAGGGATCTTGAATATTTTATACCATACCTCTTAAAAATATACAATGTATGAGTGTCGATATTATAATTCATAATGAATTTCCCCAAGAAATATTTTAAAACAAGTAAATAATCAATGTTTATTTATTGGAAACATATTATAAAATGTTGGGAAATAAATGATTTTATACAATATGTAAGGCATATATAATAAAAAATCCCTTGAAACTTCATGTTTTTGAATCATATTGTAGGTTTCAATGCAGTTATTTATTTTCATTATCATTGTAAAGGTACATAATTTTTTTTTAAAATTTTTAAAGTTCACAAAGACATTTTGGTAATTCCACACTTGATTTGAAAATGGTCATTTTTTCCAAGTAAATGACTATAGAAAAATTTTATAATAGTTCTTTAAATCTTAGAATATGGTGTTTAAATTTTAAATTTTTTTATCATAAATAAATAGAATTTTTATTTTCTAAATTTTAAATAAATTAATAAATAAATAAATTGACATTTTTATGTTGTTTTTTTATTTTTTAATAAAATTATAATATATTATAAAACATAAATTAGGTAGAGAAATATTCAGTGTGGTATCTCTCAGTCCATGATGTTTCATTTAACACTAACATAATTTCATGCTAGGCTCCATGATTGACCTATACTCATTTTTTATATAGATATATGAGGTTAATCCTTTAATCATTCATTTCTCACACTGATTGAGATGGTGAATTTCAGAGGATGATAAAAAGGATAATGTGGTACCCTAAGGTATCTAATGTCCATGATAATCTTACTAATGTGTATTAATAATTAGTAATAATAATAATGATGGTTGATTGAGAATTTTGATTAAATTAATGATATATATTAGTGTGAATTTCTTCCCCATTTGACTTTTATTCCCAATCCTTACAATCCAATTTGATTGGTTCTTCAACTGGGAAGTCCATAAATACCAATGAATCATCACCAAGACCCTCAAATATGAATTTTATTACTTAAAACCTTAGGGTTTACATCATTATTTTTGGTGGTGGCTGATGAAACAAATAATAATGAGGAAGGAATCACCATTATTTGAAGGATTTTCATAGAGAGATAACTTTATATGGAATGATAAAACTTTAAGAAAAGGACTATATCTTGGTATATCTTAATAAAATTGGTTAGTTATGGTGGATTTATTGTTTTGGTTCAGTTCCTAGTGAGAATATAATCATTTCATTAAGTGATAATGGAAAGGATTGTGGTGTCAACTAAAGAAAACTGTGGAGGCCCAAGATCAGGTAAGGTGGTCGAAATGTTTACACTAGGAAAGAGAGAAGATTATGGATGGATCAAATAAAATGATATGGGGTTTCATGATTAAGTGATAAAGGGAGGAAATGAGTGTGGTGGTTTGATAAAGAGGAGATGCTGGCTTAGTTGGAATATTTATGAGCACAAAACAATACCATCCATGCATGATTAGAGAAATGAAACTGGTGAATGGTCGGTTGATGAAGTTTTTTAGTGGTGTGTGGTGAACTTTTTTAGGAAATACCATCATGTGGAGATAAATTTAAAAGGGTATTTTTTTAAAAAATTGAAATAGTTATTAGGGTTTTAAATAATTTTGAAAATGGTTTTCAAGAAATGTGAACCCTTTTCATGATTCCACTTTTTTCAAGAAGAGTAAACATAGTTCACAATTATCGTTAACTTAGAAGGAGGCATGAACCTCATTCATGCCTCCTATGTAAGAAATATACATGAGATGTGAATGTGATTCACAACTCCTATCTAGAAAAAAATATATAAGGGGAAGTGTCATATTTCCTTCATTCTCTTCCTTTGATTTTAAAGTAAAGATCCACTAGTTTGAAACCTATTTCTCAAATTATTATTTTCAGTATTAATGTAGGTAAGATTTATATATTTAAATTTAGGTTTTATTTAGTATTTTTATCTTATTTATCTATGTGTTTAGAATGTAAACAATATAGATTGTATGATTTAAATAATATTTATTTGGGTTATTTGAATCATTTTGAATGATTTAAAAAATTTAAATATAATTTTTAGATGATTTAAATTTTTATGAATTATTTATAAAATTTGTATCAATTATTTTATGTAAAAATAAATTATTTCAAAGAAGTAATTAATTATAAAATATAATATATCAATAGTTATAATAATTTTAGAATGATCATGAGTTAGATCAACCATTTTATATTTGGTTTTTCATTTTCATTTATAAATGTTAATAATTTGTTTTAATTCAATTTTTCATGATCTAAAAATCATTCATTTCTATTATATGGACCTGTGTGTCCATGATAAATTTGATGTATCATAATCCCATGGAACCCCTCACTTGTATGTGAGTACTATTGTAATAAATGTAGGTTCCAAATTACATGATGATGTTTTATATTGCATCTGTACATAAGGAATGAAGAGAAAAACTATTTTTTAGTTGATTTGATCAAACAATATAAATATTTACTCATGGGTTACAGTTGATTTATCATTTTCTTGATAAATCAAAATAAATCACAATCATTTTTCTATTTTAATGACACTTTTTAATTAATTATTAATTTGAATATTGTTAGAAAATTTAATAATAAATATAAAAAATAATTAAATTTAAATTTCATTTAAAAAATTTAATTAATTAAAAATCATAATACAAATATTATATTAAAATAAATCATTAAAAACATTTCAGGTATAAATATACGTTTTAAAAATAATTAAAAGAGTAATTTAAATGTTTTTTAAAAAATATTTTGAAAATGAAATTTATCTTATTTATAAATTTACAGATTAAATGATAGTTTTTTTAAATTTAAATAAATATAGTATTCTAATTTTTTATTAAAGTAAATAACACAATATATTTTTCACAGCTACTAAAGGATTTTGTGACTGCCAAATGCTTTCATGACCACCATATACATTCTCAATTACTAAAGGCTTTCATGACCGCCAAAGGCTTTTGTGACTACTAAAGTCTTTCACGACTACCACCTACGCCTTTCACTATCATTCACACCAATCATCGTTATTATCACAGGAGGTTTCTCCTAGTCCCTCACTAATCACCTGATTATCATCACCCACACCCTCTTGTCTCACATACTATCACCCATGTTGTGAATGTTTTAAAAATTAATGATGAATATTTTTTAAAAGTTTTAAAACAATTTTAGCTATAAAAAACTTATTCTAAATTTTCTTTATGTAATAATATTTTTTAATACATCATAAAATTAAATATTATTCTAACATTAATGAAATGATAATTTTTTAAAAATATTTTTCATTGATGATTCTATATAAATATTTATAATGTGTTATGAAATTTTATTTATAGACAATCATGTATGCATCCATATATTCAATAGATAAGTAATTTATAAAGATGAAGGTCTTAACTATAGTTTATCATTTAAGTGAGTTGTTAATCATCATGATTGTGTAACATTAAAAAAAGTTTGTATGGGGATTCACAGTCTCTTAAAAACTAAGGGTTAATTAAGTAATAACATTAGTCACATATCAACATATTCAATATATTGATCACCTATGGAACATTTTCTATCCTTCGATGATAAGAATTAGGTGGAAGCATCATATTTATTCAATAAATAATGTAATCATGGTTTAATGGAATTATATGTGATTTTTTTTTCATTGATGAGTTGTAACCTACTACTATAGAACCATCATATGGGAGATCTATTGATGTTGTTCAATTAAAAAATTATTATTCAATGTATTGTCATTTGAATCTGGTATGAGATATAAAAAATATAAATATCATGAGGTGTAAAATATCAAATTATGTTATTTAAGAACATAGTGATGAGAATTTCAATGGAAATGTGAGATGCTTCCCTATCGATAATTCAGATTCAATGAATGGGAATTTATCTTACGAGGAAGTATATGATGAAGCGATAGGAAATTAGGCAGTTGAGGAATATGTGGTCAATAAAACTTATGAGGTTTCCTTATCAGGTTTCTAAGAACCAGAACTTTTTTATCATCCAATGTTATTAACTTATATATTAGAGGTAATTTCACATGCACAAATATTTTATTGGGTTGTTATTACACCAAGTATTGAATTATAAGGTGTTGTATGTAACACATATACCTAAACTTGTGACACATGACATTTTGGGAGAGAGTTTGAAAGTAAAAGTGCACTAAAAAATTATTTGAGGAATACCACATCAATTTAAATTTTTTTTCATGGTTGATTAGTAAAAAATGGGTAAATACATCATTTAGAGTGAAAAATATGGGCAATATGATACAGATTTTTCATGTTATGGGGTATCTAAGTTGGAATGCCTACATACTTGTGTGTTCCCAAACCTATTACATGATCATTCTTCACTAGATTCAAAATTTATATCGACTATTATTATCTAGATGATTTGAACATTTTATGATATTCTTGTGTCTCTCATATATGAGAAGATACAATAATGTTTCAAATATAAAATATTTATAACTAGGCTTGGATGGTAAAGAAAAAGGAAATTGCTAAAAGTGTATAGTGATTTGGATTGATCATATATGTTTATTCCATAGTTAATGGGATTGTTTCCTATAAATAATAAAATCATTTAAAATCTTGACACCATTTAGATTGTTTCATAGGGTAATTAGGTAGATCAACAGTAAGTGAAGTTCAATATGCCATTTTGGGTATTCAGGAAATCTATAACTATATTTACATCATGTAAAAAGTCTATTTTAGTATATGGAACATTTATTTATGGAAATTATACAAATATACTAACTATTTTTCCCTTATAGTATACTAATCATACTCTTTTCCTACTTGAATTCACCATTGTTAACAAGAAGGAATTTTAATGATGGAGTTGTTTCTTGGCATGTATACTTACCCATGCTATCCAAATTCAAAGTTTGTTATAGATATCTGATCACCATGGAGTAATTTTAGAGGCCATTAAAAGTGATAGAATTTCATGATGATAACTTAATTATTATTATCAATATTTTATCAAAAATATTTCCAGTAATATCCATATTTATTTGAAAGATAAAGCACTAAAAAATGTGGTCATAAAGTAGGGTATGTTTTCTTTAACTTTAATATATTTTTATATTTTTTACTGTATTTCAAAATAAATTAATGATGATTTTTTGGAACATATGATTTATTATAGGCAATCTTTGATGAGTGTATTAAAGGAATTCGAAGGGACAATCCGGATGTGTACGATTAGATGATAAGGATTTTGAAAGAGAAATAGTCAATGACACATGATTTTGGCATGATATATGAACATATGACCACAAATAATATAGAGTTCATAAATGGGGTCTTAAAGTGTGTTTTTAAACAATAAATCATTGTCTTATTTCAAGATAAATATTTTCAATGTGTAATGTACTTTTTTGAATGATCCCAATATGCATATTAGATGATGCAATAATGGATTCAATTTGGTAAAAAAATTCAAAAGTGATATTGAAAATATTTTACAAGACATGTCATCATTTCTTTTTTGAAGTTAAAAAGGGTAAGGGAACTAATTTTAGGTAACAAAGTATCACAACTCATTCATAGGAAATAATGGTTGTGTTTTGGTCATCTTACTGGAACACAAGTACTAGGATTATGGTTATTTCTAAGAATTGAAGCATCCCAATTCACATGACATTATAGATTATATATGAATTGAAATATCTTGGGAACTATATGTTGATATATTATATCACCTGAGAACTCTGATTAACTTTTATAGTACACCATGGATGCTTGTTGGTGATTTTTATCATTTTACCTTGTCTTCTATTCAATCGACTGTGGTCTAAAATATTAATTGTTTTCACCCCTAGGGAAGGCCAAAGTCTAATAATATTAAAAATAATATAGAACAATATCAGGAGTATGGAGTGGGACTATGATGCTAAATATTTGACATAGAAGGTCAAAATCGTAAAATATATTCCAATGTGGTAGGAAGGAGCTCCAATTCTCATTATTGTTAATCATTTTTATGTATTTTAACTATACGTTATATATATGTTTTATTATATTATTTCTTGTATCATATTTAATGATGAATACTAATTGTATACCTCATTTTTATACTTATATTTCATAAAAAATATTTTCTAAAATGTATTACATTAAGTATAAATAGTAATGAATATATTATCTTTAAATATGGTAGATATTACTTTTCTCACTATCCAAAAGATTCATGTTTCAAGTGTTGTCTTGTTCCACATTTGAGTGTACATAGGTCACAAAAATTCCATCACATTTCTCCCCCTATTGTGATAATTACATATATATGATGTGCATGTTTCTATAGTGTAGAGATGTGCGACTTCATGTTTTTTGATCACCATCTTATCACATCATTTGTAGAGAGATAAAGCCTAGAGACGCATAATTTCTATCTACCAAGGGAGAGATGAACTTTAATCTCAAGGATGTTTCCATTATATTAGACATACCTATTAAGGGTGTGTCTATGACATGCCATGTAATTGGTGATTGTTTTAATATGGTATAGATACTATTAGGAGTAGAGGTTCATCATGATGTCAGGTTTATTGTCAGAAGACGTTTATGCATGCCATGGACACACAAACACTTCATAAATCTATAAGATGACATTAAAAAGATCATTATCATGATACTATCACATGAATACATTCTATGAATTATTTATGGAATTATCTTTTTTTGATCATTCTATGACATTCATCCATTTAATTTATTTAACTTTACTTGAGTACCTCGACCAGACTATGAGATATAGTTGGGGGTCTGAAAATATTGCTGATACATACAAATTGCTATAAAGTTCATTTCAAATATATATTATACAAATTATATAATGTGTTATACTTATTCATATTTGTGTATACGAGCGTATCCCTCACTTAGCTCCACATATCTACATGTCATTACCTAAGGATATTATGTGAGACTATTTGTAATAATAGTGATATGTTTATCTATCCTTAATATGTGAAATTTAAATATATTAATTTATTTTATAAAACTATAACTATAATAATACCATCTATAAGTGAAGTTTTATATCACGTGCTCCTCGTGTTCACCCTAAGAGGGAGGGAAGCTGAATTAGGGTGAATTAAAAATTATTTTTATCATTGAACCAGATTAGATGTTGTTTTTACATTGGAAAATACAACTTGAATATATCTTATATAAAATATCAAATGAAGAAATAGAAAATACCATGAACACATGAATTTTAATTGATTCATATAAAAATTTTTATATCCAATAATCACATATCCATGACATTTTGATATAAAAATTAACCACTACTTCACTAGTATGTGATTATAAGCTCTCGTATAAACTCACTAATCATATAAGGCCTACAACCTCATCCTTTTATCCAATCAATACTTTATAGTGGACTAAAAATTTTATAGTTAACATATAGGTAAATCTAATAAAAATTCAATCAAAATAATAAACATAAAATAGGAAGGGTGTTTTCTATTATTCTTTGTTCTTCAATTCCAAATCTTCAATGATATGTAAAATAATTCTACCTTTTATCCTAATCATTGATATAACTAAGGATGGGGACAATTCACCTTTCAATTCCAGGTATTTATTGAACTTCATTGATAACTATCTCTATTTTATTATCTTAAATATCCCTCTATTATTTTCTTGTGTTTGATGCATATTTCTTTACAAAAAAGATCATTTATATCTAGATAATGTTTAAATTTGAAAATTGAAATTCAAAAAATAAGTTTAAACTTTTTTTGATTAAAATCCATCAATATAATCAAATCATAGTAGACCTACCAATTTTTTAATAGGTATTTATTGGTATCTCAAATAACCACAACCCCATTATGAAATAGCTATATAATAATTTCTATTTACACACTCCAAATTCTAGAAATCAGCGTGAAAAATAATATTTTGAGACATAACAGATCTGTTTCTCCTTAAACATACTTTAACCACTAATTAAGTTGTGATGTGATATAAACCTTCAATACCGGAACTATGTTCTAGTTTTAGACACCATAAATATTTTAAAATCATTTTCCTGTAGGATTTCCATAGATTTCAGTCATGATGCATTCTTAGCCTCTTTATGGAACAATATTATATTCATAGTGTAGTGATCCAATAAACAATATCACAGTAAACATACTTGCATTATGTCTTAATGAACAATTTATTCCACATTTTGGGAATTAGATCTCAAAACATACCAATATATACTCACGAATTATATGTGGTGTGACTATTGTGTCACAATGTGTAAATTGGAACTCTAATACTACTGAATTTCTCCCAAAAAACCTTCATGGAATGAACTATTATGTCTTGATGTGTAACACTAAACATCATATTTGTAAAATTAAGATATCATATGTCAACACCCTGATACATTGTACACACAAACCCCTATTGATAAATTATCCATATTTCTTATCCTTAATCCATAACACGCCCACAACATTCATAACATGAGTTATTATATAATACTCTTACGATTCACCTAATGAATCTTATACAAATTTTAGTACTTTTTTAATTTTTTAGGATCCAACTCTATTCGTTCCCTGATTCATGAGGTCACAACATGATATTTACTATTATTACTACATATGAAATCTCCTCTAGTCATATGAACTCAACTCCAAATCAACACTAAAAAATTCAAGTTCCTTCACATGGCTTAAAAATAACTTTTAATTGAAAAAATACAATATTTTAACCTATGGTTATAAAAAATATCCCTATTTGGATTTGGTTTTCAGCCATAATATATGTTTTTAAAACATCATAAAATATATTTTTCAAGAATTAACATGATTCCTCATAATTCAACCCTTCAGTACCATCGATAGTAATTCTCTATATCCAAATTATATATTCTTCATATTCATATATTTATCACCCATTGATAGTAAAATTCAAATTGAAATTTTTTCTAGATATGACTAGTTCAACAATTCAGTATGCCAAACTACAAAAATGGTAGTTAACAAATTCTATAAGACTAAGTGAGTAAAATATTGTTATAGGAAATAATAAAGATAGTTAAAAACTCTTATAGTGTCTAAATTTCATTTGATCAACCACATTCTGTTACAAATTCCAATGGATAATATCCTCCCTTATCTTCTTTCACTTATTAATTATAAATACCTTCAAGTAATGATAATATCCAAATATATAATTTAATAAAATGGGAAGAGGGGTTATCCAAACCTCTTTATTTTTAAGGAATTGGTTGAAGTCCAAGGATTAAATGGTTCTTCTAAAAAACATGTGAAACTAATGGTTTGATTAATATATCTACTACTTTATTTTGGGTTTCAAAAAAATAAATCTTCATAATGTTTTTCTCTACCTTATTTTTTATGAAATAAAAAAAGGCCTCAGTGTTTTATGTGGGATATTGTTGTATTAGATACTTTATTAATTAGATGAAACTTTTTTTCACACTGAATCATATTTATCCATTTCACCATTTATTCAATTTCTTCTAACTTATACTCCATCTATATAATCTATTTACCTGACTTGGATATTGAAATATACTCTAATTACATTTTACTAAAAAAATCATGTTCCATAATAACCCATCTAAAAAAAATTCTTATAATATAAAATTCTCTACCACTTATGGTTTTTCTTTTCCCAATGTCACAATTATAATAAAAATATGAATAATCTTTGAAATAAAAATATTTTCCATTACTGAACTATAAACCATGATATTTTTTTCTTTGAATATACCTCATTATTCTATTCACTATTAGGAGGTGTTCCTTTTTAGGAAAACTCTAGAAATGCATTGTTAAGAATGTAACATAGAGAATTCATAGTCTGGTAGCAGTGTCATAAATTAATAACCCAATGATTTTTATATATCATGTTGATTCTATTACCTCACTGTCATTATTATTTCTAAATTTAGCTCCAACTACTATCAGATTTTAAAATGTCTTGCACTCTTCTATTCTAAATTTATTTACCATTTTCACTTTTTATTGTATAAATATGGAATACATCTTCATATTATAATCATCAATAAATAAGATGAATTAATTTTCACTATATAATCTAACCTAACCTATTATATACATACATTAGTGAATAAATAATTCATCAAAATTGATTATATTTGCTTCTTAGGATGATAAAAATTTCTTACCATCTTTCCTCTCTAGTAAGTTTGAAAAGTTGTGTCTTCTTTTCTCTTCAACAAAGGAATATCAAAAACCACCTTAAACCTCAATAAAATTTCCATTATCTATTGATAAATATGGATAAGTAATAGGTTTCATAAACTATTTTCTTCTTATACTTTTATAAGTCACGTATTCTATTTTATATCTACCTGATATAGATTTTCATTTTTACTTTAACCTTTCATAAGAAAATTACCAGTCTTTCCTTTGATGCTATATCATTTCCGATTGAATGTGGCTTCCAAACCTGATTCTAAAACCTAAATAAGACTAAATAAGTTGTAATGAATACCCAAAAAATAATATACATTGGTATTCCTCAATTCACCACCAACCAATTGGGCCTCTATAATATACTTAATCTTTAATTATCCATCATTTATAAAACATATAGTTCGACTAAATTTTCTATTCACATTATTAAAAAAATCATATTACCTATCATATGAGATAAACACACATAGTGTGGAATCTAGGTTGTACTATTATTTGATTCATTAAAGGAAATTTCAACATAAATTTCCTATATCAATATTCGTTCTTTACTTGAAAGAAATTCAAAAAATGGGTTGAGAAAAGTATTGATATCTTCTCTTTTTATTTATCATAATCCATCAGATCAAATTTGTTAACTTTAAGTGGATAAAACCTATTTTTAAAAGGGATTCAATTATAATGTATTGAATCAATTTTTATTTTACTTTCATGGGAAGATCCACCTCTTATCTTCTTTCAATCTACTACATTGTTCCCATAGTTTGAGGAATTAAAATAGAAACCATGGAATATTTCTATTCTCATATGAAGAGTATGATCCAACCAGCTTTTATTGAATTCAAATACCTTCCCCTATTAAATATATATTTGTGTTTCTACATAATTTGACATTATGTGGCCAATAAAACCACAACATTTACACTTCATTAATAGTAATATCCATTTACTACCATTTCTCCATAAACACCCTACTTTTTAATACTTCTTTGGTTATCGATAATTTCTCAATGGTTGAAAAATTTATCCTTTATTCTATTTCCCTATACTCTTCATACTTTTATTCTTTTCCTTAGATGCTTTACCACTATAAATAAGTAAAACTTTACCCATAAAACTTTGTCTTTGATCAGTCATAATTTCTTCCAAAGTTTTTATGCCTTAATTTTACCATTTTTTAAAAACAAAATTTAAAAATTTCCCAAATTGAAGATTTTTATTTGAACCATTTATTTTAATATATGATTTAATATTTTTTTTTCAAAGATAAAACTTCCTTCTCACATGTATTTTTTTTTGACATTATCCTTAATATAAATATACATATAATAAATGATATTTGTATTTTATTCGATATTTGATTTATTATTCATAGCTTCTTTAGATGTCACATGATTCTTATCACATTCTTATGTTACATTTATAATATGATAAACTTTTATTTCAAGTTTATTAATATAAATTGAATACTCCATTAACATGCCTCCAATTTTTCTATTCTTACTTATATATAGATTGAGATCCTTAAAAATCCCTTCCAACTCAATTTTGAGGTTTATAAATTCTTATGGATCGTCATTTAATTCTTCAAATATATTTTTTTATTTTTATTTTGATTCCATCATAGTATCTTCAACATATAGGATAATATTTTTCACTATTCCTTCTAATGGATCTTTCTGAGGGGTTTTATTTAATATTGTAATAATTATTGGTGTGAAAAAACCTAAAAATAGATTGACCCAACTTCAAGAAATCAAACAAGTAAATTATCTAAAAGTAGAGTACCTAATATTCAATCATTGTATTAGCTTACATATTAATCCTTTAAATGGGAATGATTTATTAATATCACTTAAACTAAAAAAATGTATGCTTCCTTCCATCACGTGAATTTATTGGATGGAGGATCCTTGATCATATCAAGAGGATACCTGAATTCTATAGGTGTTATAATACCTTCACTAAGAAATGATAAACAATACTTTAATAAGGAAACAAGTTTTACAAAATTTACATGAAAGAGATGAAAAAAAATCCATAGAATAAACATGATTAGTACACACACACACCCATAAAAGGGATCATATATATCGTATAGATTAATCATGATGTAACACATCACATGAATTATAGTCTATTTAGGTGTAGTATTCAATCAAAATTTCAATGTATAAATGAAAAGTTTAAATTAAAAAAATATTTGGTTCTAAACTGATAAAATAACATTTAGTATAACCATTTCATCGCATGAAAATTTTTATATTTACGTATTATGCATATTTAATAATATATATATATATATTATTCATTCACCATAAATATAATAATTAAATTTACACTATATATAACATCATATATTTCATATATATATACTTCATGCATCATACCCATGTGTACATGCATCTTATGCATGCCTATTTTTTGTACACACCCTACAATATCCCCCTTGAACTGAAATTTCATAAGTTTTTCATACAAATATTTACAACTCTTTATGAATCCATCCAAAACAATTTAGATATAGTTTCATCAAGCTCTATTTATTTAAAAATAAACAGTTTTTCCAAAAGAATTACCTTATCAAAGGGTCAAAATGTGTGACCTTTTGGACCTTAGTATTATTGAAAAAAATTAAACTCTTGTTTCATATATGTAATAACATTGTGGCCTATAGAAAACCATTAGTGCTACTCAATCTACCAAGGGGTTTAGTGTGATCTATATTCAATATAACTATATCTCTATAAAGGATTTTCCACCATAATATGTATCATATAAATCATATATATACCTATATAATCTCTTTTTCGATGATATAGAGTGAAAAATAGACATGGGACACATTAATATAGTATAACCAACTCATATTTTCTTTATTCTATAAAAAAGACTAATCAAGTCGATGAATACATCACATGTCATTCATCTCATAGATGAGTAATTATCATGACCCTCATCTAAGTAGTTGAACACATCATATTAAAATCAACTAATCATGATCATGAATTTCCTTAGACTAATTGAATGAAGGGAAAAATGTTTTTCTTATCATACAACTGGTCAAATCCCATATTTTTTGTGCTCTAACCAATGACATGATTATGAATACACTGAACCACCATCGTATTGGCTAAGATATTTTAAAACTTGTTCATGTAGGGTATCAAAGTATTCAGGTTATCATGTTAGGTATATTTCCAACCTTAGGTAAGAATTGTTTATAATATTTATACAACCCTAGGTTTACCATTGATTATATGAAATTCCATGAGATATACTTTAACAGGTTAATATAAGAAATAAGTCTTTACTTATTCCTTCATAAATCCATTATTTATTCCTTATATACAATTTTTTTTAATGAGTACAAAAAATATTCAATATAAAATTTACCTATCATTAAAACCCATAATATTCCTTAATGATCATCAGTTAGGGACAAAAAAAAGTCTAACTTTAAAGAGATATTATCATTTGACTGTTTATGTAAAATAAATTGGAACATAGATGAATGAATGATAAATGGATATTTCATTTATTATAATGACATAAGATATTTACAACAATTACAAACAATCTCTCTTGTGTCTTATACCCAGAGATTCTACATGGCCCTCATATTGTTTTTTAGTAATAGTTTGTTCAATAGATCTGCTACAATCTCCTTTGTATCCATCCAATAGATCTTTATATCACACCACTCAATGATTTCCCCTATGAGATGGTAATTTTTAAGGATTTTTTTGATCCTTTGAAGATAATGGGGTTCTATATCATGAGAAACAACTATTTTATTATCACAATATTGCTTTATTTTCCCCTCAATTCACTACTAGAAAACGAGGCTATAGCCATGGTTTTAAACAAAACCGTGGCTATAGGTTTTAATTTCAAAGGCTATAGCCACGGTTTAGTGAAACTGTGGCTATATGTTTTTTTTCTAAATCTATAGCCACAGTTTCACCTGAACTGTGGCTATAGGGCCTTTTTCAAAGGGTTATAGCCATAGTTTGGGTGAAACCATGACTATATGGTCATTTTCAAAGGGTTATAGCCACAGTTTTGTTAAACCGTGGCTATAGGTTTGGTCCATATCCACGGTTATGGTAAAACCGTGGCTATAGATCTTCCGCCCATGCGCGGGAAAGAAATTAACCCGCGAAAAAATGGCGGGAAGGTTTATAGCCGCAGTTTACATGCTATAGACATAGTTTTTAATAATATTTTTAACAATATATATATATATCCGCAAAGATGTATGTGGAGTAGTGGAACAGTGGTTGGTCTACATAGCGAAGGTACACAGATCGAATCTCAATGGGAGAAAATTAATTTTGGGCTATAGCCATGGTTTTATTGGGCTATAGCCACAGTTATAAACCATGGCTATACCCCTGTTGCCATGGGGGACAACCGTGGCTATAGCCCAACTTCCACGGTGGATAGATATGGGGTTTATAGGCACGTTTAGTGAAACTGTGGAAATAGGTCTATAGCCATGGTTTAAAACCGTGGCTATAACTTTTAGCTATAACCATGCCAATAGGTTCCACGGCTAGCTAGAACCGTGGCTATAGGTTATAGCCACGGTTTTAACCCTTATAGCCATGGTTTTTTACTGTGGCTATAGCCCAATTTTCTAGTAGTGATTCTAGGAACAACTCTATATTCAATAATGAAATTCTTGAACTAAATATCTTTATTCACACCGTTAGATGAAATTATATACTCTATATCTATTAACAAGTTTTCTATAGTTTATTTATTAGAACTATTAAAACTAATAGATCCACCATTTGGAAAAACATAAATCTATTTTGAGATATTAGATTATATTTATTGGATTAGAAACTAACATATATGCGACCCTTTATAAAAATTTCATCCTCCCCTCTAAAGAGAATTGACATATCCTTATACCTTGTTAAGCACTTACTAATTCTCTTCATAATAATCTAGTGACCCTCACTAGAATTGGATTTGTATCTAAATGTTATGGTTAAAACATAACATACATTGGTAAAAGTACATAATATGCCCTACAAGATGTATCCTATAAAGGATGCACAAGGAATATTATCCATCCTTTCTAACGCATTTAAGGGATCTTGAACCTTCCTAAGATTTGGGCTATGTAGTACTAGTAAAGACTTCTTTTTAAAGTTATCTATGCTAAAATAATTTATCAAATTAACAATATAAGTGTTTTGACTTAGTCCAAGATACCTTTAAATTATATATCTATAGATCCTTATACCTGGTATGTAGGTAGCTTCACTCATTTCTTTCATTGAGATAATTTACCTACACACACCTTCACCTAATTAAGTTTCAAGATATCATTTTTGATAAGGTTCATGTCATCAACATATAATATTAGAAATACTACTAAATTCTCTCTAACCCACTTGTATACAGATAAATCATCCATGATTTTTATGAAACTAAAATCTTTTATAACATCATCAAACAGGATATTATAACTATTAGAAGCTTACTTATGTCTGTAAATAAATATTTGAAACTTGCATACCTTATTAGACTCATTTGGCACTTTAATACCATCATGTTGTTTCATATACACATCCTCAACTTAATTACCATTAAGAAAATTGGATTTTACATCCATATGATACACCTCATAATAATTATAATCTATTATATCTAGAAATATCTGAATGGACTTTAACATCAAAATTGAAAAAAGGTTTCTTCATAATCAATATGAGGAATTTTTTAACCCTTTTCCATTGGACATGATTTATTAGTATACACTCTACCATCGATTTATGTTTTATAAGAGAATATATACTTAAAACCTATGGGTTTAACTGGTTTAGGTGTATCTAATAAGTTCTAAAATTGGTTAGTGTAATAGATTTCATTTCAGATTCCATGGATTTTAACCATTTATTAAAATTAAAACTCTCAATATACTCATGGTAGGAAGTAGGTTACTCTCCTATGAATATTACTTTCTCATTATTATCCATGAGAAATCCATATCTCTATGGTTCTTGATGAATTCTATCATCACTTAGAAGTTGTTTTGTAACTCATGTCAGTTCTTCTTCTATAACTCTTTATTGAATCAGCTCAACTTTCATCTTAGGAACACTTCATATTTGTTGGTATTGAACTTATCTAAGTCAATTTTACTCTCACTAATACCTCAAATTATTCGTTCATTAAAAAGTAATATATGAAATTATTCCACAAAAACTTTGTGTTCAGTGGGATTATAGAAATAATATCCCCTTGTTTCCCTAGGATAACCAAAAAACAAGAACATGTCAAATTTTTGTTAAGTTTGTCGGAATACAATTATCATAAAAATTATTTCCAACCCTAAATCCTCACAAAAGGTAAAGAAGGATGTTTCCTATACCATATCTCATATGAAGTCTTTATGACTACTTTATATGGAATAGAATTTAGTAATAATGTAGCATTATCAAGAGAATAACCACAAAATTAAATGAGAAGGTAAAAAAACTAATCAATGAGACACACCATTCCATTATGGTGTTCTAGGTGGAGTGATTTTTGAAATAATTCCACAATATCTTAGATTATTTATGAATCCTTATCTTAAGTATTCACCACCCTGATCTGATCGTAGAATCTAAATTCCCTTTCCTAGTTAATTATATATATTATTGTGAAAATATTTGAACTTTTCAAAAGTTTCATACTTGTGTTTCATTGGAAAAACATATTCATATTGACTAAAATTGTTAGTAAATGTAATGATGTATGTAAAACCACCAATTTATTGTGTACCCATTAGTCCATAAACATCAATCTATATGAGATTAAATAGTCTACTAGTCTATTCACGTTTTCTCCCAAAAGGTTCCTTAGTTATTGTTCCTAGTAAAAAATATTTGTATGTATCAAAATATTCCTAATTTAATGAGTCCAAAAATCCATATATATAGATACTTTGAATGATTTTATCATTTATATGTCTATGGAAACAAAGAAAAATTTAGGTGGGATTATAATCGACAAAGAACTTCTTATTCTGAATGTTATAAATATTATATCCATATCTATAATATATAAACCATTAATTATATCCACAATACCATAAAAAATTTCATTCTTATATACATAAATACTCTTATTATTAATAATGAATGAAAATCCCATCTTGTTAAAATGAGACACATAAATCAAATTCTTGTTTTTAAGGGGAATATAATAATAGTTTTTCAATTACTGGACTAATCCACTTGGTAGAATTAGATCGTAAGTGTCAGATTCTAGTGAAACAAAATTTTCTCTATTTCTGTAATTAAAATATACTTTATCCATGATAAATTACATTTTATCACTAAGTATTTATTTGATAGAACAAATTTTAGATGCTCACCCTATATCTAATACCCATGAGTAAGATATGGTGGGATTGATCTCTATGACACTCACATTTATATGATCAAAATGTTTCCCCTTAAGAAAAATTCTCAATCTTAGAAACCAATATTTAATTGTTTTATAAGCTATACCTATTATTGATTTCAGAATTATTATTATTAATAATTATTCCATAATCTATAATAAAGACATATTAGTGGGAGATAATCATTTATTATTTATTTTCATTAAATAATTAAAACTAAACTTCTCCCTTAAAAACATTCACCCCAAATATCATATCCATTTCGTGATACATGATACATATTTAACTAAGTAATGAGTCATCTAGGTAATTAAACTATACACTTAATTATTTAGTTATGGAATCATTATAATCACAAAAAATTGTGATCTTGGATAGTTAAATAGAACACAATTTATCCAATTCCATCATATAGATTTACGAAACTCTATTCTTATGGTATCCTTCTTAAGGGTTTCCCAACTAAGTGTTACCAAAATTAAATTATAAAAATGGAATAAAAAAGGAAATATAGAGTCACATTGATAGGGTAGAACTTACCTATGTATGATGTTGCATTGTCTATAATTTACTTTACATACACAAGATAATTTAGTTGAACTCTTATAGGGAATAACCTACCTGGTTGAATGATTGAGGTATTGAAGTCAGCCTCTTTGGAATTAATCTCACACTTAGTATTTAAGGGGATTTAAAGTCTCACCAATTTAATATACATAATTTATATTAAATTCATAACTAGTATATCTTAAGTAATATTTATCTTCTCATGTTTTATTTTTTTTATGTTTGAATGATTCTATCATTTTAGTTTTAGAATCCCTATCACAAGAACCAAATTAATTTGTTCAAACCAAATTAATGTTTAACTCTTTATACAACCCAAAAGATTGTGTTACTCACCCAAAAAATAATAAAAAAATATTCATACAAATCCAATTCATAATATAAATAAGGTACATGAAAAATTCTTAGAAGTAAATAATGTTATATGAGATTGAAAAACTCTATATGAGTAAGCCCAAAGTGACATATAACCAAACCTATTCAAATTTCTAGACAAGGCATAAATTTATAGGATGTTATGTCATCCTAACCCAAGTCCCTATACCTAGGGAGACCTTAATCCTAATAGAATACAATTATTGATAATTATAACACCTAATAGGCACAAAATATATTAAATAACTATTTTTAATGTCATAAATTCAAAAAAAAATGGAGGTCAAGGTAGATGGAGACTAAATTTTATGGAGGCATACCTAACATGTAATAAAAACCTATAAATCCTTGAAGTATTTTAACTGTTACACATAAACCATACAAAATATTAACACTTCCTAAGTAATTTACTAAACATGAATATCAAAGGAATTTAACAACCAAAATAAAAATTTTATTTATTTTTCAAAACATGAGATAAAAATTGATGAATGTTTCATAAATAAATTCTAATTATAAAGATTTTATAAATAAAAATAATATAAACATATTCATTATAATGTTAACTCTTTTATATTTTATATTTTATGGAAATTATATGACACTTTATTAAATATAAATATTTTATTATTAAATTTCTCATGTATAAAAATTTTATATAATCTAAATATCATATATTTTTTGTAATTTTAAAATACGTTGTAAATTACCCCTTATAATTTCATGTAAAACTTTTTATTTCTAGATCACAAGGAATGAAATATAATTTTGATAAAAATATTTTTACTATTTATAATTAATATATGGTAAAAATGTTTAATAAAAATTTAAATTAATTAATTGTAAACCATTTATAATTAATTAATTAATAAGTGTATTATAAATTAAATATTCCAAAATTATATTTTATCATGATTCAAAAACAGTTTATAAACTATTAAAATAAATTAATTATTTATAAACAAAATCTAATTTTTTTTTCAGTTCACCCTTACACAAAATCCCTATTCTGGATAAGTTTAATATCCCATTACCATTACATAGAAACTTTTTATAATGGTAATTCTACTACTACCTTTATATAGGTCATCTGAATCCCTTTTCATAAATGTAATTAAGTGTTTACCTTTATGTAACTCATCTTCCTAATGGTAACTAAGAAACTACAATTACACATCTCATCTCTATAAATATAAGTGGAAAACTACCTTTGTGTAGAGAATTTACACAATGGTATGTCACATATTACCTTTACATTGAATATTTATATAATGTTAAGAATCAAACTAACGTTATGTGAAACCATAGTGTACATGTAAATCACATGGTTACTTTTACATAGAATCAAACTAACTTTATGTGAAACCTTAGTGTACAGGTAAATATTAATTTAACTTTAAAGGGTATTCTATGTTCGATGGTGTACCCGACATGCAACAATGGGTTTCTCCAAAATCTTATGTTGCACACAATGCTGAGTCATACTGAATATTATTTTAACTGGTAGTTAACACCTAGTTGTTGTACTGGGGAGAATGAAAATAACTAAATATATTATGATTAAAAATTTTCTTTGAATGTTTTTAAATTTATCAAATAAATTTAAGAGGCTTAAAATGATAATGAATCCAATTTTATGCATAAAACACTCTAATAATTTTAAAAGGTTGGTTTACCACCTTTTGATGGCGAACCTTTTAAATTTTTTTGTCACTTTTATATGTGAAATTTGAAAAAATAAACTTTTTATTTATAAGTGGGACATATAAATTTACTTTTGTTAAATTTTTGTTATTTTGTTGACAAAGATCATTTTTTTAATGAATAGTGAAAAATACTGCCTTTTAAGTCAAAAACTGTTTTTTCATCTTATTTATTTTTATAGTAACATTGTACTTTTAATTAGATTTAATGTGTATTTGGATTATATTTTTATCATTTAATCTAATTTTGGTCATTGTAAGTAATTTCAATTTTAAATATTGGATATAAACACATGTCAATATTTTGGTAGTTTTTATTTCTTAAAAACAAGATTTTTGGTTTTGACAATTAGAATTAATTTTAAATTAATTTATGCAAGTTATGTGTTTTGAATTTGGAAAAATAGATTCCATATTTTTAATCATGAGGTCCAAATTGTGTAAATAGGTACCTTTTATTTTTATACATTATGAATAGTAACTTTAGTAAATATTTTATTTACCATCGTTAAAGGGTAAATCTGGTAAATAAAGATAAAAAATAATGTTATAATAATATTAAATTACCCTAAAATGTGTCCTAATACTATTATATGAGATATTTACAAGCATTTTCATCCTTGGGTCAATTTTGGGACTCCATGGATCCACTTAGATGTGAAAATGACATTTAATTACTTTTAATTTAAAGATAAGGAAAATATAACCTAAACATGTATGTTTTAGTAAAGAAAATTTTATATGGGGTTTTATAAGTGATATTTTAGACTATAAATAGCAATTATAAAGATAAAAATATTTCCTACATCATGGTATTTTATTTATAATTTTTAGAGATTAAATAAATAAATTTATTTATGACACAATGGTGATGTAGTGATTACCTTATTATTGATTGATTTAAATAAATGAGATTATAAATATTAAAATAAATTTATTTTGTAACTTTTTATGCAATAAACTAATTTTATGGATGAATATTAATTGTTATCTTTGAATTAATGAAGTTTTTGTTGAATTAATCAAGTTTTTATAGTTTTTTAAAAAGTAATAATATGAATAGTATAAAAATTGACATAAATGAGTTTTTAAAAACCAAATCTATTTTATTAAATGATATAATAGTCCTAAAAATCTAATATTCTACCAAATGACATAGATAATGTTGTAAATGTCATTAATGAACCACTTGAGGTTCTATTAGCATTTTACAGTAACTATATTAACCATATAGTATGAATACACAAGAATACATGGTAAGAGTTAAATTAGTTAACTAAGGATTAAATCTAAATGATAAGGTTAAATTTGAAACCAAAACTTATCTAAAACCTATTGGTTGAGATTATTTATAACAATAATCATATTATATTCAAAATAAATGAGTTTTGGACATTTTGAAAATCAAAATTCAATTTATAAAAGAATAATATTTCAAGACATTCCTATAGTACCCATCCCCCCTCTTATAAAAGGCCACCACCTATAACCTCTTACACACACCTATCAAGACCCTTGGCTCATCAAAAATCTGATACAATAATCTCCCAACATCTCTCCCTACCTCCTATAGGCCTTACCTTAGGTAGAAGGCAATTCAATAAATCACTTTGGATCAAATTAAATGGAGTTACCCATTTAAAGAGGAAATTAAAGAACGAGTGAGTCAAGTAAGACACAAGGTAAGGGAATTTTTCTCAATCTCCTTTTATTGGGGCTTATATTGATAATACACACCTCTTTGTTTTTCACAGTTAATAATAAACCCCAATGAATTTGACTTTCATTCAAATAGAGTCTTTTTTCTATGATGTGTTTTACTAAATGACAAAAGGAATGTTTTTAAGGTTTTTGGAGACAATGACCTCTCCGCCACAGTAATAGTTATTTGGATTCCTCTATAAGTTTTAATTTTTTTACATGGGAAAGAAATCCCTTATTCCCTTTTTGGGTTTTTTTGTATTGAAAACAAGTTTTGAAATGGATAGTTTATTTCAATATCTTGATGTGATTTCTTGTGATTTAAAATAAAATGTTATTAGAGAAATATTGATATTTGCAATATTTTATGTTTTATGATTACATAATGGTACTTGGAAATTTGAAAGGTGGTTACATGATAAACCAATTACAGGTGGTTACATGATAAATCAAATGAAGGTTGGTTCTGTGATAAACCAAGGATGGGTGGTTACGTTATAACCACCAATTCATTAGGTATGGAAGTTGTCTATATAGATATTCCATTTATTGATATGTGTAGAAGTCGATCGTATGGTTATTCCATTTAAGTATGTTTATGTCCCAAGTTACTTTATATACTATATTTTGCTTTCCATGGTTTATATGGTAATATTTTGGTTACAAAAAGGGTAAGCAATGATCTTATATTTAGTTAAGTGTTTTTAATACTTATTTAAGGTGAAAAGTATTACATTATGTGAAAGTATTCATGGTATACATGTTGTATTAAAAAACTAACTTCTTTCCTTCTTTATGTATCCCTTAAAAAGTTTTTTATGATCATCCCATGTTTTTGAAAGGTTTTTCATAGGAATTAATGATGAATAGGGTCAAGCATGGGATCAAGTAAAATTCATGCTACCTAAAACATGGAACAAAACATGTTTCTATTTTTAAAGTTTTTGTTTTATGAAAAAATTGGATATTGAGAAGAAGTGTCTGCTTGTAATATTCACGTTGTTCTGTATAATTTATGACCAAATTCTATAAATATATAAACCTAAAAAGATCCTTAATGTGAATTATTAACTGAATTCAAGATTAAGTAATGCTTTAAGGCTGGTGACTTATAGTTTTTATCAGAGGCCAGTTTAGATAACTTTAGACTTGGGATTTTGTTATTAGAATATCCATAAATGATTTTTAAATTATGGTCAAATTTAAATGATATAGAATTTGAAGATTACCATGTTTTTTTTAAGATATGTTTTTTAAAATTTTTTTACATAGAGGAAACATGGAAACTATGTTGTGAAGGTATACAAAGGAGAATAACCTTACAATTCAGCATCATGATATGGTCAAAATCTGAATTGAATAGTTTTTTGCAGTGATGGATCAATTGAATTAGGAGATAAATGGTGGTGGTGTCCATGCATGAGGTCAACCAGATCAGCCGCATAGGAACATGTCTATAGTAGAGAATTTCATGAGGCAACATCTTCCATAACTCAGATGATCATCTGACCTTATGCAAGGTGAAGAGTGGATTAAATAAATGGAAAAGATTTTATTTTTCATGGGAGTTATAGAAAATCAAAAGGTTAGTCCCACTATTTACCATTTTTAAGGAGAATAAAATAAGTGGAGGTCGATGGTTATTAATATCAAGCATAATGAAGAGATTGATGCTCTTTCTTCGGAAGAATTCAAAGGTATGTTTCTTGAGAAATATTTTCCTAAGGCGGTTTGACTTAGGATGGAAAAAAATTCTTGGAATTGAGGTAGGAGGATGACTCAAGGGATGATTATGAAGTAAAGTTGACTCGATTGGAAAGGTATTCTTTAAATTTCATATGAGATCTTGATAGTAAGATAAATTGGTTTTACTGAGGATTGAAGCCGCGATATCAAAAGGAATTAGCCTATCATGAATTCAAAAGTTATAAGAAACTTGTTAGATGTGATGAGAAAGTATAAATGGAGTTTTCTAATGATCAGTTGTTCTACAAGAGAAAGAAAAAGAATAGGTCCAGTTAGAAGGTAGAAGGAAAGTATTAATCAAAGAAGTCTGGAGGTAAGAAAAATAAATTTCTATCTTGTGAGAAGTGTAATAAAAAAGCATCCTAGAGAATTTATCTAAAAATATGGAAAGTGCTTTCGATGCGGTAAGACTGTTCATATTTCTGATAACTGTAAGGAATATGATCAAGAAGGCAATTAAAATCTAACGGTAAGATGTTTTAGTTGCAATGAGTTTGGGCATTATGCCAATATTTGTCTAAAGTTGATTACCCAGGGTGGAAACCAGATAGATCAAAAGAAAAAGGGTGTGGAGAAATATTTTTCTACTACTACGGTTGATATGGGACTATCAAATAAAGTGATATTAAGTAATTTTTTTTTTCATATTATGCCAATGTGTTGTTTGATTTAGGGTATACACATTGTTTCATTTTAGAGAAAGTTTCTAGTAAATTGGGAATTCCAAATCCGGATATGAATCATGAATGTGTGGTAAAAACACCTGGAGGATATGTTGAGAGAAAACGAAATTATAAGAACCTTCATGTCATTGTGTGTGGAAAAAATATACCAACAAACCTTATTGTTTTTACTCTAGTAGAGTTTGATGTAATTTTGGTTATAGATTGGCTTTCAGTTTATCATGCTAAAATTAACTATAAATCTAAAGAGGTTTCTTTTCAAAAAGAATTTTAGTTTGTGTACAAGAATGAACCCTTACTTTTGATAACATATCAGGAAGCTGAGAGGCTAGTAAATTATGGAAATGAATGTTATCTTACACATATTGTTAAAAACAAAGAAAATCATCTAATTAATGATGTTATAGTAGTAAATGAGTATCTTGATGTTTTTCTTGATGAGTTGTCTAGTATTATACCTGACCGGGAATTTGAATTTACTCTGGAATTAGTTCATGATGCAAAGACAATTTTGAAACCCCCTTATCAAATGGCTCAAATTAATTTTTTAGAGTTAAAGAATAAATTTCAGGATTTATTAGATAAAGGTTTCATTCGACCTAGCACATCAATGTGGGGTGCTCCAGTCTTGTACATTAAAAAGAAATATGGTTCAATGAGACATTGCATTTATTACATAGCCTTTAATAATATCACTATTAAAAACAAGTGTCCTTTTCCTCATATCGATAATTTGTTTGATTAGCTTCAGGGAGCTCAGTATATTTCAAAAATTGACTTGAGTTTGGGGTACCATTAGTTTTAAGTAAAGGAAGAAAACATTCTGATTACCGCATTTCTTACTAGATATAGCCATTATGAATTTTTAGTAATTCCTTTTGGGTTAACCAGTGAACCTGCTGTATTCATGGATCTTATGAATAGAATTTTCCACGAGTTCTTGGATAAGTTTGTGGTTGTGTTTATTGATGAAATTTTGGTATATTCCAAAATTAAATATAAACAAGAAAGTCATTTATGTGTTGTCTTGAAAACCTTAAAGAAAAATAAATTGTATGGGAAATTCAAAAAGTGTGAGTTTTGGTTGAAGAAAATTTCATTCCTTGGTTATATTGTTTCTAAATATGGAATAACTATTTACCCCTCTAAAACAAAAGTTGATGAAGAGTTTCCAAGACCTACCAATATCATAGAGATCTATAGTTTTCTTGGTTTGGTAGGATATTACAAAAGGTTTGTTGAAAATTTTTCACAGTTATCTAGAACACCAACTAAGTTAACTCGAGAAGGTGTGAAATTAATCTAGACAAAGGAATGTGATGATTGTTTTTTGGAATTGAAAATAAGATTAGTGAATACTTCAGTTTTAGCCTCAAATTCCAAAAATAGTGATGTTTTTATCTATAGTGATGCTTTGTTGAAAGTACTTGGTTGCATCCTAATGCAGAATAATCAGGTAATTTTGTATGCTTCACGTCAGTTGAAACCTGATGAGTTAAATTTCCCTACTCATGATTTGGAATTACCTTCTGTTGTTTTTTTAAAAATTTGGATGTATCATTTTTATTGAGTAAGGTGTGAAATATATACTGATCACAAACGTTTGATGTATATATTCACTCATAAATAATTAAACATGAGAAATAGGAGACAACTAGAATTAATCAAGGATTATTATTGCACGATCCATTACCATCTGGGAAAATCAAATAAAGTGGCCAATGATTTGAGTCGAAAAATTAATGCAACATTAACAATGTAACATTTGGAACAAGATCCTTTTGTTTTTGATATGATGAATTTAGGATTAGAAGTTGTTGGTGCAGGGAATTCTTTTGTTTTGTTTTAGGTGTTAGTGAAATTGTCTATATCAGACAGAATAAATAAAGCACAGAAAGAAGACACTGAGATATAGAAAAAGGTAGAATTGGTTCTGAAGGGTAAGTTATCTGAATTTAACATTGAAAAATATTGTTTTTTTGAGATTTGGGAAGAGATTATTTGTGCCTTGTGATTCATTATTGAAAAAAGTGTTGTTTTGTTATACTCATAGTTCTCTGTTTTCAGTTCATCCTGGAAGTTCTAAGATGTATAATGATCTTCAGTAGTATTACTAGTCGAATGGATTGAAAAGAGATATTACTATCTTTACTAGGAAATGTTTGACTTGTCAACAGGTTAAAGTAGAGTGATATTTACCGAAAGAGATACTTCATCCTTTACCAATGCTAGAGTAGAAATGGGAAAATGTGTCCATGGATTTCATAGTGGGATTACCGAAGACATCTCAAGGTAATAATGCAATTTGGGTTATTGTTTATCGATTGACTAAATATTCTCATTTCATTACTATTCGAGATACTTTTTCTCTAGATAAACTTTCACAATTGTATGTTAAAGAGATAGTTAGGTTACATGAATTTCCCCTCTCTATTGTATCTAATCATGATCCCAAGTTCACTTCTAACTTTTGGAAATACCTTCAAAAGTCATTGGGTATTGAATTAATTTTTTGAACAAATTTGCATCCTCAATCAATTGACCAGTCAGAACGAATAATTCATACATTGGAAGATATGTTATGTGCTTCTTCAATGGATTACCAAAGAATTTGGGACCAACATATTTCTTTGGTTGAGTTTTCTTATAATAACAGTTTTCATTCCAGTATACAGATGGCACTATTTGAGACATTATATGGAAAGCGGTTTCGAAATCTATCTTTTTTGGGATGATGTAGGTGAAAGAAAGTTTATGGGACTAAAATTGGTAGAAGAGATTGCAGAGAAAATTCAGCTAATTCATAAGCACATGAGGACATATCAGAGTAGGAAGAAATGTTATGAAGATAACTGGAGGATCTTTCTTTTAATATAGGTAATCATGTCTTTCTCAATGTTTATCCTTGTAAAAGTGTGAAGCATTTTGGTAAGAACGGAAAGATGAATCCAAGGTTAATTAGACCCTATGAAATCCTAGAGAAAGTTGGATCAGTTTCCTACATAGTGTCTTTACCTCCAAGATTATCCCAGGTACACAATGTTTCTCATGTTTCAATGTTGAGAAATTATATTCTTTATCTATCTCATGTTTTTTGTCTAGAGGTAGTTTAGTTGTAATAAAATATCTCTTATGAGGAACACCCAATCCAAATTATTGATTAAAGAGAGAAAGTTTTGTGGAATAAGGCAATTCATCAGGTAAAGGTTTTTTTTAAAAAACCATTTGGTTGAAGAGGTGACATGGTAATCTAAAAATGCTATCAGGGATAAATACCCCCACTTATTTTATAAGTGAATAAAATTGTGAGGATGAAATTTCGAAAAGGGGGGAAGGATGTAATATCCCAAGTAAATGAAAAATATTAAATTTTCCTATTTTTTAATATTTTTTAATTAAATATTAATTTTACTTTAAATTGGATGATATTTTCGATGGGGTACCCAAGACACAACAATAGGTTTCTCCAAAATCTTATGTTGCATAGAATGCTGATTCACATTAAATATTATTTTAAATGGTAGTTAAAACATAGCCACTATACTAGAGGGAATAAACAGAAATAACTATATTATGATTAAAATTGTTTGTTAAATGTTTTTACACTTATCCAATAAATTTTAGAGGCTTAAAATGAGAATGAATCTAATTTTAAGTATGAAATACTCTAATAATTTTAAAAGGCTGGTTTACTAAATTTTGATAGAAAACTCATTTTAAATATAGTTCTTTTGTTCAATTTTATACATTAAAATTGAAAAAATTAACTTATTATTTAGAATAGGGACATAAAAATTTACTTTTAGTAAATTTTGGTATTTTTCTGATAAAGTTCATTTTTAATGAATAGTGAAAAATACTGCCTTTTAAGTCAAAACTATCTTTGCATATAATTTATTTATATAGTTATAATGTCGATTTAATTGGTTTTTAATTGTAATTGGATTATATTTTTATCATTTAATCCAATTTTGGTCATTGGAAGTAATTTCACTTTGAAATTGGACATAAACACATATCAATATTTTGGAAGTTTTTACTTATTAAAAACATAGTTTTTTGATTTGACAATGGGAATTAATTTTAATTTAATTTTTGAAATTTTTGTTTTTTCAATTTGGAAAAATGGATTCCATATTTAGAATCATTAGTTTTAAATTGTGTAAATAGTTACCTTTTATTTTTAGACATTATGAATAGTAACTTTAGTAAATATTTTATTTACTATGGTTAAAGGGTAAATCTGATAAATAAGGGTAAAAAATAATATTATAATAATATTAAATTACCTTAATACAAGTCCCAATCCTATTGGATGAGATATTTACGACCACGAGAATACTTGAGAAGATTTTGGGACCCCATGGAGCCACATGGATCTGAAAATGACATTTAATTACTTTTAATTTAAAGTTAAGGAAAATATAACCTAAACATGTATCTTTTCGTAAAATAATTTTTATATGGGTTTATTTATGTGATATTTTCAACTATAAATATTCATTATAAATATAAAAATATTTACTAAATCATGTTATTTTATTTATATTTTTTAGATATTAAATAAATAAATTTATTTATGACACAATGGTGATGTAGTGATTACCTTATTAATGAATGATTTAAATAAATGAGATTATCAATATTAAAAACAATTTATTTTGAAAAATTTTATGTAATAACCAAATTTTATGGATTATTTTTACTTTTTATATTGTAATTAATGAAGTTTTTTTTAAAGAATCAAGTTGTTATAGATTTTTAAAAAGTCATGATATGAATTGTATAAAAACGAACATAAATGAGTGTTTAAAAAAAAAATATTTTATTGAATGATATAATAGTCCTAAAAATATAAGATTCAGAAAAATGACTAAGATAATGTTGAAAATGTCATTAATTAACCACTTTAGGTTCTCTTGGTATTTTATGGTAACTATATTAACCATATAGTATGAATACACAAGAAGACATGGTAAGATTTAAATTAGTTAACTAAGGGTTAAAGATAAATTATAAGGTTAAATTTGAAAATAAAACTTGTCTAAAATCTATTGGTTGAAAGGATTTTGAACAATAATCATTTTATCTTCGAATTAAATAAGTTTTGGACCTTTTGAAAATTGAAATACAGATTATAATAAAATAATCTTTCAAGACATTCCTAAAGTACCCCTCCTCCCTCTTATAAAAGGCCACCACCTCTAACCCATTACACACACCTCTCAAGCCCCTTGGATTAGACAACCTTTACTATAATAAGATACCAACATCTATATATTACTCCTAGAACCCTTACCTCAGGCATAAGGAAATTCAAGAAATCCATTTGGTTCGAATCTAAGGGAGTTACCTATTTTAAGAGGAAATTAAACAACAAACGAGTCAAGTAAGAAACAAGGTAAGGGACTTCATATCAATCTACTTTCATTGAAGCATATTTTGATAATATAAACCTCCTTATTTTACATAGTTTATAATAAACCCCATTGAATTTCACTTTCATTCAAAGTAAATCTTTTATCTACAAAGTGTTTTAGTAAACGACAAAATGAATGTTTTTAACGTTTGTGATGACAATGACCTATCCACCGTCGTAATCGTTATTTGGATTCCTCTATATGCCTTAATGTTTTTAAAAGGAAAAAAAATACCTTATTCCATTTTGGGTGTTTTTTTATTGAAAATGGGTTTTGAAATGGATTGATTATTTCAATATCTTGAAATGATTTCTTGTGATTTCAAATGAAATGTTATTAGTGAAATATTAATATTTGCAATATTTAATGTTTTATGATTATATAATGGTACTTGGACATTTTATGTGTGGTTAAATTATAAACCAATGAAAATTTGTTACGAGATAAACCAAATAATGGGAGGTTCCATGATAAACCAAGGACAGGTGGTTACATTTTAACCTCCAATGCATTTGGTATGGAAGTAAGAAGTATAGCTATTCCATTTAGTGATATATGTCAAAGTCGACCATATGGTTGTTAAATTTAAGTATGTTTATGTCCCAAGTTACTTTATATACTATATTTTTCTTTCTATAAGATATATATTAATCTTTTGGTTACAAAAAGGGTAAGAAATGAGATTTTATTCAATGAAGTGTTTTGATAATTCTTTAAGGTGAAAATTATTACTTTATGTTAAAGTATTCATGGTTTACATGTTGTCTTGAAAAACTAAGATATTTTCTTCTTTATGTATTCTTTACTGAGCTTTTTATGCTCATCTCAATTTCATTAAATGTTTTTCGAAGGACTTAAAGATGAATAGGGTTAAGTATGGGATCAAGGAAAAGTCATGCTGTCTAAAACATGGAACTGAACATATTTATTTTTTTAGAGTTTTTGCTTTATGAAAAAATGGATAGTGGTTAGAAGTGTGTACTTGTGATATTCAAGTTGTTATGCATATGTTATAAGCTAATTATATAAATATCTAAACCTGAAAATATCTTCAATGTGAATTATTAACTTAATTCAAAATTAAGTAATTTTTAAGGATCTGACCTTATAATAAATCTATCAAAAATGTGATCAATACACCCACAACAACATAAGATATTATATATCTGATATAGCCAAAGCACAATGTATCACATCACATGCAATACAATCTTTTTGGGTGTTACATTTAATGGAAATTTATATAAGTAAATTAAATGATTAAGTGAGCCAATTTTTTCATTCTTAACTGATAAAATATCATTCAAGAGAGAGCTAATTATTTCATCACATGCAACATTATGTATATTCATCTTATCTATATTTAATATTATATATATATATATCACATATATAAATATACTATTTATGAATCTTGTACATGATAATTAAATTTAATCTATATAAATAATATAATATCATATATTTATATATATACTTCATGAATTATATTCATGTGTACATGCATCTTATACAAGCACATTTTAGTGCACATCCAACACCTCCTATGCATCATCTTACCCTCTCATTACTACAAACTTCTTAAGAAATTTCTTTACAATTTTACTACCTGAGTTAAAGTTTATTTTAAGGAGAAACATCTTCATCTAAATTAGCGATAATTAAAACCTAAAATCATATTCATTTAACTTATTTAATCATATATTACTAATTTTACAAATCATTCCACAAAAAAATATTCTAAGGGTAATTTTTCATCATATATCCATTTTATCTTTTAATATTTCTTACCATAATTGATAAGAATTCATACCTACATAATCTTCGTTACCATACTCTTGAGCCTCTTATTTTCAAATACCTTATATTCCATATCTTTAGAAGAATGTTATAAATTACTCTCCAAATTACCTTTACATAATATAAAACTATCTTACTATTTAATTCATTAAGGGATAAATCTCCAATGTTCATTTCTTCAACTATAGACAATTTTGAGTTATACAATGATGGTAAAAATTTTATGATTTTATTCAAAAAAACTAAATTATTGAACATATATCAAAGTTTTCACATTATATTAACAACTCTAGTGTGGTAATTAATGTATGAGTCCACATTTTCTCTAGATTTCATCTTTAGATCATCAATCCTATTTTGTAAAACCTACTATTTTTCTTCATTTAATTTTCTGTAATAAAAATATATTTTAGTATATTTTCTGAAATTATTTTTTGTATGTGATAATCCATAAAATTTGTATAAAACTAATTAAATAATGATCCTAAAAGTGAATTTCTATTATTAGCATCTATACTAAACAACTTCATGTCATCATCAGTCATTGAAATTTATATAGAACAACTTATTCAAACTCCATGTACTGATTATAAAAAAACATCAGGTCTAAGATATTTTAAATGCGATATAATTCAATTATTTGACACATGATAATTATAACCATAAAATAATGTTACTCCAAATGTATTCAATATATTCTACATGAAAATAAATTTAATTCAATATATTCAAGGAATAAATAACAGTTTTGATAATTCTTATTGTATCATGTGATCCTATTGTTCACCCTAAGAGGGGGGTTAATTATAGTGTATTAATAATAATTCTTATTTTTAAAACAATTATCTTGTTTTAATATTGGAAAATATAACTTTAATCTATATTCTATTCATAATCAAGTGAAAAAATATTAGATTATGAACACTCAAATTTTACTCGGTTCAATATTAAAAGGCTACATCCAAGGAGCACATATGAATGATGTGTTGATATTCCAATTAAACAATACTTCACTAGTGTGTGATTAAAATATTTAGGACGAGCTCACTAATAATCTAATTTCTATCAATTATTTCTATCTTTCAATAATTTCCCATGAGGGAAAAAAAATTTATAGTCAACACATAGGTTGATCTCTAAATAAATGAATCAAAAGAATCAACATCGAGTAACAAGGGTGTTTTCCATGATGCTATATTCCCCAATTATAGATCATTGTTGATATGCACAAAAAATTTATCTTCCAATATAGATCTTCAATGTAACTTATACTGATCACACTTTTCCATTCAATCTTAGGTATTCAATGAACTTTGAGATTCCCCGAACCGATACTCCCAGATCCAATGCTAAAACATAACTTTTACATATTGGATTTGATACTAACCATTGCGATTTAATTTTAAAAATCCATAATACAATGTTATATGAATATATTGATTTACTTACATATACAAGACCTTTTATACCTATAGTTTTAGATAATTAATAAAAAAATTACTTAATAAAACCCATATATTTCTCGCCCAATGGATTCATCTCCCAATATACCCAAATTTTATTATTTCATAATAATTATTCAACTTCACTCACAAAATTATCCAAAAATTATATCCTTTTACATATTTAATATTTATTACTCTTCTTAATAACATGGGGAAATAGAAACATAAGAAATTGTGATCTGAAATGCCTAGTAAGGGAAATGGTACATCGTAAGATATCATGAACAAATATGGAATAAAAACATGAAAAAGTAAATAATAAATAAATATTATATACAGAAAATAACTTGAGAACAACATGAATAAATAAAAAATATAAATAATGTCATGGAAATAATAAATTATTTCATGATGGTTGAATGTATAATTACAGAAATGTTAATATTACCGTCAAGGACTCATGATGATTCATATTTCATACCATCAAAGCCTCATTCCAAGACAAAATACATACTGTTAAGGCCTCATGCCCATACATCATAAGTAATTATTAAGTTATACACCAAATAATAATGCTAGTTTCTCACATGAGACCTACCTATGCAGGGAGGGGCCATATAATTCCATCCCCAACCGCTACTAAATAAGTCTAAGTAATTCATCATATACAAAAAATAATCATTATTACATATCAAAAAATATGTAACCATATTGAATCAAGTATAAAAAATGTCAATATTTTACGAATACATAATAAAACTACCTTAATTATAAATAATTAATTTATAGAACTAAAAATTATAATGATTATCAATACTTTCTTAGTCAATAACTGAATTATATTTCTTGATGAACAATCTCCAATATGATTTATATATGATGGGGGTATTCAAATCATATAGAGTAATGGGAGTTTGGTTATATTAATACTAGAAGTGATTTATAATACAAACATTATTAAAGAGACCATAAAATCATTAAAAAACAAGGTTTGATAGTAAATACAAGTCTTTTGTTAGTTAGAGAGTAAATTTGAAGTGAAACTTTTAAAAATAATTTTCCTGAAAGATTTTATAATTTTACTGTAAAAACAAAATTTCATTATAAAACACATTTCATAAGATGTTTAGAAGGCATTTAAAAAATTATTTGTCAAATAAATCATAATAATGGAATCTTAAAAATAAGTTATACTAGAGTGGAAGAATAAAATATATATAATTGGAATGAAATCCATTTTCAAAACTTATAAGAAAATAATATCATTTTCTTTTGAAAAATTAAAAAAATTATGGTAATAGATATTAATTTATAAGAAAATAAAATCATATAAATCGATCCAAATAATGAATAATGGTCATGATGGTAGGAAAATCATTTCATGAAAAAAATTCTTAAAAAGAGATTTTTCCACTCTTTTTTATAGAAATTAATAAATGTCTTGTTTGGGAAAAAATTAAAAATACCCCTTTAATATTGAAACTTTAAAGTTAAAACTATTAGAAATATTTTATAATAAATAATTTAAATAAATAATATTTTTCCCTTGAAACAAAATGAGAAATATTAACATGGAAGATATTGATTCATGATTAAAAAGGGAAAATAAAGTCTGATTTTGTTATAACATTATTTCGGTTGATTTAATTACCTAACAAATATAAAATTTAAATAATATTTAAAAATAATTTAAATAACTATAGGAGAAGAAAAAATATGGTTTTTATGTGATAAATAACATAAATTTTCTTGAAAGAAAATTAAAACATAAACAATCCTGATAAAGAGAGAGATTAAAACATAAATAATTAAAACTTTGGTAACTTATGAATCAAATTTCATTGAAATATATAACATCATATGGTTTTATAAATAACATGAACTAAATTAGATATTATTTTAAAATATATTTATGGGGTAATAGGTACATCGTATAAAATAAAGAATGGTGCATAACATGATACATGTCTCAAGAAATAAAAAATGAGACAAAGAACCCTTATCCCTTTAGTAACTTTTCTATCAAAGTATATTTGAATCAAGTAATTTAAATTAAACATTAAATACCATGAATAAAACTATAATATTTATATTATATTTCATGGGTAATTCTATATGCCATATAAAATAAAACATGATGCGCAATATGAAACATATCTTAAGGAATCAAAATTGAGAAAAAAATCTCTTATGAATCTTATAATACTCGAATCAAAACCTCTTAAAAGAGGGAAATTTATATGGAACATTAATTACCATGATTTATTATTTTATTATGACATAATATTTAAAATAGGTAGAAAATACAACATATAATGGAAATAATTGTGTAATTTAAAACATGTCTTAAAGAAGGAATTTTGAGATGGGAAACCCCTACCTTGGATTCCAACTTAGTTAGACGCATTATAACCTCATGAATAATCAAATTAAATTTATTAAATACTTTATTAATAAACATTTTAATTTATATTTTAATTTTTTTTGGTTTATTTATTATCACAGGTCATTCATTTATTGTATAGTTTTTTTATGTTGACCAGTTGAAGTTGTTCGATCAATTTTTCCAAAACCACTTTGGTATGTTAACCAAGGTTAATGGTTCTATGAAATAGTTTAATCCCATAAATAATTTTGGATATATTTTTTTAATAATTCAAGTATAAAAAAATTTGTTTAATTTAATAATTCTCAAAAAATAAATTCTAATTAAGAAAACTATCTCAGTAAACTCATTTTAAGCAGTTAAGTTCTATAATAACCATTTATTCTTAATGTTATTAATAAAATGAAAAAATTAGCATTAAAAAATTAATAATGTTATAAGAATCATATTTATTTATTAAATATATTTAAGTAACCATAAATTTCAAGTATTGATGGAAAATTAAATACATCATTTATGGAGGCTGTAGTCTACAAGTTCACAAAAGCAACATTTTCATTTTCTAATAGATGAGAGGGAAGGAAGGTATATTTTTTTTATAATTATAGAGTAATAATTATTTCATAAATATAATATATCTTTATTAAATACAAATTTTTTAATTTTAGATGTATGAAATTTATCAAAAATGAAATATACAGTGCGTGGAGGTGGTAGTTCGCATGTACGCACTAGCAATGCCTTTATTTTCAAATGGAAGGAAAAGAAATAGATTATGATTGTTATGTAAATTTAATAAAATTTAATCCAACTAATTATATAGATATTATCATGTTAATTTGGTTATATTATATTTAGAGGATGTGAAAGAAGAATGAGACTTGAATGAACTCAGTTAAAATTATTACCTCTTCCTTGGTTATCCTCTGTGGGATCTGTCGTGAATCATTCTAGGGTTGAAATTTTGGTGATAAAAAACTATAGTTCATGTAGAATGGTTTTGGGGTGTGATATGGGTATATATTTTCTAATATAAATTGTTCAAAGTGGCTATATGAGTGAGGAGAAGAGGGGTCATTTTATAAATGAGAAGGGTGGCACTTTTGTAAATACTCTTAACTTTAAAATAATATAAATGTATTTATTACGGTCAAGTGGAACCATGGAAACCCAAATTAAAATATTGTATAGTATATTTTAATATTAAATAAACCAATAAAATTATGGGTATGTTTTTATTGTATTTTAATCCTTATCTTTTAGTTTAACCTCTTCGTTAACCCTGTTAACCCTTAATGAGGTGACTAAATTTTACTACAACAACTTAATTTTATGGATAAAAATGAAATGGAGATTATTAAATAATTTTAATATTATAATTCTAAAATTTAATCAATATTATAATATTTAATTTCAAGAGTTGGTGTAAATAATGTTTAATATATGTACACAAAACACATTTTTTTAGAAAAAACGTATTTTTTAGCATAGAATTAAATTTACACGAAAATCATGAATAAAATTTATACCCATGATTTTTTTCATTTATGAATCTAAAACAAATAAAAAATTTAATGTAATATTTTAATTAATTAATTAAATAAATGGATAATAAATATTTCTTTTATTTGAATAAAACACATCTTAGGTTTTAAAATATCAAACCTAGTTTTCTAAATTCAAAATTAAATTATTAAATGATTTATTTTAATCCTTAAAAATATATTTGGTCTATAAAAAATGTTTCATAAAATATTAATTCAATATTGTATCATGATGATGCCATAATATTTATAGTATTCTTAAAAACAATATTTTTTTTACTATTCACTTAAAAACCAACCATTTCATAAAAAATTCAAATATTCGCCATTATATAATTTTGATATGATGAATTGAAAAATGAATTTAATTTCATAAAAAATAAAATATAAAATTAAGAAATTAAATTATTTATTATTTAAATGAGAATGGAAAATATAAAAAAATATGATTTTATAGAAAAAAATAATATTTAACCTCTAAGTGTTATTAATATTATTTCATATTATTTAATAATTAACTAAATGTCAACATATTAGTTAATACATTTAAATATTACACAGTATCATAATCATATTTTAAAAATTAATAATTTAATTTATTAGGATACAATTTACAACAATAAAAATAGTATTCTTTGAAAAAACCCTTTTTTACATTAAATCATATTGATTATTTAACCTATAAATGTAATAATCTTTAATTGATTATAATATTTTGATTTAAAAGAGGTTCTATTCATCATATTATTTTCTTAATAATCATTATCTAATATATCGTGGCTCATTTTTGTTCGATGTTGTATGTGAAATAAGTAATTCAACACAACTTTTATTTGAAGGAGAATTACCTATTGAAATATCAGGGTGTTTTATTCCCCCACTCATACCAAAATTAAATCCTCAAAATTTAATTTTTTCTAAAAAAGTTAATTTATCTTGATATAGAAATAATCTCAAATTTATATTTTTTAATCATAATTGATTTCGAATTCACTACTAGGAATCTTAGTATTTCTTAATTAAATATTTATAAAACCATGTACGTGCCATTATAATTTTTTTAATTTTTGAATAAATGTCCAAAATAATACCTTGATAGCTGAGTGATACTTTTCACATAATCCTTGATAGATTTATGTTCGTCTGTCTTTAGTTTTAGTAATTATTTCACCATTCAGATGAACAATATGAGTAAATATAATTACTAGATTAATTTCCATCTAATAAGCTTAATTTCATCCTTCATTTATGTTTTGATCAATTTACCTCCTCAAGTTCATATATTATTATAAATGATAGTAACCATGATGATGTTTTCCTGGTTGAAGAATAGAAATGAAATTTTAATGTATCATATAATCCAAAAAAATGAAACATTATCCATCCTATATTTGTCTATTTACTCAAACCAAAATGGTTAGCATAAGTTTTGATAATACTTATTATGAATAAAATTTCATTTAAAGAAGTAATAAATAAATCTTCAAAGCCATAATAATAAAACCTAATGTTAAAATTAAATAATTCAATAAATAAGGGAATCCTAAAACTCTTTAAAACAATTTCTTGAAAAAATTAGAAACCCCAAAATAAAAAATATTTGATCACATATTATTCTAAAATCAACAAAAATTTTATTGAAAAATTTGTTAAACCTAAATAATAATGATAAATCTTCCTTATTATATCATAAACCCAAAATTAATGGAAATATATTCTCCCAAAAATATTTTAATCAACCCCCAAAATAACCTAAATCACGTTGACATCAAATTACTATTTAATACTCATGGTTATCCATACTGCTCAACTTATATTCCGAAAAATCAATCATCCCATTATCCATATTAACCATTAAAAAAAACAAGTGGGAATCATGACCTCAATCTTGTATTATTTTTAAAACTCAATAAAAATTCCCCAAAATATCACTAATCACCTTAAAATCCAATCACATAATACCTAAATAAAGAATCTATACCTTTTACATTTAGATTAACCTTAAACTTATCTATATTTCATGCTATTTATAACTCTTAAATTATACTTAAATGATAATATACTAACCATAAATGTTTTTTAAACCCTGATCTCATACCAATTGAGATGCTCGAGACTCGTACTCCTAAATATGATACTAAAAAATAACCTTTATAATCTTGATTTGATACCGACCTTTGTGACCCAAATTGGACCATTCATAATTAAAATGTAAAAATAAAATATTGAGTCACTTACAAACCCAATACTTGTTTGGTTTAGAGTTTTAGAGTATCAAAAAAAATTAACTAACAAAACCCATATATTTCTCACCATATGGATATTTTTCATATTATACATATATTTTCCTATTCAATAACAAGTCTTCAACACATCCCACAAAATTCTCCACACATGATACCCTTATAGATAAATCATATGTATTATTCTAATTTATAACCATGGGAAATGGAAACAAAATAATGGGTACGATTAAATTCTATGTAAGGGAAAATGTATATCAAAATCTATCATGAACAAATAAGGAATAAACAATATACCAAAGTGAATAATTAATAAATATTCCATACAATCAATCAATTAAGCATGGAAAATCTCAATGAATGAAATAGAAATGTAAATAATTATATAGACAAAAATAATTGATGTCATTATGATGGAATTCATAATGTTAGACATCTTAATCTTACCTTCATGGCCCCATGCTAAGACATATTACATACCATCAATGCCTTATGACAAGGAATATTACATACCATCAACGCATCTTGAAAATAATTCATAAAAAATTTGGATGAAATTAAATAATTACCTAGGATAGTTTGTCTCATGAGACTTACCAATGAATCAAGAGGTTATATAATTTTATACCCCACCTATAAATATATAATTCCAATGTATTCATCAAATATAACACATCATCATTAGGCCTTATCAAACAATATGTATTCATATTGAATCAAAAATAAGGCATTTCAATATTTCCCCAGTATACAATAAATCTACCTTAGAAGTCAATAATAATTAGTATTGAAATAATTGTTACGTGGATTATCAAAATTTCCTCAGTAAATTATAGAACTATCATTCTCAACGAACACCCTCCAATATAATTTAGGTATGAAAACTCACTCACACCAAATAGAGTAGTGAACATATGGTTATGTAAATTATATAAATTATGTAGAATAAATTTATGATGAAGGAAACCACAAATTAATCAGATATAAAGTTATTATATTAAAGATAAGTATTTTTTATATATAGTAAAATGGAAATAGGGATTTTAAATCTATGTTTCCATAAATATTTTTTTAACTTTTTTTTATAAAAAAAGTCTTTTCTAAAAGTCTTTTCATGATATTTTTTGAATAATTTTAAAACCGCATTTATAAAATAATTTACAATAATGGAATCTTAAAAATAAATTATACTTAAGTGAATAAGTATGGAGTGGGTGATAAAAATACACGTAAGTGGAAAAAAATCTATTTTCAGAAAAATTAAGAAAATAATATCATTTTCATTCAAAAAAATACATAGAATGATGAGAATAAATATTAATTTAAAAAACCATAAAAACATATAAAGGAATATAAAAAATTAATAATTATCAAGAACATAGGAAAATATGTTCATATAAAAAAACTTAAAAAGAAAATATTTTCACATTTTTGTTAGAAAAGAAAAAAATGAATTTTTTAGGAAAATTTTTTAATTGTTTTTTATACATTTTAATTGAAAGTAAAATCTATCATTAAATTTCATTAATAAATAATTTAATTATTCAAAATAACTTTCTTAAAAATAAATAATTAATATTGATATGAAAGAGAAATATTTTCAACCAAAAAAGAATAAATAAGGATAGATTATCTTACAACATTATTATAGTTGATTTGAGTAGTAATAAGAGGAAAAATGGAAAAAATGTTTTTAAAAACTATAAATAACCAAAGTATTAGAAAATCCATGGGGTTTATGAGAGAAATATAATAAAATAACCCTAATGTAAATTGAAAATTTTATAATCCTGATAAAAGGTGATATTGAATCATAGATGATTACGACTTTGGTATATTTTGAATCATAAGCCACTGAATGTTATAAAATCAAATGGTTCTATAAATCCCATAAAGTATATCAAAGTTTATGTCAAAATATATTCAGGGGGTAGTAATTATACCATATTAAATAAATCATGGTGTAAAACCTGAAACATGTATTAATAATTTGAAATTGAGAAAAGCAACCCTTACCTACTTTGGTTCATTTTGTATCAATAGACAATTAAAGTAAGAAAATAAAATTAAACATTATATACCATAAATAAAAATATAATCATGGTTCTATTTTTCAAAGGTTAGCACATACACTATATAAAAAAAAATATGGTACTGAAATTGAAACATGTCTTAAGGAATCAAAATTGAGACCATGAACCATTACAGATATTATAGCACATGAATAATTTTTTTTGAAAGAGATAAATTGAAGTGGAATATTTATTAACATAATTAAATAGTTTATCATGATATAATATTACAATGTGGTGGAATATACAACATATAATGGAAATATGTGAGTAATTCAAATGATGTCTCAAATAAGGAAGTTTGAGAAGAGAAACACTTACGTTGGATTCTTTCTTGGTAAATGAATTATAAACTACAAAATAATCAAATTAAATTTTTTAAATATATTCTTGAGAACCTTTTTAATATATACTTTACTTATTTATGTTTATTTATTATCATATGTCTATTTAATGAATAGTTTTTTCTTATGTTGGCCACTTGAGATTATTTGGGAATTCTTTCCAACACTATTTCGGTATTTTGAGAATGGTTAATGGTGGTATGAAATTATGTAATAAAATTTATAATTTTAAATTTATTTTTTCTTTATCATTCCAATTTTTTTAGATCAATAGGTTTTCAAAATTAAATTAAAAAATAAAAATTTGTCTTAGTATGCTCATTTTAAGAAGTAAAATTTTATGTTAATAATCTATTATTAATTTTACTAATAAATTTTAATATTACCACTATAAATAATTTATCATTTTATAAATATAATATTTATTTAGTAAATTTACTTGTATAACCATCAATTTCATGAGGCGACAGAAAATGAAATACATCATTCGTGTAGGCGTTCACATTTATACACTGATGACATTATCAATTTCTAATCAATTTGAAGGAAGAATGGTAGATAATGGATTATATTTGAAAAGTAATAATTATTTCATAAATATAATATTTATTCATAAAATATATCTTTTATAAATTTCCATTTAAGGTAGTGATTAAAAGTGGAATTCACCGTTCACGGAGGCGATAACCTACACATACATATGATCACTACTTTCATATTCCAATGAATGAGATAGTGGTTGATGGTGATTGTTAAATAAAAATAATAAAAATTAATTAAAATAAAGATATTTATTTTATTATGTTAATTTTGTTATAGAAAATTTGGAGGAGGTGGAAGAAGAAAGAAACTTGAATAAAGGCGGTTAAGATGATTACCTCTTACAAGAGTATTCTCCCTTGGATCTCTCCTTTAGTCTTATTGAATTAGTATTTTGGTGTGGATAGAACCTATAGGTCATGTATAATGGTGTTTTATAGTGATATTGGTATAGTTTTGTTAATCTTAATGGCTAAAAGTGGCTTTATAATTGAGGAGAGGAGGAGACATTTTATATGTGAGAGGGGCGAAACTTCTGTAAATACTCTTAACTATAAGATAATATCATTGTCCTTCTCTTGTTAAATTGGTACTTAGAAAATCCAATTTGAATATAGTATATTATAGGTCTAAATAAACTCAAAAAATACAATTATATGTATGTTTTTGTGGTATTTTAACCCGTATCTCTTAGTTTAACCCCCTTATTTATATTTTTAACACTTTATTTGGTGACTAATTTTTGAATAACTTAATTTTTTGAATAAAAATTAAATTGAATTTATTAACTAATTTGAATATTATTATTAAAATTATGGAATACATTTTAATATATTATATTACTATAGGTGGTAAAAATCACTTTTAATATAAATATAAAAATGAAATGAAAAACAATTTTTAGAAAAATTCATTTAAGGATAAAAATGAATCTACAAAAAAATAACATATAAAATTAATCCCCATGATATTTCTTGGTTTATTAATAAGAAATTATATTTATTTGACTTTAAAATCATTCCTAAATTGAATGTAACATTATAAATACTTAATTAAACAAAAGGATAAAAAATAGTTCTTTTGTTATAATAAAAGATCACATATAATATAAAATTCCACACACAGGTTTATAAAATCAACATAATTTTTCTTTATTTTAATACTTAAATAAATATTTAGTCTATAAAAAATGTTTCATAATCATTTTAGTCAATATTATATCATGATGATGTTATAAATGTGATAGTATTTGTAACAACTATATTTTTAACTAATCACTTAAAATCAATAATTGTATAAAAATATAAAAAAGTAGCATGACAATTTTGACATAATAAATTTAGAAATAAATTTCATTATATGAAATTAAAATTCCAAAATCTTTAAATTTATATTTTCAATTAAAATATTAAATATAAAGAAAAACTAATTTTAAAGAAAATAACCTTTAATATCTAAGTGCATCCACAAGACCCAGGTTCGAAACTAGGAGGAGGCATAATTCCAGGTTATGAAGAAGTACTGTAGTAGGTACTAAAATAGTACTGTAGCTGCAATGGTTGTGTACTATAGCAGTTTCTGTAGCAGGTACTGTTCGGTACTATAGTATCCAGAAATATTCATCTTTGGCCATTGGTTTGGGCTTGGATTCATAAAGGCCTTCAGGCCACCCAGGCCTTAGGGCAGTAAGGCTTTTGGTCCACCTTTAAGGCCTTCAGGCCACCCCAAGAACTTTAGGCCACCTCAAAGGCCTTTAAGGCCACCTGATATACAAATGTACAGACATATTCTTCAAGGAACCAGCTCCAGAGGAGGATTCTAGAGCAGGGTGCATTCACCAGAGCAGAGCTAATGGTTTTGGAAGAATGAGAGGATATGACATTTCCATCGGTATTAGGCTTGTGCATATCTGCATAGGATAACTAGATGAACAACCATGCAAAGGTGGAGAGTTGATCTTGATGCAGACACTGGGGAGGGGCGGTTTCACGTAGTCATAGTATGTATGATTTCCTTAAGACCTATGGGTCCTGTAATGTCTCTAAGCCTATGATCAATGTAATCTCTAAGCCAATGGGCCTTGCAAGGGTTTCCCCTCCTCCCTTGAAAGAGGGATATAAAAAATCCATAAAAAAGAAGGCCTTCAGGCCATTCATGAAATATATTAGTTTATACATAAAAATATTACTTATTTTCAAAGTAATCTATTAAAAGTGATAAATTTAATTTATTATGATAAGATACATAAAATAAAAAAATAGTTATTTGAAAACAAATTATCATTAAATCCTATTAATTATATATCTTCTAAATGTAAGAATTTCAAATTGAATAATATATTTTTATTTACTAGAGATTTTACACTTTTATAACTTTTAAAATAATGTTTTTATAATTTGTTGTAGCTCATTCTAGTTCGAATTTGCGTGTGAAACATGCTATCTGACACAAATTTTATTTAAATGAGAATTATAAATTAAAATATTTGGGTGTTACAAACTACAATGTCGACTATCTCAATTTTCTAATCATCATGATTCTTTTATTATTTTCTAAATGTATTACATATTTATCTATATATAAAGATCTTATATAACTAATGAATGTTTGAATTTGAAATGTAAAATTAGAAAAATGAATTCCAAATTCATTTGATTCAAATCCATCCATTAGATCAGCTCCCAATTTATATCTACATATAAATTTGAAGATATAGCTATTGGTTTCTTAAATAAACATCACACCATCATGAGATATCTATATCATCATTTTGATTTAGAATCTAAAGATTTAAAACATCATGGTGTGACATCATACTTGTCGGTGTGACATATTATTTTCTCCTTTAACTTAAATTAACTACTATATGAGTTAGATACAACATAAACCTTCATGGAGAGAACTCTATTCTAGTTCTGGACAACATAAAGCATCCAAAATCACATCTTTGTAGGGTATCTATGATCAGATGTTATGGTGTGGTATCATCTTATTAGAGGTGAAATATTTTATTTATCGTTACACACTCTAATAAATAATAACACTGACATATGATTATATTATATCATGACATGAAATTTATTCCATGTTTTAAGCACCAAATATATGAAATCCTCAAAACCATTTCATGAATTCTTCATGATGAAACTTCAATGTTGAAATGTGTAACTTCAAACTCTAGAACTACTTAATTTCTCCTAAATATCCTTTACAATAGGAATTATTTCATCACAATGTATAACACCAAACACCAAATATGGAAAAGTATAATATCTTAAGTTTTCACCTTGATACATTATACACACAGGACCTTATAGAAAACTTATCTAAATTTTTTATCCTTAGGTTACAAAAATAATATGATATTTATGGTGTTACTTACCAAATAATACTCTTATAATATATCTATTGACTATTATAGAAATTCGAGGGCTTTTTCATTTTCTGGGCTCTCACTTCATTCACAGCGTGATGCATGATGCCAAAACATGATATATAATTTTCCTATTACTTACATAATATCCTCTAGTCATGTAAACTTTAATCCTAATCAATGATACAAACTTCATGGCAATTCACATGATTTATAAAAAAAATTATAATTGAAAAAATATAATATTTCAATATGTGGTTTAAATAATCATTACCTTTGGATTTTTTGTCAACTATTACATATATTTATCAAAAATAAAAATATTTTATTTTAATAATTTACACGATCCCCCTAACTTTTACCCTATGGTCATTCTCTATTTCTACTTTTGATATTATCCATAACCAAATATTTCTCCCCCTATAGTATTTCTCCTGTAATGTCCCCGACCCAGAAGCCACTAAACCAGTGCTCCGAGCTGGGTGGTTACATGATCTTAAGCATCCCTCCCCATATTCCAAAGGATTAGAACTAGCATCAAGGGTCCAAAAGGTCATTTGGGGAGATTATACCCCCTTTTATCAGAGTAAGCCACAATATAAGGTAAAACAAACACCAGAATAATAACCAATAATATAAGAGCATTCATAACCAACCATTCCCCAAATGAGATACAACCATGTCCAACAGTGAATATGCAATGTCATGCTACAAGTGAAAAAGGTGAACAAGACCCAAAATGAAGAAATACTGAAAAATCCCCATAATGGTCCTGACACCAAGTCTGGGTCCTCCTCCATATACACCCATGCCAACCCAACTTCTTAGAAAGGGCCCTTATAGTTCTCCTAACCTAAAAACATAAACCCTACTCAGGTACCCAATGGAATCCCGAGTAGGGTGTGAGTACAAATCAGTAGGACACCACCAACGATGTCTAAAAAATATCTGATATAAAAAATTGTGAATCAAAAAGGGCAATGAATAATAAATGACAATAAAATATTATTTTCCATTAGCCAATTTTGGTCCATTACCAACATTTATTACCATTTCCCTATCTTACCATTTCATCCCATTCCCAATTACTTACCATTTCCAACACATTTATCATGGGTTCATCAAACAGAACATATTACACGGGCTTAAATTACACAATCACATGCATGAGAAAAACACACTATTATCGTATCTCACTAGGAATAAATTTCTCATGTCAACCATATCCTCACCTCAAAGCCTCAGTCCGGGTGGATTAAACCATTTTGGGAATATATCCTCAGTCCCTTTCCCTAAACCATGCATTAGGGTAGGATTTTAGAGCTCATTCTAACTTTACCCATGGGCGTAGAACCTAAAGTCAACACCCCACACTACCAAGCCATGTGAACATGCTATATAAATATGTATCCAACAACCATTCACACAAAATCAAAACCATTGACCAAGGAAATAGAAATCACAAAAATAACATGAGAGTTAATACCATGCCTTAACCTATTAACACCTTTACCACATTTCACATAATTTATCCATTTAACCCCATTCCATTTTATTATGCTTATTCACTAAGCATTCATTCATTATGCCTATCTCACAAGGCTTCGTTCATTATGCCTAACTCACAGGTTTCATTACCAGGCTCATAATCCATTCCATTATGGTCTTTAATCATTACCACATATTAACCCATTAATCCATTCACCATTATCATGTGTCAAACCTATGAACCACTTCCACGTTAACCCATTATCCATTAGGATATTATTATTAAGACTAGGTGCATCACCTTGCTTCTACTCTAACAGAATCCAGCACATCAACATGTTTATCAAGGGATCTACAAAAATACACAACAATATCACTTATTATTCACAAATACCTAGTTATAGGAAAGTTGACACACCCCATGGGTGGCCCTAGATCAGTCTCACCAACCTCGACGCATATCATGGGGATCATGAGGGTTTCAATTTACCTTCTTAATAACTATTTTACCTAAACATTCCATGGGTGATCAAAACATACCAAGAGACACCCAAGAACAAAACCACACATTCCCAAATCCACAAATAAACCATGGGATATAACTTGTAGATCACCTACCTCAATTCCATGGGTTAATGCACTCTTAATTGATCCTTTTTATTTCATCTCAACTAACCCTTTAAGTATCAACCTATATCTCATGAAAAGTGTTTGGTTTTAGAGCTTCAGAAAGAGAGGAGAAGAAGATACAAACCTTAAACTCAAAAGAGAAGAAAGGATGGGATTAGCCTTACCCGAAGCATCAACCCAAAACCAATATAACCAAAAACTCCTTAGAAACGAGGGATATCGAGATCTTGATGTTCTTGGGAGATTTGGTTTGTTCCTAGGGTGATGAGGGGAGAATGAGGAGTAAATCCTGAGTTGGGTATTAAAATACCAAAATAAAAAAATTATAATTTTTTAAAAGTTTATGGGTCACACAGTTTACCCGCACGACCTGATAAACCGTGCACAAACCATGTTGAATCCACTATCAAAAAACCCACATCTCACATAGTTTCCTAGGCTGTCTTCACGGTAAACACGAACTGTGCATAGACTATTCATCGTAATTAGAAAACCCTTTTTCTCATTTTTCATGTCCAAAACCCTCAGAACACTCCTAATCCTTCTTAAGGACATAGATAATCATTTAGTTAACCAAAATAAGGGATTAAAACCAATAATTAAATGTGAACATACCTCTCTAAGATCCGGGATCTTACAACTTCCCCACCTTATAACGACTCATCCTCGAGCCAATCTCCCAAGCTTCATCACACTTCCAAGGAAAAGAGATAGGGAAACTAAGCCTACATATCTGATTCCCACTCCCATGTTTCTTCCTGAACATTCCCATGATTCAATACTTCTCACACTAATGGCACAGCCTAGCCTCACAATACTTTCCCACTATGATCCACCACACAAATCGGATGCTCCTCAAAGGATGCATCAGCCTCAAACTCAACATCCTCAACATCTACCACGTGAGTTGGGTCAGGGTGATACCGTCTAAGCTACGAGACATGAGAAAAATCATGCATCCTGCTATAACGATGTAGAATATCCAATCAGTGTGCCACTGACCTGATCCTATCCATAATCTGAAATGCCCCCACATACTTGGGCGCTAACTTTCCCTGATTTCGAATCCATCGATGTCCCAACCTAGGCGAAACCCGAAGGAACACACTATCACCCACCTCGATCTCAAGAGGTATAAGCCTATGATCCGTATAATAATTCTATATACTCTGAGTCATTTCCATCTGCTTCCGAATCAACTCATCCTTCTCCAATGTCTCCTACATGATACTCGGTCCCAAAATCTTGGTTTCACCGGCCTCCAACCAGCATAGCGGAGATCTACACGGCCTCCCATAGAGAGCCTCAATTGGGCCATCTAAACCATAGCCTAAAAACTATTGTTGTAGGAAAATTCAACAAATGACAGGTGCTTCTCCTAAGAACCACCAAAATCCACACACAATCCCTCTACATATCTTCCAAAACATTGATTGTACGCTCTAACTTCCCATCTGTATATGGGTGGAAATTCATACTCAAAAGTACCTATGTACCAATCTCCTTCTAAAACCCTTTCCATAAGTGCGATGTGAAACAAGAATCACGATCCAAAACTATAGTCCACGATACACTATGCAACCGTACTATTTCTCAAACAAACAAATCACCCGAATAATCAACTGTGTAAGCCTCCTGAATCGGTAATAAATGAGCCACTTTCATTAGTCGATCCACAACCACCCATATTGCATCATTATTCTGAGGCGTCCTCAAATGACCCACAACAAAATACATCATCACATCATCCGACTTCCATTCTAGAATGGTAAATGGATGTAACAAACCACCTGGGTGTTGATGCTCAGCCTTCACCTACTAACAAGTAAGGCACCATGCCACAAAGACCGCTACTTCCTTTTCTATTCCGGGCCACCAAAACTATATGTAGAGATCATGATAAATATTTGTAAAAATAGGATGCACTACCCATTTTGATGCATGGAACTCCCACATCAACTCTTCCTGCATACATATCGGCACAACCAAACGACCCTGAACACAAAAAACCCCATCCATACCGACAGTCCAATCAGAAGGTTGCTCCCCACCATTAAGTCTTTCCAACATGGACAAAAATTCCGGATCATCAAAATGACTTTACCTAAATTGAATCAAAAGTTTTGATGAAACTACCCCCAAAGAAAGAGTCACCTGACCATTTTCATCCCACACCTATAGGTGCATCTCTACGAACAAGGTCATCACCTTCTACTCGGTGCTAGATTCCTAAACCACCTAGTTCTATGCCTTATTTCTCAAAGAATCAGAAAAATTGTAAACTTTCCCTGGTATATATACCATTTCAATGTCAAAATACTAGAGATACTCAATCCACCTTCACTACCAAAGATTCAAACCCTACTATGAAAAGATATAATTTAGACTCTTGTGATCGGTATACACTGTGAACTATTCCCCCAACAAGTAGTGCCTCCATCACATTAAGGAATACAATATTGAATATAACTCAAGATCATGAGTGGGATAATTCCACTCATAGGGTATCAATTTCTTTGACCCATAAGCCACAACCTTCTTATCTTGCACCAACACAACCCCATGCCTGATACCAGATGCATCACAAAATAGGGCATACTTCCTACCTGAATTATGTAAGAACAAGATTAATGCGGTCTTCAATCACTTTTCAACTCTTCAAAGGAATTATCACAAGACATAGACCACAAAAACCCAATTCCTTTCTTGGTCAAGCCCCAAAATAGTGCTTCCAAGCGAGATAAATCCTGGATGAACCTTTGGTAATACCGGACCAAACCCAGAAAACTCTAAACATTTGAAACACTCTTAGGTTTCTCCCAATACACAACATCCTGAAATTTATCTTGATTCACTAATGCACCTGCCTCAGAGATGATGTGACCCCGAAAATGCACTTCTCAAATCCAAAACTGACACTTTGAAAGCTTGGTGTATAGATGATGCTCTCTTAGTGTACTCAGAATGATGTTAAGATGTCGGGCATGATCATCATGAGTTTTAGAGTACACCAAGGTGTCTTCAACAAATAAAACCACAAAATGATCTAGATAAGGATGAAATATTTGGTTCATCAAATCCATGAACATTTTTGGTGCACTAGTCAACCCAATAGTCATCACCACAAACTCAAATAACCCATACCAACTCCTAAAAGCTGTTAGCAGCATGTCATAAGGCCTCACCCTAAAATGGTGATAACCTGATCTCATATCAATCACAGAAAAAACTGGTCCACCCATCAACTAGTCAAATATGTCATCAATTCTAGTAATAGGGTACTGATTTTTCACCGTCATCTGATTTAACTTCTGATAATCAACACACAACCTTAATGACCCATTGGCCTTATTTGCAAAAAACACCGGAGATCCCCAAGGAGACGTACCTGGATGTACAAACCCCTTACATTCCAACTCCTCAAGATGAACCTTTAACTCATGGAGTTCTTTCGGTGTCATTCGGTATGGCGGAACAGAAACTGGCTCTGCTCCCGATAGTAACTCAATCGTAAATTTAACATCCCTCTCGGGTGAAACCCTGAGAAATCATTTGGAAACACATCCTGAAACTGATCCACTAATGGATGGAAAACATATTATTCCCCTCTTTCATCATCAAGCACAATACATAATACTTGATCTGTGATCCTACCCAACTGCTGAAAAATGGTCCCACACGACCTTATTGAACATTACACTCTCCACAATGGACATAAGTGTCACCCCAAAGTGACCTAAATGATAACCTACGATGGTAACAATCTATATGTTCCTGATACAACACCAAACAATCCATACCATTGATCAGGTCAAATCCTGACACCTCAATAAGGAATAAGTCCCACAAGAATTGATACCCATTGAATTTCAGATCACATCCCTTACACTGCCAGATATCTTCATTCCACACACCCCAACAGAGTGTCAATCGCCATAACCACACACACACTCTCCTTAGGAAAACCCAGTGGAACCACTAGCTGAGTAGTTATAAAAGAGTGTGTGGAACTAGTTTCAAACAATGCACTATCAAGCATAGAAGATACAAGGATCATACCTTGAACAATCGATGGCCTGACCTCACCATCTTCAAGTGAAGATTGAACTACATGAAGTTGACCTGCCCCTCTAACCTAGGATCAAACCTACATGCCTTGCACTGCATTGCCCTGCTGACATGGGTGATCTTTCCCCATAGTTCCATTTCCACCACCCCTAGAATTATGGCCCGTGGATCTCCAACCACCTTCTTGATATAGAAAAATTGATCCCTTACCTCCACAAGGAATATTCCTATCACCAACATTCATGCTCACTTACTGAGGGTTCCTTCTAAACCTCTTCATGTTTCCTAATCTGCTGCATGAACGACACTCAACTGAAGGTCAAGGATGCTGTCCATACATGTTCCCCAACCTTCCACACTGATTGAAGAACACCAGATGACCACCCTGAGAGGTTTAACCTCTCTTTTGACCACCTTTCACACTTCCTCCCTATTGAAAAATTCTAAAACGATACTTTCGAACCTTGAAAACTACACCACTTGTCTGCCTAGTTGGCACGACAATCCTACTACCCAAAGCTCCCTTCATGTTCCCTTCTGAGATCAGAACCTGATCCACTGCCTTTATAAACCTCTTCAAGATAAATATATTCACCTGGGACCTAATCTCATGCCTCAAAACATCCTGGAAATGCCTTGTAACTGCTGCCTCATCCCCCACAAATGCTGGAACAAAGCATCACAGGTCAGGGAAGTGTCCATCTTACTCCATCACTTATATCGATCCTTGAGCTAGGGTCACAAACTCTACAGCCTTCTCTTACCTCAAAGTCTTTGGGTAAAAATATTCAAAAACAATTCCCCAGAAACACTACTATAAATTTAAGCTATAGCCATGTACCTATATCTACAGTTTTATAGGTCAGTGGATATAGGTTGTTTATAGACAAAATTTAATTAAACATCCATTTCTAAACATCAGAGTTTTTTTGCGATTTGCATCGGGCTCTCCTCTCCTCTCTTTCTCCCCCATTCCGCTCGACCCCCCTCTCCTCTCTGTCGACCTCTCTCTTGCTGTTCACGGCGGCCTCCTCACCGTGGCATCATCCCTTGACACTGCCACCCAACACTGCTACCTCACCGACGCTGCCCCGTGACAGCTACCCTACCTCCTCCTCCAGCATGCCTCCAATGTGGCTACCCGCCTTCTGGGATCGTCATCCACCTCGATCAGTCAGACCTCCTGATTACCCACTGAAGGTATTTAGGGTTTTAAAACCTCAAAGTTATAATTAGTAATTTTATTATTACCTGATGATGTTGAGTCAAAATTAATCAAAAAAGAATCTAATTTGGATGGCATTGTGTTCTCATCGGAAATATTCTCAAGTGGTTGTTTCCCTAATATTATGTTATAACTACTTTTATCCACTGACCAAGGCATTTGAAAAAGAAAAGAAATGGTTTTCTAAGTTATCCATGAGTTCCAGGAGAAGCAATATCTAATTTTCAGTACTAACATGGGATCATAGGATGTTTAGAATATATTGAAGAAAGTTTATTTCCTATTTGAAAGGATTGGAACTCTAGAGGATATTTGGGTGAAACTAAAAGTTTCTAAATTCAAAGGAGATGAATCAAAATGGATAAATACATTTGATTATAAAAGAATGAATGAAAAGTTTTGATGGATCAAATTTCATTCCCTCTTCTATGAGAGGATATGGTAGATTTACAGAATAAGAGCATGTTTTGGGAATTCAGAGAGATATATCATTATCGGAATCCGTAATGGAGTATGCCACTAAATTTGAAAGGTTTATTCATTTCATTCTATCCTTAAAATGAAATTTATTAATAAAGGAATTATATTTTTTTAAATCGTTTTATGTACTCATTATGCGTATGTGTAGCTTCCTTTTATCTGGACACCAACTAGGAGATATTCATGAAAGACTGAGCTATCTATGTAGATACATACATTGCATAAGAAGGTGCATAGAGAAGGATGGAAACCAAGTAGGAATGAATGTTGGTTTGTGAGCCTCAATATATGGGTGATAGAGTAAATTTAATGAGTAATATCTCAAATCAATATTAGAAAAATAAATGAACCATGGTCTATTTCTCATGGATTAAGAATGTGCGTGCATTCCCATAATATTTGAATGAGTAAAATAGGTTTCATGTATGTGCCAAGATGTGGGTTTATATAGAGATTATTCTATTGGGATAATCCATCATAGGTGAAGGGGATTTTAGTACCATACTTCTTGAGGTATTCTTACAGTTATTTTTTTCTATAATTTGAATTTCTCTATCTAATATCTTTTAATGTATTATTAATTTTGGATATAATTTCTGTTGGGAAGATGATAGTTTTTAAATGAAGAAATTTTCTGAGATTATTGGGCTAGGGTCTTCTATAGTGATCATAATGTGATATGAGGAACTAGACATGTATATGTAGGATTGATGATGGTATTTATAATACTATAGTGGGGAGATTCATACAAGTATTTTTTTGGATGAAATACATATCAAGGGATGGTGATCATTATCAAGGTTGTGAAATGTATGAACATAGATAGAAAATGGATGAATTTAGTGCCCCAAGATGGATGTTGGATGAACCATATTTATTGAAATATAAAAGGGAAGAAACCATTATCACGTGATGAAAAATAGTTTCTACAAATAAGGAATATACAATCAAGAATAAGGAAAACCATGCACCAAAATATTGTCTAATCATATTAGAAGAATGGTTTGAAAAATTCAAGTGGATTGAGTAAAAATAAAATGAGGAAAATTCTCTAATTTATAAAATTGATAAACCTATATAAACTATGAATAAAGATGAATTCCAGAAGAAGAACCTGATAAAAAATGAGGTTTCAATCTAGAAAATTAAGAAGGATATAGGAATGAAGAGTTTTAGGTATTTTATATATTCAAGGAATGTATTTTCTAGGTTAAGAACAATGTTTAATCCCTATTTCTCTCTTTTAAGCACTAATTGAATTTTACTTTATTCCCATATTTTGGTGATTTTTGATTTTTTAATAGGCAATTGACGGTGATTTTTGTAAAATAAAGAGCTTCATGTTATTTAGTATTAGTATGTACATATCAATCTGAATATTATTTGTTCATTTTTGGTTATAGATTCATGTATCATTTATCATGTATAGTTGACACACTGATCACATATATATAAGAAATCGTTAAATCTCATTTGTTTTCCCACTATTTTTTATAGGTGGTTTCTCATGATGTGGTTGGTTTTATCCACCTTCATCAAAGATAGTGAGTTGAACAGTATATTTGGGTATGGTTTATTCTGTTTTTATTCTTTGTCCCAATTTTAATTAGATCTTTTTTGATTTTTTGGTTCCATATATATTTGTAGTGTGTTTTGGATTTCATTGAGGTGGATTCGAGTTTCCATTGACGAAGGATTACATGTGTATGCATAGGTAGGGATATACGTATATAATTTCCCCCTTTATATATATTCACTCATGGAAGTATGAATATATATATTGGGGCTAGGTGTGCTTATATATAGATATGAGAAATTCATACATGTGTAAGTGTAAAGGGGTATATGCAAGTATAAACATATATACAAGGATACCCTTGTGCATATTTGGCCTTGAAAATATGTACATTAGGGCTTGGTGTCCTTATATATATCTGAAGTTTCATACGCATGTAAGCGGAAAAAAAGAAGATTCATGTTTTCTTTGTCAAAAGAAACAAATCTTGAGGTTGAGGTAGGTTCCCTCTCCCTAAACTTTTAATTTAAATTATATAATTGTCTGATTGTTTTAAAAACTTTTTTCCATGATTCTTTTGTTGTTTAAAAAATTGTTTTCTAATAACCACTATCTTTTTCAAAAAATATATTAATATAGCCCATGACCTTATTTATATACCTTTTCTAAAGTGGTTAACAAATTCCAGTAGTTTCTAGATACTAGAACAAGATATCTAAAAATCATACAATTTTCATCCTTAGAGACATTCATGATCCCATTCAACTTCCCATTAAATTCATCATAAAGACCACTACTTAACTGACACATCTTTGATATATAAATTCTTGTATTTAGGGACATGTCTCTGAGTATTTTTCTATACTTTTCCTTGCATTAAGTTGTGGAAGTGGAATGTGCATGGGGTGGGTAGGGGGTGTGGGTGGGAAGGTGGGTGTGTTGGGGGTAGGGGAAGGGGGTGCTGGGGACAGGGGGAGGGGGGAGTGCTGGGGAGGTGTGTAGGGGGTGCATGGGGTGGGCAGGGGGGTGTGTAGGGGGGGGGTGGCATGGGGTGGGCGGGATGTGTAGGGGAGTGGGAAGGGGGTGGGGTGCATGAAAAGTCTGAAAAGTCTATTCCCAGAAACACTAGTTCTAGAATACTGCTTGGTTCAACATTAGATTTTAGTGAAGACATCCACTACTTCATCACTCAATATGATACATATACCACCGTTGAAGTCCTGTGGTACTAACCTTTACCAAAAGTACTAGTTCTAGAATACTGCTTGGTTCAACATTAGATTTTAGTGAAGACATCCACTACTTCATCACTCAATATGATACATATACCACCTTTGAAGTCCTATGGTACTAACCTTTACCAAAAGTACTAGTTCTAGAATACTGCTTGGTTCCACCTCTCACTAGGTTCTTATTTCCCCATCACAGAACCTCTTTGTACTAGCGTTGTGTTCCTCATTCACCACCCAATTCTAGTTGTCGTTGATAAGGCTCCTGAGATATGACCATGAGAGATATCTTCTTCTTCTCTACTCTCCCTGTATTTTTATTGAGAAAATAATTTTTTTAGTTTTTTTGAATAGATTTCACATACATAAATCATGAAATAAAATATATGATTGTAAAAATTGAAATGAAAATCTTCTTGGAAATTATTCTTTGACCTACAATTCTATTAACATTGGTGTGTTAATTGAGAGATAAGATGTGTTAAATAAATTTAGGATAGGAGCAATTAAATTAGTGGATGCTGAAGAATATGGAAGTCAATAGTTCCAATAGAGACACATCATCATCCCCAACCTACTCTAATCTAGTAGGAAAAAAACATTCAAATACCATTTAAAATAATTTTTTAGAAGGTATTAGACACTCACCTACCCCCAGCGCAACACCACCCCACACTATTCTCTAAATATACAACCCAATCCCATGTTCCCATCATCACCACTCTCTTAAAATGACAACTTTTACTCAAGGTGGAAACACTAATTAATTCAAATAGGACTGCCACCTTGTCATAGATTTTAAATTTCTTGATACAGTTCCAAATTCCACTTTAGAAAATTACAAAACCTGACCTCCTACAATGATTTTTTTGATGATATCTAAACATTATGGTATTCATCTTCACATTTCATTACAAGATAGAGGGAAAAAACTCAATGAGAATGCGAATTTTAAGAAATGTTATGTTTGTCCTACCTATTAAGTCCTAACATTGGAAGTGTTTTCCTTAATCATTAATTTTAGAGGATCTCTCATCTTCTTATAATTGACATCTTCTTAAACTAGATTCCAAAACATCAACCAGTTCCCCAATAATTCCCCATTTTTATTTCATTTCAAATTTCCCTTCTATATCTGAACCAGTCCCACAACTGAACATGCACCTCTAGTAGTGTTTTTACAGAAAAAACTAAAGAAAACAGACAATTCAATAAGATTTTGTATTTGTAATAGAGAAAAGGATTAAAAATATTATGAGGTATGATATGTATGCACTAGGTTTAAATTGTAAATTTTCCTCATCATGAATTGCATATTTATTCCAAAATTTGTCAACTTATAGGCATATGAAGGGATATATCTAGAATATTTCTCCTATTTTCTTCTCAGAGTGAGTTATCTCTTAAACTATTAGAGAATTAAATTATGTATGCACCATGTTATTTTTTAAAATATAACTCCTAATGAGTCATATTCCATTTGGAATTTCCTAGCTTTCTTACTGGCTTTTTGGTTTTGAACAGTGGTTTCCCAAAGCTAAAAAATGTGACTGGCCTATTCTGAATCACTTCCCTTACCAACCTTATGTTTAAAAAGGATATTCACTTTCTTGTATTTATTATTGAAATCACCACTAAAATAAAAGAAATTTATATCTGGATTCTCTGAGTAGTTACTACCGCACCACAAAACCTCCAAAGTAATCATATTAACCAAAGAAATCTGAAATTGGGCTCTAAATGCTACTAGAACCAATAGATAATTTTTTACATATTTACATAGAGATTTATATGATTTTGTAACCTACTACAAAACTATAGTACAATGGAAATATCCTTATTCCATATAAAATAATTTATAAATATAATGAAACTCTTTTTAGTGAACTGGTCTTGATCCTATATACATTCTCTTCGGTCCCAAGTATTTTTGTTATCAACACACAACCATTTAAAAAACCTTACTGTATCCTTTTTAGATTCACATCCCTCCCTACATCCTTCCACCACATTGAGATATTTATATGCATATATATTTTCCATAATTTTTCTCTTCAACCAAATAGATTTCATAAATTTAGATGTTGGTCATTGGAATATAAACTCCATAGGAGCCTATTGCAATGTCATGCTTGAAATTAAAGCCTTTTATACCCCACAACACATAAAAATAATCCAATATGTGCATGATTACAAGAAAAAAATAGGAGTAACCTGCATTTATATAACTATATTAATATAATATTACTCATTATTTTTCATCTCGGACTGCATTGTCAAAGAAAAAGATAGATCTTGGTGACTAGTTACTTTAGCAGGATCAAATGCTAGTTCAAAAACCTCTTTCTACTCTTTTCACTACATTTTTACAAGCTATAAATTATCCATAGCACCCACAGTTTATGTTTCCTTTGAAGTTATTAGTTTTTCTTTTGTTTGAGTAGTCATGGCCTCTAATTATTCCACCACCACACCTCTAAATCTCTTAATCGACATTACTTTGAAGTGAATCCTGGTAGGCCCATTCATTTTCAGTTCAAAAAATAAATAACAAACCCAAGGTATTCCATGCATAATTGGGGGGGTGTAAGGGATGTGGGGGGGGGGGGGGGGGGGGTTGTGCAGGGGGGTGAAAGGGGATAAAGGGGTTAAAGGGGGGATGTGTAGGGGGAGGGGGTGCAAGGGATGTTTAGGGGGGGTGCAAGGGGGGCTGTGTAGGGGGGTGAAAGAGGGGTTGTGCAGGGTGTCATGGGTGTGGGGGGGGGGGGGGTCTATCTGGGGTGGAGCAAGGGGTGTCTAGCTAGGGGATGTGCAGGAGTTCAGGGGGGTGCAAGGGGCATGGGTGTGCCGGGGGGGGGGGGGGGTCTGTCTAAGGTGCATGGGGGTTGTTTTACAGGGGGTTTTTGTCTAGTGGGGGGGGGGTGCTGCCTAGGGGTGTATGTACAGGGAGTGGGGGGGTGCTATCTAGCAGGGGTGGTGCAAGGCGGGTGTACAAGGGGACAAGGGTGTGTGAGGGGGGGGGGGGCAAGGGATGTTTGGGGGGGGGGTTACAAGGGGGCTTTGTAGGGGGGGCTAGTTGGGTAGGGGGGTTTCCAGTAGGGTTGGTGAAAGCGGTGTTCAATAGGGGTGTGCAGGTGTGCGGGGGGGGGGGGGGTGCAAGGGTGCAAGGGGGTGTCCAGAAGGGGTGGTGAAAGGGGTGTCTAGAAGGGGTGTGAAGGGGGATGTGTAGGTGTTCTTGGGGGGGGGGGGGTGCATGGGGATAGGGGTTGTGCATGGGGTTTAAGGGGGCTGTGTGTTTGTGTGGGTGGGTGGGGGGGGGGGGTGGTTTAAGTCATTTTAAATCCTCTTCAAAAGAGAGTTTGTCTTGCTGTTTTTGGATTCCTGATGGCTTTTCCTTTTCAATAACTTGTTGATTTTAATGACTTGTATTGGTATGCAGGATAGGGATGCATGCTATGTAGAGAAAGCGCAAAAAAAATATAGCCTATGAAATTGATTTTCCTCTACGACTTGCAACCAGGATTGTGGTGAATATAAAATTCTAGAAGTAATTGATATTTATACCATTTTTTGCAAGAATTTAGTAACCATTTGTTGCATTTTTAATCAAATTGACTTGGCACACACCATGCTTGTATAATTGAATATTTTGAGTTTACTCCTAAGTCTGCAATATTCGATCTTTTGGAAATTACTCTATATCATGGTTGGATAGTTGATCCCCAAGTATGCACTTTTGAATCCTGTACCTTTATATTTTTGTAGAAATTTTTTTATACATTCTCTCAGTTTAGATTTTTCCTTTTTTCATTTTCCCATTTCAATATGCCTTTTCTTAATATTCGTGTATATGCATGCATGGGGGTATCCGGGGGGGGGGGGGGGGGTCCAGTGGAGGGTGTCTATGGGGGGTTTCCAACGGGTGGGGGTGTCCGGGGGGGTGTGGGGGTTGGGGGGTGCGGTGTTGGGTGGGTGGGGGGGGGGGGTTCAGTGGAGGGTGTTCATGGGTGGGGAAGCAGGGTCCATTTGGTGGGTTGAGTCTAGGGGTGTCCAGGGGGTGTAGGGGGGTTACCCAGGGGTGTCTAGGGGGGTCCAGGGGTGTATGGGGGGGGGGGGGGGGGTCCAGGTGGGGTGTCCAAGAGGGGGAGTTGTTTTCTAGAAAGGGGAGTGGAGGGATGCTGCAGGGGGGGATGCTGTAAGGGGAGTGGTGGACTACTACAAGTGGGGTGGGGGCTGCTGTAAGGGGAGTGTGTGTGTGGGGGGGGAAGGGATATCTAGGAAGGGGAGTGGTGGGCAATTATAAGTTGGTGGGGGTGGGGGGCTGCTACAAGTGGGGTGGGACCTGCTGCAAGGTGGGTGTGTGTGTGTGGGGGGGGGTGTCCAGGAAGGGGAATGGCGGGCTACTATAGGGGGGTGGGGGCCATGTAGGGGGAGGATGGGTTTTTTATGAAATGGGAAGGGATTTAGCCCAAATTTCAAACTGTGGCTATAGAAAATGTGTGGATTGAGTTCTTCCAATGTTTGAAACTGTTGATAAATCCCTTTATCCACAGTTTAAAACCGTGGCTATAGGATTTTATCCACAGTAGAAACAGTGGCTGTTGGGTTTTAGCCACAGTTTCAAACCATGGCTATAGGTTAAGACCTATAGCCATGCCAATACCTACCACGGTTCATTGAACTGTGGCTATAGCCCAAATTTCTAGTAGTGAATTCTTTCTAAAAAATCCCCTCAACCTAATTAGTTTGTGTTGGGATGTCCCACAAAGACTTTGCCTGGACCCATAACATATAAGCTGCCAACTTGACTCGCTTCCCACCATGAGTCTCTAGATGATCAAGTATCATCTAGATAGAATGTATCTAGAACTCTTCACCCTCTAGCCCACCCTCTTCGATAATGGCCGGAGGGTGACACAGTTGAACCACTTTGGAAACCTCGAACATACATAGTGAAACCCACCATGGGCCTTGATCCATCATCTGTATAAAATGAGCCTTGTTCTCTTAGAACTTCTCTTCTCTACTTTCTTGGATCACTACATTCTCTTGCTCCTCTAATAGAGGAGTGTTCTCCGCAACATCCTCTTATCACAAAACCAGCACATGATGTTGTGGTGGAATTTATATACTTTTTCAGACGTCAGGTATAGAAAACATACCATAAAACTTTCAGAAGTTCCTAACAAGAAGGCTCTTCACCAGCCACAACAACCCACTATACATGCACCATCCCGACAAAACTTAACATTCGAAAAACATCATCTTGACCATCCCTACCTCGGGCCATGTTCCATAAGGGGTAAACAACCATACACCACCATAATGTTAACACAATATGTTGAAAACAACATTTTTAATTCATTACAAACCCTTAATTACACATATTTCATTAATTATCACTTATCATTCTTTTATCTTCACCCATTTTCATTGTTTCATTTACAGAATTTTCCATTTTAAATTTTTAAAATGCAAGGTGCATTCTATATTTCCTACCTCACACACCCAACCCGTGTGTGCCTACCAAGATTCATGTCACCTCTCTCCCTAGGTGCCTATAATGTTTCATGAATGCACAACCTCATGCCATTGAGGTCATGAGACAAATATCATAAAACCATCATCAGCCAATGGTGAAATATCATCAACTGTAACATCACACGATCAAGAACAACAATTCCCACCCTAGGTGACTTGGGTTTTCCCTCGAACATGGGTTAGATACTCCCAAATACAAGCTAATTAGTAAGGCCTGGCACATCCTTAATGCCATCTACCATCCCAAATTACAAGATTTCGGAGAAGGAGAAGAAAGAACACCTCTAATACCACTTTTTAACATCCCCAAACTAGAATCCACTAAACCGGTGCTCCAATCCCGGTGGTTACATGAACTTTAGTGTGCTTCCCCATATTCCAACGGTTGCTGACTAGAAGCAAGATCCAAAAGGTCATTTGCGGAGACTGTACCACTTTTATTAGAGTAATACACAACAGAAGGTAAAAAAAACTATGGAATAATAACCAATAATATAAAAGAATCCATAACCATCCATTCCTAAAATATGGTAAAACCATGTCCAACATTCAATATTCCATGTCATGCTTCAAGTGAAAAAGGTGAACAAGACCTAAAATAGATACAAGCTACAAAATCCCCCAAATGGTCACGACACCAAGTCTAGGTCATCCTTTATGTAAACCCATGCCAACCTATCTTCCTAGTAAGGGACCTTACCATTCTTCTAACCTGCAAACATGAAGTCTTCATGGGTACCCAATAGTAGCTAGAGCAGGGTGTGAGTACAACTCAGTAGGCCACCACCAACAGTGTCTACAAAATATCCAGTATAAACAATTTTTCATGAAAATAGGGAATGAATAATAAATGACTTGAAAATATTAAGTGCCCTTAGCCAGTTTAAGTCAATTAACAACATTTATTACTATTTCCATAGCTTACCATTTCATCCCATTCCCCATTACTTACCATTTCCAACACATTTATCACGGGTTCATCAAACCCAACAAGTTACACATGCTTAAAGAGAATAATTAGATGCATGAAGAAAACACACGGTTATCCTATCTCACTAGGACTGACTTCCTCATGTCAACCATATCCTCACCTAGAATCCCCAGTCTGTGCAGATAAAACCATTATAGGAATAGAGCCTCAACCCCTTCCCTAACCTATGCATTAGGGGTGGAGTTTAGATCCTCAGTCCAACTTGACCCGTGGGCATAGAACCTCAAGTCAATACCCCACTCTACCAAGCCATGTGCACTTGATATATAAATACGAATCCAACAACCATTCACACAACATCACAACCATTTCCCAAGGAAACATAAATCACAATAATAACATGAGACTTAATACGACGCCTTAACACATTAACACATTTACCACATTTCACATCATTTATCCATTTAGCCCCATTACCTTTTATTACACTTATCTCACTAAGCAATAATTCACTATGACTATCTCACTAGGTTTCATTCATTATGTCAAACTTACTCAGATTCATTACTAGGATCATAATCCATTCCATTATGGTCTGTAATCATTCCCATATATTAACCCATTTATCCATTAATCATTCTCATGTTTCAACCCATATGATCCACTTCCATGTTAACCCAATATCCCTTTAGGTTATTATTTTCAAGCCTAGGTGAATCACATAGATTCTTCTCCAACACAATCCATCACATCAACATGTTTATCAAGGGATCTACATAAATACCCAACAACATCTATTTTTCTTCACAAATCCCTTGGTTTGGAAAAGTCGTCACACCCCATGGGTGGCCCTAGATTAGTCTCATCAACCTCGATTCATCTCATGGGGATCATGAGGGTTTCCATTTAACTTATTAATATCCAATTTACCTAAACATTCCAATGGTGATAAAAACATACCAAGAGACACCCAAGAACAAAACCGCACATGCACAAATCCACAAATAAACCACGGGATATAAATTGTAGAACACCTCCATCGATTCCATGGGAGAACAAACTATTAATCGATCCCTTAAATTCTTATTCAACTAACCCTTGATGCTTAAACCTAGATTTCATCGAAAGAGTAGGGTTTTAGAGCATCAAAAAGAGAGGATAAGAAGATACAAACCCTAAACTCAAAAGAGAATAAAGGATGGGATTATCCTTACTTGGAGACTTGATCTGCAAACAATGACACAAAAAACTACTTAGAAATGAGGGAGATCAATCTCTTGGAGCTCTTGAGAGATTTGGTTCGTTCCTAGGGTGAACAAGGGTGAATGGGGAGGAAATCCCGATTTGGTTATTAAAATCTATGAGTGCAAAAATTGTAATTTTTTAAAAGATTCAGGGCCGCATGGTTTACCCATATGGTTTTCCAAACCGTGTGCAAACCGTGTGGAATACAATATCAAAAAACCCACCTCCTACACAGTTTTCTGGTCTATTTGCAGGGTTAGCACTAACCGTGCACAGACCATGCACCATACCGAGAAAACCTTTTTTCTCTCCTTTTCTGTGTCCCGAACCCTTAGAACACCCCCGAGCCTCTTTAAGTACTTGGGTAAGCACTTAGTTACCCAAAAAAAGGATTAAAACCAAGAATTAAATGAGAACATACCTCTCCATGATCCAAGATCTACATCTCCCCCTTTGTTAATCAAATTTATAGGTTTATCTTTTTTAAATCTAAACAGTTCTACCATTCACTATGAAAAACTAAGAAAAGAGAAATAAAAAAAATTCTATATGAGTAAATTATCATTGTAGGAAATTATATAAAGAGTTAACTACATCTATTCCATCTAAATTTCATTTGATCAACATTAGTCTAATGATGATTCTTATGGATAATATCTCCCCCTTTCATCTTGCATGAAATAATTTTAAATCTATACAAGTAAAAATAAAATCCAAATATATCATTGAATAAAATATGGTGAGGGGATATCAACCCCTAATAAATATGAATAATATTTTTGAACTCTAAGGTTCAATTGATGATTCTAAAAAATACATATAGAAAATGGTTTGGTGATGAGACCTTCCACCAGATTTTGTGTTCTAGTAAATTCCAATTTCATAATATTTATCTCTACATTTTATTTTATGAAATGACAATATATTTAAATGTGTTTATCTGGATAATGTTATACTAAAATAGTATTAATTATATGAAAATTTTATCATTGAGCTGAATAATCATTGTCTATTTTACTATTTCTATGATTTCTTATAATTGTTTTATCATCTATATAAGCTATTTACTTGTATTGATGACTAAAATATACTCTAATTATGTGAAATCAATGAAATATAATCATGTTTATTAATTATCCATCCATTATAGTTTCTTACATTGTAAAATTCTACACCAGCTGTGTATTTTCTATCTACAATGTCGTTAGCCCAATCAACACCTGAATAAGATAATAAATACAATTATTTTCACAAATTAGACATAAAACCAAAATTTAATATTCATTAAATATACCTCATTATTATATTCACTACTAGGGGGTGTTAATTTGTATGAAAACTCTGGAAATGTGTTGCTAAGAAAGTGGAATAGAAAATATTTCAACTAATAGTAGTGAGATAAACTGAACTACTAATTATTATTCTATACAGAGTTTAGTATACTCCTTCATTGTCTTTATGATTTCTTAATTTAGTTTAAACAACTATTGATGTTGAATGTAACTACACCCTTCTATTCTAAATTTCTTCATCACTATCATTTTTGATCACATAAACACAAAACACCCCATCCTACTATAATAATCAACAATTAAGATAAATTACTCTTCATCAAATTCTCCATCCTACTTAATTGGGCCACATTCAGTGATTTGGAAAAATTTAATAAAAATCAATAATCTCTTCTAAAGATGATAAGAATTTATTACCATATTTCATCTTATGAAATAATCACAAACATTATATTTGTTTCTACTCATAAAAACAATATCAACAACATCCTTAAACCTTGATAAATTATCCACACTCTGTTGATGAATATGAAAAAAATATGGTGTTATAAACTACTGTATTTCACTTTTAAAATACATGTATTATCTTTTATATCTAATTGATATATATTTTCATTCATCCTTCTGCCTTTAATAATAGAATCTCCAACCTTTACTTTGATATTAAAATCATTCTAATTGAATGTTACTTTTTAAATTGAGTCACAAAGTTGACTAACACCCAATATGATTTGATGAATACCATCAATATAATTTACATTAGTATTATTCAATTTTCACTATCCATCCAAGTATTACCGCTGACATTAATCATTAACGATCCATCATTTCTGAAACAATTTTTTCCATTAACATTTCCCATCATATTCTTCAAAAAATTCATATTACCTGTCATATAAGATGAACAAAAACTATCCAGAATCTAGGTGTTCCTATAATTTTATGATTTAAAGTAAATTTTATCTAAATTAACCATCTCAATTTTCTTTATTTCCTTCTATGAAATTCAAAATTACTTTACACAAGTGCTAATATTTATTCATTTACTTCAGTATAATCTATAAAATAAAATTATTCTTCTTTAAGAAGATGTTTTTAAATGAATTGAATTGTATTATCATGAATCAATTTTTATTGGACTTATCTAATAATCTCTACCACTTCTATTCCATTAACATACTTATTTATACCAAAAGTCTGGGTAAATAAAAAAATAACCATATACTGAATTTCTATTTTAATATGAAGACTATACTCTAACTCTCATTTTTTAAAATCCAATGTATTCTCTTGTCATATGAAATATAGATTCATTGAAATAGGATATAGCATGTCCAATAAAATAAAAAATTGGCACTTCATCATTATTAATATTATGTTACGATAATTTATCTATAAATATTCTGCTTTTGAATACCTCCTTGTTTTTTATAATCTCTTGATGGTTTAGATCTTTATCCTTTATTATACTTCCTTTAAATTTCTTCTTTACTCCTTAAACACACATCTAATTTTCCTATTATTCATCATATGTATATTAAGCTCCTCAATAGCCCCTTCCAATTCCACTTTGAAGCCAAAAACTCCCACTAGTAGGTCATTGTCTTCTTCAAATACAATTTTTTATTTTCAAACTAATTCCATCATAGAATCTTCCATGTTAGAGATAAACTAAATTTTATTTATTATACATGATATTCCTTGATATATTATTCATCCATTATTACCTATAAAATCCACTAAAATTTATTTTCACTTCCACTAGTTGAGTTAAATTTTCTTCTTATTGGTAACTTATTCAGTTTTAGTGATAATTAAAACTCTCTATCCTCTTCATTAAATCTCATTGAAAACCTATAAATGATGTTACCAATAATGACACAAGGGAATAATTAAAAGGTTAATTTCACCTCAAATATCAATTTTCTAATATAAAATTTTCTTACAACTAGTGATAAGATCTCAACACTTATACCATATTCATTATCTACCTCCTACGCTTCGCTCTTTTAAACTACATTGAAAGATATCTATTTAGATGGATGTTATAAAGAGATCTCCAACTTCACCATAATTTTATATAAACCCCCCTTACCATATAAGTAATAAAATTATGAATCTCCAAGGTTTATTTCTTCAAATTTAGAAACTTTTTGGTTGTAGTGAGATTGTTAAATAATCCATCCACATTTTCACTAGAACTCATATTTAGATCATCAATCCTATTTTTAAAAAATAATATTTTTTCCTCTTTTAATTTTATTTCAACTTTATATATTTTTTAAATTTTATCCCAAATACTTTTTTATATGGAACAATCCATCACCTTTATATACATTTTATGTATTCTCAAAAAATCATTTTGAGCCACAATATCATCATTAAAAAACTTCTTATCATATTCAATAATTGATATTTTTGGGGAATCACTTACATGAAATATAGGTACTACATTCACAAAAAACATTATTCCAAGAGATCATAAATTTGATCTTATTTTTTCTTCTATACTTGATAATTAAAACTATCAAGTAGAGTTACTCCCTTTTCATTCAAAATATTCTATATGAATTTTTTTCCCTTCCATGGATTCAAATAATAACTAATGGATTTAATATCACTTGTTATACCCTATGGTCCCACTGTTCACCCTAAATGAGAAGGGGTGGGGGTAAATGAGGGTGATATAAAAATTATTCTTATCTTTTAAGCCAAATTAATTCTTTTTTAGCACATCAGTATATTAAATAAAGTATGAATCCTCTTTGAATTTATTCATTTTGAATTATAGATTATTCATTGTTAAGGAAAATTGAATTTTGGCTATTGATTTTTTTTTCAAGTGTAAATAGAAACAATGTTTTGGAGATTTTTTTTCATAGTGGAGGATATGGTTGCATAATGATAAGGGTACTATAGTGTACTAGATTATTTTGGTAGGTCTTGTTATTTTATCATAGTTACAGCATGAAGCATTGACTATATCATAGAGGCTAGATGGTGGATTCTAGGTAGTTCTACCAATATTAGGGTTACAATTCCATGGAGTGGTGGTTATGACATAATTTCATTATAATGGATTGGAGGATGTAGTATTGTTATAACCATTACACCATATTCATTTTCCCTGGTTAATTGGATCTTATTTAGGCATTTTCTTTATTTTGAGATTAGATCACTAAATCTAGCATAAATATTGTGAATTTATATTGTTTATATTGGATCTAGGTTCTTGAGAATGTGATCTCTTCCTATCCCATCACCAATTTATAAGGAAATATTTTTTTCTTCAATATTTTGGTAAGTGTATTAATCCTATGGTATATCCCTTAATATATTTTCTCCCTTTTGATACTCTCTTTTGATATGCTTATTTTACCACTTGAAATGGATATTGATGCATGAAACCTATTTTATTCATCTTTTTAATCCTCTTGTATGTATTTTATGTCATATTTCTTTTCATATTATAATTTATAATGTTCCTAAAAATAAACCCAAAGAATGGTTTTATATGAAAAAATGAATTATTTCGAAATATTTTGAAATATGCTTTATATAAGAACAAATAAATATATATGGATAGAAATTGAATTGATTATATGGTGCAATCCTACTCATATTTAGTGCTCACACCCTAATTTTTGACCTTTGAGTGTGAGTAGCATTGGTTTTATTGGATATAGGTAAAGGGAAGAGTATCTTATTGAGTATGAATCTACTGGTTTATGTTTCCTTCTGGTGGGTTAGGATCATGGTGACATATGGTCACACGAAGATGGAATTATTAGTTACTTAATGTTCCATTTTTTTGGTATTTATGTTTCTTTATCTTGACCTTATTATCTAGTTTTTGGATATTACCATTTTCATTTAGTTTTTTGACATATGATGTATTTTGGATAAATGTTTTGATACTCTGATTGTTTCTATAAGATCATATTTTTGTTAGAGGGTAAAATCATTCCTATTTTTCTTTTTTTAGTACACTTGTGCTGGTATCTAACCTATGGAAATTGAGAATGTACATCAATCCTTATGGTGGGAAAATATAGGTGATATTATGGGTTGGGTTGGGTTGGTTGTTAAAAACTTGTATCAGATCCATGTTATCATTAAAACCTATCCTCATTCTTGTGTATCACCATCTTGTGTCTAGAGTTTTTTGATAGAATATAGGCATTTACTTCTGGAATCTAGTGGTAGTGTGATAGTGTTCTTGACCATCTCACTTTCATGACAAACCTTAAGTTACCATGGTAAGTCTGGGGTTGTCTAGTAACTGTGTTTGTAGTTTTTAGCCTTTTGGATTTAGCCCTATAAAATTTAGTTTAGGATAAAATAATCAAATTTCCTTCTAGTTGGTTTCAATCCTCTTTATTTTATAGAATATATATCCTCCAAGATAACCATCTTTGAGTTATAGAGAGGAAGCTATATATAAAGTCCCAAAGAAAAATCCTCTAATTGACTTGGTATTAGTGGAAACCATTGTTTGAATGATACAATATTTGGGCCAAGTAGGTAGTGTTGAACTGAAATGGAAGGTAGATAGTTCTTGTGAATTCCCTATGTTTCACCCACCAACCATTCATAGCGACATGGGTCTACTGGAATCAAAATTGTGGATTTAGAGGATTGAGAATATATTCCAATTCCTAAAAATTATGAAAAACTCCATAATAGGTTTAAATGATTATATACATGAGGGACTGAGAAAGAAGTTGTGGGAATCTATTTCACAAGAAACGTTTCATGAATATATCACCCATATTACATTCAAGAAGGCCTTTAACCAAAAGATTAATTATGAAACACTATGAGTGGTGAAGACTCAGGAATTCTTAACCTTGGCATAAGAGGAGAATTTAGTTTTAGATTATGACACTTGGTTTTCCAATTCGGTATTTCTATCTTTAGATCTTGTTTCTAATGACCATATAATGGAATAAAGGCTAAATATGGGTTCAAGGGGTGATCCTAAGTCTATGATGATTATTATGTTACTACCCACCTTCATATAGGTTTCAGATATGAAATTTATGGTTGATAAAGATACAGTTGGAAAGATGGGACTTTCTGGGGATTCAGTGACAACATGAGGTAGCTATAATTCATTTTATTTATAGAAGAAGAAGTGGTGTAACTAGAACATAGGTAGTGGAATGAGTGAACAATAATTTTAGGGAATGGTTATGTGGTATATCATCATTACAGGAGTAAGGGACACCTGAATCATGATTGTAAGATAACACCCATGGTCTTTCATCCATGTTGTAAATCTGGTCATATTTAGTGTTTTTATGAGATGATATCCTAGAGTAATAGAGGAGGATATATCTTCACAATGGGATACCAATTTAGATATGAAAAAAAATTATTATATTTGAACATCATTCCAAGGGTGATGATCAAATTGTGAAGAAAGGGTAGTAAAAGGTTGGAAGTGTCTATGTAGTGGAGTGTGCATCCGAGGGGTCATATGCATGACTGGAAACCATGAGTGGTATGATATTTATTTAATCTTATATGATTATGATATTATTTGATACTATTTTAAATCTATCCTTTATCTCATACAAGATTATTAATTCATTGGGTTTGTGTTCGAAGCTTATGCATTTTATAATGACTCTTTCCACTCCTTTTGGAATGAATTCAAAGAAGGGTTTTAGATGCCCCAAGTATCGGGTGATGATTTCTGACCAAAAAACCATAAGGGATTTTTATTTCATAATTTGGGCATATTTTATCTTACCATTGGATTGTATTATATGATTACCTATAAATACATTATTGATTATTATCATATTCTGTTTTAGTTTCATTTCTATGATGGAGTCACTCATGTATTTAAGGGTGAGTGAGATCCTAGATCTGAGAGAGAAGGTCCTATTATTCCTAGATATGAGATTATATCATGATAGTTTTTGGAGATATTCCTTGATGTTGTAGATAAAAATATTAGTGCCTCTATTCTAGTGGTGGTGAGTGAGTATCCTGAAGTTTTTCCATAATATTTTTTTGGGTTTTCACCTCATAGAGAAGATTATTTTTACATAGAATTTCTTCCAAGGATGAGAACCAATTTTTTACCTTCATAACATATGACACCCACTGAGTTAAAATAATTAAAGTTTTATCTTGAGGATATTGAGTCTAAGAGATTTATTATTCCTATAATTTCACCTTGGGTATTTCCAGTTACATTTTCATAGAAAGTGGACAGGTTTATATCACTTTGTGTTTATTATTATAAACTCAAATAAGTGAAAGTTATGAATAGATAACCCCTAACTAGGATTTATGAACATTTTTATCATATCAAGGGAGCCCAAAGGTTTCCAAAAATTGATATGAGAATAGGGTACCATCAGTTGAGTGTTCGAGTGAAAGATATTCCTAAAAGGGTGTTTAAGAGTATGTATGAGAATAATGAGAATCTAGTCATGTAGTTTAGCTATAACAATGATCCTGTAATGATTATATATTTAATAAATCAATTATTTCATCATTTATTGGATTATTTCATGATTGAGTTTGTGGATGGCATCATTGTTTATTCAATATTAGATATGGATCATGATGATCATTTGAATGTAATACTTAGAATCTTGAAAGATAATAATCTGTATAAGAAGCAATCTAAATTTTAGTTTTGGATTCAAGAGGTGAAGTTTCTAGGAAATGTAATTTCTGAGAATAGTGTATCAATTGATCTTGATATGATTTAGGCATTTATGTCATGGTAGCATCCAAGAAATCTATTTGAGATCAATAGTTTCTTAGGATTAGCAGGTTATTACCAACACTATGTTAGAAAATTCTCCAAGGTTGCATATCATATGACATAGTTAACCTATAAAGGTGTGAGTTTTATTTGGAGTGATCTTCACTAAATATATATTTAGGGGTTGAAAATATGGATGTCTTTTTCTCCAATACTGGTCTTTCCTAACCCAGGTTTAGGATATGATATTTACTATGATGCCTCAAGTATGAGTTTGGGTTGTGTCCTGATGCAGCAGGGCAAGTGATAGCTTATGGATTTCCTGAATTAAACCCTCATCCGAAGAACTAATATATTCATGATTTTGAGTTGGTGGAACTGATGCATGATCTTATGACTTGGTGTTACTACCTCTTCAAGGAGCTATTTATAGTGTTTTTAGACTATAATAGTTTTTAGTATATCATAACTTAGAGGGATCTTAACATGATACTAATATTCTAGGTGGAGTACCCGTATGACCTCAATTTTGATATTTAATACACCATTAGAAATGTGAATGTGGTTACATATGTTTTTAGAAAAAAATTACCAACTTAAGAAGTAAAGGAATCTATTAAAGAATAGTGTATGTTGAGCTTATTTGTTGAGATACACTTGGATAAAGGGAGAGAAAAAATCTAAGTACTCATAGATTGTTCTTGGCTAGATCATATATGGATGATTAGATCCAAATTTTATGGGAGGAAGATTTGGAGTATCATTTCTTTATCATGAATCTTTTTTGTTAGGAGAAATCAGGTGTGTGTTCTGTGTATGTTGATGAGATTTTTCACATAAAAGGAAGGATGTTTTTTCTAATATATTTGATAAAAAAATTGAAGGATGATAGAATCTAATATAATCATATCATGTACCCTGGAGATGCCAAGATATATCTCGACATGCGATTTCACTACCAATGTCTGGGAATGAGATGATCGATTGCAAATTTTGTGTCTTTTTTCCTTACATTCCAAATAATTAATGTGTAACAACATATACCCATTGGTTTTCAAAAACCCTTACCTATTCCATTATATAAATTGATTGAGTTATCCATGGGCTTCATGATTTGGTTACCATAGAATAATAGTGGTTAGGATGCGATATGGGTTATTATCGATCAAATCATGAAATCAACACCTTAATTACTTATCAAGGAGTCAATGATGGTAGATGATCTTGGGAACTTGTATGTGTGGTAGATTTTTATACTCTATGGTGTGCCCTAAACTATAATTTCAAATATAGACTCTTTCTTTACATCCTAGTTCTTGAGTGGATTGTAGAAAATAAAGGGTTCTCAGTTAAAGTTGAGCATGATATAACATCCTTAGATGGATGGACAGACTGAGTAGGCCACCCAATTTCATGAATTTATGCTTCAAGAATGTGTTGTTAACTTTAGTAGATCATGGGATAAACATATACCATTATTGGAGTTTTTATATAATAGTATCTATTATTCTTTAATCAAGATGATATCATTTGAGGTGTTATATGTGAGGCCTTACATATCACATAGTTTTTGGTAAGTTATTAGATAATGGTCTTTGGTTGGACTGATCATCATTTAAGAGATGATGGGTATCTTGTAATTTATCAAGAGTATACTAGTGATAGATTAGAGTCACTAGAAGTATTATGTCGATCGATGGAGTAATCTGTTGGTGTTTGAGATAAGTGATCAGTTTTTCCATAGAGTTTTATCTTGGTTAGGACATAGATATTTGGGGAGGAAGGGTAAGTTTAAAACTCATTATATCACCCCATTTGAGATAATGTAGTGACATGGGAAAGTTGATTATCAATTAGACATACCTGATAATTTTATTTCTATTCATGATATATTCAATGTTTACTAACTGAATAAATATTAACTAGATCTGCCCCACATAATCGATCAAGAGGATGTTGAAATTGAACCCAAAAAATTAATGATTGAAAATTCTGTTTAGATAATGGAACATTCGGATAAGGTGCTACCTTAGTCTGAGTTAGATAGAAGTGTGGTAGGGACAACCATAAAACAAGGTTTGGTGAGGCCTTGATGATGAAACAATGACCTTGTATCTTTTTTGGTTTATGATCTTGATCCTTTTTGGGGACAAAAAATTTAATAGAGGGGATAATTGTCACCTATCATTATATGGAATTAGGTATAATTCATATTTTGTTCTTTTAAAAAAACAAGTCATTTGTAGGCTAGGAGGTGTGAATTTTGGTATTTGAGTTGGATTTTTTAATTAAAATTGAATACTATATAGTTAATATTGTTTTGTTTCATGAAGGACATGGCTACAATGTGGTTGGGGAACAATTGTGCATTGGTTAGTTTTTGTGGTTTTAGTTATTTTAGCATAGATACAATGTGGATCGTTAGTTATTTTGTGGTGGAATAAAATTAGAGTTTGAGAATTTATACCAACACTAAGGTCACTATGTCCTGGTGTACTGATTATGGCATACTGTCCCTGTGAGGGCTTGGAGGTTGTGTAATAGTGATGACCATTAGAACGTAATATTTTCCCTCAGTTTATGAGATATTTTTGTTGAAAAAAGTGTGTATTAAAGATGTTATTTAGATTAGGAAACAATTTTATGTTCCCAACCACTTTATGTTGTAGTCCATTCCATTTTGATATACATTGTACAGTATCCTTATATGTTTCACCATGATACATATTTTTCCATATTTTTTATAAATTTTCAAAGACCCTAAAACCCATCCTTTTCTCATTCTTTCATATCATCAATAATACCATTTGATATTATTTAATGGTTACATGGTTATTATTTTGGATCTATACATCTTTTCATTGGTTGATATTCATGGAGATTGAAAGAATAGATCCCTACTGATTGGAATTCAATGAGTTAGAAAGATTCATGTACATTTCCTTCTCTAATTCTCCATGTGTTTTCTTCTTTATGAGACTAGATCACTATATCTAGAATTTAACATAGAATTTACATTGTTTTCATAGATATAAGTTCTTACGAATTTAATATCTTCTTATCCCATCACCTACCTAGAAAGAAACATTGTTTTCATTGTTCTTGAGGTAGGTGTCCCCATCCCATGGTCTATCCCTTGGAAGTATTGTATTTTTGAGACACTCTCCTCTGTTTTTGATTTAAAAAATTGAATGTTTGATATTTTTTATAAATGGAAAGTGGTTACAAAATAGGTTTTCTTTAAGAATCAGATTTTATGCACATTATGTGCCTGAAAAAAATGTCTCAAAGATGGGTTTGAATTGGAAATGGTTTTTCAAGCATGGAAGAGGTGTGGAATCATTATAGAGAATGTTTTAATGAAACGTGGTATTGGTTTTATTGAAAAGTAATAATGAAATATAGTCCATTTAGAGATTATAGGATATGGGGAATACTAAACATAAATAAAACATACTAGATAAGCTATCATAAGGGTAGGTCCCCATGATTCCCTGATTTCAAGTCGATAGCCTTATTGGGGAATCAGGGTTCCCTGAATCTAAACATCACCTCCGCCAACTAGTGTTCCTTTGTGTTTCTTAGTTGTGTACACACTCTTTTCATTATTTTGTATTAGTTATTTGTGGATACCTTAGGTGCATGATTATTTTATATGATTATTTTCCCACTTGAAACAAATATTGATGCTTGAAACTTTATTTATTAGAATATGAACTATTCTTGAAAAGAAAAAATGGATGATTTTATATGAAAAAATGATTTATTTAGAATTTTTTTGAAATTTATTTTATACAAAAACTAATGGATGAATGTTTATAGAAATTATATAGATTCCTTTGTGTAATCATACTAATATTGAGTGATCAAACTATAATTTTGACTTTGGGAATTTGTAGTCGTGATATTTTAGGATATAGTTAAAGGGACTAGTGTAATTTAGTGGACGAATATCCTAGTTTTTGTTTATTTCTGGTGAGTTGGGATGGAGGTGACATATGTTCAGAAGGAGATGGACCCTTAGGTTACATTAGGATCCATTTTTATGGTCTTTTAGTATATTTATCTTGACCTTGTTATCAAATTTTTGGATGTTACCTTTATGATTTAGTTGTTTTGAAATAAGTTTTTTGTTGGATATCTACTATGATACTCTAATTATTTCTATCCAGTCTGATTTCTATTGTAGGGTAAAGTTGTTCCCATGTTTCTTTGTTTCATACCCCGATGCTGGTCTCCATCCCATGGTGATTAAGAATGCACTTTAGGCCATGTGGAGGTCCAATTTGAGTGACGTTATGGGTTGACCAGGGTTGGTCTATTACATGAATCCCCTTTGGAAAAGAATATGTGAATATTTATTATAAGTACAATCAAATATTAATTTACTAAACAAAATTAACACTGTAATTTTACTTAGTTCACTCATAAAAGGCCACATCCAAGGAGTATATATAAAAAACGTGTTGATATTCCCATTAACCACTACTTCACTAGTATATGATTACATTATTTGGTATATCATGCTAAGATTTTATAATTTTTTTTCTTTATGTAATATATTAAATAGCTGTGGTATATGAAATATTTATCTTAAATGAACTGTGATATACAATAAAATACTATTATTTAAAAATGATAATTATAACCTAGACATTGCATTGGTCAGTATGAATAAGAATAAAATATTATGAAGTATATATCGAAATTTATCCCATAATAAAATGAATAATGAACCTTACATTAATTTTCATTTGGTTGGAAATGAAGATAAATACTTTTTAAGGTAAAAGATATATTTTTCATAAAAATTATTTTACATTTGTAATGTATTTTTATCTATATAAATAAAATTAATTACTATTGATAAATGATTATAATTAAATAATAAGTTTATATATCATGTTTAATGAATTAATACTCATTTAATTATGTTTATTATACATGTAATGAGAATAAAATCAGTTTATGCTTCAAAAATTCATTTTATTCAAAAATGATTTTTATTGATTTTTTTGCACATATATTATAATTATTTTTTAAAAAAATTCATAACTTATATTTTAAAAAATCAACACCATTTTTTAAAATAATAATGTTATAATTGGACAAGGAATAATTTTTTTTTTTGAAATGATTAAATTTTTAGTGAATAATTAAAAATACATATTTTTGAAAAACTATTATTTCTTTTCTTTAAATAATGTAATTTAAAAATATAATTATATTTTGGATATGGTAATAAATTAACATAATTTTACTTTAATTTTATAAAATATAATTAATTATGAAATAATTATCATCTTATTTATTTTTGGTATAATATAATTTTTAGGCTTAAAAACATATTTCTTTAAAAAAAAATTCAATTTATTTTACACATTTATATTAAAATTGATTTATGAAACTTTTAGAAATTTTATTATGAAAAATGGATTCAATATTTGGAATTATGAGGTCCAAAATTTTGGAATATTTTCCATTTATTTCTGTTCAATATTAATAGTAAACTTGATAGAAATATTATCACCATGGTAAGAGTAAAATGAGTAAAACAAGGTTAAAAAAATGAGATAAGACCTAAATATCTCCATAAAACTATTATTCATTTTATTATATGAGTGTGTTTCTAAAATAACCATCAGATATTCAGAAAAAATCAATTTTTCTACTTTCCTTTGATTATAACCTTTATATAATTTTAAGTAAAGGATAATTAAAAATATGTCACTCTATATCTTTTAATTTCTCTTATATATTTTAATTGTGATAAAAATATATTATGAATGGATATAAAATAATATTTTTAACTTAAATAATTCATTTATGTGATATTAATTTGTCTTTAATCTTTAGTGATGTTATAATTACCTTAATATCTTATACAATGCCGACACAATGCTTGTGAAAACAATACAAAAATCAAGTTAAATAACCTTAAAAAGAAGATAATTAATATGTTTTTGATGAATTATGGTATTCCAAAAATATATTATATAATTATGAAATATAAAAAATGGTGAATTTTTTATATCCTAATTTTATTTTTGTTTTGATTTCTTTGAATTCAAATTAAATAAATAGTCCCAAAATTTACTTTAATGATTTTTTATGAGAAAAATATTTTATTAAACGATTTAAAAATAAAATAAATATTTAAATAGGAAAAGTGTGGTGTGAAATTTTTAGAATTTTCATCCATATAAGTGTTTTTATGCACTTTACACCTTATAATAAAATTTATATTCCTTATAAAGTGAAAAACATGTTACTATAATTAATGTTAAAAAGGGTTAACAAGGGGTTAAACCAAAACATAAGATTTAAAATGAAACTTAAAAATGTATAAATTTTATTTTTAAGGTATTTAGACCATATCATGTCCTTTATTATAAATTAAAACCATTTTTCCACTTAAAATGATTTTGATATTTATTATATTTCAATGATTTTAAAATTAACAACTATGCCACTCCCCTTACTTATAAAAGAGAACCCCTCTCTTCTATTCCTCACACCTTTTGATCTATTTACCTAAAAAATAATTGTCCAAATATTTTCCCAACCATCCTACCCATTACATATATTCATTGGTCTCACAAAAATACCGTCCTAGAAGGATTAATGTGTAATCTATTGGAGGTTTCCCAAAGAATAGTTATAACTCTTAAAAGAACCCTTTCATTTTATTTGTTTTTATACATCCTTCAATTATATCAAAAACACGATGATATAATAGAAAAGTATTATACATATACAAAAAATTAATTATGATGATGAAATAACCCTTTATCATATCCTTTTCCATCCTATTGGAAATGAAAACATCCCTCGTGCGTACATATTGACAACCACCTTCACGAAACAATATGTTTCATTTTTCATCACCACCTCAAATGATGGTTATTATAATGGATTTAGTGCATATATATGATATTCATGATATAATTATGATAATATAAATATAATATACTACTTAAATTCTTACCCTTACATGATTTAATAAATGACAACGTCTCCAGTGCGGACATGTGGACTACCATCTCTACAAAGATACATGATTTGTTTTTTATGTAAAGATTTAATAGATGATTATAAAATTGTATTAAATGTATAAAAATTATAATTATTTCATTATAAATTTCATGTATATTTTAGATCAATGTTCCCTTTGACCATGAAAACCTATAAAAATTTGTTTTTTGATTATGAATCAAACAACCTGAAAACATCCAACAATAACTTAATTTATATAACAACTATTAAAGACATTGTAATAATTGAAATCAAAGGAACAATAATATGAAAATTCACTTGAAAATTTTTATTAAGGAAGTATAAAATTAATTGAATTTTACAATAAATGAGATAATTTATGTATGTGGTGAGTCAAACTTGAGGTAAGGGTTTCTTGTTTGACTTTTTTTTCTATGATACATATTACATATTCACCACTTATTTATTTAATGTGATGTATATATATCTTATTTAAAATTTTAGACCATTAATATTTTATATTACTTTAATTTAACATTTCATTTAATGTTAATACTTTCAAGGTGGTTATGATTCAAAAGTTACCGAAGTGTTAAGGGTTTATTCTACAATCTCGTTTTTATTCAAGATTGTTTGTGTTTAAATATATATTAAAGGAAATAAAGAGAAATTAATATTTTAAAATAAATAAATTTTATTATCTTATATATATCAAAGTATTTTAAATATTTTCCTTTCATTTCAGTCTATTTGGTACTTAATATGATTTAGAAAACATTTTTTTATAAAATCCACCCTTATTTCCCCTTTAGTCAAAAAATATTTTTTTTCCAGATCCATATTTCATAAAATGTTTTCAAGAATGTTAATTCCTATGATCAAATGATTATTTAAAGTTATTTTCAACTATATCTTACTTTTTTTAAATTTTTTTAAAATAATATTCTTTTCATTTTCTGATTGTGGTACTTTTAACTTTTTACCAATAGTGTGAGAAGAATGCATATTTTAGTGTTTAGTGCACAAAAGAATTATCCCACCACTATGAAAACTATTTTATTTAAATATTTATTAAAAATTTCCTATGTTTATCTTAAAATAAAATCATTTTATCAATATTCTATAATTTTATATTTATAATATTATCAAAAGAGAAGGATAATTTTCTCATGTTTTCAAAGAAAGGTTAAAATTTTCTTTTAAAGGTACTTTCATTTATGTCAATATGTTTTGATGAATCTTACATTATAATAAGGATATAATATAATCCTCCTAATCACCATATCACTTTTTCTGTCTTATGATCATGATTTTCTATTTTTTGCTGGGGAAAAATATTTACATTTCATATGTTAGTTTTCAAATACAAATATTCATGTTGATTATGTATTGTATGGATTATTCACCCCTTTCATATGATGAATATATTGGAATTAGTAAGTGAAATATGGGGATATTTATAGACTCTCGATTCATCACTAGGTATCATGGAAAAAACTAGCTTGGGTATTTAGTGAATTCCTACCTAATTATTTACGATGTCTTGGAATGAGCCCATAATTATTTTTATGATATTTTTTCACAAGGACTTGATGTTATGATTATAATGATTTAAATTATTCATTAAATAATTATTAAATTAATTATTGATATCCATGTGATTATTTATGTTGTTATTCCATCCACGGATATATTCCCCTTTTATGATATTATTTTAATGTCTCATTTGATTATTGTTTATCTTTTATATATTATTAATTCTTTATTTATTCAATGAGAGATTATATTTTTCACATTACCTTACTGTGAGTTTGAGCTCAACATTTATTAATAACTAATTTCCCCTGGATACGATGAATGGATCTATGAATTATTTTAGGGGTATTTTAGAATAAATAATAAAGTTATCATTAGATTATTTTTGGTGACTAAAACATGAGTTTAAATTTAAGAATTATATTTTTGTGGAATCTAATGGACATCGAGTTGAATTTTCCACTTTTTATTATAAGGGTTTTATATGAAATATTTTTTACTAATTATCTAAAACTCTGAATAAAAAAGTTCCTTGAAATTTAAGAATGTGAAACCATTATTATAATTGATCTATAATTGAAAATTTCAACTTGAAAATCACTTTCAAGGGAATGTTGAAACCCTACAAGATTCAAGACGTCACCAACTTTGAAAAACATAAGATATCACTAAACCGTTCTAATAAAAGTTTCAATAGTTTGAATCCTTCACCCTAGATAAGATCTATTATATATAGGTCTCTTAAATGAATGGATCATCATTGATAAGATCCTTGAAGTGATATTCAATCTTGTAATAGGATTGAATATACTCCTCTAGGCATATTATACCTTCATTGAATCTACATGCCAAGATATTATACTATTTTTTGATCAAAAAATTATTCTTTTTATTAATATCAACTCAGATAATTATCTCAAACATTATTTCAATATCCTCCTATGAAACATCGATATTGAAGGACTCCTACAACATCAATTCCATAGAATGTAGTAGTGGATCTAGGGATTTTTTTTTAACTTTATCCTTTTATGCATACCTCAATCCACTATCAATATGATGAAATTTCTATATCTGATTAATATTTTCCTTTCTACCATTATGAGATTCCTCATCCTCACCAAAATGAGGTGGGTATTTCTACTTAGTATTCCCAAAATACTAAACCCAACTCACTTCAGGTACAAATGATACCACCCTTACCTATACCTCATGTTTATTTGTCTTAATAGAAGATCTGGTGGCCATGGATTTTGTTAAATTTGAATAATCCTTACATTCATCGATTATTTTCCATTTAATGACATGATAATTACTAGATTCATGAATTCCTTTATTCCCATTCCTTGAGACATACCAGAAGGGTGTAATCATGAGATTATCTTTCACACATTTTTAAGTCAATTGGGAATTTTATTCTTGATCACTCACCATAGGATCTTCTTGGGTCTTTAAAATAGACTTTTTTCTTTTTACCCATAGTAAGGACATTTTTCTAACCTTTCGGATTGAAACTTCCCCCTCATTTTAATTAAAATACATAAAACACTTGTGAATATGAATTGATTTTCGGGGATCCCTAAACCTAGAAGGTACCTATATTTGACGAACACTTTCATATAGACAATAAAATCATAATAACTAGATGATTCTATATTGTTGTAAACACCATAAGAAGGAATATAACATAAAAAATCAATCAAGATCATTTAAAGCTAGTATAAAACTAATGGAATAAAATTTCATCCAATACTAATGGAAGAAGTAGTGATTATACAATCACCAACATTTGTCTCTTTTCTTTTGTACCAAATTATATAAAACATAGTTTGGGAATAAGTGGCTTTTGTAGTTTAAGAGCTTGGAACATCCTCTCACATAACCTGTAAAACCAAATTGGGTCCTTCCAAGTCTTTCCAAAAACCATAAGAGGAATCCAAAAACCTCAATTTGGGAGTAAGTAACCTCACCACCTTCTAATGGGAATCAACCATTTCATTACCTTCCTGATCTGAGTTACCTATAGAGAGGCCTTCACAAGGAAAAAAATTTTCCTCATGCTAGCGGTGGATATATCATTGGCCATGTGACTACATGATGAACAAAATTTGACCCCGGATTTATATCATACCTTTTACTTCCAGTAAAAATCCCCTTAATTCTCAATACATGTAAATTCCACCAGTATCAATAAGAAATTTACATTAAAATATATACGAGGATAAGAAATATTGAATAAAACATCGGTATGATAATAAATAAATAATAAATATCCCACCATATTAATAATTTTCATGAGAATCGATAGATTCCAAAACAAGAAAGAAAGTCTATGAAGGGAAATCTAAATCACTATGTTTAGAAGATCTCATTTCAGATAGAACTCAAAAGACCAATGAATATAAGAGAACAAGAAGCCATAAACTATGTGTATAGTGCCGTTATGGGATAAGATGGGGAAATATTTAGATTAAAACCAAATCAAAATTGTTATAGATAATGAATCCCAACAATATACCATTTATTCAAAACCCAAGAATACAAAACAAACCTATTGAAGGTGTCCACTAATGGGTGGTTCTTTCTGAATAAATCCACCAAATTAAAATTCAATAATAAAGAATCATTTTTAAATTACATGGGAAATAAAAATATTAGGAATGAAATGTTCTTAAAATGGAACTTTAGGGATGACATCAACATCAGGATAGCTTAGGAGAAGGTTGTGGTTGGTTGGGGGGGTGGTGTCCAGAGCTGAGAAGATGATGTCAGACACAACCCTTTGAATATGTTTCCTTGATCTCATAAACATGAAAAAAAATTCCAACCCTTGTTATAAATTATGTAATTATTGTTTTCCTTAGTTATTGGACATTACAGTTGATATCAAATTAAATTTTTAGATAAATTCAAGTTTAAGATGATTCATGTGAGGATTTTTGAAGAGTTATATATACCATCATGAGTTGGAAATTCTAAGGCTAATCATATGATTAACAGAATAAATACCCCTTTTTATTTTTTATATGTTGAGAGTTTAAGATGATTAAGGATATTTTGGGAGAAATATTTGGGAATAAAACCCTTAAATTTAGTATAGGTTTTTTCTTAAAAGGTTATTTGAGGAATAATGATTTTATATTTTTTAGACATAAGTTATTGAAAACCATTATTGTTTTTATGATATTTGATGTTAAGTATAATTAGATAAAATGGTTATTACATTTTGGGAACATATATTTTATCATACAGATAACCATGGGATTGAAAAGTGATTTGGTGACTAAGTGATTAATGTTATTTTTTAAAATTAAACTATATTTGAAAAATTATGTGATTAAGTTATATAGAAATAGTTTTGGTTAAGATGAGATTTTATTTTAATAATAACGGATAATTCATCTGTTGGAAAAATATATGTTTTTATTGTGGATTTATGGTGATTTAGGTTATTTATAGGAAAGGTGGGAATATTTTTGAGATTATATTATTAGGGAATATAAATTTTTTGGTATGTTAATTTACAAGTAGTTATTTTTGTTTTGAGATAAATTTTAAATTGATCTCAGAAAAATATTTGAATTATTTTTATTTTTGGTTTTTAACTTGATCAGGAATATTTCAAAGAGTTTTAAGGATAGTTACTTATGGAATGATTTAAGTTGAAATTTGGGTATTATTTATAAGGATTTTAAGATTAATGCAGTATTTATTCATATAAAGTTCTAATCATGTAAATTTTTATTCATATTATATATTATCTTAATTTATGGTAACCATATTTGGTTTTAATTAATGGATTGAAATAGGAGAAATAATTTATCATGTTTTTTTTGGATATTATGATCTATTTAAAGTTAATTTTAGTGATTCATGTATAAATTTTTTTTTATTTATCACTTAGAATATGGGATGAAGTAGACATGGAAAAAATTATTGATGCATAACCAAAGTATGAAATTGTACTTATGGAATACAAAGGAATCATTTAAAAAAAATCTCATGTTTTATATCTTATAGAAAAATAATACCTCAACTATAGGAAAATGATCTGGATATAAAAAGTTTATCCTTTTTCCATCATTTATGTTGAATTTATAGTCTTATTTATCCCTTACCATTTAAATAATTTTAATAAATAACTTTTTGATGATCATATACTCTATCACTCTATATATTTTTTATTGGACATTATTATCCCCCTCCATGTCCATATTTTCTCCCCCCAATATTCTCTATATCTATAAACCTGATTATGTGTTATTCCAGGTGAACTTCATATTTAATTTTTCTTATTTTAAAAAGGATGATTTATTAACCCTTTTTATGATTTGGGTTTTCAAAAAAATTATTTTTAAATATTAAAAAGGGTTTCCCTTCATGATCATACGTTTTATCTCCAAATTTCTAGAATTGAATTCAAAAAAATGATTAAAACTCTTTTTATCACATATGAGATAAAATTGTGAGGACATAATTATTATAATAGGGTAGAGTGTAACACCCTGATATTTTATAATTTATTTTATTTAAGTAATATATTTGATAATGTTTAGTTTACATAACACCATGCTTAAGTAAATCAAGATATACTATAAAAATATTAATAATTAAATATGATTATTATAACCTAGCCAATGAATTTGGGGGTAGAAATTGGAACAAAATTATAATGAAATATATGTAAAGATTTTTTACTTAATAAAATGGATAACAAATCATAAATTTTTTATAAATTGGTTGGAAATGAATGTAAAATATTTTAAAGGTAAAAAAGATATTTTCCTTAAAAGTGTTTTTTGTGTGAAATGTATGTTGATATTAATAGATTAAATTAATAACTATTTATAAATAACTACAATTAAATAATTAGATTTTATATCAAATTTAATTAATTAACATTCATTTAATTATTTTTACTAGATAATTAATAATAATAAATTCATTTTATGCTTTAAAAATAAATTTTCATGAAAAATGATTTTAATGAATTTTTTACACTGACATTATAATTAATTTATGTCAATTTTATAAATTTTATTTGATAAAATTAATATAATTTTTGAAATAAAATTTTAATAATATTATTAGGATTAATTTTTATGTTTTTTTTGCACAGATTAATTTTTGACTCAATAGTGAAAAATAACATTTTTTGCAAACAATTTTTTCTTTTATTTAAATCAATGAATTTAAAGTTACCATTTTGTTTTGGATTTGGAAATAAATTAATATAACTCTACTTTAATTATGCATAACATAATTAATTAAAAAATAATTCTCAACATATTTAATTTTGGTATAAGATGATTTTTAGGCTTAAAAACCCATTTATCTAAAAATTATCTTTTATTGAATTTTTGGAATTTATGATGAAATTTATTTATGGAATATCTATAAATTGAAAAATGATTAATTTATTCCTTATTTATAATTATTAGGTTCAAATTTGGTAAATATGTCTCTTTTATTTGGGGTCATTATTAATAGTGACCTTATTTAAAATGTTGCTACCATGATAAGGGTAAAAAGTGTAAAATAAGGTTAAAACTATGAGATAAGTCCTAAAAATCTCTCTAAAACTTGTAATAATATTATTATATGGGTTTATTTTAACCATAACCTTCCAATATTATAATATATGGAAATTTATTTCTATTTTTCTCGGATTATAACCTTTATATTATTTTAACAGATAATTACAAAAAATATCACTATCTTGATTTGAATTTATATTATATGTTTTTATTAGGATAAAAAGATATTATCTATGGATATAAAATATTATCTTGAATATAAATAATACCTTTTAATTATAATAATCTATTATTTATTTTTAATGATGGTATAATTACCTTAAACACTTACACTACATCGATACAGTGCTTGTGCAAGCAGTAGAAAAATCAAGGTAAATGAATTTAATAAGATTTTTTTTTTATTTTTTAGATTTTTTTGGTATAATAAGAATTTAATTGGTAATTATAACTTAAAATGAATATAAAATTCATTTATATTAAAATTATATTGTTGTCTTTATGTATTTGAAGTCAAATTAAATAAATAGTCTAAAAATGAATTTAATGATGTTTTATGATAAAAAATATATTATTAAAGTATTTAAAAATCAAAAAAAAAATTTAAATAAGAAAATTGGAGTGTGAAATGGTCTAAATTTTCATCCATGGATCCTTTTTTAACCACTTTCCTCCTTATAAGTAAATTTATAACCCTTAAAGAGTTGAAAATGCGTTATAATAATTATGGTTAAAAAGGGTTAATGAGGGGGTTAAACCAAAATATAGTGTTTAAAATTCAAATAAAACTTTTCCAAATTTTATTGGCAGCATTTAATTAAAAATTATATTGCACTACCTTTTAATTATTTCAATTTGGTTCCACATTACATGATTTTTACTTTTATTAGTTTTTAATATTAAAAATTATGCCACTCCCCTCAAGGATCCCCCTCTCCACTATTCCTTACACATTTTGAACCATTTATATCAGAAAATGTATAAAAAAATACTTTTTCAAAAATAACACCCCTTATAGGATCTGGTCTCACTAAAATGAAAACAGAAAAGTCATAATGTGCATGCTAGAGGAGGTTTCCCAAAGAAGAGGTATAACTATTAAATGAGTTATTACATTTTATTTGGTCTTATAACTCATTCAATTCTATAGTAACAAAGATAATATTATAATATAATTTTATTATATGTAATGAAATTTTATTATGATGATATAATATCCCTTTATCATATTCTTTTCTATCCTATGGAAAATGAATACATCGTTCGTGCGTACATGTGGACTACCACCTCCAGGAAGTGATGTGTTTCATTTTTCATTGCTACCTCAAAAGTATAGTTATTATTATGTATTTAATTAATATTAATTATATTCATGACATAATTAGGATATTATAATATAATATATTACTTACTTTCTTACCCTTTCTTCTCCTAAAAAATGCTAAAGTCGCTTGTGTGTACCTATGGACCACCATCTCTATGAAGTGACATGATTCATTTTAATTTAATACATTAGTAAAAAAAATATAAATATGTATTTAATATTTAAAAATTAAAATTATGTTATAATTAATATTATATATATTATGTAATCATTACCCATTTGGCCATGGTATACCTACCAAAGGTTTTTTTTTGTGATTACGAATTAAACGCCCCAAAAATATTTGATGTGAAATTAATAGATATAATTACTATATAAGGTAGGGTTATAAGTGAAATAAAAGGGATAATATCAATGAAATAATATTAATAAAATTATCTTAAGAAATTATAAAATTAATATAAGTTTTTTATATAGGAGATAAAGTATGTATGTCACATGTTAGACTAATTGTAAGGGTTTCTCATATCACTTTTATTTCTATGAGACATATTTCATATTCATCACTTTTTTTTAATATGGTGTATATACCAACTATTTAATTTTTATATCCTGATTATATTTATATTTACGATGTTTAAAGATTCATTTTAATCTATTTATTTCAAGAGGCTATTAATCAAAAGTTACAAAAGTAATAAGAGTTTATTTCATAATCTCATTTTTATTCAGGATTGTTAATGTCTAAATATCCATTTAAGGAAATTATGTGCTCTTTCTATTTTTAAATACATATATTTTTTTCATACTATGTTTTTATATATATTTTAAATTTATTCATTTAATTTGACTATATTTTGTAATTAATATGATCAAGAAAATGTTTTTAAGAAAATTTGACCTTATCTCCTCTTTAGTTGATGAACATTTTATTTCCTATCTGTGATTCATAAAATGTTTTCAATAATGATATAATATATGATCAAATAGTTATTTAAAGTTATTTTCAACCATATTTTAATTTATTTTCAATTTTTTAAAATGTAACTTTTTTCTTTTTCCGAATGAGGTATTTTTGACATTTTACCAAAAATTGTGTAAATAATATTTATTTTAACATTTACTCCATGAATGAATTTTCCTGCCATCATGACTAATCTTTTCCTTGATTATTCCTTTAAAATTTATCGTTCTTATTTTCAATGAAATTCATTTTCTCAATATTATATAATTTTTCTTTAAACTTTTATCAAAAGTAAAGTATATCTATCTCATAATTTCAAAGGAAGGATCAAATTTTCTTTTAAATGAATTTTTATCTTTTCCAATATCTATTGGGGAATATTATGCTATATTGGGTATATAATATAATGATTCCATCAACCATGTCACTCTAGATATCTTATTATCATGATATTATATTTTCAATGTGTGGAAATATATACATTTTGTATGCTAATTTTCAAATGTAGTTTTTTATAATGATTATAAATTGTATTTATTATTCAACCATTTTATACAATGAGTACATTGAACATAATATGTAATTGTAAGAGATCTTTATTGTCCCTTGATGCATTGGTAGGTATCATTAGACAAACATTCCTGAGTATTTAGTGTATTCCAGCACAATTATTTATGATTTCATGGAATGAGTCCTTGAAAATATGTCTATGATGTCTTGACACAAGGCCTTGAAAATATGATTATAATATGAGGCACTATACATTCCATAATTATGAAATTAGTTATTTTTATACATGTTAATATTTGTGATGTACTGTCATCCATAAATATATATTCCTTACAATATTATTTATATGTAATATTTGATTATTGTTTATCTCGACCATATTATTCATGCTTTATTTATTATATGACAGATTTTATTATAAATTTCCCTTGCTGATAATACAAAATTACCATTTATTATGTTTTCCTTTCCCTAAGATACTAAGAAGGGATATATGAATGATTTCAAGGATATACTAGAAGAAATAATAAAGTTATAATTAGAATTCATGTTTTCAATAGAACATGAGTTTAAATTTAAGAATACTATTTTTGTGGAATAAAATAGATATTGAGTAGAAGTGTACAATTTTTATTTTTGGGGTTTGATATGTAATAATTTATCATAATTATCCAAAACTATAAATCAAAAAACCACCAAAATATAATAAAGTTAAACACTTGTTATAAATTTGGTAATTATTGTTTGTTAAAGTTATAAGGAATTAAGTTTTTAAAAATCATACTACTCATCCAAGGTCTAAAACCTTTTCATCTCTTACAATCACTACTTTTAATAGGGATACCAGGCTTATAGTTGGCCCAAAATTGGATCTCAAAATATTTCAATAAAAAAATCAACACCAAATAGTAATCATGTTTTCTACGATTCATTTTTCATTAATTCTAGATATTTAGTGATATAAACAAAAACTCTATCTTTTAACAATAATATTCAATGTAACTCATACTGATCACATTCCACTTTTCAATTCTAGGTATTCAACGAACATCACTACATACACTCTTTATTTTCCAATCATCAATATTCCTTTTTTATTTTCTATCTGTTATGTATATTTCCTTATACAAAAAGATTTTATATATCTATATAAATTTTAAATTCCAATTTTTAAATTCAAACTATAAATTCTAACTTTATTTGATTCAAATCCATTCACTGGAGTAACTCCCAATATATATTTACCATATAAATTAGAATAGGTGGTTATTGGTTGCTCACAAACACTATTCCATCATAAGATAAACATATTTTTATTTATTTTTATACTCTCTATATTTTAGTAATCATATCATGTCATCCTAATTCATGGTGTGATAGATCAGTTTTTCATTCAACTAACTGTAACTTCTATAAGATTCATGGTGCAATATGATCCTTCATGGTGTGAACTTTGTTTTAGTGGTATCCATCTTGAAGCTTTAAAAATGATAGACATATAGAATATTTATTTCTGGAAGTTTAGAAGTGGTCCAATGCTCTTTTTGAAATGGTATTTTATCCATGGTGTAGTGATGTAGTAGACAGTACCACCTAAAATGTACTTACAACCTATCACGCTGTGGAATTTATTCTATGGCATGAGCACCAAATCTACATAATAACTAAAATCATGTAATGAATTATTCATAGAAAGAATTTTTTGTGATGTAATGTAACCATAGACTACAAAACCATTTAATTTATCCCACACATCCTTCATGATGTGACCTATTATGTCATGATGTGTAACAACAAACTTTATTTATGGAAAAGAAATATATCTTATGTTTTCTATCTATACGTCATACACATGGGCCCCTATAGAGGACTTCACCAAAATTTTGATCATTAGGGAACAAAATGACCATAATATCCCTGATACACAACTCACCAAAAAAATATTCTTATGATGTATTTTGATTATTCTTATATAAATTTAAAAACATTGTCATTTCTTAGGATTCAAATCCATTCACGATGTGATGCATGAGGTCATGAAATGATATGTACTTTTCATACTAATTCCAAAATATCCTCAAATCATATAAACTATACTCTTAATAAATTATAAAATATTTAATCTCCTTAAAAATATTTACAAGAAAACTCTAATTGATAAAAAATCCAATATTTCAACATATATTTGAAATATGAATTAAGGACTATAAAATTTTAGATACTATAAGTCATTATTTCAACAATTATAGGCTTATAATAGGATGTCTACGATACGATGATGTATGTGATTAGTAATTATATACTTAAGTTATTGTTTTTTCTCATAAATAAGTTCTTTTATGAACTATATTTGCATTTTTGGTTATTTTAGATATCATGGATTCCATATTTCAGTCTTGTTCTCTAGATTCTCCCACTTAACATCATCATGAGGATTACTACGAGTATATGGATAACACTTATTTTTAATTATCATATGGTTGGGTGGAACCATTCCAATTGAGTTATGATATAGTTTAGGATCCTTGAGCCCAGTCTTGTACCACCCATTTAGTTTCCATCACTTCATTCCTTAAAGATGTTAAGTAAGTGAATATTTAAATGGAGGTAATATAATTTATGATATATTGATTTGTGGGATAGGCATCGCGTTTCCCAATTATAGGTGTAATTCATTATGAATATTCATCTATCACCATGATTTTTTTTATTTTATTAAAGAGAAATAACAACAAAGTGAATAAAGCAGCACCGACCATAGGAACAACACACTGCACACAACAAAAGAAAGTGGGGAGGAGGACCCGCAGTGGTATAAAGTAATGTAACCCAAGGGAATACCTTTTAAAGATATAATCCCCTTAAATATATAAAGATCATATATTATAAGATAGAAGAGTGACTATATCATGGGTCTCCAAAGAAGATAGGTGATAAGCTACTTTATTTCCTTCCCTCTAGGTACGAACTACTTTCATGGAATCACAGATAATAGATTTACATACTCTAATAACATATAAGATAGACCAAGTAGTGATAATGGAGCCTTGAAAGGAATCATGAATAATTATAGAATCTGTTTCCACTACTACTAACACAATGTTCCATTGCCTGCATACTTCTATCCCAGTGAGAAGGGCCATAGCCTCGAACATCATAGAATTACCAACACCAAAATGAGTAGGGAAAAAAATAATAACCTAACCCCTTGAGTCATGAACCACTCAACCACCATTTATATAATCTAAATAGAATGAGACATCAATATTATGTTTGGATCCATTAGTATATGAAGACCAACAAACCAAATGGATGATATTATCCAAGGAAACAGAGATACAACTCACTTGGAGTGGTCTGAGAGAAGGGGCCTCATACCATTTTTTGAAGAGAAACACCATATCAATCAATTGGTTTTTTTTTGTGATTATGATTAGATACTTCCTAGAGAATAATGCACCCTAATGCTTGGATTTATTCCTGGGATTCCAGAAACACCAGAAACCAACTGCAAGGATCATTCCTTGAGCCCTGTTTTTTAGACCTACATCCCATGTTCCATGGAACCATCATTAAATATAAGGGGTGGTCCATTAAATATAAAGAAAATATACCAGTGTATTATAAAATTATTCCAAAAAATCACTAGCCCATTGACTGGAGTAGAATAGATGGCCCAAAATTTCCTCATTATAATCCCTATAATAAATACACCTAGAAGACAGATTAATTCTGATATTTTTAACATTATCATTTATATGAAGATCTAGATTTCTAATTCTCCAAAAAATGATGTTTAACTTGATATAAATGTATTTAATCCATAAGGATGTACCCCAATCATCATTATTATTTATGTTGGTTGTAACCCTATGGTACTCCTTTATTGAGAAGTCCCCTAAAGAAGATGCAATAAACACGCAAGTATTAGGTTTATCATTAATATCAATAAGTTCAAAATCTGATCATTTATTTTCATCCAAAACTACATTGATAAATCCTAGGAACATTCTTGCTTTATTGATGGATATACTTGGAACCAGACAACCTGGAAATTCAATATTTGAGATAACCCAATTATTAAACTAGAAAGTAAAATATCCTCTTCCCAAAATCGACCTATAATAATGTTACAGAGAATGAAAATGGGGAGTGATCTTGGACCAAAGAAAAGAGTGATTTACTCCTACCATGATACTAACTTCTCTAGATTTAGGTCCCATTAATTTACCCTAAAGAGATTTCTCTTCGATAACATCCCACACATGTTTTTTCCATATGCCATGCAACGTTTCCCACTTACTCCTGACTCCAATACCTCCCTCTTGAAGGGGTCTATCCAATCTATACTAAGAGGCCCAATTCCTTCAACCATCTTCACGGGCATCCCAAATAAATGCGGAAAATATATTTTCAATTATCTTAATAAATTCTGTTGGGGCTTCGGTGGTAGATAAATCATGGATTTGGATAGAATAAATGATACTATTATCCAAAATTATCCATCCTCCAAAATATAAGAAAAAATTATTCCAGTTCGTTATGTGACTCATGAATCTAATGAATATATTATCAAAGTGTTGAATACAGATTCAACATGAAGAGATCAGTGTGATAAGATATTTTATGGGAAGGCTCCCTCACTGCATACCCAACCTTATACTCATACTTTTTATCCATGAGACTGTGCATTTTTTTGAGATAAAAAAGTATCTCTTAGTGAAATTGATTAACTATATGTTCTAGTGGTAGTAGGATTTCAAGATTTCATTGAGACCATAGACTGATCTTTAAAAGGAATTAATGAATATAATTGTATATTTGAAAAACATGAGATGAGAGATGTAGATAGAATGAGTTTTTAAATGATAAGACAGGATATTCCTTGACATAATTGCTTGGTTTATAAGTCAGTTATGAACATATTGTGAAATAAACCAAGTTCTTGAAGATAAATGATCTTATTTACTTATCCCAAAAATAACCTTAAAAAATCCATGATTCACTCCCATGAAATGAGTAGGCAACCATGAGGAACTGAAACACATGAAAATTAAATTAGTAGACCAGGAAGAGAAAATCATACCTTCCATTATATTAATTATGAAACTACATTAAATTATATCATATGATTTATCCATATTTAGTTTGAGAACGATGTTTGACCCAGGAGTTCTAAAATTAATGTTGTTGATAACCTCTTAGGCTAAAGTAATGGAAACCTGGATTGATCTTCCTCTAACAAATCCATTTTGTTACACAGAGACCCAGTGGTGAAGATGAGGATAAAGTCTTCTAATAATGATAGAATCCAACACCATGTATGTAAATTTACACATACTCACTGAATGATATTTTTAGAGGGAATACAGATTTTTTATTTTGACAATGAGGACCAATGTGGTAGTGCGAACAGAACAAGGTATACTACCACCAAAATTGAAATCATGAATAGCTAGCACCATATCCTCCTTGATTGTGTCCCATGAAGATCTGAATAAGGAAACTGAAAACCCATACCGACTGGGGGAACTCTCCAGATCAAGGATTTCCAGAGCCTCTATAATTTCTTCCTCACTAGGTAAGGACTCAAAAATTTCATTATCATGCCCCGATACCACAATAGGAATCACATATTTGACTTATTCATTACTACTCAAGAAACAATCATGTATCCTCAGATTAGGGCAAGCAAAGAAAATAATTAAAGAAAGAGTTGACCATGAACCTAACAATGATTCAATCATCAGGGTAGGATATGTCCTCAAAACGAATATTTAGACTGGAATACATTATTCATTCTTTAATACATGCATGAAAATAATCTGAGTTCCGGTTGCCATCATGAATCCATTCAACTCTAAATTTCACTTGAGAAATTCATTCATGTATCAGAAACCATTCATCCAGTTGATCATTATTATTGGTAAGCTCTCCAAACACATATTCATTCCAATTGGATTCCAGAATGGCCTCCATATTGTCAATATCCATGTTCACAAAAGATAGGTCTTTGATTCACTCCTAAAGGCCTCCTATTGGCCTTCTAAGCTTGTTCTGTAGTCTTTCCCACAAAATTACATGCATATTCTTATTCCATGAGTCATTAACTATATGATGATATCTTGAGGGATTAATTCATAAGAAACAGTAGCTATAACATTCCATCTTTTTTTTTCTTAGTAGAAAGAGAGATTAAAAGGGGGGAGTGATCAGAGATACTACATGTTAGATGTGTAACTTTAAAATTTGGGAAAGTAGATATTTCATATATATTTTCTAGAAAATTATCCAGCCTACACTAAGTAAAAATAACCCCTCTTTGATTATTACACTAGGTGTAGAGACACCCAGCAAAACCCAAGTCCATGAGACCTTTACTGGCCATAAAATGAGAGATATCCATAAAGACCTTGCGAGGAAAGGTAACTTCACCTTTCTCCTCATTGGAATAATCCTCCACATTAAATTCACCTCCAACAAACCAATAGGATTACACAATATCAAAGGATTAAAGATCCTTCCATTGGGTAGCTCTCTTTTGAATATCACAGCTTCCGTGGATAAATGAGAATAAGAAGTTGTGTGTAACATAAGTAATCTTAATGGTGAAAAACTGGTCCGAAGCATGGACTATTTACACTAAAATTTATGAACTCCAAAAGATCCAAATATGAAGATTATGGGGGTTATTATGCATTAAACCACCCATTTTGATTCTACACATAAACTCACATATCCTGTAGGAGCTTTGTTTAGGCAGTAGCACTGATACTAGGAAAACCTTTTTGGAAGAATCTTAATTTGAGATAAAATACATTTTATCCTAAGCACCGAGCCCTTGGGAATTCTAGATGAGGAGGGATGACATTAAAAATTCTTTTGAATGTCTTTGGACTCAGATATATTAGCCTCATTTTCTTAATGAGAATTGTGTTGATGATGTTGTATTAAATGGGATCTGGTTTGAGCTCCAATATGATCATTAGAGGGAATAACTGGGGGAGGATTAGAAAAACACTAGCCAATGCATTTAATAAAATTCAAATTAGTTTGGGTCAGTTGAGGATAAGAGGCCAATAAGACATGTTTTGATTTTTTAGGCTCAATGGAAGGAGAGAAGATGGAGGAAACATCATTTTTTTGTTAATGTTTTCTAAAGAGTCTCATCTAGAAAGTAATGTGAAGGATCATCCCAAGAAAGTGGGAGGGGATTTTCAATAACTTCAATGAATGAAGGTAGCTCAGATCCTAGACTAGGAGGATTGGAGGAGAAGGGGTAACCAAGAGGATGTTCTTTGATCGCTTTAAATTTGAAAAAACACATATATTAATGGATAGGATATAGGAAAGTATTAGGAGAAGGCTAGAAGGATGGTTACTTAAATATAACCAAATATAGACATTAGTTTTCTTGGTAATCAAAAAGAGATAGACAGGGAAGACCAGGATTCAAAAATTCCATGTCAGCTTAGAAATAAGAACTTGGGAAATCAGAACATGGAGGGGTCGAATGCATCAAAAACAAGACTTTATTTGGAGATTTTGATTTATCACCATGTCGTATACCTGAATGGGATAACAATAAAAAATCCTTTAATTGTCTTCTATTGTATATAGAAAAGGAGTGACCTTGATGATGAAAAAAGAAATAAAACCTAGAAACCATAGGCTAAATAGATCTGGATTCCATTAAAAGGAATCCTGAACACGGAGAACAATTCTCTCTAGGAGTGGAATAGATTGGTCTATTTCCACATAGATGTGATCCACACAAGATTTTTCCAAAAGTAAGGTATGATCATATTCCCACAGAAAGTATTTGAGGGATTCACTAATGGATCTTCGGATGGAGGAATTCTGAAAAGGGAGAGGGAGCCCAGGAAGGTTGATCCACACCGGTGCTTGAGGAGAGTCTCTTCCTAGATGAAGCTATATATCCCAATGCATCAAAGTGAAACTCCAAAGACCCATAGATCAGTGAGATTTTCACAATGCATGAATGAAATCCTAATCCTATTATATATCTATGATCCTAAAGAGGAGGTTTAATTGGACAAGTTCTCTTTTCATAGAGTAGTGACAAAGAGTATCATTCGATGGATGATATTTATCATGATATTTTCTTCTATGTTCCACATGATGGTAATCTTAATGACAATAAACTAATGTGTGATGAGTCACATCCAAATATTACAAATGATGATATTCCACATGAGGAGGATATCCATCGTGATCATCTATATGATCCTTTATTTCCTAGTGTAGATGAGACACAACTATAGGCTATGATTACATAGGTGGATGATGCTGCTGCTATTGATTATACTATATAATAATTTACTTTATTAGATTATTATTTAGTGATATCTAGTGACTAGATAACATGTGATTCTCCTTTTTACCTAGATATAAAATTATCCTTTTCTCACTTTCCATCTTCTTCCCACACTGGAGAAGGTTTTATCTAGAATCATTCTTTATTCCATGTGGGAGAGAGTCATAACTAACAAATATTTTCCTTATAATTAGTACATGGTATAGGTGAGAAGAATTTATAACCACCACCTGTTACATAGGATTATGTAAAGGAAAATATAAAAAATTCTATGTAATATGACCATATGTCAGAGAATATACATCAATAGACACAACATGACAACACTATCTATACACCAGGCTATGGTATATAAGAGCATCTGAGGCAACGACACAAACAATCATGATACTTTTTCTATTTGTAAATTTTGATCTAAGATCTATGTTGTATGTTTATCAAATTTTTTCTTATAATATATTTAAAATTTTCATTTTTAAATAATTATTATAATCGAAAATTTGCAATAGTAATAATAATAATTAATTAAACAATAAAATTTCTAATTTCTAATATAATTAAATAATTCATTAGGTACTTTATTAAGATAATTAATATCTAATAATATATCAAATTTATTAAAAATTATAAAATAAATTTCTATAATTAGTAATTAATTAGTATAATTAATAAATAAAAAAATTAATAAATAAAAATGATAATTACTAACATATTTAGTATTTAATAATTAGAATTTATCATGTAATTTATAATTTAATTAATAATATACAATTATTGATTATAATGTAATTATTAATACAATAATGGGAGGAATTATGAGTTGAGAAAGACTGGTAACACTATGATGAGTGACAATGGTAAGGGATTGTGGTGTTAATCTAAGTGGATGATGGAGTCCCGAGATCAAGTGGGGTTGTGGGCTTGTTCACCCCAATTAGAAGATGATGAAATGAATATATCAAAGAAAATGGGATGGGGAGTTAGGTATTAGACGTGAATGGTGGCTAGGAGTGAGAGGAGATAGTGTCTAGATTATAATAGGGTAAGTGTGTAATGGGAAGTGATCCTAGTATGGCTAGAGTAACAAAATTAGGGAGAGACAGGCCAATGATTCTATTTAGCGGCGTGTGATAAAAAATTGAGGAAGTACTATCTCATTATAATATGATTACAGGATAAAGAAGATGATGTTGTAAATAAAATGAACAGAAAATTTAAATAGAAATAATTTAATACAACTACAACTCATGAAAATACTACCCCATCCAAACCAAAAAATTGACAATAGTGGCATTAAATAGAAATAATAATAATATATGTAGGAGGAATAGTTGGATGAGATAAGGAAAAACATGTTCACTTGATATAAATTAATAATATATTGATTTATATATATATATATATCGAGATAGAGATAGAGATGATGAAAAAGGATAAACCTTGTATCGAAGTTTTTTATGTGATTTAAACCTATTTCTTTTTTGGTATCTAGAACTACACCCAACTATTTTTATTAAGTTTATTCCTGGGTATCCTTTTAAAAAAAGCATTATTTAGTGTCTATAAGTCGACTCAACTTTATTATTTTTCATGAAAAATAGAGGGAAGATATCTATACTACCATGTAAATGTTTATGTAATACTAAGTGCATTGTCCATTCACCTTGAATGGTTCCACATTCTCTCGTTGGATATCAATTACATTATGGTTAAATGAATGTATTACTTTGAATGGTCTCGAACATATTTATTTTAATTTACGTAGAAATAATTATAAATATGAGTCAAATAATTAAAATTTATATATTTGTTCAAATATATTTCATGATATAAATTATTCATGGAATAGATTATCCTATCCTTTTAAATATGCTCATTTTCTATATGAATCCCTCTTGATTTTATCATGATCACTTAGCTAAAATAATTGTTTTCTGATGTGGTCATGGAATCAAAATTCAGTGCATTATATCCATATAAAAAGGAAATTTCTTTCCATAAACCAAACTAGAGGGTGACATTCCATAGGTATTTCTTTATATGTTATGGTTGTACCACACTACATCATTTAACTTTGTTGACCAGTTGGTCCCTTAATTACTAATAGTTATTTCAAGGATATTTTTGATATCAAAATTGGATACTTATTCTTGACCACTATTTTGAGTATGGTAAGGTTTTATTGTGTTATAGTTCAATCTATATTGTATTATAATATCTACATTAGAGAATTATCACAATGAGTTACACTATAAAATATAAGCATGAAAAGAACACCAAACATATAAAGAATGTTCTTATGTAAAAATTTGAAAACTACCTTGGCTGTGTTTTGTGTAATTTCAATGAATTCCACCCATTAGCAATCATAATAAACATATAGTATGATTCATACATTACAAAAATTAAATGGAAATAAACTAATAAAATATATATCCCAAACATAAAATACCTCTATCTGCAAAATTGGGTATTGCGGAATTTCTACCCTTTGTCCAATATTCAATATCATTTGAAATTATTAACATGCAAACAAAAAAATATCAGGCGTATAAATTCATGGATGGAAAAAATAAACTACTACGACTATTTTTTTCCATAGTTCCTTTATTTCCATGATGAACACCAATAAGAGATGCATAATTTTTTTTTAAAAACATAGAAATCAATTTTTAGGTCTAAAAATTTGAATAATCTATTATCATCATGATTATAATAGTAATGGTTTCCACCAAAAGTATTTTTACTATGTTGTGAATCTCTTTGATTGTTGAAATTCTGTATTGGGATGCATGTAATACCTTGAGTTTTTATGAATTATTATTATTTTGAATAAATGAAAATTATTTGATGGCTTTCGTTGTATGCTAAACCAAGTTAATCTTGCTTTGTAAAAAATAAAAATTTAATCTTGAAAAACATGAAACAATGATTTTCACTTGTGGTAAATGAAACACTCAGTTTGGCTTGTGTTACATAAAATATCGAGTTCCTTTGATGGATGTCACTACTCACAAGACTGGGTTCTATTGAAAAACAATATAATATTAATAATATAATTTACAATGATAATTATCACCTATAAATTGGGACGGTGAGAATAAATAATATTAAATAAATTATTATAATATATATTTATCACATTTTTATTAGTTATCTACTGACTAGAAATAAAATATGAATCATTTAAAAGAAAAATAAATGTTTTCTGAAAACAATATTTTTTTGAAAAGACTGGTTAATCGTGTTTGGTGAACATAATTTAAAATTAAAATTTACAAATTTTAGAAAATTTATTTGGAAAAATAAACTTTATTTTATATAGTGGAATATCAAAAATCACTTATAGTGAATTTTTGGTATTTTTTGAGAAGTTTTATATTTTGATAAATAGTAAAATATACTGAGTTTTAATTGAAAACTGCCATTTAATTTAATTTGTTTATAATGATAAATTTTATTTTAAATTAGTTTTAAAGTATAATAGGTAAATTATATATCTATTAATCCAATTTAGGTCATTTTAATCAATTTCATAGTGAAATTTAATATAAAAAGTTTGCAAAATTTTAATCATTTTTTTATTTTAAAACATGCTTTCTCGCCACGACTGTGAGTTTAATTATAAATTAATTTTTTCAAATTATGTGATTTTATATTGGAAAAATAGATTAAATATTTTTACAAATTAAAAATTATAATTTATAATAATGATAAATTACTTTTTGACCAAAATTATTTGTGAAAATAGTTAAAATTAATGATGAATATTAAGAGAAAAACCAGTATACTGAGGGACTAAACATTAAAATTAAATGAAAAAATGACCTAGAAAATTTTAAAACACCAATAGGATGGAAATAGTTTTACCATATAACTTCAAGTATTAATATTGTTCTATTATTATATCCACATAAAATTGGAAAAATGTTTTTGGAATTTACGCTTTTAAAAAATTACTAGAGTGTCACTCACCTCCCTTATAAAAGGCCACTCACACCCCCTTCTATTCACACCTTAAAAACAATTTTTTTTTCGGGAAATAACTACAAAAATCACAAATAAACTCTATATTCTCATCATATAATCCTTAAAATGAGAATAAATCTAACCAAATAAGGCCTTTGGTGTAAACTAGAAGGAGAATCCCGAAGAAGAGTTAATGTTCATCAATGAACATTTTTGTTTTACATCTCCATAAAACCCATTAAATTAATTTTATATCATCATTATATAATAATATAATTATATTACATATACTGAGATATTTTTATTTTAATTTAATGATCTTATACCACACACAATTCCATCAAATGGGTTACAAAAACATTGTTCATGTGTACGACATATTACAGTCTCATGAACCGATGTCGTTCGTTTTTCCATTACCAACTTTCAAGGTCGGGAATAATTATAGAAATACTATTTATATATTATATGTTATATATATATGATTTTATAGTTTTTTTTAGTTTTTATATCACACATACCTTCATGCTTTCAATTTTTTTTGTAATATAATAACATCATTCATATGTACAACGAACTACCTCCTCACGATGTGATATGATTCATTCACACTTTACACGAAATGTATTTTGGATGATTTTAATTAAATTTTGTGATATATATGAAAGAAATATTATTTTTGGAATTATAATATAAGTTATTTAATTTTATTTCTTTTAACCCAATAAGAAAATTAAAAAAGCAATATTCACGTGTACGTACGACCTACCGTCTCCATGAACAATGTATTTCATTTCCTATCAATAAATTTCATGAGTTGATATAAATACATATATAATTAATATATGTAATTTTTATATAATTTTTATAATTATGGAGAATATTTAATCATGATCAATGAAAGAGGACAAAAAAACAACGAATCACAACAGATATGAAAAACAAAGAGGTTATTACCTGAAACACAACTTTAACATGGAGTTGTTAATAAAAGGTTAATAAAAGGTAATAATAAAATAATATATGATATGATATATATGAATATTATCTTTTAATATATTTATAATAAACTTATATTTACTGTACAATAGTTTTGAATGTGTATGAAGGAAGTCATGTCTTATGCTTAGGGATTTCCGACTCACTTATTACTTTTGCGAGACACATGCTATATTCACCACATCTTTCTTATATGTGGTGTATATACTTACCATGAATGTAATTTCTGATTATTATAATTAAAGTTTTTAGGTTTTACATGTAAATTTGAGGATATCTCTCTCATTGGGTTGTGGTTTTAAATTTACCAAAGAGGTAATGGAATTTTGTCTCACTTTCCTTCTCTGAGACACATGTTATGGTATGAACCTATATAATTTTACAAGGTGTACGTTATGACATTTGAAATGTTATATCATGAATATTATTACTTTATTGATATTTTATGCTTAATTTAATTTTATTATTTCATGGATATTATGATTAGAAGTTAGTAAAATATGAATAGTTTATTTCTATAATCTCATTGTTTATTGGGATTGTTTAGGATTATTCTTCCATTGATGAAATATTATGACCCATATCTCAATAATTATCATGAAGATTATTATAATATTATTATTGATATCATAATTTAATGGTACCATTTTCCCACTAATTGATACTTCAAATAATTAAGAAAATGTTTTATAATAAATCCGAATTTATTTCTCTCTTCAGTCGGAAGTATATTTTCTCCCAAAATCATGTTTTCTAAAACTGTTTTCAAATATTTTATACTATTATACTATAAATTTTAAATAAATTTTCACCCATGTTTTACCCTTTTAAAAAATCTTTTTAAAATTAATTTTTGTGATGTTTTCCAATGAAATCACTTTTGGATTCTACCGAAAATATGAAAGGGATATTTGTTTTTACATATATGTAATATAAAAATTTCTATGAGGTAATGACCACTATATTTTATTAAGTTTAATTTTTTAAATGATAATTTTAAAAGGATCGTTTTTTCAAATATTTTGGAAATATTTTTATTCTAAATTAATTTTCAAAGAAAATTATTTCATAATTGTTTTATGTTTGAAAACTGTTTTAAATGAGTTTCAAAGATTCCATTATATGTTTTTGTGTTATTTTAAAATAAAAGGATTATTTAAATTTTTAATATTTTAAAATCTTATTAAATGAGTTCCAAATTTTCATTTATAATTTTTCAACGTTATTTTGAAAGAACAATCTTTCGAAAATGTTTTATGTCTTAAAAAGTGTTTTCCAAAGAAAAAAGGATATTTTCCTCAAGAAATTTTATAAAATGGGTTTTAAATATTCCTTTATCTTAATGGGTTATTTTCAATGAAATTTATTTTCAAAAAGGATTTATGTATTAAAAAACGATTTTCCAATAAATGTTATTTCCCTTAAGAAATGTTTTAAATGATCAAATAAAATTATTTCCCATATAAGATGACATCATTTTATGAAACTTATGCTTTAATGAGGGTATGATTCAAGGATACCATTATTATTATTTCTATGAATTTTTCATTATTATTATGGAAAGCTTTTTATGAAACATGTTTCTCTTCTTCTAGTAATACCATGAGGAAATAATTATGAAACTTGATTCTTTTAATGGGTTATTATTTGCTTAAATTATTATGAATCATGTAACTTTTTCATAGGTGATATCATAATAAAATTTTAATGATTCCCATTTAATTTAATGGGTTATTATATGACTAATTTTTATGATCTTATGGCACACATATATATGGTTTTCATAATGTGATGGGTGGGACCTATATCTCTATCCAATGCATTGGGTGGAGATTTATATATCTAATGAGATAGACATGGTTGGAATGAGGATTGAACCCAATAGAGTAAGACATGAATGCCACTAGGGTTGGTGGTTTCTCCCACCCAAGAGGTTTTGAAACATATATTTGATATTGATTAATTGTTCAAATTTTTACGTGTGAACCTTATTACATGTTCACAATGTTATGTGTGGACCCGATTTCATGTCTATAAATTTATGTGATGGCCTAATTTTTTATCCTCAACTTAATGAGAGAACCTGTGTCTATTTACATATGTTCACAATGTTATAATATGATGTGTATTCCACAAGTCTATTTTTTGTGGTAATGTTATGCACTCATGGCTAATTTTCTTTGACTTATTTATTATTCATGTCTTATGTACTGCCAAAATTTAATCTATGATTCATGTTTATGATATTTGATATGCAGGGTATGGTTTTCCAATGTTATTATCATGTTATCTTACCCTTATCCTTATGTCATTCTTATATATCTTCCTTGCTTACCCTTACTAAGAATTTAATTCACCATTTATTTTATATCTTTTTTCCTGGTTATGAAAAAATGTTTTAAGTAGGGTATGCTTTTGATGAGTACTAAAGGGGGAGAGCCTTATGGGTGATGTTGAAAATCTTTACCCAAGATAGAATATTATGTTTCCAAGTTTTTAAATTCACTAAACTATTACATTCATCAAACATATACTTTTTTTAAATCATTGATTATTAATCTAAAATGTTGCAATATCCATGTATTAAAATCATGGGTCATTATAACGCTCCTTTCCAATAACCAATAAATTAGTAATGTTTTCATAAATTTTTTTTATACAAGTTGTGATTGTAAAACTATATTCATAAGGGAAATAATAATAATAATCCTTATCCTTCTCCCACTCCAAATGAGGAAAATTCAATCATGGAAAGTGGTTTTCCAAAAAAAATCACTTATTTTATTGTCACATATATCTAGGTAAACGTTTTTTGTCAATAACACCCATAGATAATTATTTTATTTGAATCATTTGTATTCAAAAAATACTGAAAAGTAATGTAATTAGTATAAAAAATAACATTGGAAATAAAAAAAATAACATAAATTGATCAAATAAAATTAATAATATAAATATTTAGTTTTATATTATTATGTAAATTAAGTGAGCTTATTTCAAGGCTTTGAAAACATTGTAAATGGGTTAGAAAATAAATCCACTCACCATATAAGTACAAATACAACTAAAAAGTCACTACTCCAAATCTATTTTTCATTTTATGAATAAACCACTTTTGGTTTAGTGGGAACCTCACAAAAAAATCCTTAAAAACCAAGATCCACCCCAATTGCAGAAACATTATAAAAAGTAAGAAAAAAAATAAAAAGACAACATAGATACCAAAAAAAGTTAAAACATCATAACTGTGCCACACTAAAAAAAAATCAAAAGGATCATTATAGTTTTAGGATTCTATTATAGGTGCTTACACTAATTTATAATTCAGATATTTGTGGGCTATAATATATTAATCATCAATGTGAAGTATAACATCAATTGTTAACAATTGGGCTGGTCATCCTATGATCTTAGATAAATCATGTATAAATTTTTGGTAAAATCCTATACGTATAAGAAATATAAGAACCAATTAAATAAAATAAAGAATGGTTAAGTTAAAAATAACAATTCACTTCATAAAACAATTCAAAAATTTAACATAAATTGAAAATAAATTCTAGTAATATTTTATCACATACCACTCTAATACAAGACTCAAATTCGCAGTACTTGCATCCAAAGAGTAACTATACACTGGGAATTAATCCATGAATATTTTAAAGAATTTCTCTACTATGTTATGAAAAATAAAAATCATAAAATACTAAATTGCGGTGGGTGCATTAAAAATATTGAAGGACATTAAACCATAGCCAAACATCCCATAATTTTATTTGAATTTAGTTTTATATTGATCTTATAAATAAATTGGAATTTTATTTCAACCCATGTATCCTTCTAAATAATAATAATAATTGTGTCATATCATCCATTCCCACATCGGGTTTTTAAATAGAAAAGGGAAGTGATATTTAGGAATTTAATCTTTGTTAAAATGGTAACCTGTAGACACTCTCCAATTAGTGAATATTATATATGGAATTAATTAATCATTTAATGATGAACAATAATTATTCCTCCATTTTTTGGTATAGATTAAAATATAATTAGTCATGTACTATATAAAATTTGCTAAACAATACATGAATCATGTAATTTAATTAACACCTTCTTTATTACCTCTTTCATTGGTGGTGTCAAATAATTTTGAGTTTATCATGTTTTCTTAAAAACATCATTTAAAAGTAATTTATGGGTGAAAATATATGGACACATTTCTTGAATGTTAGAAAACTTCTATGAAATGAATCATTTATGAATTTAAAGAACCTTAAAAATTAAAAATTCTTGATCTATAGATTATTGATTATTGATTATTACTATAAGTGTTTTGATTCATATGGTTAACAATAATGAAGTGAAAAATCCTACAGTTGTTGTCCTATTTTTATTGGAATGAGAATAAATGTAATGAGAAATTTTGAATGTATCTTATAATTATATAATTATTACAAGGTTAATGATATTTTATAATAAAACAAAAATATATAAATAATTAAGTTATTATTATTACAATCATTAATAATATCAAGAGATAAGTTAAAATGAATAATACAATCATCACATGAGAGATCGGGACAACTAATGTTTTCATCTATAGACTCGATACAAAAAAAGTATTATAAATTTGTAAAAAAGTGATATATAACCTTCAAGATAATATAGGATATTTATTTTGTTTTAAAAAACGAGACTCCCTTTGGGAACATCAATAAGTACCTTAGCCATGGAATTTAATGTCCTCCTTAACAAGAGTGGTGAACCTATATCCTCCTCTATATCTAAAATAATAAACTCATTAGGAAAAATAATTTTTTGAATTTTTACTATTACATGTTTCAAAATACATCATTGGGTATTTAATAGAATGATATTCCAATTTTAATTCTACTTATCTTTGTTTTAGTTACTCAAGTCCATTTTTTTGAATAACCCATATGGTAGGATGTTTACATTGGATCCAAGGAAACAAAAGGCTTGACCCATATCACATAAATTTATTGTACATGGTATGAAGAACCTCTCGAGTTCATGAAGTCTTGGTGATTTTTTATGTGGTTGTTGTTTAGGTTAATGGTGTTCTTAGAAATAAGGTTGGGATTATTGTTGGTATCCTCATTTCTATTAATAGTATCCTCCTTGAAATTGAATATGTTTTTTATATCCTATTGGTCCCTGAGGTTATAGTGATTATTTTCTTATTTCACAATATATTTAAAAAGCATTGGGATTGGTTTTATATTTTTGATTGAATAAATTTTGAAGTTGAATATTTGATTTATTATATCCAATGAAATTAGTTTCACTATTTTTCATTTTTCTATCCCAAGGGGATTCACATCTAGGAGGTGTTTATTCACATTCATTACATTATTTAGATTCAATTATATTTATTTCCATTCATTTTTTTGATTTTATTGAATCTATCCCCTTGTATAAAGTTAGTGAATAACATTTTCCAGACATCAACATGGTGTGTGACTCTTCACTCAATTTCACTCCCATAATTCCAATCAAATATCATTGATGAAATATTATCTAATAGTTCATAAATACCCTATAGTTTTTTCACATGGGTATCCCTCCCATGAATTCATTTTGCTGAAAAAAATTCTACTATTAATTCACTATAAAATATTTGTAATTGTATTGAGAGAGGAATACCATGATGATTAAATTTTTTTTGAGTCCTTAAAAACTACCCCATGTTTCATTTATGAAACGTTTCTATGTAGATTTAGAGGTACAAACCCCTCCTTCCTTTCATGTTCTTATATATTTCAATTTTTGAATAATTTTTTTGTTACCTTTGGTTAGGGATTTAGAAGATGATTTCATAAGATCATTGTAGAATCATACAAAACCTTGAGGTTTTTTCATGGAGTGGGTGAATGGAATCAAAGAGTAATGAAATCATACCATATTTCACTATTTTTATTGAGGTATGTCTTTTAGTGATTTAGATTAGTAATTTTGCTTTAATTAGGTTAAATTGGTAGTTTTATTGATGGTGGTTAATGGGGATTTTTCTCTTGAAGGTTCTAAGAGTCTATATTGAACCTTAAGTGTGTCCTTGGTTATGGTTTTAATACAATTTAGTGAATTGACAAGTTTTCATGTTTTTATTAAAATTAGGATGAAAATGTTGTAATTAATTATTTGAATTGTTTGAATGAGATAATGGATCTTGGAATTGATAGATCTTAGTATGCCTTTGTGTGGGATTAATCAAAGATTGATAGAGAATGTGAGGGCTTGAGAGGACGCCTAGATGTGGTTTTCTCATCTCTGTGATGGTTTTGGCCACTTTGTCGATCCCTCCCCCACTGACGGGGGGGGGGGGGGGGGACCTTCGGTGTCCACCGATGGAGAGGATTCCTCCTTCATCCCCTTCTCAAACCCAAAATTCCTTCCTCCCTTCCCTCATGTCCCTCTCAGTCTGAAGATTCTGAAGTTTCTTGATGGGTGCCCTAATATTATGTTATCAAATGTGGAGTTCTCGAAATCTTAGAACCTTCTAAAACATACCTTGGTGGCTCAGTTTAAAAAGTGACGTCATTATGTTGACTCATTCGATAGGAATGTATTCAGAACATGGGAGTTATAGGATTGGAATACAATGGGTCTTTTGGATAACATGAACATGATGGTGTGTTTTTATTTAAAGGAAAATCTCATTAAGGCCTGGTCAAGTCACCTCGCAACTTCAACGAAATCAGATTTTATCTATTCTGGTTGTACTTAGACTTTCATATGAAGAAAGACCCTCCGACAATTGTGAATTGGGAAAGTTTCTCCTATCTACCCCTTCTGTTTGAAAACCCTTATGTTATGTGTATGATAGAGAATCTGATTGGTAGATATATGTGTTCAGATAGCCACACTGAGGATCTCTGTCACCCTATCAATCCATGCGTGTGTGTTGAAATGGATGTGTCTAAAGTTCAATTTGAGTATGTGTGGATTACTGTGGGTGAGGAGTATTGCTACAAACAACATGTGATCTATGAAACCTAGAATGACTTGTACTCCAGATGCAAGTGCCTAGGAGGCTCGCTGGATGACTATCGTATGGTGTCTCTGTTACCTGCGTGGGGGAGGGGAATGGTCGCGACAAAGAGTCAGAAGCTCTTGTTGAGGTAGAGTTATTGGAGAAATGATCTACTGTTTTGGAAGAGAATATAGATAGGGGGATTACTCTGGTAATTTGTGTATAGATAAGAGGTAGTACATAAGTGACCTAGGGGTCTTCAATGCACCAACTGAGGTAGGTTTGTGCCATGAAGCACAAATTCGCTCACCTGTGAAGAAGGCATTAGTGCCTCAGGACAACTTGACAGTGCGAAATGTTTTTAGAAGGTTAAGGTAGGACCTGGCCAGAACTTCCCCCTGCAATGTGTTTCTCTATAATAATAGTGCGTCGGAGGGTGTATTAGAGAATCACGAAGCATTCTGAGTGTAAATCCAGGTGAAAGTGAGTAAAGTAGTGGTGATGTAGATGTCAAATGATGATGTGGATGTTGCTGCTGATGTGCTAGGTCTAGGTAGTAGTGATATATGAAAGGGGATACAGGGGGATACTAAGAAGGTGTTCTATCAAACCAGTGATGGGGAATCATGGGGACCTGTTCCAAGGAGCTGGTCCTAAATTCACTTGAGAAAAAAGTTTGAAGGACTTGTTGAGAAAGGTTTGAGTTCTTGATCTAGCTAAATCGCCTGAGGCAGTCTTAGGATGTCTAAAGGAATGCAATGGATACAAATTCATTCATTCGAAATATGAAGCTTCAAGCCTGAAGTATAATAGGAGTAATATGAGGAGTAAGGGTAGTAAGGACTACTCCTCATTATAACCTAATTTGGATACTCAATCTTCAAGTAACATAAACAGAAAAAGGAAGACCTTGAGGAGGTAAACCACTAGAGACTAGGTGACCAGGGTGACCAACCTTTGAAATTACTAACAAGCTCTGAGGAAGAAGTGGTGGAGAAGGTCTTGTTACTTAATGCTTTTGAGGAGGAGGAAACGAAAATTATGGGGTCATATTTAATGGAGACCCTTATTGAGGAATAATACACCTAGGTTGAGAAACAAGACCTAATTCTTTTTGGGGGTTTTAACAAAGGGATGATTAACATTGAGGAGTACATAAGTCATGGGACAAACTAGCCTCTGAGGTTGAAAATTTGTTGAAAGAGACACCAAGATTCCATGTAACATCTATCTCATGGAAATTGTTTAGGTAAATGGATTCTGGTAATATTAAATTCCTTTTCAAAGAATCTATTTAAACTTTCTGGATTTTGTTGCTTGGATTGGGAGGTTTTCCGGCATGGATTAACTAGCTTTTAGACCAGTTTTTTGAGTGTTTTTCGATGAAGATTTGGTGAAAAGCATCCAAGAACATACTTGGATCTGATTTAGATGGAGCTTAGAGCATGGAGCCTTCACAAACACATGCCAATTTGATTTGGAATACTGAGAGGGTATATCTATGACATCAATACTATGCCCATGCATCTCTACATGAGATTGCTAGAAGAGCGGTTATGCATTAGTGAATGTTTGTTGTAACATTTTTATTTCTAGGTAGAGGCATGTCCTGTGTTTTAATTAGTTTTTTCGGTTATAGTTTATTTGTTTGTAATGTTTGAATTTTTGGTTTCTCACTTTCTCCAAAAAAATTATTAGATAATAAAAAAGTTAATTTTCTGTCAGATGGATATAACATGTCTTGAAGAGCATAACTTCATTTAGAGGCCGGTGGAGTCTATGATACTAATTAATATTTTGTGCATGTATGATAGTGATTTATTTATCGAGGGTTTGGGTATATGATTTTTTCCCATTATTAGACTATGAAAGTTTTTATAGAGGTTATAGGTGATCAAACAAGCATTATATATGGGAGTTATAGGTGTTTCATTGGGAGGGAGGAAGGGAGGTAGGGAGAGGAGATACAAAAATATAAGGATATTGATTAAGAAGGTTTGGCTTTGTTGGAATTTGGAGAGTAGGTTTGAAGTGGTTACATAGAAACATTTTACTATTATTTATCATATTTTGTAAAATTAATAGTAAATAATGTATAGTTTAAATAAAAATAAGGGGGATAATTAAGTGTAATTTTTTATATTAATTATTATTTAATATAGTTATTTATATTTATAAATGTGTTGGATGTGACACCCTTTTTTATATCTAAATTTTTATAAAAATATAAATTCTTATACAAGTGTTAGAATTCCATAAATGAGCAGTTGATTATGCTTATTTCTATAAATAGATAATAATGATGATATTTTGATGGTTAATAGATTTTCTTAATTGGATTTTTTTCTAAATAAAAATATTAATCACTAAGATCATCAAATAAGTTGTTGTAGAAATTATAGGTTCACCAAAGTAAAATGATCCCAATAAATAGTAATTAATAAAATTAAGAAAAATAATAATAATACAAAGTTATTGTCATGGTTTGGGATGAATCACTATATCCACAGAGGTGTGTAACGATTTTACTATTTCTAAGAGAAAATTATAAGTTACACACATATATCCATTAACCTTAGATTGAAAATGATCTCATAACGAAATATAATTCTATAGGTGAAGGGTTTCAGAGGGATGTTTAAGATTCTAAATTTACGGTAATAACAACCCCAAAACATGACATAAATCTCAAAGTCAATCTATATGTTTAGAATGAATAATAAAATGAAGAATAATAATTGTCTAAATTTCACCTTTTCAATCAATCCTATAAGAGACATAAAAATGAATTAGATCAAGATCAATAAGAAGTATTCTAAAGACTCCTTCCTTTAGAGGTATCCATGGATCACAGGAATCCCCCAATTATTAGGTAAGGTCTCTCTCAAAACATGGTTTGCTAGAAACATGGGTTCAAAATCCACAGATAATTGAGTGATAATATTGATATTATTGTCAAGGAGTTATGCCCATTATTTAGATATAATTGAATTAGAAACAGCTTATGGGGATTGAAAAAACTAATAAAGGATTCAGAGAACTAAAAATACTCATCCTATATTGAATGGGTGTTTCAAAAAATTCTTGAATGTTTAAATTTTTTTAACGTTTGGCTCGAATACTCATTATCAATGTTCAATATTGAAATATTCATGTTAAGAAATTGAACTTATCATAAGAATTATCACATGATATTTTTAACTAATAATGATAGTTTGAGTAGAATATGGAGTCTTAACCAAGGATTATCATATATCATGATAGTCCCCTTACATTACCACAACGACATAGTGTCTTAAACTATACCATGGTGCACATGTAACATCCCAACATTTTAAGAAATATATTATTTCAAATTTATTTAAATAATTTGTTATATTTAGTTACACTCAATGAAAAGTTTAGATTATATTATAGGAAACACAAATTTAATCTTTTATTGTATGTATCATAAATTTTCTTCGATAAATTGTGTTACATGTCAGGCCGAGTCTTACCGAACAATAATATATTGTTGATATTATTATTTAATATTGAATTTATTATGTGTAATTTTCCAAAAATTCTTTATAACTTTTTTAATTATATGGAATTATTTCGAGATCGCGAAATCTGACGGTGTGTGATTCTGAGGCCCAGAGTGCCCGAAATGATCCATCAAAGTTTTGTTAAGTTTTAATTAGCACGTGTAACCAGTTTTCCTAAAAAAGTGGAATAACTAATAAACGGTTACTCAGATTATAAATTTGAGGGTACTATTTCCCTCAGGATGACGGGTTTACCCTAGGAGCGACTTATGTTTAGTCAGCATGGGCCTCATGTTGGAAAAACCAAAAATGGCATAACTGTAAATAAAATAATTAAATAAAATTATTTTATTTTTCAAATGCTTATAACTAGTGAACGGTAAATCAGATTAAAAATTTGAGACCACCACTGAACTCAGGAAGGTGTTCTCATTTTATGAAGATACTAACATTGGATGGCGCGAGCCACCAGTGAATGTTAGTTTTTAGCCGTAAATAAAATAATTAACTGGCAATTATTTTATTGCAAAATCCATAACATTTAAATGGTAACTCATATTGGAAATATGAGACTATCATGGGTTTTTTTTGGGGCATGTTTCACTTAGGCAGATCCTAACCACGACTGGTGTGGGTTGAGGGTGACTGTTAATATTTTTTGGAACTTTTTTTCGTGTATGTTCAGTAAACGCAGGAGTGGCATTTGTAACTTTTGAATCGATGCTAGGAATTGAAATCCAAGGACACCGTTGAACTCACAACACCGATAGTCACTTAAAGAGACCTTCACCTCGACCACAATAGGTCAAGGGAGGAAGTTAGTTTTCTGGATTTTCATGGGAGAGTTAAAAGAATAAAAATAAAATAAAACAACAAATTTTATTTTATTTTCTTGAAACCTCCATTTTGAATACTTGGTGGTTGGGACCACCCGAACACCCCTTTAATGTGATTTAACCATTGGAATTACCCCAATTAATGTACCAACATAAATTTAATTAATGTGCCAAATTTAATTGAATTAATAATCTTAACTCTATTAAAGTTGGATCCTCACCCTTTTGGTTGGGATCACTGAAAAAGGGAGAGCTTGGGAGAACTCAGAAGGAAATACTCCAATGAAGAACTAACCTCCGATATGGATGACGCTCAATCCCGGGTCAGAAGTGTCTCGCGGGAGCAATGAACGCCGATGTCACCATTATCATCTTCCACCTCACGACACCTCTAACAGACAATCAAGGTATGGGTTTTAATTTTCAGTAGGATTAAATCTATTTTTTGATTCTTCATATTCTTGATTCACAGCAACGATGGCTAAATAAACATGGCCACCATTCTGATCATATACTCTAAACCTTTTATTTTGTTCTTCATGCATTCTTCGTGTGTTATTCGATGCCAAATAATTAAGTGCACTGAAAATACAATGTCTCGTTGAGAGTGACACATGGAGGCAGTGATCTCGACCTGAGGATCGTGAATATGTTGACGTCAAATTTTTCGGGCTTGGATTGAAGCTATAATGATTCCTGGAAGAAGGGCATCAGACATCCATGCTGTCGATAGAGGAGGTCGTGGATTTCGAGCCGCAACGGCGCATCGAAGGGCAGCCGACACCCGGTCGACCGCAGTTCAAGCAGGCGGCACACCGGAGGCAGGCCGACACCTGACTCGCCATGGCTTGAGCAGGCGGCGCACTGGACTGTCCGTGGGAGGACAGCGGCGCTGTGGCACCACTGGGAGGATAACCATCCATGAATCCGGTCGGCCGTGATGCATCGAGCAGGACCCGCTCTGGCGGGTTCCACATGCCTCCGGGCCGAACGGTCTGTTGGACCATTCGAGAATCTATGTTGGGGGATACCCCCTGGGTGGCAACTGGGGCGGACCACACCCAGCCAGTTCATACCGATCATGTGTGGTCAGATCCTATGTGGTTCAGTGGGGGTTATTTACCTATCAATCTTGTGTCGGCCAGTGGGGGTTAGTTACCTATCGATCCTGTGTGGGTCAGCAGGGGTTAGTTACCTATCAATCCCATGTGGCTGAGAAGGAGTTAGTTACCTATCGATCATGTGTGGGTCCGCAACAGTGCTTCTTAACAGAATAAGATGATGTAGTTACGACTAAACATCTGTACCTCTATAATTATGTTATACCAGATTGTGAGCTGAGTCTTCTACCTTTGTGGTACTTCAATCATTGTGGTGATACCTGTGTGGTACTTCTATCTTCGCGGTGTTACCTGTGTAGTAATTCTATCTTTGTGGTGTTACCTATGGGGTACTTCTAGCTTTGTGGTGTAACCTATGTGGTAATTCTACCATCATGGTATCATTTTCGTGGTGTTACCTGTGTGGTACTTCTACCTTCCTGGTATCGTCTTTTTCATGTTACCTGTGTGGTACTTCTATCTTTGTGGGGTTACCTGTGTGTTACTTCTATGTTCGTGGTGTTACCTATGTGGTACTTCTATATTTGTGGTCTTACTAATGTCTTACTTATATCTTCATGGTGTTATCTATGTGGTACTTCTACCTTTGTGTTATTGTCTTCGTGGTGTTACCTGTGTGGTACTTCTATCTTTGCGGTGTTACCCATGTGGTAATTCTACCTTCAAGGATTTACCTTCGTGGTGTTATCATCATGGTGTTACTTGTGTGGTACTTCTACCTTCATGGTGTTACCTATGTGGTGTCCTTCCCTCATGTATGTGATAAGTATATCTTGATAACTTAGGTATATGTATGGGAATATAACTAAGTAGAGTTCATGTCTTGCTTTGTGTATTTTCCTTTGAGAAATTCTAGGAGACTTACGGGGGTGTTAGGGTCCCTACTAAGTATCGTTATACTCACCCTTGCACAGGCTTCGCCCGCACCTTGTCATGTCTGATGCAGAAGACGTACAACTTTGATCGAGGATGAGGGGGCTAGGACTGGATGGTACTCAGAGGTGGACCATTCGACATGACGTGTCATTGAGGAGACTGACATATGTGGAGTGCTGAAGAGGCGATCTGTATCTACCCTACAGGTAGGAACCTCAGAGGATGACCTAGTAGATATTTTCCTTTATCTTATAGTTGTATTTTACATCCTATAGTACTTGTACTTTTACATTTGGGATTGTATTCCAACCCCTTTTTACATTAAGCACTCTTTTACTACAGTAGTTTACTTTTTGGTTGCATCTTATTGCGTTCAAGTATGTGTGGTTGCTTCTTGTTTTGTTCTTGGACTGTGTGTCGGTACATTTTAAAAAGGAAATGCCTTACCGTTTAAGGGATATTCCTTTCTGGTGTTAGTCTCCAGCCCCTGGCCTATGGAAGGTGGGCTTGGGGTAGTCACGACACGGGCCCCAAGGGATGGGTCGTGACAAAGTGGTATCAGAGGAGTTCAGTTCAACTGAAGAACTGGGACAATGATCTTTTCTATGGCAATAGTGTTAAGTTTTATGAGTGTGGTTTTCAGTTTGGGGAATCCAGTGTTGGTGTTGCAGTTGGTGTATCCATACACCAGGACCCTGAATTCAGATTTCCGAATCAGCGCACAAAAACACTAATTATATGTGTTTTTGAAAAGTTTTTCTCTTAAATTCTTTAGAGTCATGTCACCAGGTATAACTTAATGACAATGGTGCATCTTTTACCTATCAAGATTCCACTACTTAGATAGCCACCCAGGTTTCCTAATAGATTATGCAATGATGGACCACCGAATGATGAGGCCTCGGTGCATGGTCCTCTTACGACGTTAACACCTTCAGGTGGTGTACCAACAACACCACTACCTGTTGGGCAGCCATTAACACTCACACTACTAGTAGAGGATGCATTCTGACTGAGAAAATTTCATGAGTTCTAGTGGTATATGCCTTCGAGGTTTTGAGGTGAGACAGATTCCCAGGCGGTTGAGGATTGGCTGGAGGTTGTGGCTAGAGTTTCCCGCGTCATTGAGACACCGATAGAGGAGATGGTGATCTTAGATTCTATTCTTATCTAGTGAGTGACCATGAGGATGTTCCGCATAGTGATGAGGCTTCAGTACATGGACCATTTCCCGAGATAGTACCTTCGGGTAGTGTGTCATCTATATCACTACCTATTGGGAAGAAGTTACAACCGGCGGTACCAGTAGAGGACACATTTAGGCTTTGTGCCTTACACGAGTTTCGACATTAGATACCCCTCAGGTTCTGAGGTGATCCATACTCACAAGCGGCTAAGGACCGGCTTCAGGAGGTGGCTGAGAGTTCTCTAGAGCTTCTACATCTTCGGTAGCATGACATTTCGGTAGCTAAGTATTCATTGAGGTGTACCGATCATTTCTGGTTCTCGATAAATATGATATGATCATTTCTTCGGGGCTTGGACTTCTGAGCTTGGTGAGTTTAAGGACATCCAAGCTAGAACTATTCCTCTATGCATTCTTACATATGTTAGGGTGCTAGAGAGAACCTTTGTGGTTGAATGTTCTTTGGCTGAGCGGATACAACCGGTGAATTTTAGTAGTGGGAAAGCAGGAAACTGACACCAGTCTCAGAGACTTGGGCATATAAAAATGTTTCAGGAAGAAGAAGTGTTAGGGACAGGGGAAGGGAGTAACTGCATATGGTCAAGGAGTGTGACCCAAGGGCTCTAGGAATGATTAGATGAACGGACTGTGTCTACTACTAGCTGTCATATTAATAAACATAGGTCCCAATCATTCTTTCTTTCCACGAATCTTGTCCAATTCATATAATTTTCGGTTAATCCAATGAATTGAACCTCACGTCTGGAGATACCTTTGGGAGGAGACTCGATAATCACACATATGCCGACGGTGTGATCTGACCCTTGAGGCAAGATTTTCCGTTGGAACATCTTGGTGGCAGCGTCGAGGCCTTACGCTGTTAGTATGGTTATGGACTGGACATCCACAGTTCATTATCAGATTAACCGTATTAGGAAGAAAGGTTGTGGTTTACCTACAATGTTGGAATGAGATTTTCCTTTGGCCAATGAAAAAGGAAACCCAGGAGGCATATGACAAACTCATTCAAAGGAGGGTGCAACTGTTCACCCTTGAGTCGGCCATCCCTACCCTTGTGGAAGTGAGAGTTTTTAGTTTTTAGTTTCCAACAAAAGTCTTACGCCGACAAGAGACATAGCCCTTTAGAGTTCTAGGGGGGACCGCATTTACTTGCAATTCTCCACTCAGTGGGGACTATGGAGATTTGACCGTGGCAGAAAGTTATTACCGAGGTTTATCATACCATTTCGGATACTTTAGTGGATTGTTGAGGTGGCATACCGCTTAAGCACTACCACCACTGTTGGAGTGTGTGCACGAAGTCTTCTAAATATCCCAGCTGAGAAGATACATGCATGACCCTTCTTAAGTCATCAACCATGGTGAGTTGGACATAGACGATGGGGCGACATTTATGGAGGTTCTAGTAGAGATTGAGGATCGACAGGAGTGGGTCCTTCATGGGTGGTCGATACCTCTATTGTGCATTCACTGGAAGCATGGGAACCTTCAGGAGAGAACATGGGAGTGGGAGGCTCAGATCAGTGCTTAGTACCCCCTTTTGTTTCCTTAGTCTATGTTGTGGATTTCGGGGACGTAAATCCCTAAACTGGGGAAATTGTAATGTCCCAGAAATTCCTTATAATTTTTTAATTATATGGAATTATTTCGAGACTATGAAATATGACGGCCTATAATTCAGTGGCACGGATTTCCCAGAATGATCTGTCGATGTTTTATTAAGCATTAATTAGCACCCTTAAGTAGTTTTCCTGAAAAAGTGGAATTAATCTTAAAAGGTTACTTGGATCAGAAATCTGAGGGTACCATTACACTCAGGATGGTGGGTTTACCCTAGGAGCAACTTAAGTTCAGTCGGCACATGCCTCATATGAGAAGACCCGAAAATGGAATAATCGTAAATAAAATAATTAAATTAAATTATTTTATTTTTTTAAATGCTTATAACTCAGAAACGGTAACTCAGATTAAATATCTAAGATCACTACTGAACTCGTGAGGGTATTCCCTCTTTAGTAAGATACTAACATTCGCCAGTGCGGGCCACCAGTAAAAGACAGTTTTTGGCCGTAAATAAAATAATTAAGTGAATTATTTTATTGTAAAATCCATAACTTTTAAACGGTAACTCAGATTGTAAATCTGAGAGTACTTTTGGGTTTTTCTGGGAATATTTCACTTAGGCGGAACCTAACCTCAACCGATGCGGGTCGAGGATGACTGTTAATATTTTTCTGAACTTTTTTTAGGTTACGTTAAGTAAACGCACAAGCAGCGTTTTGTAACTTTTGAACCGGTGCTCAGAATTGAAATATGAGGACACTGTTGAACTTTTAGTTCTAATATACTCTTAATGATACCTTCACCTCAACCATAGTAAGTCATAAGTGGAAGTTATTTTTCCATATTTTTGTGGGAGATTTAAAAGAATAAAAATAAAATAAAACAACAACTTTTATTTTATTTTATTGAAAGCTCCATTTTGAATACTTGGTGGTGGGGACACCCTAAAATCCCCTTTAATGTGAGTTAACCCTTAGAATTCCCCCAATTAATGTGACAACTTTAATTTAATTAACGTTCCAAATTTAATTGAATTAATTATCTTAACTCAATTAATGTTGGATCCTCACCCTTTTGGATGTGATCATTGGAAAATGGGGGAGCTTGGGAGAACTCAGAAGGACATCCTCTAATGAAGAACGAACCTCCAATGTGGATGATTCTAGACCCTAGATCAGAAGCATCTTGCGGGTGTAACGAATGCTGATGTCACCATCATCATCTTCCTCCTCATGACAACTCCAACGGACGATCAAGGTAGGGGTTTTAATTTGAAGTATGATTAAATATATTTGTTTATTATTCATATTATTGATTCACAATGATGATGGACAAACAAACATGGCCATCATTCTGCACTTATACCTTGACCCTTTTGTTTCGTTCTATGTGCGTTCTTCCTACGTTCTTCGATGCCAAATAATTAAGCACGATGAAAACAAAATGTCTCATTGAGCGCGACATATGGACACTGAGATCTCAACCCGAGGATCGTGAATATACAGACATTAAATTTGTTTGGCTTGGAACGAATCTACAATGATGCGTGGAAGAAGGGCGGCATGCGTCCGCGCTGCCGGTAGGGGAGGAGGTCACGACGGTGCACTATAGGGTGGCCGGCACCCGACCGATCGTGGTTCGAGCAGGCGGTGCACCAGAGGGTGGCTGGCAGTCGGACGGTTGTGGCTTGATTAGGCGACACACCCAAAGAGAAGACGACACCCGACTGACCACAAGAGGACAAAGGTGTTGTCACACCACATGGAGGAGAACCGACCAGGAATTCGGCTGGTCATGATGCACTGAGGAAGACCCGCTCTGGCAGGTCCAGCATGCTAGCAGGCTGAATGATCCGTTGGACTGTTCAGGAATCAGGGGGGCTTCACCCAGGTGGATGATAGGGTTGATAGCACCCCGCTGGGCGGGTCGGGTTGAACTAAACCGAGTCAAGTTGGGTTGGCTCAGGTCGGGTTGGGTTGGGTCGGTCCGACTAGGTTGGACTGGACTTGGGCCCATCTGGACCCAAATACGCCTTTTTGGCATATCTTAAGAACCAGCGGTCTGTTTGATGAACCGTCTGGGGCACTGGATTCCATGGATCGCGACGGTACTTTTGGTATACTCCACTTGATTTTTGGATAAATTTGGAGTATGACTGGGTTGGATCGAACCCGAATCCAACATGGCCCTTAGAGCTAAAATGTTTATAGCACACAGACCAGGCATCCAAATGACATGCCGTCTATCACGTTGGAACCCTTATGACATGGAGTTCCTTTAGGTTAATTCTTTGTGTAGATTAGTTATGGTAAAGGTATGACCGATATCTCTAGGGGTAGATTCTATGGAACTCAAGCGCATTAGGTGCGAGGAATCCTATGGAAGGCTGCAATGTGAAGAAAGAACATTGATACTATATGGGTCAGCATCTATAGATACTATGTGGGTTAGATCCTATGTGGGTCTGAGTTCAACAATCCTATGTAGGTCAACACATACCAATCCTGTGTGGGTAAGATCTTATGTGGGTCAACACTCAGCGATCCTATGTGGGTCAGCGCATGCCGATCTTGTGTGGGTCAGATCCTTTGTGGGTCAGAAGGGGTTAGTTACCTATCGATCCTATGTGGGTGAGAAGGGGTTAGTTATCTATCGATCATGTGTGGGTAAGTGGGGGTTAGTTACCTATCGATTTTGTGTGGGTCAGCGGGGGTTAGTTACCAATCAATCATGTGTGGGTCAGCAGCTGTGCATCTTAATAGAATAAGATGATATAGTTACAACTAAACATTTGTACCTCTGTATATAAGTTATAATTGATTGTAAGTTGAGTCTTTTACCTGTGTGGTACTTAAATCTTTGTGGTGATACTTGTGTGGTACTTATATCTTTGTGGTGTTACCTGTGAGGTACTTTTATCTTTGCAGTGTTACATGTGTGGTACTTCTATCTTTGTGGTGTTACCTATGTGGTACTTTTAAATTTGAGGTATAGTTTTCATGGTGTTACCTATGTGATACTTCTACCTTCATGGTATCATCTTCCTGGTGTAACCTATGTATTACTTTTATCTTCGCGGTGTTACTTGTGTGGCACTTCTATCTTCGTGGTGTTACCTCTGTGGTACTTCTATCTTCATGGTCATACCTACGTGGTACTTTTATCTTTGTGGTGTTGCCTATGTGGTACTTCTTCCTTTTTTGTATTGTCTTCAAGGTGTTAACTGTGTGTTACTTCTATCATTGTGGTGTTATCTGCATGGTACTTCTACCTTCGAGGAGTTACCTTCATGGTGTTATCTTCGTGGTGTTACCTATGTGGTACTTCTACCTTCGTGGTGTTACTTATGTGGTTTCCTTCCCTCATGTATGAGGTGAGTATATCTTGATAACTTAGGTATATGTATGGGCATATACCTAAGTAGACTTTATGTCTTGCTTTGTGGATTTTACTTTGTGGAACTCTAGGAGACCTACGGGGGTCTTGGGCTCCCTACTGAGTATCGTTATACTCACCCCTGCATGGGCTTCACCCGCACCTTGTCGTTTCTGATGCAAACGACCGATAACATTGATCAAGGATGAGGGAGCTTGGACTGGACGGTTCTCAGAGGTGGACCATTCGAAGAGACATGACGTGGAGGAGACTGACGAATGTGGATTGTTGAGGAGGTGATATGTACCTACCCTATAGGTAGGAACCTTGGAGGATGACCCAATATCTGTTTTCCTTTTTCTTTCAACTGTATTGTACTTCCAGTTGTACTTGAACTTTTACAGTTGGGCTTGTATTTTGGACCCTTTTTACTTTCCATAATCTTTTACTACAACAGTTTACTTTGTGGCTGCATCTTATCGCATTCTAGTCTGTGTGGTTGCTTCTTATAGTGTTCTTTGACTGTGTGTCTATACAGGTTAAAAAGGTAATGCCGTTCTGTTTAAGGGCTATAGCATTTCGTTGCTAGTCCCCAGAGCCTGGCCTATGGAAGGCGGGATTGGGGTAGTCACATTACAAGCCCCGAGGGATAGGTCGTTACATTATGTGGAAATTATATTGGAGAGTGTGAATAAGTCTAAAAATATTTTTTTACACAATTTTATAAAATGTTTTTACATTCATCCAATGTATTTTATAGACAAAATAGAATAATAAATCCATTTTTATTCTAAAAAAATGTATTTTTCTAAAATGTAATTTTACCACCAATAGAAGAATTATTTTAAAACAAAATTTTGAAAAAATTATAAATTTTATTTGTAAAATTAAATTATTATTTTTTGAAATCATATTATTAAAATTTAATTTGGGTAAATTTTTAGTATTTTTCTGAGAGGTTTAATATTTTTATGAATAGTGGAAACACTGTATTTTAATTTAAAAATTCTTTTTTCATCATGTTTATTTGTGTAGTAAATTTATTATTTAAATTTGTTTTAAAGTATAGTTAGGATAATCATACATCAATAAATTAAATTCAGGACAATTGATTCAATTTCATAAAGAAATTGGATATAAAAAATATCTATCTTTTGAAGGTTTCTCCTTAAAAACTTGTTGTCACGCATCATCTGTGGGATTAATTTTAAATTAATTTTATCTTCATCTATGAGTTGAATTTGAAAAAAATATATACATATTTGGAATCAGTATGAAATTTTTAGTCTAATAATAACAATTTAATTTTTTTACCAGAATGATTAGTGAATATAGTTAAAATTAATTACAGTGATTAGGGTAAGAACAATCTTACTAAATGAATAAACTTAAAATATAAGGTGTATAAATGACCCAAAATTGGTCTAACACCCATTGTGTAACACCCCAAGCTTCCACTGTAGGTTTCCCTTCGAATAATGCAATAGCGTGTGTTGTACGCAACCTCGAGCTCTAACACACACCACAACTAATTAAACTAGCCGTTGTGAATAGTAATACCTACTTTTCGAAATTTTATAAATTTTATTTATCAAAATGGACTTCATTTTTGGATTTGGAATATTGAAATTAGCCTATGTTGAATTTTTGGTATTTTTCTGAGAACTTCTAAATTTTTATGAATAGTGAAAAATACTTAAAAACAACTTTTTTAATCAAAATAATTTATAGTGATAAATTATAATATTTAGTGGTTTTAAAGTATAATTAGAATATATTTTTACCATTTTATCCAATGGTGGTCATTAGAATTAATTTAACATTGAAATTGGACATAAACAATTGCCAATCTTTTGATATAAATTGTTTCTTAAAAACACGCTATTTGTTGTAACAACGGGAATTAATTATAAAATTAATTAATACAACATATATGTTTGGAATTTTTTAAAATAGACATCATTTTTGAATTCGGAATATCAATTATAGCTTAGGGTGAAATTTTGGCCTTATTCTGAAAAACTTCAATTTTTGATGAATAGTGAAACCACTAAGTGGTTGTTAAAAACTGATTTTTCGTTAAAATGAAATATTGCCACTTCTGTGATTTTATTTTCAAAAATCCAACATACATGGTTGTCATTAAGAAGTAATATGTGATTCAATGAGATTAAAATAATTTTTTGGTGAATAGTAACTTTTATGTTCTTAATCGCGATTAGAGGTAATTAGTGTAGTTTAAGGTAAAAATAATGTTTTAATAATATGAGATAAGCTTGACACTTGTCCTACTCCTATTGTATGAGTCATGGCCGACCAAGACAACCCATGGGTCAACTTGGGGACCCCATGGAGCCACTTTAGTTGGAAAATGACATTAATATATATTTATTTAATGTTAAAATTAAATTGACACAAACATGAGTTGTTTTACTAAAACAGTTTTTAAGTGGGGTTACACAGATCCAAATTTTTACTATAAATATTCATTAGAAATCTAAAAAGATTTCATACATCATAGTATTTTTTTTATAATTTTTAGACATTAAATAAATTAAATTATTTATGACATCATTATGATGCAGCGATGACCTCATTATTTAACGATTTAAATAAAATGAGAAGATAATGCAAAATCCAAGGCTTACACTTGTCCAAAGCCTATTTGATGAGGAGATTTCGAACCCTTATCACCATAGACACGAATTATATATGTTTGGGACCTTTAGAATCCGAAAAGCATTGTATAATAATGTAACATTTCAATCTTTCCAAAAGATCCCCTCCTCTCCTCTTATAAAAGGCCCCCACCTCTACCACATTATTCACACTTCCAAGCCTTTTGGTTCGGCCAAACTCTGCCCAAATACTCTCCCAACTTCTCTCCCTTCATCCTAGAAGCTTTACTTTAGTCGGAAAGCCATCCTAAGGAGTCCTTTTGATGAAATCAAAAGGAAGAACCCGAAGAAGAGGTAACATTTTCATCACCCTCTTTCAAGTTTCTTTCTTCTTCCACTCCCTCTTTGTTTGTTATTTCAATTCAAAAATTATAACTCCAGTATCTTCTATATACTGTGATGTTATTATAAATATGGAACAACCATATTCAGTATTCTACCCATCATTTGAATGACATGTCACCATACGTGCGTACGTACGGCTTACCGTCTCCACGTCGTGGTGTAATTGTTATTCAATATATTATTATTTAGATGGGTATAATAATGATATGTAATTAATGTAAATAATAAATATAACATGATAATGATTCTGTATATATGATATACTATCCAATTATATATTATTTTAATATCAAAATAATGATATTGTCGCTCGTGCGTACGTACGGACTACCGTCTCCACGAACGCGATGAGATTCATTCTCCGTCGTATCCATTCAAGTATAATTATCATTTGATGATTTCAAAATAATGTTTAAGGACATGATATCATTCTGGATATGAATAATATACAACCTATCCATGAAAAACACAACTTACGTAACAAAACATATAAAAGAAAACGAGTAAGTTAACACCCGAAACAACGATAAATCTAAGATATTGTTAACAAAGCAATGTTAAAAGATCATATATGATATCATATGAATGTATATGATTCTTGTATAATTTAATAAAAATTATTTCACCATTATACAGGAGGTTAACCTACCCCAACCAAGGAAAAGTACAAGGTAAGGGTTTACTTCACAACCACTTCATTATCCAAGGTTGTTTATACATAATTATCTACTGGGACCTCGTTATCATCCACATCCATGTTTCTTAAAAATGTCTTTCAAAACATTTTTACTATTAAATGGAAAATGGGTTAAAGTCATTTATACCCTTATACGTTTTTGAAAGGAATCTTACCGTCGTTTTCCAAACAATGTACTTTTTGACCTTTTTGACAAATTTAAGGTAAGAATGTTTTTTTTACTTATACGGCGGGTGCGGCTATTTTCCGCCATTATAACTTCGTCGAAGTTTCCCTAACAAGCTTATAAGAATATTTTCAAATTAAATGTATTATTTTATAATTATGGGACTTTTAAATGATTTCAAAAAGGAGAGATATTTCTCTCAAATAGCTTTGATTTCATCCATGTCAACATCCTTTGATGGGTTTTAAGTTTAATTGAAATTGATTTATGATACAAAACTTCCATTGAACATTTTGTGAAATATTTGACTGTGGATGTGTTATTTTATACCATCCATAGTTTATGGAGAAATTGTTGACATTTCGTATGCTAGTTTTAATACGAATATTTATGTTATGTTTAAACCTATTCATATGAGGAATGTATTGGACTTAATATGTGACGGGTGGAGCCCGCTATAGCTCCTCGATGCATCGGTAGGTCTCATGAGACAACTAGACGTGGAATTGGCTGAGGCCCTTTCCCAATTTGATTTATGGTTTTGGCCGAGGCCTTAATCATTTTAGACGTCTTGGCCGAGGCCTTGACAAAATGTTTCAGAACGTCTGGCATTATACATTACCTCATTATGAAAGTGGTTATTGATATTTCATGTGATTATTCGTCTAGTAGAATATCCATGTGAGTAAGTAATGGCATTATTTTATTTTACTTTTGCCATATTATTCTGAAGTTCAAGTTCAATAAGGCTTTTGTTTTAGTTATACATTTCCTTAAATGCATATGTTTTCTTATAAAAGCTTCCGCAATATTGTTATACTTACTGAGCATCTGAGCTCACCCCTTTCAATGTTTTAATATTTTCCAGGATGTGAAGAAGTGTATTATGACTAACTTGCAAGAATAGTCAGTGAGGATATGAGTGTGGACTATGAAGACCATGTTATTGTAGTTTGTTTACTTTTTGATGTAATGAAAGACTTATGAATGTATCTAGTGTTTCCAAGGCTACTAAACTAATCGGTCTTTCGAGACTTGATCTTTTGTGATCATGCCAATGTTACGAAGTAATGCACCGACTCTGGGTAGCTGGGGTCGGGGCGTTACAGTTGGTATCAGAGGCAGTTTAGTACTAACCTTGGAAGCTAGATTTAGATAAACTCTGATTAGATCACATATCCCGAAGATAGACTTTGAGGATTAGTATAGAAGAACTTCCTAGAATTTTGGTATTGTAGAGATGTTGTGAGTTTTCCGAGAAATACCTCCCTGTCTGGATACGAGCAGGTAGAGGCGGCTCTGGCACAGATGTACCTAGGGGTAAAACCCGAAAACACCGCTTTGAGCTAGACTCGAACGGGAACTGGTGCACGACAACGGGCCTTGCTGCACTCTTGGTTATGACACTCCCGGGGGATATGCTTTGGATAATTCCCATTTTCTTTACAAACCACTATGAAGGGTTATGAGTATATACTTCCTCAAAAAAAACATTTTTATAATTATGGATTATATCCATAATTAGTTCAATTTATGTTAAGTGTTTTACAAGTATGGAATTATGTATTTTGATTCATGAACTAATCTAGTTTATGCCATTATTTAGAAATGGCGCCTAGTGGAAGGAATGGAAACCGTATCAATGCACGCACTCCGTGTAGGGATTGCTCTCCTGCTCAGGATAATTATAGTGGAGCTAGTGATTCAACTGGTGCTGATCAGCTTCTCACCGTACTGGGACAACTCACGCAGGTTATGAATAACAACCTTACTCGTATGGAGCACCCTGATCCGCAATGTGGAGGATCAATGCTAGACCGTTTCATGAGGCAACAACCGCCAACCTTCAATGGGAGTACAAATCCTATAGTACCTGAGTAATGGATAAATTCCTTAGAGAAAATATTCCATGCCTTGGGTAGTAGTGAAAGGGAGAATGTTGTCATGGCAGTTTACCGCCTCACTGGAGATGCCGATCAATGGTGGTCACTAATTCAAAACACAAAGGAAGATGATGAATTAACAAACATGGAATGGCAGGAGTTCAAAGAGCTGTTCTTAGAAAAATACTTTCCTCGAGACCATCGAGCGGATATGGAAAGGCAATTTCAGAGTCTGAGGCAGAAGGAGGATGAGAATGTCGCAAAGTATGAGGATAACTTTACAAGGTTAGCAAGGTATGCTGCGGATTACATACGTAACCCAAGAAGTAAGACTGATCGTTTCTTTGATGGGTTGAAACCATTTATCCGTCGAGCTTTAGTATCACAAACCTTCTCTTCATACGAAGGTATTGTCTCGTGCGCTATCAAGACGGAAAAGGAATTCTCTAAGTCTTATGACTTTAAATAAAACCAAGATAAGAAGAGATCCGCTGAAAACTCTGGGAGAGGAAATAAGGAAATAGGGAAGAAGGGTAGAAATGAATTTCCACCCTGTGATAATTGTGGTAGGAAGCACCCTGGTGCCTGTCTAAAAGGAAAAGGAGTATGTTACAAGTGTGGTGAAAAAGGCCACCAAGCTCATGAATGCAAGGGAAAGAAAGCGGCTGTCAACGTGGAATGTTATAATTGTAGAGAGAAGGGACATTATGCAAATGAATGTCCTAAGCGTCAGGGGAACTTACCTCAGAAGAGGCCAAGGGATCAAGGCCAGGCTTATGCTATCACTACTGCTGAGGTGGAAGCTCCGAAAGACATGGTGGCAGGTAATTTAATGGTTTCCTCAAGTTTAGAAAATGCAATATTTGATTCTGGATCATCGCATTGTTTCATATCTTCCCAGTTTGCTAAGAAAATTAGATATTTCCAATTTGATTTAACAAGGGAGTTGTCGGTCAAAACCCCTAAGGGAAGTATTGTTGCAACAATGTTTTGTCGATTAGTTCCCATTAGAGCACATAAATGTTCTTTACCTGCTGATCTCATCATCATACCCATGATTTAATTTGATATAATCCTTGGTATGGATTGGCTTTCAGACCATGATGCAAAAATTTATTGTAAGAGGAAAGAGGTTACGATTCTTGATGATGATGATAAGGAACACCTTATCTTTAGAGCAGAATCGTCGCCACATAATTCTTATCTAGATCCACCACCAGTAGCTCAACTAAATTCAATTATTGGGGAGGAAGAGGAGGAAATTACTGAGGATGAGGAAAGGAATATTCAAATAGAGGATGTACCTATTGTGAGAGAATATGTTGATGTGTTTCCGGAAGATTTACCTGGACATCCTCCAGAATGAGAAGTTGAGTTTTCCATTGATTTAATTCCTGGATCAAGGCCCATATCGAAGACCCCTTATAGAATGGCCACTATGGAATTAGTTGAACTAAAGAAACAACTAGAGGAATTGAGTAATAAGGGATTTATTCGCCCTAGTGTTTCTCCTTGGGGAGCCCCTGTTCTTTTTGTTAAGAAGAAAGATAGATCTATGAGGTTGTTCATTGATTATAGGGAGATCAATGCTATAACAATAAAGAATAAGTATCCCATACCTCGCATTGATGATTTGTTTGACCAACTGCATGGAGCTCAATACTTTTCAAAGATTGACCTTCGGTCTGGATACCATCAGTTGTGTGTGAAGAAGGAAGACGTTCCAAAGACAGCATTTCGAACAAGGTATGGGCATTACGAGTTTACAGTAATGCCTTTTGGATTGACTAATGCCCCCTTTGTTTTCATGGATCTAATGAATAGAGTTTTCAAGGAATATCTTGATGAATTTGTAGTGGTATTTATTGATGATATCTTGGTATACTCCAAATGCCACGAAGATCATGAAAATCACTTACGCATTATCATGAAGACTCTTAGAAGACATGAATTATATGGGAAATTTAGCAAGTGTGAATTCTGGCTTCATGAGATTTCTTTTCTTGGCCATATTGTCTCTAAGGATGGAATTTCCGTTGATCCTTCTAAAACCAAGTCAATCCAAGAATGGCCAGCACCTACAAGTATAACTGAGGTACGCAGTTTTATTGGTTTAGCAGGTTATTGTCGACGTTTCGTCCAGAATTTTGCCAGATTGGCTAACCCATTGACAAAACTCACACGTAAAGGGATTAAATTTGTCTGGACAAAAGAGTGTGAAGAATGTTTTGAAGAACTAAAGAGAAGATTAGTCAATGCCCCTATATTGACTCTACCATCGGGGAATGATGGGTTTTTTATTTATAGTGATGCATCGAAGAAAGGACTTGGTTGTGTCCTTATGCAGAATGATAAGGTCATTGCCTATGCATCACGACAGCTAAAAATTCATGAGCAAAACTATCCTACTCATGATCTTGAGTTAGCAGCTGTGATCTTTACTTTAAAGATATGGAGACATTACCTCTATGGTGAAAAATGTGAGATTTATACTGATCACAAGAGTTTGAAGTATATTTTCACACAAAAAGAACTCAACATGAGGCAAAGGCGATGGCTTGAACTACTCAAGGATTATGATTGCACGATACATTACCACCCGGGGAAGGCAAACAAGGTGGAAGATGCTTTGAGTAGAAAAGACCATGGAGTTTTGAATGTGATGAGAATTGAAAGGGATCCAATTTTCTTGGATATAGTGAAGATGGACATGGGAATAACTAGGGAAGGTGAAACATCAATGCTTTTTCAAATGGTTGCCAAACCATCATTACTAGAAAGGATTAAGAGTTCTCAGACCAATGATGAAGAATTTCAGAAGAAGATTAAAGGTGTGAATGATGGAAGATTGAGGGAATTTGTGTATAAGGATGGAATTTTGAAATTCGGGAAGAGACTTTGTGTTCCCGATATACCTGACCTAAAAAGGGAATTACTGGATTATGCTCATAGTTCCAACTTCTCTATACACCCTGGGAGCACCAAAATGTATAGAGATTTGAAGGAACATTTTTGGTGGGACAATATGAAGAGGGAGATTGTTGATTTTGTGTCGAGGTGTATGTTTTTTCAACAAGTGAAAGCTGGAAGGAAACATCCTGGTGGAGTATTGCAACCTCTTCCCATACCTGAGTGGAAATGGGATAATATTATGATGGAATTTGTCTTGGGACTACCAAAGACTCCTAGAAGGAATGATGCAATATGAGTCATTGTTGATCGACTTACTAAGTCAGCACATTTTCTGGCTATACGGGAGGATCTACCACTTGAACGTCTAGCAATACTATATATTAATGAAGTTTTAAGACTTCATGGAGTACCCCTATCGATTGTTTCTGATCGTGATCCTCGTTTTACTTCAAGATTCTGGAAAAGTCTTCAAAAGGCCTTGGATACTGAACTTCATTTCAGCACTACCTATCACCCTCAAACAGATGGACAATCAGAACGGACTATTCAAACCTTAGAAGACATGTTGAGATCATGCTCTCTTGACTTTCAGGGTATGTGGGATCAATATTTACCACTGGTAGAATTTTCCTATAACAATAGCTTCCATTCGAGTATTCAGATGGCACCATATGAAGCGTTATACGGAAAGAGATGTCGTACACCAACCTGTTGGGATGACGTTGGTGAAAGAAAACTTGTAGGCCCAGAACTGGTGGAGGAAACGGTGGAAAAGGTGAAAGTAATCCAAAATCACATCAAAGCAGCTCAAAGTAGGAAGAAGAGCTATGCCGATAATCGAAGGAAAGATTTGGAATTTCAAGTCGGTGATGATGTTTTCCTGAAGGTATCTCCATGGAAGGGAGTCATACGTTTTGGTAAGAAAGGTAAATTGAGTCCGAGGTATATCAGACCTTTCGAAATTATAGAACGAATTGGGGTTGTAGCATACCGATTGGCAATGCCGCCAAGTCTCTCCAAAGTTCACGATGTGTTCCACGTATCTCTATTGAGGAAATACATGCCTGACCCAATGCATGTACTCACCTATGAGGAATTAGAACTGGAACCCGATCTATCCTATTGTGAAGAGCCCGTCAGGATTCTTGATGTGAGGGAGCAGGTGCTGAGAAACCGGACGACTCGTCTGGTGAAGGTTTTGTGGAGAAATCATAAAATGGAAGAGGCAACGTGGGAACCTGAGGAATTTATGATGAAAAACCACCCGAGACTTTTTATGCAGTAATACCCTAGAAATTGTGAGGACGCAATTATTTGAAGGAGGGGAGAAGTTAACACCCCAAGCTTCCACTGTACGTTTCCCTTCGAATAATGCAATAGCGTGTGTTGTACGCAACCTCGAGCTCTAACACACACCACAACTAATTAAACTAGCCGTTGTGAATAGTAATACCTACTTTTTGAAATTTTATAAATTTTATTTATCAAAATGGACTTCATTTTTGGATTCGGAATATTTAAATTAGCCTATGTTGAATTTTTGGTATTTTTCTGAGAACTTCTAAATTTTTATGAATAGTGAAAAATACTTAAAAACAAATTTTTTAATCAAAATAATTTATAGTGATAAATTATAATATTTAGTGTTTTTAAAGTATAATTAGAATATATTTTTACCATTTTATCCAATGGTGGTCATTAGAATTAATTTAACATTGAAATTGGACATAAACAATTGCCAATCTTTTGATATAAATTGTTTCTTAAAAACACGCTATTTATTGCAACAACAGGAATTAATTATAAAATTAATTAATACAACTTAAATGTTTGGAATTTTGTAAAATAGACATCATTTTTGAATTCGGAATATCAATTATAGCTTAGGGTGAAATTTTGGCCTTATTCTGAAAAACTTCAATTTTTGATGAATAGTGAAACCACTAAGTGGTTGTTAAAAATTGATTTTTCGTTAAAATGAAATATTGCCACTTCTGTGATTTGATTTTAAAAAATCCGACATACAGGGTTGTCATTAAGAAGTAAAATGTATTTCAATGAGATTAAAATAATTTTTTGGTGAATAGTAACTTTTAAGTTCTTAATCGCGATTTGAGGTAATTAGTGTAGTTTAAGGTAAAAATAATGTTTTAATAATATGAGATGAGATTGACACTTGTCCTACTCCTATTGGATGAGTCATGGCCGACCAAGACAACCCATGGGTCAACTTGGGGACCCCATGGATCCACTTTAGTTGGAAAATGACATTAATATATATTTATTTTATGTTAAAATTAAATTGACACAAACATGAGTTGTTTTACTAAAACAGTTTTTAAGTGGGGTTAAACAGATCCAAATTTTGACTATAAATATTCATTAGAAAGATAAAAATATTTCCTACATCATAGTATTTTTTTTATAATTTTTTACATTAAAGAAATTAAATTATTTATGACATCATTATGATGCAGCGATGACCTCATTATTTAACGATTTAAATAAAAGGAGAAGATAATGCAAAATCCAAGGCTTAAACTTGTCCAAAGCCTATTGGATGAGGATATTTCGAACCCTTATCACCTTAGCCACTAATTATATAAGTGTGGGACCTTTAGAATCCGAAAATCATTGTATAATAATGTAACATTTCAATCTTTCCAAAAGAGCCCCTCCTCTGCTCTTATAAAAGGCCCCCACCTCTACCACCTTATTCACACTTCCAAGCCTTTTGGTTCGGCCAACCTCTGCCCAAATACTCTCCCAACTTCTCTCCCTTCATCCTAGAAGCTTTACTTTAGTCGGAAAGCCATCCTAAGGAGTCCTTTTGATCAAATCAAAAGGAAGAACCCGAAGAAGAGGTAACATTTTCATCACCCTCTTTCAAGTTTCTTTCTTCTTCCACTCCCTCTTTGTTTATTATTTCAATTCTAAAATTATAAATCCAGTATCTTCTATATACTGTGATGTTATTATAAATATGGAACAACCATATTCAGTATTCTACCCATCATTTGAATGACATGTCACCATACGTGCGTACGTACGGCTTACCGTCTCCACGTCGTGGTGTAATTGTTATTCAATATATTATTATTTAGATGGGTATAATAATGATATTTAATTCATGTAAATAATAAATATAACATGATAATGATTCTGTATATATGATATACTATCCAATTATATATTATTTTAATATCAAAATAATGATATTGTCGCTCGTGCGTATGTACGGACTACCGTCTCCACGAACGCGATGAGATTCATTATCCGTCGTATCCATTCAAGTATAATTATCATTTTATGATTTAAAAATAATGTTTAAGGAAATGATATCATTCGGGATATGAATAAGATACAACCTATTCATGAAAAACACGACTTACGTAACAAAACATATAAAAGAAAACGAGTAAGTTAACACCCGAAACAACGATAAATCTAAGATATTGTTAACAAAGCAATGTTAAAAGATCATATATGATATCATATGAATGTATATGATTCTTGTATAATTTAATAACAATTATTTCACCATTATACAGGAGGTTAACCTACCCCAACCAAGGAAATGTACAAGGTAAGTGTTTACTTCACAACCTCTTCATTATCCAAGGTTGTTTATACAAAATTATCTACTGGGACCTCGTTATCATCCACATCCATGTTTCTTAAAAATGTCTTTCAAAACATTTTTACTATTAAATGGAAAATGGGTTAAAGTCATTTATACCCTTATACGTTTTTGAAAGGAATCTTATCGTCGTTTTCCAAACAATGTACTTTTTGACCTTTTCGACAAATTTAAGGTAAGAATGTTTTTTTTACTTATACGGCGGGTGCGGCTATTTTCCGCCCTTATAACTTCGTCGAAGTTTCCCTAACAAGCTTATAAGAATATTTTCAAAGTAAATGTATTATTTTATAATTATGGGACTTTTAAATTATTTCAAAAAGGAGAGATATTTCTCTCAAATAGCTTTGATTTCATCCATGTCAACATCCTTTGATGGGTTTTAAGTTTAATTGAAATTGATTTATGATACAAAACTTCCATTGAACATTTTGTGAAATATTTGACTGTGGATGTGTTATTTTATACCATCCATAGTTTATGGAGAAATTATTGACATTTCGTATGCTAGTTTTAATACGAATATTTATGTTATGTTTAAACCTATTCATATGAGGAATGTATTGGACTTAATATGTGACGGGTGGAGCCCGCTATAGCTCCTTGATGAATCGGTAGGTCTCATGAGACAACTAGACATGGAATTGTCCGAGGCCCTTTCCCAATTTGATTTATGGTTTGGGCTGAGGCCTTAATCATTTTAGACATCTTGGCCGAGGCCTTGACAAAATGTTTCAGAACGTCTGGCATTATACATTACCCCATTATGAAAGTGGTTATTGATATTTCATGTGATTATTCGTCTAGTAGAATATCCATGTGAGTAAGTAATGGCATTATTTTATTTTACTTTTGCCATATTATGCTGAAGTTAATGTTCAATAAGGCTTTTGTTTTAGTTATACATTGCCTTAAATGCTTATGTTTTCTTATAAAAGCTTCCGCAATATTGTTATCCTTACTGAGCATCTGAGCTCACCCCTTTCAATGTTTTAATATTTTCCAGGATGTGAAGAAGTGTATTATGACTGACTTGCAAGAATAGTCAGTGAGGATATGAGTGTGGACTATGAAGACCATATTATTGTAGTTTGTTTACTTTTTGATGTAATGAAAGACTTATGAATGTATCTAGTGTTTACAAGGCTACTAAACTAATCGGTCTTTCGAGACTTGATCTTTTGTGATCATGCCAATGTTACGAAGTAATGCACCGACTCTGGGTAGCTGGGGTCGGGGCGTTACAGTTGGTATCAGAGGAAGTTTAGTACTAACCATGGAAGCTAGATTTAGATAAACTCTGATTAGAGCACAGATCCCGAAGATAGACTTTGAGGATTAGTATAGAAGAACTTCCTAGAATTTTGGTATTGTAGAGATGTTGTGAGTTTTCCGAGCAATACATCCCTGTCTGGATACGAGCAGGTAGAGGCGGCTCTGGCACAGATGTACCTAGGGGTAAAACCCGAAAACACCGCTTTGAGCTAGACTCGAACGGGAACTGGTGCACGACAACGGGCCTTGCTGCACTCTTGGTTACGACACTCCCGGGGGATATGCTTTGGATAATTCCCATTTTCTTTACAAACCACTATGAAGGGTTACGAGTATATAATTCCTCAAAGAAAACATTTTTATAATTATGGATTATATCCATAATTAGTTCAATTTATGTTAAGTGTTTTACAAGTATGGAATTATGTATTTTGATTCATAAACTAATCTATTTTATGCCATTATTTAGAAATGATGCCTAGTGGAAGGAATGGAAACCGTATCAATGCACGCACTCCGTGTAGGGATTGCCCTCCTGCTCAGGATAATTATGGTGGAGCTAGTGATACAACTGGTGTTGATCAGCTTCTCACCGTACTGGGATAACTCACGCAGGTTATGAATAACAACCTTACTCATATGGAGCACCCTGATCCGCAACGTGGAGGATCAATGCTAGACCGTTTCATGAGGCAACAACCGCCAACCTTCAATGGGAGTACAAATCCTATAGTAGCTGAGCAATGGATAAATTCCTTAGAGAAAATATTCCATGCCTTGGGGAGTAGTGAAAGGGAGAATGTTGTCATGGCAGTTTACCGCCTCACTGGAGATGCCGATCAATGGTGGTCACTAATTCAAAACACAATGGAAGATGATGAATTAACAAACATGGAATGGCAGGAGTTCAAAGAGCTGTTATTAGAAAAATACTTTCCTCGAGACCATCAAGCGGATATGGAAAGGCAATTTCTGAGTCTGAGGCAGAAGGAGGATGAGAATGTCGCAAAGTATGAGGCTAACTTTACAAGGTTAGCAAGGTATGCTGCGGATTACATACATAACCCAAGAAGTAAGACTGATCGTTTCTTTGATGGGTTTAAACCATTTCTCCATCGAGCTTTAGTATCACAAACCTTCTCTTCATACGAAGGTATTGTCTCGTGAGCTATCAAGACGGAAAAGGAATTCTCTAAGTCTTATGACTTTAAATCAAAGCAAGATAAGAAGAGATCTGCTGAAAACTCTGGGAAAGGAAATAAGGAAACAGGGAAGAAGGGTAGAAATAAATTTCCACCCTGTGATAATTGTGGTAGGAAGAACCCTGGTGCCTGTCTAAAAGGAAAAGGAGTATGTTACAAGTGTGGTGAAAAAGGCCACCAAGCTCATGAATGCAAGGGAAAGAAAGCGACTGTCAACGTGGAATGTTATAATTGTAGAGAGAAGGGACATTATGCAAATGAATGTCCTAAGCATCAGGGGAACTTACCTCAGAAGAGGCCAAGGGATCAAGGCCAGGCTTATGCTATCACTACTGCTGAGGTGGAAGCTCCGAAAGACATGGTGGCAGGTAATTTAATGGTTTCCTCATGTTTATCAAATGCATTATTTGATTCTGGATCATCGCATTGTTTCATATCTTCCCAGTTTGCTAAGAAAATTAGATATTTCCAATTTGATTTAACAAGGGAGTTGTCGGTCAAAACCCCTAAGGGAAGTATTATTGCAACAAAGTTTTGTCGATTAGTTCCCATTAGAGCACCTAAATGTTCTTTACCTGCTGATCTCATCGTCATACCCATGATTTAATTTGATATAATCCTCGGTATGGATTGGCTTTCGGACCATGATGCAAAAAATTTATTGTAAGAGGAAAGAGGTTACGATTCTTGATGATGATGATAAGGAACACCTTATCTTTAGAGCAGAATCGTCGCCAAATAATTCTTATCTAGATCCACCCCTAGTAGCTCAACTAAATTCAGTTATTGGGGAGGAAGAGAAGAAAATTACTAAGGATGAGGACAGGAATATTCAAATAGAGGATGTATCTACTATGAGAGAATATGTTGATGTGTTTCCGGAAGATTTACCTGGACATCCTCCAGAACGATAAGTTGAGTTTTCCATTGATTTAATTCCTAGATCAAGGCCCATATCGAAGACCCCTTATAGAATGGCCACTGTGGAATTAGTTTAACTAAAGAAACAATAGAAGAATTGAGTAATAAGGGATTTATTCGCCCTAGTGTTTCTCCTTGGGGAGCCCCTGTTCTTTTTGTTAAGAACAAAGATGGATCTATGAGGTTGTGCATTCATTATAGGGAGATCAATGCTATAACAATAAAGAATAATTATCCCCTACCTCGCATTGATGATTTGTTTGACAAACTGCATGGAGCTCAATACTTTTCAAAGATTGACCTTCGGTCTGGATACCATCAGTTGTGTGTGAAGAAGGAAGACGTTCCAAAGACAGCATTTCGAACAAGGTATGGGCATTACGAGTTTACAGTAATGCCTTTTGGATTGACTAATGCACCCTCTATTTTCATGGATCTAATGAATAGAGTTTTCAAGGAATATCTTGATGACTTTGTAGTGGTATTTATTGATGATATCTTGGTATACTCCAAAAGCCACGAAGATCATGAAAATCACTTACGCATTATCCTGAAGACTCTTAGAAGACATGAATTATATGGGAAATTTAGCAAGTGTGAATTCTGGCTTCATGAGATTTCTTTTCTTGGCCATATTGTCTCTAAGGATGGAATTTCCGTTGATCCTTCTAAAACCAAGGCAATCCAAGAATGGCCAGCACCGACAAGTATAACTGAGGTACGCAGTTTTATTGGTTTAGCAGGTTATTGTCGACGTTTCGTCCAGAATTTTGCCAGATTGGCTAACCCATTGACAAAACTCACACGTAAAGGGATTAAATTTGTCTGGACAAAAGAGTGTGAAGAATGTTTTGAAGAACTAAAGAGAAGATTATTCAATGCCCCTATATTGACTCTACCATCGGGGAATGATGGGTTTGTTATTTATAGTGATGCATCGAAGAAAGGACTTGGTTGTGTCCTTATGCAGAATGATAAGGTCATTGCCTATGCATCACGACAGCTAAAAATTCATGAGCAAAACTATCCTACTCATGATCTTGAGTTAGCAGCTGTGATCTTTTCTTTAAAGATATGGAGACATTACCTCTATGGTGAAAAATGTGAGATTTATACTGATCACAAGAGTTTGAAGTATATTTTCACACAAAAAGAACTCAACATGAGGCAAAGGCGATGGATTGAACTACTCAAGGATTATGATTGCACGATACATTACCACCCGAGGAAGGCAAACAAGGTGGCAGATGCTTTGAGTAGAAAAGACCATGGAGTTTTGAATGTGATGAGAATTGAAAGGGATCCAATTTTCTTGGATATAGTGAAGATGGACATGGGAATAACTAGGGAAGGTGAAACATCAATGCTTTTTCAAATGGTTGCCAAACCATCATTACTAGAAAGGATTAAGAGTTCTCAGACCAATGATGAAGAATTTCAGAAGAAGATTAAAGGTGTGAATGATGGAAGATTGAGGGAATTTGTGTATAAGGATGGAATTTTGAAATTCGGAAAGAGACTTTGTGTTCCCGATATACCTGACCTAAAAAGGGAATTACAGGATTATGCTCATAGTTCCAACTTCTCTATACACCCTGGGAGCACCAAAATGTATAGAGATTTGAAGGAACATTTTTGGTGGGACAATATGAAGAGGGAGATTTCTGATTTTGTGTCGAGGTGTATGGTTTGTCAACAAGTGAAAGCTGGAAGGCAACATCCTGGTGGAGTATTGCAACCTCTTCCCATACCTGAGTGGAAATGGGATAATATTATGATGGACTTTGTCTTGGGACTACCAAAGACTCCTAGAAGGAATGATGCAATATGAGTCATTGTTGATCGAATTACTAAGTCAGCACATTTTCTGGCTACACGGGAGGATCTACCACTTGAACGTCTAGCAAGACTATATATTAATGAAGTTTTAAGACTTCATGGAGTACCCCTATCGATTGTTTCTGATCGTGATCCTCGTTTTACTTCAAGATTCTGGAAAAGTCTTCAAAAGGACTTGGATACTGAACTTCGTTTCAGCACTACCTATCACCCTCAAACAGATGGACAATCAGAACAGACTATTCAAACCTTAGAAGACATGTTGAGATCATGCTCTCTTGACTTTCGGGGTATGTGGGATCAATATTTACCACTGGTAGAATTTTCCTATAATAATAGCTTCCATTCGAGTATTCAGATGGCACCATATGAAGCGTTATACGGAAAGAGATGTCATACACCAACCTGTTGGGATGACGTTGGTGAAAGAAAACTTATAGGCCCAGAACTGGTGGAGGAAACGGTGGAAAAGGTGAAAGTAATCCCAAATCACATCAAAGCAGCTCAAAGTAGGCAGAAGAGCTATGCCGATAATCGAAGGAAGGATTTGGAATTTCAAGTCGGTGATCATGTTTTCCTGAAGGTATCTCCATGGAAGGGAGTCATACGTTTTGGTAAGAAAGGTAAATTGAGTCCCAGGTACATCGGACCTTTCGAAATTATAGAACGAATTGGGGCTGTAGCATACCGATTGGCAATGCCGCCAAGTCTCTCCAAAGTTCACGATGTGTTCCACGTATCTCTGTTGAGGAAATACATGCCGGACCCAATGCATGTACTCACCTATGAGGAATTAGAACTGGAACCCGATCTTTCCTATTGTGAAGAGCCCGTCAGGATTCTTGATGTGAGGGAGCAGGTGCTGAGAAACCGGACGACTCGTCTGGTGAAGGTTTTGTGGAGAAATCATAAAATGGAAGAGGCAACGTGGGAACCTGAGGAATTTATGATGAAAAACCACCCGAGACTTTTTATGCAGTAATACCCTAGAAATTGCGAGGACGCAATTATTTGAAGGAGGGGAGAAGGTAACACCCCAAGCTTCCACTGTACGTTTCACTTCGAATATTGCAATAGCGTGTGTTGTACGCAACCTCGAGCTCTAACACACACCACAACTAATTAAACTAGCCGTTGTGAATAGTAATACCTACTTTTTGAAATTTTATAAATTTTATTTATCAAAATGGACTTCATTTTTGGATTCGGAATATTGAAATTAGCCTATGTTGAATTTTTGGTATTTTTCTGAGAACTTCTAAATTTTTATGAATAGTGAAAAATACTTAAAAACAACTTTTTTAATCAAAATAATTTATAGTGATAAATTATAATATTTAGTGGTTTTAAAGTATAATTAGAATATATTTTTACCATTTTATCCAATGGTGGTCATTATAATTAATTTAACATTGAAATTGGACATAAACAATTGCCAATCTTTTGATATAAATTGTTTCTTAAAAACACGCTATTTATTGTAACAACAGGAATTAATTATAAAATTAATTAATACAACTTAAATGTTTGGAATTTTTTAAAATAGACATCATTTTTGAATTCGGAATATCAATTATAGCTTAGGGTGAAATTTTGGCCTTATTCTGAAAAACTTCAATTTTTGATGAATAGTGAAACCACTAAGTGGTTGTTAAAAATTGAGTTTTCGTTAAAATGAAATATTGCCACTTCTGTGATTTGATTTTCAAAAATCCGACATACAGGGTTGTCATTAAGAAGTAAAATGTGGTTCAATGAGATTAAAATAATTTTTTGGTGAATAGTAACTTTTAAGTTCTTAATCGCGATTAGAGGTAATTAGTGTAGTTTAAGCTAAAAATAATGTTTTAATAATATGAGATGAGATTGACACTTGTCCTACTACTATTGGATGAGTCATGGACGACCAAGACAACCCATGGGTCAACTTGGGGACCCCATGGATCCACTTTAGTTGGAAAATGACATTAATATATATTTATTTTATGTTAAAATTAAATTGACACAAACATGAGTTGTTTTACTGAAACAGTTTTTAAGTGGGGTTAAACAGATCCAAATTTTGACTATAAATATTCATTAGAAAGATAAAAATATTTCCTACATCATAGTATTTTTTTTATAATTTTTTACATTAAATAAATTAAATTATTTATGACATCATTATGATGCAGCGATGACCTCATTATTTAACGATTTAAATAAAATGAGAAGATAATGCAAAATCCAAGGCTTACACTTGTCCAAAGCCTATTGGATGAGGCGATTTCGAACCGTTATCACCTTAGCCACTAATTATATAAGTGTGGGACCTTTATAATCCGAAAATCATTGTATAATAATGTAACATTTCAATCTTTCCAAAAGAGCCCCTCCTCTCCTCTTATAAAAGGCCCCCACCTCTACCACCTTATTCACACTTCCAAGCCTTTTGGTTCGGCCAACCTCTGCCCAAATACTCTCCCAACTTCTCTCCCTTCATCCTAGAATCTTTACTTTAGTCGGAAAGCCATCCTAAGGAGTCCTTTTGATCAAATCAAAAGGAAGAACCCGAAGAAGAGGTAACATTTTCATCACCCTCTTTCAAGTTTCTTTCTTCTTCCACTCCCTCTTTGTTTATTATTTCAATTATAAAATTATAAATCCAGTATCTTCTATATACTGTGATGTTATTATAAATATGGAACAACCATATTCAGTATTCTACCCATCATTTGAATGACATGTCACCATACGTGCGTACGTACGGCTTACCGTCTCCACGTCGTGGTGTAATTGTTATTCAATATATTATTATTTATATGGGTATAATAATGATATGTAATTCATGTAAATAATAAATATAACATGATAATGATTCTGTATATATGATATACTATCCAATTATATATTATTTTAATATCAAAATAATGATATTGTCGCTCGTGCGTATGTACGGACTACCGTCTCCATGAACGCGATGAGATTCATTCTCCGTCGTATCCATTCAAGTATAATTATCATTTGATGATTTAAAAATAATGTTTAAGGAAATGATATCATTCGGGATATGAATAAGATACAACCTATTCATGAAAAACACGACTTACGTAACAAAACATATAAAAGAAAACGAGTAAGTTAACACCCGAAACAACGATAAATCTAAGATATTGTTAACAAAGCAATGTTAAAAGATCATATATGATATCATATGAATGTATATGATTCTTGTATAATTTAATAACAATTATTTCACCATTATACAGGAGGTTAACCTACCCCAACCAAGGAAATGTACAAGGTAAGTGTTTACTTTACAACCTCTTCATTATCCAAGGTTGTTTATACAAAATTATCTACTGGGACCTCGTTATCATCCACATCCATGTTTCTTAAAAATGTCTTTCAAAACATTTTTACTATTAAATGGAAAATGGGTTAAAGTCATTTATACCCTTATACGTTTTTGAAAGGAATCTTACTGTCGTTTTCCAAACAATGTACTTTTTGACCTTTTTGACAAATTTAAGGTAAGAATGTTTTTTTACTTATACGGCGGGTGCGGCTATTTTCCGCCCTTATAACTTCGTCGAAGTTTCCCTAACAAGCTTATAAGAATATTTTCAAAGTAAATGTATTATTTTATAATTATGGGACTTTAAAATTATTTCAAAAAGGAGAGATATTTCTCTCAAATAGCTTTGATTTCATCCATGTCAACATCCTTTGATGGGTTTTAAGTTTAATTGAAATTGATTTATGATACAAAACTTCCATTGAACATTTTGTGAAATATTTGACTGTGGATGTGTTATTTTATACCATCCATAGTTTATGGAGAAATTATTGACATTTCGTATGCTAGTTTTAATACGAATATTTATGTTATGTTTAAACCTATTCATATGAGGAATGTATTGGACTTAATATGTGACGGGTGGAGCCCGCTATAGCTCCTCGATGAATCGGTAGGTCTCACGAGACAACTAGACATGGAATTGTCCGAGGCCCTTTCCCAATTTGATTTATGGTTTTGGCCGAGGCCTTAATCATTTTAGACGTCTTGGCCGAGGCCTTGACAAAATGTTTCAGAACGTCTGGCATTATACATTACCCCATTATGAAAGTGGTTATTGATATTTCATGTGATTATTCGTCTAGTAGAATATCCATGTGAGTAAGTAATGGCATTATTTTATTTTACTTTTGCCATATTATGCTGAAGTTAATGTTCAATAAGGCTTTTGTTTTAGTTATACATTGCCTTAAATGCTTATGTTTTCTTATAAAAGCTTCCGCAATATTGTTATCCTTACTGAGCATCTGAGCTCACCCCTTTCAATGTTTTAATATTTTCCAGGATGTGAAGAAGTGTATTATGACTGACTTGCAAGAATAGTCAGTGAGGATATGAGTGTGGACTATGAAGACCATGTTATTGTAGTTTGTTTACTTTTTGATGTAATGAAAGACTTATGAATGTATCTAGTGTTTACAAGGCTACTAAACTAATCGGTCTTTCGAGACTTGATCTTTTGTGATCATGCCAATGTTACGAAGTAATGCACCGACTCTGGGTAGCTGGGGTCGGGGCGTTACAGTTGGTATCAGAGGAAGTTTAGTACTAACCATGGAAGCTATATTTAGATAAACTCTGATTAGAGCACAGATCCCGAAGATAGACTTTGAGGATTAGTATAGAAGAACTTCCTAGAATTTTGGTATTGTAGAGATGTTGTGAGTTTTCCGAGCAATACATCCCTGTCTGGATACGAGTAGGTAGAGGCGGCTCTGGCACATATGTACCTAGGGGTAAAACCCGAAAACACCGCTTTGAGCTAGACTCGAACGGGAACTGGTGCACGACAACGGGCCTTGCTGCACTCTTGGTTACGACACTCCTGGGGGATATGCTTTGGATAATTCCCATTTTCTTTACAAACCACTATGAAGGGTTACGAGTATATACTTCCTCAAAGAAATTTTTTTTATAATTATGGATTATATCCATAATTAGTTCAATTTATGTTAAGTGTTTTACAAGTATGGAATTATGTATTTTGATTCATAAACTAATCTATTTTATGCCATTATTTAGAAATGACGCCTAGTGGAAGGAATGGAAACCGTATCAATGCACGCACTCCGTGTAGGGATTGCCCTCCTGCTCAGGATAATTATGGTGGAGCTAGTGATACAACTGGTGTTGATCAGCTTCTCACCGTACTGGGCCAACTCACGCAGGTTATGAATAACAACCTTACTCATATGGAGCACCCTGATCCGCAACGTGGAGGATCAATGCTAGACCGTTTCATGAGGCAACAACCGCCAACCTTCAATGGGAGTACAAATCCTATAGTAGCTGAGCAATGGATAAATTCCTTAGAGAAAATATTCCATGCCTTAGGGAGTAGTGAAAGGGAGAATGTTGTCATGGCAGTTTACCGCCTCACTGGAGATGCCGATCAATGGTGGTCACTAATTCAAAACCCAATGGAAGATGATGAATTAACAAACATGGAATGGCAGGAGTTCAAAGAGCTGTTCTTAGAAAAATACTTTCCTCGAGACCATCAAGCGGATATGGAAAGGCAATTTCTGAGTCTGAGGCAGAAGGAGGATGAGAATGTCGCAAAGTATGAGGCTAACTTTACAAGGTTAGCAAGGTATGCTGCGGATTACATACGTAACCCAAGAAGTAAGACTGATCGTTTCTTTGATGGGTTGAAACCATTTCTCTGTCGAGCTTTAGTATCACAAACCTTCTCTTCATACGAAGGTATTGTCTCGTGCGCTATCAAGACGGAAAAGGAATTCTCTAAGTCTTATGACTTTAAATCAAAGCAAGATAAGAAGAGATCTGCTGAAAACTCTGGGAAAGGAAATAAGGAAACAGGGAAGAAGGGTAGAAATAAATTTCCACCCTGTGATAATTGTGGTAGGAAGAACCCTGGTGCCTGTCTAAAAGGAAAAGGAGTATGTTACAAGTGTGGTGAAAAAGGCCACCAAGCTCATGAATGCAAGGGAAAGAAAGAGACTGTCAATGTGGAATGTTATAATTGTAGAGAGAAGGGACATTATGCAAATGAATGTCCTAAGCATTAGGGGAACTTACCTCAGAAGAGGCCAAGGGATCAAGGCCAGGCTTATGCTATCACTACTGCTGAGGTGGAAGCTCCGAAAGACATGGTGGCAGGTAATTTAATGGTTTCCTCAAGTTTATCAAATGCATTATTTGATTCTGGATCATCGCATTGTTTCATATCTTCCCAGTTTGCTAAGAAAATTAGATATTTCCAATTTGATTTAACAAGGGAGTTGTCGGTCAAAACCCCTAAGGGAAGTATTATTGCAACAAAGTTTTGTCGATTAGTTCCCATTAGAGCACCTAAATGTTCTTTACCTGCTGATCTCATCGTCATACCCATGATTTAATTTGATATAATCCTCGGTATGGATTGGCTTTCGGACCATGATGCAAAAAATTTATTTTAAGAGGAAAGAGGTTACGATTCTTGATGATGATGATAAGAAACACCTTATCTTTAGAGCAGAATCGTCGCCACGTAATTCTTATCTAGATCCACCCCTAGTAGCTCAACTAAATTCAATTATTGGGGAGGAAGAGAAGAAAATTACTGAGGATGAGGAAAGGAATATTCAAATAGAGGATGTACCTACTGTAAGAGAATATGTTGATGTGTTTCCGGAAGATTTACCTGGACATCCTCCAGAACGAGAAGTTGAGTTTTCCATTGATTTAATTCCTAGATCAAGGCCCATATCGAAGACCCCTTATAGAATGGACACTGTGGAATTAGTTGAACTAAAGAAACAATAGAGGAATTGAGTGATAAGGGATTTATTCGCCCTAGTGTTTCTCCTTGGGGAGCCCCTGTTCTTTTTGTTAAGAAGAAAGATAGATCTATGAGGTTGTGCATTGATTATAGGGAGATCAATGCTATAACAATAAAGAATAATTATCCCCTACCTCGCATTGATGATTTGATTGACAAACTGCATGGAGCTCAATACTTTTCAAAGATTGACCTTCGGTCTGGATACCATCAGTTGTGTGTGAAGAAGGAAGACGTTCCAAAGACAGCATTTCGAACAAGGTATGGGCATTACGAGTTTACAGTAATGCCTTTTGGATTGACTAATGCACCCTCTGTTTTCATGGATCTAATGAATAGAGTTTTCTAGGAATATCTTGATGACTTTGTAGTGGTATTTATTGATGATATCTTGGTATACTCCAAAAGCCATGAAGATCATGAAAATTACTTACGCATTATCCTGAAGACTCTTAGAAGACATGAATTATATGGGAAATTTAGCAAGTGTGAATTCTGGCTTCATGAGATTTCTTTTCTTGGCCATATTTTCTCTAAGGATGGAATTTCCGTTGATACTTCTAAAACCAAGGCAATCCAAGAATGGCCAGCACCGACAAGTATAACTGAGGTACGCAGTTTTATTGGTTTAGCAGGTTATTATCGACGTTTCGTCCAGAATTTTGCCAGATTGGCTAACCCATTGACAAAGCTCACACGTAAAGGGATTAAATTTGTCTGGACGAAAGAGTGTGAAGAATGTTTTGAAGAACTAAATAAAAGATTAGTCAATGCCCCTGTATTGACTCTACCATCGGGGAATGATGGGTTTGTTAGTTATAGTGATGCATCGAAGAAAGGACTTGGTTGTGTCCTTATGCAGAATGATAAGGTCATTACCTATGCATCACGACAGCTAAAAATTCATGAGAAAAACTATCCTACTCATGATCTTGAGTTAGCAGCTGTGATCTTTGCTTTAAAGATATGGAGACATTACCTCTATGGTGAAAAATGTGAGATTTATACTGATCACAAGAGTTTGAAGTATATTTTCACACAAAAGGAACTCAACATGAGGCAAAGGCGATGGCTTGAACTACTCAAGGATTATGATTGCACGATACATTACCACCCGGGGAAGGAAAACAAGGTGGTATATGCTTTGAGTAGAAAAGACCATGGAGTTTTGAATGTGATGAGAATTGAAAGGGATCCAATTTTCTTGGATATAGTGAAGATGGACATGGGAATAACTAGGGAAGGTGAAACATCAATGCTTTTTCAAATGGTTTCCAAACCATCATTACTAGAAAGGATTAAGAGTTCTCAGACCAATGATGAAGAATTTCAGAAGAAGATTAAAGGTGTGAATGATGGAAGATTGAGGGAATTTGTGTATAAGGATGGAATTTTGAAATTCGGGAAGAGACTTTGTGTTCCCGATATACCTGACCTAAAAAGGGAATTACTGGTTGATGCTCATAGTTCCAACTTCTATACACCCTGGGAGCACCAAAATGTATAGATATTTGAAGGAACATTTTTGGTGGTACAATATGAAGAGGGAGATTGCTGATTTTGTGTCGAGGTGTATGGTTTGTCAACAAGTGAAAGCTGGAAGGCAACATCCTGGTGGAGTATTGCAACCTCTTCCCATACCTGAGTGGAAATGGGATAATATTACGATGGACATTGTCATGGGACTACCAAAGACTCCTAGAAGGAATAATGCAATATGGGTCATTATTGATCGACTTACTAGGTCATCACATTTTCTGGATATACGGGAGGATCTACCACTTGAACGTCTAGCAAGACTATATATTAATGATGTTTTAAGACTTCATGGAGTACCCCTATCGATTGTTTCTGATCGTGATCCTCGTTTTACTTCAAGATTCTGGAAAAGTCTTCAAAAGGCCTTGGATACTGAACTTCATTTGAGCACTGCCTATCACCCTCAAACAGATGGACTATCAGAACTGACTATTCAAACCTTAGAAGACATGTTGAGATCATGCTCTCTTGACTTTCAGGGTTTGTGGGATCAATATTTACCACTGGTAGAATTTTCCTATAACAATAGCTTCCATTCGAGTATTCAGATGGCACCATATTAAGCGTTATACGGAAAGAGATGTCGTACACCAACATGTTGGGATGACGTTGGTGAAAGAAAACTTGTAGGCCTAGAACTGGTGGAGGAAACGGTGGAAAAGGTGAAAGTAATCCAAAATCACATCAAAGCAGCTCAAAGTAGGCAGAAGAGCTATGCCGATAATCGAAGGAAGGATTTGGAATTTCAAGTCGGTGATCATGTTTTCTTGAAGGTATCTCCATGGAAGGGAGTCATACGTTTTGGTAAGAAAGGTAAATTGAGTCCCAGGTACATCGGACCTTTCGAAATTCTAGAACGAATTGGGGCTGTAGCATACCGATTGGCAATGCCGCCAAGTCTCTCCAAAGTTCACGATGTGTTCCACGTATCTCTGTTGAGGAAATACATGCCTGACCCAACGCATGTACTCACCTATGAGGAATTAGAACTGGAACCCGATCTTTCGTATTGTGAAGAGCCCATCAGGATTCTTGATGTGAGGGAGCAGGTGCTGAGAAACCGGACGACTCGTCTGGTGAAGGTTTTGTGGAGAAATCATAAAATCGAAGAGGCAACGTGGGAACCTGAGGAATTTATGATGAAAAACCACACAAGTCTTTTTATACAGTAATACCCTAGAAATTTCGAGGACGCAATTATTTGAAGGAGGGGAGAATGTAACACCCCAAGCATCCACTGTACGTTTCCCTTCGAATAATGCAATAGCGTGTGTTGTACGCAACCTCGAGCTCTAACACACACCACAACTAATTAAACTAGCCGTTGTTAATAGTAATACCTACTTTTTGAAATTTTATAAATTTTATTAATCAAAATGGACTTCATTTTTGGATTCAGAATATTGAAATTAGCCTATGTTGAATTTTTTGTATTTTTCTGAGAACTTCTAAATTTTTATGAATAGTGAAAAATACTTAAAAACAACTTTTTTAATCAAAATAACTTATAGTGATAAATTATAATATTTAGTGGTTTTAAAGTATAATTAGAATATATTTTTACCATTTTATCCAATGGTGGTCATTAGAATTAATTTAACATTGAAATTGGACATAAACAATTGCCAATCTTTTGATATAAATTGTTTCTTAAAAACACGCTATTTGTTGTAACAACGGGAATTAATTATAAAATTAATTAATACAACTTATATGTTTGTAATTTTGTAAAATAGACATCATTTTTGAATTCGGAATATCAATTATAGCTTAGGGTGAAATTTTGGCCTTATTCTGAAAAACTTCAATTTTTGATGAATAGTGAAACCACTAAGTGGTTGTTAAAAACTGATTTTTCGTTAAAATGAAATATTGCCACTTTTGTGATTTTATTTTCAAAAATCCGACATACATGGTTGTCATTAAGAAGTAAAATGTGGTTCAATGAGATTAAAATAATTTTTTGGTGAATAGTAACTTTTAAGTTCTTAATCGCGATTAGAGGTAATTAGTGTAGTTTAAGGTAAAAATAATGTTTTAATAATATGAGATGAGCTTGACACTTGTACTACTCCTATTGGATGAGTCATGGCCGACCAAGACAACCCATGGGTCAACTTGGGGACCCCATGGAGCCACTTTAGTTGGAAAATGACATTAATATATATTTATTTTATGTTAAAATTAAATTGACACAAACATGAGTTGTTTTACTAAAACAGTTTTTAAGTGGGGTTACACAGATCCAAATTTTGACTATAAATATTCATTAGAAAGCTAAAACGATTTACTACATCATAGTATTTTTTTTATAATTTTTAGACATTAAATAAATTAAATTATTTATGACATCATTATGATGCAGTGATGACCTCATTATTTAACGATTTAAATAAAATGAGAAGATAATGAAACATCCAAGGCTTACACTTGTCCAAAGACTATTGGATGAGGAGATTTAGAACCCTTATCACCTTATACACGAATTATATAAGTGTGGGACCTTTAGAATCCGAAAATAATTGTATAATAATGTAACATTTCAATCTTTCCAAAAGAGCCCCTCCTCTCCTCTTATAAAAGGCCCCCACCTCTTCCACCTTATTCACACTTCCAAGCCTTTTGGTTCGGCCAACCTCTGCCCAAATACTCTCCCAACCTCTCTCCCTTAATCCTAGAAGCTTTACTTCAGTCGGAAAGCCATCCTAAGGAGTCCTTTTGATCAAACAAAAGGAAGAACCCGAAGAAGAGGTAACATTTTCATCACCCTCTTTCAAGTTTCTTTCTTCTTCCACTCCCTCTTTGTTTATTATTTCAATTCTAAAATTATAAATCCAGTATCTTCTATATACTGTGATGTTATTATAAATATGGAACAACCATATTCAGTATTCTACCCATCATTTGAATGACATGTCACCATACGTGCGTACGTACGGCTTACCGTCTCCACGTCATGGTGTAATTGTTATTCAATATATTATTATTTAGATGGGTATAACAATGATATGTAATTCATGTAAATAATAAATATAACATGATAATGATTCTGTATATATGATATACTATCCAATTATATATTATTTTAATATCAAAATAATGATATTGTCGCTCGTGCGTACGTACGGACTACCGTCTCCACGAACGCGATGAGATTCATTCTCCGTCGTATCCATTCAAGTATAATTATCATTTGATGATTTAAAAATAATGTTTAAGGACATTATATCATTCTGGATATGAATAAGATACAACCTATCCATGAAAAACATGACTTACGTAACAAAACATATAAAAGAAAACGAGTAAGTTAACACCCAAAACAACGATAAATCTAAGATATTGTTAACAAAGCAATGTTAAAAGATCATATATGACATCATATGAATGTATATGATTCTTGTATAATTTAATAACAATTATTTCACCATTATACAGGATTTTAACCTACCCCAACCAAGGAAAAGTACAAGGTAAGGGTCTACTTCACAACCTCTTCATTATCCAAGGTTGTTTATACATAATTATCTACTGGGACCTCGTTATCATCCACATCCATGTTTCTTAAAAATGTCTTTCAAAACATTTTAAATATTAAATGGAAAATGGGTTAAAGTCATTTATACCCTTATACATTTTTGAAAGGAATCTTACTGTCGTTTTCCAAACAATGTACTTTTTGACCTTTTTGACAAATTTAAGGTAAGAATGTTTTTTTACTTATATGGCGGGTGCGGCTATTTTCCGCCATTATAACTCCGTCGAAGTTTCCCTAACAAGCTTATAAGAATATTTTCAAAGTAAATGTATTATTTTATAATTATGGGACTTTTAAATGATTTCAAAAAGGAGAGATATTTCTCTCAAATAGCTTTGATTTCATCCATGTCAACATCCTTTGATGGGTTTTAAGTTTAATTGAAATTGATTTATGATACAAAACTTCCATTGAACATTTTGTGAAATATTTGACTGTGGATGTGTAATTTTATACCATCCATAGTTTATGGAGAAATTGTTGACATTTCGTATGCTAGTTTTAATATGAATATTTATGTTATGTTTAAACCTATTCATATGAGGAATGTATTGGACTTAATATGTGACGGGTGGAGCCCGCTATAGCTCCTCGATGCATCGTTAGGTCTCATGAGACAACTAGACGTGGAATTGGCCGAGGCCCTTTCCCAATTTGATTTATGGTTTTGGCCGAGGCCTTAATCATTTTAGACGTCTTGGCCGAGGCCTTGACAAAATGTTTCAGAACGTCTGGCATTATACATTCCCTCATTATGAAAGTGGTTATTGATATTTAATGTGATTATTCGTCTAGTAGAATATCCATGGGAGTAAGTAATGGCATTATTTTATTTTACTTTTGCCATATTATGCTGAAGTTCAAGTTCAATAAGGCTTTTGTTTTAGTTATACATTGCCTTAAATGCTTATGTTTTCTTATAAAAGCTTCCGCAATATTGTTATCCTTACTGAGAATCTGAGCTCACCCCTTTCAATGTTTTAATATTTTCCAGGATGTGAAGAAGTGTACTATGACTGACTTGCAAGAATAGTCAGTGAGGATATGAGTGTGGACTATGAAGACCATGTTATTGTAGTTTGTTTACTTTTTGATGTAATGAAAGACTTATGAATGTATCTAGTGTTTCCAAGGCTACTAAACTAATCGGTCTTTCAAGACTTGATCTTTTGTGATCATGCCAATGTTACGAAGTAATGCACCGACTCTGGGTAGCTGGGGTCGGGGCGTTACACATTGGATGAAAATATTTTGACCCTCTCCACCTTATATATATTTTTATGAGTTATTGGTATATTATTCCATGAATGTGACTTATATAATAAGTTATGTGAAGAAAAAGACAAAAAGGAACCCTCCATGCCTTTAACACTTATAAAGATTTGGAGTAGGGAATACGCTACATAGGTTTGGTTATTAATATTATTTCTTAAGATAAATGTGATATTTTTATCATAATAGCATATATTTAATTTTTAGATATTATATAATTACATAAAATTCTTAAGAAACACCAACACATTGATTATATAGCTAATAATTAAATAAAATAAATGATATTTTATAAATTATTTATAATTACTAAAAATATTATCCACTATCAGGTAATTTTTAAGTGTTAATAAATATAAAAATATTTTTCATTCATGGGAAAATTTATCTTTGATAAAGAACATATTGACCCAAAAACATTAATTTGTTTAGCACAGTTAGGGTTTAGGAAGTATTCTTGTTCGTTACATGCATTTATATTAAAATTAATTTCCAAAAAATATGGGATTATTATATTATAAATTATATTTAATATTTTAAAATCAGTGGGTTTAAATTTTCTAATAATTCTAAATTTAATTTAGTCTTAATGTATTAATAACATAGGTTATAAAAATAGCTACCTAATGAAAAATAAAAATGAAACAAGTAAAGAAACGTAAAGACTAAGGAACAAATGACATTTTTTTTAATTTTATGTTCTGGGAGTGTGGATAGAAAAAAATTTCACTTTAATTCATTATTTTTATATTTTTAATAGCATGATGTAAGGGAGACCACCAAATAGTGTTTACCTTTTTATATTTACAAGAATGTCACTCCCCTTCCACTATAAAAAGGAATTAAATATTCACTTATCTTAAGACATCTCAAGCCATTTGGATAGTAAAAAAACAACCCAAATAAACTCTAAAAATGTAAGAACCTGGATCTTCATTTTAGGTATGTTTTTCCGTTTCTGATCATTTTTGAGGAAAAGGGGAAAATCTGGAAATTTTCTAAGTACATGTCATGTACTTTATGAGTACACGCTGTGTACTTTTCTCCTATGTGAGGCCGGGTTCTGGCCATGTCCGGGCCACACACACGGTGTGTAGTGGTGATTTGGAGGCTGCTTAATGAGGTGTATGGAAAGGGCGAGTACATGCTGTGTACTCATGAAGTACACGCTGCATACTTTTCTTTTTATTTCATAAATCAGACCAGGGTCGCACCTTAACCCTGTTTTCATCTTCTTCTCTGCCTAATTTTTCCCAAATCATCTGAGGAGGCCGAATCTTCTTTGAGCCACCAATCCGTCACCGACTATCTGAATCGAAAACCATCGGCTGTAATAGAATCACATCGGTGAGTTATTGGTTCTTCTTTGGCCCCGTTTCCTATTTATTATTCTCGTGTGAGTTATCGGAGGTTGAACTTTTTAGATTTTTTTGCAGATCTACTCTGTTCTAGGCTGATTCATAGGCCGACGTTCAATTATATTAATCTACGAGGATCGAGGTAGGTGGTTTGATGCCCTACGTTGAATGTCCTTGAGTTTTTGTGCAAAAGTACAGGATACCCATGTATCGGGTATCTCGGGTTAGGGTTCTGATCCTGTTTTGTTATCTGTCATAGATTGCATGTATGCATGAGGTTATTAGATGATTAATTATTACTTTTTAGCATGTTTGAGGATCACCCCATGGGTGTTTCCATAGTTTTGGTTATTTATCGCTGTTTGGCTTAGGTTGCCTGTGAGGCAGACCTTGTTTCTTTGCTTGCTTGCCTTGATATAGTTGATTGCATGTATTGGATACTTTTTATATGATTTTGATGCATTTTAGCTATTAGCCATGTATTTCTCTGAACATACTTAGGGATGCTATGAATCATTTACATATTATTACTTTTACTCAGGGCTGCGGGAACCTGGTGTAGTTAGACCATAGGAGAAATTGACATTGAGTGCTACCTAAGACGTCCTATTTAATTATTACCATTATGAGGCCATAATGGGGATTGAATTTGTGCTCTCTTATAGGGTCTGATAATTATCGAATCGAGACTAAAGGGGGAATTAGACATAAGTGCTTCCTCTGAGAGTATGTAGTATCGCTGCAAGACCATAGGGGGAATTGATGTTGAGTTCTTCCTCAGAGTGTCTTTGCCTTTGTTCAAATGCTTGACCATAAGGGTTTTCCCACGTGAGCCACCCATAGGGTCAGTGTAATATTTATTTTTGGTTGGTTGTGACTAGTCCACCAAGACAAAGAACAAGCTTGGGTTTGTACTGTTTTTAGTTTAGGTAGTCTGTTGAGATAAATGTTGTATTACTTTCTATGATTTTGGACTATAGAGATATTTTATTGATTCCTTGGTTGATGATTAAATGATTGAATTAAATTAATAAATAAATGTGAATAGAGAATTGTAGGATTGTTTACTTTTATGTACCCTGTTTTCTATGCTGCATTTATTTCCATTACTTTTTCTATATTGCTCACTGACAGTAGGGAACATATCTTTTGGTGGTTGCCTACTGGGATTGGTCTCACACCCTATTTGGGTCCTGCTTTTCAGCCCAAACAGGTTATATGGTTGCAAGTGTGGATAGGGATGCTGGCCCTTCTACCTCAGGTGACTGATTGGTGGTTAGAGCTGGAGAGCATGGGACCGAGCTTAGGCTTATGATGCTGCTGGAGTTTACTGTTTACTTTTTCTACTTGGGTTTCAGTTGTATTTTAGCACGTTGTTTTGTTTACTACTATCCATAGAAACATATTCTATGCTGCATCATTATTATATTATACATTGCTTCTTCTGTTTAGTTTTAGTTGTCGTGTGTTGTTTACTGCTTCGGCTATTGTTTATTATTTCCTTCCGCTGCATACTTTACCAAATGAGGGCATAATTTCCCCACTGACTCATCAAGGCCCTTCCTGCTAGTTGGCAGCCTCTGTCTTTTGGGGAAACGCGCTTGAGGTCATGTGGTAAACTGGGTATGGGGCTCCATTTGAGTGGCTCTGGATTCGGGTCGTTACAAAGTGGTATCAATTGAATTTTCTTTCTTTTCTATTTCCTTACTGTTTGGTGAAAAAAGACAGGGATAGGAAGGAATGGGTAGTTGGTACTTAACTGTGCCCGAGAGTAATTAACCTGTGTATAGGGAAAAGCTATACTACCTCGTAATTTCACTTTTTAGTTTTTTAAGTGTTAAAGTTGATTATATTTCACCATTGGGTGATGCACTTGTTTTGTGCTATTACAGTTTATATGATTGTGGTTCTGTTTTGTTTCAACCCGATGAGATGAGGGTATGCCATCTCATGCATCATATAGGCACCGGTTCGAAAATCACATGTCATCCATTTTACCATGCCAACTAGGGTGCATTATAAATTGCATGCTATTGTGATAGATGTCATGATAGATTATGCAGGATGTTATGATAGTTTCTATGATAGAGATACTTGTTATGCTGATAGGGTATTGTTTATTTTACAGCTTAATTAGCATGGATGCCAAGCTTTGGTCTTTGATGTGTAATGGTCCCTCGAGGATCAGAATTTGGTGGATCATGGGATTATCATACTGTTTACTTGTTATATGCATTGTTGTGATGTCAAGCTTTGATTCGCGGGAGTATGGCCACCCACGGATCAGAATTTGACACATAGGTGCTGGTTTTTAGTGTTTTTCAATGGTTTTGGGGAGTTTTGTATGCCTACTGCCCAGAAACCTAGACAACATGGCGTGTGGCCTTATGAACACACTCCATTGTTCTTCTGTTTGGGGAGAACTACTTTTCATGGTTATACACCATGTACTTTGAAGTACACGCCATGTATGCTTCTTCCGTGTGACCTAGCCGTGTAGTTGAATACATGGGCTGGAAAATCTCTGGAACAACACGCCGTGTACCATGTTGACATGCCATGTAGTAATGGTCCATATGACCCAGCCGTGTAGTTGAATACATGGGTTGTAAAATCTTAGGGACAACACACCATGTACGTTGTCGACACGCCGTGTAGTTTTGGTCTGTGCACCAGTCCGTGTGACTAATGAAATGGATAGGGGAAAAACCTTAGAGACACGCCATGTAGTGGATAGACATGCCGTGTAGTCCTCAGCTGGGAGAGTATGTGTGACTTATTCGTGTAGGAGTAACCGGGCAGGAGTAAAAAGAATGGTACATGCCGTGTATATTAAAAGAACATGCCGTGTAGTTTGGGTTTACACACCTAGCTTGGCCGATGTACACGCCCAAGTAATATCATTATGAAACACGTCATGTATAGGGACTACACACCGTGTAACCATGTTTTTCCAATTTTAAAATTTTTCCCTTTATGTTCCGTTTTCTCTCTTTTGAGGTTGCAACGGTGCTCATTGTTAATAAAGGTGTGATTTTGACCTTGTAGAGTCATGTTGCCAAGACGTCCTCCTGTTGCACGTCAGGGATCTGACGATGATCGTATGATGGATATGGAATAGGCAGTTATCCCAGATACTAGTGCAGATGCAAAATTCCATGGGGGATTCATGAGGTTCATATAGACCTTTCAGGGAGCTCAGAAACCTGCCCAGACTATGTCATAGCTTACGCGATTCTTCCAGCAGCAACATCCTCCTACGTTCTCTGGGGATGGAGGAACTCAGGCTGCTGAATCCTTGTTCGAAGCTATGGTTTATACCTTTGATCATCTCGAGACACCCCCAGATAGAAGGGTGAAGTTCGCGACATACATACTGTGAGATTCCTCCAAGAGATAGTGGGACATAGTTTCTCAAGCAGGGCATCAGCAGATAGTTTCTTGGGACGAGTTTTAGTGTACGTTCTACGACTACTTCTACCTAGCGATGCTTAGGGCCAATAGATCCAGAGAGGTCATGAACTTGTATTAGGATCCTCTATCAGTTATGGAGTATTCCTCCCATTTCACGGAGTTACAGCGTTTCACTCCCGTTCTGGGGAATGGCGATCTATTTTTAGTAAGGAAGTTTGAGGAGGGCCTCAGACCAGAGATCAGATCGCAGGTAAACTTCTTCCAGTTTACTTCAATTTCTTTGATAGCCAACCAGAAATTGATCATGGAGAGGTATCTGAGGGACAATGGAGTAGTGAGCTAGGGAGGTTTGGCATCCAGAGTTAGTACTCTTTCTACTGATAACAGGAAGTGCCATCAAGAGTCTACACGAGGTGACTCGAGGAAGCAAGATTTTCCTTCAGGTAGTAAGGTTGTGTGATACCAGTGTGGGAAGGATGGTCATAAGAAGCCACAATGCTTGAGGGACCCAGTAGAGTGCTGATCTTGTGGCAAGATTGGTCATCTTCAGCAGTTTTGCAAGGTTCTTCTTCCAGCGGCTAGCGAAGGAGGATTAGTTTCGACTCCGCATACAGGAGCAGGTTTACCAGTTCCACAACAGACTGGGGCTGGAGTTATATAGGTTGTTTATTCCAGGTTAGAGGCCATGGATGTAGTGGTCAGGCTCATGGAGGATCAGTTCAAGGATCTCAGGCTGCTACACAGGGCCGTGGTACTGGCCAGACGTTTGCGGTAGAGCAGATTCATTGGGAGCAGGATCCTTGACCTTCCACAGTGCGAGGTATGATCTTAGTAGCCTCAGATTTATCTCCTGCACTTTTTGATATAGGAGATTCTCATAGCTTTATCTATGTGCACATGGTGGAGAGCCTTAGACTTACTATCTTTACTTCTAAGGATATGATGACACTAGACACTCCCTTGGGACTTAGAACTTCTAGTGTACATCAGTGCTAGGAGTGCCGCCTTGAGGTTGGTGGGTGTGACTTCTTGTGGGATATTTATTTTCCTAGAGATGACAGGTTATGATGTCATTCTCAGAATGGATTGGCTAGTTCCTTTTTAGACCCTTGTCGATTTATATCACCGCAGGGTGAGTTTCACGTCACCAGAGGGTAGATCTTTTCTTCACAAGGGATAATGGGATGTCCAGGCAAGAAGAGCTATACCAGAGCACCATGGGTTTGGTGGTGTTATGACTCAGATTTCTAGTTTATATTTGGACAATCAAGGGACTTCCCAGATGGATTATCCTATAGTGGTTGACCATTTTCCGGATGTCTTTCCAGAATACATTTCAGGGTTGCCTCCGGAGCGTTAGGTAGACTTCTCTATAGAGCTTGTTCTAGGAGCAACACTGGTATCCATACCTCCTTATAGGATGTCTATGCCTGAGTTTCAAGAGATCAAGAAGCAGTTGGAGGAATTTCAGGCAAAGGGTTTTATCTGACCCAGTACTTCCCCTTGGGGTTCACCTATTTTGTTTGCGAAGAAGGCTGATGGTACTTTACAGCTTTGTGTGGATTATCGGAAGTTGAACCAGTTAACAGTCAAGAACCGGTATCCCTTAATGAGGATTGATGATCTTTTTTATCATATTTGAGGAGCAAGGGTGTTCTCGAAGACCGACTTGAGATCCGTCTATCATCAGTTGTGTGTCAAACCATTGAATATACCTCTTACAAATTTCTAGAGTAGGTATGGTCTGTACGAGTATTTGGTTATGTCGTTCGGTCTCACTAACGTGCCAGCAGTCTTCATGGCACTGATGAAAAGAGTTTTCCATCCTTACTTGGATTCCTTCGTGGTGGTTTTCGTGGAAGATATCTTGGTGTACTATCACACTCGACACGACCATGCTTCCCATTTTGAGATCATATTGAGTACACTGAGAGAGCATCAATTATATCTAAGCTCTCTAAGTGCCACTTCTGGATGGACGCGATTCACATTCTGGGTCATTTCATCTTAGAGACAGGAGTATCAGTAGACCTAGAGAAGGTGAGAGTAGTAGTTACCTGGGAGCAACCAAATAATGTCTTCGATGTAAAATTTTTATTAGGACTGGCTGATTACTAAATGCGGTTATTTAGGACTTATCACGCTTGGTAGCACCGTTGACGGGATTGACTAAAAAAGGTGTGAAGTATGTTTCGTTAGAAGCTTGTGATTCAGCCTTTCAGGAGTTGAAGGGGAGATTGACTTCAGCACCGATTCTAGTTTTACAAGAGCTGAGCAAGAGTTATACAGTTTTCTATGATGCATCTAGCATCAGGCTTGGAGTAGTGCTTATGCTGGAGGATCGTGTTGTTGCATATAGATCTTGGCAGTTGAGGCCACATAAGAAGAACTATCCTACGCACAACCTGGATTTGGCTGCTATTGTTCATGTTTTGAATTGTTGGAGACACTATCTTCTGGGAGAGAATCTTGTGGTATATACTGACAATAAGAGCCTCAAGTATATCTTCACGCAGCGTGACTTAAATATGAGAGAGTGGAGTTGGGTCAAGTACCTACAGTCTTTCGACTTCGAGCTTTCTTATACGCCTGAAAAAGGCAATGAAGTGGCAGACACACTGAGCAAGAGAACTCAGTTACAGACAATTCAGGAGGCCAACAACGAGTGTCAACTTATGGCTATTTTCTCTGAGATGCATTTGGAGGTTCATGAAAGATAGGGACATACAGTTCTTTCTTATGTAGATGTTTCCTCCACTATTCTAGATCGTGTTTGAATGAGGTATCTATCAGACCCAGAAGGCCTAGTCCTATGGGAGGGTGTGTTAGATGGAGACCCTACTCCAGGTTGGACAGTGGATGATGATGAGGTGTTACATTTTCATGGCCACATATGGGTTTAAGCAGACATACGTGAAGATTTGATGTAGGAGTTTCATGCTTTAGCTTGGACAGTTCATCCTGGTGTCACAAAGATGTATCGAGACTTACATCGTCAGTATTGGTGGCTAGGTATGAATAAGGATGTGGCTGGTTTTGTTATGCGGGACTCCACCTGTCAGTAGGTGAAGGCAGAGCATCAGCGAACAACAAGACTTCTACAATAGTTTCCCATTACTGAGTGGAACTGGAATGATGTCATGATGGAATTCGTGATGGGGTTACCAAGATCACCTCGAGGGAATTATGCAGTATGGGTTGTCATTGACAGGTTCACGAAGTATTCCCATTTCTTATCGATCAAGGAGACCTTCAGTGTGAATGACCTTGGGAGGTTGTACATCCGAGATATTGTACGCTTCCATGGGGTTCCGAGTTCTATCGTTTTTGATAGGTAAGCCCGATTTACTTCGCATTTCTGGAAGGGGCTACAGAGGGTTGGGGTACACAGGTACGTCTGAGTACATATTACCATCACCAGATAGATGGCCAGTCAGATCACACGATTTAGGTGCTAGAGGACATGCTATGAGCATGCGTCCATGATTTTGGAGGTTCTTGGGAGAAACATATACCTCTATTGGAGTTTTCCTATAATAATAGTTTTAAAGAAACTATTTAGATGGAACCTTACATGGCTTTGTATGGTAGGTCGTGCCAATCACCCTTGTGTTGGCTGGAGGCGGGAGAGATTGTTGTGCTGGGACCTCTTCTTGTTTAGGAGACCACATAGCAGGTGGAGTTGATTTGAAAGATGCCTACTGCACAGTCTCGGTAAAAATCTTATGCTGATCAGCGAAGACAACCTTTAGAGTTCAAGGCCGGAGATTAGATTTTCTTGTGTGTTACCCCGAGGTTGGGACATAAGAGGATTAGGAGATAGGGAAAGCTTTCACCGAGATACATCAGGCCGTTTGAGGTTCTAGAGAGAGTCGGGATGGTTTCTTATAGGTTGTAGTTACCTCAGAGGTATTAGGCTATGCACGACGTCTTCAATGTTTCTCAACTTCGGCGGTATTTCTCAGACCCGTCTCATGTTTTTCTACCTGAGGAGGTTGAGGTGGAGCAGGATGCATTGTTTGAGGAGCACCCTCTCGGGATTGTTGATCATAGTTCAAATCTACTTCATGGCCGGTCTGTCCCTCTGGTATGGGTGATATGGTATCACGGCCATGTACAAGACAAGACTTGGGAAAGGGAGGCCGACATGCGATCACAGTGGCCGGAGTTGTTTGAGGATTCTTCTTATACACCTAGTTAAAGAAATTCAGGGACAAATTTCTTTAAGGGGGGAAGTTTTTAATAACCCGGATCTTTGTTTCAGGTATGTTTTTCTGTTTCTGGTCGTATTTGAGGAAAAGGGAAAAATCGGGAAATTTTCTAAGTACACGCTGTGTACTTTATGAGTACATGTTGTGTAATTTTCTCTCACACAAGGCCAGGTGTTGGCCATGTCCGGGCCACACACACGATGTGTAGCGGTGATGTGGAGGACACTTAATGTGGTGTATGAAAAGGGTGAGTACACGCTGTGTACTCATGAAGTACACGCCATGTACTTTTCTTTTTATTTAATAAATCGGACCAGGGTTACGCCTTAACCCTATTTTCATCTGACTAATTCCGCCCAGAGCATCCAAGGAGGCCGAATCTTCTCTGAGCCACCGATTCGTCACTGGCTATCCGAATTGAACACCGTCGGTTGCAATAGAATTGCAGTGGTGAGTTCTTGGTTCTTCATTAGCCTCATTTCCTAATTATTATCTCACGTGAGTTATCTGAGGTTGAACGTTTTAGACGTTTTTGAAAATCTACACCATTCTAGGCCGATTCATAGGCCAAGGTTGAAGTATATTAGTCTAAAAGGATCGAGGTAGGTTGTTTGACGCCCTACGTTGAATTTCCTTGAGTTTTTGTGCAAAAGTACCGGATACCCATGTATTGGTTATCTCGGGTTAGGGTTCTGATCATGTTTTGTTATCTTCCTTAGGTTGCATATATGATTCAGGTTATTAGATGATTAATGATTGATTGTTCGAATGTTTGAGGATCACCCCATGGGTGTTTCCCTTGTTTTGGTTGTTTATCGCCGTTTGGATTAGGTTCCCTATGAGGTAGACGTTGTTGCTTTTCTTGCTTGCCTTGATATAGTTGATTGCATGTATTTCCCACTGTTTATATGCTTTTTATGCATTTTAGCTATTAGACAAGTAGTTTGATGAACATACTTATGGCTGATAAAAATCATTTAAGTACGATTCCTTTTACTCAGGGCTACAGTAACCTGGTGTAGTTAGACCATAGGGGGAATTGACATTGAGTGCTTCCTCAGAGGGCCTGTTTAATTATTACCGTTACGAGACCATAAGGTGGATTGAATTTGTGCTCTCTTAGAGGGTCTGATAATTATCAAATCGAGACTAAAGGGGGAATTAGACGTAAGTTCTTCCTCAGAGAGTCTTTAGTATCACTGAAAGACCATAGGGGGAATTGACATTGAGTGCTTCCTCAGAGTGTCTTTGCCTTTGTTCGAATGCTTGACCATAAGGGCCTGCCCATATGAGACACCTAGAGGGTCAGTGTAATAAATATTTTTGGTTGGTTGTGATTAGCCCACCAAGCCAAAGAACATGCTTGGGTTTGTACTGCTTGTAGTTTAGGTAGTCTGTAGAGATACCTTTTGTGTTACTTGCTATGATTTTGGACTATAGATCTATTTAGTAGATTCTTTGGTTGATGATTAAATGATTGAATTAAATTAATAAATAAATGTGAATGAATAATTGAAGGATGTTTTACTTTAGTGTACCATGTTTTCTCTACTGCATTTATTTCCATTACTTTTTCTATATTACTCACTGACAGTAGGGCACAAATCTTTTGGTAGTTGCCTACTGGGATTAGTCGCACACCCTGTTTGGGTCCTGTTTTTCGGCCCAATCAGGTTATATGGTTGCAAGTGTTGATAGAGATTGTGGCCCTTCTACCTCAGGTGCTTGATTGTCGGTTAGATCTAGAGAGAATGGGACTGATCTTAGGCTTGCGATGTTGCTGGAGTTTACTGTTTACTTTTGCTACTTGGGTTTCAGTTGTATTTCCGCAATTTGTTTTGTTTACTACTTTCCATAGAAACATATTCCATGCTACATCATTATTATATCATACATTACTTCTTCTATTTAGTTTCATTTTTCCTGTGCTGTTTACTACTTATTCTATTGTTTATTATTTCCTTCCGCTGTATACTTTACCAAACGAGATCATAGTTTCCCCAATAACTCATCAAGGCCCTCGCTACTAGTCGGCAGCCTCTGGCGTTTGGGGAAACACGCTTGAGGTCATGTGGTGAATTGGGTACAGGGCACCAGTTGAGTGGCTCCGGATTCAGGTCGTTACAAAAAATACCTCCCCTCATCTAATAAGCCTTAGGTTAGGATAAAATACAACTAAGTAGGCCATATGGTGAAAACCAAAAGGTGTTACCCGGAAAAGAGGTAACGTTCTTCAATGTGCATTTCAGTTTAATTTCATTCTACAAACATTAAATTATTATTATTGAATTATTATATAATTAAATTAGTGTAATTAATATTCTGATATTTTTTTATTCTAAAGTTTTTATCTACATATACACACACTACCATCAATTGGGTAATGAAATTACCTTTCATGTGTACGGAAAACTACCTCCATATGAAATAATTCTATTCATTTTTATTTTACCACATATTATAGTTTGTAATTATGATGGAAATATTATTTTTATATTATATATATGATATTTATGTTGTGTTAATACTTTGGTAATTTTTATGTAACACCTTCTTTCATGATTTATATTTTTTTGTAATATGATAACATCATTTGTGGACGTGTGGACTAACTGTAACACCCCGTGATTTTATGAAAAATAATATTTTTAATTACTTTGATGACTTTTTTTGTATGCTACACCAAGATTAGCTTGCACTATACGGAACACCGTATTAGCTTACAATATACGCAAACACTATTCTAGGCTTGTGTTACATGCCAGAGCAAACTTCCTCGATAGCGTGTGTTGTACGCAATACCGAGTTTCACTAAATGAGATATTATTATAATATTATTATGAACTAGCCATTATGAATTGTAATACCCACTTTTTGATATTTTATAAATGTTATATTTCAAAATGGACATTATTTTTTGGATTTGGAATATCAAAATTAGCCTAGGGTGAATTTTTGGTATTTTTCTAAAAACGTTCAATTTTTGATGAATAGTGAAAACACTGGGTTACTATTTAAAACCCGACTTTTCATTTAAATAATTATTTATTTTAATTAAATTTATTTTTGGTCAAAATTGATACATAATACCTATATAAGTTCAATTTAATTCATTGGAGTCATTTTATAATAATTTTAGATATATAAAAATTTTATTGAACTTTTCACTGTCTTTTACCTACACCCTAGGAGCTTTTTGCAAATTTACATAAAACTTAATTTTACTACTTCTATGAGTGGAATTTCTAAAATCTGAGAGACAAGTTTAATATCAAAGAGTAAAATGTGGTTCAATAAGATAAAAATAATTTTTTGGTGAATAGTAACTTTTTACTTTTATTTACCACGGTTAAAAGTAAAGAGGGTAATTAAAGTTAAAAATGATATTATTATTACCCTAACATGTGTCCTAATTCTATTGGATAAGTATAATTAGACTAAAAAAAACCTTAAAAATATAATATTATCATTTAGGTCCACTTTATTTAGATTGGGACATTTATTATTATCTAATTCAAAGAAGAGTTTAAAGAGTTAAAATCAAAGTTTAATAACTAAACCATTTTTTAATATAGGGTTATATAGAAGATAAGTTCGACTATAAATATTAATTATAAAGATAAAAAGATTTCCTACACAATGGTATTTTATTTATAATTTTTATACATTAAATAATTTAATTTATTTATGACACAATGATGATGCAGTAATTACCTTATTAATGAAATAGTAACATAATTGATGTGATAAATACCCAAATAAATGTAATTTGAGACTTTTTAGGAATTAAACTAATTTTATAGGTTAATATGATATGTTAGTATTTATTAAATTAAAATTTTTTGAACTAATAATGCTGTAATAATTTTCAAAAAAATCAATTACCAAATAGTGTCAAAATTGACATAAAATAGTTTTTAAAACAAATATTAAATTATTAATTAATATTATATTCCTATAAATCTAAGGATCAGAAAAATGACTTATATAAGGTTATATATATTAATAATGAACCACTTGGGGATCGTTTGGCTTGTTATAGTAAGTTTATTAACCATATAGTGTAAGAAAACAAGAAGACATGGTAAAAGTTAAATTATTTAACATAGAGTTAAATCTAAATGATAAGGTTAAAATAGTAACCTAAACTTGTCTAAAACCTATTGGTTGAGAGGATTTCTACCCATCCCCACTTTATCTTCGAAATAAATCAATTTAGAGCTATTATAACCCGAATATGACTTTATTATAAAATAATATTTTACGTTTTTCCGAAAGTGCCCCTGTCCTCCCTTATAAAAAGGGCACCTCCTACCTCTTCTCTTCAAACAATTTTGATCCTTCAAGCTCGGCCAAAACCTGCCCATTTCCCTTATCAAATTCCCTAGAAACATTATATATGTTCTGGTCTCCTAAAAAGACCAACTCTAGTGCCTTAAGAGGAAGCTTAAAAGAGGTGCGTCGAAGAAGAGGTAATCTCTTCTATCGATTCTTTCAAGTTTCTTTCTTCTTAAAATTCTTATTATTTTGTTATTTCATTATAATGTAATAACATAAGTATCAATAATATACTGATATGTTATTATAAATATTAAATAATCCCATTTCACCTTCTATCCATCCTATGGAAAATGAAATCACCGCGCTTGCGTACGTACGGAATACCGTCTCTACGCCGTGGTGTAATCTGTTTTTTCCCCACCAACTTACTTGGATGGGTATAATGGTGTAAATAATAACTATATATAGTTATAATAAAATCATACTTATTCTGATATATTATATCATCCACTCCAATTCTATTCAATAATTATCAGAACAATATCATCACTTGTGCGTACGTACAGACTACCGTCTCTACAACGCGATGAGATTCATTCTCCATGTTAACCATTAAAGAATGATTATAAAGTATATATAATGAATAATAATGAAATATATGACATGATAAATCTACTGGATTTATATATATATATGTCATCTACTTACTTCCATTCAAGTCAATAAATAAATGAAAACAACGTTCATGCATACGTACGACCTACCGTCTCTATGAACGGTGTATTTCATTTCATTCATCTATCTATTATATATATACTAAATATATATGATATATAAATCATGATTTACATTCTGGAAATAATTAAATCATGATATAAGTAATAATAATATCAAGAACAACAATTCAAAACACCTACGATAAATAAAATGATTTTACCTAAAACACTGCTTTAACATGGAATTTACAAAAGAACAGGTAATATAAAGTCATAAGTGAACCATATATGATATCATAACAATGAATATGATTCTGTAATAAGTAAATGAAATTATTTAAATCATTATACAGGAGGTTAGGATACGTACGAAGCATATCAGACCTAAGGCAAGGGATAATTTTTCAAACTCATTTCTATCCGAGATTTCTTATAAGTAAGTATTTACTGGGGTTATATTTTTCATCCATGTTCATAAAAATGTTTTCCATAAAGTGTTTAATATTATTCAATTTATTTTTAAAGTCATGTTTACCCCTCTTTGACTTTTACATTGTGTTATGGAAATAATCTTTCTTTTGTTTAACATACGAGGAACTTTTGGACTTTTCCGGAAAAAGTACGAGAAGAATGTTTTTTTAACTTATACGGTGTGAATGGATTTTTACGGTTTCATAATGACTTTTTTCAATAAAGCTTACTCTACAAAATTTCATGTTTATTTTCAATAAAATACTATTCTTTTAAAATTGTGTGGCATTTTGTGAAAATAAAATGATTTGGAAGAAGAAATGATATTTTCCTCAAGAATTCATTTCATGTGTTTTATCAAAACTATTTTCCCTCTAAGATGACATTATTTAGCATGTTTATGTTTCAAGTATAATGTCTCTATTATTTTAATTGTTTTATTATTATTATGATGAAATGATATCCATTTTTTTATATGGATTACGTTATGATGGGATGAAGTTTATCAAACGCATTTTATTCTTTGGGTTATGATGAATGATTTATGTTTATTTTGTGGCACAAGTAAGAATAATTTCATTATGAGATTGGTGAGACCTATATCTCCCTCCAATGCATTGGGTAAATATTTATATCTCATGAGATAGACTTGGCTGGAATGGTAAATTAATCTGGTTCAGTGATACAAGACTGGAATGAGGAGTGAACTCAACTTAGAAAGGGACTTTGTCCACTAAGATGGTCTTGGCAGCAATGCCTTGGCTACTATGGAAATAATATCATGTGATTAATTTTTTTACACAATTACATGTTTTGATACGATGCTATATTATCATGATTGATGTTCCTTTATGATATATTCCTTACGTACTTCCAAGATTTATGTCTTTGCTCATGATTTTGATGTTTAGATATTATGTTCACTTTTTTGAATTCAAATGTTTATGGATTGTTTTATGTTATCTATGTTTACCCTTAATGAGTATTTGAGATCACCCTTTTTATGTTTTCCTTTCCCCCGGATATAGAGAAAGGTTTTAGGTACAAAAACAAAAGGGGAAGATCTTTATGGGAGATTTTGAAGATCCTTCACCATGATTAGAAGATTATTTTTCCGAGTTTCGAAAGACACTAAACTATTACGGTTCTTGTGTGTTTGTTTTTTTATGTATTAATTATTCCACAAAAGTAATATAATGTCTATGTACGTCAAGCTATGGGTCTCTACAATACCGCCTCCTAAAAGTGATGTGAAACATTCACATGTTACATGGAATGTATTGAAGATGATTTTAATTAGAAATATGCGACATAAATGACATATATATTTTATTAATTACATAATTACCTCTCTGGAAATATTATATATCATTTTTATTTATTACCATTTCTCACATTGAAAAAGTGATAACATCATTCATGGATGTGTTGACTACCGCCTCCTAGAAGTAGTGTGATTCATTTTAGATATCAATAAATATATATATAATTATATATTCTTAAATAATATGTTATATATGATATACTTATAATTACTGAAATTTAAATGATACTTACCTTCTTTCCTTATTGATCATTAAAAAATGGCAACATGACTCATGCATATGTATGACCTACCCTCTCTATAACTATAACATTGGTTCATTTTTCATTATTATTTTTCATGAATAGTTTTAAAATTATAATTGATATATATATATGATAACTATTTCATGATTATTTTACAATATATGTTTACATAATGACCTCCTTGACCATATCCAACCAAACTTAGTCATTTTTGACACATGAACCAAATTTGGTCAAAACACCTGACATAAAATTAATTTTTTAAGTAGTTATATAAAACATTATAATAAGTGAAATTAAAGTAATTATAAACATGAAGAATGTTTTGAACAAAGTAAATAATTAAAATATGTTTATAATTCATTAATATAAAGACACACATTACAAGTTGGAATCAAGGAAAGGGATTTCATCTCAATACCCATTCATTGAGGCATATTTTGATGTTATACACAAAAATTATTTTATGAGGTGTATATAAAACAACTTTGACCTATCATATCTTGAATTTATTTATTATCAAATTATTTAATGTTTTTTAAATGTTAATCTTTCATAGAGCTCGTAGTTTAAATGTTCAAAGTGGTATGAGATACTTTCAATGTTTAAATATTTAATTATCAAATCATTTTCTCTGTGTTAATATTCTTGATATAATTTTACACATTTATTTATATGGATATAAAATGATTATAGAGGAAATCTTATGTCTGTTTTGAATTTTAGTCAAAGGTTTAAAAATGAATCTTTTTACATGTTTTAAATCGAACATTTTGACAAACAAAAAATGAAATGTACTATTTCTAATGTTCGGAGACAACGACCTTTCATGTCATCGAGACTTTTATTTAATTTATGGATTAATTTTCAATATCACATGATTTATTAAATTAAAAACCCTCTTTTTTGGGTATTTTGGTATTCAAAATGTTCTACAATGAAAATGGTGTTTTGGTATTGAAAATAGGTTTTTAAAATAGAGGAGTATTTTTATCAAAATGTGATTTTCATATGGGTCTAAAAACAGTTTTTAAAAGGGATTTATGATGTATTTTTTTTGTTAATGATATAGTACAAGAAAATTATATGAAACAAGTGATCATCTTACAGCTTATATGTGAGGTGTCCTAGATAGTTTTGGGTGATCCCATTAATTCTTATGCATGGGGTGGCCCATATAGGATTGGGTGAGCCCGTCATTAAAGGAAAAATTGCCTATACTAATGCTTTGGAACCGTTGGTATAGGTCCCTAAACCGTTGGTATAACCTATACCAACGGTTTGAAAAACCTTAGTATAAGTATTTCCCAATAGTTTTCTAAATAGTTGGGATATGTAAATCTAAAAAAATCCAATGAATGTTTGAACCCACGCCCTATAAATTATATATCAAAGACTTTACCAGTATCCTACAGATACCTTTGTGAATATATTTGGATATATATATATATATGTAATTTATATATTAATTTATTTTACAATATTAGACAAATGTATTCATAAAAAATAAGGGTACATATCCCAACGGTTCTAAAAAATGTTGGGATAGGCATTTCCCAATGGTTTTGAGAAATGTTGGGATATGTACCCACCCTTTCCAAATGGTTTTCCCAAGATGTTAGGAAAAGAGGTATCAAAGTACCCTTTCCCAATGGTTTTTACCATTGGGAAAAGTGGACCCTTTTCCCAATAGTTTAGGAAAGCCATTGGGAAAAGTGGTCTTAGAGTACCCTTTCCCAATGGTTTTGGAAAAACCGTTGGTAAAAGAGGTCTCAAAGTACATCTTACCAACGGTTTTGGAAGAACTATTGGTAAAGGGGAACTATACTAACAATTTTAATAAACTGTTGATATAGATGCATTGGTATAGGTATGATTTCTAGCAGTGAACTATAGTTTATACATGGGGTGAACCTGATAGGACTGGATGAGGCTGTTACAGATTATACATGGGGTAGACCAGATAGAACTAGGTGAGTATATTATATCTTAAAAGATGGGTGGGTTTGTGATATACTTCCAATGCGTGGGGTATAGAAGTCGACAATACTATTATTCCATTTATAATAGAGACATGTTTGGAGGTCAATTATATGATTTTTAAAATTAAAAGGGGTTTTTAATGGTTTATTAAATACGATTCTCTAAGTCCCCTAAAAGATTATTAATAACTTTCTATGAGTTTTATTGATTTTCTTCAAGAAATTTGTGTGTTTCCTTTTCAAGCGAAATTTTATTATTTTATATTCTGAAAGAACTTATTAGATATAGTTAACCATTATATGGGATTTTATGTTTTTGTGGTAACAATGATTTCATATATTTTTATACCCCTTACAGAGCTTTTGTACTCTTACCAACTTTTTAAAATGTTTTCAAATTGTCTAAGGATGGGTAGGGGAAAGGAAAAAGTCATGTTAAAAGTCATGGAGATTTTCTTTGAAAAGAATTCATGTTTTTTTTAAAAGTTTCATATTATAGGAAAAATGGATACTGATTAGAAGTTTCTACTTTGTATTTTATGATTTTCTATGTATTAATTATGACATAATTCTCTAAAACTTTAAATATAAAAAGATATTCAATGTGAGAGAAAGTAAAATTCTCAACTTACCTTATGATTATTAAAATTTTAAGGTCAAGTCCATATAGTTGGTATCAAAGTTTATTTTAGAAAAAATTATAGGCTAGAAAAGTGCTAATAACATGTCCTTAAAATATTTTACATTACGGTTAATTTGAAATGATATAGATTTTATAGATTTCCTTTTTGAGTTATCTAAATTATTTGTGTTGAAAATGGTTTTCCATAAAGAAAAAAAGAAGGATGTAATGATAAGGCATTAAGAGGTAAATATCCTTCCAAAACAGCATCCCAAGATATTTGGAATCAGAACAGAATAGTTTGTTACTATGATGGATTAATTGAAACAATCTATTAATGGTGGTGGTATCCATGATAGAGAGTGACCAGATTTACCTTTTAGGAAAATATCTATATTGCATAATTTTATGAGACAATATCCCCCATCATTAAATGGATCATATAACCCAGTGGTAGTCAAAGGATGGATCAATAACCTAGATAATATATTTAAAGTCATAGAGTATTTAGAATGTAAAAAATAACCCTTTCCATTTATCATTTTGAAGGTCAAGCAGATCGGTGGTGATATTTGGTTAAGAATACTTGAGAGAAAGATGATTATGATGCCATGGAATGAGAAGCATTTAATAATATATTACTTGAGAAATATTTCCCTAAGTTATTTTGGCTTAAGATAGAGAAAAAAACATGTAATTAAAGAAAAATGATGATGATTCAGTTCCCATGTTTGAATAATAATTCATAATATTTTCTAGGTATGTTCTGGTTTTATTTGATACATTGAATGTAAAATTAATATATTTTAATAAGGATTTAAACCATGTATATAAATAGATTTGGCCTAGTGGGAATTTAAACTTTATGAGAAATTGGTTGATTGTAATGAGAAATTTGAAATGGGTGTTGTCGACACTTATGTGCTATGATATGATAAGATTAAGAAACAATCAAGGTGGCATGAAATGGAGAAGAAACCAAATAAGAATTCTAGAGGTAATGTCACAACCCGAACCATACCAGAGCTCCAGCCGCAACTCACTAAAGCCCACCTCCATAGGTCAGGGGCTGTAAAGTAGCGTCGAAGGCATAACAAACTCAGGGAGGCCTTTGCCTAAGTACGTATACACAACACCATCTAAGAACCTCGTATCCTTATACTCCTCTGAAGTCACAATTAACCTATCAGTCTTATGCAAGGGCACCTCAAGTGTGAGAAAATCCCATGTAGGGGTGAGTATAAAAATACTCAGTAGGATGACTTGAAGGCTTATGGGAGCAACAAGTGAGGCATTGAAGAGGGAAGTAGTAGATAGAACAAGGTACAGTAAAAGAGTACCACTGAACCCAAAAAAGAAGTGAAGTAAGCTTGTGCAGACACAAGTAAATAGAAACGGTGAGAAGGTGAAATTCACATCGAGTCTTCGCTACCTGCTGTAGGAGAGTAGACTTGTCCAACCATGATAATCAAGATATGGAAATCACGTGGGATACCCCAAACATCTTCGCCTATTCTAGAAGAAGAGTAACCAAATCCCAAAGAGTGGGTACTAAAAGTACGATATATATACTGGAACAAAGAATCCCAAATGAGAGAGAAAGGGGATCCCTAAATAACTAGATCATCCTAGGAAAAGGGTCACCAAAAGGACACCACTGATTCCCAGAATCCCTTATATCTTCCATGAACTAAAAGAAAAAGTGTCTCAATAACTACACCTTGATTCTATCTGCTTTTGGTAGTTCTATCTTGCCTTTATAGTTTTAGTTCATGTCACAAGGACACGTCTTGGTGGTAAATGTGCCCCTCTTTCTTGAGAGTCCAAAGTCTTTTCAAGCACATCTCGTCACTATGCCTCATAGGCAAGAGATGAAGTCATGAAGTTGTGAACCCACTATCTAGGCCTGATGGATGATATACTTATAAAATTCATCATCAAACCCACTACCCAGCCTAGCTGGAGGGTATTCCTTGAAAGAGTGACTAGAGAACAGCACTGCCCATTTGTGATGGAGGATAAGACCTGAAAGATATTGGAAAACGCCACTTCCCAACTGTGATGGTGGGTAAGCCTGGAAAGAGAATGGAAAACAACACCACTCAACCTCACTAGATGGAAATCCCTGAAGGAGAATGGAAAATAGCACTCCCCAGTCCTAGTGGAGGGTAAGACCAAAAGAGAATAGTGAACATCACTTCCCAGCCTCATTGGAGGGTAAGAAGAGATTGCTCTGGTCATTCTGAAAACATCACTGCCATCAATTTCATCATCAATAATCTCCTCAGATTGAAACCACACTTGTAACATCACACATAATATCTTGAAAACCACTATGGAGGTCACCATTGTGTCATATGCAGAGAAAAACTCGGGATAAGCTACTTGCAGGTCACAATTTGAGTTCCGATGAAAGAGATATGAGAGGTAGAAGATTCAGAGTGGTACACATGCATATAGGGCCTACACTATGTGTTACCCCACCTCATCACTTGGTTGTTTACCCAACCATTTATAGGTCCCAAAGGGTTAACAAGTACCACTCGGCATATCAAGGTACTCCCATAGTACATTCCACATTAGTCAGAAAACCGATGAGCACAGGATGCTCATCGCTTAGCTGGAGGGTCAAAATCATAGGTTAGCTAACACACCTCCTCGAACAGTCCCAGAACATCAACCGTATATCTTCATACATACTCTCCACTCTCACAAGAGTTGTATATTACTAAATCCATGGATTCTATTCAAAAAAAAAATCAAAAGGATCTTCTACTGATATTTCATTCGTGTTTCCACATTTAACAAGAGATTATAAATATGGCTCTGCACATTCAAATTGATCACACCATTGCAATCCTTGCAAAAAAACATTATCGACTACTCACTCATCCGAAACAGACTCCTAATACAGAAGTTTCATCTTCCAGCGTCATATGAAAACGGTGCCCCGTGGAGCCAACACCACATTCCTGAAATACCTCACATAGATCGCACCATTGCGATTATTACTGAAAAACACAAAGGGTAATATATTGATTCGTCCAAAATGGATCACTAGTGAAAAGGTGAACTTCACTGCAATGCCTGAATGGTGCTCGATCACTGCTGCTCACTAAAATTCCATGCACCACCAAACAGCTCGCATCAGTGTGATCATTTTAGAAAAACATGAAAATTAGGCTATTCATTTTCCCCGAACGGACTTGTGAACCATAAGTCATAAAAACGTAGGATACGTCTGAAATTCACAATGTGGGGACCATGCCTCTACCTTGAATTTTAGTGGACGGATTGCACTATTGTAATCCCCATAGGAAAACACTGAGAAACGTGTATTCAAACACCCCAAATGGATGTGGAGTGAAAAAGTGGAATTTCATCATAAAACGTGAAAACTAGGCCATGTGGCACCCACACATTGTCTCCAACCCAAACACTCAAAAAAACATCAATAAAATTCTACACAATGATAAGGGTCACGTTATCGCTGATGGTGAATCAATCAGACATCCCAAACAAGAGTTAGGTCTGATGAAAGAATAATTAATTAATTAATTATTCACATTAAGTGTTTCATGCCACCGGGAAACGAAACCGAACTGAAAAATTCTCGAGTCAACATTGAAAGGACTGGCTCAACTCTAGGGTCACATCACCTCTGACGGCGCATCCAGTGGACATCTGGTTTGACAGAAATGCCCGATGGAAGCCTTAATAATAATTTATTATTATTAGATTAAAGTGTTCTGGATCACCCAAACTTGGTCACATAACTCAAAATTCTTGAAATCCATCTCAATAATTCCATCTAGATGAGACGGATGAATGGCCATAGATGGAGCGTCAAACAGATGAACCTTTAAAAGTTACGACCCCTTGAATATAGAGGGTCCCACTTGGGCCGGTCCGGCCTACATGGTTGGACCCTCTTATACTAGGCCGGCCCACCCCATCCTGCCCAGTATGATCTGCCAAACCACATCCCAGCCATGGTTCAGGCTATTCCCACCGGCCGCTGCCCCCGCCGACTCCACCTGGAAAGACTAGCCAACTGTATGGTCTCGTCTACTGCGTCGAGGACCCAAAGGACGTGGGTCATGTCCCTTCACTTCCCCTGAGGTCAGTGCCTCGGGTGTGCCATCAAGGTCTATGCCCTATTCGGCCCACCTGATGTTGGATGCCAGACCTCGCCGAATCATCCTTCCTCGAGCTCGATGGATCCACCTCCCAGCCTGCTAGGCTGACGCCCGACTGTCCTGCTCCGTTGATCCCCGGAGCCCACAACTCCACTATCTGTGCTCCCACCGAAGCCTACAGCTCTATTGCACACCTGATTGGATCCTCTTCTAGATGTCGTAACACATCACTGGCATAATGCCCGCCTCATCCTACTTCTGCGTTGAGCACCTCCGATCGACGATGCCGTCCAGCTGAAGCCCTGCGTTGTCGCTCTCCACCTTGCCACCGCACGACCTATCGTGGCTGTCATGAGCCGCTTTCGGTGGTGATCCATTGGCCCCTACAGCAAACCACTAGGAATCTTTTGTCACCCTATTTCTAAACCATGAGCATATTTACGATCCTTGCGATGAGGGTCTCACAGAACCAGACTCCGCTCATTGATTCTTTGAGGTTTTGAGGTGCCAAATAATTACTAGGTCAAACTGTGAAGAACGAGTGAATATCTTTCAAGAAAATGATTTAAAATGGGGCTCTAATGATGGCATTGTTCATTTATACATTGTTCTAATTCTAAAATTAGGAAATTTAAATAATGACTTTGATGAAAACTCAAGAAATCAACGAAGGTGGGAAAATTTACCCGAATCCTACCTCGTTGGATTCGTTCTTAGCTGGAGACCCCTTCGCTGTGATCCCATTTTGATCCTCTAGAGTTCGCTCCTTGATCCAGAGAAGAACCATGAAGAATGCCAAAGAATGGTAGAAGGAGAGAGAGAGAAGGTAAAAACCCTAACTTCGAACTCCTATTTTTCTATTTATTGAAAAAACCTCTTAGTGCAGAATCCAAAACTATCATACCCTCTAATTTTATATCGTTCCTAGGTAAAATTTCCCATTTTGAAATCAACGGAAGTCTCAGATTACTATTCCAAGACTTCTTTTGAATGTTATTTAAAAAGAATGCCAGGGATAAAAATCACTAAGTGGTTATTCCAAAATGAAAATTTTTCCCCTGGGAGACTTTTATCACAACAGTCATGTGCCGATAAATATTATACCCCTCCTAGGGTAAACCTAATTCTCTAAACTCAACCATGTACTCAGATTTCATATTTGAGATTCCTTTTGAGATTTATTCGAGTTTCAGTTATTAAATGAATGTGTTAATAAATTATTTCCTCCATTTAACGTACTGCTAATGAGCGAGGGGTCCGAACATCCTACAACGACATACTTTATGATGTTACTAGGGTAAACACCAAATTTTGAACCCAAACGTGGTCTCAAATTTATGATCTGATCATCCTTTTAAGAGATATCCCATTTCTCTAGCGTGAATATTACAAAAACACTTAATATTATTATATAATTTTTTCCGAGAACATCGGGCCTTGATACTATATGTCGTCTCAGTGCCTAGATCTGGAAATATATGTATAAATACTCCAAAGTCCTAGAGGAAAAAAACCATATATCTACATCATTACCTCCTTCATGATTTTCATCCCTAAAAAGAAAAACTAAGAAAAAAAATTGGGATACTAAGCTCACACCTGGATCTCCCGCTCCCAAGAAAACATGCACAACACCATGCGGGAACAACACCCAAACCAAAGGGATGGTCTATCATCATAAGGTATGCTACTTTCAATGACATGCATAGGAACATGCACATATCTCATCACCGACGACATGTGGAAGATGTCGTGCACTCACTCCTACTATTAGGACGGTATGGAATGGCAGTAGGCAACCTCACAATCTCTTGAACGATTATGAATGGCCTAAAGAAACTTAGGGGGGACTTCCCTGACAGAATCTCTATATTCCACATCATGACTGGAATCATGGTTTGTTCATAGAACATGGTATCATGATTCCCTTCTTCAGAATATCCATCTCATAAAACACCCAAGGATATCTGGTCACGCATGATTTCACAGTCGATACATCCCAACCAAGACTCTCTTATAGGATCGAGAAGCGAAAGACTCAACAACATAGAATAAAGAAAAGTTTCACCCTCCTTCCACAATAGGTTCAACTATAGGGAAGATAACTCCTACAAAACATTACGCACCTGATGAACCTGGGACTCTCTACTAAGGGAATATGCTACAACAATTCCACTTTTCGAAGCATAGATTATCTCGAAGTCATAGTACTTATGGAATTTGAACCAGTATAGCCATCTCAGGTTTAAGTCTCTCTGGGTGAAGATGCACACTGAGACAATGGTGGTCTGAGAAAACCACAAAGCACTCTCCCCAAAGATAGCATCTCCACATTCTCAGAGCAAAGACTACCACTACCACCACCACATAGTTAGTTGCATAGTTTTGTTTATGGGGTGTTCATCACCTCACCCTATACTTGATAAAAGTATCAAGATTGATGTTGATCATGCAAGGTACCAACAAATAGGGTAGGTGAGCAAACTCATACAATCGCAAGAGGCTAGACACAGAAAGCACATGGAATACCCCGCACGTCTTTTACCCTCTTGAAAGAAGAGTAATCCCCAAAACAAGAACTCTACCAAACCCACGAGTGGTACCTCAGGAAAATGGAGGTCAAGCAGAAAGAATCCACTATAAAAGCAAATACCTACTCTGATACTCCACTGCACAACCCTTCCATGAACACATATGTTAGAGGGCTCATCCACCACACCTTAATACTATCCTCTTTGGGTGGTAATGACTCTCCCTCACAGTTTTTCTTACATCAAAAAACACATCTTAATGGGGGAATAACCCCTCTTTCTCATGCATTAAAATCTATACTGAACAACACTGACACAAGGTTACATCGACGACCCACATCACCCTTAGTATCTCCTCAAAAAAGGATTTGGAATAAAAGAGTACCACGTGTAGTGTCTAAAAATTTCTACTGAAAAAGGTAGAAAAGACACAGAGTGTACCTCTTAACATCTCACGTACTGTGGGATTATAGACATTTATAGCATGCAGCCACCCGTGACCATGTCTGTCAGCTCCCTGAGCCTGACATGGGCCACCAAGTGGTGGTTGAAGGACCTAGAAACTTCGTACACCAACCAAAGTTCTTCCTGATCTTATACCAAGACTACTTCCCTGGGGACCACCCTATATTCATCTGGTAGATCTCAAATCACGATACTACCTCGGTTTTAGTGGCGCATCTACCAAATTCCTGAAAATATCAGCACATCTAGTCAGGTAGTCTCACACCATGTGACCTCACCCACCACAAGAATAACACTAGTCCTCCCTGGGCTATCTTAGTACTCTACGTTGTCCCCGACCATGTTCTTGAGTCTTATCAAGGGGAGGCCTCCTGCATTGAGGCCCTGTAAATTAACGTCTGCTAGATGTGGAAGATGTCCCAACTCTATTACACCCACTGCCAAAATCGACCAACTGAAATCCCTCTGACAGAAATTTCTCAGTTACCAGTGCCTGCTTCAGTACCCAAATATGGGTGAGGATGCACAAGGGAGCTACACTGGCACATATATCCTCTATGGAGACCATGGTCAAACTTTTGTTCCTATAATTTTTTGTCATGGACCACATCCAAAGAGTACCGAGTAAGGTCTATGAACCCAGTCACATACTCATCCACTACCATCAATACCCACTGAAGCATCAGTAGCTTCTGAAACCATAAGAAGCATAATAAAGAGAGGTAATAATCCTCCTGAAATAGCTACTAGAATTCATCCCATGAGAGTACCAACTCATTGTGCATCTAATTAACCAGGATTTACCAATGGCATATAGCTTTGTGGAAAAAGACTGGCCATCAAAGCCACCATCCAACTTGTCGGTGTCCGAACAAGACCGAAGAGGCGATCCACTAACTCTATCCAACCCTTCACTACTTGAGGGTATGGCGCACCGTGAAACCTCAGCCATCTCTGACACTATAACTCACATAGATCGCTTAGCCTATTCTCATCATCGACCTTCACTATTGGTACAAACTACTACTCCACAGGTGGAGGTGCTGCTCCCTGTCCTCATAGAGAAAGGGTAATCATATGATGTATCCTGAAATGAGGCATTGTCGCTCATGAAATTGTCTTCATGAACCGAAGCTAGTATCATGCTAGAAATCATCACGGAGGCATCCTGAATCTCATCAAGGAGTATCACGGTCAAAGGTGCTTATATATATTTCAACAATGATGGGGAGATGAATCAAGAAGGACAAACAAAGACTCAATCCTATATGATGCATATACCAATGTTCCCGGTAAGAAGTGTCACAACATGGAGAGTTGGAAAGCGGGTAATCAAGGTCCTGGGGGAATGGCTACGTCGGCCGCCGCACCATCACTAGACTCCCTAGCCTGAGAGCCACTCTCAAAACAAATTGACACTATTTCCTTAAAACCTAACAAATTATTTTTTAGGGATCGTCTGAAAAACGTTCCCAGAAACAAACCACATTTGATACCACTTTTTCATGACCCAACCCGTACTGGGGCTCAAGATACAATTACCCCAAGACCACCTCTATAGGCGAGGGGCTGGTGACCAGTTTTGAAGGCATAACAAACTAAGTAAGGCCTTTTCCTAGGTACTTTTACACACATATGCAACCAACTCAGTGAAAAAGTGTAGATGGAAAGGAAAAAAATATACACCATGGATATATATAAACAAAAAATATGCATCAACCTCAAAACAATACAAATATAGAAAAGTAAACTGAACAAGAAAGGGGAAAGATACACGCCCAACCCAAAGAGTGTCACAACCTGACAATAGGTGAAAAAGTTAAACAGCTAATAGAGATCCCTGCTCCTGGATCCCAAGCTATGCCCACCGCACATGGTTTAAGAACCCTGTATCCCTATGCTCCTCTAAAGTCACGATCAACCTGTCCGTCGTCTGCAAGGGTACACCGATTGCGGGCAAAGACCAAGAATGGGTGAGTATAAAGATACTCTGTAGGATTCCCCGAAGCCTCATGTGAGCCACAAGTGAGGTACCAAAGAGGGAAGCAGTAGATAGAACAAGGTACAATAAAATATTATAGCTCAACCCAACAAAGAAGTGAAGTAAGCTAGTGCAGACATACAGAGCTAGAAATATTGAGAAGTTGAAATTCACGTCTATTCTTCACTACCTACAGTATAAGATTAGACTCATCCAACCACGAGAAGATAGACACAAAAATCATGTGGCATACCCATGTGACTTCGCCTATCCTCTAAGGAGAGTATCCAAATCCCAAGGATTGGGTACTACAAATATGGTTTATATACTCGACCAAAGAATCCCAAATGAGAGAAAAAGGGTGTCTCCATATCACTAGCTCAGCCCAAGAGTAGTGTCTCTTATACTTCTAGAAGAAAAAACCATTGATTCCTATAATCCATCATGTATTCCCTGAATTACAAGACAATGGGTCTCAATCACCACACCTTGATACAATATTCTTTGGGTGGTCCTGTCTCACCTGCACGATTTTAGGTTAGGTCATAAGGACTGATCATTGTGGGAAAAGTTACCCTCTTTCTTAAGAGTCCAAAGTCACGTCAAACACATCTCTTCACTGTGCCTCAAAATCATGAGATCATGTCACAAAGTTGTGAACCCACTATCCAGATTTGCCGGATGATATACATATAAAAGTCATTGGTGAACCCACTACCCATCCCAAATTGAAGGCATGCCCTGAAAGAGTAACTGGTGAACACTACTACCCAGCTGTGTTGTAGGGAAAGACTTGAAAGATATTGGAAAATTCTATTTCCCACTTACACTGGAGGGTAAGCCCTGAAAGAGAACGATGAACAACACTGTTGTAGATGCCGAAAAAGTCTGTAACTCTCAGATAATGTTTCGAAATGACAAAGAGAATTCATATTCGGAATCAGAAGTCCGGTCCGGAGGCTCGAGAAGTGGTACGCGAAATAGAGGAGGACTTGCACAAAATAATGTTGTGCGTGAGAAGCATCCCTGGTATTCATGTAATCGAGCCGGTGGTGCGTGCAATTTTGCGCGCCCTTGTTCCATGCGGTGAAGATTTGCGCGCTGATGATTCCCGGTGAGGAAAATTTCGCGCACCGCCTGGATTCTGCGCCGACAGGCGCCTATAAATAGAAGGTGACCCCAAATGGTTTGGGGTTGTGGAATTCATAACATCTTCCGTGTGTGCAATTCAGACTCCCCCGTGTGCAATATGACTTTCAGGTAATTCCTCTTTTTGTGCAACCTTACCCCGGGGTTCGCCTTTGTGCGCAACTCCACTGGTTTAAGTGAATTTTCCCACTCTTCCAGGTTCTTCCCTTGCGCGCAATCCTTTCCCCATGCACACAATCCCTTTCAGTGCGCGCAATCCTAATAATTTGTGTGCAATCACCTATCCGCACAATCCTCTGGTCCTATTGCGTTCTTTCCCGGTGTTTGGCGCGCAAAACTTCTCTTTGCGCGCAACACCCAGGACCCTTTACCTTTGGCTGCCTCTCCGTGCCGGCACCTGACGTCTTCCCTGCCGGGCGTGCGCGCCATGTGTTGTTTTCTCGTACAACCTTCTAGGATCGTATGAAGTAACCTCAAGGCCCCTTGGGCGGTGTTTCCCGTTGCGTTGCTTTTCCTTATGCTTCTCCGCATAGGCATGCTAACGGCTATTGCTTCTTCGCATAGCCACGCTAATGTGGACCCCTCAATGGTTCGCCCTGCGGCCCCCCTTCACTATGGCCTTTCTGATGCCTTCCCTCCCACAAGGGGTAGAGGGAATTGGGCAGGTAATCCCTAGGGGTCTGGAGCGAACCCGCCTTGTCCAAGCTGCAGGACGTTAAACTGCTAAGCACCTCATCCTTAACACATGACGTTAAACTGTGGTCCGACCCCATGCTTCGCACACAGGGTCCCCCCAGCTCAGACATTCTTTATGCCCACTTGTCTCCATGGGAATAGATTATTCCTCACATGTAATGAGATCCACCTTGTTGGAGTGGCGTTTGTCCATGGGGGAAGGGCTGCCTCAGAGCGTAAGCCCCTAGCCTCTCTTTCGGAAGGTTGCACCCATGCACCTCCGTACTTCCCCCCTGCCAAGGCCAGTGGAGTCCCTTTAGCACTGCACTTTGTCGCACCACAAGCATCCATCCTGGAGTAAGCCCCGACACCACAAGCCGCTAACCATGATTAAGCCCATGTTTCCTCTTTGGGACGCTCAACGCGTAAGCCCCTTTCTGCTTATCATGGACGGACCCTTTGCGACGTGATTGTCTGGTCCCTATTGCCTCTTGTTTCTCACACCGAGCATGACTCATGTGGGCTTAGAGCGTGCATCGACCATGAAATCCTCCATGGGCCACCTCAGAGCATAATCCACATCCCAGCGAACTACGTGGACTTTAATATGTGATAAAACATGGTACATAGGAAGCCTCCATGAGGTTCAAGCCCACCTCTCGGTCATTCCGACCTCTTCATGTCGGTTCTCGGACCACCATGGGCCACCTCAGAGTGTAATCCCCATATCCACTCAGGGCCGCCTCAGAGCGTAAGCCCCAAAATCCCTTGTCCTGCATGACTTTAAACTGTATGCCCTGAACTACGTGGACTTTGATCCATGCTAACACATGGTACGTAGGAAGCCTACATGAGGTTCAAGACCACCGCCCAGTCGTTCCAACCTATTCACGTCGGTTCCCCGACCACCATGGGCCGCCTCAGAGCATAATCCCCATATCCACTCTGGGCCGCCTCATAGCGTTAGCCCCAAACTCCCTCATGCCACATGACATTAAACTGTATGCGCTGAACTAAGTGGACTTTTATCCCTGCTAACGCATGGTACGTAAGAAGCCTCCACAAAGCTCAAGACCATCACTCAGTTGTTCCAACCTCTTTGTGTCAGTTCACCAGCACCATTATGGGCTGCCTCAAAGCGTAATCCCTGTAGTCCCCCTCTTGGGCCGTCTCAGAGCGTAAGACCCATGTCTCACACCCACGTCTCATCCTAACTTCCCCTTCGAGCCCACATGCCTTGGGAAGCTCATGCCCTAGCCCGGATATCTTACTTCCTCCAAGCTCAAATCCATGCGTTCATTCTCACGGGTTGCCTCTTCTGGTGTCCCACCATATCACCGAAATACGTGGACTTTGATTCCCTGCCATGGGGATACATAGGAAACCTCTATGAGGTTCAAGCCCGTCACTCCATCATCCATCCTGATCCTTACCCGGGCCGCCACATCTTGGTGAGATCATGCCACCCCATCCCACTCCATGGTATCTGGGAAGCTGCCCACATGCTGGCCCCAACATCGGTGTTCCCCCTAGGGGGTCCTTTAATCTGATCCACTCTCAGTGTTCCGATCAGTCTGATTCGTCTCCGCAGGATGTTAAACTCGCGACATACCCCGTGTTAAAAATGGGAAGCTAAGGAAAACCTAAGATGGTACACGATCCCCGCGTTCAAAGTGGGATGCCTTAGGCTTCCACGCTATCAAGAAGCCCAGTGATAAGGGACAGAAGACATACATGCCAACGACACCCCAACGTGACCATTCTTTTCACCGAAGGTTGCTTCCCCGACAAGACCACTTGGAGCGTCTTGACGGAAGCAGCGTAATTAACTGGCGTCCATGCAGATAAAGCACCGGGAATGAGCTTCACGAACCCTTATTAAATCTATGAGGGAGACCCAGACTAGGTGACGAGCTCCGAGGAGGAATCCACGGAAGGAAGAACCGACATCCCATCATCCCGGTTTCGATCAAGGAGCAGACGTCCTTGAACAAGGAACGGATGTCGCCCGCCTTTGGAAAGCGGGAATACGGGGCAACAAGCCGCACGTCCTCCCATGCGTGACGGACGCACACACATGCCCCATCGTAAACGAGTTAGAAACAGAAAATGTTGAACCCGACGTGAAGCTATTCTCCTCAATACAAAGATGGGTAGCGTTCGGGGTGTTAGAAGATTAGCATGTCACCATGTCCGGGTACCTATCACCGGGACGTGAAACCCGCCAGGGGTTGAGGCAGTCAGGATGCTGAGCACTTCGTTCTGCGACGTCGTCAGTGTGGATCCCTCTCGCTGACCACAGAAGATGGAATGATGTTGGGCTATTGGTTGTCGATTTCTTTTCCTGTTAGTACTAATGGGTTTATCTCCCTACTTCCAGGAATTAGATCACTGCATTCGGAGCTCAATCTCCACCTGCCCACTAGCTCTGGGGCAGGGGCAGTACCAGTGCGGCTACCCCGCGCGGTCCCTCCCTTCCCACAGTCACTCCGGCTCCGATTTCTATGACTGTCGGGCACTCACGCCCCCTCTCCCTGTCGGAAATCATCCAGCGAAGGGTGATCAATGAGCTGGATTGTAGGTATGAGGAGGAAGGGATCATCTCTACCAGGGGCATGGCCCGTTTGGATCTAGAGGCGGCTGTGCCTCACCATCATCGCCGCCCCTGAGGGCCGCGCAGGGAGCCGCCGCTCCCCACTCTGATGTTCAACCGCTTCGGGAGCCTATCCCCAGAGCGCCTTGACACATCCCTCCCCTACGCCAATGAGGTGGGGGGTGTTCGGGTCTGCCCGATCGAAGACCCGTCCCAGGGATTAACGACAAGAACCCCCGCCCAGGCTACATCAACATCATTGCTCGACTCCATGGGCCGAGGAGCAGGCAATCTTCGTGCACGCACCACCGGCTCCAACCCATCTGACCTGACTCCAGTGTCGAGCACGAGCGAAAGAGAATTCCTATCCTGGGGCACCAACATCAGCAACCACTGTGGCCCGAGCCACTACTGACTCCTGCTACCAGACCCCCGCACACGTTGAGCAGGGGTAGTCACATGCCTGACTGGGATCGAGGCCCCGACCGCCCTACAGGCAGGTTTGGTCGACACTCCCAGTCACGGGCACAGGCAATGGCCACCGTGGACCAATTCGTGGCAGTGCCACCCACCATGAAGGCACATTCCGTGCCACTGATCTGGAAAGCTAAAGGCTTCTTCGCGACAGCTACGCTCCGAGTATGACTCTTTCCAGCAGCCACTGCACTAGGTATGAGGTCACTCCTTCTACCGATGGCCGCGAGTATGGAGTCATTGTGTATCCGGTCTCTCACTCACGTGGAGGTCCTCCCCATGTCCCTTTTGAAATATGTCTTAGTGCTTCTCACACCTCGGCCTTCATCCACCTCTGCCCCAGCGCTATTATGGCCAGGGGACTCCTTGACGGAAATCATCCTTACCCTGAAGAGGCACCCAGGGGTAGGAAGGCTGAGCGTCCTCGCCGTAATAGAAATTTTAGGGGACTCTGGACAGAAATCAGTCCAGTCCGTTTCTCAGACTCTGAGGTGGAGTACGACTCAACGATGGATCCTTCCCCCCAACCTTTGAGTCGGGGGAAGGGATGGGGACGCGGCACGTCAGTCTCGTACTCCCCAAATGCGAGATCCATATGATCCCATCCACCCTCTGAAGGTATATCTAGGAGGACGAGGACTTGGCGTACCCCCAGGGGTCAAACCCGCAGTTACCACTGGCCTCCCCGGAAGCACCATCCACCTCAGTCAGGGAGGGTGAGGAACTTTTCTGGGGACCGATGGAAGAGTCACAAGGTGAAAAACCCTCGGCAAGAACCGACGCTATGAAAGGAGGCCCATTCTATGCCCCATCCTATTGCGATGTGGCAGCCAGGGCACTAAAACCCCTGGAGGACGACTCAGGGATCATCGGCCAATCGCCATGTTCGTCGTATTCCCTGCCGGCCAGCCCACCGGCCCGGCGGCCTACCTCGGTGCCGTTGCCATCTCTTCATCCATTCTCGGTTGATGTGCAGGTACAGAAAGGTCTGTACCCCAAACTAGATTCATTGAGCTTCTGGACCGTCCTCACAGTGGGACACTTCCCTGAGAAGTTTTGGCCGGTCGCAGGATCTGATTTTGATACGCCAGAGTCGCTCATCCCTGGAGAGTTTGAATGTTTCCGCCAGACTCTTCGGGTGACTCACTCTTGTCTTCTCCATCAGTTAGCACATTATCCGGGGAGTCAAGCACATCTCGAGGATATCGGTGAGCAGTGTCGTCGGGTCGACTTGGGTGCGCTCCCCGTGGTTTGGCACCCCGAGTCACTAGGCCACCACAGGGCCCTCTAACAACAATTCATCCAGAGTTTTCAAGTACTCTGAAAGGTTATTGAGGAAGCCACCCCCATGTGCATGTTTGTGGATGGGGGTAGTATGCTGCCCTTATTTTCTATGCGATTCACCGACAGCCCGATTCACTGGGTGACCCTGAGGGAATGTCACCAAAGGAAGTGGAGGTCAACATGGCTGACCTTTCAGATGAGGGAAATGGTGTGGATCTAATCGATGGGGACTCACCCCCTGAGGACAAGCCACTACTGGACCCGTATGGGAGGATTAATCGCCACCAGAGGAGCCTCCTAGGTCTCCCCACACCCACTGAGGCATTGACACTGAGCCGAAACATCGACAAGGGTAAAGAGCATGTCAGGGCTATCAAGCTCGCCGACCCATCTGCCTCGGTGCAGAAGGCAGAGGAAGATCCTGAGAAGGCCACACTATGCCAACAACTTGCTGAGAAAAAGAGGCTGGTTGATGAGCTCTTGGATGAACGCATTGCAGAGCGGCGGCCTGACTACCGTAATCCTAGTCCAGGACAGTAGCGGCAGGATCACCTACCCCTTGATGAGATCCCCCTGAGAAACCGTGACCATGTTGCATTTGTCGACAGGGGAGAGGCTGGAGCCAATGGAAAGAGGGCGCGATATGTTTCGTCGAACCCTCCTGAGCGGCATCATCACCTGGGGGACCCTGCTCGGTTTCCTCCCGCTGCCCCGAGAGTCGCTCTGCCAGCCGCCCCACGAGCTTCTGAGATTGACTGCTGGATTGAAGAGCCCATTAATGTGCTTGTATTTAGAGATCCCTGTCAGGACAGGAATCCACGTCCGGACGATCTAATGGAAGTACTCATCGCCCGCTTGGAGGCCCTCGAAACTCGGCAGGTGGCAATCCCACCAGACGACAAGCCATACCCAGCGTGGGTGGATGATATGTCGGCCCCGCCGGGATTTGGGAACCCCACTTTGGACCCAATTAATGGGACCGGAGACCCACCACAACACCTAGCCCACTTCAACTAGAGGTGCGGGCCTATGTTAGGGACTCCAACATAGCAGGAGGCCGCCAAGCTCCGTTTCTTCGTTCAAACACTGGAAAGACCAGCATTCGTCTGGTAAAGCCAGCTCCCTGTTGGATATGTGGCTAGTTGGGAGGACCTTTGCCAGAAATTACTCTACCAATTCAGTTTCACAACCCGGAAGAAGAACATTATAGACCTCTTCAGGTGCAAACAAAGGCCCGATGAGTGGGTCGCGGACTTCGTTATCGGGTGGAAGGGGCTCACGTACTCCCTTGACATGACACTAACTCAGGATAAATTACTGACAATGTGTGTAGGGAATTTCAAGGAAGAGTTGGTTCCTTCTTTGATCACTCAGAATTACCCCAGAGGGTTCCAAGACTTCTCAGACAAGGCTCAGCGCCTCGAAGAAGCCCTACAACAGGCCAGTCATGCACCCCCGCTGCCTCCTGCAATCCCTGTGAGGAGATCCTCTAGAGCCGAGCCTACTGATGTGGACCAGATAGAGGCCCCCATATAGCTAGAGTTTCTACCAGTAAGGCCATATCAGCAGCCCCATAGGGGTCCACCCCCACGGGCACAGCCTCCGGCCCAACAACGACCGCCTCAAAACCAGTAGGCGCCTCCACGTAACGCATTGCCACCTCCCAGGAGAGATAATCAGGCTGCACCTCCTCGGTATGCTCCTCCGACCCCTGGTCATGGTCAGCCTCCAAGAGCCCCCTTTCTAGACAGAAGGAATCAGACTTACTCGTTTGACGAGGCCCAGGTCCCCGGTTATTTCTATAGAGCCTTGGATCAGAGGATCGTGTGGCTGCCTGAGTGTCGGAATCTAGAAGAGGCACGTATCACCGATCACCCTAACTACAGCCCTTATCACCGGATCCTGGGTCACACCATCCAGCGATGCTATGTGTTCAAGGACTGGCTCCAAGACCATATTGACAACAACATAGTCAGGTTGGATCCAGCCCCGGCGCAAGTGGCAGGTGTATTCGTGAGATCATATGGTAGCAGTGGCAACGAGGATGAGTGGAAGAAGGTTTCCGACCATGGGTCTCAGAAGTATAACGACTGGATAGCCCGAAAGACGGTCGCTCGTGCCCATGGAATCATCCATGCCCGCCTGAGTCAGCCAGAGCCCTCAGAATCTGTGAGGGCTGCTTTGGCATCGTCGTCCCAGCCTACCTCTTCTCAGGAGAGAAAGTGGCAGAGAATGAAGAAATAATGCACCCTGCTGGTGCCACCATCTTCCCGCACGCTTGGCGATTTTATTCCCCCAGAGATGGGGATCCCTCCGAGACTCCGTCCGATAGTGGATGACTCCTTGAGTGAATGCTCGAGGTATGCTTCAGTTAACACTATAGATTTGGTAAATCCCTTTTTGACTCCCGATGGTGAGGAACTCCTGGTGGACCTCCCCAATGTCCCCAGCCATCGCCAACGTCGGTAGAGATGTGGCTACGTGAATCTCCGGGGCATGGCAGTCGTCACCTCTAGTCAGGTAGTTCACACTACTGAGACCAGGCAGCAGACCCGATATAGATATTAGCACACGCGACCCCCTCACCCGGTGATGACAGGTTCGCCTCCACCACCGTTTGTGTTGCTGGATCAGGCGGGACCACCTCGACCATGTCGCAACCAGCCCTGCCCTACCACCAGCCGACTACAGCCTTCCAGTCCTAACACGGAAGCCACCTCCCGGGCTTCGACCAGTGAACAACGAGATGTGCCTAGTACCAGTCAGTCACCGGTCCCACCGAAAGGTCCCTTCATGCCTCCAATCGTAGAGCGACCTCCTGTAAGAAGAATCTCATGTTTGGCTCCAAAGTATGATGTTTTGAAGCACCTGACCGGAATTCCGGCAAGAATTTCTATCATTGAGGCCCTTCTCCTGTCGTCTGAAATGCGTGAGGTGCTCTCCGAGGCTCTATGGAGCCCTCTCTAGTTTGAGATGGAGGTGGTAGCCGCAGAATCCTTCCACACCGAGGTGATTGAGAACACCGAATGTCAGGAGGTTATCTCGTTTTTTGGTGAAGATGAAGACCTTCCCATATAGGGGCACATTCGCCCACTGTACATCACTAACTAGTTCAATGGCGTGGAAGTCCGACATTGTCTTGTTGACACAGGTTCCGGGATTAACCTAATCCCAACTCAGACACTGCAGAAACTGGGGTTGTCTGAGGATGATTTAACTCCCTTCAACCTCAGGATCCAGGGGTATGAAAGGACCGAGAAAACTACACTTGGAAAGATTCGTTTGAAGACCCAATTTGGTGGCCTAATTGCCAATACCGAATTCATGGTTGTCTCTCAGGACACCGCCTACAATGCGTTGATGGGAAGGCTGTGGCTCCACCTTCATGAAGTGGTTCCATCATCGTATCACCAGTGCCTCAAATAAACCCTTAAGGGTCGAGTGGGAATGATCCAAGGAGATGCGTCTCCTTTTGCCTCTTGTGAAGCCCGTTATCTGGATGCTGACTATTACAACAGCAAGGACAAGCAGATCCTGGTAGGTGAGGTTGAGCCTGCCACTGTCACGAGTGATCCCTGGGCAGGTTTGGATGACGCATATGTCTTCCCAATCCATCGGTTGGAGGCCACAAACCCCGACATGGGGCAGTGCTTTGTTGTTTTGGGTACCATAGGAAGGCATATTTATGGGTCCAAGCGACGGTGGTAAATCACCTTGTACTCTTACACCATACAGGCTTAGGTGATCCCCAAGCCTCCTAACCCTGTACAATATTGGGACATTAGCCTCATGGCAACGACAGTGCGTCATACGTGTATGTTTCGTTGGGCCGGAATCGACCGGCTCAAGCCAACACGCCACTAATTCTTTGATGTCATAAAGTGTGGCCCCTTGGGCCAAAGGCCAGATGGGATTGGATCAATCACCTTTGTCTCCATGATCTCTGCAGTGCATGAGTCTCCCGACGTGATGACCTCTGCTGCCAATGTCGGCACCAGCCTCCCATCAGGGTCTGGCAGCCCTGAAATGGCTCCCCCCATGGATGATCCCTCCACAAGCGGAGATGAAGACATGGAAGATGCTCCTCCTACCTTTGAGGAAGGCGTCCCCACCACGATTGACGAGTTAGTGCAGGTGAACCTCGGTATCAAGGCGGACTCAAGAAACACATTGGTCAGTGCCACTATGCCCCCCGAGGAATGGAAACAGTACGTAGACTTTCTCAGACAGCACCGTGATGTGTTCTCCTGGAGTTATGATGAGATGCCAGGACTGTATCCCTAGGTAGCCGTCCACCGCCTCGGCCTTCCAGCAAACCATCGCGGGTTCAAGCAGCCTCTTAGAAAGATGCACCCCTCCCACGGTTCCATGGTTGAGGCCTAAGTTGATAAGCTCATCAAGGACAACTTCGTCAAGGAAGTCCAGTACCCGAGGTGGCTCGCCAATATTCTACCAGTCCGGAAGAAGAATGGGCAGATCATGGTCTGTATCGAATTCTCTGATCTCAATCGCCACTGTCCGAAGGATGATTTTCCCCTTCCCGTGATAGAGTTGTTGATCGATGCCACAACTGGGTTCCAAGCCCTCTCCTTCATGGATGGGTACTCTGGGTACAACCAGATCTGGATGGCCCCCGAGGATGAAGAGTTCACTGCCTTCAGGGCCCGCCAGGGTACTTTCAACTACCATGTTATGCCCTTCGACCTAAAGAATGCCGATGCCACCTATCAACATGATATGCATCGCATATTCTAGCTGATTCTCGGGACACTGGTGGGATGCTACGTGGACAACCTGGTGGTTAAATCTTGTCAGTGCCAGGACCATCTCAAAGACCTTGAAAAAGTGTTCGTCTTACTCCGTTCCCTCTACATGAAGATGAACCCGTTGAAGTGTTCTTTCGAGGTCACCTACAGAAGGTTTCTTGGCTTCTTTGTTAGGTATCGAGGCATAGAGATTGACCCAAAGAAGATCAAGGCCATCATTCAGATGCCTCCCCCGAATAATATTCGAGAGCTTCGAGGCCTCCAAGGCCACTTAGCCTATATACGTCGATTCATTGCGAATCTGGACAAGAAGTGTAAGCCCTTTTCTCGGCTCATGAATAAAGGCGCCGCCTATGAATGGGACGAAGAGTGTCAGATCGCTTTTGAGGAAATCAAGCAATATCAGCACCAGCCTCCGGTCTTGATGCCACCCGTTTCCGGAAATCCATTGGTCCTTTACGTGACCGCCCTAGAGCGATCCCTCGATGCACTTCTCGCCCAGAAGAACAACAAGGGAATAGAGAATAGCCTCTACTACCTCATCCACATGCTCCTCGATGCGAAAATTAGATATTCTCTCATCGAGAAGAGCTTCCTGGCGCTTGTATTTACGGTGAAGAAATTGCAGCACTACTTACAGCACCGTGAGGTATATCTAGTATCTTGGGTAGACCTGTTCAAATACATCCTGAACCAACCTATATTGACCATCCGATTGGCGCGCTGGGCAGTGATCCTCCAGCTGTTCGACATCAGGTTCGTACCTCAGAAGGCTGTCAAAGGACAAGCGTTGGCAGACTTCTTAGCTTCCCACCCAACCTCCGCGGAATATCCACTGGATCTAGGATTTCCCGATGAGGCAATCCTCTCAGTCGATCATGCCATCCCATGTTGGTAGACGCACTTTGACGGTGCCTCCTGGAGCCCCACCGGTAGAAGGCTCAACGATCCTAAGATCAATAGAGTGGGCCTGGTTATCGTCTTCATCACCTTGGAACAAGCCATTCTGCCGTATTGATTCCTGTTTTCAGAAGGCTGCACCAACAATGAGGTAGAATATCATTCCCTCATCACTGGCCTCGAGTTGGCTCTCGAGATTGACGTACCCCATCTGTATGTAAAAGGGGACTCTGAGCTAGTCATCAAGTAGGTCAATGGTGACTATGCTGTCAGAAATCCAGAACTTGTGCCATTGATGGAGTGCACCCTCCATCTAATTGCTAAGTTCCCCTCTCGGCTGGAGGTCGTTCACATTCCCCGGTCGCAGAACAGTCGAGCATATGCTTTGGCCAGCCTGGCCGCATCACTTGCGGAGCCTGAACAGGATGACCTAATCATCCACGTGGCGCACCAGAGATTCATTTCCCCTGTTATTATGGAGGGAGATCATGGACCATGAGTGAACCATATCACCGCTGGTGCCCCTACGTCAGGATCCCCAGGGGCTTATGGTGCGGTAATCGAGACAGATCCTGACTGGAGGACGCCCTTGGTTGAATATCTCCAGCACGTCAATCTTCCGCCGGACCGAGCCGAGCTCGAGCGAATCCGACATTGCGCACCATAGTTCACCCTTCAAAGTGGTCCCAACCTTGAGCAGATCCCTTACAAGTGCGGATTTGCTGGTGTTCTCTTCCGTTGCCTTCAAGGAGTCGAGATCCCACAGGTCATGCAAGAAGTGCACGCTGGTTCCTGTGGCGCCCACCAGGCCGGGTCGATGTTGTCCCACCAGATTCGGAGGCTGGGATACTTCTGGCCCTACCTGATCCACGACTGCATCGAGTATGCCAAGAGGTGTTATGTGTTCCAAGTTCATGCTAACTTTGTGCATCAGCCACCAGAGCCTCCCCATACTACCAAGTATTCTTGGCCCTTTGCAGTCTGGGGGTTGGATGTCGTAGGGCCTTACCCGCCGGCGACGGCCCGCCTGTGTCGGTTCATCTTGACCGCTATGGACTTATTCTCGAAGTGGGCAGAGGCAATCTCGCGTAGGAATGTCAAGGCCTGTTCTATCGCTGACCTCGTGAGCTCCAATATCATCTATCGGTTTAGAGTACCTCATGTTATCCTCACAGATAACGGAACCAACTTCCGAGAAGCTGAGCTGAAGAAATTGTACGCCAAGTACAACATTCTCTCTAACCACACCTCCCGCTATCATGCGAAGGCGAATGGACAGATCGAGGTGTTTAACAAAACCCTCTCTAACATTCTACAAAAGATGGTTGGTCAGAACAAGAAAAGTTGGCCAGACAAGCTCCCCAACGCCCTCTGGGCTTATAGGACGACAACCCACAACTCCACCCAGGTGACTCCATATTCCCTGGTATACAGAGCTGAGGACGTCCTGCCCATCGAGATCCAGTTGCCCCCATTGTGCACGGTGGTCTACGACCAGCAAGCGCCGGATAGAGTTGACGAAATCCGTCTAGCCGAATTGGAAGCGCTGAACGAAAGTAGGCTTCGTGCTTTACATAACTTGGAAAGGCATCATAGTAGGATGGATCGAGATTTCAATAAGAAGGTTCACCTCTGCTCCTTCCTACAAGGTGACCTGGTGCTGGCTCTCAGAGCACCAATGATTCCTGGTAGGAAACCACCCAAGTTGGAGCCCAAATGGGAGGGGCCTTTCATTTTCCATAAGGTCTATCCAAATGGTGCGTATTCCCTGGTGACTATGGATGGTGAGCGCGTAAATCCTCCCACCAAATCCAGGTTCCTCAAGCAGTACATTGCCTAAGGGATCCTTTGTCCTACATGACCTTAAACTGTATGGTTCCGCATGACCCTAAACTGAACCTTGGTCTGAGTTCTAAGACCTAAAACTAAGATCCTTACATGGTCCATCATGACCTTAAACTACATTTTTTCCTACATCTAGGCTCCTTGGTCCTGCATGACCTTAAACTGTACGGTCCTAGATGACCCTAAACTGCACCTTGGTCTGAGTTCTAAGACCTAAAACTAACATCCTTACATGGTCCAGCATGACCTTAAACTACATTTTTCCCTACATCTGGGCTCCTTGGTCCTGCATGACCTTAAACTGTACGGTCCCGCATGACCCTAAACTGCACCTTGGTCCGAGTTATAAGACCTAAAACTAAGATCCTTATTTCGTCATAGATGACATTAAACTGTGCTTCTAGAACTACGTGTGGATTGATTCCCATATTTGGGGGATACTTAGGACCGCCTAAATGCCTAGATGTCAGGTCCAGCCCCATCTCTTAGGTGATCCCATGATCTCTCGATCACCTCATCCTCTTGCCCTGTTTCTCCCCATGGATGGGATATATAGGTGTGGTAAAGGGTTTTTGGCACTACACCCCCTTCTCCCGGGGATCTGCCATCTTTTGGCGGCTCTTGGACTGAGCCCTTCGACGCTTTCCAGTGGTCTGCTAATGTGTTCAGAGTACCCTAGTCTAGGACCTGGAGTGTCAGATTCAACTTAGGTAAGTTTTCGTCCACTTGTCAAGCTTCATGTTCCCCGTCATTCAGGCCCCACCATCTTTCACACCTAGAGGGACCCCCAAGAACGGACTGGATACAACACCTAATGGCTCTCCTACCATCACGGGCCAACACCCTCAAGGGTTTTTGGAAACAAATTGATACTAATCCTGTGTTGTGAATGTGGTCATTGGTTGATGCTCATTTGTTTTCCCCTACCTCTAGGCTAACGCGACAGGATGCTGTATTGCGAACATGGTCAGAAGTAATCCTCAGTCATTACGCCGGCTTCCTCGGGCCCTGAATGTTGGGTGCATGATTCATATTATGCTTCACACCACCGTGACAAGGTGGAATCTCGACACTCCTTGTACTAACCCTCAGTACACCCCCACATGTCAGATAGAACAAGCTGTGTAACAGTGTCTCTCAGGGATCCCGCGATCTGAGCGCTAGAGTATGTGCTTGGGGTTTTTATTTATAGGTTGCGTGTAGCTTGACCCTCATCACCATGGGGAACGAGGAGTCGCCCGAACATTGTGTTTCGGGACCAGCATAGCTGGGAGCTAGAATCTCCTACCCCCCTCCTGATTGTTGAACCCTCGTAGGACCCTTTGTACCAAGGCTCCTCTCTCGGAATCGTGTGCGGTGATGGTATGGGATTACACCCTCACTCGCATCAGGTATTATTTATTGCATCGTGTGTATGCTACCAGGTCCAAACCTTATGACCTTAAACTATGCTGTAGGTCCAAACCATATGACCTTAAACTGTGATGTTGGTCCAAACCATATGAACATAAACTCTCTTGTTGGTCCTACCACATGACCCTAAACTGTGATGATATCGTCCTAGACGCACGACGAAAAATGGCACTGCATTGTGATGACCTCCCCATGGGGGAAATCACTCCAGGTATTGGTCAATTTTCATACTTCTTGTCAACGCCTGTTATGGCTTGATTATTGTGGAGACTCCCTTAACTTCTACCCTAGGCCAGTCTCCCCACAAAATAAAAACCATTTACCTTCAAGAACAAACATGATATATCAAATGCCACATCTTTTGGTGTGAGAGCTAGACCCACACGACTCTTTCATCCTTTGCGCAGGCGCCATATCACGCCATGCTACCTTTCAAGAACTACGTATGGCTTGATTATCATCCTTATGAGATACATAGGAGAGCCTGGGAACTTCCCCATAGGCCCATCCTAACATTTCGTGTTCGGTCTCTCGGCCTAAACGCGTCCCTAGGAGCACATAGTAAGCAGGTTTTTCCCCCATTCACATTGGGTTTTTCAACCTCTTTACCGTGTGTTTCCCATTCCCCTTATCATTTGGTATGAGTTCTAAGACCTAAAACAAGGATCCTTTCCATGGATTTCCACAACTCGGTCTCTCTTGTAGGATTTTACGGTGTGGTGCAGGATTATGTCCTCATTCACGTCAGGTTACTCGCCATGCCGTGCCTAGCCCCAGATGAGATGTGTTCCACATCACACACGACGTTCAACTGTATTCTGTCCAACATGATGTTAAACTATGCTTCATGAACTACGTGTGGATGGATTTTCATCCTAATGAGATACGTTGGAATGCCCAGATATTTTGTCTTGGGTCCAGCCCCAGGGATTACCAAATCCCATCCCTCCTTATTATCATCCCCTCGGCCTGACTTCTTGGGAAGTGGTGTAATCATGCCATCTACCCCGAATAAGATCGAGATGCCGCATAGTAATAATGGGAAGCAGTAGTTCTCTTGCCAGAGAGGTCCTGCCGGAAGTTGGGACGATCTGTGATCAGGTTGGTATGTCCGCCTAATGCGCCTCCGCCATGGTGGAAAAATTTCGGGAGTGTTGGGCTCTGTTCGAACAAACCACCGATCCACTTTCCAAGCATTACATGCCCCTTTATTCGGATCCTAATTCTCTTTCATGTTCAACGGGACCCCCTAACATTATGGATGACAGACCTATGGTCCACCTACTGTTCTAGGCCAACGTTCCGGAGGAATGGTCATGTTTAACGGGACCCCCTAACAGTATGGATGATAGACTTTGGTCCGCCTGCTGCCACAATATGGATGATAGACCTTTGGTCCGCCTATTGTAGAAATATGGATGATTGACCTATAGTCTGCCTGCTGTACTGGGCCAATGTTCTGGAAAACTAATTGGCGATATTTTAGTTAGGCCCTGTGTTGCGAACATGGTCAGCGGTCAACCCTCATTTATTGTCCCCATCCCAGTCCAACACGATATGGATGCTGATTTTTCATCACAATTAACAGTTATCCTCCATCGTTGCGCCCCAGAGTGTTCTAAATTTGGGTAGTGTGATTCACCTTTACTTTCCATCTCCCTATGTTCGGATGGATTTCAATGCCCCCAGCATTACCCCACTCGTGTTTCAGAGCTCATTGAGAAGGTGATATATCAATTAGTCTGAGGTCTTCTCCTCAGAAATCCAGGCCCAATTTCAGGTACCTGAAGCTTGGTCAATGCCCCACAGTTGGAAGAAATGATTGCATGAGTATCCTTTGCTTCTCTCATTGGGTGTGACCCACAAGAGCTTAGGGATGAGTTGTTATTCATTTCGGAATTGTGGTTGAGAATATTAAACCAAGGGTACAAATGAATGGATTTGTCCATGTATTGGATTGAGATGATGAGCAGTACAAGCAAGAAGTTCATGAGATGGCCAAAACAAATCCCTTAAGGATCAGCCTGTTGAATCGCTCTTTCCAGCGCTGCTACCCTTTGGCTAGTAGCCTCCAGGACTGCTTCTCACTCCTTGAAGACTCTCTCCTCATCAGCCGCCGCAGAGCACAGCTCACCAATCCTAGCTTGTGCCAGCGCCCGCTCGGTTCGAAGTATGTTCATTTGGTGACTTTCCTCCATCAGTTGTTTCTGCGCATCAGCCATTTTGGCCTCCAGTTGCTCCAAAAGCTCATAGCATGTTGCAATGAAGGCCTCCTTATCTGCCTCCTGCCCTTCAAGGCGCCGGACCTCCCGCTCCACCCTCAGTATTGCTCGGGTGCTCGTCGATCTTTCCTAACACTGGGAAACGTCGGTGTACCGGCTGCTCTCGCATATATTCTTGGCCATGTAATCACAGACCGTTAGATGAAGGTGCTGAGCGTCAGCCCCTCCGGTGCACATGAAGCGCATCCAGGTCTGGAGTGATCCCATCCGCCTCAGCCAATCCGATAGGGGCTATCTTAGAAAGTGATAGATACACTTCCACCCTTTGTTTCATGTCATCCGGATCTCCTTAGCTTCCTCTGAGTCTGAGTCATCTATATCCTCAGGGTCAGCGGGTCGGTATGTAGGGAAGGCAGCCAGCAGATCGGCATCAGGATCTGCCTCAGGGATGTCTTCGTGAGGAATATGATCCTCGACATCCGAGCGACCTTCCTCTCTCACCCTAGCAACGACAATGCCTCCGTCAGCTCCTGTCCTCACCTCAAGAATAGCGCCGCTGATGTCTGTTGACCCCTGCTCACCCATTTCTAGGGCCGACTCAGTGTAGGGATCATGTTCTGAATGAGGTGGTATGTCCTCCACTTGTCCGCTCATGGATGGCCCGGGCTCCGCGGCCTGACGAGCCTCCAATGTTGAGATCATTGTGCAAGGTGTACGCTGATTAGTTGGGATCTTTTGATACCAGCATTAGTAGTGAAGCGTGAGACTTACAAGAATCCAAAGCGTCGTCCTCTAGTGTTTCGGCCGCTGCAGGATCCACCATGATGCGAGACCCCTCTGCGCTTGTCAATTCAATGATGGGCGTCAGATCCCTATCCTGTCCCACTGGTTTCTCTCCTTCCTCCTCTAGTGGGGATTCCCGACCAACACTCAGACACTCCTGAGTGAGGTAGAGAGATGGTTTAGAAACAGAAAAAGAGAATGGATGAAGAAGGAAAATGAATGAAGATAGAGACAGACCTCAAGTATCTCGGTTATGTCGAGATCAGAGCCGATAATCTCTCCGCTCTCTCAGAGACTCCCTTGGTAGGTCACCCCCTACAACCCCTCACCTTCAGTTTCTCCTTTGTCTTTATCTTCTCCTTCACCTTCATCTTCTCTGGTCTCCTCCTCCCCCTCCGACTCCTCATCACTGTCGCCTTCTCCCGGCGGCATCACTTCCGGATAATGCTCCTGGTCGAGCATCACTTTCACTAGGAAAGGTGGCTCTGCATGCTGACCCCTTTGGTGGGCATACATGTCCATGGCCGTCAGATAATCATGCCGCTGATGGAAATTTACCCGGTCGGTAACTCAAACAAGCCCGACCGCAGGCATCTGGATCCCGTTTTGCATTATCTTCTGCCATATGGCTTCAACGCTCAGCGATTGCCGCAGGGTCATCCAGGCTGACCACAGTGCTGGGAGGATTGCATCTTGGGAAGGTTCGAGCAGGTATCTTATCTGCATCCTGGGCAGCTCCCTGGCCGCCTTATATGACCCCCCTATGGGAAACAAGGTCGCGGCGGCGCTGTATGATGTTCCAACTGCTGAAGTCCGGGCCTGCGCGGGCCTCACTGCCTGACGCACCCCTGGTTCCCCCCTTTCAGTAGCACCTTGCCTTCTTCCCCGTTGCCTGGTTTCCACGCGAGTAGCCTCGAGTTGCCGGACTCGCTTGCGTAAAAGCCCCTCAGCGTACGCGATGGTCCAGTGCTCGGTATACATGGTTTCTAGGCCAGCATCCACCCCGGTGGGAGGAATATTAATGAAGTCACCAGAGCCGAAAGTGGTAAAAATCAACCACATCTGGTGCAGAACACATGGATTCTTCTCCAGCCAGATAGCGGTGAATACCTTCTTCGGCATTTGTTGGAGGCACCCGAATTTCTTGGAAAATATGGATGGCACGTAAGGCTCGAAGATCACCTTCCCGTCGATCCGAGCCACGAGTACCCCACCCCGAATGCTCTGGAAATACTCTTGCTGTTCCAGAGAGCGTCACCCATTGTCCACCATCTGGACGACCGGGGTGGGGAATGGGATGAAGTGGAAGTTTTTTTGGTTGAAAATGTGGATTCTCACGTCCCTCCTCATTGAGCATCATCGGCACCACCCCAGCGATGTTCAGCAGGGAAAGTCTCATGCCATTTCCCAGAGGACAGAAGTCATTTGGGAAAGTGTACCCCCCAAGATGAGCCTCCACTCAGCCGTGGAAGATCTGGAAGGGGCCACATACTCTCTGAGGTGACCCCCCTCGTGAGATGCGTCCCAGGATGGAATAAATCTTGGCCAGAAAAGGGACCCCCAAGTTGAACCGTTTGTTGGCAGCCATGGAGCCCACCATCACCAGTGTTGCTGGATGAATGCCCACCCTCGCGTCCCGCACCGGCAGGATCCACCTGCTCAGGAAGGCGCCAAGGAACCCGGCGTACCAGACATTCGGGTCCTGGGTCTCAATGACGCGGTAGCCCCATGATGAGTATTACCGCGCCTCTAGGGTCCTCTAGTATGACCCATCCCTGCTCCTCTGAGCCGCGGTTGGGCACCATTTACCCCGTTCCGACATCTTGATGGCCGAATTCTTCTCAAGGAACTGGCAGAACCAGCCCTTGTAGGCAATGTCCTTCAGGAAGTCCTTGACCCCTAGCCTCTCTTTGGCCAGCTCCAACAAGTGCCACGTCAGCATGGGCGTCCGTGACCTATCTTCCCTGGTGTTCTTTGGAGGAACGAACTCGTCATACTGGTAGCCCTTCAGTGGGATACCTACAATGTAGGGAACATCCCAGAGACTGATGCAAACTTACCCATGGTGAAGGTGGAATTTGTTGGTTTCAGGAGACCACTGGGTGAATAGCTCCGGCCCGAGCTCAGGTTGACAGTGGAAGCGGAACTGCGACATCCATACCGCCTCAAACATGCCAATATGCCACAGTTCATCCTCGAACTGGTCGCAAGTATGGTGAACCCAGAACACCTAGGCCCACTCGCTGGTGAAGTTTCCCCCGGACTGTAGGTCCCAATCCTTCAGCCAGCCCTTCGTGTCATCCGTGACGCTCTGACGGGACGTGCTCACGTAGAGGGCTGGATAATTCTCTGCGACATGCTCATCCCCGGTAATGGTCTTGGTCCTCGGGTTCAAGACATATACATCCATATGTATGGTTTCCCTGGCAGGACGGCCGTTATTGGTGTTTTTGTAGTGAGGAAGCTCATCCTCCCTGGTCACCCATGACCGCGGTGAGTCCACCTCAAAGCCCAACAGGGGAACCTCCTCCAGTATGCCAAAATTCCGGAGCGGGAGGTTGTCAGACAAGGGATACGTCTTCTAGGCTAGAGTCAGCAGATTGAACAAGGTCAGGATGTTGGAAATGATCACCTTGGTGCCATAAACCCCCTCGTTCACCTCCATTTCAATCCTACGAGCGGTGGCTTCCCCCTCATCAACTCGGTTTGCGGCCATCTCAAATATCTCGGGAGTTGCACGAAACTAGGATGTAGTGCGCGGAATCAGAGAGTTCTGTGTGAAATCTGAAGTGTCGTTGAGAAATCCAGGGGTTGGGCGCATAATCGGCACGCTAGGCGCGGAATATCCCGAGTAGGCGTGCAAGTGCGGCCAAATTTCGAAAGAAATTACGCACTGCCAGAGCATTTTTACGCACAGTCGTGTTAGCAATTTCGCGCACGAGAGCGGTAATCCTATCGCGCGGAAAATCTTGAGTACGGATTCGGTGCCCAACGCCCCTTTTCATAGGCGAGGCCAGGGTTCCGCGTCGTGCGGAAAGAGAATTCCGCGCAGATCCGTTGTTTTGCACGCTGCGTCGGTTTTTTGCGTGCTAAGTGCCCCGGAGAGGCCCTGTTTCGGCATTTCTGCGTTTCCCTTGGAATCCGATTGTTGCGACCTCTCGCCGATCCAATTCTGAGGGGGGCATTTGTAGATGCCGAAAATTTCTGTAACTCTCAGAGGAAGTTTTGAAATGACAAAGCAAAGTCATATTCGGCATCAGAAGCCCGGTCCGAAGGCTCGGGAAGTGGTGCGCGAAATAAAGGAGGACTTGAAGAAATAATGCTGTGTGTGCGAACCGTCTCCAGGATTCGCGTAATCGAGCCGGTGTTGCGTGCAATTTTGCACGCCCCAGTTTTGCAGGGTGATGCTTTGCACACCGACGGTTCCCGGCGCGGAAAATTTCGCGCGCAACCTGGATTCCGCGCCGGCAGGCGCCTATAAATAGAAGGTTACCCCAAATGGTTTGGGGTTGTGGAATTTAGAATGGCTTCTGTGCACGCAATTTGGACTCCCCCGAGCGCAATATGACTTCCAGGTAATTCCTCTTTTCGCGCAACCTTGCCCCGGGGTTCGCCTTTGCGCGCAACTCCACTGGCTTAAGTGAATTTTCCCACTACTCCAGGTTCTTCCCTTGAACGTAATCCTTACCCCGTGTGCACAATCCCTTTTCGTGAGCGCAATCCAAACACTTTGCATGCAATCACCTATCCACACAATCCTTTGGTCCTATTGCGCGCCATCCAGGTGTTTTGCGCGCAAAACATCTCTTTGCGCGCAACACCCAGGACCCTTTACCTTTGGCTGCCTCTCTGTGCCGACACCTGATGTCTTCCCTGCCGGGCGTACCCGTCATGATTTGTTTTCCCTTACGGCCTTCTAGGCTCGTACAAAGTAACATCAAGGTCCCTTGGGCGGTGTTTCCTGTTGCGTTGCTTTTCCGTATGCTTCTCCGCATAGGTATGCTAACGGCTATTTCTTCTTCGCATAGCCACGCTAACGTGGACCCCTCAATGGTTTTCCATGCGGCCCCCTTCACTACGGCCATGCCGATGCCTTCCCTCCCACAACGGGTAGAGGGCATTGGGCATGTAATCCCTAGGGGTGTGGAGCAAACCTGCCTCGTCCAAGATGCAGGACTTTAAACTCCTAAGCACCTCGTCCTTAACACATGACGTTAAATTGTGGTCCGACCCCGTGCTTCGCACGCAGGGCCCCCCCAGCTCGGACATTCTTTACACCCACTCGTCTCCACGAGAATGGATTCTTCCTCACATGGAATGAGATCCTCCTTGTTGGAGTGTCATTTTTCCATGGGGGAAGGGATGCCTCAGAGCGTAAGCCCCTATCCTCTCTTGCGGAAGGTTGCACCCATGCACCTCCGTACTTCCCCCTTGCCAAGGCTAGTGGAGTCCCTTTCCCACTGCGCTTAGTCGCACCACAGGCCTCCATCCTAGAGTAATGCCTTGCACCAAGGTCCGATAACCATGCGTAATCACCTGTTTTCTCATTGGGCCGCTCAACACATAAGCCCCTTTCCGCTTCTCACAGACGCACCCTTTGCGACATGATCGTCTGGTCCCTACTGCCTCCTGTTTCTCACACCGAGCATGACTCACATGGTCTTAGAGTGTGCATCAACCATGACATCCTCCATGGGCCGCCTAAGAGCGTAAACCCCATCCCAGCGAACTATGGGGACTTTGATCTGTGCTAACACATGGTATGTAGGAAGCCTCCATGAGGTTCAAGCCCACCGCCCAGTCGTTCCGACCTCTTCACGTCGGTTTCCCGACCACCATGGGCCGCCTCAGAGCGTATGCCCCATATCCACTGTAGGCCGCCTCAGAGTGTAATCCCCAAACTCCCTCGTCCCGCATGAAGTTAAACTGTATGCCCTGAACTACGTGTACTTTGATCCGTGCTAACACATGGTACGTAGGAAGCCTCCAAGAGGTTCAAGACCACCGCACGATCATTCTGACCTCTTCACGTTGGTTCCCCGACCACCATTGGCCGCCTCAGAGCATAAGCCCCATATCCACTCTGGGCCGCCTCAGAGTGTAAGCCCCAAACACCCTCATCCCTCATGATGTTAAACTATATGCCCTGAACTACATGGACTTTGATCCGTGATAACGCATGGTACGTTGGAAGCCTCCACGAGGCTCAAGCCCATCGCTCAGTTGTTTCGACCTCTTCACGTCGGTTCACCAGCACCATTATGGGCCGCCTTAGAGTGTAAGCCCTGTATTCCCCCTCTTGGGCCATCTCAAAGTGTAAGCCCCATGTCTCACACCCAAGTTTCATCCCGACTTCCCCCTCGAGCCCATGTCCCTTGGGAAGCTCATGCCCTTGCCCGGAGATCTTACTTCTTCCAGGCTCCAATCCATGCGTTCATTCTCACAGGTCGCCTCTTTAGGTGTCCCACCGTATCACCGAACTTCGCAGACTTTGATTCCCTGCCATGAGGATATGTAGGAAGCCTCCAAGAGGTTCAAGCCCGTCATTCCATCATCCATCCTGATCCTTACCCGAGCCGCCACATCCCGGTGAGATCATGCCACCCCATCCCACTCTATGGTATCCGGGAAGCCGCCCACGTGATGTCCCCAACATCGGTGTTCCCCTAGGGGGTCCTTTAATCTGATCCACTCTCAGTGTTCCAATCAGTCTGATCCATCTATGCAAGACGTTAAACTCGCAACATACCCCATGTTAAACACGAGAAGATGAGGAAAACCTCAGATGGTATACGATCCCTGCGTTCGATGTGGGACGCCTCGGGCTTCCACGCCCTAGAGAAGCCTTGTGATAAGGGATAAACGACAGACATGCCAATGACACCCCAACGTGACCATTCTCCTCACTGAAGGTTGCTGCCCTGAAAAGAACCCTTGGAGCATCTCGATGGAAGTGGTGTAATTAACTGGCATCTATGCAGATATGGCGCCGGGAACGAGCTTTAAGAACCCTTCTTAAATCTATGAGGGAGACCCGGACTAGGTAGCGAGCTCCGAGGAGGAATCCACGGAAGGAAGAATCGACATCCCATCATCCCGGTTTCGATCAAGGAGCAGATGTCCCTGAACAAGGAATGGATACCGCCCGCCTTTGGAAAGTGGGAATACGGGGCAATAAGTCGTGCGTCCTCCCATGCATGACGGATGCACACGTGCGCCCCAACGTAAAAGCATCGGAAACATCTGCCCAAACTCACTGGAGTGTAATCCCTAAAAGATAATGGTGAACACCAATTCCCAACCTCGCTAGAGGGTAATCCTGAAAGAGAATGGAAAACACCACTTCCCAGCCTCGCTAGAGGGTAATAAGAGATTTCTATGGTGATTCTGAAATCATCACTCCCGTCACTATCATCGTCAAGAATCACCTCAGACAGGCACCGCACTCGGAAAATCTCACATCGTAACTCAAAATACAATACGGAGAGAACCATGGATTCGTACGCAGAGAAACACCTAGGATATGTTACTTGCAGGAATTAATTACTGTTCATAAGAAAGAGATACGAGAGGTGGAAGATTCGTAGTGGTATGTGGCGCATGTGGTTCCCACATGACATGTGACCCCGCCTCATATTCTAGTTATGTACTCAACCATTTTCGGGTCCCAAAGGGTGAACAAGTACAACTAGGCATGTCAAGGTACTCCCAGAGTACGTGCCACATTAGTTAAAAAGCCAATGAGTGCACGACGCTCATCTCTTAGCTGGAGGGTCAGAATCATAGGTTAGCTAACACGCCTCCTCGAACAGTCATAGAAAATCGACCGTATCTCTTCATACATCTTCTCTACTCTCTCAAGAGTCAGAGATGAACTAATCCATGGATTCTCTTTAAACACGTTAAAAGGGTATTCCACTGATATTCCATTCATGTTTCCATATTTTACAAGATATTACAAATAAGGATCCACATATTCAAATGGATCATAATATCGCAATCCTTGTGAAAAAACATGCAATATCAACTACTCACTCATCAAAAATGGACTCCTGATGTAGAAAATGCATCTTCCAGCATCACATGCAAATGGTGCCCTGTGGGGCCCGTACCTCAATCCCGAAAAACGTCACGTAGATTATGCCATTGTGATACCTACTAAAAAACACATATAATTATATATTCATTCATCCAAAATGGATCACTGGTGAAAAAGTGTTTTTCACCACAACACCTGAACGACGCTCGATCACTACCACTCGCAAAAAGGTAATGCACCACCAAACATATCACACCATTGTGATCCTTGTAGAAAAACATGAAAAGTAGGCTATTAATTTTCCCCAAATAGACTTATGAAGTAGAAGTCGTAAAAATGTAGCATACGTCCAAAAGTCACCTTGTGGAGCCCACACCATGGCCCTGAATTTAAGCGGACAGATTGTGACACTACAATCTCCTCATGAAAACACTCAGAAAGGATTATTCAAACACCCCAAAAGGATATTGGGTGAAAAAGTGGCATTTCATCCTAAAACACGCAAACCAGTCCATGTGGGGCCCACACCTTGTCTTTCACCCAAACGCTCCAAAAAGAATCTAAAAATGTCCACACAATGATCGGGGTCACACTGCTGCTGATGGCGCGTCAATTGGACATCCCAAAGAAGAGTTAGGTTTGATGTAAAATTAATTAATTAATTATTCACATTAAGTGTTTCATGCCACTGGGCAATGAAACCAAACCGAAAAGGTACAGAATCAAATTCGGAAGGACTTCCTCAACTACAGGGTCACATCGCCTCTGACGATGCATCCAACAGACGCCCGGTTTGGCAGATACACCTGATACAAGATTTAATAATAATTTATTATTATTAAATTAAAGTTTTCCGGGACACAAACATTCGGGAACAGAAATCAAAATAACCAAAATCCATCTCAAAAAGTCCATCTCAATTAAAAAGATGCATGGACATAGACGACACATCAAATAGACGCGCCATTTAAAAGTTATGGCCCCTTGAATGCAAAGGAGCCCAATTGGGCTGGTCTGACCCACTTGGTCAGACCCTCTTATACTGGGCCGGATGGCCCCACCATGACCTGCTAGCCACGTCCAGTGCCGAATCCACCTAGAAAGACCATACAACTTCCTGGTATCTTCTGTTACGTTGTGGACTTGCAGGACGTGGTTCATGCCCCTTAGCTGCTCCTGAGGTCAGTGCCTCGGGCTCGCCACCGAGGTCACTGCCCTGGTTGGCCCGCCTGATGCCAGACGCCAGAGATCGCCAGCTCTTCCTTCCACAAGCTCGCTGCCTCTGACTTACTTGAGCTCGCCAGCTCCACCTTCCATCCTACTCGGCTGATGCCCGACCGACTTGCTCCGCTTATGCCTGGAGCTCGCAACTCCGCTGTCTGCGCTCCCACCGTAGCCCGCTGCTCCACTTCCCACCTGCTCGGCTCCTCCACTGGATGCCGCTACAACACACCAGTTGAAGGCCCACCTCGAACTACCTCTATGTTGAGTGCCTTAGGTCGACACTGTCATCGTTCCAAAGTCCTGCACTACAGCTCTCCACCTCATCGTCGCGCCACCTACCGTGGCCACAACCAGTCGCTACCACCAACGATGATCTGGTGGCCCCTACCACAGACCACTGGAACTCCTTTGGTCACTATATTTCAAAACATCATGAGTATTTATGATCCTTGTGATAAGAGTCTCACAAAACCAAACTCTTCTCATTGATTCGACAATGTTTTGAGGTGCCAAATAATTATCGGGTCAAACCGTGAAGAACAGTTGAAGAACGCTCAAGAAAAGGATTTAGAATGGGGCTTAGAAAATGGTCGTGTTCATTTGGGCATCATCCTAATTCTAAAATTAGTAAATTAAAACAACGAATTTGATGAAAACTCAAGAAATAAATAAAGGTGAGAGAATTAACCTGAATCCTAACTTGTTGGATCTGTTCGCTACTGGCGATGCCTTCACTGTGATCCCGCTTCTATCTGCTGGAGTTCGCTCCTCGATCTGGTGAAGAATGAAGAAGAACACCGAATAACAGTAGAGAGATAAATCAAGATAGAGAGAGAGATAGAAGAGAAAAACCCGAACTCGAGACTCCTATTTTTATATTTATAGAAAAACCATCTTAGCACAAAATAAGAAACTATTGCGCCCTCTCATTTTATATCGCACCTATGTAAAATGCCACATTTTGAACATAACAAAAGTCTCAGATTTTTATTATGAGACTTTGTTAAATTTTTTTTGAAAATAACACCAGGGATAAAAACAACTAAGTGGTTATTCCAAAAAGATGATTTTTCCCCGGGGTGACTTCTCTCAAAGTGGTTCGGCACTGACAAAGCTTATACCCCTCCTAGGGTAAACAACACGCTCTAAACTCAACCATAGACTCCGATTTCCGATCTGAGTTTCTTTTTGAGTGTTTTTAGAGTTTGAGTTATTAAATGATGAATTAATATATTAATTCATCCTTTAAATGTACTGTTAACAAACGAGGGGTTCGAACGTCCCACACTGACATACTTTATGTCACGCCAAGGGTAAACACCGAGTTATGAACCCGAATGTGGTCTTAGATTTATGATCTGATCAACCTTTTAAGAGATATCCTATTTCCATTGTGTGAATAGTACACTAACACTTAATATTTTGTATAATTTATTCTGAGAACACCGAGCCTTTGAATTTCATGCCATCTCAGCGCCTGGCTCTTGAAATATATGTACAAATATTTCAAAGTCTTACAGGGCAAAAACAGGGTCTCTACTGGTAAGGCTAAAACTTGTTCCATGTTTTTTAAAATAAGTTTTTTGTGAATGTATGTTAGGATCTGGAAAGTGTTACTAGTGTGGTATTACTGGCCATATTGTTCATCACTGAAAATAGAAGAGTTCTAAATAATACATGATTGGGATAAAGAGATCTAATTAATGATGATATTATTTATCTACAATGTGTTGGGTCAATATGATAATGTATGTTTAAAGTTACTTACTCAGGGTGGAAATTATCATGATTGGAAAAAAGGTGTTGTAAAATATTTTTCTACTACTGTAGTTGATGTTGAGACATCTAGTGAAGTGATTAAATCTTGAAGGAGTCAGTATTTTTCTATGGTTAACCATATGTTCAATGTTTTATCCACTCCTTTTAAGGTTCCAAGTGATGAGATCATAAAGTGATTAATGAATTTTTGGGATATGTTTTTATGAATTTATATTTATGTAAGGATTTGGTTTAATGATAAGTATTCCTTTATTTTTGGAAATGAGTTTTAAAAAATTGATAAAAATTCAGGTTTATATGATCTTTGATGATTATTGTTATTTTTAGGGATGATCATCATATTTTTTTTGGGAATGTTAGGAGTAAAAAATTGTGCATATATAAATATATCAAGTAAGTATATTTCATTATGATATTATATAATAATATAATTAATAAAATTTAGGAATATGATCTTTAAAAAAATGGTATTGTTAAATGTCCAACCATTTTTAACTAAGATGAATCTCATATTGTGAGGATGAAATTTCTTAAGGGGGTAGGATGTAACATCTTGAGATTTTATGAAATATATTCTTTAAAATTTATTTATATTCTTTGATAGATTAAGTGAAAACAATTCACATTTTTGATTGTGTTATATGAAAATCCATGTTTAAATTATAGTGCACATACCATCGATTTCTTATATAACTTGTATTACACGCTAGGTAGAGTCGTACCGAACATAAATATATTATTGATATTATTATTTAATTTGGAAGTTGATGTAAGGATGTTATACTAGAAAGTATGAATAAAGATAAATATATTATGATTACACATTTTTATAATTTTTTTCATTCATCCAATATATTTTATAAGCATAAGATAAGAATAAATAATGTTTTACTCTTAAAAATAGAATTTTTCTATAAAGTAGTTTTACTGCCTTTTAATAGAAGAATTATTTTAAAACTAAATTTTGAAACTTTTATACATTTTATATGAAAAACAAAATTTATTTTTTTGAAATGGGAATATAAAAATTAACTTCGGGTAATTTTTTGGTATTTTTTAAAGAAGTTTAGTTTTTTTAATTAATAGTGAAAACAATAAATTTTAATTGAAAACTGCCTTTTCATCTGATTTATTTATATAGAGAAGTTATGTTTTAAATTTGTTTTAAATAATAAACAATTCAATTATACATAAATAAATACAATTTTTATCAATTGATTCAATTTTAAATTGATATTGGATATAAAAACATTTAAACCTTTTGAATTCAATCCTTAAAAACCAGCTGTTTCACAACATCTACAGGATTAATTTTAAATTAATTTTAGCCACTTATGTGAATTGAATCTGAAAAAATGGATATATGTACTTGAAATAAATATGATTTTTTATAAAGATAAAAACATAATTTTTTTACCAAAATGATTATTGAATATGGTTAAAATTAATTATAGTGATTAAGGTAAGGACCAACTAACATAATGACTAAAATTTGAATATAAGGTGTAGAAATGATCTAAAACATGTAAAAAATCCTTTGGATGGACATATTTCAACCATCAACACCTTTGGATGTGTTTTTATTAGTTTTTGAGATATTATTCTAGGAATGTGACCCATACAATAAGTTATGGAAAAATAAATAAATTGATGTTTTCTTGCCTTTAACAATTTTAAAGTATTAGAGTGTGGAACAAGCTACATAGTTTTGGTTATAAATATTATTTTGGAATATAAATGAGTTATTTTTATCATAATAATTTGTATTTAAATTTTATAGATGATATAATTTCAATAAATTCTTAATAAACACCAACTCATGAATTATTTAGTTAACAATTATATAAAATAAATTATATTTCATTAAATGGTTTATAATTACTAAAAATATTATATTATTCAATGAAAATATTAATTATTAATAAATATAAAAATGTTCCATTCATGGGACAATTTATCTTTTATAAACAACATATTGACTCATAAATATTAAAAATATTGTTAGTGCAATTAGGGTTAAAGTAGTGTTTCTACGTGTTATATGCGTTTCTATTAAAGTTAATTTCCAAAAAATATGATATTTTTATTTTATAAATTAGATTTAATTTTTTAGAATCATTATGTGTAAAATTTATATTAATTATCACTTTAATTTTGACTTAATGGATTAATTACATAGGTAAGAAACTATATACTTAGACGAAAAACCAAAATTAAAAAAGGAAACTCGAAGACAAAGGAACAAATGATAAAAATAATTTTATTTTTGTGATGTGTGAGTGTGGATAGACCATAATTTCCCTTTAATCCATTATTTAAAATTTTATATGAACATTATGTATGAGATTTTGTCTAATAGTGTTCATCTTTTTATATTTTCAAGAATTCCACTCCACATCCATTATAAAAACATATTCACTATTATCCTTTATAAAAACCTCAAAAGTATTTTGGGTCTTCCAAAAAATTACAAAATAAACTAAATAAATCCCTAAAATCAATCATTAATCCTTTTTTCGGAATAAATTCAACTAAGGAAGCCATGTGGTTTAAACGAAATGGTGTTACTTGAAAAAGAGGTAATGTTATTCAACGTGCTGTTCTGTTTTATTTATTTATTCACCCATTAAATTATTTTTATTAAGTTATTTATAATAAAATTAGTATAATAAATATAATGATACATTTTTATTCTATATTTCCTATATACACCTACATGCACTTCTGTCAAATGGGTAACAAAATTACCGTTCGTGTGTACGACATACTACAATTTCATGAAAACATGTTGTTCATTTTACCTTTACCACCTATTATGGTTGGTAATTATGATGGAAAAACAATTTTTATATTATATATATGAAATTTATGTTTTCTAAAAACAACTTTAATTTTTATATAACACATACCTTCATGCATTCCATTTTGTGGGAATACGATAACATTGTTTATGGATGTGTGGATTATCGCCTCCTCAAAGCGATGTGATACATTCTCATGTTACATAGAATGTATTAGGGATGTGTTTAATTAAATATATGTGGCATAAATGAAATATTTATGACACTAATGACATAATTACCTTTCTATAAATATAATATATCATTTTTTATTTTTACCTTTTCACAAGTTGAAAAAGTGATAATGTCGTTCGTGGAATTGTGGACTACCACTCCTTGAAGCGACGTGATTCCATTTACATCACAAGAATTATATATATAATTAGAGATGATTATATAATATGGTATATTTGATATAATGATCATTCTATAAATATAAATATTACTTACCATCTTTCCATAACTATTATTGAAAAATGGGAATGTTACACATGCATACGTATGCCCTACCATCTCCATGATTGTAACGTTGGTTTCTTTTTCATAATAATATTTAATGGTTGGTTTAAAAAGTATAAATTATGTATAAATAATATAAATTTTTCATGATTATTATTCTTTATATGTTTATATAGTAACCACTTTGACCATAGTCAACCAACCTTATTCATTTTTGATATATGAACTGAATTTGGTCAAAAAACCCAATGAAAACATAATAGTTTATATAGTTGTATACAAAATTATAATAAGTGGAACATAATTAATTAAAAACATGAAAAAAACTATAAAGAAATACAATAATTAAGATAATTTTATCATTCAAGAATATAAAGACACACGTGACAAGTCAGACTCAAGGTAATGGATTTCTTCACAATCACATTTCATTAAGGTATATGTAGATGTCATACACCAACCTTCATTTATGAGGTGAATATACAACCCATTGGACATATCATATAATTAATTTATTTGTTCACATTTTTGTTTAAATTATACTCTTTCATGGAGATTATAATTTAAATGATCAATGTGGTATGAGACACTTTAAATTTTTAAAGATTTAATTATCAAATCTATTTCTCCATGTTAATATTGGAGATATTATTTTACATATTTATTTATATTGATATAAAAGTATTTTAAAGGAAATTTTATTTATATTTTTAATTTCATTCAAAGGTTTCAAAAAGAATATTTCTACATGTTTTAAATAGAACATTTTAACAAAAAACAAATTAAATATCCTATTTTTTAAAGTATGACGACAATAACCTTTTATATCATCATAACTTTAGTAACACTCTGGTTTTTATTTTAGCCTTAGACCTAGCCAGGGATAAATTTCAGGTGTTTTGACCGGGAATTGGGTGTGGTAGGCTTGAGGTCTTGAGTTAGCAATGTCTCAATTTAGGTTTGGTCTCATATTAAATTTGTAATGATTGGAAAATTTGCAGGTTTTAGGCCAGTGAGCGGGCACCACACGATAGCGGATGCCGTGTGGTCATCCTGGGTACAAATGCAGTCGCTTCATGAATAGACATATACCATCACATGGACCACGTACGATCTCTTGATCCATGTGGGGTAACCATGTGGTCTCCCTACATTAAAAATATTTAATGCATTTAAATGTGAATAAAATAAAATAATAAATAAATTTAAAAAAAGGCGTGATTAAATAAAATAAAAAATAAGTGAAATAAAAAATTAATAAATTGTTATAATAATAATAATAATATTTTTAGGTTATTATTATTATTCATATTATTGGTATTAATAATATTATTTTTATTAATAGTATTTATCTAAATATTATTTTTAACAATTATTTTAAAAAATAATGATAATAATATTAGAAGATAATAATATTATTATTAGTGTTAATACTATTAATTTTTTAAATAATTTTTCTGATCATTAATATATTTAATATATTTATTTTTAATTGGGTTGATTCCTTCTCTTTAGGGTTTCATTTATTTCCTTTTTTTCTCCCTACCTCTTCTCTTATCCCCCTCCTCCATGAAAAACCCTCCCCTTTCTTATCTACCTTGCGCACCAGCCTCCCATGTGCCTCCTCCTTGTGGGAAGCCCCCCTCAGATCATTTTCTCTAATAATCCACCCTCTAAATGAGCATCGTGACCCCGCGTGCCCCACCTGCTCACACCTTGTAGCCCTGTGCACCCCCTGCTCGCACCCCACTGCCACACACACCCCACACTAGTGCCCTGCTCTTCTTCGGCATGGGAAGCACCTCCAAAATCCCTTCTTCATGCGATCGACCTCTAAGGTTTCATTCCATTTCCCCTCTACCTCTATTTTGGGTACATTATTTATGTGGGTAAATTTTCTCTCTCATTCTTAGGGTTTTGTTTTGGGTGGTTATGGTTTTGGTTTTGAGGTTTCAATATTGATCTGTTGGTTTCAATCTTGTGGATTAGGGTTTATTGTGGGCCTCTTAAGGTGTGGATAGGGTTTGGATATGGTACAAATGCGTTTCACATATTTTTTCTAGGAGAGTCTTGGTACGAGATAGGGGATTCCATATTTAAACATTCTTTGATAAATTCATTATGATTTATTGCATTTTTATTATGTTTTATAAATTATTTGTGAGGTGAAGGGGTGGTTTTTGGGAAATTATTATATATATTCAGGTTGAAAATAATTTATCTATGTGAAATTGAGAACTTTTATGCTGAAATGTTATGGTACCCTTTTTGGAATCTGTTTTATAAATTATCTAAATTATTTTTTGAAATTGTTTAAATGGTGAGAATTATATTTTGGTATTGTTAGGATATGCGGTTAGTATTAAAGTGGTGATTTTATATAAAATCAGGTGTGTTTTAGGTGCAAAATTCTTTTGCACCATTTTTTATATTTTATAATTTGTTAAAATGATTTATTAAATTATTCATGTGGTACAAAAGTGGTAGTTGATATGGTTAGACATGAATTTAATTTTAAAATGTCATTTTTACATGAAATGAGGTGTTTTTCACGCATGAAATCACATTGCATCATTTGGTAGCATTGTATAAATTGTGAAATTGGATTGCAATATTATTTAAGGGCTGAAAATTATATTTTTTGATGACATTTAGGTGTAGTTTATTTTAGAAGAGAAATTTGCGTGAATATTTTGGTGGGAAATCCATGTAGTGTTTTGAAAAATTATTTTATAATTTTCCTGAATGTTTTTATTGAGTTATATGGACAGTGTGAACCATGATGTGTAATGATTTAGTAATGTTTTATGAATTTTTAGAAAGGTTTCTTAAAATGGGAAAAATATTTCCATTTTGTTTTCATATGGTGACTGTATATTTTTTGTCTAAGAAGCGGATTTGGAATGGGTTTTTTTTGTGTTAAACCTTAAGGAAATTCTTAAAATGGATTTACAAATCTTTGAATGGATTATTAAATGATATAAAGGGATGAAGAACATGTTTTTGAACTATTTTGGTGTGCGTATGGTGTTAAAATGGAATTTTTATGTTAAACTTATGTGATGTGATATGTGAATCTTGATTGAACACAAAGGGGAAACCTGGGTATCTAGGAGGGAGGAAGTGTACTAGTATGCTAGTGATACAAAGTGCTTTTGTCCTTATTTCAAGTTGCACGTTCAATGATGACAACACTAACTAATCTATTATGATGATGTTATGTACCACTATGTTATGGATATGTTTCAAATAAGTGGTTCGTGCGTGAGAACATATATTTTTTATGGTTACTTTTCATAGAGATATGAGGTACCTAGGGCCCCCAACTAGCTACTGCCTAGGGTTATTTACCATGTGTAGTGCTCAATGATTATATTGTACCTACCGTTGGCATATAGTATGTTTGTTTGGTAATTTTAAAGTCAATTTTGTTTCTTATTAAAAGTTTCACCTCTTATTAAGTTACCTTTTTTATAGTTTCATTCATTGAAAACTGTTTTCTAATTAAAATAGTACTCCTTTTTTAAAGTTATTTAGTTTCATAGTAATTTTTTTATAATTTTTTTTCTATTTTCTTTCATGATAAAGCTGGAATATTTTATTTTTCATTTAATGTTTAATGCATAGAATCTCTACTCGGGTGGCATCCTACTGGGATTTGGCTCCCAACCTACATTCAGTTTTGGGTGCATGTAGACCTTGTTGTCCCTTTGTTTTAGGTTATGAAAGGATGTGTCAGGTTGGATGTTGGGTCTTTTAGTGGTTTTGGTTTTGGATATTGGTGGTGGAGGCTCAAAGGCATTACTCCTCTTATTTAACATAGGTTTTGAGTGTTGTTTTGGTTTTCCCTTTGTGTCATTGTTCTTTTTGGCACTAGTTTAGTTGTAAATGATGAATTGGGAATTTATTAAAGGTGTATTTTGTCAAATTTTTTTGATATGATTTTTTGGTTTGTATTAGTTATTTTTACATGGTAAATTCAGGAAAATCATTCCCAAATCATTTCATTTGATACCTGGGCACATCTAGCTGCGCGTGGTGATCAGAAACATCCTTCGGGCAATATCGAGACTAATTCTAGTGACTATTTCAGGGTCGATCTGGGGTTGTTTCGTGAAAAATTTTATTTGATTTATAAATTTATCTGAAATATTATATGATTTCTTAAATGAAAAAACTAATTTCGTTTTTTTGGTCATTTTGGTATTGAAAATGGGTTTCAATGAAAAGGGTGTTTGGGTATTGAAAATGAGTTTTTAAAAGAGGAGTATTTTTATCCAAAAGTTCTTTTATATGGGATTAAAGAGATTTTTTCAAAGGGATTTATGATGAAAGTGTTTTATTAATTATATGGTACTTGAGAATTATATGAAATAGGTTATTCCATTACATCTTATACATTGGGTTTCCAAGATAGTGCTTGGCGAGCCCGTTACAGCTTATACGTGGGGTGGCCCAGATAGTATCGGGTGATCCCATTACAACTTATACATGGGGTAGCCCATATAGATCTAGGTTAGGCCATTAAAACATATAGATGAGGTTTAACAAATAGCACCCATTGAGCCCGTTATAGATTAAAGTATGGGTGGGTCCGTGATAGTCGTCCCTTAAATTAGGAGTAGAAGTATACCATATGACTATTCCATTTGTAAGAGTGAAATTTCTGGCAGTAGATCATATGGTTATTACAATTATAAGTGATTTTAAAGGGTTTAATGAATACGATGCTCTAATTCACCTAAATGAGTTTTAATTACTTTCTATGGGGTTTAAGAATTTTTTGAGAAAAATGCGTGTTTTTTTATCTTGTGAAAATGTTTTATTCTATATTCTCAAATAAAATTAAAGATAAAGAAAAAAATTATATGAATTTTCATGTTTTTACTGAACTAGTATTTTCCTTTTTTATGTCCCTTACATATATTTTGTTCTTATCTCATGTGTTAAAAATGTTTTCTCCGTATTTAAGGTCGGTTAAGGGAAAGGAAAAAGTGAAGTTAATGTTCATGGTGATTTTTCATGAAAAGAATTCATGTTTTTTAATGATTAATATTATAGGTAAAATAGATAATTATTAGAAGTATCGAATTTGTATTTTAAGATTTTTATAGGATTTATGGACTAATTATCTGTAACTATAAACCGGAAATGATCCACAATGTAATATAAAGAAAAATTATTGACTAAACTCAAGACTACGTAATGCTGAAGGCCAGGTCCTTATAGCACATAAGTTTAGACCATGATGTGGGTAAAACCACGATTTCATGGTCATCCTTTATTACACTTATTTTAAAATATAGTACTTTCATTAATATCATCATTAACTTAATGGACATTCACCTTATTTCATATCATATACAACCACTCATGAAACCATATAAAAAAAATCCTTTTGGATATCTCTAATTATTTTTTATAGAATCTTTAATCAACACAATGTGTACCACATCATATAAAATATCTTTTTTTTATATTCTTCCAAAAATTATTCCATATTAAATTGAATTTTTTTTTGGGATTATCACAAAGTTTTATAAACAAGACCATCATTTACACAACAAAAAACTGTTACCCCATATTCCCTTTTAACATTGGAAATAATTATGAATTCTTGTATTTATAAAAGTATGAAAATAAAATCCTACAGTAATTAATAAATTTTACTCAAGTTAAATAGGATTATAATGTGATATTCATTGAAAGAGTGCTATCTTGGGCACCCTCAAATGATTAATATGATTTTGGGGTACTTAGGTGCAGCAGAGTGGCTGACCAAGGTCGTCTTTCAAAAGAGGAAGTAGATTTAAAACAACTTTTTTGAGGTATTAAAAAAATAAAATAAAAGAGATAAAAACACTAGTTGAAAGGATGGGGGTTGGTTATAGTTTATGAATCTAGAAGAAGTTTTCTGGAAGAAGATTGTATTTTTTTGTTTTTTGTTTTGAAATGAAGTTCGACTAAAATGACACAACAAAAAGATGTTTTTTTAGACAATATTAATAAGATGTAATCGATCTAAATCTACCTATTAAATCATTTATTAATCATTATCATTTAAATTAATATTCACTTAATTCTGATCCCTTAATTTTTTAACCCCCGAACCCTATGATAATTAACCTTACCCCAAAGATGAAGTGAATTTAACCTTAGGCTAACTTCAGAACATGCAATCACAACACACTTCTTTGATTGATGTTCTAAGGATAGCTTATGGTCAGTGGAAAATTAAGGCACATATCCATTCTGTAAATGAGGATTAATTGTGTTTAGGGATTATATTTTATCTCTACAAATTTATCCCATATGGTCTTGTATTAGCGATTACGATCGCGCTCTCACAATTTACACAAAATCCCGACCTCGCGTGTTTTTGTGTTAATTGTTCAATTGCTTGATTAGTTTCTTACAATTTAAAAACAAAATTCATGGATCATATTAAGTGAATTAAATTAGCTCATTGATTAAAAATAAATTAATGAATAAGGATAGTGATCGATAGATTACTAAAAAGAACTACTCTTCCATGGGTGGCGTAATCATTGTATAAGTGAATTGCATTTACAAAGGTTTATAATGGGTATAACCCAATAATGATTCTAATCAAGAATTCCAGACCAAATAGGAAGATTAAGAGAAGAATAAATTTAAATAAAACATAATAAAAGAGAAGAAATAAAAGAAGAAAAAATAATTTTATTAAGAAAACACAAAAAAATCATTACAACACGAAAGAGAAGAAGAAGGCTTCGTCGAAGGGATCCTTGCTTCAAGAGCTACCCTTATTGAAATGGTTGGAGAATTGGAGTGGATCCACTTATTCTCTGCCCTAAACTTCCCAATTCACGTCCCAACCCCTACAAATGAGTAAAAAATCCAATTTATAGAGGGGAGGGGAGTAGAGGTTACAAGTGGTTTCAAGTGTGAATGTGGAAATTCGGCCAAATATTTTATTCCAAATGGAACCACCCATTTGACCACCAAAACACGTTAATTGGCCGGCCTTCCATAAGGATAATGTCTGAGGATATGGGTCCATTATATCCTCTAAATATTTGGGCTTAATCCAGGCCCATATGAAGGAGTTATGGCCGAACTACAGAAGCTTCTCCATTCTGGCGTGTCCAACCCACCTTTGAATTTATGGCCCAATTAATCCATCCAAATGCATTATTTTATCAAGTGTCCTGAATAAAAGTTGTAGCCCATGTAGTAATGAACACAGTTACAAAATATTAAGTTCAAATAATTAAAATAAAAATATTTATGATTGAACTACTACAGTGATTTTGAAAGGGTAAAACTTGAATTTTCATCAAATATTCACATGAATGATCTAATCCAAAATACTTTATAATTGAACATACTTAACACAATGTGAGGAAATTATATCATTTATTGTCAATAAAATATTCAATAAAAATGTGTTTTATCATTCATCAATAAATATATCATATAAATGAAAGAATTTTTAATATGATCCTTTTCCCAAGAAATCAAGTCAAATTAGGACATGGAGAATGTCAGTATCATATATCTACTCATATATTATTGATTATCTGAGTATTTGTAATGGCTTGGACCCTCCTAGCCCATTACTTTGCCAAAAGTGAGGCTCCACCAAAACAGTGGCACCGTGAAGGTGACACCGTGACGGTGGCACCGTGACGGTGGCACCGTGACGGTGGCACCGTGAGGGTGGCACCGTGACGGTGGCACCGTGAGGGTGACACCATGTCCCATAACCGAGCCTTTCGTTCTTCTTCCAGTACTTGACTATTCCGCTCTCTCAACTTAGGTTTCGACGTAAATTATTTCTTTTACTCCTTTTAAAACCATTTATATCCCATAGTTAATTCCTAAAAATCCTGAGAGACCTCAGTGTGTAACTGCCCAGCCGCGTGGTCAACCCACGACCCCCGCGCCTTATGCGGTTTCACGTTCTCACCTCAACTGTCCGCGACTCTTATAAACTAAGGGTTAACCGTGGTTTCTTCTTTTCTGGATCATGGATTTTCACGAATAGCTTCTGGTGCATCGGGCGCGCCACATCATTATCTGTAAAGTTCCGCGCCCGAAATTAGCATCGATCATCTATCAACAAGTAGGTAATTTCTCCTTCGTCTCTCTCTTTTGTGTATCATGCGGGGTGGACGTGTTTTTGTTTCTGTAGAATTGGATAAACCAGACCTAAATAAAGATAATGAATGAATCCTATAAGGAATGAGGGGGGGGGGGCTGTGATCGTTGATGTTGTTTATTATAAAAACATCTTTCTGAGTTGTGCTGGCTTACGCATTTCTAAAAATCGAGGTCGTTGGTGGTCGTTGTTTGTGCACTATTGAACCCTTGCTGATGTTTTAAATGGCTTGTTTGTGGTTGTGAACTCCTGCTATTAAAAAGGATACTGGTTAATCACTTACAATCGGCTAAGTGAATTGAAATCCCCATGATCAATCCTTCTCTGATAACCCCCAGTTAAAACACACGGAAATTGAAATCAAGGAACATGTAAAATCTTTTAAATCTGAAAATACCGGAAAGGCCCTGCTTAGTGTTGGTGACAGTGGTTTGGTTGTTTTCTTTCACGAGTCGGTTGCTAGAGATGTGGAAGGGGATGGGATCCCCTGTTCTTTTTATGCTCTCGGTGGCTATGAAATTGGGGATGGGATTCAATATTGATATGAATTGGGTGGTTGTGAGTTTTAAGACCCAGTGGTTACTTGTTTATATCACGAATTGGGGTGGGATCCTTTGTTGTTGAGAACTGGGTGTGCGCGTTATGGTTGATGCTTGACTATTTACTTTCCTGGACTTGTGCCCATCCTTACTAGTTTCCCAGTAGTGCTTAAACTTAATTAAATGTTATCACGGAACTTGAAACAAGAATGGGACAAATGGGTTTTTTTGGCGAGAGTCATGACTTGTGACTTGGACGTAGTGGTGTTGTGTTCTGCAGGTTGGTTAGAAAAACCAAGGCTTTCGGTGAGTGCTTGTTACCTATATATATACTTGTAGTTTTGTGTTTCTTATTCTCACCCCACCCAAGTTGAGCACTTATTGCCGAACACCCCATTTCATGGGGGAGGGTGTTTTTCCCAACACTATTCTTAGTGGCTGGTTATTAGCTCTTTTTCTGCTCCTTTTCCTGGATATCCCAAGTGTCTTCGGGTAGGCTGTGATGGCCTGAGGTCCATTATTAGCCCAAGGACCTTCGGGCGGGGTAGTGTGGTGGTTGGCCAGGTGTGTATGGAAGGTGGTTTCCCAAGTGTCTTCGGGATGAGGCCCAGGTTTCTTTGGGCGTGGAAGTGGATTTTCTAACCCAGGTGTCTTCGGGCATGGTGGTGGTTGTTCTAGCCTAGGTGTTTGTGGGCGGGATTCGGCAGTGGGACTACATGTGGTGGTTGTGGCCCAGGTGTGTGTGGGTGGGTGTGTCAGTGGGACTGCTATGAGAATGGCGAGATTGGTTCGATGTGTTGGATATATCAATAACTAGTGGGAAAGTGGCGCGGGGTACCCAAACACCGATGTGCTCTGATTATATATATTACTTGACATGCGTTATTTGGGGAGTGTGCCTTGGTGAGGCCTGGGGTGGATAGTTTACCTTGATAGGTGTTTGGTTTTCTCCTTTTTCTCATGGTACTTTAGTACGTTCCTCCACTTGTGCACGAGAGTCTTTGGTTTTCCCTATTGAGTGTTCTTGTATGCTCACCCTATGTATATAAAAATTCTTTCAGGTTTCCAGGAGGACTTCGGGGATCACGCAGGACCATACTAGCTCGGACCTTTGGGACAGTTACAGTTGTTTCTTTTATTCTTTGGTACTTACCTTTGTAGTCACCTTTTGTACGTTCTGGCTTTACTTTTGGAACATGCATGTGGGAATGGTTTACTTTTGGCTTTACTTTTCTTTTACCTCGGCGTTGATGAGTTTCATCATCTTATCTCTCGATATTATAAAATAAAAGGGGTAATGCCTTCCATTTGTGAGAAATTTCTATACCCTTTGTGCTAGTCGCCACTCCGGGATCTATTGAAGGCGGGTCTCGGGGGTCATTATCTCTCCTTCTACTTAAAGAAGGAAGGGCCTGGCAATCTGCTAAACCTTCCCTCCTTTTGGTGAAGGCGGGTCGTGACAGAATAGTATCAGAGGTGATGGTTGAGAGATAGGATGGAGTCTGGAGTTAGGAACAGTAAGGATAACATGGGATGGTAGGGAAACAGTGTTGGGTGACCTTGGTACATGAATTAGGCTAGGGAAGACTGGCTAGGACACGGGATTTTAGGGCCCCCCATTATCCGATGCAAGGACTCTGGACCTACCGAACGACCAAGTGAGGCCACACTAATTGTAGGGTAGAGACCCTAAGAAAGGTACATGCATCATAATGACTTGTGTTCTTGTGTTTCTGGGATGTCTTGGGAATTAAGAATAAATTAAAATTTTAAGATGTTTTGAAGACGATATTCTGCACTACTTGGGCTTAGGCATTCCTTGTTTACCTTGCAGCTATGGAACCTGGAAGGTGACCACATGTGGTACAGGTGATCGAGGCCCCGGAGACTACTTTGGATGATCGGCAGAGAGCTGATCGAGAGGAAGAGGACGACCAGTGGCAAGAAACTCTTTGGGCCTTCCAGCGACAGGACCTCGAGAAGTATGAGGGCAGCACCTCCGACATGAAAACGGAAGGCTGGCTAGAGGAGCTAGTTATAGATTTCGACCTAATTCGGGCCCCGAACGAGTACTGGGTTACTCTGGCCATCAGCCAGATGCGGGGATCGGCACGTCAGTGGTGGATGCTTTACCTGGGGGAGAGGAGAGAGGCTGAGCTGGTTTGGGCGGATTTTGAGAGGGTGTTTCGGGTGGAATTCCTCTCTTCGACGATGAAGGCGGAAAAGAGACAGGAGCTACTCTCCCTCCAACAGGAGAGTATGTCTGTGAGGGAGCTAGGGATCAAGTTCAAGGACCTCCTACATTTTTCTCCGGACCTCTTTCCCGTTGAGGAGTCTCGTGCGAGACGTTTGGAGGAGGCGCTCCGACCCTCCCTCCAGTACGCTGTTACTCCCTTTACCCTGCTGACGTACATGGAGGTCCAAAGGAAGGCCAAAGTGGTGGAGAGAATGCACGCTCTAGGAGGTGTGTCATGAGAGGGGATCCAGCTGGGACCATCAAAGGGTAAGGCCGTCAGCACTAGGCCTCCAGCGTCAGGACCCTCTAGGTTCCGACCCACAAGGAGCAGGCCGCAACAGTTTCAGTTTCAATCCCCTGGTCCTCGCCCCTTTTCTTCGGTCCCAGGACTGCGATGCTTCATCTGTGGGAGTCCTGGACATCTCCGGAGTCAGTGCCCGGACCGGGTGTAGTACGACGGTGGTGGATAGCCCCACCACCCGCCCCAGCAGCAGCTTCCATCCAGACCTTTCCAGCAGCAGTAGCAAGGACAACGAGCTCCCGATCCTCCGAGGGCAGACGTAGGAGGAGGAGGCCGACCTCAGGGCGCACCTCAGGGACATCGACTGGGGCATGGTTGGGGAGGTGTCCAGTAGCCGAGGGGCAGAGGATCTGTGCGTGGACAGTTTCACGCTGTAGAGGCAGTAGTTCCAGCAGATCCAGAGGTTGTTCGAGGTACGATCAGTCCGTTTAGAACTCTTGCTTCTTCCTTGTTCGATACCAGAGCTTCACACTCCTTTGTTTCACCCAGTCTAGCCCGTGCCTTGGGTTTAGATGCGGAGAGACTTCCATTGCCCCTGGTGTTGAGCACACCAGTCAGAGGTCAGACTAACTTGTTATTTGTTTTTCAGGGATGTAGACTGATGATAGGGCCACATCAGTCGGTTAGGGATCTTCTTCTGCTACAGATTAAGCCATACAATGTCATCCTAGGCATCGACTGGCTATTTTCTGTGTGTGCCGTCATCGACTGTTTCCAAAGAAGGGTTGTGTTCTCGGACTTGGACGGTCGGCGCGTTACCTTCACCGGAAAGCGGAGCAGTCAGAAGGGAAACATGCGAGATGAACCCCTACTCTCCTTGTTGGCCGAGCTGACAGTGCAATCAGTAGATGCTGAAATGGTGGAAGTGACAGAGATCGTCCGTGAGTTTATGGACGTCTTCCCTGAGGAGGTGAAGAATCTACCCCCTCGGCGTGATATTGAGTTTGGAATAGACCTTCATCCCGGTGCTCGACCGATCTCGATGGCTCCTTACCAGATGGAACCTTCAGAGCTACGGGAGTTGTGGATCCAGATTGACGATCTGATGAAGAGGGGTTATGTTCGCCCGAGTGCGTCACATTGGGGTTCTCCAGTCTTGTTTGAAAAGAAGTCAGATGGTGGTCTCAGGTTGTGCATAGACTAAAAGAGGCTGAATCAAGTGGTGATCAAGAATCGCTACCCTCTTCCGATAATAGATGATCTTTTCAACCAACTGAAAGGGGCAGGATGGTTCTCAAAGATTGACCTGCGGTCTGGGTACCACCAGCTGAGAGTGAAGGAGGGCGACATCCCGAAGACGGCGTTCAGATGCAGATATAGACACTTCAAGTTTGTAGTCATTCCCTTCGGTGTTACGAACTCCCATCTGTGTTCATGGGGATTATGAACTCCATATTTCGGGAGTACATGGATCAGTTCATGGTTGTGTTCATCGATGATATCCTGATCTATTCGAGGTCAGAAGATGACCATGCAGAGCACCTGAGGACAGTTTTGGAGGTACTTCGACATCATCATCTCTATGGGAAGTTGTCTAAATGCAAGTTCTGGACACGAGAAGTGCACTTCCTCGGGTACGTGGTGTATGAGCAGGGGGTAGCGGTGGACCCATCAAGAGTTGAGGCGATTGTTTCCTAGGCTGCACCCAAGAATGTGGCAGAGGTCCGTAGTTTCCTTGGGCTGGAAGGTTACTATCGGAGGTTCTTACCCAACTTCTCCTGAGTAGCAGCCCCTTTGACATCCCTTACCAAGAAGGACCAGGTTTTCAGGTGGAGTGAGCAGTGCGAGTCAGCCTTCAGCTATCTGAAAGAGAAGTTGGTTAGTGCCCCAGTGCTGAGATTACCAGAAGAAGGGTTGGCATGTGAGGTGTTCTGTGATGCTTCAGGATAGGGTCTGGGATGTGTGTTGATGTAGAGACAAGGGGTGATCTCTTATGGGTCCAGGCAGCTATGCCCCCATGAGCATATTTACGCCACCCACGACCTGGAGCTTGAAGCGTTCGTTTTTGCGCTAAAGTTATGGCGGCACTACCTCATCGGGGAACTCTTTGTGGTCTTCATGGATCACAAAAGCTTGAGGTATATCTTCTCCCAGCGGGACTTAAACTTGCAAAAATGGAGATGGGTGGAGTTCCTCTAGGATTACGACTTCGAGATCTCTTATACTAAGGGCAAGGGAAATGTGGTGGCCGATGCCTTGAGCAGGAGGATGCAGAAGGATGTGGTCCGAGAGTCGGCGGATGCCTAGAAGGCAATAGAGGAGTTGGATGCCTTACACCTGGATGCAAAGATGGATAGAGGTAGAGGTTATCTATATCAGATGATAGTGCAGTCATCTCTGTTTCAACAAGTGGAGGAGTCTCAGTGGGGAGACTCGGAGTGCGAAGTGATGCCTGACCGGGTTGACCAGGGCAATGCTCCGGAAGGATGGGCAGAGGATGGTCAGAACCGGATGCTTTTCCAGAAAAGGTTGTTTTTTCCAGGAGTGATGCATGACAAGGTTCTCAGTGAGTTCCACAACTCACCTCTGGCGGTACACCAAGGAGTTTCCAAGATGTACCAGGGACTGAAAGGATAGTTTTGGTGGCCTGGAATGAAGTGATTAGTGGCAGAGTTTGTGGCCAAGTGCTTAGTGTGTCAGCAAGTGAAGGCTAAACACCGAGTTCCAGGCGGCCTAATTCAGTCTCTAGATGTTCCCAAGTGGAAGTGGGATGACATATCAATGGATTTCATCACCGGACTACCCAAGGTCCAAGGGGGATACGACACCATCTTGGTGGTAGTGGACAGGTTGACGAAATCGGCTCACTTTCTAGCAATCAAGGAGTCAAGTGCAGTGGATACTTTGGCACAAAGGTATGTGGATGAGGTGGTGCGGTTGCATGGAGTTACGATGTCTATAGTCTCGGATAGGGATGTACGGTTTACCTCGCGAGTCTGGAGAGGATTGAAGCATGCTTTTGACACCTAGTTATGCCTTAGCACTGCTTTCCATCCCCAGACAGATGGACAAACAGAGCGCACCATCCAGACCTTGGAGGATATGCTGCGGGTATGTGTTTTGGACTTAGGAGGATCATGGGTACGACACTTGCCCCTGGTAGAGTTCGCCTACAATAATAGCTACCACACTACCATCAGTATGGCCCCATTTGAAGCCTTGTACGGGAGGCCATTCCATCCACCTATGTGTTGGGCCGAAGTAGGAGAGGCAGACATCCTTGGCCCGGAGGTGGTACAGAACACGACAGAGAAGGTTCAGCTCATACGGGGAAGGATGAAGGTGGCCCAGGACCGACATAAGTTGTATGCTGATACCAGGAGGAGGCCCTTGGAGTTTGAGGTTGGAGACCACGTGTTCTTGAAGGTCTCCCCTCGGTGTGGGAAGCAGAGGTTCAGCAAGGGAAGTAAGCTTTCTCCCAGGTTTATCGGACCTTTCGAAGTGTTGCGGCGGGTTGGAGATGTGGCTTATCAGCTAGCGTTACCACCGCCGCTACTGAGGATACATGATGTATTTCCTGTGTCCCAGCTCCGTCAGTATCTGCACGACGATTCAAACATCCTTTATTGGGGTGAGATGGACATCGAGGATGATGTGACCTTTGTGGAGAGACCCATGATGATCGAGGATCGCAAGGAGAAGGTGCTTCGTGGACGAACCATTACCTTGCTTCACGTGTTGTGGAGACATGGTGGGCTTGAGGAGAGTACGTGGGAGAGGGAAGCACATATGCGTACCCAGTACCCAGAGTTGTTTTAAGTTTTGTTCCTTATTGTACCTATTGTGATAGAACGTTTTGTATTTTGGCTATGAAATGTACTGGTTTCTTTTCCTATGATTGTGTGTGAAAATCCCTGGCTATGGGGGAGGAGAGAACCCGGCCCCTACTCAAGATGCATTAAGGTGGATGCGATTAAACCCGTGCGGGCGAGTCAGTGTCGCCCAAAGCAGATAATATCTTAACATGGGGGGAGGAGACTCCCCAACCCACATGCCTGGGCAGTTTGGCATGATATGTTGCTTGGTTCTTAACAGAGAAGTGTTTTTGGATAGCATGGGTTCACTTCTAAGAGGTATCTTTCGAGGTGGTTGTTCGGACCCTCTCTTTCCTTCTTGGTTTGTTTTGATTCTCGAGGAGGAGAATCATTTAAGAGGTATCTAATGTAATGGCTCGGACCCTCCTGGACCATTACTTTTCCAAAAGTGAGGCTCCACCAAAACAGTGGCACCGTGTCCCCTCGCTGAGCCTTTCGTTCTTCTTCTAGTACCTAATTTTTCCACTCCCGAAACGTAAGTTTTGACGTAAATTATTTCTTTTACTCCTTTTAAAACCATTTAAAGCCCATAATTAATTCCTAAAAATCCCGAGAGACCTCCGTGTGTAACTGCCCAGCCGCGTTGTCAACCCACGACCCCCGTGCCTTACGCGGTTTCATGTTCTCACCTCAACCGTCCGTGGCTCTTATAAACTAAGGGTTAGTCATGGTTTCTTCTTTCCTCGATCGCGGCTTTTCACGAACAGCTTCTGGTGCATCAGGCGTGCCGCATCATTAGCTGTAAAGTTCCATGCCCGGCCTAAGCGTCGATCATCTATCAACATGTTGGGAATTTCTCCTTCGTCTCTCTCTTTTGTGTATCATGTGGGGTGGGCATGTTTCTGTTTCTGTAGAATTGGATAAAACAGACCTAAATAAAGATAATGAACGAATCCTAGAAGGAATGAGGGGGGGGGGGGCTGTGATCGTTGATGTTTTTTATATTAAAAACATCTTTCTGAGTTGTGCTGGCTTACGAGTTTCTAAAAATCGAGGCTGTTGGTGGTCGTTGTTTGTGCACTAATGGACCCTTGCTGATGCTTTAAATGGATTGTTTGTGGTTGTGAACTCCTGCTGTTAAAATGATACTGGTTAATCACGTACACTCGGCTAAGTGAATTGAAATCCCCATGATCAATCCTTCTTTGATAACCCCCAGTTAAAACGCACGGAAATTGAAATCATGGAACGTGTAAAATCATTTAAATATGAAAATACTGGAAAGGCCCTGCTTAGTGTTGGTGACGGTGGTTTGGTTGTTTTCTTTCACGGGCCTGTTGCTGGAGATGTGGAAGGGGATGGGATCCCCTATTCTTTTTATGCTCTTGGTGGTTATGAAATTGGGGATGGGATTCCCTATTGATATGAATTGGGTGGTTGTGAGTTTTAAGACCCGGTCGTTACTTGTTTATATCACGAATTGGGGTGGGATCCTCTATTGTTGAGAACCAGGTGTGGGCGTTATGGTTGATGCTTGACTGTTTACTTTCCTGGACTTGTTCCTATAATTAGTAGTTTCCCAGTAGTACTTAAACTTAATTAAACGTTATCACTGAACTTGAAACAAGAATGTGACAAATGGGTTTTGTTGGCGAGAGTCGTGACTTATGACTTGGACGTAGTGGTGTTGTGTTCTGTAGGCTGGTTAGAAAAACCTAGTCTTTGGGTGAGTTCTTGTTACCTATATCTATACTTGTAGTTTTTTGTTTCTTATTCACACCCCACCCAAGTTGAGCACTTAGTGCCGAACACCCCCATTTCTTGGGGGAGGGTGTTTTTCCCAACACTATTCTTAGTGGCTGGTTATTAGCTCCTTTTTTTCTCCCTTTCCCGGATATCCCAAGTATCTTCGGGCAGGCTGTGATGGCCTGAGGTCCATTATTAGCCCAAGGACCTTTGGGCGGGGTAGTGTGGTGGTTGGCCAGGTGTGTGCGGCAGGTGGTTTCCCAAGTGTCTTCGGGATGAGGCCCTGGTGTCTTTGGGCGTGGCAGTAGATTTTCTAGCCCAGGTGTCTTCGGGCGTGGTGGGGGTTGTTCTGGCCTAGGTGTTTGCGGGCGGGATTCGGCAGTGGGACTGCGTGTGGTGGTTGTGGCCCAGGTGTGTGCGGGCGGGTGTGGCAGTGGGACTGCGGTGAGAATGGCAGGATTGGTTTGATGCGTAGGATGTCTAAATAACCAGTGGGAAATTGGCGCGGGGTACCCAAACATCGATGTGCTCTGATTATATATATTACTTGACTTGCGTTATTTTGGGAGTGTGCCTTAGTGAGTCCTAGGGTGGATAGTTTACCTTGATAGTTGTTTGGTTTACTCCTTTTTCTCACAGGACTTTAGTATGTTCCCCCACTTGTGCACGAGAGTCTTTGGTTTTCCCTACTGAGTGTACTTGTATGCTCACCCTACGTATATAAAAATGCTTTCAGGTTTCCAGGAGGACTTCGGGGATCACGCATGACCATACTAGCTCGGACCTTTGGGGTAGTTGCAGTTGTTGCTTTTCTTCTTTGGTACTTACCTTTGTAGTCACCTTTTGTACTTCGCGGCTTTACTTTTGGAACATGCATGTGGGAATGGTTTAATTTTGGCTTTACTTTTCTTTTACCTTGGTGTTGATGAGTTTCATCATCTTATCTCTCTATCTTATAAAACAAAAAAGGGCAATGCCTTCCATTTGTGAGAAATTTCTATACCCTTGGTGGTAGTCTCCACTCCAGGATCTATTGAAGGCGGGTCTCGGGGGTCATTATCTCTCCTTCTACTTAAATAAGGAAGGGCCTGACAATCTACTAACCCTTCCCTCCTTTTGGTGAAGGCAGGTCATGAAAATATTGACCTACCAAGTCAATTAATACATCAAATTTCATTTACCCTTATAAATGTGAACATAATATATCCCTCATCTAAAATATAATAACATCACATGTCTTATCTAGGTGTGTATATACATTTATTAATTAAAACTCAATTTGATGACCATATCTTATAAATGTAAAATAAGTGAAAAAATCCCAAATCAGTTTGGATTTAATCAATGACATGATCACTAATACAACTAAACACATTTTAATTAGATAATACTCAAGGATTTTATGATGAATCTATCAAAATAATAAGATTCTCATGAATGGTATCTTTTAAAACTTAGGTATGTGTAAATCCAAATATGAAATGTTCACCCATAGTATACCAAATAAATAGTGTATCACACTCCATACGATATATACATAAGGATTCATCTTATGCCCAAAACATATTTTATGGCACACAAGAATATTATGTATCTTAATACAAAAAGCATAAAAATGAAAAAATTAATATTTCACCTCAAATTATAACCCCCAAGATAAAAAATAGTTACAGATAACTCAATGCCATACTTTGAGAGGTTAATTCACATAATATATATAATCAATATGAAAAATGGAGGCAACCTTTTGTATTAAGAAGATACATTTTATATCCTTATAAAACTGTAAGAAATATAACAGAACCATACCGAAGTTCCCATATAATCATATCTCTTATAATAGAACACCTGATCAACCTTATTCTCGTTGTACTTTTTAGGATTATGTTAAATTCATTACATCACTATATAATAACTACCACATATTTATGTGACCATCTGATAAACAACTTCTACTAAACATATTTAGTGAGTAATGAAAATTAATTAAGTTCATTTGAATAATGATAATTAATATAAATAATATTCCTAATGTTCATTTCTTAGAAAAAATATTGAAGATCCTTTAATTCACAATAGAAAAGGATTTCAACATAGATAAAAATAGTTTTAAAATGTCATTTGAACCATTCTTTCAAAATCTGAGAAAAATATTCATTTCTTTTGAATTCATTTAAAAAAAATTCTAGAATTTTGAGAAAATTAATTTTCTTGAAAATATATATAGAAAATTATAAATGAATATTCCAATAAAATAATAGTCATGATGGTGGGAAAATTAATCACATTTCTACATGGAGGTGGTAGTCCACACGTATGCACGAACAATATTGTATTTCCCATTTTATAGAAAATAGATGGAAAATAGTTGTCCCATAATCATAATAAAATCTTAATATATTGATGATACTCTATTCATCATATTACAATGAATACAATATATTTATAATAAGTATAAAATAAATAACCTTTGAAAGTATTGGTAAATATTATTTCCACTTCTTTGAGAGGCCTAATTGGATTACACCTTAAGCCTTTTTAGGATTGTCTTAGGAGAAAACCATAAGATCAAGAAAGAAGTGAAAGAGGCCAATAAGGTATTAGGGTAGATCTTGGACAATATAGAATGATAAAAATTTGTGAATAAGTGAGGATATATGGTTCACTTTTCTATGTGATAGAAATGACACACTTAGAGTTACTTAAAATATTTAAGTATAATATATATCATAATCATGTACAGTGGAACCAATGAACTTAAAATTCAAATATAAGATTTTATAGCATTGAAATAAACTCAATAAATTACATTTATAACGTTTTAGATACATTTTATTCCTTATCTCATAGTTAAACCTCATTTAAACCCAATTTATCCATAAGCACAATAAGCACATGAACATATGTTTTTAGGAAAATAACTGATTTAATCATAAAAATCATCTCTCTTTTAAAAAAATTAAGAAGTTTATTTACATGATATTTTGTTAAATAAAAAAATGAAGGTTTTAGTATTCTAGATAAATCCAAAATTGAATGGAACATTCCGACCATACCATTAAATTCAAAGACCCCAAAATAGTTTTTAATTTGGGTCAAATGTAATTTAGGTTCTTAAAATTATATCATGGGATCTAAAATTAAAAATAAGGTTTTAAAATACATTATTTGAATCCTTAAACATCTATTTGGTTGGAAACAACTCCATAAATTGGATAAAGTAAAGTTTTATAGACATTTTAAAGACTTTTCCCTTAGTTTTATCATATTTTTACACATTTTACCCTTACCAAGGTGAAAAATCATTACCATGGTTACTTTTCATAATGGATAAAAATAAAAGGAATATATTTACCAAATTTGAAACTATTTATTCCAAATTTGGAATCTATTTTTCAAGATTAATTTTCTATAATTTATAGAAATCAATTTTAATATAAGTACATAAAATGCAATAAAGCAATTTATAGAAAAATTAAAATTTAAGCCAAAAAATGAACTTACACCAAAATAAAGTATAATATGAATTTCTATGTAATTAATTAGATTTATTAATAATTAAATTATTATTATTATTATTATATATTTAATTCAAAATATAATGAGTTTTTTAAATTACATGATTAAATGAAATGAAACGGTAGTTTCCATAAAGCGGTATTTTTCACTATTTACTTAACAATTAGTTTTTTGAGAAGAATACCAAAAATTCAGCCTAATATAATATTGTAAATTGCATTTAAAAAACTATATTAATTTACTAAAAATAAATTTCATGAAATTTTAGAAATTATTTATAATTATCAGGCACAAAATATAATAAAAACCATTTTGAGGAAAACATATTTTTAAACAATAAAATAACTTTACTATAAATTAAGTACTAATTTATTATGAATCAATCGATAAGTTTCCATCATATAAAAAAATATACACATTTTTTATAAGTGATTCTTCTTAATCATACCACAAATTTAATGTCTAGGTTATAAGTGTCTGATTTAAATAATAATATTTTCATAGTATATCAGAGTTCTCTAAAATATTATTGTTGTTTATTAACCAACATATCGAGCTTATTATCATTTTAAACTAATTTTTTAGGTGTTATAGATATTATCCTACTTATGGTGAATACATGTAACTTTTTCCATTTCTATTTACCATCATAACCTAAAATCTTTTAGTATATTGTGTAATATTTACTTTCAATACTGACTAACATAATCATATATTTATTATCATTGAGCATATCTATATCCAAAACATACTCCCACCAGACTCTTATAAAATAAATTCCCTTAGAATATCATGCTAATACAAAAATTATTTTTCTTTAAAGAAGTGAAAATAATTTCCTTATAATGTTAATATTTAATAAATAAAAATCAACCACCATATATTATATAGTACTTTATGTTTTTTAATTATTCTATTAAAAAGAAGATTTTTTGAAAAAAGTTCCATTAATTATGGTAAGAACATATTCCTTATATTTTAAATTTGATAAAAAATTTATCCTAGATAAACTAATTTTAAACTTATATTCTTTTTAAAAACATTATGAACATATCATGTAATATAATAGAAAAAATGAGGTATAAAATATACATACTTTATAAAAATTCATCTTTTCATTGAAGTGGTCTGCAAATCAAAGTCTTTAATTGGGAAACTCATTTATTTATTTACTAAAGGGAAACAACAAGAATCTACCATCAACTCTTTATGAATATTGAAATATTTTATACTTACAAAAAATGTAAAAAATATAGTTGGTATCATATTCCTTTTTCAAAATCTAAGAATTGATTTATATAACATCATTCCATTTATGTACTAATCTTTTGGTTTTTTATGACCCGTAATGTACTCTATAAAAGTCCTTCATTGTGGATAATATTTCTATAATGTAAATATTTAACTTTAATTTTTACCCAAACTTCAGATTTAAATACTTTTACTGAATATCAAAATATCCACTCCTAGAATTTCCAAAATATCTATTCTTCTTTTATTTTGAACTTTTACCACCTAGAATTATCATTAAAGTTCTCAACCCATGACCAATAATATATAGCTCAGTTATTCTTATAATATTGGGATGATTGGGTAAAATTTCTTGATTTTATTTATATTATAATTCACATTAAATAATGAAAACCCTTTCAGTAAATATTTCATAATAAAATTATCAGCCAAGTTATGATTAAGAGGTAAAAATAATATATCCAAGTCATTAACTCGACCAATAATAATGAGTACATAAGAAGAGATTTAATTACTTTCTATCATCCTATATAAAAAAGGTGATTTAGAAACTTTATATTTTTTATGTATTGATTTCTCCTGATAGAACCTTTTTAGGTTATCAATCATCCCATAAACATTTATGGGTTTATGTTTCTTATTATATTTATACTAATTATAGAAAATTTTCAATGATGAAACCTAAAGACAATCCCTGTTATGTTTTTAATAATCATTCTTCACCAATTGACTTTCTTTATTAGGTGGTGATTCCCTAGGAATTGGTTTGTCTAACACATTGAATTTATCTTCCCATCTGGGAACTATTCTCAAATTTTAATAACAGTCTAATAACTTTTTACAAATTAGATTATCATTTTTAAAAATTGATCTAAATTCATATTTTAAGGTAATGATTTCATTTATATCATCAATAAAATATTTTATCAAATAAGTATCATATTTCCTAATCATTTTATGTGGACTTTTATTAAAATGTACTCCCATTTAAAATGATAACCCCTTTTAAACTCATCATATTTATTAATAGTACAAGATCCATATTTTATCATGAATTACATTGGATAGTACATAAATAATACAAGATTATATCAGGTCAAAAATCATGTCAATCATATCATATATGACTCTCAGATAGTTGAGTGGAGAACTCTTTGTCTAATCTAGTATATAAGTTTTCCCAACTCAATTCCTCTGGTATCGTAATGGTCTGGGCTTCCCAACTAAATACAACACAAATCATACAACAATAACCACGCAACCAATTGTTATAGTAACCTCAATATGTGATATCCTTACATATGATAATCCAAGGGAACCTAGATTTGGAATTTCCTATCAGATTGGATGATAATCATGTTAAAAAGTGCCACTTTAAAAGGACTTTGTCAATTAGTATGTTAAAGGGAATTTAATCTCACCATATTATATCATTTATTCCATTTAATTTTATACACACATCTAATTATTTAGTTTGGAATACTATCACATCCACCAAATCAATATATTGAAACATATTAATGTGTAATCCTGTACACAACTCAAAATTTTAATTTTTAACCAAAATAAAAAGTTAAATATATTTATATGTATCAAAATTAATCTTTTGCATAAGGTATATTAAACTTGTTTATATAATATCTTAGAATAAAATAAAAAATCCCCATATGAGTAAGATTGGAGCCATAAATAGTAAACCCTCACTTTTATAGAAAAATATAAGCCTCTAGGACAATGAGAAGTCCAACCAAAAGTCCCAATACATAGAGAAAAATTTATCAAGTAAGATACCACTTACATAATAATTATTATGCCTAATATTTTCAAACTATAATTAACAACATAATTTATGCACATAACCCAATAAACTCCAAAGTCAAGATAAATGAAAACTAAATCAATTATCATTACTCAGATGATAATCCTAAGATGTACATCAGTTTAGAAGCAATTTAACCCTTTGATCCAAGAATACATCGCACTTCATAATATAGAACTTTATATATATGAATAATTAAGGGGATAAAAAAATAAATGAACAATTCATATATTAAAATTTTAGAAAAACAAATAATAAACAATTGTAAAACAAATAAATTATAAATCATTTATAATTTAAGAATGAATTAACTTGAACTGTTCACTTATATAAAATATGAACATTTAATATTACATTTAAATGGTTTTAATATGAACTCCTTAATATATAAATTATGATATATTTTATAAAAAGTTTTATTATCAAATAATAAATTTTTTAAATTTTATATAAACTACTTATATAAATTAATTATCTCAAATTTAATATTATTTCATTCATTGATCAAATAAGCATCAAAAACTTCATTTGGAATGGATTAAATTTCTTTCAAATAATTCATTAATATAAATATTTTTATCTTTATATTAATGAAATTTTCATAATTAAAAATAAACACATTCATATTTTACATTATTTAATTTATAAACTATCACACCATGAAATCTTAATATATTATTACCTTTAAAAAAATAAATGTTTTTGACAGATTTCTCCACACAAAACACTAAACTTAAATACAACCATGATAAATTTAGATAAAATATAAATGTTCAACTATGACCATTAAAACATATCCATTAAATTAGTTGTGATGAATATGAGTAAATAATTCATGAATTATATGTATATAAAAAATAGTGTCTACTTTTAATATAAATGAATGTCTATTAGCTTACATAAAATGACAAATATGATCATTTATTTTTTAAAAAAGATTTTCTATAAAAGATTTTATTTTATATGATACACAATTTTATTTCAAAAAACATATGATTAATGATAAATTATGTTTGATATTAATAATTTTTAATCACCAAATTAGTTGGTAAATGATATTAAATAATTAAATAATAACAGTTAATATATAGAAATGAAAATTTTCAATTAAAATATTTTTTCAATTATATTTATGATTTTATTTGAAAAATATTTTTTTTTAATTTTAAATTAATAAAAATTAACTTTATTTTTAAATTCCACATATCAAAATTGACTTAGTCAATTTTTTTTTGATTTTTTAAAAGCTCATCCTTTTGTCAAAAAATATGGTTCTCACGAAATGTGTAATTTGTATAAATTTACCATTATATAATAATGATATATAAATTTATAAAACATATTATCTGATTAAATATGTAATTTAGGAAAAAAATTATTTATTTAAAAATATTATTTTATCTTGTAAATCATATTTCCCAAATTTTTATAACTAATTAAAATGTTAATTTAACATGAAAAATATATTTATTGTTTTTCCAATGTATCAATTATTATTTCAATGGAAATTAAATTTATTTCATTAGAATAATAATCCATGATAATTTTACCCTATATATAAATAAAAATATTAAAAAATTATTTATCTAAAAACTATTTATACACGATTAGGTGTATTTTTTTTAAAAATAAAATTTCCCACGTTTAGAAGTTTTATTTTGAGAAAATGATTTTAGAATTTATTATTAAAAGTATCAAATTATGTAAAAATTTCAATGTTAATCATTTTATTAAAATTAATTAGTTCGGTTAGAAATAAATTCTAAAACAATTATGTTTGGGTAAAATGAAAAAAGATGAAATAGAAAGAAATAAACCCCTAAAGGTTTAAAAAGAAGTGGTTGAGGTGAGTTACAAATGAAAATCATTTTCCTCTCCTATTTTTTAAATTTTTTTCTTTTAAACTTGAATAGTAACTGTATATTATTGAAAACGTAAGGGTCACTCCTGAAACTACCCTTTCATTCACTTATAAGGGGTAACATCCTCACCACTTCAAGAAGCACCTCAAATTCGAATATCTACTTGATTTTTTCCATTTATATCTTTATATAACAATATATCACTTTAAAATAATTCAGGTCACCATTGGTTATAATAAGGCCTTTATTTCTATGGAGATTTCTAAGGAAAATTCATGTACCCAACGTGATTATTATGAACTACTTATTTATTCTTCATAATTATCTACAATAAAATTTATTCTAAAAACTATTATATAATTATATTTATATGATTTATATACTATAATTTTAGTATATTAAGTCTTTCATAATTTTTTATTCATATTCCCCATCAATTAAGAAAATAAAAACTGTTGTTCCTCTATTGTGCAGACTGTCACCTCTGTGATGTAATGTGTTTCATTTTCCTCCACCACCACACATGGTCGAATATAAATTTTTTTTAAAGGATAAATATGTTTTTATGATATATTTAAGGTTATTTTATCGAAAAATGAAGATCTTATTAATGAAATTATCAAAAAACAATCATCATTCATTTAATTATTAAAAATAAGTATACTAAGAGGATAACTGTTTATTCAAATTGTGTAATATTTTCATATCCATTACTTCTTATTTTATTTCCGTGTAATATTTATAAATATCCGTAATAAAAAATAAAAATATAATTATTCTCCTTTGATAATGAAATTACAACTAAACTATCTCATAATCATCCACCAATCTCGGTAGGTTTATGTTTGGGTCGGTTTATCCATCTACATGAACACAAATATACATTTATGCCATGAATTAATATGAGAACTTGTTTACTGGTATAATATTATATAAATATATAATTAATAATTTTTATTCTTAATATTTTATATCAATATTTAATTTATCAATTAATAAAACACCCTATGTTTGTCGAAAACCAACAAAACATGCTTATTATCGATTTAATCTTCAAAGATAAGGACTGAAAAAATCATGAAAGGCATTCAATACATAATAAATTATTTATAAAGTTATATTTATTGACATAATAATTATTAAATTTGAAATAAAAATCAACATAAACACCACTATTATGAAACTAGTTTAAATGATCAAAATTCAAAACACCCGATGAAACAAATGAGTAGAATTTATATAGAGAATGAATTTTAATAAGGTGAATAAATTAAAATAAATATGAGTATGTTTATTAATTATGTGACTAAGATAGATATTTTTATGATACATGATACACAAGAATATTTGTGGAAGTTAGGACAAGAGGTAAGGATTTTCATCTTCATTTCCCCTCATTGAGACACGTATTGTATTTATGTACCTATATTCATTTTAGAGGTGTGTATACAAGAAATATGAGATATTTATCATTAATACCTTTCATTTCATGTTATATATATATATATATATTTCATTTTTTAACTATTAGGGGATTTTGTTCCAGAAGCTACCAAAATGGTAAGGGGGTTTCATCTTAAATTCCTCTATTTGAGACATGTTCGGTATTATCCACCTAATTTCATTTATTTAGTGTATAAAATTACTATTTGAAATATAATATTTGGAATTATATTTTAATAATGATATTTTATGTTCAATTACAATCCCACTCTTTCTATGGAGTTTTATTTGAATGTTTCTAAAGCTGTAAGGGTTTTTTTGGCCTCAACTATAATTCATTGTTACATAATACATTTTTTGAAGGATGTTTCCTTTGTATGGTTATTTTAAAAAAAATGAATGAATTATATCCCAATACTGAATTTTCATGGTATATATTATATAAATCATGTCCCCTTATTCATGTTGATATTGATTCAGTTTTTTCCCTAATAGTGAAGTTTTTCAGTAATTCAATTTCCATTCATTGAGTTATGATCGTTCGTTGAACTTATTTCATATAATTTGGGTATATTATAAAAATTTATTTTATTATGTGCTATTATCTCAATATTTTATTTGGATATAAATTCCTATAATATAATATTTTTGACAAATATTCTTCACTAATGGTCGTATGCTCTTTTAAAACCATCAATTTTCTTTTTCCAGAGGTCTTATAATCATGTTTTTCTACTATGGAATAAGTTATATGACCATTACTCTATATTGTTTTAAAACCACATTTTACTGAATTAATATTGGATGATTTCCTCAAAGAAATATTTTTATTCTATTAACATGGGGAAAATTATTATCATTTTATATACTGTTATTATAATACAGATGATTATTGGAAATTTGACCATGTATTGTTTAACTATCCACCCTCTTCATCTAGATTGGTTATGATCATGTTTTCCATTTTATTGAAATTTGAATGTTTATTTTTATTCTTAATGGTTATTTACAAATAATTCAGGTAGATTAAGTGTTTGATTTTGGTATTTATCATTATATAGATAACAATGTTTTATTTAGTAATAGGTTCCCCAGGAAATAGTATGATAGGTCTTGATGAATTTTATAGAGAATGCATTGGGATTAACCAGGCGATGAACAGGTCTCTAAATTATATTTCCCATTGATGAAATGATGGGTCTACTGAAACAAAACACGTTTGTGAATTTAGTATATGAACACTCAATTCAACAAAATTTATTTACTATAGTCACGAATACAAGTAAATGTCATAGAACAGGGCCTTGATAATAGGTTTCTGATGTCCAACATTATGAATTATATAAGTATGAAATAAATATTATTGATATCCATTTTTTCATTCATTTTCATTGATGTAGTATACACATAGTTTTAAATTGATAATGGATTCATGTTGTTTAACAATTCCTGCTATAATAATTGTTCCATGTTTATAACATGATTGTTTCAGTTATATGTTTCCCTAATTGAGCATTTCAGCTCACCCATTATTATGTTTTCATTTTCTCAGGTTATCTAGAAAAGTATTACACATGAGATTTTAAGAAGGATAAAATATGAGAAATAATTTTTGTGATACATAAATGAATTTTCACGAACAAAGTAGTATATTATATAATGGTAAAATTATCAATTTGATACAAAGAAAATATGATTTATTAGTTTAGGTTTTGTCCTATTATCTAAATCTATAAACCCGAAAACATAATTTGAATGTAAGATATGAAATAATATTTATTTATTTTTTAATAATGGATGGTAATATCCATGAATTTACAACTGGTATCAAAGAAAGTATACAAGGTATGTGTTTATAGAACTAGATCCGGGAGTGTGAGTTCATGGCGTCATAGTTTGGTATTAAAGGAAAAGTTTATATAACATTACATATTAAGAGTTTTATTGAGGTTAATTTGAGGGTTTATAACTTATGTTTGATCAATAGTTAAATTGTATATATAACCCTTTGGATCATGTATATGATTTAATATTACAATAATTATTCAAACATTATTTGAGGATTATTATAAGAAAACTTCAATGAAAACCCAAGGTACAAGTTTATGAATTGTATAACATTATGATGTTTTGATAAAGTAAATATTAGGTGTTTTTTCAAAGAAATACATATCTATCTAGATATTGGAAGGTGGATGCGACTATGGGACATATTCTCAAAGGGGAAATTTCCCTGAAAAGGGTTGGATAATCGTTGACAAAATCATAACTCTGATGCATGATGAGTGAGACTAATACTTACCAACTAGAAAGATGCTCCCTAGGGAAATTCTTAGGGTAATATAAATATCTTTAAAAACCATTATTTTTTATTTAATAATGATGTTAAATAATTTTTTAGAGAAACTCATAAGTGGACATGGATAACCAAGGATTGAACAAAGAGAGTCATATGTGGATCAAAAAGTTTCATTTGATAAAAAAAGTTCCATTAAGGAAGAACAATTCATATTGATGTTTTCATATACATATTGTGAGTATTTTAATTACCATTCTAGTTTCAATATTTGGTTATAATAGGATCACAAGAATGAAGCTGAGAAATGTATATATCTAGAAAAACTATCTATTATAACCAATAAAGGGAGCATAATTAAAGGGGTTTTAATCATGGTATATACCTATTATTGTGGAAATGTGAAGTTCCTAGTTTTACCGATCATAGTGAAGTCTATATCATAACTAAAATTAATTTTTGATACTCTTCGATATTCAAATTAGTGAGTGATTTTTATTGGTGAAATTTACATATAGTTTAATTGTTTTTGGGATCATGTGAAACATCTACGGATTATTCCTTAGTATTTATACTTTAAATGTTTGGTAATTTATATTGAATGTTCTCAATAAAATTGGACATTGATTTTAGGTTGAGGTTATATTTTTTAGGATAACTATTTAATAACACATTATTTATTGTAAAATAAATCTTAGGATTAATATATTCTTGATGTTGAGGTAATGAAGGGTTGATTGATTTTAAGAAAAATGAGTTTTATAGTATTGTAATTGATTATTAAAAAACTTATCGAGGATATTTTTGGTGTTTTTTATATAATTTTTGGGATTATAAAATATATTAACTAGTTTGTGACTTTATGAACTCATGATAAATATATATGGAGGTTAAAGATATAGTTTATTTTTATAGGAATGTATAATCTTGTTATAGTTTCATGTCATATAGATTCAAATAGATCTTTTTAAAGGTATGTTATTGAGAGTATATGATTAGAGTACATACATACTTGGATATGCGATTATAGGAATGATTACTGTTGTTTGGGGAAGGATAATTTGGATTTTTAGAGTATATATTTTAATGATTATTGGGTTTAGAATGTTTAAAAAAATATCAAGGTAATTTTGGATATCTATTTTTGGAATGGTTTAATAAGTAATAGATAATTATACTTAAAGTTTCATAGGTTGAACCAAGAATTGTTTATATTAAACTAAGAGTGATATATGATGAATCAATTTTGACACAAGTTGACTTGTAAGAATTATAGGCTAAGATGAATGTGTTAAAAATTTAGACATCTGGTCGTTAAATTTTATTGTGGAGTTTTATGATAATTTTATAATATTGGTTGTCACTCATGTTAACTTTATTTGTTTTAGTAATAGATAATGACTGAAGGAACCAAGTTAATGATATATGACATAGAAAATGAAGAAAATGTCCAAATGAACAACCCAATGGAATGAGGGCTCAAGTGAGAAATTATATAATTATTCTATAAAATCTATCATGAATTATAATTAAAAACGTTGACATATTCAAAGTAAACAATACACTAATAAAGATAAATATGGATTCTTAGGAAAGATCAACAGATGAATACGATGAAGGAAAAGGGTTTTCAATTCCTATATGTCAAAAATGTGGTATAAACGACATGGTAAATTTCAATAAAGGGATAAGTAAATGAAATGAGCATGAATTTTAAGGTCATCAAGCTCACAAGTTTAAGGGAAATAGAGAAGTTACAAAAACCTGTTGCTTCAATTGAAAGATATTTGGGAACTATCTGACTTAATTCCCCATCCTAAGGGAAAATGAGGGAAATAGTTATCATCAACACTAAAAATAAGTAATATCTAATGCACCAACTACTAATTTATTATATATTGAGTTTCCACTCTTAATTTTCTAGTGTATTATTTCATGGATATCGAGTTATAGATAAAACCATTAGTGGTAGTATTATCATATAAATCAGTTTGAGGGTTTGTGGGAATTTATTCCTTATGGATCTATATTTATATTCCTTAGTATAAATATATTTTAATTTATGTGCTTTATAATGATTTTTAATATAGATAAATCTCATTTAACATCATATATATTCCCATGATCATCAACCAATGTATGGTTTTTAGGAGTTCCCTATATAAATTACTCTAATATTATGAGTCAAATAGTGAAGAAGCAATTTATTTAATATGAGAGAATATAACAAATTTAAATTCCAATATATTATTACCTTTAAATAAGTCAATTTGTTTGATATCTTCTTCCAATTGCCTGAAGATATAAGATTTTTATTATTTTAAAACAATCCTTATTTAATGGAAGAAGGGGGGAACCAAAAAGTCTTCATGACATAAATGATCACTCGACCCAAAGATCATATCAAAATAGCTTGACTAGCAACGTAGAACTGCCCCTTTCCATCATTTGAATTATGATGAAGCAATTTGTTGGATATATTGATTCATAATTAACACTGAACCGAAATGGAATCCCAATATATTTTGATTAAATATTAATGTTAAAGTAAAATCATTAAAACCTAGCCACTGAATTAATTATAATGAATACAAGTAACTGAATTATGAATTATATGTATTTAAAAAATAAAGGGTACTTTTAATATGATTAAAAATCAATTAGTTTACCTAAAATGACTAATAAGATCCTTTATTTTTTTAGAAAAGTATATTAAAAAACAAAGTTATTTTAATATATACACATTTTTTATTTCAAGAAAAATATGAATAATGATAAATTTTGTTTTATATTAAAATTTGTTAACACCAATTTAGTTAGTAAATGAACTTAAATACGAATAATAATAATTAATATTTTAAAATATCATTTTTATATTTAAAAATGATTTTCAATTAAATTTTAGGATTTTATATTAAAAATGAATTTATAAATGTTCTAATTAAAAATTAAAAATAATGAAATTATTTTTTTAATTCCTCATATCAAAATTCTCTTAGTATAATTTTTTATCTTTTTCTAAAAAGGTTAGTTTTTAGTCTAATTTTTTTTCCACGAAGCATGCAATTTGTATTCCTTTACAATTGTAAGAATGACCTAAACATTTTTAAAAAAATTTAAGTAATAAAATACTAATTTTAGGAATACAATTATCCATTTCAAAATATTATTTAAGCTTATAAATTCTATGCAATTTTTTTATAACTAAATAAAATTTTACTTTAATATAATTTTTTTTGGGGTTTCCTTTGAATCAAGAATTTTTCATGGAATATTCAGTTTTGACTTTCCTTAGAAGCCTCATATCCTTTATTTGTTTTATAATAAATCAATCAATGTCATAAAAATCAGTATATAATATTATTATACCTTATATATATAAATTTAAATCTTAATAAGGGTTTCCCTAACAACTGTTTTATGAAATTAAGTAAATTTATTTTTAAAATTAACTTTTAACACATTTAGAAATTTTATTTGCTAAAATTATTTTCAATTTTAAAATTGAAAGTATTAACTTAATTAAAATGTTAAATCTTATAATTTTTCCTCAACATTAATTACTGAGGTTAGAAATAAATTAACATGGTAAAAGTATGTCTGGGTAAAAGGAAAAAAGTTAAAATAAAGGCTTTAAATCACTCAAGGATATATAAAAATGGAGTGGTTTACGTGAATTTTGAACCAAAATCCATTTATTATCCACTTTTATCATTTTTTAATTTTTATTTTAATAATAACCATACATTATTTAAAATTTATGGGTTACTACCAAAACAACCATTTCCTTGACTTATTAAAGGGTAACATCTTCACAACTTTAATACATTCCTCCCATTAAAATTTCTCCTTGAAGATAAACTATTTTTCTCCCCTAAAGAACATATTCCACTTTTAAAAGCTTATGGTGTAACAACCGTAACTCCAGTAGTCCATATTTGGTTCCTTACATTATTACGATGACATTGATACAAGTAATCACATCCCAAAAGATAAAATTTTGTAATAGTTTTGGAAATCTAGATACATATATGAAATTCAAATTACATTTTAAACGTAAAATAAAAAAATTATTTTCTTTGAGAATATGATTATTCCCCTTAGCATAACCCTACATATCAATCATGATAATCTTCATAGAAATATTGGAAAAAATAAAACATAATAAAGGGGTGAGGTCAAATTTTCAGTAATGTTTATGTAAAGTGGAATCTACAGAATAAATTAGTATAAAAAATCATGGTGTGATAAATAATTAGAAAACATGCTATTTTAAAAATAACATGATCATAATATGACCAGAATATAACATGATCAAAAAATTCCATATAAATAATTATAAGAGCTAGAAAACATAACCATTGATATTATAATAGGTAAAAAATCAATTTGGAATAATAAATAGTTTTATAATGATTGAATGCATCGTTTTGGACAACTAAAACATACCATCAAGGACTCATCCAATACATTTAAAAATAAATGGTTAAGACCTCATCCAAAACCCAAACTACTTTGTCTCATGAGACATATCGATGAATCAAGGGGATATAGTAGGCCCACCCATCACATACTAAGTCCAATACATTACTCATATGAAATTTGTGAAACATAATCAAAATTTACAATTGTATTGAAAAAAGAATACAAAATTTAAATAAAATTACCCATTAATTAAACAAAATTACAAACTATTGAGAGTAACATGGTGAATGGTATCAAAATAGAACATCCTAATAAAACTAATTAATAAACAATTTATAAAATATGGTAGATGATGTCATAATTTATACACCTCAACTAAGTATAAGATTCAATTTTTTTTGACATAGATAAAAATTCTTTAAATGAGATCATTGAAAAACTTTTTAGTAAAATACAGTTACTCATTTTGAAAATCACTCTTTAAAACATGAAACATTTGGAAAACCTTTTTATTTGAAAATAACCTTAATAACATATAAATAAATTCAAAAAAATTTATCAATATATATATATATATATTTATTTAAAATTATTTACCTTGAAAATGATATTAAAAGACCATTAAAAATATTTTGAAAACATTTTTAGAAAACATTGTTTTTAAAGAATACAAATTTCTAATTGAAGGAATTTTTATGAAAATACATTATCAATCAGATAAAGTACCAATTATTTTATTAATGGTAAAATTACCTAAAAATAAATTAAATAACCATACGTTAAGATAAGTATTTTTAATTATAATATTTCGACATCAGATACTTAATCATTCACAATCCTGATAAATTATGAGATTGTAACAAAAGAATCTTCCCACTTTGGTAACATTGAATTATAATACTCAATAAGGAATAAAAATAAATGAAACATATCATATCATAAGAAGAATTATATTAATGATTTAATATGTAAATGTAACAATATATACACTACCCACCCAAAATATGTGGTGAGTAAGATATATATCTCACAGAAGTAAAAGTGAGAAGCGAAAACCCTCACCTTACGCTTCCCATTAGTGTAACATTCATTAAAATCATGTATAATAGTTTAAATAATGTTATTAAACTATTTAAAAAATATATTTATATTTATAACACATTATGTGATGATTTTATAACATATTATAGCCCATTTATTATTAATATTTCATTATTTTTATGGTTTTGGGTGTGTTCGTTTCATGGTTTCAAGATTTTTTTATTTGTGTAAAATTATGGATGTTATCATAAAATGGGATTACATCATAATAATTGGAATGAAATGTTATTAATAAATTTTAGGAGTTTTAATGGTCCCATATATCATTTTTTAAAACAAGATGAGGATTCATTATATAAAATATTAATTATAAATGCTTAGTTAATTTTGGTGGGTTTTCCAAATACCATGAACTAGTTTTGTTTTATTAACTATTATGAGAATATAATAGTTAAAAAACACTAGATATGTTATAATATACCTATTAAAAGTTTATTTTACCAGAACAATAGTTTTATAACTATCCATGAAGCGGTTAATGGAAAACCTACCAAAACATTATTCACAGAGACGATTAATCTATATAATTTGGACAATAGTTTTGCTTCTTTGAATAATAAGAGATAATAAAAGTTATGGATATAATATATTCCATTATAAAAATAAAGTTATAGTATATAAATTATTATGTAATTATTATTACTTGATGGATGGAAGAGATAAAGAGAAATTAAAAGAATTAAAGAAAATAAGAGTGGTGTTTTGAGATTATTACCTCTTGAATATCAATTACACGAGAGACCCTTAAGAACCTTAGATTTGGTATTTCTAGGATAACATCAGAAATTAAACATTTTAAGTTTTATTAGGAGTGTTTTGAGAAGTTATTTGAGGATATTAATGTCTTTTGGGTCAAAACAGGGTGGTATAGGGTGATATTTATAGTTGAGGAGAGGTGAGTTTAACGGAATAAAATAATGATCATTTTATATGTAAAGGAAACCAAATTGATTTAGAAATAATTTAAAAGACTTAGGATGAAAATAAATATTTTATAGTCCAATAATGTTCAAGATACACCCCAACCAACCATTAAATATTGTATTTTTTAGGTATTGTAATTTTTTACCTTTTTAACTTTAACATGATTCATTTTTTACCTATACCGTGATAAATAATTTTTTACCATGGTAATTTTTTTAATTGATAAAAATTAAATTAAAAATAAAATATTATTTTAAAATTATTATTAAAAACATGGTATCCATTTTACAAAATTAAACTGAAATAATTGGATAAATTAGAACTAAAATTAATCCGAGAGACACAACAAAAAACCTCGGTTTTAAAGTGAAAAGTTCAACAATTTGAAATTTTTGGATATCCATTTTCAATGTGAAATTGATTCCAATGACATATATTTTTTTTATTGTTGTATAATATAAATAATTATAATTTATAATAAATTTCAAATATAATTTAACTATATAAATAAATTAGTCTAAAAAAGGGTTTTAATTAAAATTTAGTATTTTTCACTATTCATCAAAAAATAAAACTTCTCCAAAAATAAATTTATTCCCTAAAATAATTTTTATATTAATATTTTAAAATAGATATTTATTTTTTAAAATAAAAATTATAAAATTTTCAAAATTTAGATTTAAAATAGGTGCACCATTAAAAGGTGAAAAAACTACCTTTACAAAAATATAGCTGTTTATGCATAAAATTTGATTTCTTATTATATTTATTACTACCAAAATTATTGGATGAATTTAAAAATTTATTATTAAATATATAAAACATAAATGTCATTAATATCTTTTAATAATATTGATTAATTCAATTTATTAAGATAAAATTTCATTTTTGGCATAAAAATAGTTTTATATAAAAACACATCATTTATATTCAATTGGTTCACATTTTTATATACAATCAATTGGTAACCAATGAATTAATTTTATAAACATGTGTAAAATATATTTTCATAATTTTGTTAATCTCATTAATTCCCTCCATTCTAATAGATAGATGATAACTATTAAAATTATATAATAATATTTAATTGTTTATTTAAGCTCAACATTTTGTACAACGTAATTTATTTAAAAAATTGAATTTGTTTAAGAAGATAAATTCCATAAGGTTATAGGGTTTAATATTATCCACTCCTTAAATAAACATCATCATAAAAATTAGAAATTTCACTTTGAAAATAAAATGTTGGTGCTTGAAAATTATTTTTGGGAAACCCACAACCTAAATAGGGTTAATAAAAAATCTCTTTATTAAAAGGGAGAGGGAAATGGGAAGTTCCCCACAAAACTAGGCTTATGAATTGGATAACATTATAGGGAAGTAAAAATATGGACATTGAAGAGAAATCAAACTATCCAATTTTAATGGAAAGTGATAGAGAACATCGTCGTCAGAAAGTATATCATCAAAAATAGTAAATCTATGATGGGTTATAGAGGTTATTAATTTACTGGTAAGAAAATTAAACAAACAAATTTTTCATTCTAAACAAATTTTCTTTAGTTGAGGGATTATTTTAATGTCCAGATAACCACTTGAGAAAATAAAACTACTTTATTATTTTCCATTTCATAAGAATAATCTCATCATTTGGCTGTTCTTCAATCTATCGTAACTTCATTTATTATCTTAGGATATAGATATTCAAGATGATTTGTTTAAACTTGATGGTATTTTATGAGTCACAAGTCATTCCTTTATCCTGTAAATATGTAATAAAACCAAAATGGTTAGCACATGGTATCCAAAACAATAAATCATACTTTAAACACAAAAATTAATCTCCAATGTTCAACTTAATCCATTCCATAAGTAGCTAATCTTAAGACTCATTCAAAATATGCCTTTCTAAATTCAAAGACTGAAAATTTAGAAGGAATGTCAATAAATTTGAAAAATTATGTTAAAATCATATTTTAATAACAATATAATGTATATATTATTATCATATACTAAATATATGAATACCTTGATCACCTATAAACTGTAATGAAAAAAATCATGCTTCTAAAAATAGTATCTCAGGTGGTTCAATTTATTTCATAATAGAAACATGTTGCAAAACTATAATAAACCATAAAATCAATAATCACTTTCATGGTAACTAATACTATCCCATAAATACACCCTTTTAATTATTTTCCCATCATAAAACACTTATTAAGGTTATCTTCCCCAAATAATGTGTGTTTCATAAAACCAACTTTCTAAAGAATCAATTCTCTTGGGTACTAGTAATATTAATCACATGCTTCTAAATCATCAAAGAAGAGTTATTATAGTAAAACCTTATATATATATCATGATTTTTATAACAAGAGAATATTTGATAAAATAATTCTTTAATATAAATATAGAATATATTTAATCATCCCACTTAATTATTAATCCATTATCTAAACTTCATCATCATATTCCTTGATATCTCTTTTCATTCATTTTCCATTTGTAGATTCTTAATAATTATCAGTATAACCGTTAATTGTATAACATTTCTTATTATTTTTATGAGTTTCCTCCCTAGGATATATATTTCCATAATTCTCATACTTTCCACATTTAAAACACTAAATTGTCAATAAAACCTTATGGAGACTATTTTTCCAAACCTTTCATTTATCCTCATAAATTAGTAGATTTATATCCTCCCTAACACTCCCAAAGAATATTATTATTATCCTAATACATTAACTTTGGTTTTTTATCTCACATTCTCAACATATAAGAAACAAAATCTTATTTTCTCTATGATATCCACCACTCAAGATCTTAGTAAAATTCTATACTTCTCTTTTTTGGTGAGTCCTAGATTTATGGATGGTGCATGTTTTTTTATAATATTTTATTATAAATGATTAATAAAAAAAATATCCCTTAATATTTTCATTATAACATTTAGTTTCTCAACCATACATTGTTCATAATATTCAGTCTTAACCTAGTTCATTCTAGTTCCCACCACTTATTAAAACCAAAAAGAAAATTGTAAGCGTAAAACTAAAATAATTATAGTGAGATAATATTATGAAAAGTATGCCTATGTAATGAAATATTATTATTAATACATGTATATTTATATTTATCTTTGGTTATACATGGTCATTACCAAATCTATAATTTATTATCTTATACTTAAACTTATCCACAAAGTCATTCATATGGTTATATTTCTTAATCTATGTTTTCATAAATCTAGTTTCCATGATTTCTAATAAACGTGATATTATTCCCAATGTAATGAACATAACCATAGTATTTTGGAGTTGGTTCATGGGGGGGATTTATCGTGAATTATCTCAAAAATATTCATAACTAAGTTCAGCACATGGGCTAACCAAGGTCGTTCTCTTGAGGATCTGTTGCGGTCAATCACTCACTAGTTATAATTCAATTTTTTATTTTTTTATTAAATAAATTAAACTAAAATAAATTGAGGTTTGAAAATTTAGAATGAAACAAGAAATTTAAACATGAAAATTAAATTAAAATAATAAATGAATACAAAATGAAGTTAGAAAGAACGATGATATTCTCAAGAAAATCACCTAGATTAAACCTTCGTTATGTTATTATTAGTTTGAAATTTAATTAATGAACAAACTATATAGTATGTATGAACACAATACTCTAATTGTTTTTTAATATATTATTCACTCAATGATTTTGAGAGACCGAATGTCCACATCCTCGATCAAGGGAGAATATTGCAGAAGTGAAAGGTAAATATCGGGTGGAAATTAGAGACACAAATGTGACTTTCCCACTAAGATCACCCTAAAACATACTATAATAAAATAATAAACATAAATTATGAAGCTTAAAATGATTGGGATCATAATTAGATCAATCCCTCAGGATATTCCTTAGGTTATCTACTCATGATCATGGGCATAAGAGTTCACAATGGAGAAGGTTGGGGTAGAAACACAAAAGATAAAAATATGATAGAATTATAGAAATAAGAATAATGAAATATTATAAAAAATTGTAATACTATTTCAATATAAAAAAACACTAAAAAACCACAAATAATATCTAACAAAGGATACACCCATGTTTTAAACCCCTTGGAATGGAGAAGGGACACTATTTTATTGGGAAAAGAGGTGAGATTTTTGTGTCAAAAATAGTCCTCCAAATGTTTCTGAGTGGTATCCCCATTAAATGGATTAATATGGAAAATTTTACTTCTTTAAAGTTTTTACTCAAACATATATTCTTCTTTCTTAAAAATTTGAATTTTATTTTCTTGTGGATGTATGAGTTATGGTTGATTCAATCATAGAAACTAATTATGGAAAAGTGACTTTTAATATTCCAATTTCCACATTACCATGCATTAATGACCTTGAAGGAAGCCAAATTAGGTGGCTATAAAGATAAATAATTTGTTCCTCGAGATTTCAGCTTTCTCCATTTTAAATTCAAACTCATTTAGTTCTTTTATTTATGAGATATGAGCCCAACATAAAAAATCTCCATATCTATGCATAGATTTTGAGGCCAAAATAGTTCACTTGATTTGGATCTCTAAATGGTGGATTGGGATTTGGGTCCATAAGAATTAAATAAATTCTTTGAAACATAGAATCGTAAAAAATAATAATTTTTTAATTTGGATAAGTGAAGAAAATGTTATGGCTAAAACACTAAATAAAAACAAAAAAGTTAAAATCCAAAAAGGCAATTTTTTCAATTAAGATAAAAAATTATTCTAAACCAAAAATAGTGACAATTAATATAAGAATAAAACTTTTGTGGGATTAAAAACATAGAAAATCAAAGTAAAATAATTGATAATATTTCCTCTATCAATTCTACAACACTTAAAAATTTAAATCCTAGGAAATAATCTTATACCAAGGTCTAAACAATATTTCCAAAGAATAAATGACAACACAACTCAATTATCATATCAAGGAAAATATCATGCCTCCGGCAAGGATCAAAATTCTCTAACTCCTAAAAAATAAAAAATCTCTATTCAATCTTATGTTAAACCTCACATTAATATAGTACAAACCACGCTAGAAAAATATTTCTCTCTTTACTGAAATATTTTTAATGAAGTTTTTGTTATTCTCAAGAATATCTTTTATATCCATAGGCTTACTATCATACCCGTATCTCTACCTAATAGAGTAAAAAATGTGTGAATAATGAGGAATTTTTCATCTGTTGTTCAGATTTTGTGGTTTTTAACATTTAGAATGTAAAAATATATGTGTCAGAATGTGGAGGGTTAAGCTCTAATGTGAAGTAAATTCATAAAAATAGTTTCTATTCAGAATGGTGTGATCCTAAATCAGCTTGAAAATGAAATATCTCTAAAAAAATACTTCTTTGGGAAGTTCAAAATTTGAATTTTCTAAAAGAATGTTAAAGTTTATCCCTCATTTCCCAAATTTGTAGCACTGTTTCAGCTTGAATTAAAATATGTAATTATCTTTAGAATAAATGTTTTCAAGAAAAGTTATGTAGTTTTTTATCTTCAATTTATTTGGGAACAACAAGCCCATATGTGTTATGATATTTTGGGCCACTCATATATCTTTTAATTAGGAAATTTCTTCCACAAAATATGCATTAAATATGGAAACAAATTCAATTTCTCTAAAAAATATTATACAGGAAAGAAAAATATATCTCATCTTCTCCCCCCCATAATTGAGTACAAAAATAATCATTTATTTAACTTCTAGATTAAGATTTAATAGGATAAATGGATTATAATTTTTCTTTCTAACAAGTTATTACATGGATAATAAGGGATTAATAATGTTTATAAGTAAAGGTGGGACAAAATTAGAGTTTTGTGTAAAAAGGGATTGCAATGTGATGACTTAATCATACCTAACAAATTCCATGAACACTAACATCGTTGAAAAAGATAAAAACAATAAGTTAGGGATAACCAAATTTATCTCATATCTCTATGAAAAATATGAATGTAAATAATCTGTCACAAAGGTTTAAAAACCTCTTAGGTTGGTAAATATTTTCAATTTAGATAGTACTAGTGTGTTTGAGTTTAAAAATCAATCAAAAATAATCCAATTAAAAGGTCAAAAATCAAGAAACAAAATCCATTTAAAAATCATTTAAATCATAAAAAATTAAAATCAAGTAATTTTCCAAAAAAACACCAAGATGGTTTGAATATTCCATGTATTAGATTCATCTAAATAATCCAAAAAAAATAAATAATAAATGAGAAAGGAAAACATGAAAATTTAGAAAAATGCATGAGAAATAAAAGGAAAGAAAAAAATTCCCAAAAATAGGTTAAAATTCCTCCCTCAAAATTATTCCATTTACTCTCATTTTTTATCTCAAATAAAATCACGATATATTTTCATGTAGAATTAATATTGGGGAGAAAATAAAATAAGGTAAATGATGGACACAACATGATTTATTTTCTAGTGTCAAGGTTGAGTTAATATCATAAATACAACCACTTTAAAACTAAAAGAAATCAAGAAACAAAACATGAGAAAAATTAAGAAAAAGAAAAAGATACAAGAAAGAAAAAGCATAATTATTAGTTTAACCCCCATGTGGGTTCTTGGTTTTTTCTACCCCAAGTTAAGATGTTGGAGTGGATTATCCCCAATCATAAGGTAGATGTGGTTTTTTTGAGATAAACCACCACATGTGACATTTCACAGTGTCCAAGAATATAAAATGATTACAGAGTACCCTAAAGAATAAAGTAATGTTCCCAACCCTCAAGAAAGAAGAAATTGAAAATTTGTGTTCCAAAGTGCGAGGGAAAAGAAAATAAGGGTGTTACCTATTGAATTCTATGGTATCTTTATCCTTATGTAATGCAAGTTATTATACAAGAGGAAGTCACACCATAATAAATGTGAAAATCACTTCTTCTTAAGTTACCACCACTTGGGTGGCATATTACTAAACATCCAAGTCATGATCAATTTATGTTGTATCATAAATTTCCTAAAAATATAAGCCCCAAAAAAATTAACTTGAATAATATTAAAACTTCAATAATTTTTAAATAAATATTACCTTTAAATTATGTCATCTTAAAAGTTGATATCTTAGGGAAATACCATTGAAAACTCAATCTCAGTAGGTGAATATTCATCATCTTCTTCCAAATAAAGAGAGACATGGAGAGGTGACGATTTTTCATTATCAAGAATGAGAATATCAAGTTTCATTTCATCTTCAATAAAGAAATTCTATGATTTTTCCAAAAACAAAAGTCTCCCGTAAGTGCATAAGCCTGAATATGTATATCAAGGACATCCTCGAGAAGTGGTTGAGTGCGTAATAATGTGATTAATTATTTTAGTAGACCCTTCTCACCCACCTCATGTTCTTTAATATAGAAAATCTTTTGTGAAATCTCTTCCACCACATGTTTTGATTTAGGTTTTGGTTCAGGTTAAAGTTTTGATTTCTCTTGGTATGCTTGTACATATTCAGTTTTCCACTCTATTTACCTCTCCGAGTTTTCACTATATAAATAATCCTTTTAAAAAATCATTTATTTCATTATAAACATTTTCTTTAATCTGATATTAGTTAGTTCATGCATAATAATTGGAATTTAAATACATCATTTACAATTTTTTTAGTTTTTCAAATTTATGATTTTTTGTGTTTTTTGAATAAAAGAATATTATTTAAAAAATGTGAATAAAAATAGTGAGAAAATATAAATTTTCTCCCCAGAAACAGTTCCAATTTTATGGATCATTTTCATGCACACTATCAAAAATATTTAACAATAAGTGTAGTACAAGGGAAGCCATAGGTCTTTCTCTTGAGGAGCTATTGTGGTTAATCACTCACTACTTCTAATTCAATTATTATTTTTTATATTTTTATATATTTAATAAAAAAAATCATGTATTATATTTGATAATTAAATACAAAATTTAAACATGAAAATCTAATGAAAATAAAATGAATAAAAAAATGACGATAGAAAGAAATGATATATTCCCAAGAAAATCACACAAATTGAACCTTCATTATCTTATTATTAGTTTAAAATTTACTTAATGAAGACACTCAATCATATGTGTGAACATAATACTCTTTATATGATTGTGAATATATGGTGCACTCAACAATCACTAAGATACCGTACATCCACCTTCTCCGTCGAGCAATAATATTGCATAAGCAAAAGCTAAACATCAGGTTGAAAGTATAGAAAAAAAGGTTCCTTTGAAACTAATTCCCCCATCCAGATAAATCTAATAAAATAAGAAACATTGGGAATTAATTTTAAAAGGCTCGGGATCAACAATGAATTACTCACTCAGGAAATTCCTTGGGTTAGCTACTCATGATATTTAGCATATGTGTTCATAGTGGAGAAGGTCGGGCTGGAAACTAAAAAGATAAAAATATGATAAAATTATAGGAAGAGGATGAATTACATATACTAAAAATGTATAATACCATTAAAACAAAAATTAAACTACAAAACTACAAAAAATGGATAGAAAAGGATAACCCCAAGTTTCCAATCCCTTGTAATGAAGAAGGGACACACTTTTATAGGCAAAAGAGGTGAAATTGTTTGCTCCAAAATCATCCTCTGAATGTTTCTGTGTGGTATCTCCATTAAATGATAAAATATGGACAAATTTCTTTCCTTAAACATGTTCCTATAATTTATATTCATCTTCCATGAAAACATTAGCTTTATTAAATTTGGGATATAGGATATATAACTGATTCAATTTGAGAAATTAATTCTGGATGTGCGACTATTCATATTTCAATGCTCTACTTTACCATAAATTAATAACCTTGAAAAAGACTAATTTAGATGAGTAAAACGTTAAATAATTTGTTAATTATGATGTTCTATTTATCCATGTATAATTTGAGATCATTTATTTCATCTATTTATGAGATATGGTCCCAACATAAAAATTATTCAGATCTATGCATAGATTTTGAGGCCTGATTTGTGTGCTAGACCTCGGCCTCTAAATGGTGGATTAAGCTTCGGGACCATTAGAATGAAATGAATAAAATAAAAAATAGAATCCTAAAAAATAATAATTTTTCAAATTGGATTAGTGAATAATATTTTATGGCCAAAATAAATAATAAAAATAAAATATTTAAAATGTAAAATATTCCATTTTATCATCTAAGCTGAAAAATGCTTCTTTACCATAAATTGTGATAATTTTTCTAAAAATAATGTTTTTTTGGGAATAAAAAAGTTAAAATTGAAAGTAAAACAATTTAAAATATTTTCAATAACAATTCATTACTTTATTACATTGACATAGATACAAGGAATCACATCCCAAAAGACAGAATAGTTTAGTTGTTTTGGAAAACTAGATAAAAATTTGAAATTAAAATTACATTTTAAATATAAAATATGAAAATTATTTTATTTTATAAAACCATTATCCCACTTAGAATAACCCTTAATATCAATCACAATAAAATTCTTGGAAACATGGGCGAAAATAGAACATAAGAAATTGATGAGTTCAATTGCTTAGTAAGGGTCATATACAACAAAAACTTCAACGAATAAATAAGTATAAAAAATTATTGGTAGGTAAATAACTCAAAATAATTCTATTTAGAAAAATTGAGCATAATATGTCCAAAATATAAAATTATCAAATAATTCCATATAAATAATTATAGGAGCTATAAAACATAACCCTAGATATTATACTAGTAGAATAATCACATGGAACTAAATAAATTGTTTCATAATTATGTAATGCATAATGAAAGACATATGAAACTTATGGTCAAGGCCAAGACCAACACATATAAAAATATATGGGTAATAACTTAGCCATAACACAAAATTTTCTGTCTCATTAAACCTATAGATGCATCGAGGGGATATAGCAGGCCCCACTCGTCAATTACTATGTCCAATATATAAATCATATGAAAGTTATGAAACCTAATCAACAAACACATTTTTATCGAAACTATCATATAAAATGTAAATAAATTTTCCCATTAAGTAAATATAATCACAATCCATCCATATTCACATGGTTAATGGTATCAAAATTGTATATCCCAATCCAACTAATCAATAACCATTTAATAAGATATTGTAGATGGTTTTCAAAAAATATCAACCTAAATTAAGTATAATATTCAAAAAAATATTTTGACATAGATGAAAATAATTTAAATTATATCATTGAAAAAATCTAGATGATAATACACTTTCTCACTTTGAAAATAACTCTGTAAGACATTAAGGATTTTAAAAAATGTTTCTTTGAAAATAAAATTGAAAAAATTAAATCAATTAAAACAATATATTTTTAAGACATAAATTTTTTTAAAGTCCATTCCCTTGAAATTTATCTTAAAATACCAATAATAATATTTAAAAACATTTTTGGAAAACATTATTTTAAAAGAACAAAAATTTCCAATGAAGAGAGAGATGAAGTTAGTTTTTCTTGAAGATAGTTTCTCAATCATTTTTTGTACCAATGATTTGGTAAATGGTAAAATTATTTGAAAATATAGTGAATAATAAAATGTTAAAATAAGTAATTACAATTATAATATTTCCACATCAGATACATATTCATTCACAATTCTGATAAACGATGAGATTGTAACAAAAGACTCTTACAACTTTGGTAACATTGAATTATAATCCTCATTAAGGAGTTGCAATAAAATATACACATTATATCATGAGAAAAATGATATTCATGATTTAATATTTAAATTGAATAGTATATACACCACACATAATAAATAATTAGTGATTAAGAAATATATCTCATAGAAGTAAAAGTGAGAAGTGAAAACCTGTACCTCATGTTTCCCTTTAGTGAAACGATATTTAACCTCCTGTATAATGGTTAAAATAATGTTATTAACCCATTTAAAAACTATATTTATATTTATAACACCTTATTTGATGACTTTATAACATTTTATGATCCACAAATTATTAACATTTCATTATTTTCAAGGTTTCAGCTGCATCTGTTTCATGGTTTCATGGTCGGTTCTTTTGTGTAAAATTATGGATAATATTGTAAAATTGGAGTAGAACACCATAATTGGAATAAAATGGTATTAATTAACTTATAAGAATATTAATTTACTAATACATAATTTTGTTTTCTAACATGAGTATGATTCATTGAGTAAATTGTTGATGATAAACATTTAGTTTATTTTGGTGGTTTTTACGAACACCATGAACTAGTTTCATTTTATTGAAAATTTTGAGTATATATTAGTTTGAGAAAATTTAATAGGTTGTAAAATAACAATTAAAACTTTATTTGAAAATAATATTAGTTTTATGGCTAGCCATGAAGGAATTAATGGAAGAATAATAAAAACATTTTTCATAGAGATGACTAATCTATATGATTTGGACAATAGTTTCACTTATTTTCAATAAGAGGATGTAATAAGAAAGATGTATATAATATATTACATTAAAAATTAAAATTAAATTATATAAATAATTCCATAATTATTATTCATTGATGTATGGAAAATATTAGGAGAGAGTTGAAGAAGTATAGAAAATAAGAGAGGTGTTTTGGGAAAATTATACTTAAATTTCACCTCCTTGAGAGACACATGAGATCCTTAGATTTAGTATTTTGGGGAGTTAATCAGGACTTAGACTTAGGAATCATGAAAAGTAGTTTTTGGGAAAAATATTTTAGGAGACTCAAGGATTTTGAATCAAAATGGGGCGCTGAGGGTTGATATTTATACATGACGAGAGGTGGGTTTAACATATTAAAATAATGATTATTTTATACTTAAGGCCAACCACATTAAGGTGAAATTAATTTACATGATCCATACTGAAAATTAATATTATATAGTCTAGTTTGTTTTTATAAAAATCTTAACCAATCATTAAATATCTCAATGTTAAGATATTTTAAGCCTTTACCCTTTTAACTTCAACCAGATTTATTTTTTACCTATATCTTAGTAAATAATTTGTTTACCATGGAAAATTTTTATAATTCTAAAAAATTAAATTAAACATAAAAAATAATTTATTCCTTATTATTTAAAATTTGTGATCAATTTTTTCAAATGAAATTCAAATAATTGGGAAAATTATATTTTAAATTAATCCCACAAACATAATGAAAAAGTGAGTTTTTAAAGTGAAAAGTCTCAATGTTTGAAATATTTTTATAACCAATTTAAATTTTAAATTGATTCTAATGATGGAATTTTTATTTATTTATGTATAATTGAACTAATTATTCATTAAAATAAATTTAAAATATTCTTTAACTATATAAATAATTTAGTTGAAAAATCATTTTTATTTAAAATTTAGTATTTTTCACTATTCATCAATAAATGAAACATCTCAAAAAAGAAAAATAATTTACCCTAAGATAATATTGATATTAATATTTTAAAAATGAAATTTATTTTTTCAAATAAAATTGATAAAATTGTTAAAAATTTTATTTAAAATTGTTTCACCAACAATTTGTGGCCAAAGTGTCGTTAGAAAAATATTTCTCTTTATGAATAAAATTTGATTTAATATTTTATTTAAGCCTATAAATATTATTGGATGAATTTGAAAACATTTTATTTAATATATGGAATATAATTACTATTAATATGTTTCAATAATATTGATATATTTAATTTATTATGATAAAACTTCTTTTTGGGAATAAAAAGAGTTTTTTATAAAAATAAATCCTTTAAATTCAATTAGTTATCAGTTTTATTTATAATTAATTGGTAACTAATGAATTAATTTTATAAACATGTGTAAACTAAATTTTCATAATTTAGTTAATATCATTCATTATATCCATTCTAAAATCTTGGTGACAACTATCATAATAAAATATTAATATTTAATAATTTGTATACGATCGACATTCTGTGTAACGTAACCTATAAAAGAAATTTAATTTATTTAAGAAGAGACATACCATAAAATCTTGGGGTGTTACATTATACTCTTCTTTAATAAATTATTTCCTCATAATTTTAAATTCCACTTTGCAAATAAAAGGCTGATTCTTGAAAATTCCTTTGTGGGAAACCCACATCATAAATATAGTCATTAAAACAACCCCTTAATAAGAGGGAGAGGGAAATTCAAAGGCCACCACAAAATTTGGCTTTTGAATTTGAGGACCTTAGTTGGAAGTGAAAAATAAGTCATGGAAGAGAAATCAACCTATCAGATTCTAGTGGAGAGTGATATATAACATGGTCATCAAAATGTATACCATTAAAAATCTGTAAATCTATGATGGGTTATAAAGGCAATTGATTTCACAAGAATAAAATTAAATGAATAGTGTTTTTTCTCCAAATTACTTTCCTAAAGTTGAGGGATTATTTTAATATCTTCATAATCAATTGAGAAAATATACATAATTTATTATTTTTCTTGTCATACGCCTAATATCATTGTTTGGTTGTGCATCGATCTATCTCCACATAATTTATTATCCCAGGAGATGAATATTCCAGTTGATTTTTTTATTAAAGATATTTTATGAATAAAAAATAATTCTATAGGACTTTAAATATTTAATAAAACAAAAATAGTCATAAAATTTCATCCCAAATAATAAATCCTACTTTAACATCAAATTATAACATCTAATTTTCAACTTAATCTATTCCATAAGTAGTTAATATTAAGACTTATCCAAAATATGTATTTCTAAATTCAAAGACATGATATTTATAAGGAAGGTCACTATATTTAAAAATCATTTTAACAAGATATTTTTAGAACAAAATAATGTACATTTTATTATCGCATATCAAATATATGAAAACATTTACCTCGATTAATCCTTAATGAAAACAAGCATTCTTCTAAAAAATGTCTAAGGTTGTTGAATATATTCCTTAAATATAAACTTATAGTAATCCCAATATAAAAAATAAAGTCAATAAAAACTATCATATTCACCAATAGTATCCCATAAATACACTTATGTAATTATTGTCCCATCATCAAACACATATTAAGGCAATCTTTCAAAAATCATGTGTTTTAGAGGAGACTAACTTACTAGAGAATCACTTCTCTTAGTTACTGGTAATATTCATCACATTCTTCCAAATCTATAAAGAATAAGAACTATAGTAAAAACATCATACATATCATGATTCTAATAACACTAGAATCTGTGATAAAAATAATTCTTTGATACAAATAAACAATAAATTTAATCTTTCTACTTCATTATTAAACCATTAACTATGCTTCATTATCCTTTTCCTTAATACCTCATTACTTTTATTTTCCATTTGTAGTCACTTAATCATCATTATTATAATTAGTACTTGTATAACCTTTAAAATTATCTTTATAATTTTCTCCCTAGGACATTGGTTTTTATAATTCTAATGCCTTCCACATTTAAAACATCTAACCATAAATAACACCTTAAAGAGACTATTATTCCAAAATATTCATTTTTCCTCACAAATTAATTAATTTATATCATTCTTTCCCCTCCAAAAAACATCTTATTAATATTATAAGAAATTAAATTTAGTGTTTTATCTCACATTCTCAACTTATTGGAAACTGAATCTATTTTTCCCCAGGACCTCTACCACTCACAATCTCAGTGAACGTCTTTCATTCTCTTATATAGTGAGTTTGAGAGTTGGTAATGATGAATGTTTTCAATTATATACTGTGATAAATTATTAGGAATAAACACAATATCCTTTAATATAGTAATCATTCCATTTTATTTATAAAGCTTACATTGTTTATAAAATCTAATGTCAACCTAACTCATTCTGGTTCCCACCACCAACTAAAACCAAAAAGAAAAGTGTAAGCATCAAACTACACTAATCAGAGTGATATAATATTATGTGAAGTATGCATAAATAATGAAACATTATTCTCATTACATGAGTCTTTAGGTTTAAAATAGGCCATACATGGTCATTATTAAATCAATAGGATATTATATTATACTTAGACTTATCCTAAAATTTAGTAATATGGTTACATTTCATTAATATATGTTTTCGTAAATATAGTTTCTAGGCTTTCTACTAAACATTCTCTGAAACCAACTGTAACAATGGTGACCCTAGTAGCTTGGAGTCAGTTCCTTACACTATTACATCAGCATAGATACAAGGAATCATATTCCAAAAGGCTAAATAGTTTAGTCTATTTGGGAATCATGAAATTTATTTGAAATTAAAATTACATTCGAAACATAAAATATAAAAAGATTTTTTAGAAAAAACCATTATCCCCTTTAGCATAAATCTTCATATTTGTCATAATAAACTTCTTGGAAACATGGGAAAAATTTAAATATAATAATTGGGTGAGATAAAATACTCATTAAGGGTATGGTTGAGTGAAAACTACCATGAATAAATAAGTATAAAAAATTGTGGCAAGATAAATTACAAGAACATAAGTTATTTGAATAATAACTTGATAATAACATGTATATATTAAAACATGATCAAATAATTCCATATAAATAATTTTATGAGATATAAAACATAACAATGGATATTCAACTAGTCAAATAATCACATTGAAAGCAATAAATAGTTTCATAATGATGGAATGTATAGTTAAGAACATCTGAAACTTACCATCTAGGCCTTAGCTAAGGCATATGAAAATAAATGTTTAAGGCCGCATAAAAAAACCAAATTAGTTTGTCTAATGAGACTTATTTATGCATTTATGGGCTATAGCGGGCCCACCTATCACTTTATAATTCTAATAAATCCCTCATATTAATGTGGAGAAACATAATCAGCATATACATTTTATTGAAACTAGCATCTAAAATGTGAATAAATTTACTTTTATGTAAACATAATAACAAACCATCCTGAGTAACATGGTGAATGATATCCAAATAGTACATCCATTGTCAAAATAATCAATAAAGATTTTATAAAATATAGTAGATTGTGTCATATGTGATAAAAATCATTGATGTTTAATATTTAATAAAATAATTTGATAAATATGAATATATAGTAAATGAGATCATCGAAAAAATCTTGATGAAAATATACTTTCTTAGTTTGAACATCACTCTTTAAAGCATAAAACATTCTGAAAACCTTTTTCTTTGAAAATAACATTGAAAAAATATAAAGAAATTAAAAAACTTTTTTTAAAAACATAAAAAAATTTATATAATTTCCCATGAAAATGAGATTAAAATACCATTAAAAATATTATGATTTTTAATGCATTGTTTTTAAAGAACACAAATTTCCAATCGAAGAGAGAGGTGATGTCCGATTTTATTGAAAATAATTTTTAAAAAATTTTAAGTACCAATGATTTGGGTAATGGTAGAATAATTTGAAGATCTGGTGAATTACCATATCAAAATATAATTCATTATAATTATAATATTTTGATATCATTGACTTAATCATTCACAATATCGATAAACAATGAGATAGTATCCAAAGACTCTTACCACATTTGTATCATTGAATTATAATACTCATTAGGGATAATAATAAATTGAACATATAATATCTTAATAATAATTATATTAATGATTTAATCTGTAATTAAAGTAATATAGACACCACACACAATAAATAAGTGGTGATTACAGTATATATCTCACAGAAGTAAATATGAGATGAGAAAACCCTTACCTTACCCTTCCCTTTTGTGTACCATTATTTAACCTCCTTTATAATGGGTCAAATAATTTTATTAACCAATTAAAATACTATATCCTTATTTATAATACCTTATTTTATGATTTATAACCTCTTATTAACCATTAATTATTAATATTTATTATTTTCATAGTTTTGGGTGTGTTCGTTCCATGGTTTCATGATTTGTTAATTTTTTTAAAATTATGGATGTTCTTGTAAAATTGGATGAAAACACCAGAAGTGGAATAAAATGGAATTAAGGAACTTATATTAGTATTAATGGTCCTATATATATATTTTTTTCTAACATGAAGATGATTAGTTAGATAAAATGTTAATGATAAACATTTAGTTTATTTTTCCAGTTTTTCCGAACACCATGAACTAGTTTTGTTTTATTTACTATTATGAATATATATAATATATATAATATAAATATGATATAATATAAATATTAAAATATTATTTAACCATACCAATAGTTTCATGACCATCCATGAAGGTAGTAATGGAGAACAAAGAAAAACATTATTCACGAAGAGGGTTAATCACTATAATTTGGACAATAGTTTCACTTATTTGAATAAGAGGAGGTAATAAAATAGATGGGTATAAGATATTAAATTATAAACCTAAAATTATAGTATTTAAATTATTCTAGAATTAGTATTCCTTTATGGATGGTATATATGAGGATAAATTAATATAAGAAAATAAAATAAGTGAGGTGTTTTAAGAAAATTACCTCTTGAATATCACCTTCTTGAGAAACCCTTGAGGACCTTGAATTTGGGTTTTTGGTGATTCTAGTATCACATGGATGTGAGAATTGTTTTTAATACAGTATTTGGATAATATTTGAGGAGATTCAATTCTTGTAGGTATAAATATAGTGGTAAGGGGTGGTATTTATACATGATGATATGTGGGTTTAAGCGATTAAAATAATGATTATTTTATAATTAAAGCCAACTAAATTGAGGTGGAATTAATTTCAAATATTTTTATGGAAATTAAAATTTTATATACTAGTTATGTTCGAGTCACACCTCAAAAACCATTAAACATTTTTATGTATTTTAATCCATTATCTTTTTAACTAAAGAAGATTCATTATTACCTATATCACAGTAAATAATTTTCTTATGATATTAAATTATTTAATGAATAAAAATTAAATTGACCTTAAAACCAAATTTGGACCCCATTATTACAAATAGTGAACCCATTTTACTAATTAAATTTACAAAATTTCAAAAAATAAATTTATAATTAATCCCGTAGACATAATGAAAAAGCAGTTTTTCTGAAGTGAAAAGTTCAAAAGCCTGAAATGTTTTCATATCCAATTTAAATTTTAAATTTATTAAAATGAACTAAATTAGTTTTTATTATTTTTAATTTATCAAATTACACTTTAAAATCAATTTAAAATATAATTTTACTATATAAATGAATTATTCAAAAAATAGTTTTTAATTAAAATTTAGCATTTTTTAGTATTTGTAAAAAAATGAAGCTTCTATGAAAAATATCAAAATATTAACCTAATATAATATTGGTAATAATATTTCAAAATTAAACATTATTTTTTAGATAAAACTTATAAAAGTCTCAAAATTTATATTTAATGTAGTCACGCCGTCAAAAGGTGGAAAATCTGCCTTTAGAAAAAAAAAGATTTATGTTTAAAATTTTATTTATTATTTCCTATAATCTTATAAAACAAATTTTTTGAATTTAAAAACATGTTATTGAATATATAAAATATAAATATCATAAATATCTTTCAATAATAGTTCATAATTCAATTTATTATGAAAACATATCATTTTGGGCATAAAAATAGTTTTTTAAAACACATTATTTATGTTAAATTAGTTATCATTTTTATTTATTATTTATTAGTAACCAAATAATTAATTTTATAATTTTTTAAACTAAATTTTCATAATTTATTTAATCTCATTCATTCAGATCATTCTAATAGGTTGGTGATAACTATCACAATTAAATAATAATATTTAATCATTTGCTTAAGCTCATTGTTTTGTGTAATGTAAGATATCGAAGAAATTTAAGTTATTTAAGAAGATAAATACCATAAAATATTGGGGTGTTACATATGATCACCATTATTTATCACAATTACTTCATTTCTAAGGAGACATTCCAAGAAAATTCATTTCCCAAACATGAGTATTCTCAATTACATATTTTTTCTACATAATTATATTCTTTGAAATTTACTCTATCCAAGATAATATAATGATATTAGTATAATTTATATACTTTAATGTTACTATATTATGTTTATTATCATTTTTTATTCATTCCCCCATCCATTAATAAAAACAAAGCCTTTGTTTGTGCATTGTGTGGACTACCGCCTCCATGACATAATATGTTTCATTTTCCTTTACCGAGTTACATGGTTGGATATATGGATTGTATTAAAGTATAATTTTTTTGATATAATCATATTTTATGGATTATTAGAGAAACTATTAATGATATGATAAATAAATGATAATCATTAATTGAATGGTTAAAAATAAGCATACTAGAGGATAACCATTTAAAAAAATTATGTAATATTTTAATATCCATTAATTATTATTATACTTCCTTATAAATATAATAAATAAAACTAATTAACACAAAATATTGTTATTATACTCCTCATATTATGATATTACAACTAAACCATCTCATAATTATCCATTAATCATGGTATGTTCATGTTTGGGTATGTTTAACCGCTTACTTGAACAATATTATGCATTTATGCCCAGGATGACTATGAGAATTATTTTATGATATCATTATGTAATTTTTTTATTTTTAATATTTTCTATCATTATTTAATTCACTAATTAATAAAACACCCTCAGTTCTTCAAAAATCAACAAAACATACATATTATTGATTTTATCTTCAACGATAATGTATAAAAAACTCATAAAAGGAATTCTAAACATCATAAATTATTATAAATAAAACCCAAAATTAAATTTTGTAATCTATTAATTATTAATTTTTAATAAGGAATGAACATGGTCATTGCTATTCTGAAACTAGAACAAATTATCAAAACTATAAACACCTGATATGGAGAATCGGTAGAATTCCTATGGAGAATGAATATTTATGAAGATTATAAATGAAAATGGTTATTATTATGGTTATAAATTTGTTTATTAAGATATTTTTAGTATATATATGAGTTGGAATTATACTCTTAGTCAGGATAAGAGTTAATGGTTTTTTTTCAATTTCCCTTCATTGAGACAAATATTGTATTTATGAACCTATTTTTATTTTCTAGGTGTATATACTAAAAATTTGAGATATTTTATCATGAATCCATTTTATTTCATGGAATATAAATATAAATTTTATTTTTTAAAATATCAAAGGTTTTTGATCCAAAAGTTGGTAGGATGGTAAGGGTTTTCATATCAAATTCATCTCTTCAACACATGTTTGGTATTATGAACCTAATTTAATTTATGTGTTTTATATACTACCTATTGAGATAAAATATCATGAATTATTTTTTAATCATTTTTTATGTTTAATTTCAATCCAACTCTTTTAATGGGTTTGAATCCAAAATATTCTAAATTCATAAGGGGTTTCTTAGCATCAATTCCAACTATTTGAGAAATAACACATTTTTTACTCCATGTTTCCTTCATATAGTGTATTTAATGTCCATGTATTTATTTTTTATCATAATAATTATATTTCACAGTATTTAATTTCCCAACCATATCCCCTTATCCAAATAGCTATTGATTCACATTTTTTACTTAGTATTGATGATTTTTGGTAAATAAATTTTCATTCATTGAGTTATGATCACTCATTAAAATAATTTTATATAAGTTGGGAATATTTTTCCATTTTATTGTATTATTTTATTTTATATCATTATTTTATATAGATATTAATTTCTCAAACATAAAACCTTTGATGAATATTCATTACTTCTTAGGTTATGTTCATTTGAAACCATCCATTTTAATTCTCTAAAGTTATTATAATCATGTTATTACAATATTGGATTACTCATATAACCATTAATATATACAGTGTGAATATAAAAAGTTACATAATTCATATTGAATGATGTTAAGATATAAATAATTTTATTCGATTAATATGGGATAAAATATTAGCATTCATTATGTTTTTAATAAAATATGGGTGATTATTGGTAAATAGACAATGAATTGTTTTACCATCCACATTATTTTTCTAGATGGGTTATGATCATGTATTCCATTTTATTTACATGGGCAAATGTATTGAAATTATTAATGGTTATTGAATTCTAACATCTGTTGATTATGTACATTATTTCTATATTTCTCATTATATTGATATACATGTTTTATTCAGTAAGAGTTTCCTCAAGAAAAGGTTTGAAAGGTATTAATGAATCTTATGGAAAATACATTGGATGTAATCTGATTATGGGTGGGGCGCTTAATTATATATAAAATCAATCCATAAATAGGCCTTATAAGACAAAGGAGGTTTGGGTATTTAGTTTAAGTCTCTCAAATTCAGAGATATATCCTGACTGAGGTCTTGATGACAAGTAAATGTTTCAGATCAAGGCCTTAGAAATATGGTTTTAGTGTATTGATGGTTTTATAATGGATTTTGTAGATGGTAAACAAGAAAGTGTGTAAAGTACGTGTTTATGGAACTAGATCTAGGAGTGTGGGTCCAGGGCATCACATAAAAACATTAAAAATTATTTACTATATAAATTTACATTAAACCTAAATCAGATATCTAAAAATATTGTTTTGGTTCACTATAAAGTTACCCAAGGATTTGGTGGAGTGAATGTTTTGGAGAATTTGAAAAAAACCAATTTTATTTAAAATTATATCTAAAATTTCTTACACAATATTTCGGTCTTACTCATAGAGGAGAATATTGGAATAGGGAGACCATAACTATTTTAGGGACTATTTTAGTGTTACTGTTTTGGTTAGTATCTAAAGGAGGCTCATCCTTTCATGATTTTAAGGTAATTCAATACTAGGATACACTCATAACAATAAATAAACACATAAAGAAATTGTACCTTACAATGTGTCTTTTGTGTATCTTTAGTACCATCCCATTATAGTATTAACATACAGAACATTGCATATACATAATAAAAAATAGAATTTGTAGGATCTCCAAAAAATTGAATTCTTATAGAAGGTGACTATGTAGGATTAAAATTCTATGCTTGTTTGTTGTAAATTATAATAATTTTCCAATATAATATTAAACAAAACATATTCCCACCGATGTAGGATAAATACTATTTTGGAAAAAACTTGATAAGACCAAAACAACTTGATCTATGATGTGGTATGTCCCTGTGGTGGATCTTGAATTCCACATAAACCCCCCAAACCACAATGTAGAGCTTCATCCAACAATTATATATTTTATGTTATTTTTATCGATACCTATAAAATCTATTTTATCATTACAATGTATTATTTTATCAGCAATGGTAACTAAAATATCCATTTTAAGAAGTAACATATTGTGGTCCTGAATTCTCAATAATAGATTCATGCATTTTTGAATTGGATATATCATGGAAACTGGAAATATTTTCTCCTTATAATAATTTTTTTCATTCAAGATACAAACCAAACATGGATATATTTTATACTATACTACTTATTTTTAGAGGGTTGTTTAATATCCAAAACATAGTGGAATAATAACTCAAAAATTCAATAAATACCATAATCTATCTATATGTTAGGAAGAAATAATAAAATTAATAGTAATAATAGAATTCCTTTCACCATATCGATCTATCCTATCAAAGTTTTACAAAAGAATTAGATTAAGATCACTTAGAAGTGGCCAAAAGGCTCTTTCCATTAGTAGTACCCATGGAAAATGGGAATCACTCGATGCCTAGGTAGGATCTCTCTCAAGATATAGTTTTCTATGACCACGAGTTCAAACGAAAGAGATAATTGAGAGCTAATAATGATCTATGTTTCAAGTATTTCTCTATAATATTTTGATAAAATGGAATCAAAAACCACTTATTAGGATGAAACAAGATTATATAGTCATTAAGGAATTCAAAACATTCATCTTATATTGAATAAGTATTTGGTAAAACACTTCAACATTTTATATTTTGTATAATTGGACTTAAATATTTATAATAAATGTTTAATATTTAAACATTATTGTTTTGAGAGAAAAATCCACATAATCATTATCATGTGATGGTTGTAATTGGGAATGATATCTTGGTAAGAAGATATATATAATGGATCACAATTTACATACATAGATATTTTTAAAAAATTGATGAATATTCATTACAAAACATAAAAAAACCACCCAAAGAATGAATTGGTTTAGTGTATTTAGATACTAAGATACATAAAAAAATGGTGCATAAGAAATCTACATTGTCTCCCACTTATTTCATCATAACTAGACCCCTTATTGACATATCTCACTTAATACCCTTCTTCATGACCTGTGAAATGAAACATAAGAATTGGTGATATCAGATGCTCAGTAAGGATAAAAAATGGATATATCAATCGTATTATAATCAAAAGATATAATAACATAACATTTGAAAATCTTATCCTACATATGAAAGATCTTGATATCATATCATGGGATAAATCATAAAAGTTCATAAAGAAATAATGAACATATTACCAAAAGTCATAACATAATACATTGGATTTTTGGAATATACCTAACCATATAAAATCATTTCAAATTAGTCAAGGCTCATTTCTAATACCATTAGAGCAGAAAAAGTCTATTACTGAACCAAGATCACTCCTCTTTCCATCCATGAACTACTAAACCCATTTTACTTTCCATTCTAGCCCAGTATTAATGAACCAAGATCATTTCTCATTATATCCCTATCTATATCATGATATATAAATATGTACCCAATTCATTGGAGGGAGATATATGTCCCACCCATCTCATAATAAAATCATTCTCAAATGTTCCACAAAAACATAAATCATTCATCATAGAATAACCCAAGGAATGAAATGGGTTTTTAAAAATCATTCCATCATAAAATAATCCATTTAAAATAAATAGATTTCATAAATAGAATTCCATCATAAATAAATAAAACCATATGAATAATGGGGATAGTATACTTGAAACATAACCCAATTTAATAATTCCATCTTAGATGGAATTAATTTGATAGAACACTTGAAATTAATTTTTGAGGAAAATATCCTTTCTTCTTCAAATATGTTTTCTTTTATAAAAACACAACTAAATTTTAAAAGAATATAATTTTATTGAAAATAAACAAGAAATATTGTAATTTAATATTCACGTAAATAAGGAATTATGAAAACGTAAAATCTGATCATTCTGTATAAGTTAGAAGAAAACATTCTTCTCATTATTTTGTCAAAAAAGTCAAAAAATTACATCATATCAAAAACGACATGAGATTCCATTAAAATCATTTCAGAAAAATTCACTAATGGGTAAAATTAAAATTAAAATTATTAGAATAATATGATAAATAATTTTTAATACATATTTAAAAAACATATACATGGATGATTAATATACCCCAATAAATACTTATGTTTATACTATCTCAGATAATAACGAGATTGTGAAATTATCCCTTACCTTAGTTATGATATCCTTTGTATGTATAAAAACCTTCTGTATGATGATTTAAATAATTTAATTCACTTATTACAAAATAATATTCATTTTATGATGTCATATATGATCATATTATCATCTGTTAGTTAATAAAATTTCATTATTACTCGTTATTCAGGTATTAACAATTTCATTTTCTTATACTTGTTTTGTCAAATAAGTGATTGATCTTATTCTTAGGTCATAGTTATATCAATCCAAAATGATATTAAAATAATATATATCATATTTATTTATTTTATACATTTATATAACAATGATTTAATGGATATCATGTAGAATGAATCACATCGCATCGTGGAGACGGTTGGTCGTACGTACGCATAAGCGATGATATCATTTTATTAAAAATTATTTTTTTGATTTCTCATCAATTAAATAATTTATGCATCATAAATGTATAAGTCTTTAAGGTAATTATTCATTTACTAAAATTTAAAAATAAATTACCATGATAAATAAAAAAAATATCATTGAAATGAGTATTTATTTTAAAATTTATCTTTTCTATAATCTGATATTAAAAATTATATATCTATACAATTTTGAGTAAGACATATTTAACTTTTCTTTAAATAAAATAAATTGAATATCTTAATCTCATCCAAGTAGCTTCCAAATAATACCATTTCAACCTAAGGATTATTTAATTCAAAAAAAAACTCATCCAATGATATTAGGATAAGTGTTAAAATAATTTTATAATATTATTTTTGTCCTTAACTACGCGATTTTCCCTTTTTCATATTAATAAAAATTACTGAACATGCTATTCCTAATGCCAAAATTAAGAAATATATTTAAATAATTTGGATATACTGATTCCAAATACAGAATTAATTTTTTAATATTCAAAACATATAATTTTCCATAATTAGTTTAAACTTGACCCCATTGTTGAAATGAGAAAACAAGTTTTAAATGTTTAAATATTGCAAAAGATAGAAATGTTTGAACATTTAAATTCAAGGTAAAATTATTTATAATGACCTAAATTATATCAGTTGATAAAAATATAATATATTTATAGTTTAAAACTATTCAATAACCTAATTTATCAATATAAATTACTCAGATGAAAAAAGTAGTTTTCAATAAAATTTAGTATATTTTTACTATTCATCAAAACATGAATGTTATTAGGAAAATATAAAAAAGAAAACTGAATTAAATTTCAATATCTAGAATCTAGATAAGAGTTTTAAATTTTCATATAAAAATAATTAATGTGTCTTAATTTTAATTTAGAAAGGGTTCTCTATTAAAAGGCGGTAAAATTACACATTTCAACAATTTAGGTTTTTATACAGAAAAAATGGTTTATTTATGTCCTATTATTAAAATAAATATTATATGAATATAAAAAAATATTTTATTATATATATAACATATAAATTCCATTAATTTTATTTACTAATTATAATTCAATTATTTTATTAAATAAAAATACAAATATTTCCTTTACATTTAATTGGTTTACATTTTTTATTAGTAATTTGTTGCTAATGAATTCACCGTAAATTATCATAAGTTAGTTATATTTACTTCCACTAACATAACAACTAGGTTATAATCATTATTTTATATTAATTTCTTCTCATTGTTTCATTTATACTCATGATTTCGTGCAATACAAGTTGTTTAATAATTAAAACTATTTAAAGAAAATATTTCATAAAAACATCTAGGTGTTACAATAAGGACTAAACTAAGGATTATTATATAATATGACACTAGTACTAAATTAATTTTCGGTTGGGTTTTTAGCTTTTTAATATCGATTTTAGGCGATGTCTTTGTGAGTGATTTTGAAAATGGGGCTTTATGGTTTTTGACATCGATTTTTAAAAAACCGACAAGAAAGAAAATCTGGAAATGACATTAAAAAAGCCATTTTCATCGGTTTTTAAGAAAAATACATAAATAATATTTAATATTTTTAAATAATTTCTTATGATTTTATTTGACAGGTCTTAGAGCTTAAATAGAGTTATGGATCAAAAGTTATGACCATCAGAAGTTTGATATTTGTTTTGAAGAAAGATAGAATGAGCCAACTGTAACTTCGTCTTAAAAGTAATTTTATAATTCGAAGGAGTATTTATAGTTTTAAAATCATATAAATCATTATCCATTATTATAATAAAATAAGAATCATTAAATAGTACATTAATGAATAAAAATACTCATAAAAATAGAAATCATAGAAAAAATTAAAAATACCTTGACGAGATAACGGATAGAAAAAATAGTGGATTCACATGGAAGACCAAATAATTCTTGACAGTGGAAGGATGAATGTTGAATTAAATTGTTGTTAAATGGTAAATTAATTAAAAAAAATCATAAAAAACATAAATCATGAATATATAATTACAAATACCTTGACGAGATCACAGAAAGAAGAAATAATTGATTCACATTGGAGATCAAACGAGTTGAGTTGGGGGGAACAATGATGGTTGATAGAAATGATCATTAAATTATGATTTTTGTATAATGAAAACATATAATTGAGATGATAAAATAAAATGTGGTATTAAAAATTTTAGGTGGTAATTGGAAATTTTGATGTTGTGATGTAAAAAATTGAAATTTTACATTGGAGGGATTTAAAATTATCTTTCAATTCAGTTTTATGATAACCATGCTGAAAATATATTAAATTTTTTAATGATTTTTCATGTCGGTTTTATAAGAACCAACGTGAAAAAACAACTTTCATGATTTTTTCACATCAGTTATTTAGTAAGAGACATTAAAATGTATTTTTCACATCAGTTATTTGATAACTGGCATGAAAAAATGTTTAAGAAAATGTAATTCATTTCAAAAGATTCTATTTGAAAGGCCACATAGCTCAAATGTATTTACGGATCAAAATTTATGGCCATCAAAAATCGGCCTTCCCTAAGACATCATTTAGAGATAATCAACTTCCGGTGACCATAACTTTTTAACCGTAACTCCATTTGAGCTATGAGACCTATCAAATTGAATCTTGAGAAATGAGATACATGTTTAAAAAAAAATTCACATCAATTATTAAATAAATAATGTGAAATGATACCTTTTAATGCTGGTTATTAATTAACCGACATGAAAAATTCATGAAAATTGAATTTTCACATTAGTTATTATAAAACCAAAAATGTACTTTTTAGATTTATTCTTATATAATAGATGTGAAAAATAAGTGAAAATGGATTTTCAAGTCTTTTATATAATAATAGAAACGAAAAATCAATTTTTAGATATTTTCACATCATTTCTAAAAAACCGACGTGAAAAAAAGGCAATGTTAAAAATAGTTTTTTACAAGTGAAATAATACTCTTATTTTAATTACAAGGAATAAATACTCACACTATGATATTATTAACATAATATTAGACCATAAAATGGTCTAAAACATCAATATATGGTCGTCATTTTAGTGAATTTATCTACCAATAGTAACCCATGTTAATAATGTACCCAAATTTGTACAGTAGTCCACTGTTCTATAGTACCCTTTTTGGTAATGTCTATATTGCTATGGTACCCATGTTTGAAAATTATACAATTTTGTTTTTGAAGGAAATATCCTACCATTTCTAACCATACTTTTGAAAATCATAATACAATTCTTTAAACTTATATATTTCTAAATTTTATATTTCTAATGTTTTCTAAGGAATTTTTTAGAAAATATTTATGTTTTACCAGATAGAGAATAACCATTCTAACAACAAAAACATAAATAATAGACAAAATTTTACCATTTTACTGGATTTTTTTAAAACAATTCCTATACACTGGTTTATAAAGTCTAGAAGATGAAGTATAAAAAATTCCATCAGAAGAAGTATCACTACGTCTAGTAGACACACTTCATCAGATAAAGACAAACATGTCTACTAGAGGAATTGTTTCTAAAAACAACTAAATGAAGAACTTAATAAATTTTATTCGATGATAATTTATCATTCTAATGGATGGCACCTAAATTTATTATAAAGGTGCTTAATCAAAATGACGATTGGATGAAGGTGTTCTACTGAACTTTTCATGTGAGGAAAGAGTTTAGCTAACGTTATTGTAACCACCTCCGAGATATGAAAAATAAAACCACTGGGAATTTTCTTATAAATAGAATCTATATTTGAGGAGTATGAAAATTTTATATATTTCATGTTCTAAATTAGTTGTGTTGTTTTAGTAACATATTGTTACATGAGGGTGATTCAATTGCAACTTTAGAGTTTTTTTCTTAAGGTGTATATTGTGAGGATTATTAGTAATACCTTATGAACTTTTTAATTTGTCATCACTTTATTTGATCTGGTCTGATTATGGGATTCCATGATTTATGAAGGTATATATTTGTCCAATTTTTTAATTGAAGGTTCTCAAGTCCAGGGAAACATAGTTTTTATGAATATTTTTATCGTGGGATTTCTTATTGTAAGGAAGAAAAACATTTATGGTTGTCTAAAACTATAGACACCTTAAGTCATGGTATGTTCCTTCCTTAACACTAAATAATAATGTGTGTATCTTCTTATCAAAGTTTCTATAACCTTTTATTATATAATTTGTATAAGGTTTTATACTTGCTTTTACTATTTTTTTTATTTTCACTATGATTTTTTTAAAAATAATTTATATTATATATTATAATTTTTTTGATATATGATATTAAAGTTTATCCATACAAATATTTGTTTGACATAATTTCTTAAGAGGTTAAAGAAATATTATATTTTATTTTATAAACTAAAATTCACCCCATCTTATAGTAAAACACAAACTATTTCAATCCTAAATTTGGTATCAGATCCCCAAAGAGGGGGAAATTTACCCTTAGAAACCCCAATGACCACATCATAGAGGTAAAAAAACATGATTTGTAGACTAGTGTATAGTATGATCCACTGAAACATTCCCAACATCATCCAATTGATTGATATTGAACATTCAAATAATCTCTCACACAGAGCCTGACATATAAAAATAATCTCCTTCTATGGTTCAAGATTATAAAACTTACTTACATTATTGGAATGTAACTCATTTAATGTCACTTAATTTTCATTTTTTACATCAATTAAAAATAAATTTAAATATAATTGAGGTTAAAAGTATTGTTTTTAAATTGGTCATTAGTAAAGGGATTTAGAAAAAGTTTTTCAATGTCTATTAATATAAAAAATAATGTTGAAATATTTACTAAATATAGACAAAGTGAGAATTTCCATGTAGGTTATTATAATAACCAATGTTGAAAGTGACATTTTACTAAAATTTTTATAATAAAAAATTTCAAAATTTACTTTCAAAAATGGTTTCCCTAAAACTCACTGTTAAAAAAAAAATTGATTTTAAATTTTTTTGTTAAAATACAATACCCCATTCCCTATAACCATAAATCTAGTAGCATATGAAAACATAAATAGAAGAAAAAAATATAAAATCCCAATGAAAACATTACTAAAATATCATTTACCAAGACAATACAGAAACAATAAAATTTTAGATATATATATATATATATACTAATTAATCTATCCTATAAAATAATTTTTAAATATTCCTTAAAAGATTTTTAAGTTATTTTAATAGTATGATGAAACTTCATTAAAAATTTATAAAATAATTTTTTTTTAAAATAAAAAATATATCATAATGGATAGAAATATAAGAGTTGTATTGGAAATAACCTTGTAATTAACCATTGTTTTTATAGTCAAGATAATCAAAAAAAATAATTGTAAAACATAATAATTACATCACAAATTTCCTCTATGATAATGGAATGGTGGTTTTGAAACAATACTTTTGAAATAAGAAACACTATATCTATATATAAGAAAAAATTATTTTTAACTAATATAAAGGTTATCTAATTTTACTAACACAAAATTATTATTTTTTGTCGTCATTATTGGCAAGTGAACCTTGTTAAACACTATCTACGTACTATTATATTTTCATATATTAACTACCAAAACATATATAACATGAAAAATCTATGATTAAACAATCAATCGAATAAAATAAAATTTACGAATTAAAAAATCTTGAAAACATTATTGATCTTTACTTAGTAAAGATAATAATGAATATTTTTTTCATTCATGTTGGGAGAGTATGTATACTATCCAATGTACACTAAAATATGAAAATTTAAGTGTAAATGTCATTATAAGGAATAATAGTTCATAATTATATAAATATTATAACTAGTAAATCAATGGAAGAAAACAACACTTAATTTAATTGTTTTATATTCATTTAGATATATATTTAACTATACAAGAATTATGTGACATCCCAACCCTGTTTCAACTAAACGATGCCCCAATCCGGTTGGCCATATGCCCTCAAGCGCACATCCCCATATGCCAGAGGGTGCCGACTAGTTGGGAGAGTCTAATAAGTCCGTATTGGGGAGAATATACCCTCTTGTATCAGAATAAAATAGCAATAAAAAAACAATAAAAACCATGTTTGGAAGTGTATAAATACCTAGAGAAATACCATGTCATATGATATTCAAAACAAGAAAAATATAATACTCAACTAAAAGGTAAAACATGTTGTGACAATGCGAGTGTCAAGTGTGTACAATGCAACTAAAAGTAAAGGTACCACAAATCCCATGCGAGTGATGAACCACATCTGCTTCCCTCTTCCATTATCTAATCCCAAACAGCAACCTATCCCACGAGCTTTTCCTTATATTGTTATGCAACAACAAATTCTACTCAGGTTCCAATTAGGCGGCACAAATAGGGTGTGAGTACAACTTAGTAGGCCAACACTAATGGTGTCTAAAAGATGTCCAGTCAAAAGATAGTGTATGCAGTTTTATGAAGCAATAATTACTATTCATAATTAAACAATTATCACACTGTCATTTAATATTTAATAATCACATTAGGACCAGTTTCAATTCTTGTTTTCCATTTGCATCATCATTCTTTATAATCCTCATTTTTTGTTGAATTTCATGGTAATCACCCTAAATCCCATTTAGTGTAGGTCTCCATTCCTATCACTCCATATCTCATTTGGTGTAGGTCTTCATTCCTAGCACCCCAAAATCCCATTCGGTGTAGGTCATCATGCCTAGAACCCCAAAATCTCAAGCTTTTATAACTATTGGGGAGGAATTCCATGTCCAAGTCCCAACATCTAATTAGTCTTGAATGCCATGTCGAGTAAAAAAAATTCTCATCCATTTAATCATTCATTAATTCATAAGAATTACCACATCATTCTATTACTAATACAAAGATAATTTAAACACTTCAAAGGACATTAGTTAACTCAACAATTAACTATGCACATTACCCTTTAATTAATTGATCAATTAATTAATCAATCAACACAATTCTCATTCCCTAATTAATTCTTCACAATTAAAAATCCATATAAAATCTCAAATTTTTCTTAATTAAATTTCATAATTTATTATCTTTGATCAAAATCATGGAACAAAAAAAATTATCACAATTAATTATCTTACATAGCCAAACATAATTACATAATTAATTTACACTAATCAATTATCATAACACAATCAATTAAATATCTCAATTAAAATATCTCAACCCCTAAATAACCTCCAAAATAAATAACTATTTTGGAAACTCCCCTACATTCGTTCCGTGATTCAATTATCAATTAATCACCAAGGAAATTGCAGGTCATTTCCACATTCCTAATTACACCAATTTAGGGAATAAATTATCCAGGGGAGATAAGAAATACCTAAACACATATTCTCATAAAAAATACATGACTATGGTCGTTCTATTTAAACCACCAACCTCAGTTTATTGGTAGATTTTATTCGAACATAAATCCCCAAAATTCGAGTGGCACAACGCCATTGATCATGCTCCAGATCTAAATCCCTAAACCAAAATTAAGATCAAAGACCTCATGATCTTGAAAATCTTGATCTAGATCCACAATCCTAGATCATTATCTTAACTCATAGGTTCAGATCAATGGAAACAATGGAGATCTTCCATGAAAATGTGAATGAAAGATAGAGGAATGGGCTGGATAAGTAATGGGACGAAATCCACGTACCGGGAAGAGAGTAGATCTTCAACCGATTCGCATAATTGTTTGGGCAGGGTGCACAGTTAGAAGAAACCCTGCACCAACCATGCATACCTCTATATCCATGTTTGCACAATTGGAATGGTTTAGTCTCATAGTTTTTCAAACTGTATGAAAACTGTGCGGACCTCCTTGTCCAAGTTTGCATGGTTGACATGGTTTAGTCACATAGTTTTTCAAACAGTGCACAAACTTTGTACAACCCCCTATCCATTAGTTTTTCTTAAATAAACATTCACCCAAAATCACCTCAAGACAGTACACAAAAAAGGCACTTAAAACCCTCAAAAATTACATGAATACACACTTGAGATGACTCTAGAAAAGGCTAGGATCCTACAATCTCCCCACCTTATAACGGCTCATCCTCAAGCTACACTCCTGAACTTCTCTAAGATTCTGATCCAAAAAGATTAGGCCATGGAGGCCTCATGTCTGTTTCATGGTCCCTTGTTTCCTCTATAACACTTCCATGTTTCCATGACACATTAACTAATGGAACGATCTTTCCTCATATCACGTTCTCACTGTGACCCAGAACATATATTAAATTCTCATCAAAGGATAGATCTATCGCAAGGTCAACCTATTCCACATCAATCAAATGAGAAGGCTTAGGGTGATACCTTTATAGTCATGAAACATTTAAGAATTAATTCATAGTGCTGAATTTCTATGGAAGGGCTAATCGGCATGCCACTGGGCCGATTCTCTCCATCACCTCGAACAGTCTTACAAACCTAGGAGCCAACTTTCCTTGAAAACATATCCTATGATGGTCCAATCTAGGAGACACAAATAGAATACAAAATCTACCAATGTAAACTCTAGGGGTAATCTCCATATATCATCATATGACTTCTGCCTACTTTAAGCCATAGCCATACATTTCTGAATCAACTACACCTGCTCTAATGTCTCCTGAACAAGACTTAGTCCCAACAACTTTGACTCACCAACATCTAACCAACATAGCGGTGATCCACAAGGTCTACCATAAAGTTTGTCACGACCCGCCCTCGGGGTCCGTGCCGTGACTACCCCAAGCCCGCCTTCCATAGGCCAGGGGCTGGCGACTAGCACCAAGGCGTAAATCCCGGAAAAAGGTAAGGCATTGCCTTTGTAAAGTAAACAAACACCACAGAGTAAGCAAGCGGAAAGTAAACACTAAGCAAAAGTAGAGTACAACTGAAAGTGCAGAAAAGTAAATGGGCCAGTATATAAACCCAAACTGAAAGTAAAGTACAACTCGAAAAGGAAAACAGCAACTGAAAAGTAAAAGCTGCTACACCGAGCTGTCCACTGGAAATCCCACCTGAAGGGTGGGTACAGATAGCTCCTCTGCTCCACGGGTCCCGCCGTCCGCTCCGTGCACGTCCGCCCAGTGGCCCACCTCCGGGTACCGTCCCGTTCTGCAAGCCTCAGCTAAGGTCAACGCTGTCCATCGTCTGCAACCAACACAACGTTGTGCGGGCAAAGCCCGTGCAGGGGTGAGTATAAGCTACTCAGTAGGGACCCCGAGACCCCTGAAGGTCTCTCAAATCCACAAAGGATAAACCACGAAGAAAGGTACAATCACGAAGTAACAACCGACACTGCTTAGGTATATGCCCATACATATACCTAAGTCATCAATTTCAAATACGCTCCAACCTCCGAGCCCAAGTACAACTCAGTCCACACAGGAAAGTAAACATATTCCACACAGGAAAGCAAAACGTAATCCACACAGGATTGCACAACACAATCCACACAGGAAAGCAACAGGATTCAGCTCACACAGGTATACTTCTTCAAAGGAAGATAAAGATGATCTCTAATCCATCTAAGTCGTCTGACCCACGAAGGATCGATAGGTAACTAACCCCCGCAAAGACCCACACAAGATCGGTAGGTAACTAACCCCCGCAAAGACCCACACAGGATCGGGCCCACACAGGACCTGTAGGCGCTGGTTCACACAGGACCGCTGAGCACAAAGACCCACACAGGATCGGACCCACACAGGATCGGGCCCACACAGGACCTGTAGCACTGATCCACGTAGGATCGCTGAGTGCTGTAGTCGTCGTCGTCGAATCCACACAGGATCGGTAGTAGCAGTAGTAGTCACAGTAACATTCGCAGCCAGCACTAGGGTTCCCGCACACAGCAAGCTCGTTCGGAGGGTCCGCTCCACGAGCCGAGAGGCTGATACATCAACTGACACAAATTCCAGAGTTGATGTATCCAGAAGTTCCGTATCGTCTATAGGAACTCAACGCAACAGACGGCGCGTCGATCGGACGCCCGGTCTGAGAGTTATTGGCATTTTCGTCCCCGGGGCCCGGTTGGTTTTTAAGGCAAAACCAACCCGACCGTACTCCACCTGCGTCCAAACCTCGGGCAGAGTATGCCAAAAGATCCATCTCACTAAGAGGAACACAACACAGCTGACGACACGTCAATCGGACATCCGTAGCTCAAGATATGAGCGTTTCCGCTCCGAGGGCCCTGTTGGTTTCGTGAACGAACCAACCCGGCCGAACTCAAAGTAATCCAAAACCTTGAGTGCGATATACCGAAACGACCGTCTCGATCCAAGGATCGCGTTTCCGCAGATGGTTTGTCGATCGGAGGTCCGTGGCTCAAGTTATGACAAAAAGAACGAATCTGATCCGAAACGGGGGGTCTGGGTCGGGGCCGACCAGGCCCGGCCGGCCGGCGGCGCGGCATCGCGGCGGCGCGGCGGCCACGGCGGCCTGGCGCCGCACGGAGGCAGCGCGGGGGGAATCAATCCCCCGCTGATTGAAGAGGCGGCGCGTCTTTTTAGCCATGCCTGTTTGCAAACCGCCCCCCCAACGTGGGGGGCTTGATTGGCAGGGAACGGGGGGCAAAGCCACCCGCTTGATTGAGAGGGGCGGCGCGGCACAGCCGCGCCCTTTGTAAAAAAATTGGCCCCCACGTGGGGGCCGGCTTGAAGACAAACCGGGGGGCCTGCCCCCCCTCAAGGAAACCTCCCCCCTCTTTATGAGGGGGGTTTTAATTGCTGGCCGGGGGATTAATTTCCCCCGGAATATTACCATCCGGCCGGCCAGCTGGCCGGCCGGTTTTCTCCAACGGGACCGGAAAATCCGGTCCCCTCTTCGGCTTCCGATGCCGGTGGCCCGGCCACCGGTCTCCTCGTTCCGCCGTGGCCCGGAACCGGCCGCGGTGTTCGTCGTCCGGCGCGGTGCGACGGCACCGCGCCCCTCCGCCGCACCTTGATTTCTTCAACGCGGCGCGACGACGTCGCGTTCTTGATGTTTCTTCCATGGCGCGGCGCGACGGCGTCGCGTAATAAGAATTGGGAGAATATCCGCGTGGTGCGACGGCACCACGCCACCTTGATTCATCCGCAAAAATAAACACCAAGAACGAAGGAGGGGGTTCGGCCGTGTTCATGCGGTCCGACCCCCTCACGTTAAAACACAACATAAATATTCAATCCTCACGTTAGTCATGCGAACCACGAGCAAGAATAAAATAAATTAACAATAATCAACAACCCCTACCTCGGGTATAAGTTCGAAGATTTGACAACGTCCCGCGGAAGACAACGTCACGGAGGTCGGGCGTCGCGGTCGTCGTTCGTCAAATCCGATGACGAAGAGATACGCCCGAAGAGATACGTCGTTGGCGAATCTTCTTAAGTCGACGAAGGGAGTCCGAGGAGGAAGCGGCGTTCCCTCTCGTTGACACGGAAGACAAAGAAGAGTGGAGCGGCGTTCTTCGTCGGAACTTGAGAGTTCTTCGTCAAGTTGAGCGTTCTTCGTCAAGTTGAAGAAGAAGGAAGAGGAGCTCTCAAAAACTCTCAAGTTGGCTAAAGAGTTCTAACCCAAAAAAAAGAGAGAAGAGCTTAATTTAATCACAAACTTAACAAAGAATTTCAAAGGATTGAAATTCAAAATGGATAACTCCAAAAATTAAACTCACTTATTTAATATACATGAGTTGTATAATTAAATAGAAGTTAAGTTGACAAGCCTTTAAGAGGGAGAGAGGGGAGTTAGGGAACTTGAAAAGTTTAGGGTTCGTGTGGGCCCCACCACAATTAATCCTCTCAAAGGAGGTTAAGTGGGTGTGGGTCCCACCCCTAACTTCCTTTGGGAGAAGCTAACCCACAAGTTTAAATAAATTTTGTATTTCACAAAATTTATTTAACTTAACCTAAAAACCCAAAAACTAACTTTCAACCCGCAACAAACGCAACTTCCGAAAAGGTCTCTTTAAGCGAATATCGGCGCTGCGAGTTCATCGGTGCCCTCAGATTTCAATTCCGAGCACCGGATCAAAAGTTAGGAATTCCCGCTCGTTCGTTCACTGAACGTACCCAAGCCAAACTTCGGAAATTGATTCCGGGCACTCCGGGCCTCGGAATCAGGTGCCGTCTGAAACCTCGCTCTTGTAAAATTCTAAAGAAAATTAAGAAAAAAATTTCCCTTGAATTTTACGGGTCTTTACAAAGTTCCCCATATGGTTCTATATGTATAGATTCCAAATAAGAATTGTTATAGATGTACTCCACCAAATCCAAGTGCTTCTCTCAAGAACCGCCAAAGTCAAGCACACATGCTCGCAACATATCCTCTAACACCTATATGGTATGCTCCGACTGCCTGTCATTCTATAGGTGGAAGTCCATAATTAATGAAACATGTGTACCAAGCACCTTCTGTATGCCCTTCCATAAGAGTTAAGTAAAGAATGAATGCCCATAAGAAACTATAGTCCATGGAAACCCATGCCAATGAACTATCTATTTTACATACAGTTCACCCAACATTTCCAATGTAATGGTTTCATTGATAGGAATGAAATTTTATACCTTCATTAGTCAATCCACATTAACCAAAATGACATCATTCATGCTAAGTGTATTTTTAATTCCTACCATGAAATACATAGTCACATCATCCTACTTCTATTCTAAAATAGGCGACAATTGCAATAGGTCTCCAGGTCATTGATGCTATGCCTCCACCTGCTGATAGGTCAAACATCTTGTTACAAACTGTGCTATCTTCCTATTCATGCCTGGACACAAAAATTATTGGCATAGTTCATGGTAAATTTTCTTCACCCTAAGATGTACCTCCCACTTGGAGGTATGTAATTATTTAATGAGTTCCTCTCACATACTCGTAGGCACAACAAACTGATTTTTTACATAGATGATATCATCCTCATCTATTATCCAGTATGAAGGTGTCTCCCCACATTAAAGGATTTATCTTAAGGATAAAGACTCTATATCCTCATACTACATATCCCTGATCGATATCAAGAGTGTAGACTCCACTACTAATGAAACCAGTGTCATCCTCATCAGGCTCTCCTGAACTGCCACACACATTTCCACTTGAAAAGTCATCATCTTCCACTCTGCACTCAACTCATATACTAACTGAGTATGAGTTTTTCTGATCATGGAATAAACCACACTATCCCCCTTTCCGGGTGTATATTTCAGTTCAAAATCAAAGGAAAAAATATGATTCAAGTCACAATATGAAAAGATATAATTCAATCTTGTGTGATCCGAAAAAACTATAATATTTTCACCCAAAAGATAGTGTCGCGAAAACATAAGAGAAAAAACCACTACTACCAACATGAGGTCATGTGCAGGTTAATTCTATTCATGTGTCCTCAACTACAGAGACCCTTAAGCAATGACTCGATCCCCTTGCATCAACACAGCTCTGAGTCTGATCCCAAAAGAATCACAATACACTGAGTACTTCTCACCCATCTCAAGTAAAATCAAAATTAGTGCCGATGTCAAACACTTTTTTAACACCTAGAAAGCATTCTCGCATGCTTTGGTCTAATCAAACAGTAACCATTTATTTATCAAACTTTAAAGTGGTGCTTCAAATCTATAAAATCCTTGGATGAACCTCCTGTAATAACCATCAAATACATAAAATATTCAGATATCAAAATCATTATTGGGATTCTCCCAAGAAATCATTGCCTACACTTTTTCTGGGTCCACTACCACACCTTCTTCTGAGATGATATGCCCCCAAAAGTGTACCTTGTCAATCCAAAACTGAAATTTAGATATCATGGAATATAGCTTAGGCTCTCTCAGTGTACCAAGGATGATTTCAAGATATTGGGCATGATCATCACGAGTCTTAGATTACACCAAGATTTCATCCAAAAACACCAATAAAAACTAATCTAATTACAGATGAAAGATCTTGTTCATCAAGGCCATAAATACTAATGGAGAATTTTTCAACCCAAACAGTATTAAAACAAACTCTTAATAGCCATACATGCTTCATAAATATGTTCTTGGTATATCATAGGCTTGAAATGTCACCTAATGATACTAGGTTCTCAGTTCGATATTTGAGAACACACAATCTCCCTTCAGCTGGTCAAACAGATCATTGATATGCAAAAGGGGGTATCAGTTCTTTGGAGTCATTTTATTCAACTTCCAATAATCAACACACAATAATAAAATCCAATCGTTCTTATTTTCAAACAAGACAGGTGATCCCCAATAAGACGTACTTGGGTGGATAAACCCTTTATCCTTCAACTCCCCCAACTACGTCTTGAACTCTTGATGCTTAATCGGTGCCATTCTTTAATGTGGAATAGATATCGGCTCAGCCTCCAGCATGAGATCAATAATGAATTCCACATCTCTATCAGGTGGAAACCCTGAAAAGTATTTAGGAAATACATCCTGAAATAGTTCTAATACGGAGGGAAGGATGCCTTGACTACCTCTCCCATTATCTAAGAAAAGACTAACAACTTGGGCTGTGAGAGCTCCCAGTTGCTAAAAAATTTGACCAACTTGGCTTGCATGGATATCCCATTGTCCATGATGAACATACTAGTCACCCTTAAGAGATACAAAGGTCACTCTATTGTGGTAAAAATATATGTGGTCATGCAACCAACCAGTCCATACCTATAATCAGGTCAAATATCATAATATCAAGGACATAGATATCGAAAATAAAATGACACTCTCTTATCTCTAGTGAAAGTTCCTCGCATAAACAGGTATCCATAGTCTGTGTTCCCAATGGTGTATCAATATTCATCACCCTAATTACGAAAATCACATCCAAGCTCAACCCATTATTAAGATTTGTAGATATAAAAGAATGAGAGGAAACATTACCCAAAAAAGAAGTAGCTAAATTTGAAGAAACTAGAATAGTACCACTCACTGTCTATAGACCAACCTCGCTCTCCACAAGTGTAGGATAAACTGCATGTAACTTTCCTTCCTATATTCCTTGTGGTTTCATCCAACTCCCTTGATTGGAACCACTCTGATGATACATGAACTCATACCCTGAAGCACTATATACACTACCTATACAACCTTTTCTTATAGAGTTCCAGTTGCCAGACCTATATGGTGTAGAAGACCCCCTTCACACACTCTAACTCTGAGTGGCTGCATCCTCAGAACCAGCTCGACGTTTCTTCCTACAGAACTTTTGTAGGTGAACCATCTTTCCACAAATCCTACACTCCATTGGTGGTTGAGGACAATGTGTACGATAGTTTCCTTGCCTACCACACTAGTGAAAAAACACATGATTAAGATCTAGTGCAACAGTTCCTCATGGCTGTATAGCTTGATTTACACTATCCTAACTAAGGTTATTTTAATGGCTCTTCTTGCTTTCATAAGTATCACTCCCTAATAGTTCAGTGACAGCTACCTATCCAGTACTGTAAGCCTCATTCAAGTACCCCTATGAAATGATAACCAGATTAACCACCTCTGTGAATTTCTACAGCCTAAAGATATTTACCTGGGACTTGATTTCCCACCTAAATTCGTTCTGAAATAATTTTGCCAAAGAAGCCTCATCTTTCACAAAAGATAGAGAAAAAAATCTGAAAATCAATGAAATGTTCAGCGTAATCCATTACGAACATGCTTCCTTTGGAAAAATGCATTAACTATGAAGCATTCTCTTGTCTCAAGGTCTCTGGATAGAAGTGCTCCAAGAATGTCTCCAGAAACCCCTTCCATAACATATCATCAGTCTTTCCAGATCGTACCTAAATATTCCACCAACGCTTCACTAAACCCCATAGCATATAATCATCGCACTTGACCCTTTCCCTAGTTAGAGTATCTAAATGTTCAAGTATCATCTCTAAGGATTCAATCCAGAATTTAGCGCTCTCAGGTCCCCCCTCTCTAGTAAAAGTAGGAGGGTGCTGTAGCTGAAACTCCCTTGTCAACTCAGACCCGATTTTCAGAACATACCTTGGGTCTCTCCCCATGAATTTCATGAAACAAGAAAAGTTTTCTCGGAACTGTTCCCCTTCCTCCTCAGCTTGCATGAATAGTTCCTCAAGCTTCATGTATGGATGTTCGTTCTGGTCCATACACCTAGTGTATCCCTCAATAAGCATCATAGAGGCATATCTCTATAAATACAAACACACATATTAGGTCTCATAACTCAACCATATAACATTTACGAAAGAGGAGAAACTAAAAAAATAAGATTTAACATTTCCTTTCCCCCTTTTTCACCCCACGGTCAACACCAAGGCCTTAAACTACCCTTAACCATCCAACTCCTTGATCTTGGTTAATAAGGGTACACACATTCTCATTAATTAATTCAACCATTAATTAATCACATTATCTAAAATTAATTAATTAATTAATCATACTCATTTCATCAATCATGGTTCTTATTAGAGAACTATTCATTCTCATTTTGAATCATTATTTCAATCTCACAATAAGGAAAAATATTTCAAGCTAAAAAACATACACTTAACCCATTTACCGATCAGTTCCTAGAATTATGCATGTAACAATAACCCTAAGTTCTTAAAATTATGCATGAAGACTCATGTATTGTGCCACATTAGTCAATGAATGAAAATTCAACAAATTTTCAAACAAAAATCACATCACACTACAAGTGCATCACACAAGGTGAAATAATACCCAACTGTAACAACAACAAAAATATCACAAAAATATCACCTTGAGTACTCTAATTTTCCCCCGTACATAGGTTTGAAACTACCATGCTTGAGCTCATTTCCAAGTCTCAACTCTTCCTAGTCTCTTTTCTAAATTTTCCAAAATGTTAAGACAAAAGAATAAGAAAGAATATAAAACTCATTTAATACCACTTCATGACATCTCGACCTAGGTTCCAGTAAAGGGTGCCTCGAGTCGGTTGACCACATGCCATCAAGCACACCGCACCATATTCTAGAGGGTTCTGACTAGTAGTGAGGATCTAGTAAGTCAGTCTTGGGGGGACTATACCCTCTCTTATCAGAATAAAACACCAAATGAAGTAAACAAAAATAAAAAAGTGTGGGCGCATATAGATAACCAGAACAATACTATTTCATATGATATTCAAAACAAGAAAGTACAATACTAAACTAAAAGTTTAAACGTGATATGAAAATGAAAGTGTAATGTGTCTACAATGAAACTAAAAGTAAAAACACAATGACTCTCAAGTGGGTCCCAAACCACATCTGGTTCCCTCTCCCATACTCCAATCCTAAACAGAAACCTATCCTAATGACTTTACCTTATCCTATCCTACAATAACAATGTCTACTCAGGTGCCGATAAGGTGGCTCGAATAGGGTATGAGTACAACTAAATAGGCCACTACCAATGGTGTCTAAAACAAGTCCAGTCAAAAGATAGTGTATGTAGTTTTATGAATCAATAAATACTATGCATAAATAAATAGTTATCATATTGTCAATTAGTCTTTAATCATCACATTAGGCCTAGTTTAAATTCCTTTTTTCCATTTTAATTAACATTCATTATTATAATTCATTTGGGGTGGAACGCCTTGTTAAGAACCCAAAATCTCAATCATTTTAGGTCTCCATGCCTATCACACCATATCTAATTCCCTATAGGCCGTCCTGCCTAGCACCCTAAAATATTGTTCAGTGTAGGTCACAATGCCTAGAACCAAAAAATCGTAAGCTTGGATAATTATTTGAGAGGAACGCCATGTCCAAGTACCAACTTTTAACCAGTCTAGAAATCCATGTCTAGAACCCAAAAAATCTCATCCATTTAATCATTATTTAATTTACAAGAATCAGCCACATCATTCCATTACTAATCCAACGATTTGTTAAACATTTCAAAGGACATTATTTAACTCAACAATTAACTATGCACTTAACCCATTAATTAATTTATCAATTAATTATTCAATCAACACAATTATCATTACAAAATTAATTATCCATATCAAATATCACCTTTTCCATAAATAATTCTCATAATTTATTATCTTTGATCAATTTCCCAAAACATAATTAATTCTCAAAACAAATTATCTTAAATAGACAAACATCATTTCATAATTAATTTCCACCAATTAATTATCTTAAAAAAATAAATTACATATCTCAATTACAATATCTTAACCCATAACCAATCTCCAAAACCAATATCTATTTGGGCAAACCCCCATTCATTCCGTGAATCAACTATCAATTAATCACCATGAAAATAAAAAGTAAATTCTACATTATTAATTACTCAAATTTAAGAAAACAATTATCAAGGGAATCTATTAAATCCATATAATCACATTCACATATCAAATCCACGACTATGGGATTTGGATTTAGACCACCTACCTAGGTTTATTGACTGATGTTAACCCAAAAGAAATCCCCAAAATTCGAGCGGAACAACGTCGTCGATCACCCTCTGGATCTAAATCCCTAAAGAAAAATTAAGATCAAGGGCATCAAGATCTTGAAAATATTTATATAGATCCAAAATCATATATATAGATCTCAACTCATAGGTATAGATCCATGGAAATGGTGGATATATTCCATCAAATGATTAATGAAAGATGGATGAATGAACAAGCGATGCAACAGGATGAAATCTACTTACCGGGAAGGGAGAAGATCTTCAATCTATGCTATTGATCTCGATGAACAATGTTTGAATCACCTTGGAATCCCTCCGAAAGGCTATGGGATCCCCTAGAAATTTCCAAACCTAAGACAATGTCAAAATATTAGAGTCTGAGGGGGTTCATGTGGTTTTAAAAATGATTTTTGGATAATTAATCTCGGCACACGGTTTCCTGGGCAGGGGTGCACGATTAGGACAAACCGTGCACCAACTGTGCAGATATCTCTGTCCAGGTTTGTATGGTTGACACAGTTTAGTCACATGGTTTTTCAAACCCTATATAAACTGTACAGAACTCCCGGTCCAAGTTTTCATAGTTGGCACGGTTTAGTCGCACAATTTTTCAAACCGTCCACAACCCACTATTTGTTAGTTTTTCTTAAAACAATTTACCCAAAAACACCCTAAACTTCTATTCTAAAATAAAGTTACTTAAAAACCTCAAAATGTACCTAAAAACGCACTCGAGATGACTCCAGAAAAGGCCTGAAACTTACAACTTACTCTCATATTGAACAGATATTAAAATGAATTTTGGATATATAAAATCAAAAAATTTCTCTCATTTCTTATGCGTAGGGTTACCATATACCTAATTAGATAAGTAATAAATTAAAACACTATAAGCTCTATTCACTTAATGAAAAGAAAACTGAAATTAAAATTTTATTTCATAGAAAAAATTAAAACATAGGTATCAATAGATCCTCACTAATAACAAAATCCAAGTGGTATTTTTTAGAATGTATTAATAAATAGTCTCTCCCAGAGATGTTATAAATAATAAAAATCTCATAAAAATTCTCTAACATAAAATAATTCATTGATAATTTTCTTAGCCCTTGAGAATTCTGTGAAATATCTGGTGGTGTCTGTTTCTAAAATTCTCATTTATTTTCCAATGATTCTTTAGATTTTATATAATCTTGTATATGGTAAATGTATGAAAACATTATAAGTAATTTTAAATAAAAATTAAATAAAAATAGAAACATATACCTCATATGTCAACTGATGAACAATGCTAGCCATCCAGAGTACAAAATGACCAACACTCTATCTAACTATTGCCACATCCTTAGTAGACAATGGAATTGGAGTAGTTGGATAAATAATATAATTTACCATTACCCTAACATGATCTGAATTCATAAAATAATGATATACATAACACTTTATGTTGTATAAAATTCTATACAGAATAATATGTAAATGGGGATCCTTAATATAAATACAAATCATAATAAAAAAATAAATCTAGATGATGAGTTGGAGGATCTAGATAGCTAGGTTGCATCGTTCTCACCATTTATACAAAGATAGACAATACAAATGATTTAATTTTCTAATATATCAACTAATTTATCCCTTAAATCAGGACCTTCAAGGAAACTATTTTTCCCTTGTATTTTTCCTCCCTTGATGTCATACTAGGACATCCAATAACTTTTATAATACTAAAACCTACTTCATATCCCCTCATGTGACTCGACTATTCTTAATTTCATAAAATATTAACATCAATGTCCATCGACTATAAAAATGACTTTTTATAATGGGTTATTTGCGACGGATTGTAATCCTATTCAAAAAAAATGTGACTGGAAATATTTTTTTTGTGATGAAAGAAATTATTCATTGGAGATAATACTATTAGATATTAAAACTTTCGATTAGAACAAATTCCACTCTAAAAACTTTTTATGGAAAGAATAATATTTAACAAATACCACTATTTGTGATGGAATGTTTAATTCCATCATAAATAGTTTTAGCAGGATGAAACTTTTTGTGAAGGAATTATACGGGTTTTTTGAAAATATTTGTTATTTCCAACTGACTAAATATTCAATAAAAAATAATATAGTAGTGAACTATTTGAAACATAATTATATAGTCCACCTCAAATAGATTTCATTTATGATTGACTAAATATTTTATCAAAAATATTCACTATATGAGACATTTTATATGATGACAGATTATTTACGATGGATTTATTATATCATATATATTTTTCTGAAAGATGAGAGAAAGTAAATATGGTGGTCACTATTTGTGAGGAATTCATTATCAATCACAAATATCCATCACTAATAACATTTTCTATCACAAATGTGTGTAATAAAAATAGTCGAATATAAAGGAACACATCCATCCATTCCTCGAAAACAATTTCTCTCTCATTCTCTCTCACACAATTAATTCTCTCAAAGCTCCTCATAAATCATATACTCCATATTTTCCTCAAGAGACATGAAGTTAAGTATTTTATCTTGAATAAAAATGTAATATTCTATTTTTTATTCATATAATTTATTTTTTCTTATTAGAAATTTTTTTAATAATTTTTATTTAATTAGATTACTATTGTTTTTTTTAATTTAATAGTATTTATAATATACTAAAAAACATTTTGACAAATTTGAAAATAAAATTAATAATTTTTAGTAAATTAATATAATAATAATTAAATTGTTGAATTATTATAAATAATAAAAGGAAAATTTTATTTGTTCATCGTATTTTTTGTTATTTTTCATTAATTAATTTTAATATTATTTTAGTAAATTATAGTTTTTAATAAAAAAATAAAAAAAATTTACTATAATTTTAAAAATCTATTTTATAGTTAATACTAAATTAATATGGTAGTTTTTGAAGAAAATATTTTTATAAATTACATTTAATTTTTTAATTAAAAAAGAGTAAAAATTTTATTTTCCATAATATAAAATTTCCAATTATGAAATTTAAAATAAGAAAAATTAATTAAAATTTGTATAATAAAAAAACTAAAAAATTAAATTTGTAATGAATAATATAAAATTCCAAATTTTGTTAAATATTATAAAATTTTAAAAATTGATTACAATAAAATAAATAAAAATTTAACTTAAGATAAAATGAATAAAATACATATAATTTAATAAATTAATAATAATTACTACAAAATTTTAGTAAAATAAATAAAAAATTAAATTAAAAAGCAAAATTATAGTTTTTAAAGTAAATATATTTACTTCATTCATTAAGAAAGAATATGAATAAATAATTATATTAAATATAAAATATAAATTTAATTTGAGATGATGGAAATTATTTAGAAAATAATTTCAACTGAAATAAAAAATATTATTATTTTAAGTCATAATAAAAAATTAAAAATATGATTTGTAATATAAAAATAAAAAAAAATTACTATAATTGAAAACAAATATAATTAATAGTTCATAATAAATTAAAATTTTATTTTTGGAAAATTTTATTATATTTACATTTTATTAAATTTAAATAAAAATAACAATAAAAATACTAATGTCTGTAAAATAAAATTTGTAATTAAGAAATGAAAACATTAAAATTTAAATAAAAGTATTAAAATACAAAAACTAAAAAAATTTATGTTAATGATCCTAAAAGTTTTTAAGTTTACATAAATATCAATTTTTATAAAATGAGTAGAAGAAGAGAAATTAAATATAATTTAAATAAATTTAAAATATAATAATTTTAATAAATTAATTATTATATATAATATTTTATTAAAATAGATAAAACTTATAATTAAAACTCAAATTTATAGTTTTTTAATTTAAATATATTAATTTAATTCATTAAAAAATCTTATTAATAATTAATTCAACTAAATAGATATGTTAATTTTGATTAAACTGTTGGGAAAACTTTTTAAAAAATTATTCAAAAAAAAAACTAAAAAATAATATATTAAATAATTGTAATTTGGTTTTGAAATTAATGTTTTTATTTTAAAATAAAATTTATAATTAATAAATAAAAAATACGAATAATTAATATATAGAATTAGTTACCTCCAATATATGAAATTCATAATTAGTAGATAAAAAATTTTACTATTAAAAAATTGTAAAATACAAAACCTTAAAAATACAACATTAAAGTGTATTAATTTTTTTTGAGATTATTTATATTTTCATAAATTCAATAAAATATATTATATAATTTTAATAAATAATTATTAATAATACAGTAATAAACATAAGTTATAAAATAAATATTTTTCTCCAAATTACTAAAAAATTAAATTTAAATGAAATTAAAAATTAAAAAACATTTAATAAAAATAATAATTTAATATAAATGAATTTTATTACAAATTATTTATTAAATATATATTTTTTTATAATCAATTTTTTTTTATCATAGATAAATATTGATAGAGAAAATAGAATATAGTTTTTATTACAAGAAAATGACTGGATGAGTTTATGAAAATTTCACACGGTTTTGGTATTAATCATATATTCATTCAAAGTGTTGAAAAATTAATCGCATTTTCGTCTTCAAATTTAGAACTTGTTTTAAAAGGAAAAATTAGGGTCCCTCATAATAAATCTCATCTTAGGATGCTTAAAACATTTTATACATTGGGGCTTCATTTTTTAGATTTTGGTTTTTTGAGAATATTATGTTTATTGGTATAAACATGAGGAACATTATTTTGAGGGATATTTGGATTTTTTGGTAAATGATACATCATACGTTCAAAATTTAGTATGCGAGGAAGCTGGTATAACTTTTAAGAAACATATATTTGGAATGATAATTTGAAATCTAAATCAAAACCACCCCTATTTCACAATAATTGAAATCTACGTAGGATACATTATATACTAGATGAACGATATCAAAATTAAAAGTTGTTACAAAATTCATGGATATTAAATAAAATTTTATAATTTTAATAAATATTTTGATATAATATTTAGTTTTGGTAAATATCTGTTTTCTGATGAAAATACACTGCATTTAAATTTCAATGAAGGAAAAAATATTGGTTTATGATTTGGGTTTTAATTATTGGAATATTCATGCATGTTAAAATTATTTCATATTACATTATAGTGATTATAAGTCTTTAGATAATTGTCCATCATGTATAAAATCATGGTACAAAAAAATTCCTCATTGGTTTTTTTTGTTTTTCTAGTAAAATAGATGAGGTATTTTCTGATCATATGTATATTGGAACAACTATTTGTGTCTCATAACAAAAATTCATCAATAATTTGGAATAGTTAAAATATTTCTATATATGAAATATTAATTCATCATTTTGATCTTCATTCATGGAAATTTTATGATAAAAATCATCCATCTTTTTATTTTGATGCTCGAAATATTTGTTTAAGTATTTTTTATATAATGGATTTTGTCCCTTTTGTGCTTATAGAAGTTAATATTCTTATTGAATTATTTTCATTACTTTATACAACCTTACTCCTTGTATATTAATGAATGAATCTTATCTCTATTAGGTTTTATTAATTCGAGGACATCGGGATGAAAATATAAATTCTTATTTTAAACCATTTATTGATGGTTTAAATTTGTTATAGAGTGATGGTGTAACCACATATAATGTCGTTAAATAACATAATTTCACTCTAAGATCATAAAAATGTGGATAATTAGTGACTTTATAGTATTTAGTATGTTATTCAGATGAAGTAATTTTTTTTCTTCCTAAATCATGGTTTTATTATATATGTGATATTAAAGTATTTATACTTTTTAATGGAACAAATCATTGTTTTTATGACTTCAATTAGTGATTTTTTCTTTCCAATAATCCTTTTAGAAGGAATAAAAATAATTTTATGAAAGATATAATTGATAGGGATAGACCTAAAACCATGATCTCGATTTTTCATATGAAAACTATGATATTTGAATTACATATTATTACTTTTATACCAATGACAAACCATTAAAAATAGGATAATTTGGGAGATATCCTAATTGGGTAATGCTAATTATTTTTCTCAGGTCTTCCATATTGGCTTGATTTTTTTGTTTTCCACATGAAAGATGCAATGTATATTGAGAAATGTTTTTTGATAACAAATTTTTACTATACTAGAAACACTATGTAGTATTATCGATACCATAAAGGCATGGTTAAATATTTCTCAAATTTGAAGGCATCAGGAACTAGAGTTATTCGAAATTTTAATATTATAAAATTTAATAAATAAAACAGATTTTGTAATTTATAAGTTAATTCATTTTTTAGTATATGAGTAGACTTCAGGTTTAAGATTACAAGATGTATTTTGTTATAAATTATCATATTATTTTAAAAATGGTTGTATTACATGGTTAAAAAGTCATGATTGGGATTTCATAATGGAAAACCTATTGCCTATTGGTCATAAAGAGCTGTTCAATTTATCAATTTTGGGATGTGATGATTGAAAAATAATATTATTTTGAGAAATTTATGATAAAAAATTAGACAATGATGCATTGGATAGGCTTCAATATGATATTAATGTCATTTTATATAAATTGGGAAAAATTATTTGCACTATGATTCTTGGATTTAATGAAACATATAATTTTATATTTACCATATGATGAAAAATGTGGAGATACAATATAGTTTCAAAGGATGTATCCATTTTTTTGATGTATAATGAAATTGAAGAAAAATTTATATAATAAATCATCATATGAAATTTCAATTACAAAATCAAACCTATAAGAGGAAATATAAATTGTTTAATGTTATTAATTTTAATCAAAATATTATTTAAAACATAATGAAATAGTTCATAATGTGATAAATGATGAATATGACATGGAAAATCTATTATCAATTTTTAATCAACTCGGGCTTGGTTTTGGTGGTGAACATAAATGACGGCTCTTAGTTAATGAATAAAATAGAGATCAGACATATTTTCTATTAAATTATGAATAAATAATTTGATTCACTCAATTAGTGTCACTAATCCAAAAAAAAAAACGTTTCCTTCACATACTGAAAACACAACTTTTTATTATTTTATTTATTGATTATAAGATGTTAATATCTAAAAAAATCACATAAATTATCCAAACTTCTCTTTTGTAACATCACCAGTGTAATTTTAGATTCTATTTTCAAATACAAGTAAGTAGAATTTGGTTATGACCATATCTATGAAATTAATTTTCTCTTTAGTATAACAATCACTAATTTATTTTTTATTTCAGTTATTTCTACTTGATATTAGAGTTTAATGTTTATTATGTTCATTAAGTAAATATCCATATAGTGTGGTAAAATATTATAATTTGTATGTTGTTAAGAGATTTTGTTTTCTTAGAAGAACATAGGGTGAATGACAAAAATCAATGAATAGTTGTGTTTGTTTAAGATAAATAGATTATAGAGAAATTTAAATTGTATTTTATGTAATATTGGATGGAGTAATCATGTTAGTTTATTTGGGAAAACATTTTGAAATCATGTTTAAATTTTATTGGTTTTATTTTAATCTAGGGTCTTGAATTCATCCACATCATAGAATTCATGACAATAAGAATAAAACAAATCTTGAAAAAATAAAAACATTTATTTAATAACAAAAAAATATCAAGTTTGTTATGTAAATTATTTTTATTCAGTATGATAATTTAATAATTAGTGTATTTTGATAAAAATGAATAATAGTGACAATAAGTTTATTGAAAATGAAAATAGTTTTATGGATTTTTGAAATATTGATTTTTTTTAAGAGACACTTCAAAATAAATATTTTATTCAAAGAGATAAAAATATAGAAGATGTATATCTTCAATTAAGGGTTGATGGTGTTGATACTATAGATTATGTAACTATCACAAAATTTTAAATATTAAGAGATGATGAAAATGAATATTTTTTGGAAATTGATGATGATGAGAAAGAAGTTGAAGATGATGATGCTAATGAATATGAAGATGATGATTAAGTTTGAGGTGTTACATTCAACATAAAAACATGATAATTATATATTAATTATTTGTGACAATGTTTTATTAGTATGAAACATCGGTATTATATTTTAATATTAATTTTATTTAATTCAAATTATATATTTTAGATCTCTCAGGAATTATCTTCAGGGGAGTTTGATTATATGATTCCTAGTTTGATTGATTATGAGCTACATGGTGATGATATTTTTACATATTTAGCTGAGTGAAATTCCACTACACTAACAAATATGGGTGGTGAAGGCCTCACATGATTAATTATTCTTGATCTGGTTCCTAAGTGATGTCTGTTTCTTGATTTTTATCATTTTAATGGAAGTATTAATTAATTTTTTTTTAAAATTTCATTTAATTTTTTTAGTTAACTTCACTTAGTAATTGTTATTGTTTTCATATTTTATTTCACATAAAGTCATTTCCTAATATTTTACAATTTTGTGGAACTATTTCTATACACAATGGGTGTTATGGGATTAAGTTCCTTACATCGTGTATCATTGAATGTTTGAGAACTAGAGAGTATGTAAATAAATGACATATTGTATTTTAAGTTTATTTAAATTATAATATTCTATATTATTAAATATTTTAAAGAATTATTCTCTCCTATTGATTATGACATGATACTATACATTTGGGAGGAACGAGAAGATTTCATGCATGAGAATTTCATTCATCTTTTACACAACCTCTAGAATATAGCAATGGGGAGACCATTTGTGACATTATTTGATGAATCTTATGTTTATCATTAACCTGATTAAATCCCCAAATAGGCATGGGAGGAATGTTCACTTACTGGATAAAAGAGACATTCAGGAGGATATCCTCTTCTAGTGGAAACAATTAGGGGAGGCGTGATGTCACCCATAGATATAAGAGTTATATTTATAGTACAATTCACCGATTGATGGTAAGTAACATTATTTCATAATTTATATAGATTTTAAATAAAAAGGTATAATATAAAAATATATGTATTCTATGGTTCATCTTATTGTAATACAGTTTGATCTGTAAAAAAGGATGTACACTTATCTCACAACTAGGGATATTACAGGTGATAAAATAGATTTTAGTTAGTATAATTTTTTCTATTTTTTAAATTATCAAATCATATAATTATTTTACCTTTTTAATTAATATTTAAACAATTTCAAGAGACATATAAGATAAAGAATTCCCTTAAGGGAGATATTCAAGGGAGATAATGGGTGAGGATGAGGAGGGATCATGCTAATCACTATTTGAAAAGTCAACTTGGCTATAGGAGATGTTGAGTAGTATTGAGAATGGATAGGTGATCAATATTGGTTCACAATTGATGAAAAATATTTTATATGGCATTGAATCCATGTTATCATTTAGATTATCGTTAGATCATGTATAATCATAAATCATTATTGCAGTGTATGGGAAGAGTCTTAGAGCTTGGGATGAGATTATTCAAAGATTGACTATGGAGATGGAAGAGTAGTGACAAATTATGAAACAACAATGTCAGTCGAAGGAGCCCCATAATTATCATATGATAGAGTATATGAAATGTATTTCACACTATTTAGGGATGGAATTTTTTCTCTTAGCATAGATGATACCTTTACCCATAGTGATTTTGGGATCAACTTCATTTTTATAAGCTTTTTTGAATTTTAGGTGTTTTAATTTATTATGAATATATTTTAATAGTAATTTTCTATAGTGTACCTTGAATTGTTTTTTATTTTTTATTTTATTTTTTATATCATAATTTTGATGGATTTTCAAATCCATTATAATAATTTTTTTGTGATGGATTTAGATTCCCATTGAAAATATTAACTGTGATAGATTTATAAATCCATCATAACTACTTCATTATAACATTATTTATGAAAGACAAGTATATACATTGAATACTAGTTTTGATGGATAGAAAATTCCATAAACAATTTTAATATATTATGAATAATAGAGACAGAACATTTTAAATATAATTAATTGTGAAGCATATTTTCTTACTATGTGATTTATAAATGATTCTCATCAAAAATTATTTTTTATTATGAAAATACATCAGAAATGATCCATCATAAAATGTAATTAATTTTATATAAATCTAACCCTAAGGGATAATGGTCCATTCCATCACTTTCATTTGGAGGGAATCCTGAAATGGTACATGTAAATGATATATTATTGTGATGAATGTCAAAATATAAATATTCATTAAAAATGATAATTAATTTCTAATATTCTTTTTAGTGACTTGTTTTGATGGATTAGAAACAAAATTCCTCTTTTTTCATTCTCACACTTTTATAACATTAATGGAGGATGGGTGAAGATGGAGGACTGAATTGAACCTTTTTTGAGTATTACTATATATAATTTATTATTTTTAAAACTTTTTAGCAATCATTTACTCCACTAGTATCAGATACCCTCCATATAAAAAAGTATGAGGGAAAATTTGTTTTGACTAGATCTCTTGGTGAGATCTCCATGATTCTTGTTACCTAAGAATAAATAAATATATACTCATGTAATTAATAAATTTATTACAAAATGATTTTATAAAATGAAATTATCATAAAAAAGGATTCCCCCCTTAAAATTGATGGTAAATTTCTTCAATGGTATCCCATCTAAAAACCTATATTTATTGTATGGATTCTTCTTCTACGACTTCATGAAAATATAAAATGAAGTCAATTTTTATGTAAAATACTTCCATATAATTCCTATAAAATAAATTAACCACTTTTTAATTAATTTCATATTAGTAAAGTAAACTTTCATATTTAATTTATTATCTTAAATGTTAATCATCTGAAATATATAATATTTAAACCATTATAAAAAATAAATAAATTAGTTGAGTCATTTTATTATTAAAAACTCTATAAATTATCTCTCACTGTCTAGTCAATGCTCCACCAATCCGGACATAAAATGCTAATCTTACAATAACTATGGATTTCCATGATACTCCCAAACTAATTTTCATTTGAGCTTACTAGTGTATTTTTAACATTAAATTAAATTTTCACCCTCTTTTCTTTTCCATGAGAAAGTAAAAGTATTTGTAAACATGTAATATCACTATATTTGAGAATAATTTTCTCTAGGGAAGAATATAACTCTATATTAATAGCTTCATTGATGTTGGGGAAAATAATTTGATAAAACTATGTTTAATTTAATTAAATAAATTCATTATTGTAGATATATTTATATGAAGATGCATAAAAATACCTTAATAAATGTTTCTCCAACTCCGTGTAATGTATCTACATATTTTAATATAAAAATATTTTATGTACCTTTATTTTATTAAAATGTTATAATTTTTAGAGGAAAAATATCTGATTTCTTATAATAGAATGAAATTTATATCTTTTATATTAACTAATAAAATTGTAGAAAAATATATACTTGAATATAATAAATACCAATAAATAGTCAAAAAAATGATGATGCATGAATTCTTTAACAAAAAAAATTCAGAACTAAAATTGATGAATAAAAAAATTTATAAAAAAATAGCCAAGATGATAAAAATCTAAATATTTAAATATCCAAGTTAAAAACAGTGTTTTTACACATGTATGATTAAAAAAAATAATATTTACCTAAATAATGAGGAGAGAAATGATGTGTTTTCTCATATCCCATCTATGTTATCATTTCATATAGTATAGATCATGAATATATCACTATAATTTTTTCATTTGGTAACCATACAGTCGATGAAGAAATATCACATTAGTTCACAACACCATCAATATCCTCCTCACCCAAATGAATTTGTTCTCTTAAAAAAATGGTCTACTGATCATTTTACGGTTTAATAACATAAAATACCTTGATTTCACACATCTCCATGATAAATTGCTCTTATTTGTAACTAAATATTTTCAAATTAAAAATTGATAATCTACAATAATATATTTCACACCACTATTACTATAAAACCAGTTACACTGAAACACTAGTACGCAAAATTTTTTATAATTAATTTATCATGTCCTAAAAACTCTAAAAATATTATACAGATGAATAAATTAGGTTTTTATCATTTTCACTTGAAAAATATATTTCTTTATAAATGATAATTACTCTACTCTATTGAAAAATAATTTTGTTGTCCAAACTTTTTATGTAAATTGTGTAACCATTTAGTTCAAAACCTTAACATGTGATCACAATAACATTTGTTCATATAGAAAACCATTTAATGGTTTAAAATTATGATGAACCAGTATTGAATTTATCCTTAAAACATTAAATGAATGTATTTTTATGTTCATTCAGGACTCACTTTTAATTTAGTTTTAGGTATAATTCCTTTAATCCAAAAATATGTGATTATATATATGGTTTCAACTCACACATGTCCTTCAATATATATTAATATTCTTTAATAACTTCATCATGTTAAATTAACATTAGTTTTAAGCCACATGTTCCCTTATGTTTACTATTCACTATGAGATGCTAAGATATAAGGAGACCAATGATCTCCACTTTATACAATTAATAATTATAGAAATCATCCCCCTCCTCAAGTATATATTTTTAAATAATATAGTCCTCTGGTCGATATGAATTTTTAATATATCCCTTAAAAATATTCATATATTATTTAAAAATATACATCCAATATAAATATATAATCCAACATAACCATATCAATCACACTAAATGAATGAACAGATGAACCATTATATCAAAAAAATACTATAAATAATACATCTCAATTTAATGATCTATAAGGATAATTTTTTTATCTAATGATTTTAAAAACTTTGATATATGACTATTGAAAGTGGAATTTAAAAAATTTCATATCTAGATGATATAATTTATAAAATACATGAATAATATTCCATGAAGTGAAACCAATATTAGATATAGAATCAATGCATGCTAGTTATGGGATTTTATGCCTGCCAAATCCTTTAATAACACCATATTTTTTACATTTTAAAAATAACTACTTGGTACTTTCATACCTTAATGATATTTATTTTTATTATATTTTCAGTCTTTCTTAATGTGTGAAAAGATAAATGAAAATATGCTTTTTTCATTCATAATGGATAAAAACACATTCCCTTATATATTAAGTATAATATTATATTATATCAACATTTTACATTTCATTTTATGTCAAAAAACGTCTAATAAAACTATCATATATTTTTTCTTAGCATTCATAAGATCAATGTTATGTTTTTCATCTTGAAATATTGAATAATTTAGATCAAATAAGAATAAAGGTTTCTTCCATATATTCTTTTAATGAATTAAAAATTTTGTTATCCAAAATATTCCATCAATGTTTTAACATTGTTATAGATTTTTTTAGTTGCATAAGGTTTTGGGGGAATATCATGTTTGGGTAAACAATTAAATTCCATTTTAAATATTCAATATTGGTGGTCTATTCAAAAAAATTTCTGATGACCCATGTAGACTATCATTCTATCATTCTAAATGTGATGATATGAAGTATCATCTTATCAAATTGGAAATGATTTATATCCCATAACAATGTTTCTAGATAAGTTTTCATATGCATTAATATTTATTATTTTGAACATTACCACAACAAAGAAAATAAATATCCTTTATCTAATATATCAAAAAAATTAACACCTGCCTCTCATAGAAATTTAAAATCATTAATCAATGGAAAGAGATAAATATCAATATCATTTCTTGTATTTTTTGTTCCATAAATCCTCAAGATCATCATAAATTATTTTTTATTGATATTTATCTGTAGGGGTGGATGTAAACCACCAAGAGAAGAAGCTATGTACTATGTCAGTTACTAAGGTTCTAATATATGTTCATTCCATCGAGGCACTACCCCATTTTTATATTTATAACTTCATTAAAAAAATCATGAAAATAATACTCAAATCTCTTCTATTTTGGTAAATCATTAGAGAAACATAGATTTCCATTAGAGAGTAAATCATCTATATGAAATTCGGCCTCTTTTTATAATTTGTATTTCTAAATAAACACTTCAAATATGGAATTATAAAAAGATAAAATATTTCCTTAGTATAATATTGGTACCTTTCCTAGGGAATGAATCACTACAGGATATATCATCAATTTTATATCATGATGTCTCACATTTAATAAATTTTGATAAACCATTATATTCATTCTTATAAATCTCAAAATCATTGAATATAAAATGTAATTTATTATAGAAGATTCCCATTAGAGATAATTATTTTGCATCATAATTTGAATATGGAAGCTCATTTCCTTATAAATGTAGATATTTAAAAAGTTCGTGCAATTCAAGGAAATTTTCATCACCTAAAACATTTATTTATTTTAATTTAACCAATATATAAAATACTAATAAAAATGTAAATTTGATTGAACATGGGAACAATAGGTTTTAAACATCTCCATATAATCATTTAGAATTTTATATTTTTTAAATGGTTTTCAAAACCTAATTAATGAATTAATTATTCGAGATGATCCTCTATTACATATTTAATATCTCCATCAATGTTAAATTTAAATATTTGTTATTTCACCATGTCATATCAAATGTGTACCACTATGACGAAGACCATAAAAAATCATATTTTCATTGATTTATTTATACATTATTATTCCCATATTCAATAAATTCACATAAGAACATAAAAAATGTCTCTACTTTCAATATTTTATTTAGAAAATTTTAATAAATCATCAACCCCAACATATATTCATTACTTGTTTTTCACGTATTGATCCAATTATGATCTATATATTACCTTAAACAATAATTAAAATTAAAATTTTATTTAAATATTCATACATATAAATTTGAAGCATATATATAAACTTATATATGAACCTATATGCCTATAAACGCAAACACAAAAACAGATATATAAATGAAAAATATATAAATATATAAATAAAAAAATATAAATTTTAAAAATATAATTTTAAAATATAAAAACATACAAATTATAATAGTATAAATTGAAAAAAATAAAAATATATAAACATATAATTATAAATTTAAAAAATCTATATTTAAAATATATATAGAGATAAACTAAGATATATAAACATATAAGCCTCCGATTCATATTCCAATAAAGGAAATAACACCCTTGTGGAATTATATGGATTTATTCAGTATAGGTGAAGGCTATTGAGAAGGAAGAAAAACTCAATTTTACCTAGTCATCCTGCTAGAAGGTCCTATAGTAAAGGAAAAGTCCCTTAAATGAGATTTACTCCTGTTACTAACATCCCAAAGAATAAAGATGATGTTGAATTAGAAAACACCCATAATATTCTCATATATTTAAATGAAGAAATGTTATAGGATTATTTTTTTGATCATGGTTTCAAAGAATGATGGACACAAAATTTTCAGAAGACCGTTGCACATTGTTTGGAATGATGAAAAAGCCTCTTGGATTGAAAAAATGAATATTATTTTGGTAAGTGGTTTCAATGAGTGGAAAACAATATCAGAGGAGCATGTGAAGACTTGGGATATGATTGAATTCCATTTATAGGATCTCATTAAGGGTAATCAGAAGATGGAAGTTTCCTCCATCAAATGAATTCTATTTAAGGTAAAAGATTCTGACCCCTTTAAATTATTACGGAATGGCCTACTAATTTCTTATGAGGTTTTACTTTATCAGTACTCTTAACTTTATTTGTTTCCCAATTTTTTCTTAATAGTGATTTATAAAATAAAATACAATATTTTGATCTATAAAAATATAAACCTTTATATTAAAAAGAGATAAACATATAAATAAAAATATTTAAAATAAATACATTTAAAAGATATAAAGATATAAATATATAAATCTCAATAAAAAACATATGAATTTAAAAAATATATAAACATATAAGTTTTCATTATATAAAAAATTTTAACATATAAATTTAACAAATATAAACATATATATTTAAAAAATATAAACAAGTTTTCAAATATATCAAAACATATTAAATTATAAAACCGTATATAAAATATAACTTTTTTTATCGAAAATTCAAAAAAAATTACACATAATTAAAAATATAACAATTAATATTTTAATTCATTTAATATATAAACATAATGAATTTAAAATTGAAGTCAAATTTTTTCTAAGTTAATAAAATTATAAATTCAAGCTAAATATCTATTAATTTTAACAGAAAACATAAATAATAATAAAAAACAGAACTAAAATACCTAAAATCCAACAATGCAATGAAAAAATATGAATTCTATACTAAATAATACAAATTGTTGTTTAACCTATTAATATTCCTAAACAACGCCATTTTTAAAATTTAAAAATTTATGATAAAATGGATATAATTTGAAACTCAGAGAAAATAATGGTAACTAGAATGATAGATAATCGTGATAGTGACTGATGGTGATAGAAGCTTGTTAAGGGTAGAACAAGGGTGAAGAGGGAACCCAAAGAGAGCCAATAAAATAGGAATTGTGTAGAATGATATGAAAAGATTAGTTTATAGAGGAATATCATTGTGGATAATTATTATGATTAGTTTTTTATGTTTTCTAAAGAAGTAGAATAATGAGGGGGATGGGGGCCATTCCTACAAGTGTTTTGATATTTTAAAATTGGTTTTCACATCAGTTTTATAAGAATGGATTTTAAAACCAATATTTTAAAGTCATATGTTGTAAATTTTATTTTAAAATATATCATTTAATATTTGGTTTCATGAAAACAGATGTTAAAATCCCGACATTAAAGGATTTTAACATCGATTATCCAACCACTAATTTCAAAAGGCTTATTAATATTAATTATTAGATAACTTATTTTAAAATAATAGATACATATACTCTCTATTATACTAGTGTTAATTTTTTCTCCTTTTATTCTTCACTCACTAATGGGTGGTTCCCCTTTAATGATTAAATTTCAAGATAAAAAATCATTAAAGATTATATGATTTCCCTTCTATGCTACCAAAATATGATGAAATATTCCTCCTCTTAATATATATTCATCAATAAAGACCAAACAATCCAAAATAGTCCCTAAACTTCTCAATCACCATCGAATTTGTTAACATTACAACTAGAGTACTGGTTCTATGAATATTTTTCTTTTTAAACATCTTATCCAGTAATGAGATTATAATGAAGTGGCAATTAAAATGAATTTTCCTTCTCCTAGCATGAAATAGTGTGTTCTTTACAAGATGTTTAAAACTTAGACCATTATTGTGTAATAAAATTTTCTCTTTCTTTTTATCTATATCCTCTAATAAGTTATTTAAAAGGAATATCATCTTCCATGATTATTTTACAATTATACACTATTCCTATATGGTGAATTGTGTTACAACCTTATGAAACTAAGATATCCAACTTACTATAGTTCCTACCCAGGTAAACACATAACCTATGGTACTACTTATATTATAAATATCACATATAAATAAAATATCCATGTACCCTATTAATTAATTACCTTTTTAAATGTACATAGATAATTCCTTTTTCGATTAAAATATCTAACTATAAACTTCATAACTACTTATTTTTTTCCTGAATTAACTATTTACCTACTCAGAACTCTCACTATAAGGGAAATATTTGGTAGGGAACAAATTATGAAATATATGAAGCATATGATATAATATTCATAATGAAACATTTCAATTCAGTGAAGCCATTTTTTTATCTTTGGTTCATTCTCCTTAGAAAACAAAAAATGAAATGACTGGGGAATAAACGCTGTCTTTTCTTTTAGTATAATAAACTTTATAAAAATATGTCCAATGTAGTTAGAGTATGGCAAGATCATGGTTCCAAATGAATTAAATATGTAGATCTTCATCCCAAGAATATTTCTTGTTTCACCAAGATATTTCATCTCTAACTCCTCATCCAACTACATTTTTATCTCATAAATCCTTTTCATACATGGTCCTAGAATGATTATGTCACCCACATATAGATGAAATATAATAAATCCATCAAAATATATATAAAATTGTATAATTGGTCCATGAAACGCCATTTTTATTATTTTTTATTAATGAATGCATAAAAATGGGCAATTTAAGTATCTATAAAGGAAATAAGTATTTACATAAATCTAATAAAGATGATATAACAATTATAAGAACAACTTTAATGGTGTATATATTCACTACATCAGAAATTTTTTCACTAAAATCTAATAATTCATTCTATTAAAATTCTTTTACCACTAGCCATGACTTATATCTCCTCTTACCATCAAGAAAATCAATGACCTAAAAACCCCATTTTTTCAATAGCTCATTCTTTACATATGGAAATGGATTCCACTCTAATGTTTTGTTATAATGAAAATATTAAATCTCCTCCTTCATAGACATCTCTTAATTTTTCAACTCCTTCAACTACTTTTCTTCTTCAAATCACCTAAGATATCAACCGTCAGTTAATAAAAAATAGTGTATGGATTATGAATACCTCATCATGAGTCTTATCTCCCATTTCAATATTATATAATCCACTTTCGGAGTAGATTCTACAACATATCTAGTCACATGTTTCAATGTCCCACTATTTTAATATTAATTTACATCTAAAATAAATATTATGATTAATAGTTCGATTCACAAATAACACTAAACTAAAAAAATATCATTGATACATGAAAGATAAAATTATTAAATTTTACCTATGTAATATAGTAATTAAAAAAGCATGTATCAATATAAGTAAAAAAATTATGAAATTCATATAGAAAAGGGAATAATTGGCATCAATTAGTAATCATTTTCATTATGAGGCTCATTTTTTCAAACATGAAAAATAACTAAATTCACTTGTGTTTTCCCTGGACCAAACTCCAACAATTATGGTATAAGTGAAATCATATGTGATGGAAGTCCAAGCTTTTTTAAATTTCACTAATATCCCTACTAGCTAAACCACCACCTACAACTTCTACAAGACAATATCTTTTTCATAGATTTTATGCGAAGATATTTACAGGTTATATAAGTATAAATTAAAATGATATTAAAAAAATTATCAATGTAATAAAATATCAATATATTATATGATTTATAAAAATGTCACATTTTTAAATTTAATGAAAAATAAATTTCATTTGAAATGTTAATGAATTTATGAAATATAATTAATATAGATAAATAACTAATAAGATCATTGCACGCTTACAATTCTTTTCTTCCTGAAATTAGATTTTTTTATGCATTATGAATTTTTAATTAAAGAAAAAATGTATAATATAAAATGATGATAAAATATATTTATTATTTTAATAATATATTAAACCATGAAAAATTTAAATCGATAGGAAATAAAGGTAAAAATTATTAATATTTTAAAAAGTCATTTTCATATAAAAGAAGATTTTTGTGATATTTTATATTTCCATTTAAAAATGAAATTCCAAAAATTTAATAATTTTAATTTGAAAAATAAATTTAATTTTTGTATTCATAATGATAATATTATTTTATATTGGATTTTGTGTGTTTTTGGAATGATTTATTTTTATTTGAATAGTAAAATATAACGTTTTTACAAATACCATAAATTTTATGAAATCATTAAAATAATAGAATGAATAAAAAATTTAGGAAACATTTTTATTAACCAAATATGTAGTTCATAATTAAATTAAACATTTAAAATATTATAAATAATATATATAAACATGATTTATATTTTTGAACCCAATTATTATATTTCTAAAAAACCAGTTTTTATGGGTTATACATTTATTATTTTAAAATTAATTTAACCACTTTTATTAATTTAATATTAAAAAATGGATTTTATATTTTTAAATATAATTCCTAAATTATTTAATAAGATTAATTTTATTTTTAGTTATAAAAATATGTTACTAATAGTAAAAAAAGATTTACCACGATAAATGTTAATTTCTGTAAGATGTTAAAACTAAAGAGAAAAGGCCTAAAATCACTCAAAAATTGTATTCAAATGAGTGATTGAGATGATTCTTGACCCAAAATCATCTCAACTGTATTATTTCACAATTTTTGTGCCACTTTCCTTGAATAGTGACTTGTCCTTTTATATTAGTACAAAAATCTCACCCTCCTCACTTATAAAAGGAGACTTCCACCACCCATTTACACAAATTATAAAATTTGAATTTCTATTGGAAATATGCCATTTATAATTACTCGGATCCATATAACAGGGTTATAAGACCATTTATTAATATAAAATCATTAAATCTTTAATTTTTAAGAGTTACTCTAAGAGAATGTTCAATCTCACAACATGAGTATTAATCACTTCTTAATGTTATTTCGTCTATATATATCTCCTAAGTATATATTATTTTCTATTACAATATAATGAAATTAGTATTATTAATATAATAAAATTTTATTATAGTTATTTTATAACTATTATCTACCCTTCCACCTTATAAAAATTGGAGCATTATTCATGCATACGTGTAGATTACCACCATCACCGAGAAACATATTTCATTTTTTTATAACTACCAATCAAAGATTGTTTTAAAAGGGTATTTAAAGAATAAATAAGTTCTTTATAACCAGTATAACATTATTAAAAGTTATACCTTTTTATATATATTAGGATCACTTAAGGATATAGTAAACACTAAGAGGGGGTGAGATCAATGTTGGGGACCTCTTTATTCAAAATTTATACATTTTATCCCCTTAAATAACAAACCTATTAGGATATAGATTATATAATTATATATTCCAATTCATATGAAAGTATAAGAAACAATATAAAGTATTTATTATGTTATTTTTATAAAGTTAAATGCACAAAAAGTTTAGTTAGTCTTTGTTGTGATCGGTGACAACCAATATATATATTCTCCAATTGAATGAGTTAAAAATAATGGTTGTTTTTCTTAGAAACAATCTTGAGATGTAGTGTGGTTCCCTACACATTTTTAGGGGAAAAAATAAATCATGATCCCCTATACTGGTGATAACCTATTCCAAATTAATCTCTTATTGGTTATTTAAACTTCATGTATATATAGTCTTAAACTTCTTCAAGTTCTTTTCAACATAAAAAATTCCTCCACCAGATGTGAATTATATTTATTGTTAGAATGATGTTTTATTATTCTCTTCCTTATCATTATATTCTGAATTCACAATAGCATGATGTAAACATATTTTCTTCTTACCTTATCTGTATAATAGTTCACAAAACTATCTTTAACTTATTGACAATATAATGGAATTCTAATTTTATTGTACGTGTGCAAGACCTATTCTTTAATTTTCTCTTATCTTCTTATTCTTCTATATTCTATTCTCTTATTATTATTACCTATCATCTCCTCATCTTAATTTTATATATTTTTCACTTGTTCTTCATTATTTCCCTCCACTCACATCATGTTTGAAAATAATAATCTATTCACATCTCGAACTTTTTATCTTCGATACTGAAAAAATATTTTCTTTAGTTTTTTTATCAGTTCCATAACCAGAAATTTATATTAAACAACCAAAAATACATAATATGTAATAATAATAATAAGTAAAATTTCAGATACATCTTATATATCCCTTCTTCCTTTCTATATTTACAAAAATATGTAAAGAATTATTTGAATTACCATGTATTATTGTAATTTAGATCCTCTGGGATCATCATACTCTTCCACTACGTAAGTCAAAAATTATTGACCTCATCATCTACTAAAAAACAATGTATATTTAGATTATATATAACCAGAAGAACATTTAATAGATCTTTTATTTGTTATTATTCTCATATTTCTTACAGTTTTAAATTCAAAATACTACATGAATTTAAATATCCACACTTATTTTGAAAGATCATTAAATATTGACATCCCCTTCTCTATCTCTCTAGGATGATCCTATGCATTAACATTTGAATGTGTATATACATACATGTGGATCATGGTTTCATCATTTAAGCCATCGAATTATCCATAATTTATACCTTCACAATTTCCTTAATCATGAAGTCATTATCTTTTTTTAAATGAACAAATCACCTAGAATAAATTGATTAAAAAACCCAAAGGAACTCATGATTTCAATCAGCACGACTTAAAAATTCATGTCATATCCATATTACATCACTGTGGCATTAGATCATAATTATTTTCCTTTTAATGTATATAAAATGCAACATGAATCATTATTTTGATCACACCCATATAATTCTACGATGCATCCACCATAGAATACAACATTGAGCTCAAATTGATATATATGAATGTATGTATGTGTGACTATCAAATTTTTTAGTCTGGATTTTTAACTAAATTTTATGGAAGGTGTATAAACTCTTATGGTAGATTATGAACATTAAATTTAATTTTAGGGGATGACATGGATCAATAATTTGGGAAAAAACTCAATGTGTTCTTATCTTATATGAAAAAATGATACGTGGAGGTCTCATAGATGATATTCATACTCATAGTAGTTACTCCTTCATTAAAGAACTCACAGTTTATTCTTTTTTAGTCATTAATGATATGAATAAAAGGATTTTATCATAGAAGAATTTTTTTATGATAATGATGGACCCTCATGACAAATTTATAATATTTCACAGAAAATCACTTCCAATGCATGGAATATTCATGCCTCACACCGAATAGTCTTTATTTATAGAATGTCATTATTTATGAAAGAACCCTAAACAATCAATGATCACATGGAAGGTTATATTAATGAAATATCACATTCATCCCATTGAATCATGGTTCTCATTTCATTATATGCTTCAAACTCAACCTGATGGCTCAATCAATGGATGGAGATCAAGATTATTGTCTGTATATGAAACCATCTGAGAATGAAAATATAAGGAAGATTAAAGACATATGATACATTTTCATTTTCCTATTAAATATATACATCTTTTTAAATGATAGGTGAACAATTTTTGATACATCACTATATCACATTAGAAATATTCATATTATTTATCCACTTAAAAATATTCTATACATATAATGATACATAGTTTCAAGTATCTAGACACTCTCTGGTATACCTCTCCACTATCATGCCTCCCTACATGGTGGTGCCTTCACTATTCTTGTGCACACCCTATGCATGATATGCTCACCAACCTACCTACCTATGTAGAAATCTACCTTTACTATGCATACCTACTAATTTGGATCTCCAAACTAATATATTTTATATGTTGTTAAGATAACCTTTCCCATAAATTTGAACTAGTTCCGTAGATTGTTAGAGGTTAACCCATTTTTTACAATCTTATTTAAACACTTTATTTTTAAAAAATAAGTCTAAATACCAAACATTCCCAACCAATAAACTTTACATAATATTTATAAATAATAGAAAACTTCCTCCATGTATATTTTTAATTATCATAAACAACATATATGGAACTACTAAAATCTTTAAACAACTTCTTCCAAGATGTCCTTTCAAAATTCTAAATACTTAATCAAAGTGAAATAATCTTGAGATCTTATTTTTTAATTACAAACATGAGAATACCTATAATATTATAAGAATATTATTTTTTCATATTGAAATCAAACACTAATTACACCCCATATATATTAACAACAAATAAGACACAGAAAAATTTGACTCAACACAATCATTCTCTAGTTCAATGGAAAATGAAAATGTCATTTGTGTGTATGTATGAACTAATGCCACCATGGAATGACATTTTTCTTATTCATGAATACCCTACATGGATGACTCATAGAATTTATATACTGAATTGAAATTTTTTTTATTTTATTTTTTATTTTTTTAAGGGTTATATCAATTTTTAATATTCTATTATCACTCTAAAATTTGTATATCAAAAATTACAGAAACAAGTTTGTCACCAATTTCATCTTCACAAATATTGAATAAAATTGTTATATAATTAAATTATAACCTCATAAATAATTAAAAATAATTTTTTAAATTACCTTTTCATAGTATAGAAATAATTAAATTGGTTTCAAAGAATGAGGATCAACATCAACACATCAAAGAATGCACAAAACAATCAAAAGTGTTAACATCTTATAAAGAAAATAAAAAATAAATAACCAATAAATTTATCATAAATAATTTTAATTGAATATTATATTTTTCAATATATATTTATAATTTTATTGAATTTTTTTATTAATATGGTTATTTTTATTATATATTCGGTTAAATTTATCTCATGGAATTTGAGAGTTAAAGTTAGGGTTTTGTCTCAAAATTTTCCTTCTTTTAGAATGTTTTGTATTATATACCTTATTTTATTTATATGCTGTTTATTATACCTATTTTAAATATTATATAATGAATTTATATTTATTATTAGTGTTTAAATTTTCATTTCATGTTTTTTTACTTCCAAGAGGTTTTGAATTAAATGTTAAAATGGTCTAAGGGGTTTCCACTTGACTTTTATTTCATTGAGATATATTCCATATTCATCACTTTATTTATTTTTTTGGTGAATATAATTACATATGAATGAATTTTATAATTATATTTATTAAATTAAATGGATTTAAAAATCCATAACAATTTTTATTTTTTAAGAGCTTTCCAATAAACTGTTAATTATACACTAGGGTTTTTTGGTATACAATTTTCTATTCATTGAATTTTGATTATTATTCTTGAAATATATTCTTATAAGTTGGGAAAAACCAATCCTATTATTTAATTATATTCTAATTCATATCATGTATCGAGATTTTTATATTTATTTCACATGAACTATTTATTAATATTTTGGAACAATTATATATGGTTTAATGATGTTGATCAGTGGATGTCAATATCTCCCTCCATTTAACTGGTTAAATATTCAAATTTCTTCAGATAATTATGTTATGTTTGGAAATATTATTTTTTTAGAAAATGAAGCGTGAAAATTTAGTTTTTTCACAACATGTAGGGTGGAAATTTTTTGTACACAATCTACTGTCTGATTGTTGTTTTTTCAAAAAAGGAACTTTAGTTGTTTTTATAAACACAACATGCTACATGGAGCAATTTTGTAACTCTATAATGGGTTTGATTGAATTTGACCACAATTTTATGATTTCCCTATTCTTATGTTATAGGTCAGAATTCCTTAATATTATATTTTTAAATAACATTACATATTTTTTATGTCATATTCCTATAATTATTCTTAATGTATCATGTTTATTATCTCACACTATAATTAAATGGGATATGTTGAGTCATTTCAGGTTTCATGTCCTTCTTCACTGAATTGTTGAAAAATCATATTATTCCATAAACTTCTTAATAATATATTTATCCTATGATCATGTATCTCATATACTTATGAACAAAACATTGATGAAATAATGAAATGATTTTTTCTTTACTGAGTGTATTATCTCACCCCTTTGTTTTGTTTCTACTCTTAGGCTATGAAGATGATTATAACTTATAATAAGTCTTGAAGGGATTCTAGTTCGGTTTTATTATAGGAAAATCTACACAAGTATCATAAAATAAGTTCCTTATATATTTTATCCTAAAATAAGCTCAACTATAAACTCGTGTGATTATGTGATTATTGTTAAATGTAATAATTAAAATATGAAAAATAATGTGAAATATATGTAAGTTTATTTTGGTACATCTCACTTGGTATCAAATCCAGTTTTTAAAGTATGAGTTTTTAGAATTGGACCCATGAGTGTGGTTCTTGGGAACCTCAGTTGGAATTAATATAGAATATGTAATTTCTTGGGGATTAGTTTAGTTATTTTATGGTTTATGATGAGTTAACTGTAGTGGAAGCCTTTATAATAAGTCAAATTATAGTGTAACATCCTGAATTTTGTGAAAATTATAGATTTTATGATTTCCTAGAAATAGAATCCATATATGGATAAAAGAAAGTGGATACAGGTTCTTGTACAAATTCAATTATGGGTAATATCCCTAAAAAGGATAGTTGGGTATTGAATCAATATTCACCTAGTCCATGACAAAGAGTCTATAAAACAAATATTGTTTGAAAATCCCAAGGGATAAGATTTAGGGATGTACATACCCTTTATGAAACATTATGAAGGATTTAAACAAATTTTTATGGAATGGTTAGAAACAATTACAAGAAATAACCATAGATAACATTAATTAAAACACATATATTCAAATTTTAATACATATATTAATTGTTACTTTATATTATGGATAAAAGTTTATTTTAATCTTGATATAATAGATTTCAATGATTCTTATATTTATAATATTGTAAGAAATATTATGATAATTTGGGAATTTGTTTGGATTAGGTTAATAACCACAAGATAACCTAGCTTAAAGTAAAATAGATTGAATAGAAATTATCATAGACTAAGAAAAAGTGTTATAGGAGAATAAAAATTATAATTGATTTATCTTATTCATAGGATGGTTTATATTTATTAGATGTTATCAATATAAAAATTTGTGTTTTCCAATGTGGTTGGAAATATGGTCATAAAAATAAAGCTGTGAATGGTAAGCCTCTAGAAAATCATAATACTTATAGAATACTAAGTATAAATATTTGAAATAAATGGTCATAATATTTATATGTGAGCATTATAAATGAAAATATGGGTCATTTAGTCTTTTAAGTGATAATAAGATTGATATCTCCAAAGATATTATACCACGAGTCCTGAATATATTAAAGATACTATTATATATTTCACTAGTGAATTATGATTAAAAATATAAGGATTAAATTTATTTAAGTGGGAGAGAATGTATAACCTTTATATTTTAGTATTAAATTCCATTAAAAATAAATATTATGATTATTATATTTCTTTACGTGAAATACGGATCTAAAAGGAAACCCTGATAATTTAAGAATAAAATTATTAAATTTGAATGTCATTATATAGCCATAAAATTAAAATAGATAAATAGAAGTAACCAAATTATGAAATTTATGATGAAAAGGGAATAACTGAAATCAATAATATGACATTTTCCTTATAAGGATAATTTTTCCGAGCATAGAAAATAGGTTGCTTCACTAGGGTTTTCCATAGACCTAGCCTAAGCTGACCTCCAACAATTGAAGTATGACTGAAATCATTAGTTATAGAAGTTCAATCTTAATGAAATTTACATGAGATCTATGTTATTTAAACTACCACCCAATACTGATACTAGAGTATATTTTATGCTTAGATATTACTGAAATATCTTGAGGGGTTAGGTAAGTATTAATATAGTTGATATAAACATATAATTATCAATGTAATAAATTATTTATATGTAACATGTATTTTTATATTTCCATATTTTTAAAAATAATAATAAAGGTAATTTTTAATTCCAATGCAAGAAAATAAAATTCATCTTTAATTCCAATACACTGATTAAATTCAATTTCTAATGTTAAACAAATAATAAGATCATTTTAATCTTAGAATATTTTATTTATAAAATTGGATTTTAAAACGCTATGAAACTTTAATTCAAGAAACTAAGTACATAACGGATAAATGATGATAAAATTTATTTTTTATATGAATAATATATTAATATTTTTTTTAATTATAAATTTATAGGAAATAGGAGTTAAAACAGTTAATAATCAAAAAAAGTTATTTCCGATGAAAAAAATAATTTAATATATTTTTTATTTACATATAATAGTTTATTAAAAAATTTTAGAGTGATAATTTTACAAAAAAACATATTTTTTGGATTCATCAGGATAATATTAGATTTGGATGATTTTTCATAATTTTTCAAGAAAGATTAATTTTTAAGTGTAGAGTACAAAATATCGTTTTTAAAAATACCATGAAATTTTGGGAATCATTTAGATATATAAAAGGCATAAAATTATATGAAACCATGTTCCTAACTAAATATTTATTTTAAAAGAAAAATGAAATATTTCTAATATTTTTTTTAATTTAGGAACCCATGATTAATATTTTGGATCCAAATAAATATTTTTCTAAAAAATGGATTTTATACTTTTCGGATTTATTATTCTAAAATTAAATTTATCATTTATAGATATTCAATATTATGAAATGATTTTATTATTTTTAATTATAATAATCAAATTATCTAAAAAGAGTAATTTAATTTTTATTTACAAAATATATGTTACTGGGAGTAAAAAAGAGTTACCTTGGTAAAAGTTAATTTTGGTAAAAAGATAAAACTATGAATAAAAGGCATAAAATCATTGAAAAATTGGAAAAAAAAATTTATTGTGAGGATAAAATAACCACACTCAATCTCACTCCATTATTTTCTACATTTTGGTTCAACTATCATTGAATAGTGACTTATCCTATTATATTATTACCGAAATAAGGGGTTTCTCACTTATAAAAGTCGACTTCCACTAGCATCATACATACATTCTAAAATTAAAAATCATCATTAAAATTTGAAAACCTTTAATTATAATATATCCCTATTACATGTTTTTATTCCTTTTTATCAAATTAAAATCCAAAAAACCTCCATTTCCAAGAGGTAATCTAAGAGATGGTTCAGACTCTCAATGTGAGTACTATTCACTTCTTAATATTTTTTATTCTTTAGATTTCTCCTCCCAAAATATTTGTACCAATATAATACAATTATATAAGTATTATTAATATTCTTAAATTTTATGTTAATGTTATATCTATTATCTACATTCTTATTCCTTATAAATAATGAGAACGTCATTCGTATGTTTGTGCGGGTAACTATACACAAAAAGCAATGTGTTTCATTTTTTCATAACAGCCTTTGATAAATGGTTTTAAAAGGGAATTTAATGAATAATTATCTTATTCATGACATGATTAAGATTATTAAATATAAACCATATCATATCCTTATCTCATTCAATGGAAAACAAAAATGTCATCTGTTTGTATGTGCAAACTACCACCTCTTTAGAAGAATATATTTCATTTCCCTCACCACTATAATTAGATAATTATAATAATTTATATAATGAATTAAAACATTTTTAGGAAATTATTAAGGTTTTTTATTTTTATAAGAATATTTAATGTTTTTTTAATATCCAATCTTTTGAATGTCAGAAATTACTCAACTAAGAACATAATCGATTCCGTCTTCATGAATTGTGAGGAAAATTATCATGAAATGAAATAATAAATTTATAAATAATTATAAATAATATATTATAGTAACTTTTTAAATATAATAATTATGAACTTGGTATCAAATAATGAGGATCAACATTGACACATTAAAGCACGCGTAAAGTAATCAAAATTGCTAACATTCAAAGATAAAAATAAATAATTAATAACTAATAAATGTGTAATAAATGAATATTATATAATTTAATATCGGAAAATAGATATTAATAAGTTCATGAAACTTTATATTAATATTGTTATGTATATTATAAATGATTTTAAATAGATTTCACGGATATTAGGAGTTTTGGTAAGGGTCTCATCTAATGTATCCTACATTGTGACATGTTTTCTATTATAAACCTATTTTTATTTATATAATATATATACTACCTATTTAAAAAACTAATAAACTATTATCTATTTATTTATTTTATTTGATGTTTTATTTAAAATTTTATCTTTCAAAAGTGTTTTCAATCAAATGTTATATATGTTGTAAGGCCTTCTCATCCCACTCTTATTTAATTAAGACATATAACAAATTCACTAGTTTAATTTTTCATATGATCGATATACTAACCTACATGTTAATTTAATATTTATTTTCATGAAATTAACAAAATTTAATAATCCACCACAATTTCTATTTTTTATGATCCTTCAAATCATATGTTAGTAAATTCGTGATGGTTTTTGTTAACTCAATTTCAATTCATTATGTTATGATCATTATTTTTGAACTTAATACTTATTAGTTGGATAAAACTTTCCCTATGGTAGAATTATATTTTAATCCATATTATTAATCAATGGATTTATATTTATTTTTTCTAAACTCCTTTTTAAGGGTTGTTTTTTTTCAAAAGTATGAAAACAATATCTTCAAACATTTTCTATGTGGACATATTTATTTACGAACTTTATTCTTTAAATGGATTCATTTTAATGTTCTAAAATGATTTCCAAAAATGTTTTTTTAATTTTTTTCAAATGAAAGTAAATATTTTGGTATTTTCAAAAAGTCAAATTTAGATTTTAAAAGGAAAATCACAATTTTAATAGAGATTTTAAAGGATTGTGTTTTTATGAAAGAATCCTTCAATATTTTTATGTCTTATTAATGAAGGTTTTTGAAAGAATCTTTCTTTTTAAAAATGTTTAAAACTTTTTGGATTTTAAAGGGTTTATTTATTTAATTTTTTGTCAAGCACTATTTATTTCATTTTAATAAAACATTTTAAAGTTTTTTCAATCATTTTTAAAAAAGGATATCTCTTTTTTTTCGAAGTTATTTATCCAATAATATTGAAATAGTTTTTTTAACAATGTAGAAATCCCTTGATGTTCTATTTTTTATTATGGGATATGTTATTAGGATATGATGGAACCTATTTTGGTAGAAGGTTTACAATGGTGATGTATTAAGGAAGTTTTCATGATACTCATTTCTTTTCCATTAGTTCATTAATATTTAAAGAAATAATGAATGTTTTTATGATATTTTATAACTACTATGTTTGGTTTTATTAATGACAATGAGTGGGGTCCTATGATACCTTCTAATTCATTGTTTAAATATTAATATCTCATTATATAATATTATTTTTCATTGAAGTTTCATTCTCACAACATGAAGTATGAAAATGGTTTCTCATCACATCATTAAGTGTTGAAATATTCTTTGTTCAAAAAATAATGTATGAAAATTTTGTTTGTTCAGAAAATGTTGCATGGATATTTAAAAAGAATAATATATTGTATTTATTTAATTCCCTTACAATGTTATGATTTTTCTATACTTATGTATCAATCCATATTTCCTTTTTATGATATTTTTCAATGACATGGAATATTTTTATATCATATGCCTATGATTATAATCCATGGATCGTTTTTATTATCCCAAACTGATATAAAATGGTATATGTTTGGTCATTTGAGATTTCATGTCTTTATATCGTTACTTGTGAAAAAATATTATTGGACTATACTATTTTCAATAATATATTTCTCCCATGATAATTTTTCTCATATTCTTATGATCTAACCATTATTTACATATTGATATATTTTTCCATTATTGAGTTTTTGAGCTCACTAATTCCTTAAGTTTCCATTACTCATGTTTTATATATGAGTATTTCTTATAACATGTTTAGAGGGGATTATGGTGTGGTTTGATAATGGAGAAATATTCCCAAGTATTATAAAATAAGTTGCATATAAAGCTAATCCTCAAAGACATTAAACAGTCCATTATTTTTTATAATGAGATTATTTTGATATATAAGGTTTAATAATTGAAAATAATTTGTATTATATGAAAGTTTATCATGGGAAATTTCACTTGTAATTAATGACAGTTTGTAATGTATCTGTTTTTAGCATCAGTCTTGGGAGTGTGGGCATAGGGAACTTCACATGCTCAGGTACTCGATCAATATCCACCTACATTTAGAACCATAATTTTTTATTCCAATTGTAAGTTTCAACTATATGATGATCCTTTTACATGAATCCTTCATTAAATACCATGTTAATAATTATAGTTATCTTCTTATTCCGACCATCCCAAAATTTATATCTAAACTCATCTAAACAATATCCAATAAAGAAAAATTCTATGTATTTTTTAATAAAAATATTACCTCACATCAAAAATTAGTTGAACATATTCCAAAAAATTAAATACCAATAAATATGATATTATTAAATCATTTTAGGAATAAGGATCCTTAATAACTTTTTCTCCTACCAGTATGAATAGACTTATATCAATAAGATATACTACCATGTTTGACAAAACTACTAAGAATTTATTAGATAACCCCTAGTGTATCCACATACTCCTAATAAATTCATTCAAATTAATTTTTTTAATCATTTTCACAAATAAACTATAGTAAACCTGGAAGATTATAATCACAATTAATTCCTTTTTTAAAATATAATACCCAAAAAACATTACTGATATATTCTCCTATATCATTATACCTTAATTTTTTCAACATTGATTCTAAACCATTATCTACTAAAGTATTATACATCTAAAAAATTGCAATCCCAACTTATTTTTTTTATAAATAAACTCATACCTTACTTTTTTATTCATAAATAAATGTCAAATAATAAATTGATCCTATGAGGAAATTTATTTATATTGGCCCCCAAACATCAATGTTCGCTAAACCCAGCTTTATAACCTTCAGTGTATGGCCTTTATTTGTAAAAGACACCGACCTCTAAAAACAATAGATACAATATTCGCTTAGGATAACCTCGATAAAATTCATATTTAGTAGCATTCATTTTTTATAAGATTTTTATCCCCTTAACATTCATATTTCTTTAACCTATAATGTGATAGTTTTGAATAATTAATAGAATTTTTTATTGAAACCATGACCATTTTTTCATTCATATTGTTTATGGTTACATTATTCAATTATTGATCTATGATTATAGATCCCATGATTATTTTTCATGCACCACAAATGAACATATTGTCAAATATTATATTATTAGGCTTCTGAATAGAAATAAGAGTCCACAAAAATCCTGGAATATGTATCACATTCCCCAAAATGAGAAAACCAACACTATTAGTTTTTTTCTATGTTGTAACCTTTCCTATAACCTGCAAGGGTTCATAATCAGTAAGATGTATCATTCAATATTTTAGAAAATAATAATTATTTTGTAAATAATTATCTGATATAAAAGGGAAGAATTATGATGTGTCTAAAATATCAGACTCCATGGAACTATCAACACTCAATTGTAAAAAATCATAATTTCCTTCAATTGATATATTTTCTGACTTGGTTTCATGTACCTTCTATTTTTTCCTTCACACCTGTTAACATATCATTTCTTCACGTAATTTTAATATGTGGGAATATTCTAATTTTTCTTTTCTAGACTATTTTCTTATCGATTTAGATTATATCATGTAATTATTCAATTATATATATCTACCAATTCCTTTAATGTGATAAAAAATATATAGAAAATCTACGTAAATCTATTTTTGGAATATTGTCAATGAGTTTTAAATCTCTCACAAAGATCAAAATTAATTTGGTAATCCCTGAAAATCTATTTATGTCTATTATAGTTACATCCCAACTATCATGTTACAATGAAAATAAAAAAAATACACATTCCTCATTATCTAGTGTAATTTCCACTAATGTTAAAAGACATATGATAGTTTCAAATTCATTGATGTGATTAGATACAATATTCCCTTAAATATTAATAGATTTTAATAAAAAAATAGTTTCTCTACACTTGGTAAATATAGATGAATTATCATATAATTTTTTGATAAATTTTATCAAAGAAAATTTTTCCTATTTTATCTGATATTGAATGACAAAATATTTTCATATATAAAATGCATAACTAAAAAAATTATCGACCTAGTAACATCGAATTAATCTTGTCCATATTTTTTTATTTTACTTCCCAAAACATAATGTTAAGAGTTTTTGTAATGAAGATAATCCTTAATATTTATTCTCCTAAAAATAAATCCAAATCCACCAAAATTATCAATATTTACCGTTAATTCTTCTCTATCCACCATACTATTCTAGAAATTGACCCTGATTAGCTGTACTCATGATTTGATACCAGTAGTTTTTGAAAACCTAAGAGAACAAATGAAATATTATTTCAAAAAAGAGTAAATAGGAGAAATATTAGAAGAATAAAAACACACATGGATTTATTTAGTTTAGGAAAAATCCCTAGATCCATAGAGAGGAAAAATTATTTCACCATTTCTAAGATTAAATTATAGGGAGAAGATAAAAGTCACAAACCCTATATAAATTATGATCTCATAAATAACTATGTAGTGAAACAAGAGTACATGTTTCTATAATACCATGTCATATAAAGTAATCTACATTACTAGATTTCTTATTTCAGTAAAGTCCAAGCTACTATAATACCATATATTAGTTCTTTACGTTATCTTAGGTACAATAAGTTTACATTTCTATAGTGACTCTAAAATTTTGGTCAAAGGCCTTCAATCCTAAAACCCGTGGACACCCATCTAGGGATACATTATCCAATTGAACCCCAAATTACCTCACCACAATTTTGTAACATTGAGAGTTGTAGTATATGTGTTTAGTATGGTATTCTATCACTTTGTTTATATAATAGATTGGGCTCCACAATTATAAAAAACACAACTTATAAAAATTTAAAAAAATATCATTCTACTCAATTTTGTGATTATATCATAGTGGTTACCTTTATTGATCAATTTAAAACTATTACGATCATGAACATATTAAAATTTTATTTGGATATAAATTTACCCATGAATAATATAGTGTTTATTATGACTATCACAATATATAAGAAAGTTTTAATGTTTTCCATGATCATGGGTATAATTATTATGACTCATATTCATTATATAATACATGTTTTTAATCATTTTATTCACTATAATGAGATTCAACACATCTTTAGAGGGTATTTTATGTTGATAAATGTTTATATGAGGATTAATATGTTGTACATGAATAAATGGTGGAAAAATATGTTTATTATATCATATTAAAATTGTAAAATATTCATGGAAGTGATATAGCTGTGTTGTAGTAATAATTTTTACCATGAAATATTAGTGATGGATTATTTCATCATGATTTTAATTGACATAGACTCTATAATTAGATGTTTTTCTACTTTACAATGACACATTTTACAATGTTAATTATATCCCGATCATTGTGTATTATAGAATGGTACTATATGCGGAGTATGGGTATTTAGTTGGATGTAAATTATCCAATGATTTTCTTGATAAATTGGTTTGTTTGTTTGGGATGAGATCAATAATAGTTTTTCACAACATTGATCTACTTGTTTTACAATACTGATTAAACCTATAAAATTGTACCCTTATGAAATCATAGCAATGATGAGGTGGATTAACTATTAAAATTAACTGTATATTCTTCTCCCTATAGGGATATTCCTAGGTAGAGGGTGGTGTTATTATTACCGATATGAATATCATTCCCTTGTGATAGTTTCATGTAGGAAGATAATGTTAACAGGATAACATGGTTGCTGATAATAGTAAGGGAAACACTAATAGTTATTGGATTTTTTGAATTAATTATTATTGAATTTATGATATTATTGTAATTATGGGAGTATAAATTGATATAAAATATCTAAATAAGGGTGGGTTTTACTGGGTGAAACCCAATATTCATATTGGTGATTGGACTGATCAAATGTCCAAAATGATATACCCTATCCCACCCCACTAAGTGGTATGGATTGTAGGTCTATTTGTTATGCTATGGTTTTACTCTAGAATGGATGTCAATATGGAATGATTATGGTAATGGTTAATTGAAAAGATTTTATACATTATAAAATTAGATAACATCTAGTGGGAGTTGGTTTTCTAGGGCCAATCCATATTTTTATGTTGTGTGTTCTATTATTTATACATTGTTATTTTTTGAGTCATAATTTTGGTGATGTAAGGGATTTAATACTTTAATGAGTCAAAATTTTGACTTATGAAATCTTTATTTATAGAAATTTGATAGACATAAGGGTAATTTCTTTTGAGGCTTAAGGAAAAATAAAATTTAACAATTGGAATTTGACCTTGATTACCCAAGGGTGGTTATGGTTGGTAATGATGCATTAATTTATTGTGTTTTTACAAATTTTATTATGATGTATACAAGATGTTTACTTGGGTTTTCAACCTCAATGGTTGATCTAGTATATATATTGATATACCAACCCCTAATTTTATATTTAGGTTTTCATGGTTTGGCTGGTGGAGCTTTCATGTCATTTTAGTTAGTTGATGAAGGAGGTTGATAATATCATGATGGTTGGGGATTATTCCATTTAACACTATAATATATAGGATTCTTGAGCTTTATTAAATTCTTATTTTTTAATGATTTTTTTTTTCATTTTTAGCTATTTTTCACTTTGATTAAATCGTATGAATTTCTTACACTATACTCTATGTATGATATAATTTGATGATAGAATCCTAAGTTTTTATGCTCTGATATTTTAAATTTTATTTTATAGCATTTCAGATTATATATCAGAGGGTATTGCCCCTAGAAAGTGCAATTTATATTATTAGTTCTATTTTCATCCCATTCTTTATTAGAGATTGGCTTTGGGGATGACTCATGGTTCTTTCACCCACCTAGGTGGGGTTCCATTAGAAATGGTCTATGAAAAGAAGCTCATTTTTTCATGTATAACTCATTTTGTTCAAATAATACCTATATTAGTTTCTTTAAATTTTTCTCCAAGATACAAACCAAAGAATTTAATTATTTGTAATTCTTCTTAAAATACATTTATGAATATCCTTTTTTAAATTAGTCTCTCAATAGGGAAGCAAAACCACCCCCTCTAACATATGCATACTATTATTTATGATGAAAACCCATGGAAAGAATTTATTATTCACTATATAAATTTTCTTGTTTATATACATAATAATGTGAAACTTAGTATATATTATTATATTTTAAAATATGAAATAAATTTTTTTACTTTTTTATAATTTCACATTTATGTTATACCTTTCATGTATTTTCATCTATAAACTGACCATTCTTATTTATATAAATCTTTTTCCACACCACATGACATGGGGATAAAGTAATGGTAATATATGATGGATTAATCTATATCTTAACATAGTAACATTAATAATTTTCCTATTATTCCACATAATAATTTTATTATAAAATCAAACTGTGTATAATTTATTTTTAAATTTCATCATACCCCATACTTGATCTATGATATGGGTATATTTCCTCTTATATACTCTTTTTATTCTACAAACTCCTTTAATATTTTAAAAAAACGTATATGAAATTTACCACTAGATTAATTTAATTGTAGATAAGTTAAAATTAGCTACACTTTATATTAAATACCTTATCCTCACAATGGGAATTAAAATACCCCATGATTCATGGGATATAAATATTTTATATATAATTGGTAGGTTAGGATTGATGTTACCATCAACATCTCCCATGTATTTAGTGATAAGTTCTATTATTAAATATCCACATGGGTTTTTAGAAACATTTTAAAATTTCATTATTTTGTCATCATATAGAAATGAACTCTTGAAAAAATAAAAATTATATGGATTGATCTGAAGGAAGAAATAGGAAGTGTATGAGAAGGTTACCAAATGTGTCCCAAAACTATTTACTTCATTGTTGGTAAAATATTTTTCCAAATATCTATGTTTAATGACACATTAATTTTAGTACTAAACTCAATAAAACATATGAAGATTGATATGTTATGGTTAATTGGTTAACCATTCTCATTCCATATAAATTGAAATTTTTAGCCTCTACTAATTTCTATAATTAAATTTTATAACACTATCATCTGATGAAGATCTTATAAATTTTAATTTTTACTAGATATAATTTTTAGATATTAAAAAAAAATAACTAAATGTTTTATTAAACACAAATCATATATGTGGAAGAAGAATTATATATAAAATACCACCGTGATAATAAACTTATATTTTACAATCTTCATTATTTATTTAATTATTGATGTTTTTTATCCTTTATTAATTATCCAAATTTATTGTCTATGGTATAATCTAACATAAGAAATCATCTAATTATTTACAATATGAAATGTATATAATGAACTAGGTAAAGGAATATATTATAAGAAATGATAATTTGATTATATATTTTTTTTCCAAAAGAATAAAAAAATATTTTATTTACAAGATCATGTTTATTTAAAATATAAATTTCTTATGATGTCTTTATGAAGGGGTCATTTTTGTATCATTACTTATTAAAATTCAATTTTACAAATCTTAATTAATTAAATTTTAGTGAAATCATATTATCATTTTTTCCATATCAAAAATATTGGGTGTAAAATATCATATAACCCAAATCTTATATTTTATTAAAGATCATAAAGTATGAAATATTTTTATAAATAGTGTATTCCATTAACACTAGATACATTCATCTATCTATCTATGATAGTGACTCAACTATACTTTACAATACTATGTTTATCATGTAAATATGTGTATAATATATAACCAATACTTATATATCCATTAAAATATAATATATTTAAACTTGTTACTTTAGATAACCCTAATAATTTACTAGATATTGACTTATTATTTGAGGATAAGTGTTCAGAAAATGAGGTCTCAAAAACTAATAATAAACAATTAGTAATGTGTATTTGATGTCCAAAAATTAGTTATTTCTGGATTTCAATTCAAATGAAATTCTTATGAGTATTTATGTATGGAATATCCATTTCAGTTTTATAAAAAACATACTTGTGTACATGTTCCTGATATTTTATTAGTATTGTAATAATATCACTTCCTAAAATGCCTTCACCTTAGATATTCTCATCGTGATAAGATTTTTGGAAGACTAATTCTATCCATTTCAGTTAAGCATATAGTATAGAATTTAATGTATTTCTAATAATATACATATCTATAATATAGTCTTTATGTCAATTTTATCTTTAATGGACCCTTCTAATATTTTTATATATTGTTAAATAGTGTAATTTCAATCCTAAGGTTTCCCAGCTAGGGAGTGAGTATTATTTCTCTTAGAAACACATCCCTATATGCCAAAATCTATCAACTAGTGGTGAGGTTAAATGTTTATTGTTGGGGAGACATTTAACTTAATATCATAGTAGTTAATATGAGTAAATAACTATAAAAATATTCATAATATTTAAAATCAAATTATACTAATGGATTTACTTCTACAATATAACTGTTTTCATAAATAAAAGATATACACATGCTATAATAAATGAACCATACATGTCATACATCTATACATAAAAAAGTACCATCCACTAGGTTGATCATATATGAGATTAAATAAAATAACTAAAATAACATAACTAAAATAAAATAGGGTTATATTGTTAAAAAACTCCAATCAACTCCCATATCTCTTCTCTAAAATCTTATTAATCTAGTCTAATCTATTCTACTATACAACATATGTTCATACCTACATATTAGACATATAGAATCTACATCTACTAAGGTGTATACATAGGGTTTGAGCATACAAATGAGTTAAATACCACCAATTGGGATCCTAATATATTATATAATATATCACATGAGCATATATATAATAACGTAAGTAAAACTATAACACTCAATAATCACATAAAAATGTAGGGTTATTATGTGTTAACTAGTCCACCACAACAATTGACCCTGCCTTCTTTGGCTAGTGTATGATAGCTGAGTTGGTTGTATAAAGAAATCCATAATATAGTGAACTATGATATCTAAAATGATGCAATAATAATTATTGTAGAATTTTAATCATGGGAAATGGTGAATAGTAATTTAAAGTCTATTTAAAAGAACATACATATGAATCTTGGGTGTGGGGGTATAGAGAAACACCCCATTGGAAAATATAATACTTATAACTCATGGGGTTTTTCATATGACAACCCAACCATCGGGAAGTGATAGTGAATCAGACACATGGTTATTGGTGTATAACAATCCAATTATTAAGAAAAGACTACAAGGCACAAAATCTTGAATCACTATCATTCCCTAGAATCCAAAAAATGAGTAGAATGAAATAATTTCCCCAAATTAATACAATATTATATAAATTTTTTGATAGAACAAAGGAAAAAATTCCATACAAAAAAACCATGTTATCAGAAATTAACTAATCCATTCCATGTTATTTTGAGAAACCAACATACAATGAGATTCACAATATTGAATCATGTAGCTTGATCTTGTCATATGATAAATAGAGTAAAATAATAACTGTATACTCCCAAAAAATTTTAATTCCACAGGTTCTAATTATCGTACTAACCCTAACAAAAAATTTAGTAAAACATGAACTGATATTCTACCTCACTATATAATGTATACCACCTTATTCAGTCTAAAAATACATATTAAAACTTTTATATTTAATAAAAAACATTTCAACCACTTCCAAAGTGATTACAATGCCTAAAGTATTTAATGAATTCTAAACCATGCACTAAGACCATAGAAAAACCCATCACATGGCCAACATAAAAATATCCACTGAAGTATAAATGTCACTAGGATCATCATGAAATAAAAGGATTATGTCATAAATACCATGGATAACCATATTAAGTATCTTTACTAAAGAGAGATTAAGACATAAAGAATTTCATACACTCACTCACTTACCAAAATATTCCATATGGAACAATAATAACCAATTATCCACCCATCATATCAATCTATGAAACCTCACCTTCAGAACAAACCAATATTATATAGGCTTATTATAACACAATCCACACACAAAAACTCCATCTAACTTTTAAATAGATTTCACTTGGTTTATAGACCACACACACTTATTTATCCAATTATCCATAAGGACAACCACTCTATATACCAATCACCCAAGGACCTACCCACAAAATTTTCTTCAAATTAATACATGAGAGGCCATATAAGGTCCCTCACAATTTATCTCATGCTCAAATACCCTTTTGGGGTTTAATACACATACTAGTGATAATAAATCCCGATTACATGATATATTATAATTCATAAAATCACTCAACTGAGTATGAATATTATATTCAGATCCTAAAAGTCTATACCTAATTTACCTCACTAGTTATAAATCACTAAATACATGTTTAAGTATCCCTGACCTGAATACCCAAATACGCATGCAACAATATATATAAAATGAGTAATAAATTGTATAATATATAAATAAATATCCAACACAAACTTATTATAGTTACCCCATAATGTATTGTTAACTACTTCATTCTCATTCATTTAAAATCAATGAATCAGAAAGAAATGCTCAATTTTGGGTTTTTTTGAACACATGCTTAAAAAGATAATGATAAAAATCATAAGCCTCTATTTATCCTCACATATATTGTTCAAAATTTAAATAAATACCATAAATTTAGTGATACATGGATCATTGATACATGGAATATTATCATGGAAAAAGGTGAAAAATAGATGGGAGGGGCCCCACATTAGAGAATATTGAGCCAAAGTTGGGTGACAAAGTTATAATATTTTTGTTAAAATTCTAAAAAATAGGAAAATTTACACTAAATTACCAGTTTCCATCCATTAGAATTACAATTAGACAATATAAACTCGATGTCTTGTAAGTGTCTATAATATCACCATTATCCCCACCAGGATTTCGGTGGTATACTACTAGCTATCTGATGGGTCCTTTTTGCAAGCTATTTAATGGGGTTCAATCCCCTAAAACCTAAAAAATGAGTATGAATATTTTTCATTCATCCCTATACCATTAAAAAATCTATATTAATCCTTGGAACATGTCCTAAAGTATTTTTTTTCATTCTAATTTCCAATTTTAAATTCTCAATACACAAATTTTATTTGATTCCATCTTATTAGGTGATTATAGTGACATATAACTATGTGTGAAATTAATAAAACCCTACCGTATCACTTATTATCCTTGATAATCATCCTCAAGAATCCCTTAAATTTTTTTTCTATAAACTACAATCCAATACTGCTTCTCGTTTCTGATTCTAGACTATAAATAGTACTTCTTCCCACACACCCAATCCAAAAAAACAATCCTTTCTATATAAAATCAATCTCACATCAATAACACCAATTTTTAATTTTATTTAAATGAAACATGTAACACTAATATATTCTCAAAGAAAAAAAAATTCATGAAAAGTTACGGTTGGACCTTCGTTGCATTGATTTCATCAAAATTTAGCCTGGCCTTTTTATCGTAAAACATGATTCCTCATCATAATAATAATGTACCGACCTAGTGAAATCACAAAAACACCTAATAATTCACACATGTGTCGTAACCTACACTATAATATGGTATATTGAATAAATATTCAATTCAATAATATTATCTCTTAAATCCATGAAATAATCTTTATTTAGATTATACCTAGATTGTTCATTGAATTATATATAATATTAGTTACCAGAGGCACTAACTATACCCAAATTTTCTAGATGAGGCATCACATATAATTTTTTAATAGCCACATATGAATCATAAAACCCTCACCCCCATATTTATAAAAAATATTTATCTACAACTATATGGGTCGACTAAAAATGTTAACTAAGATATTCACAAAACTTCTCAGAGAAAGGGTCATACTTTGAGAAATCAATATAATACTCCCCACTATAGGATTAACCAAATAATAATATTACTAAATCAAAAAACCCAATATTTGATATCCCATAAAAATCACTACTCTCATCCCTATCCAAATGTATCTTAACAATCATACCCTACGATCCCTGATCTTATGTATGAAGAACACTATGGTGATCGATAATCCCATTTCCAACCAATAAAAATGTTTATTCATAACTATGATATTGAAAACATAGAGTAAATATTGTGTAGAAACATGGTGAATATATTCCATACCATATAAAATTCAAATCACACTATGTAAAAATCACTGAGACAATGTTGGAATAATGTGAGGTGTGCATCATTTTTGGTAGAAAGGTGCAATCCCATTGTGATCACTAGATAATCATTTAACTGAATCATAATTTTCATGCTATAAATATGATTTTTATATAGTATCCATACTAATTTTCAGTTACTGATTAATTTGAAAATCTAAAATGATGATTATATGTGGGATCAAACCAATCTTACATGACAACAATTGTATTAGTTCCAATGGATCAGTTCCATGATTTTTCATATAAATACACCTCCAACATGCATTTAATCACCCAACATATTTTCAAAAGGAATGAATTTAGAAAAATTACATCATATAAAATAAAAACCTTAATATATATATATATTAATTCCCCTAAGAAGATATTAATTTTTAGTTAAAAATTAGGGTGGTCTCCCACATAAATTTTTTATGGCTAAGTCTCACTTGAATATTAATTTGTGGTGATTGTCTATATAAATTCTTCATAGAAACCCCTTTCCCATAGACAATATTATTTTTTAAAGAGGTATTCATTAATAAATTTTATGTGTATCCTAGAATTATATTCCTTCACCCTTCACAAACCCTACTAAATCAATAGTGACGTAAATATTATGGTGTATAAGGGCTTACAATAGTATGTGTTTATCTCTTTTATGTGGGATACTTATAATATTTTTTAAAAAAAGGTTCACTATTTTGGAAAATTGATCCTCCTGTCGATGATTAAGCCTCTTCAATATCCCAAAAAACCTTTTTGATATCCTATAACTATGGTAAAATCTAGAAAATAACACACTAATAAGGCCACCTTTATAGCCATTTGATTCCTATGATTGGGTCATTAATCTCTTTCATGTGGTTCCTTGGATGATGTATTCATTTATAAATTATAATAAATTTTTTTACATAATATGTACTCCAATTTCCCTCCCTAAAATGTATGGTTCTTATGATTAATTCAATCATGTGTTCCCTTGATAATGAGGACTCTCCCTTTTGGAGGACTAATGGTGTTTTCTCTAGGCCATCCCTCCAAATCCCAAAAAATGGTTGTTAAATTCCAACCCAATATCCACTAAGCACATGAATAATCCTTTAATTACCCTCCCTAGACTAATAAAATATCCATGAGCATTAATGGTATACTTATTTGGTGTAATCATCATCCCACCTTTACGTAACTCATCCACCAGGTTAATCAAAAGAGGGTCACTCATGCTAAGTCATAGTCCAAGTTTTTATTAGGTACCTTTCAACTATAATTCCATTATACATTAATTTAAAATACTCCAAAAAGTTCCTAGTAATATGAACTTAAAATGAAATACATAATGGTTTTGGTTTCATGACCATAAAAGGACCAATATTGGTCTTTGATGCATGACCTTTAAATAAAAAATTTGGTCCTTGTTTCATGACCTTTAAAGGAATAACATTGTTTCCAGTTTTGTCGAATTATGTTGTAAAACATTGGTCCTAGTTATATATACATAAATGGTGATACATTGTGCATGAAAAAAACCTTAACATATACAATCATAATTATGGTCCCATAACATTAAAAGGTATAATGTACCTCATTAAACAACAACAAAATATCTAGGATTTGATTACCTTTGTAGGGATACAAAGGTATTCTATCTCATGGATTAAATCCAAACTCCAAAACACCCATCTCCTCCCTATATGATGATAAAATATAGACTCATAAGTTTTATAAATTTTAACTAGAGTATAATTAACCAGCATCAGGGAAGTTTTAGATCCTCTCATAAATATAGATAAAGATCCTATGATATATATTGATATTCAAATCTTTTAATGGAATCGATCAGTCACTTTTATGACATGGGTAAGCATTATTATTGTTGGGAAGGATTTCATTAACCCATTATAACTCTAAAACGGGTTCCTTGATTAGGAAATAAGACCATTTATGGAATGACCTAACCACCCATCCAATTGATCTCGATGAGAAATTTTATTTATTTCTATCACATCATAATTCCCACCATCCTTTGGAAATTTATTCTATAGAAAAACAAATAGTTGATGAGAATAAAACAAGAAAAAAATGGTGAAATGAATGTGAAATCCTTTACTTTTGAATCCCAATAGCTCCTTCTAATAATAGGTGGGGATTGTAAAATACTTTATTAGATGAATACCCATGATTCGTCCCATTAATGATAGTTTAATTGGACAAAAGTGGACTTATCACCACATTAAACCACTTCATAAGTCTATCATTAGAGTGAGGAAAACCCAATATATCTTATCATAGAGAGTTATAGAAATATGTTCACAAAATCAATATAACTATCCAATAGCTTCCTAGGAGGGTTCTAATCAATTGTGTCCACTTCCGTTGACATATAACCTCAATCCATCAGTAGTCCATATATGAATCTATTTCTTCTATGGATGTATGATATAGGGTAATGAAGAGGAGGTCCCACTGTAGGATATCAATTATCAAGGTGTAAGATAGAGCCCTTACTCTTGAGGCCACCATTTTCCCAAGAACCCACTAGAATATACCGATATTGGCCTAACGGTAGCTTCATGTCACTATTGGCATGAAATCACAAATTATACTGAGGTGGGAACTGAAGAATATTTCAGAAAACCCCTCTCTAGTAAGAGAAGAAAAAACCCACCGTAGAGGACCTCCCCATATTAATACAACCATTTTCATTAATGGTACTACCAAAAGCCGTCGCTATACAGATATTCCTTGCAGTGATGGAAATTTTAATCATAGATTTCCTTCCTATTTCCAAGCATAAGTAGATATCTCTAGAGGTCATCCCAAAATTCATCGCTATCCAGGTGCTCCACAAAACAATATAAATACTGATGTGTCCTTATTTGGAAACATTTTTCACATATTAACTAGGAAATAATTGATTTTTTAATGTAAAAATGAAATTTTAATGGATAATTATTGAATTATGGTTTATTTTAATAGAAAAATTTAATTTTTAATATATTAATATAAATGGATATTTTTATCTTTAATTGATTAAAGGTTATTTTTATTAAATTTTCTATTTTATGTGAATAAATATTTTTTTATTTGTGTCTCTTTAATTATAATTTTTTTATGTTCTTCTTTTTTATGGATTTTATTTTTTGGAAATTCTATTTTATTCTGTTATACCATTTATTGAAATGTATTTTAATTCTAGAATATTTTTAAGGAAATTAACTATAGAGCCCAAAATAATAATTTGTGAAATTGATGACCAAGAAGAGTCGAGATAGCTGTTCAAAAGTTCATAGATTAATCTATAGATTCTTGAAGGATGCTGAAGTATGATCCGATCTTAGGACCTTTACTAGGACCAACACACATTGAGCGGTAACAGATATACATGGGGGTGTGAATTCTATGAGGTACCTTTAATCAAGTCATGCAATAGAGAAAATTTGAAGTATAAGGCATGTGAGGTGGAATACATACGATATGAGTCCAATGTTTTTAAATATGATATTGAGATAAAGAGTTTTGAATGATTTTATTTTAAGTGGTGAACCTAGTAATTTTCAGAGAAGGAACACATGTGGAATTTTAAAGATTTAGATAACGAATGATCATAGAGAACTCATACCTCAATTTTTATAAGTAGTAGAGCAAGAAATAGGTGATATGGTATTTTTTAGAGAAATAAGTATAAATACTTAATTGGGAATATTTATATTTATTTATTACTATTTTATATTTCTATATTCAATAGAAACCTTTTTAATTAGTAATTAAAAAAATATTCACTGGCTAAACTTCTGTGTGGAAGGAGGTTGTGCTGGTAATTATTTTTTACATCAGTCATACCAAAATTGATGGACATTACACTAATATTTAATTGTTTAGAAATTATTTTTTTTAAAAAAATCACGTGTCAATGAAAATTATAAAATATAGAATTACATAAAATTATTTAAATAATCTAAAAACCAATATTGAGATTAACACACTAATTTATAATTAAAATTTTTTCTTATGGAAACTAATTTCATCAATTTTTTGAATAAGATAATGATTTAGTTTAGAATCTATAGAATTAATTCACTCACAGGTTGTCTAACTGAAAAAGACAAACATCATTTATCATTTTTGTTTTAGTGCTTCTCCAAATTTATTAATGATGAAAAACTATTTACAAACCAGGTAATCAATATTCAAATTCAATTTTACCATTGTTCCCGGATTTTCCATTATGTGTATTCATTCTTGATTTTTTCACCTATTCATAATTATTTTTCATTAATTCCACTTACTAATTGTTACCATTCCTATATTCCATAATCACTATTTATTTCATTTCTTGAGATTTTGTTTGTTTATATAGTCTACCTTGATATTAAAATAACTCAAGGGATTGAACCTACTTAATATTTTACTTGTTATTATAGAGAAAAATGTAAATGATTTGATTTTTTAAATAAAAGATTGTAAATATTTGGTGTTATCTCCAAGGAAGACCAATGTGGAAAGAAAATAAAAGAAAATTTAAGAAATTGTTTGAAAAAAATATAACATAAAATTCTATTTAAAAAAAGATAAATAAAAACTATAAAAATCCATTCCATGTGTATTTTTCTGAAAAAGATCTTTAAAAATGTTTTTGTATGCCAACTGGTGCTACTAGTGAGAATTTAGTTCCCTTTATACATGATATTAAAAAGAACATAAGTGCTCTAAAACTGAAAATAAGGATAAAATGGTATATAATAGGGAAGTTATGACTGGAAATTTAATTTTGTAATATTGGAGAAAAAAATGGGTGGAATGTTTTAAAATATATTTAGGGGGAGAATGTACTAAAGTATTAGGGAATATCTATGGAAAATGTTAATATATTTATTTGGAATAGATACATTGTATGAGTAAATGTTCATTATTTAACACCCTCTATTTGAGCTACTTTACCATTTTATTATTTATTTCAAAATTATATAATACTTGGCATAATTTTCAGGATTTTCAATATGGTTTTTGTGTGTTTTGGTAATTTTTATGGGAAAACTAGATGAGAAATTACAAGAAACCATGAAAATTATCAATGAAATAGTGAAATTTATTTGGGGAGTTTTTAGATAGGTCAATAGCTGGGACATTGTTTTTCTAAACTATATAGTTTCTAGGAGAAACTGTGTGAGTGGATACAGAGGGGGAAATCATTTTTGGAACAGAATTTGTAAAACCATGTGAGACAACCATGTAATGGGGTGGTTTGGAGATAGTATAAAACACATGGTTAATGCATGGTTTCCAAACTGTGTAACCTAATAGTGTGATTGGTATTTTATTATTTGAAAATTAGTGTTTAACATGGTTTTTACCCTAAAGACTGTCATTTTAACCTCTTCTCTTATTATCTTTTAATATTATCCTCTCTTATGTAATCTTGGGGATTACCTCTGATATATATGGATTTTTTATTGATCTAAGGATGTTATATATCTGGAATCAAGGAAACTCTTAGTTTTCTATCTTTCTCCTTATTTCTCTACATTTACAATCACCTATAATGTTATATTTAATTTTTTATTGATAAATCAATGATATATTATGTATCTTGATGATATATTTCTTGGACATGTTGAAGGAAACACATTTTAGAGCCAGGACCTAGAGGTTTCTTTGTGTAATTCTCCATTTTTTATCACCACTCACGAGGTCAGTGTCTTATTTCTCTACTGTAGTTATTTTAGAAGTAGATGAATTTTATATTTAAATTCTATTTCATTAATTCAAAAAGGCAATTGTGGTCATTTCTAGTTATATTTAATCATATATTATTAGAAACCCTTTTTCTTAAAAAGTTAGTAATCTAGGAAATTGAATGGTTTTGGAAAATACCTTTTTGATTTATGGTTTTAAATTTTTGGTTTTTTAATGATAGCTAGAGTTTTTATTAAATATTTTATGGGAAGGATTTTTTTTATATGAAATTAAATAAAATTTGAACTTTTCATGATAATGTTTAATATATACTTGGTATGAATTCAATTGCATTGGACATGAACCTAAATAAGGGGCTTGATAGCAGACATGAGACACCTAGATATTGGTCACCAAGTGATAACTTGATGGATCAATTGGTTACCACACATGATTGTGGTAATATAACATGGAATATATATGTGTGTGAGTAATGGATGTGCTTTGGGTTTTCCACGTGGAATAAAATTAATAATGGAAAATCTATTAAATATTTTTTATTTTAGTTTGAAATGTTTAAAATTGAAGAACTGATATCATATTCCCCTATTCAAAAATATGTTTTTAAATTATAAGTTAACATGTTATTATTCTAGGGAATGAATGAGAATATTTTCATGGATTTATTAATGGTTATATTTAATCACCTCTTCATATACACTTTTTTGCATATAATGGAATTGTTCTTCATAACATGGGTAAAGGAATGGTATCATACTTATCTAGTGTATTAGAAGGATTCTACTTCCTCCAGATATGTGGGTCCTAGAGTGATTCCACATCGATGTTTTTGTGTTTGAATGTATTTTGGTTTTGTGTGTCTTCTTGTTATTATTATCACTGCTACTATAATATTTTGGGTCTTTGTTATTTATTTTGAGTTGTATTGTTTATAATCATGCCTCATATAGTTGGATTGTTTTTTTATTTTTAATAAAATGATATTTTATTTAAATTGGGTAAATCTTCCCCCAATGTATAGGTAATTACAAGGTATTTATTTCTAAACATTGATTTATTGGGTATGCCACCTAAGGTCTGTAGAAGAATTGACCTGATACAAGACAATGGGTTAGTTAGGGATGTTCCACATTCCATAAACCTAGTCAACTTTAAAAGAAATAATATTGATAGATTTTTCCACTTCTATGTATCTGATATATTTTCAGGTTTTAATTTAGTATGGTATGATAGGAACTAATACATTATCAAATACCCCAATAGGAGACATAGAATCCCAATAATGCATTGTCTAATATAAGAGAGTCAGATCAACCATGGATAGATTAAGGTTGTTCAACATAAAATAATGATAATTGATATCATGGCATATAACTTGGTCTTGATCAATATTTAATATCTATAGGACCATGAGAATAAAAAGAAATCTGATCCTAAATAGTTACAAATAATACCACCATTGTGCATTCTCTCATTGAAAATAGATCTATTCATGTTAAAAATTTGTCCCCCTTTCAGTGGATTCTAGTAGACCCAAGCCCCTAGATTGCATCTTTGAATTGTAATAGCTATTGATGAAACTTTTTGATCATGCATCTGAAGATATTTAGGAATTATATCCTTTATACATAGAATCATAAGATACTCTAAGTGCTAGAAGAGTTTGTTTATGAGGTATCCATCATTCAATTACATGTCTTGATGTATCACTACATTGCATGTTTCCAAAATGGCCCAATATCCTGTAATTGTGAAAACGATCCTACCCTATATATTAAAATGAGTTCCATACTTATCACAAATAAAATATTGAAAAAAATATCCATCAATTTAAATATGTTATTGTTATCAACAATACCCCTAATTGAGGCCCTGATTAAATTTTCCCATTCTCTATGAAAAGATAGGTTTCAGATTGATTCAACATCTAGGATGTCCAAACAAACACACATGTATTCTTGTTTTATTATATTACCTTTTAGACTCATTTCATTGGAGATTCCCTAGTTCCATATATTCTAAACGTGGAAGTAATATTTTCGGGTAGATATTTATAGAATTTTTTTTCAAATATTATTTGGAGTCTGAATTGGGTGAAGCAGATTTCTCAGTAGGTGATGGAGTATAGACACATATATCTGGATCATCTAGTAATTGTATGAAATCATAAATAAATTTCTGTCCATCTTTAAGGGCATCTTTTATAAATGGGATGTGATAACTTTCTTATTTAATGGTGATATCTGATAAAGGACATCGAGGATATAATAAGAATGTACCCAAATAGTTATCCTTCCCAAATTCGATGTCACCACTAACAAATTTATATCATGAATTATCAAATATGTGATGATTTTCCCACATAGGTTTTTGAATGGGATAGAACCTTTTGGAGTTCCTTACCATCTGAAAGAAGAACAATTTCATTTTTTTCTAAGTGAATTTGGAACATAGAGACTGACCAATAAAATCCTTCAAAACTATCTTAGGGTGGAGTCTCAAAATAATTTCCTTAATTACAATAAGATCAATTACCACTTACTCCATTGTTTTATCATGACAAGGACAACTATACCAATTATATTTCATCTCTTGGTTGATTTCCTAAATGATGATGTTATGGTTTCGTTTAATATTTTTAATGTTTGTCGTAGGATATTTTCACACTGATAATATTTTCATGGAAATGGATAATAATAAAAAATAAACCATGGTGATCCAACCTCCAAATTATAGGAAACAACATTTACAATTAATAATACGATGTTTAATTCAGTTTATAATAGCATAAAAGTGGTGAATATTGATCTTACCATTAAAAGTTGAGATCATAAGTACTTGATTGAAAACATTATTATAGTAATTATAATTACTTCCTTGATAATTTTTTTCCTAAATATCAAATTACTTATTAAATATAGAAACACAATACCTATTGGTATTGATGAATTTACCACTTATTTCAGTATATTCATTCAATAATTGATTATACTTTTTAATGTAATTACCACATCTATTAGAGAAGAACATAATATCATCAGAAAAAAATAAATGGGAGATACTAGAGAACCCATACGAATCAACAGATTATAAATGACCTTATTGAGATTCATGTTGAGAATAATCTAAGTTATAATGGAGAAAATTGGAGAAGAGGACCTCCATGACGAATCCCTCTAACTGAATTGAATAAGAAAAAACTTTTCCCTATGACATAAATGGGTTACCAGGGTTAATAGAAACATCAAAACAATATGTAAAATGCCCACTTATAGGAACCCCACTTTCTATTATTTTTTATAATTAATGACCATTCCATCCTATAATAAACCTTATCCTTGTCAATATTCACTATAATATTAGAACCAACAACCTTAAGATCGATATCGGGTATTATATATTCGGAAAAATCAATTTCAACTTATATAATTATACCTTTAATGAACCCATGTTTCTCATCCTATATTTGAAATCCAGGGTAATGACAATGTTTTTTATTTAAAATAGTGGACAATAATTTGTAAGAAAATGTTTTTAGGATTAAATAGTGAAATTGATTACATCCATTTGGTTGGATCACTATATGAATGATAATAAAGAAGGTGGTAGTAGTGGATTTATTGATACACACACCTTTAATGAAGTATTTTACTACTTTAATAACATATTACATGATAGGGTACAAACCATACAAGTATAACGATCCTTGAAAACCATCACAGATTGAGCCAAAATCCATATTAAGGTTGTTAATAGATGCTTTAATTTCTTCATATCCATGTATCACTTCCATCATGAATGATATGGATAATAACCAAAATAGAAACATAAATCCACCACCACAAATAAATAAAGTGATAAGTATAGTTAGAAATAGGGAGTTATATGTTCCTATAGTTTTTAGAAATAAATCAATAATTTTTTAAATAACTAGGTATCAAAATTATGACATTAGATTGAATTTTTTTCAATTCTTTCATTATAATTTAGATTATATAGTGAATACTCTCTTTATTTTTAAGGGACTTTTATTGTGTGGTGCAGTAGTTACCAATTTTTTGGCAGAGTGTGGTGGAATTAAAATTGAGAATTTTCAGATTTTACTTGAATTGTAACAATAGAACATGGTTTCCATAATTGAATGAGGAGATATTTAATACATGAGATTATGGTTTGTCATTTATTTGTTCTGAAATTTACCCAATAATAATGAAAACTGAGATTATTCATAAAATCACTGGCTGTATTCAAGACTAGTGTAAGTAATTCCTTGAATCTTATGATATATTTAAATGATTACTTATGTAGTTTACTTTTAATTAATTTACATTAAAATTATTTATGGACATATTCTATAACATTCTCACCCCATAACACCTAACTATAGTTGATCAATAATTAAGAGGAGACTTTTCTAATAAAAAAACTACATAACTTAAGAAAATTTTCAACACTCTTTCACAAAACACACAACATAAATATTCAAGAGTAATGACTATAAATATGAAAGAATTAAATTATTTTCAATATGATTAGATTCATGATGTTTTTTTATAATTAAATCCATTAAAATTCACATATGTATAATTTCCTCCATTGTGGTATGTTTGGACATTTAAATAAATGTTTTACTAAATTTTATATGCCTATAAATCCCCTTGAAAATGCTAATTTTGTTGGTTATGGTTCTAAGATGAATCATATGGATAAATATTTATCTAATATTTTCAACCAGAGGTAAATGAATCATCATAATATCTCATAGAATGATCAAGGAGTCTCTATATTAGGAGTATTACATAGTTTTAAAAAATATACTAAACAGCCATTTTGAAATCAATAAAGGGATGAATCTTATAAATTCCCTAGAAATTTATTTGGTCTAATGCATCAAACACTATGTATAAAGGACTCCTTGGAGGAGAAACAAAATATTTATATGATAAAAGGACGATTTCAAAAATGAAATGAATAATTTTAAAACTAAAATCAATAAAATGGATAGATAATTAAGACTAACAAGAAAAGGAAAACTACCAAGAACAATAAAAGTCAATCCAAGGAAAACTATTTTGACTATTACAACAAAGAGTGGTTTATAAACTCATTAAATGGATCATAAACCTTTTCAATATAAAATTATAGAATAAATTGAAAACTAAAATTTGGAAACATCAAAATATGTAAATATAGAAAGAAATACTAAAATCACCTTTAAACATGTTGTTCTAGTTTAAATTAAATAGTAAAAATTAAAAAAAAAAATAGGTTAAAGGGAGGAAAAATATGGTATAATGGATTGAGGGGATTCCAATAATCTCAAATAATTTAAACATAACTATGACCATTCCTCAAAGAATAAAGTATAAGAATGAAGAACCTGAAATTCTTAAATCCCTTGATCTTTTCACGAAATATAAAATCAATATTCTTTTCCTGGAAGCATTAATTAAAATTATATCATATTTTAAATAAATAATGAAAAATTACTCAAAAAATAAAACATTGGAATAATTTTCCACCTAAAATTTAACATAGTAGTTTTATTGTATCCTTGAGAATATAAAACATTATATACTTTAATATCTAGTAAGCTTTATCATCCCATGTACATTAAGATGCGATATCCTTTTTAATTGTTTATGTGAAATTAGTGTGAGAATAAATTTTATTTCATTAGCATTGTCTAAATAATTGAAATTAAGAGTTCCAAATCCCACCATATAACACCCTGTGATTTTATTTGAAAAATATTTCCCATTGAATAATTTTATTTCCTAGTTAGCTTGTGTTACACAAAACACCGAACGTAAACGAACCACAATATGCTATTAAAGTATTATTATGTGAAAGTTAATATATAGATTTTGGATTTAAGGGTATAAATAAAACTGAGTAAATTATTAAAAATATCTGTTATAGACATTTATAAAATTTATTCATTGGTTTTCAAATTATTATAATTGAAAATCAAAATTATCTGAAAATAAAAGTGTGGTTTTTTGTAAAAATACGTTTCTATTCATAAAAATACATTGTATATTAATAAATTAAGTAAATAAATTTTATTTAATGATTATAACGTAATTTATATTTAAAAATTTCTTTACTATTCTTATTATATATATTTATTCTAGTCATGGAATATGAATAAAAACTAATTTAATGTTTAAAATGGTTTTTTCTAAAAAATTATTTTTATCTGGATTTTGAAGATTATATTAAAATTAATTTCTAACAATTATAGAAATAAAATTTCATAATATTTATTACCTAATTTTAATAATTTTGTTCATATTTTATAAATATACCCCTATTATTTTATTTCAATATGAATAGAAATCATGGTAAAATTTTTCTCTATTATATAAGGTAAATTGGGTCAATAGAGGTTAAATTGAGTTATAAGGCCATAATAATTTATATTAATTATTATTGGATGAATTTAATTATAAAATAATCACATTAGGATCTATTTTAATTTTTTAATGACACTTCTACATGAAAATTACCTATATAATATTTAAATTAAAGAAAGTTACAAAATGTCACTCTATGAGTTTTAAACAACTCTTATATGTCAAAATAGAGACAAAAAAAGTTATGAATGAATATAAATGTATATTTTGAGATTAATTAAATTATTATAATGATAAAAATATTATTTATAATTTTTTGTAAATATATAATTACTGTATATTCTCATGAAACACTAATGCAGTATTTCACCAATTAATAAAAAATATAATAGATGATTTTAAAAATATTTAAAGAAATATAATTTGAGTTAGTTAATGTGTTACAAGAATTTATTTGGTTAATATAATAAATTATTTCTATGTTATAATATTATATTAAAATTAAATATTTTAATTTATGTTTTTTACGTTAGATTAAGTGAATAGTTCTTAAATTGAAAATAATGCTATTTTAGAATAATAATATTTTATTGAATCACATTATAATAATAAAAACATTAAAATAGGAAAATGGTATAATATATTGTAAAAACTTACATCTTTTTTCCATTTATAGGTTGTTTGGAACCATTCTTGTTGAGATTGACTTAATTATATTTTAATCTTTTAAGAAATTCTAAGAGTGCCCCTCCCCTCTCTTATAAAAGGGAACATATCATTACATTTCTTCACATCACATTGATCCTTATATCTTGATGATACTCTATGAAATTATCTTATCCACTAACCTAAACACATTATTTTGGTTCTTGTATTCTCAAAATACCAACAATAAGGTCCTTAAGAGGAGATCTAAATGAGTTCTTTCCAAAAGAGGTAATCCTCTTAACCGATCACTTTATTTTTTATTTCTTATTAAAATCCTATAAATACATGGTTTTACCATAAATTAATGAATTTATTATCATTAATCTAATATTATTTTATTAAAAATTATTTATTATCCACCCTCCCTCCCATCAAATGGAAAACAAAACCATCACTACTGTTCATGACGGACTACCGCCTAACAAACCTATGTAATTTTTTTTTCATTTTCTATTTACATGGATGGTATTAAGGATGGATTAAAACAATAAATATTAAATATATTATTTAATAATTATTTTTAATGGTAAATTATTATTTATATTTATTTTATTCCATTATTTGAAAGATGGAAACAATATTCATGCGTACATCTGACCTACCATCTCTACAAACGATGTAATTATTGTTTCAATATATACATTTTATGAATAATTAAAAATATATATGTAATAAATATATAATATTTTTTTAAAATTATTAACATTATGGGAATGATGTAAAAATGATCAAAGTATAATGACTGGGACTATCGAACTGAAACATGCTTGGAAAATGAAGCGGTTATCACCCATAATAGTGATTTTAATAACAAATTATTAATAAATAGGTGATAATATGTCATAATGAAATAATAAATTATATTATATATATTAATATATTTATTTAATACATGTATAATAAGTCAATAATTATTATTCCGGTTGTTTTAATGTGAATGATGAAAGGTTATCCCTGGCGTAAAGAATTTATGTTTCAATCCTATTTTAATCATAATTGTTTGTACCTTAATTTCAATTGATGAAATTATATGATCACTAGATTATGAGTCACATTAATTTTATTCTCCTATATTTATTTCTTAATATTATATTTTTCCCTTTAATTTTTATCACTTTAATTATTTATGTGATTAAAAGAGTGTTTTAAGGAAAAATTGACTTTATTTCAACCATTATTCAAAAATCCTTTATAATTGTTATCCATATTCTCCAAAAATATTTTCAATAATTATTTTATAATTATCCAATTATTTTGAAAGAAATATTTACCTTATTTAAAAAATTAATTTTTTTTTCAAGGAATCTTCTATTCTTTTTCAGAAAGATGTTCCTTTTAAATTTTTGTGAAAGGATTTTTTTTAACTAATGTGGCATGAAGTGAATTTCCCACTATCATGACACATCATTTATTTAAATATAACTTATATAAATTTATAATTTTATTTTCCTTGAAAAGGGTATCGTTATTATGTCTTCAGTTGTTGGATTTTGAAAAGTTGTTTTCAATAGATTATGGTATTTTCCTCGGGAATGTCTTTAATTATATTTTAATAGTATTTATTTTCTCCAATGAAAACAACCTTTGGTGTTGATTATGTTTTATTGAGTATGTGATCAAATGTTTCCATCATAATTATTTCTCTATAAGTTATATGTTTATGATGATGAGATGTTTATGAAACCCATTTTCATGGGTTATGATATGATTTAATGAAATATGGAACACATTTTCTTTTAATGGGTTATTATATGATGGAAATTTTATGATCTTATGGAAAACATATGTATAGTATTAATTATGTGAGGGTTAAGACCCATATATACCTCTAATTAATTAGGTAAAGTAATATATATCATGAGATAGTTAAGTGAAACAAGTTGAATTTCTTGATCCGTTATGGGAAACAAGTAATTGTTCTTGATCCACTATATGAAATAGGTTTTAATGTTTGATCCAAAGGTATTGGTATTTAGAATTGAGACATGAAATAGTTTCTAAACTTTTTATGGGTGAAAAAAATTTAGGACATGAATTTATGGTTCATGATTTTATTAATGATGATTTATTCTTCTTATAATGCCTGCCTTTTAGAATGATAACTTTGTATTCCTTTAATATTGTTTATAATATTTATTTTATTGAGTATGAAAATTTTAAGTTATTATCACGATATCATGTCCTTATAATTATATTATGATTTTTTATGATCATTGATTGATATCTCCCATGTTTACCCATAATGAGCCTCAGAGAACACCATTTTATTATGTTATATTTCCCTAGGTTATGAAGAAATTCTTTAGTAGGGTATTCCCTTAAAGAGTGAAATGAGAGAATATATTTATGGGAGTTGTTTAATATATTTAGTAAAATAATATGATTCTATATCTAGTATCCAATGACTCTAAACCTTTATAATTTTGGAATGTATTGTATTTATATGTATTGAATATTAATCTAAATAGATGTTATATTTAATTTTAAATAACTCAGTCCACTATAGTTGGTATCAAAGTATGTTTTAGTCAATATTTGGAGATTAGTTTTAGAAAACTTTTTGGAAAACCTTTGAGATAGGTCTATGTATATGAAAAAATCATAATGTTTTGGTAAAGATCATGAATGACATTGGTTAAAACTAAGGTGTAATGGAGGAATCTATCTAAAATTTGATATTATATAAATTATTTTTTATAATTCTGTGGTTTTATACTATGAATACTATTTCACACATTAAGATTTTTTATTTTTTTCAATGGAGAGAACCCACCGGAAAAATTTTAACTCTGAATGTGATGGAACATTCAATGATTTTAAACATGAAAGACCAAATCTTATGGGATATAGAATGAAAAATCATGATGATATGCTAATGAAAATTTCTCAATATATGAATCCTGATTACTTTCAAAACGATCAAAGGATGGAAAAACATACTATTTAGTCATTCATTATGAAACATCCACTATCTTTTAGTGGATATTCTAATCCATTAATGGATGAGGGACGGATCAACAACATTAAGAAAATATTTTCTATTATTCAATGCTTGAGACATAAAATGTTTTCCTAACGTTTATTTTCTAGAAGGAGAATAATATCAATAGGGTAATCTAATCAAGATTACAATTCAAGAAGAAGAAATTGAATACATGGAATGTGATTATTTTAAGGGGACACTCTCCAGTAAGTACTCTTCCTATTTTCGATATACAAAGATGGAGAACTAATTTCCCAAGTTGATGAAAAGGATGATGAATCCATTGGTACCTAGGACAATCACATAAAATCTATAAGGATGTTTGGAGGAAAATTTCGAAATTAATATTAGTAAGTTAAAATCGATTATTGATTACACTATAATAGATATTTAGAAAATAACCCCTTCATACTTTTCATAGAAAATTACCATAGAGACAACAAAACCCTAGAGGTAAAGGGAATAAAAGAAGAACCCCCAACATCAAAGAGGTGGGTTGGGAGTAAGTAATAAGAATAATCGACGATTGAATTATATTTCTTATTTTAGATATCCCTATGTTATAACTATTCATGTGGTCTCTAATAAGAGTTGAGTGACTATTTCTATTATAGAAAATAATAAGAAACAATTAAAAATAGGAAAGTGAAGAAGTTGAAAGACTATATTTATAATAGAAAACATAACTCTTCCACTATGAAAAAAGATTTTCAATTTAATTTTTGGATAAAATTCTTTAGAGGTTTGTGGTAAGTGTATTTTTTATATTATCTTGATGGTAGTTTTAGTTAAAAAAAAGATTCCTATAGCCCCAAATGCTTATAAAATAGCACTTTCACATGTCTATATGGGATATTTTACAACTAAACAATACCCCTCGTATTGTGTGGTAATCAAGCCAAATTTTAAGTCTACATAGTGGCTATTTTATTAGATATGATAGAAAGGATAATTGAGGTACTCATTGATGAATATACAGTAGTTAAGATTAATTTTGAACGCAGTATTTAGATGCTGAATATTTTTTTTACAATGATGTAATGAAACAAATATTATTTTAAACTAGGAAGAATTCTAATTTATGGTTTTTGAAGAAATATTTCTAGGTCCCAATATTACAGAGAGGGGGATATAGTGAGAAAATGTTAATATTGTATTGATATAAAAGCTAAAAATTCTTCAAAATGGAAATGGTATTAGAAGTTTTATGGGGTATGCTGGTTTTTATGGGAGCTTTATCATATATTTAATCTAAAATCACTAGGATAATTTAAATTGTTCTATTTAATGATACAACCTTTTAATTTGATAAGATATTTTTAGAGTCTTTCATCCTTTATAATGATATTATCAAAACATCACCACTTATTACATCCCCTAACTAGAAACTTCATTTTGATGTCACGTATGATGCTAGTGATGTGGATGTGGGAGTAGTTTTGGGGAAAAAGGAGAGGTGGTTACATGTTATTTACTATGTTAAATGTTTTTTAGATGACACCCAAAATAATTTCAAAACTATAAAAATGATTTGTTAACTATTATGTTTACACAAGAAAAGTTCATTTAGAATATAATTGGTTCCATGGTTATAATATTAACTAACCATTCAGCTATCAAGTATTTTATGGCTAATAAAGGATTCTAAAGAACACTTATGATATGGATACATTAGTTACAAAACTTTTATTTAGAAATTGAGGTAAATAATAGGGTTTAAAATATGTTTCCTAAACATTTATCTAAGTTATTCAACACCCATACTAAAAAACTGAGATATATAAACACTTCATTCTTATATAAGAAACTTTTTACTATTTCAGGGATGTAATTATCTTAGTTTAAAAATTATCCTAATTTTATAGATGTAAGATCCTTGACCAAGTACTATTCATGTACCCAAATAAAGACATTTAATTATATGCTAAAAAAATAATTTTGGGATGATCCCTTTCTATTTAGAAGATGTTATGATGGTATTACAAGTATATTTCTTCCTGGGGATGATATTATACAAATTGTTTAGAGTTTTCACTCTTCATTATGGGGTGGACCACTTAGGGGTGAGAGGATAACCTAAAAATTACTACATGGTATCTTTTACTAGATTGATTTTTTCAGGTATTATAATGTCTTGAAATGTGATTTAGAAAATGTTATATAGTAGGAAATATTGGTAGGAAACAAGTGTTACCACAAAATGGAATTTTAGAGGTAGTGTTTTTTATGTTTGGGGGATGGACTTTATGGGGAAATTTTCATCCTCTAATTAGGGTGATTACATTATTGCGGTTATAAAAAATGTGTAAAAGTGGATTGAGGTAGTTTTACTTCTCAAAAACTTAATCATTAATATCATAAATATCATTAAAAATAATCCACATTCCCTATTTTAAGTTCTAAATACATTTATTAATGATAATGGGTCAAACATCAAGAATTTAAAGTTCAAATATTTATTGGATAAGTATGATTGTATTCCAAAAACAAGTACAACATATCACCCATAGTCAAATATAAAAGAATAAATTTATAATATAAAGATTAAGAAAATTATAGATAATATAGTGTTTATGCCTAGAAAATATTGGTTTATTAAATTTCCTGAGGATTGTTGGTCCTATAGTATTACTTATAAGACCCCAAAAGAGATATCTCCTCATAAAAATCTCTTTTGGAAAAAGATTATTTTCTTATAGAGTTTAATCACAAGTCCCCTTAGGATTTGAAAGCCTTGAATTTTCACTTTATATCTACTGGTCAAGTAATGTTATTAGTGTTGAGTAATATTGATGAAAATAAGAGAGAGTCCTATGAATTCCATGAAAAATAAAAAATCCTTTAATTACTCAATCATTAAAAACTATAACATTAAGGTTGGTTAGAGGATTATAATTTTTAATTCTAGATTGAATATTTTCTCAGGGGAACTCAAGAACATGTTGTTGGACCCATCATCATTTTGAGAGATCTAATAAATCAGGATAGTAAATTAGTTATAGTGGATAATGGACTATACAAGGAAAATGGGATTATGGTTAAATGATACTTTATGTAGAAGATGAAGGGATTGTATACTATCTCTCTACATGAAAGATATTATTTTACTATGACTATATATAGAAAAAAAGATCAGTTTTTCAGGGAACTAAAAACATGATCATTTTTAAGCGTTATTATCCTTAGGTAAAAGAAAATATACTTATTTGCCTATATTTCTAGTTTCTTTCAATGTGTCATCAATATGAGAATTGATAAAATTTAAAAATTGTAGTATATGTACTTATGGAGGTTGATTTTATTGTTAAAATAGACCATTCCCTTTACCTTATTGTGTTCAGATGATTCTTTCATGCGGTCGACCCATCATTTGGGCAATTTTTCACTTTTCACTTATGATCTTCCATGACACTTTTAACTAGTGGAAAATTTAGTGTTACAATTGACCTAATATATACCAAATATTTGTTCCTCATCCCTTTTATAGTCACTTATTTTCATTTATGGTTGATGTATATTTTTCATGGTCAGTCCAATAATTATTGACTTTCTAAGTGCTAATGGAAGGGTTGTTCTTATGGCCACTCTCTCTCTATCAATCAATCATTAATTCTTGAGGTTGGTTTGATACCTACCTGTATTTTTTATTGTGGTTGAAATATATTATTTGTGTGATTGATTAAACTAATAAAAGATCCCAACAATCAATTACCCTAACTTAAGATCCAAATGATTAGTTATTTTTATGAGGTTAGTTTCAGTTAGTCTATTTTTTATCTTGTGGCTGATGGAATTCATGTGGTAAATTGTATACTCATGATTGATCATATTTTCATAGTATAGTATCATTTAAAAGTATTCATGGGGATAATTACATGGGATCCATTTTATGGTCAATATCCTACATTTTCAATTAATAACTTGTGCATTTAAAGGATTCTTAGATCAACATAGATCATCTAGATAAAATGTTTATTTGATTTAATAGGTTAAGAGGGGCTTATAGCTAGATAATTATGGTTCAAACTCTCCTAACCTAAAACATAAGTTCCATTTTTTGAACACTAATTTTAGAATATTATTTTTATTTGTTCACCCTATAGGATCTAGAATTAAAAAACGATGGATCTATATAAAAACTAAAGGGTGGGTATATTTGACTACACTTAATTGGATAGAGATTTTATATTCAAGGGAGTTTTGTTTATAATTTTTTACCTTAAAAATTTCCTAATTGTTAATATTCTACTAATGTTTCTATAAACGTAATGATTGAAATTTGATTTTAATGTATTATTTCATTCTGATTTCATTATAAAAAATACTACTTGCTGCCATCACTTTTTGGTAACTTTTTATGTTGATAATACCACCATTACTAGATATTTATCTAAGACACTTTATAATCATTTATTAATATTCATTTATTTAAATGCATGTACATGAATACCATATTTTTATTCTAAAAATATAATTTTGTTGTTTTTTTGAATTTGATTAATTTTGAGATTTATCTTATTTATTTTTGTGTGACAAAATATTCTGGAATCTTATTGAAAACAATAAAAAATTATGTGAATTGTTGAATTGAAAATATGTTTTAAACACAAAATATTATTCATGTTTCCTGACATATGATTTAATAGTGGGGACAATATTTGGTTTAATGTATGGGGAAAGGGTATTAAAGGTTTTTTATTATATTTCATGACCTACACATCAAACCATTAAATTGCATCCTGACGGATTGTCCTTTGGCATCAATTTTCTTATTATGTTTTTTTGGAAGCATGGATTCTATTTTTCTACTTTGAGAAGATTAATTTTTTCTATTTCCCCACATATTTTACTTGGTACATCATATATATTTCTATCTAGTTCTTTTTATTTTGAATAAATATTTGGAGTAATATTTAAAAACTATGTTTGATGCTAACATTATGATTAGATTTTAAACATTGATGACATGAATTTAAATAAGATATAAAGTAAACTTCTAATCCTTCTGTACTTTTTGTTCCTTAAGATATAACTACTGGTTAAGTTATATATTTATTATTTTTAATTATTAAACCCTGTATTCCACCATTTATTTCTATTAAATCTATAATAATTATTTCAATTTTTCTCACTTGATGAAAAATATAATTTTGTATGTTTTAGCTAAATTCCAAGTGATTCTAGTTTAAATATTTTCAATGTTATAAATCTATGTCAATTTTTATAAAAATAAAATAATCTTTTGTATAAAAACTTATTAAAATGAGAGAAATCACTTTTTTTTCTTAATAGGGTCTTTTGGTGAACATTATTTTGAAAACCAATTCTCTGCAAAAAATTATTTTTCCACCCTTGAGATTTATTATCTTCAATAGAGTTTATAAAATTGGATTCATGATGACAAGAAACTACAAAAGTGTGGAGGAATTTGATGTGTCATTATTTGGGTATTTCATTCTATATCTTAACTAAGTAATAATCAAGTTTTTAACACCATAATGTTATATTAATGGATAGTTACTATATTATAGTTGATTCATGTAGAAACTGTTATTATTTGAAAATATTAATGGAAATGCTTTCTTTTGGGATTTAATTTTCTAACAGTTTTTTGAATTAATTTTTTTTATTTTTTAATAATATATAATTTTCTTGATTGGTTGTTCTTTAGTTATAAAGATATTTTAATGTGCATTTTGATATGGATTTTTTTGAAATTCCATTAACTTTTATTGTACTATTTGTTGGAATGAATTTAAATTCTTGAAATTTGTGTTTTGGGGAAATTACCAATTTAGTGATAAATTATAAATATAGAACTTGAATAACGAGAGTATATGAGAAAAATAATGATGAATTAATGTAATATTATAGAGGCTTTATAGTACAGTAAAAGGATGAGCCGAGCCTAAGAACGTTCCTTGGACCTTCACACTTGGAGCTGTAACAAACAAATATGGGGGTTGATAATTCTATGGATGGTCTTTTCTCAAGTCACATAAAGGATATAATGAGAAGTGATATGTGTTCCATGTGGTAGATATGGGAGATGAGTCCAATGCTTCTAATTATGATTTTAAGATAACGAGATGGGATTGAATTGACTTTATGTGATGAACCTGGATATTTTTGGAGAAGGAACAAACATTGAATGATCAATATTTAGAGTAGAATGGATCAGAGAAGACATTGACCATGAATTAATATAGTGGTCAAGTGAGAACTAGGTGACATGAGAGTTAATTAAGATGAAAATATGTCTCATTCATAGATTATATTTCTCTTCCTTCCTACTTTATTTTTCTACTTGCAATAAAAACCATTATAATTTTCAATTAAAATATAATGTTCCTCATATATACTTCTTTTTGGAAAAATATTTTGATGGTAATTATTTTTTAATTATTCATATAAACATTCTTGGTTATTATTATCATATTAAATTATTATATAGCTCATATTCAGAAACATAAAGAGTCAATGAAAATCTACCTTGATAGAATAAAAAAAACTGTCTAAAAATTCAAAAGAAATATATTTATAGTTACAAATTACGTTAAAACTAAATATTTATCTTAATGAAACTGATTTAATCAATTTTTTAAATGAGGGATTTCTATATTTGAGAAACTATAGGATCAATTCTTTCAGAATTTGGTTAACTAGAACATTTATATATCCTCTTTCATTTTAGTTATTATTCATCTTCTAGTGGGTATTTTAAGGAAATACTCTTTTAAACTATCCAATCATGCTCTACTTATTCTATAATACTTATTCATTTCTTTTACATGATCTTCCTTCTTTATTGAGCTACTCACCTATTAAAAATTTTGTTTCATTCATTTAACCATCTATATATTACCATTTTCTTTCTATCTTACATTTTTTTGGAATTATTATGAATTTTTTGTTTCCTTAGTCTGAAATCACATTAAATTTCCCAAAGGGTTTACCCAACTCATTTCTTTACTATTTTTTCATAGGATATAAATATAAAATTTTATTAGTTTAATAAATAATAGTTAAAGTCCATCTATGGTTGTCCTCCCAAGAGTGAAATATCATTCAACAGTCATGGAGATTATCCCCATGATATCAGTTATGGAGGTTCTCTCAATATGGAAATAATAATTTATAAAAGAGGCCCTTATTAATAAAAAATTATAAGTGAATAAAAATATCCTAAAGATAGTTTTCCAGGAGAAAATATCTAAATTGGAGGTCCTATTCATCTCAACAATAAACAAATTGGCCACAATGGAGTCTCTCCTCACGGTTATCAAGCCAATGAATTTGGAAGTACATCCCAAGGTATATTTTATAATGGTCCTCTATATCAAAATATATTCTACTAAAATCGAGTCCCTTCCCATATAAATGATTAAAAATATATAAATAACATCCTCTCTATGTTGACCAAGCACTTACCAGTATCAATATAAGACTTCTCTATGAAAACCAAGTAGAAAAAAATAGATTTCCTCTCCATGACGAAGGACTAAAACCCAATAACAAAGGAGGTCCTTCTCATAGTTCTCATTGAGAAGGAAATAATTAGGGTAACAAATCTATTATTTTAAATGACTTCCCCATTCCTTAGTGGTTCAATGTTCCCTTCTTATAATGAGTTACTTAAAAAGATTATGTTGGCTACAATGGGAACTACATCATCAATCAACGGTGTTTAATCCCATATAATGGGAAATATTAGGCAAAAATCATCATCATTGATTCCTATAGATCATGTAACCTTATATATAACTAATTATATGAGCATTGATCCCAATACTTTGGAAAAAATGTTTGGTAAATGGAATTTATTGTCAGATCATGTTATAGAACTATTTATAAAAGATTATAAGAATTTCATGATTATATAAAGAGAACCAACTGAAGGTAAAATACTAGAAATGTTTTCCCCATTTCCACCATAAGATTATTTTCCAAAAAACATAATTTAATAGTATATAACCCATATCCATTATAATATATGGGAGACATATCATAACCTTAAATCGAGGAATCTAACATATAAAGAATACACCAACCAAATCAAGGATTTAGAGGAGCAGTGCTAACAATTTGATCTAGTTACCATTGATGTATATTAAGATCCCAAATCTAGAAAATAAAATAAATTATTACAACACTTATACACATATATCCTCAAGACACTTCATTAAATAATCCAGGACACTTTATCAAAAAAACTCATCAAAGTGTGGGGTGAATATGGACCTCTACACCTCACTCCACTTCTAGGTTCACAACGCTTGTTAGGAAAAGAATTTTGTAGTGTCATTGACTCAATCCAGGTATCATGACCATGATAAATATATGTAATTCGGATAGTACATATAAATCTCACCATTCATAGGGTTTATAAAAGATGAACTCAATTGTAATAATCTATTGATAACCTTAGACAACAAGCTATCAGAAAGGTATAATATGAAACCAATCAATGAAAAACAACAACCTTGAGATAATAATCATACCAAGTGTCTAGAAACTATAATTTATAGCATCTATAATGCACTTTGAACTCAACTCAGGATATAGTATGAGATCTAAAAATGAAGATAGATGCAACAAAATCTATAATGAAGACACTTGGGAAGCCCCATATTATAGGTATGGGGGAATGTTTTCCTCTTACACCACCTCTATAATAATAAACCACACAATAGGGTGGATTTATTATCTTGGTAGAGAATTTTTTCCATTATCCCTATGGGATGGAATATTTTTTTCTCCCACTTCTTTATGAATTTTTGTCTTTTCTATAATATGAGCAGCACCACAATTAAAACCACTAGGATTTTAAAAATTACAATTTCATATTTTATCCCCTCTATTAGACCTATGTTTAGTTGAAATTATGGGTAATTAATTTGGAATGAACATTAATGAATGATTTTCTACTCCATCCAATCATGAGTGCCAATGATGGGAATTTAAGAATTTAAAAGTCACAAGTTCAAGAGATATACCAATATAGAAATATAGAAGGATGAATTTCATCTATCCCATAAAAGATACTACAAGGAAAATGAATACCGTTATTTCTTGGATGTAAATAATTATTTTATCCATATCATTTGATTCATGTCAGTAACATTATTTATGAAAACCCCATTGAAAATAAAGAACATAATACAAATATAGAGGAACATGATGGTGATGTATATGTTCAGAATACAGTACACTTTTACTTTTGGTACGAAGAAGTACTTAATTTATAAGTATTTTAGTATCATGATTTAGGAGGTCCAAGGAATATATCCTTATTTCCTACTCCATGGGATTATTCCATGCAAAAGGGGAAAGGTGTAGCTACATCCAAAACTCACCCACCACCCAAAGAAGTCAAAGAACATTTTGTAAAAAAAATAATGATCAATACGAATATGAGTTAAATAAGTTGAGACATATTAATACCAAATTACTCAAAGAAAATATACCGACTATGTTAAACTCATATTGAATTCGTTATGGCTCCCCTAACTATCCCTCTTAATGATGTGGGAATTAATCAACCAATAATGGTAAAGCCATGGATTTAAACTCATATCAGATCAAATTAACTAGTTTATCTAAATAAAAAGTTAGTTTTTGATTATACAATTCATTGACTAGGGTACATACCACCACCAGTCTGGGTGAGTTATCTATGGCCAACTAAGGAATGTTATCATCCATAAGTGAAAAAAGGCCAACCATATTAGGCTCTTCTAAATATTCACACTTAGATTTTGACTTATGTAGTGATACCATATGTGTTTTCTGAATATATTAAATCTCTTGATAATCTATTGGAAGTGATTTAGGGTTAATAAGCAATAGTACAACAAGATATTAACATGTATACCAAGTGGGTGGATTTAACTACTCCTTTATCTATCTTTGGCCATCTCACTTTACCAACATTTAATGAAATGAAAGACCTATTAAAAAATATACAGTTTTTATCTCCTTGTGGACCATTTTGGGAATTTAATTGAATCTAGAAGTAGTAAAAATTATGTATTTCATATATACATGAGATGTTATTTCTTTTATTTTAAATAAAAAACCCTCACTTGGATCCATTTATCATTTTGAGTAACTTTGGAAGCTGTTCCTCTATTAGTATAGTTTAATAAAGAGTAGGTCCATCATTCATAAAATAGAAAATATCAATCAGTGTAAAAACAAGGGGAGTTCAAACTTAATCTCTAGATAAAAAAGGTTTAACTTAATACCAAATAATGAAACTCCTATAGGAACAATTGTAAGAGATATCTATAGATAATATTTACAATGTCTTGGACGACTCTTATAATTTAAAAAAATGGAAAAATTGTTAGAGGATTTCCTTAGGTGTTCCAAAAAAAATCTTATATGACATCATCAATATAGAGAATTAAATACATAATGATATAAACCATGACCATCGCTCTTAAAATGTTATCGATTCCAACACTAATCCTTGAGTTTTCTAACTATAATGTAATTTCCCCTAGACAATATCCATAAGAGTTACCTTATCATGATGGAAGGATATAACAATATTGATGGAATTTTAAGGATAGTAAGAGCCATATTTATTCATTCCCAAAATAAAAAGTGTTAGGTTATTTCACTGATTCTCTAGAATAGAATTTATTCACATTTATAGAAGTAAACTATACCAAGGAGGTGAGTTTGAATGATGTACATGATTAACACCTTTACCGTTTAATGTTACAGAACAAAATCTAGGATTACTTTCTCAATAAAAAATTTATTCAGATGATGGTAAATAGTGGGAAAGTAAATCTAGAAAAGATTCCGACATATGTGAATTATATCTCTTCTACTCAACATGAAGAAGGAGAATGATCAAATGAATTTCCAAATTATAATATATTGAAAATTGATTATTGGAAGAATATAAAATTGTTAATAAAAGTTCATTCAGTCATTATGTCATGGCTGAATCAACTAGTAATGACCCCAACTCTCCTACAGTACTAGAAGTGATTTCTTTATCCTCACAATCTTCTAAAATTTTATGAAACTAAAATTTATTGATAAAATAAAAGGAGCATGAACCCCCGTGGGTACCCAAGATGTTTCATACAAAACTAGAATTCCTATCCCTATAATTGGAAGGATGGTAATAGCCCCACCAAATGAAATTTTTATCTAATAAGAAACCAGAGTATGGTTTTGTTAATATTATACCTATAAAAACCCATTTAATGATGAATATGAACCCTATGAAATAGTAACCCTAAAATAAAAATAAAAGAGGAGGGTATAATGGATATGCAAGGTGAGGCCATAGTGGACCTCATTGTTTAGGTATCATTCAAATTAAAAGCATACATTTAATAGACACTTGAAGGAATGTTCTTTGATAATATCAATATGAGTATCAATTTGATCACAGGTCCTATGGGGATCATCTTGATATTATCATATTGGTAGGTCAATTAGAAGTAATGTGGTTAATTGATCTCCCATGGGACATGAATATTAGTGCTCATCCATACCATTAAATAATAAAGACACCCCTAATTCTGACCAAGGGAGGGATATATCATCATAAGAAACTCTTACTCAAAATCCATGACCATATGAACATGATTTCCGTGGGAACTAGTGAAAGTTGGCTCAAATGTAATATGTATTGAAGAATATCTCCATTTTCAAAAAATATATTTTATTTTTATATGACCTTCATATATCTAAATAACTCAGGGATGATCTTATAGAATCTATTTCAATCCATTAGGAGATAGAGACTAAGGTGGCTGTAGCTAAGACATACCACATAGAAATTGGTTCTACTAAATGTCATCAATGAGAGACAATAGTTTCCAAATTATTTCATAATTTTAATTTTAATATAATCCTATAAATCCTATAAATCTATAGTAATTAATTTTTGTTACTTTTTAGAATCTGGAAATAAATTCTTTATTAGATCAAATCATGGGTTTTAAATGTTTTATTAATTTATTCCAATTAATTGAAAACTATAAACATTTTTGGATTTAGTAATCGAATTTTTAATAGGATAATTTTTATAATTTATAAATTTTTATATTATTCTATAATTAATATATATAAATAATACATTGAAATATATTTTTATAATATTTTTTTGTTATCCATATGTATGATTTTTATGATGCATTAGGGTAACTAGTGCGAGATTCATGAGGGTAAAGGGACCATTATACATGTTGTGTCAAGGTAGTCAAATTGAACTTCCATAAACTAATTTTTTTGTTCCCTCTATTATATTAATGTAAAATAAGATATTTGGTAGATAATGTGAATAATATTTAAAGGTAAGGGAATTAAAAACATTGTGAGTATGGGTAATAAGAGAATTGTATAAGGGTGGAACCCATGGTCCCTTGACTCTGTAGAGTGAACCTCAGTTATTAATGAGTTTTTAAGGCACTTTGCAACAAACAAACACTATATTAGTATATAGAGTGCATTCTTGGACCTATATAAGGTTAATCCCAGCAAAACATAGCTGCGTGTGGGTCATAATTTCATAATGGGAGATTAAACACTAAAGTTCCCAAAAAGATCGAACTTGACTGAAATTTAAAATCACACTCTTCATTTTTTATAAATCAGGAAGAACTTTTAAAATATTCCAAATTTCATGCATCCATCTAAGAGGGAAAAATAGTTCATGGGAAGTGAATTTTAAATAGGAGAAGGTTTAAGATATACCAAAATAGAAGAATCATGAACATTGAGTTTCACATGTGGAGAAGATATAAATGAGGATCTCAAAACTGAATGAGTATTTTTAAGAAAAAGGTGAAAAAGGTAACCTAATGATTAAAAATATGTTTCCCCTATTCCATCCTAATGCATTTTAACCTTTTTCTTTTTATTTAGAGTGATTTGTGTAGTAATTCTATAATTTTAGGTAATGAATTTTATTATAGTGTTTCTATTTTTTATTCAACTTCGTGTTCATCTCTCCCCAATTTATCTATGTTTTTAAACTACTATTATGTACCCATTGGTCTCTTACTCTATGATAATGGATCACTAACCCATTTTATAGTGGTCAGATGGGAATAATTGTGGGATCTTTTAAATTTTGGGTATCAATTATCATTATCTTAATTGGATATGTGTGCCAAGGAATGTGAAGAGTGGGTTTTTTATTGAAACTCCATTCATTATTAACACTGTCACATTACTATAACTTATTGAAAATCAAATTAGTGATTTTGTATTCTTATTGAAGTTATTTTAGTGGATTTTTAGTTTCATACATTATTAAAAATTGGTTAATATGTATAAAAATGGTATTAAGTTTGCTAAGTGAGTTATGTTATTTAGGGTTAAAGTAAATAACGATAAGATTCTATATAATTCACCCAAGATCATTTGTATTTTCTTGTTTTTTTGATTTTTTTCTTCAGTTTTATTTTTAAAAAACTATAATAAAAAACAATTCAATTCTACCTCACACTCAAAACATATAGGAACAAACAAAAAAAATTATAAGGGAAATGATATTGAATATCTAGGCATATCTCTTTAAGATACAAGATTTTGGTTATTAATCAATTGTACACAGAGGATATAAAAATCTATTTTGATTTTCCATCAAAATATTGGTTTATAAAAATTATCACCACTATCAGGGAGTTGGGTTGAGTATTCACTATTATTTGTTCACCTACAGTTATTTTGTTTCTTTTTTTCCTTTTTAATTAATTCATTTTTTAGCAAAATCCTCATTGCCTAAATTAATCTTGAATATATGTATCTCGAAAAAATTAACTACATAGGAAAACCATTAAATAATTTTTATAGAGGTAACACTAATTAATCAAACTCATGATTTAATTTTCCATGAGTAAGAATAAAATTAAATCAAAAATAGTGAGAAAAAATAATGTAAGGATAAGTTTTATGAGAGGAATAAATCCCTCTAATAATAAATTATATAATAATATGATCATGAGGTTATAGAAGAAGATGAATGTGAACTAGAAATCCTTGCTATTAAAACTATTAAATTGGGCAGAAAACATAATGAAACCCCATTAAATGATCTCACATTATCATTTCCCAAGGAACTGATGGAGTTAAAACAATCAAAAGATGAACCACTTTAGGTAGATTACTAGACATTAGCCTCTCTTATTTTCACATATTCTAAAATTTACTTAATAACTCATGCACCCTACTATAATTCTGCGTATTTAGTAATTTTAGAGATGGTATTTGATAAAGATGAACTGAAGAAGGTAAAAAAATTATTTAAAGGATGGAGTGTCAAATATTAATCCCAAAAGATGGATTCTTAAGATTATTATAAATTGAAAAAATAACTAAAAGTTGAATCAATAAGGGAAAATGATCATATTTTGAGTACATTAGTTGATTTTAAAACATTTAAATTACAAAATATTTCCACTTTTTTAACATTGCGATATCAAACTTACTCTCATAGGATTTATTAGATATGTATGAGGCTTCCATGGGAGTGAAGGTATCTAGAATTTTAAAATGATGGTTTTTGAAGGAAAATATAATGAATACCTAGTGGGATATATAAGAATTTAAATAAAAGAGGAGAAAAATGAAGAGTACTTTAATAATTATTTTGAATTCATCCAATGACTAATTGGATAAAAATTCAATATGAATAGTGGAACAATTATAAGAATATATAAGAGGATATTTTGACACCCTAGTCCAAAAATGAAAAGAGGGAGCCAATGATTTTGATATATAAAAAACTAGAATTATCCTTATATTTTCTCTATAAAGATCCCATTAATACTACCAAAAAATATTTGATAAGGAAGGAAAAGAAGAGAAGAAGTACCCAGTGGCCTCTCATGATAATACAAAATACCATGTTTCCATTTATTATGGGGATTATTTTAATCTAAATCCAAACCATTTTAATTCCATTCAAATTGAATTACATGCCATCAAGATGAAAATTTTGAAGTAACACATGTAAATAAAGCACTAGAGTAGGAAACCACAAGATTTATAGACAAGGTATAGGAACATAAATACCTAATTACACCCACAAATTTTTATAAAATACTCTTTGAAAATGGGAAAAATAAAAATTAATAAGAATTTAATTTCAATCAAGGAGATAGATCATGTATTGAAAACCAAGGTAACTACTAAAATTTAGTGGATACAATTAAATAATCTCAATACCCCTTTATATTGGGGATGAATACCAATACTTTCATCTATTTGAATTCTAAATATAACCCCTCTTGAGAAGTAATTACTCATGAATATCTCACATTTATCTTTATGTTCTCATTTTCATTAGTTTTATACAAAATTACTCATTTTTATTCATTTTTATATTGGTATTCATTTGGGAAAAAAACATTATAAGCTTTCTAAAAGTTATATACAAATCACCATGGGAGAGGCTAACACAAACCTACTTGATTAATAACTAATAAGTTTTTTCTATCCTTTTATTGGAGTCGGTTCCTAGAATTTAATTTATTAGTACTTGATTACAAGTGTTTTATTACTAATGAGTTTTATTATGATATAATTAATTTTCCTTTGCATGATTTTTTTACAAGATAATGCCTTGAGAATATGTGTCACGTTGAAAGGCCATAACAGTTCCCCACTATGATTAGAACATTGAGGTTTGACAATAACATTATTAAATATATGTTCCATAGGTAGATTATTTTGGGTAACAAGACACATACACTGTATAATATTATGTGTAGTAAGATTAAAGGACTTTGAGATTCCTTATCATGATGTTCTCCCATGGAAATGTCCAATATACAATGTTATGATACCTGAACTGTTAATAAGAAATATAATTTTCTATGTGTCATTGGATGTTCCTTTTTTAGGATGTGTGTATTAATCCTTACACATTAATATTACCATTAATGGATATAATAAATCATTTATTTTTATATATTAATGAAAACCATGATGAAATATGATCACATAGAGGTAAGATACTTAGGCTGCATCATGTGGGATATTTCTTTAAGGGATAATACAATAAAGGATTCATCCCTTTTGTCCTATGATGGAAGTTGATATCTCATGACCTTTAATTTGAATGTAACCACCTTTATAAATCCATGTTGATAGTGTTTGGTGGGAAATATTATTTTCATAATGTGAAATAAATAGAAATTGAGAATAAATGTTGATGGAACCAGCATGCAACCAACTTGATTATAGATATCATGATAATGAGATTAAATTACATGGTAAGTGTTCATGGGAGGTTTAATGTCATTGAGATATTATCATATTTCTCCACGAGATCCATGGAATATTTCAAGATTCTAACCTTGGACATTAGGTCATTATTCTTAATATAACTGAGAAGGAGGCCCATAGGATCACAAACTAAGTGCATCCACAATCTTAGCTAAATTAAAATATTGAAATTAAAAATTTATAATATATATTATTTGTTCAGGTAGGGTAAATCGTTATAATTTAATAATAAGTTATTAAAAAGAATAAGTGTGTTAAATAATAATTATAAATATTTATTATCATGTTATTGAATATAATATTTTTTATATTTATCATAAAATAATGAAATGAAATTTATTTATATATTAAATAGTCATTATTTGAGGATGTGTAAATATTGATGGGGGAAATTAGGAAGAGCATAATGTTCTGAATAGAAATAATATAAATGATATTTATTTATATTCGTAATGTGTTTCAAATCTCAAAAGATTAATATTACTATTATTTTTATTATTAGACATGGGTTCAATTAAGAATTATAAAGATGGAAGGGGTTTAGTGTGCAATTTTTAAACCCTAAACTCACCATAATATATATATATATATCTATCTAATTATATCGCTTTCCATAATAACATTGTTGTGGACTATATATAGAGAGATACTATATCAATCCCTAGGGATATATAAAGATATATAGTTCACTCTCTCTTCCTACTCTCTTAATACATTGTGATGACATTTAGATTTCTTCCACCTTCGAGATAAATTATTCTATTATTAGCCATGAATGATGCATGTGATTAGGATCATCCATGGTATCACTTGATAATTCTACAGTTACATTCATATATTTTGGTGCCTTTTTGGAGCACCTCTAGTGTGATTATATACATGTATATTTTAGGGAAATATAAATATGATGAGATATAGTCATCTAGATAATCAATGAAGAGATAATTACAAGTTGACGTAATTATATATCTATTAAAAAAATTATTTATAAATTACAAGTGAAGATCTCCCTCTTATATTTCTTGTGATTTAATCTAGTGAATAAATATATAGTTTAAATTAGAGATGAAATTTTAATAATGTGTGGAAATGATTACACATAAATTAATAATAAAATAATAGTAGGTCATACCATCCCATGAAGCTTCCATTTCACCTGAAACATTCAAGTTTTATTGAAGGGTCACATTTTTAATTTTTAATTATTTATTATTCATTGATATTTTTCATGAGTTTTAATTTTATTTTACTTATATTGATTTATTTTAAAACCATATATCATCATATGTTACCTTCTTCATTCCCACTACCATAACCTATAAATAGAAAGTATTAACAAATGAAGGAAACATTCTAATAACACCATCTGGAGGTTCAAAAAGATATTCTTAGAAAAAACATGAGTTCATGGTGTACACTGCATGTATAAAAATTATGTATTTTCATTTCATCATATGAATCCCATGATAAAGTTGGATACATATGATGAAATCAGATTTAAGATATGAAAAAGTGGATCGGTGTGTAGATCTAGACTTACTGACACACTGCTTTAAGAACTACCCTCCATGAAACCACTAAACATGATGTGTAGTACCTGGTTTCTCATGGCCAAGAAAACAGGGTGTCCCAGTGATCCATATATTTTATGCATGAAATAGGGACTGAAGATTCATGTAAATATGGGGCCACATTCCATCTATTTTGAGCTGACACCATGTAAATTAATCATATTTCTGAAAGGTAACATGACTAGTACCTAGGTGTGTGTTGCAGACATGGGAAAAAGACAATAGACATATTGTACAATAGTATAAACCATGTACTCAACCCAAGAGAGTGTGACCATTTTTTCATTGAGAAAAATTAAATATATAATTAGACTTATTCAAATTTTTCCATGTATCAGTTATTTAAAAAAGTACATGCCCTGTCATAGGATTGATAATTATATATTAAATCCATTTCCATATTTTTTTTAATAAGCACATGATGATTAATCATGTACAATTTTGTACTAAATTATATTTAAATGAAATTAATGTTGTTAAAAATAATATATGATGGTAGATAAGGATTGTTGTAAGGAATTAAGATAAAATTGAAGTTGTTGGATTAATTTAGGGTTCACTATCTTAATTAAAGATTTAAGTAAAGTAAATAATAATAATAATTGAAAATTTATTATCATTTCTTGATGTGTTTATGACCATGATTTTCGATGATCCCTTGTATTTTATTGGTTTCCTTTAATTTAATGTTATTAATTATAAATAATTTCAAGTGTTTCATCCCCTTCTAATTATGTTAGGTCCTCCATGCCCATAGTTTATTTTACATAAACCCAATTTATCATATCCATTGGATCCCATCACCTATGTGTGAGTAAACTATTAGATATAGATGGATCATTGTGGTGAGAGGAGACAATCCAAGTCAAGGAGCTAATAAAAGACCAATCGAGGAGACCCATAAGATTCAAAGGAGGATTGAAACAAAAAAACTAAGCTATGGTTTTCGGTTTTTTCCCTTAGGGTTAAGGGTTAGTTTATCATCCACCAGATAAACTAAAAATTATAGAATCTAATGATCATGATACTAATATTTTATTTCTATTAGTTATATGAATAATTATTTATGTATTTTGATGCTGAACAATCACCTAACAAATGTATTAACAAGAATGTAATATGGTTAACCAAATTGTACATGAATGTTTTATTAGAAAGGGTAAATCACATAATTAATATCTAATCATTATTAATAAGGAATGTGAATAGATAAAATTGGATTTACACATAAGGATACAAATATCTCAACTAAAATATTAAGTTGGTATTACCTTCCACTACATAATTTTTAATCAATCCCATAGTTAAAAGTTCATGACCAACCTAGGTTGGTGTGATTTCAGTTATCATGGAACATTTATCTTGATGTTTTTGGTTGAATTAACTTATATTACATTAAGGTTTGAGTTTCCAAGAATAACCTGGTGCAATTGAAAGAAAATTATTGGGGAAATATCTAAAAACAAAATTTTAGGATTGGGTAGTCCACTCAACAGGTCAAGGAACTGCAATTTTTTATAGTTAAAAAGTTAAACCTTCTTAAAACAATTGAAATAAATTGTCAGGATAATGTATGGGTTATGAGAAGGGGAATATAGATCCTGTCCACTATAATACTTGAGAAACAAGATATTCTGTAACCAATGGAGAGGGATTTTGGGATTCAAAAAATGGTAGAAAATTAATAGAAGTTAATTAATTTTAAATTTATTAATATTTTTTTATTTTTAAAACAAGTAATTTTCCTAATATTAATTTGTATAAATGGAAAATAAAATGACTTTGATAATATCATAGTGATACATACTAGAGAAGGATAACTTTCCAATAAGTTTGAAATTCTTGAAATGTTATAAGAACTTATGCATTATACTATTCCACAAATGGAAATTATAGATCTTGGAAACCCCAAATCTGGAGTTCATTTTCAAATAAAATATTTAGGAACAAGTATCTATATATTTTAAGCATGTGGATTAGGTTATGGATGTCTAACGTTTCTTATTATCCTCTATATCTAATGAGATTTGAAACAATATAAGGAATTGGATGTGTTTATAATTGTTTCTCACATTAAATATCTCCATAAACACAATGAGAGATCATTGTGATATGAGATCTCTAATTCACTATTCACATTTTAGCATGGAGAGTTGACGCTAGAAGGGGATCTTATTTTAAATATTATTAGATGCATTGTAAGCCTCGATATCTTAGGGTTTAAGAAACTTGATGATTGGTGAATAGATCTTATTCTATCATCACAACCCAAAAACATATCCATTTTTATTATTAACTATAATATGATTAATAGTAAAAGGACACTTTCAATACTTCTTAATATTTTTTTACAAGATGATAAAGACATGGGGTATGAAAAATCTGTGGTCTTTATGGTGAATAAGAAAAGTGGGAATAAGGAAAAGGGGCCAAGGACTCATTCCAAGTCTAAGGATCTACAAAACAATCCCAACAAGAAGAAATATATCTAGATACAAGGATTGTAACATGATATAATATGTTTTTATATTGCAAGAACGACCACTGTAAAAGGAATTTCACCTAGAAAAAGAAGCATGTGGATTCTTTGGGTGCATTCATTATTAAGTGTAATCTTTACAAATCTATAAGTTCAATATTAGATACTGACTACGGTGATCAAATTTATATACAAATATATAAACCATGTAGATTTAATAAGATATCAAGAGATTTGGTGGATCTATAGGATGCTAATGGAGTGAGGTTGGATGCTCTAGACATTAGAGACTACTATATCACATTGCCAAGAAGATTGATTTTGGTTTTAAAAAATTGTTATTATTTACATAGTGTTACCAAGAAAATTTTTATTTTTTCTTGTTTAAACGTGGATGGATCTATTCTTATATTTGTAAATAAAGGATACTAGTTTTATGAAGACTACATTTTTATGGTATGTCATAGTTGAATAATGGCATTTATGTATTAAATTATGAAAATAAATATTGTAAATTGATAATTAAATATATATGTGAGAAACATATATTACCCAGTTGTGGAATCACCGTCATGGTCACATAAATGATAATAATTTAACAAGGCCTTATTTAGATTCTTATATAAAATATTTTGATCTTAAACCACTTAAATGATGTCACACTTTTTTACAAGTTAAGATGACCAAACCACCATTCATTGGTCATGGTGAAAGAGAAATATATCCTCTGAAATTGATACACTCTGATGTGTGAATACCTTTTCATGTAGAGGGTAGAGGTGGATTCATATAATTTATTACTTTTATCGAAGACTTGAGTAGGTATGGTTATATCTACTTGATGAGATACATGTCTAAATACTTTTAGATGTTCAAGGAGTTCAAGAATGAGGTTGAGAATCATCTTTATAAGAAGATAAGGAAAAGTTTATTGGATCGAGGTGGTGAATATATTAACCAAGACATTATCAAATTTATATGGGAGTATGAGATTTTATCTCAACTAAATTCACATTAAATACCGAAGTGCAATAGTGTTAGTGAAACGAGTCACAATAACTTGTTTGACATGGTAAGTTCGGTGATGAGTCATGAAATCCTTCCATTATCTTTTTGAGGAAATGTATTGTAAATAGTATCATACTTTCTATAATGAGTACTAAATGAAGTGTAAAATGGAAATACCTTTGAGTTATGTAGTGTAAATAAACCATTGTTATCACATGTTAATGTAGTGTAAAGACACCATTCATGAAATATTTAATTACAGATGGCCCTTATCTAACTCAATTTGTTTGTTTTTAAAAAAATACATTAGATATGAAGCCTCTCTACAGGTTAAAAATATTTTTCTTGCGGAAGTGGCGGAACTCCTGCATGAGATCTGGTATGTTAGAAATGATCTTATTCACAATAAACACTCATTTAGTCTCAACGCAGGAAAATATCAGATTCTTTTTGTGATTCATGAAGATGGTTCAATTCAAAAATACTGTTGCAACAACTCGGTTGGTGACTTTGAGATCCTTCGTCATCTCTGTGTGCCTAGCATATACCCAAAGATCAAACATTCCGTTGAAGTATTCTGGAAATCACTGATTCTGGGGTGGATCAAAGTGAACGTTGATGGTTCTTATAAATGAAATCCTGGCCCTACTAGTTGTGGTGCCATCTTCATGGACTCAGCAGGCCAGTGTCAGGGTTGCTTCTATGTTGGATGTAAACATTCTTCATCTCTGGAGGATGAAATGTTGGGGGTCATCCATGTAGTTGATTTTGTGCTTCAATGAGGTTGGAGAAAGCATTGGATTGAAAGTTATTCTACCACTATCATTCGTGCCAACTAGAATGGAAACATTCATCTTGCCTGGAATCTTACCACACTTTGGATGAATTGTTTTAACTCACTCCATGGGATTGATTACATAGTTACTCATGCCTGCCGTGAAGCAAATGTTGTTGTAGATGATCTTGCTAACAAAGGAGTACATCAGAGCATGACTTGGTTGGACACTCTTCCAACTGACTTATTATATCTGTTTGATAGAGATTATAGAAAAATCCCATCCTTCCAACTTTTGTAATCTTTTTTCATATCAATAAAATTTTCCTTGGTCATTGACCAAAGTATTACCTTTAAAAAAATGTATAAAACCTTTATAAAATATATCAACAATCATAATATAGGTTTTAATTCATGAGATAGAGGATATCATCAAGGAGGATAGTGGGAGAAAGATTTACTTCCATTAAGTTTATGCCCATGATAAATTATAGTTGGTATAGAAATAGATTTTAAAATTTTGCAAGTTAGAATTTTTTCATGAAACACAAGTACTGTACATGAGTTTTTGATAGGTAAGAGAACCAAAGATATGGTTTTCCAGTAACTGATAATGGTGAATCATTATTGGTTTACAATAATGATTTACATTACTATAAATAGGTAGTAGAGAGAACAAAAGATACAATATGGAAAGAAGACATCAATTCTTGAGATGGATTCAATGTATCAAAACCATGTTTAGGTTCTATTTGATCTTCCAGTTGATGTAAATTCTATTGGTTGAAAATGGGTATTCAAAAGAAAGTTATAAAAAAAGTTAAAGTAAATACATTTAAAACATAGCTACTGGATAAAGGGTTTAGAAATATTCCATTCATTGATTACATAAAAACATTTTCTCTAATTAAATTATTTAAATCTATCATTTTTTTACCTACCATAATGACTTACGATGATTATGTCATTTGGAAATTATATGCCAACACATCTTTTCATAACAGGATTCTTCATGAGGATGTGTAAATGACAAGGAAAAGCGTTTGAGACTCCAAAAAATACAAAAAGGTAAACATGATTCAGATATCTATCTATGAATTAAACCAGGAATCTAGGTTATAAAACTATCAATTCTATAAAGCTGTAAAGGAATTCGGTTTCATTAAGAACGAATGTGATCCATGTGTTTACAAATGGTTTAGTGTAAATTTGGTAGATTTAAAAGTGGTATATGATGATGAGATATTAATATTTGGAAATGATATATCAGCCTTACAAGAGGTTAAGACATGATTGGAAAAGTGATTTGTTGTGAATGATTTAGGTCAAATAGCCTATATTTGTGGTATCAAAATAATGTGTGTTATATCTAAGAGGATCCTTTGGATAATTCATAGTATTGACATTGACCACATATTGAAGATGGTTGATACAAAAAAACTGAGATGGGATTGGATCCTACATTACATGGTATACATATTTCCAAGAAAATGTTTCCTTAAACACATGATGAAAGAGAGATAATGAGTGAGATAAAATATTATTATAAGATAGTATCTATCTTGTATGACATGTAATGTACAAGGATTACATTTTCTTATGATTTGAGTATGGTATGAAGATATCAAGAAGACCCAGGTGAACAATATTGGACTACAATTAAGGATATCCTTATGTATTTGATGAGAAATATGGATATGTTTCTTATTTATAGAGGAGATGAATAGCTAGTAAAAATGGGTTATACATAATCAAGGTTTTAGGTATATTAGAATGATATCATGTAAGATTATATATATATCTTTTATCTCAATAGAGGAGGTTTGAGCAGGAAGTGTTCAAAGTGGAACGTTTTCAACATTTCTAAAGAGGATTTAAAGTATAGTTTGGATTTTGATACATCCATGTAAGTATTTTGGATCTAATTTTTCCCCAATAACTATATTTGGAACCTAGAAGTGAAGATCATATCAGAGTTTACTATAATAACAATATAGTAGCATGAGTATCATGTGAAAGCTAGGGGAATCCTTGACCAATGATTTATGTCATGGAGGTGAATTTATGGGGATTAGAATAAACATGTTGTAAAAAAAGGAAAACCCCTTTACCAATGTTTTATCTCCATAGAGGCCTGAGTACCATGTGAGAGATAATGTAATAGAAGTTTTTACCAGTTAGGTATTGTGAAAGTGGGAGTCTATTTGAGTTTGTTCCCATGAACTGGTTGTCTCAGTATATGATTACATGTTATTCCATTATTAATGAAGTTAATTATCATGTCAATATTTTCTATTTACATGAATCTTGCATATGATAATTTCCAGAGACTCTGTGTCACACAAAAAGGTCATAATAGTTCGTCGCTATAATGAGATCCTAGAGGTTCCATAATGGTATTCTTGAATATATTGTGTATGGAGTGATAATATTCTATGATAGGACACACACAATATAGGATATCATAGGTATGGGGAGTATAATACATTGATAAACCTTTTCACGGTGTTCTCCCTTGGTAATGTCCAAGATTGAAGGTTATGAGAACAAAAGAATTAACAGGAAGACCAAATTTCTTGGGGTTATTAGATGTTACTCTTTGAGGATGTGTGTATTGATCCTTAGATATTAAAATTATATTTATTAGATATATATACTCCAATATATTTATGTATTGATGAAAAAAAAGATGAGATATGGTAATGAAATGTATAATACATTGGGTTCATAAAGAGTGATATTGCATTAATAGACATTATGAGAAAGGATTTGTATATTTTTTATTAGGATGTGTATCAATATATCAGGCCCTTTTATGAGAATAGAACTACCTGAAAAAAATCTAGGGCCATGGCGTTCAATGTGAGAGTTCATTTCAAAATATTCAATGAAAGAGAAATCAATCATATAGGTTGATGGCACCAACATGAAACCTTCTTGATTAGCGATATCATGAAAAATATATTATATTATATTAAAAGTGTTCGTGGGAGCTTAAATGTCATTGCAAAATTAACTTCTTTTTATATGGGGGCCTTGGAATATTTCTAGATTCTAACCTTGGAAATTTTGCAGTTATGCCTAATTCTACTATGAAATAGTCTTAGTGGGTCACACACTATATGTATATGCAATCTCAGTTAAATTCTAGTATTAGATTTACATAATTTTAATAAATAATATTTATTCTATTTTGGTTAATCTACATAAATTAATCAAAAGTTATTTTAAATATAAAGTGGTTCAAATAATACTAATAACTATTTATTTACAATTTAGGTACATATAAAATTTATTATTTTTATTATAGAATACTCTATTGATTTCTTTATTAATAAAATATTCATTATTCAAGGATTGGTAAATGTGGATGGAAGAAAGTGGGACAAGCTCCATTTACAAATTCAAAATGATATAGATAATATTTATTTATATTAAAAAGGATTTTCAAGAGTAAAGTGAATAATAATAATTTTATTGTTATTATCGAACATTGGATCAAATAACAATTGTAAAAATTTAATAGTCTTAGTGAACAATTTCCCAACCCCAAACCTGTCAAAAAAATATCTAATTATATGACTTTTTTTAATCATTTTTTGAGTGAATAATGGATAGAGAGATAATATCTCAATACCTAGAGATATATCTAGAGATCTAGAGAAAATTCTTTCTTCCTCATCTCTCTATCCATCGAGAGAACATCAAGAGTTCTTCCTGCTTGAAGAAGAATTATACCGCTACTAACCGTGATCAATGGAAGCAATCATGATCAGTCATGAAACACCTAATGATTCTATAATAATGTTCATATATTTTGGTGCATTTTTGAATCACTTATATAGTTATTATGTACTTGGATTATATTGTGCATTGATGATATGGCATCATATAGTGAACCCGATCATTAAGGAAGATAGAATTATAAGTTGAGGTAATTATATATCTGGTAAATATATTTATTACAAATTATATGTGATGATCTTCCTCTTATAGTTATGATATTTTAATCTAGTCATGTAATCTACTATTTTAAATGTATGTGAAATTTTAAATATGTGCAACAATTATTACACATAAATTAAGACTAAAATCCATGTTGGTCATACCATAATAGGATTCTTTCGTTGTGCCCAGAAGCTTCACCATTTACAATTATTTTTTCAGTATAATTATTTGTTCATTTTTATTGAATTTAAATTGAAACTGTTAAACAAGTTTGGGTTAGGATTCAAAAAAAATCAGATTAGTTGAGAAATATTATTAGAATCAGTTTTTTAAGAATATATAATTAAAAATTCTTGAATGGTTATTTCCTTTTATATTATATTTTTGAAATATTTTTGGTATTTAAAACATGAATTTCAATGTTTTCCTATATATTGGATTAATTGTAGATAGTTTGAAGGATTTCATGAATGGTCAAATTACTAAAATTAGATGATTTATAATTGAACAATGTTCTGTATTTTTAGGAAACTTTTATTTCAAAACTTGTAAAATGAGTGTTATTGAAATGGTTGAAGTCAAATTGAAATTATAAAATGAGGGAAGCAAGGCATTTTAACCAGAACCTAGGTAATATATAACTTTTGAAAAATAACACTTCAGGGTTCCAAATAAAAATATATCCATATATGTATTTTAAGAATGTTCTAAAATGGGAAATGGGGATCTCATAATGATTTTATGAGATCATTAGGCACTGGGTGTGTGAGTAATAAATTTCATTGTACATCTAATAGCTTTTTTTAGAACACATGGTTGTGGAAAATTTATAAAATTTTATGATTATAAAAAATTATTTTATTTACATGAGGTAAAACTTGAACCTAAATGAATAAGGATGAAAATGACTTATATGAATAAAATTTTAGTTTTATCAAGAGAGTGAAAAAAGGAAATTGGGTATAAGGAACCTAGCAGAGATTGAAAAATTAAAATTTCCCCTTATTAAGGTTTTAATTCCACTATAATATAATTTATTTGACTCTTGAAACAAGGGATTTGATTTAAATTGAAGTAATACAGTGAGTGAAAATCACATATGAGGCATGAAATTTCAAATAATAGATGACTATCTAATTTCTCTTTTCTCGATTTTATTTTATAGCAAAGAAGTAAAGTATTTTTGATAGGTTTATTTATTTTGGTTTCTTTAGAGTTAAATAATTTAAATATAGGGAAGTGATGCGAGTCAATATTTCCCATTTTTTTACTTTTCAGTGTAATCTAACACTATATCTATTATAATACTGTACTACTTAATTCAATTTATTTACTTTTGAAATTTGGAACTAAATTTCTTGATATCTAAAATCTTTTTTTAAAATGTTTTATTCATTTATTAAAATAAATTAAAATCCATAAACTGTTTGTTGGATTTTATAATTGAACTATTAATAGGGTAGTTTTTATGATTTATAATATTTTAAATTATTCTATATTTAATTTACATTTATCATGCATTGAATTTTTTTATGTTTTTCTTTACCCTTATATAAGATGTGTATGATGTGTATGGGAAACCAGTGTAGGCTGTATCAGGAAAAAGGGCCCATTCTTCATGCTAGATTAAGGTATTTAAATTCAATATATATAAATTTACAATTTTTGTTCCTCTACAACATCATTGTCAAATAGAAACTTAAATAGGGTAATTAAAAGGCTACATAAAGGTAAGGGTGCACCAAATATGTTTTGTAAGGGAAACAAGGGAGTTGTGTGGGAGTAGAACCCATGTTCCCTAAGCTAGGTAAGGGTAACCTTAATGTTGAATGAGATCAATAAAGGAATCACACCACAAAAATGACTACATTAGATTCAATAAAAAATTTCAGGACCTACATAAGTGTTATCTTTGGAAATAATGGCTATTTGGGGGTCATTACTTCCCCATGAGTAGTTGAAACATAAATATTCCCAAAAAATTGATCTCACCTAAAAAACATAATCACACTCTTATATCTTCCCAAATCAAGAAGAATTATTAAACGATTCCATGGTGCTTGCCTCCATCAATGTGAGAAAAACCAACTCAGGGAAGGGAATGTTGAGTAAGAGAAGCCTTGAGAGGTTTCCACTTTGAGGAATCATGAACCGAGATCTATACACATAGATATGATCTGAAGTAGAATTTTATAGGTCAAAATTTATTTTTAGGATATAGGAAATGAGTTAAATGATTCTTATAATTATATTTGACCTATTTCATTATAAAGTATTTTAGAATTATCCTTCTAACATTTATTTATTAGTATAATAATTTTGAAATTATCTACAATTAATTTTAAATGAGTGTTTTTATTTTTATTCAACTATAAAACCTTGTCTCACCCATTTATATACATTTCTATACCCATTTGATATAACCAATGATATCTTACTCTATAGATAGAGATGTAACCCACTGTTGGTGGTCTGAGGGAAATAACAATGGGATCCTCAAACTTATTCCTTCTAATTATCAATATCTTCACTATCTCTGTACTATAATGAAGGTCAAGAGTGACAAGGAGATTATAATGTCATTCTCCCTCAATAAATCCACATTCCTTCAATTTTTTGATGTTTTAATTTGTGAGTTTATTATCTGATTGAATCTCTTTGAGAATATTTTTATTCCCATAATTCTGAAAAAACAATGGATAGGTAGAAAATGGTAGTGAGTCTGCTCAGGGGGTTAGGTGATTTAGAGTAATTATAATTAATGAAAACACCTACAAGAATTCACGACCCTGAAAAATTAATTTTCTAGTTATCTTTTGTGTGTTTTGTTTATTAAATATTTTTTATTCAAAAAACTAAAATTCAAATATATTTTAATTCTACTCACTTTCAAAATAAGGAAACAAATTAAGTGTAATCACAGTGAATCTCTAGGAATTTATCCTTATGAGAGAAAACATTTGCTAATTTTCTACTATAAATAGTATATTAGAAATCTTATTTTATATCCCTCCAAAATGATGACTTGTTAAAATAAATCATCTTAGATAATTATTGAAAACTCTAAATATTTATTGAAATTTCTGTTGATTATGAGGTTAAATATTTTATAATTTAAACTAAAAATCTAAAATGATTTATAATTTGTACATATTTTCTTGGAATATTATTTTCAATCATTTTTATAATATTTATCTGGAAACTGAATGTCAAAATCAACTAGTGAATGAATGATATTTAAATCCCTTACCCAAGATATATTCAACGACCTTTACTATACATTCTTCCTTATAATGGATTTCTTTAGAGTCTTGATTCATGTAGATTACTATATCAATCCTTAGATCTATTTAAATGCATGATATTTAAGTGTAATGAATTCATGTTAAAGTTCATTATTCAAGAACTTCATGTGCCACTGTATTAAAAAAAAATTTCAATCATTATTTCATTTTTTCTCGTCCTAGAGTAGCTGTTCCTCAATATTAAATATAACATTGGCATTATTCCAACTTTATATACACATCCATTAGACGGTTTTCCAATTATCATGGATGAACATCGCCATAATCCTACAAGCATACTTGTGCAAGATAGTCCCTCAATGAATGATTTCCTCCTCATATTTATTCATTCTTAGTAAAATATACTTATGGTTATTGTTGAGGTTCTAATGGAGGATCTATGTTTGCCTTTAGTTGAGGGTCCTCTAGGAAATTAATTTTAAATATGATCTATAGTGGATTTAGTGGACTTATAATGGTGGGATTTGGTGGCTAGGTTTTATCTAGAACACTCAGCACTCTTAATATTCCAAGATTTCATCAAGACCTTGGGGATATCCTCCTTGTCTTGGTTTTCAACACTGAATTTGAAGTCTCTCTGTGCAGTGATCACCTACAGGGAATATTTTATGAAGGACTTGTCTTAGAGCTCCAGATCATTTGGAATGTGGTTCCTTATTGGGCTAAGACCCACCTCAGGTAGTAGTGCAGATGTATCTTCTAAGATCACTCCCTTTTAAAAACTTATCCTTTCTGCTAGTAGTTGGTGATGTTTTTGGATCCTTTATATTTGTGAATTATCAATTTATTAATTTAATATATGATTATGTATCTTGGCTATGTGTGGGAGTGAAACACTACAAACCATTATCGGTATGCATCCTCATTTGAGAGGGGGGGAGGATATACCTTGGTTGAAGCATATCTTCTACGGCTATCCTACTCGTTTATTCTTAGAATTCCAGCTAAAAGGCCACTCACTAAAATCCTATAGTATTATGTAGTTATGTTTAAAGTTATTTCATACTTTTGTTGATCTTGATCTTAGTATAGTGTCTTCTCCTTTGAAGGGTGTTTATCACGATAGATTTTCTTAGTTGGGTATGGTCTTTATTATTGGTTCCTATGGTACAATTTCTAGTTCTCCTCCCCCTTAGAAGGCTATATAATCTTATTTAGGGCTTAAACCCCACTCTCAATCACCTAATTTTACAATGGAAAGTACTTTACATACAATTTTGGTTTTCAGTTGGAGGCTGGCATTAAGCTTCATGGATACCTTCTCTTTCTCCCAGTCCGCTCTCAATTACTTGAAAATTCCCTTCTCCATTGTATGATGGACAAGCTTACTAGGGATTCTCCCTCCAGTACTATGATAAGAGATCAAGTACCATCTTGATTCCCTCCTTTACATATATATAATGGTTTTCATGTATTCTATAACCCTAAAACTTTTTCATTGGTTTCATATGATCCTATCCAGGTTATTAGTGCATCCTTGTCTCTTATCAATGATATTTCCAATAGATCTAAATCCGAACATGAGATGAATTTTCACACATCCTAGAAAAGGGGTGCTTCAACATTAGTCTTAATAACTAAAATCCCTCTCCAATGGTGATTTATCTCACTCTTTAGAATTATCATAGACTAGGTTCCTATTTGATATATAATTTCATATCTAATGACTTTCATCATAATAAAGCCTCTCTCATGGCGGTTCTAGAACCAAAATAGGATCACTAAAAGATTTTATAGTTTTATGATATGATGTGTGTATGAGAATTCATGAATATAGAACCATAAAATAAGTATATATAAATGTTTTTAGATAAATAAACTTACAACATTGAAGTTAGAAGTCTTATACAAATACATCTCAAGAAAGGTCAATTCTGGAACCCATTCTTGAATCATCTCATGTGTGCACTCAATGTGAGATGTGTCAGTTAGGGAAACATTGAGGAATGATCATGGATCCTTTATCTCAAAAGGATAATCTTAGATCATTAGAGGTGAATTAAAAATTATATTAGAAAATTTGGATAATAAATAAGGATGATTTTACCCAAGGATTTTCATAAAGGTATTCACATACTTCATGTTTCATACTGGGATTTTTGACATGGGTTTCTAAAGTAATTAGTTTAGTTAGTAAAAAAACAGAAGAGGAGTGAGTGTACCTGGTGATATCTTGATATCTACATTACTAATCTTCAATCCATATCACATAACCTGAATTCAATGTGTTCCCATCTAGTTAGATATCTCTCTAATTATTCTATACTTTACATTAGTCTAGCACCCAAAAGAGATGGGTGCATTCATTTTCTCTTCTCCCACTGGGGGACTTGTAATACTAGATATAATTGTATGGTGTACACATACTAGAATAAACCCATGGGGGGGATGGTCATGGATTGGATTTCATAGAAAACAAAGGAAACTGATGGGTGATTTATAGAAATGGAATAACAACCAACCCAAAAACTTATAAGATATGCACTCCAAAAAAATAGACATTGAACAAGATGATACCATGCTCAAAGATGGTTGGGATGATGACATATTCACAGCACTTATTAATAAAAAAGATAATAAATATTATACTAGAGTATGATAGGGTAGATCATGGATATTATTGGGTTATAAATCTTGACGAATGAGAAATGACCATGATTATATTCAATCATGCATATAAGAGAAGAGGTGATTCATCATCTCAAACATTAATATCGAATAAGGTTCCATAACTAACAATCTTGAGGTTGTTGGAGGTATGGACGGGGAACATTTCATATATTTTCCTATATAATCTAAAAAATTCATGCATGACGGTTATTATAGGGGCTATATAGATATATTTAATCACATCCCTTTCATGGAGACTGAACCTAAAAATTATTTCTTTGAAATCATCCCCTATGAGAGGGAAATTAGGGAAGGTACTAGTTTCTTTAACCCTTAATGCTCTCCTAGACCTAATGGATTCCCATGGTCCTTCTATATGGATTATATAACCTGTTTTAAGGGAAATAATGTAGAGGCTATTCAATATTTATTCTAATATTATGGAATGACTCAAGTGGCTTATGAAACCACCTTAGTGCTTATTATGAAAGTGAAATACTCTTCATCTCTGAGGTAGTATAGACCTATCATCATTTGAAAAATACCTTAAAAGGTACTTACTATTGTTCTCAAAACGATACATTTAGTGAACCTTAATAAATGGGTACCTAAGAAGATACATTATAAAAACCCAAGCATTTTACACATAATATTTCGTGTTTATTTGAAAATAAATATCCAATGAGTACATCCTATAGATCATGAGGGATAATGTCTTTAAAATAATGGGTTCATAATATATCAAAATAAAACTAAAACATGATATCCTAACTTTATTCCTCATAATGAAATCCTAAATAGATTTTATATCCTAAAACTACATAGGATAACCAAGTTAAAACATAAAAGAAAGGGTGATCTAAAAATCCTAGTAAGCGAATAAACATAAAAGGAAACATAAAGTGTGAGTTAATGGTATAAACTAATATCATAAAATAGAAATATCATGTTTTATTGCACAAAATAATCACATAAATAAATTGGTATCATAATATTATAACAAAAAATGAAACGTGGAAAAAACATGTAACATGATATTGACATGGGTTAGTGATAACTGCCTATTCCATATCACATGGTAGAAAATTTCCAATATTTATTAGGTTTACTCACTAATCCCATAAATAACATCTCATAAGACAAAATATTAACCTAAATAATTGAATAAATCTTTGGGAACAACAAAAATAATATATACACTTTTATGTGTTCCAAAAATTAAATCAATCTCAAGTCATAAACATAAATATTACCCAGGGAAATAAATGAGTTGCATTTAAGAAAAAGACTTATGGCTTGTATTACCTCATCAATGGAAGGGAGAATAAACTATGTATATATATTATGGACATATATATATATATAATTTATATTCATTCCACAAAAATAAAAAGAAATATAATGTGAGTTAAAAAGAGAATAGTCATAACCCAATGAAAAAGGGTGGTTTTGAGAGATACCTTACCTTGAGTTCGACTCACAATATACATTCATCATCTTCCGGAATAATAAACTCATGTTAGTTATTGAATTTCCTAAGAAAATTATTAATTTTTATTATTAATTTTATTTTATTTATTATTTTTTATATTATATTACATAATCCTTTAGGTTCATGTAATATGTTTTAATGATATTTGGTTAATATGTTCAAAATAAATTGGGTAAGTTGACTAAGGTAATATGTTGTACGCACACATGAGTAATGTTTTAATTTTTCAAATATCATGATGTCAAGAAGGTAAGTGTTATTTTATATTTATATAATGATAATTATATCAAAAATATAATATTAAATGTTTAAATATTCTTATATATACCATCCATGTGACGTGGTAATAAAAAATGAATCACATCCCTTTGTGGAGGTGGTAATTGACACATTTTTATGAATGAAATTATCATCTTTAAATAAATAGAAATATATACAATATATGATATATTGATTTTAGATAATGATAAATATTTAAAAAAATTAATATAAATTAAATCAATCATTATAAATAGATATGATAAGTGTTGATGAAAAATGTATTATACTGGTTCACAATAGGTAGTTTGCCACACACACGAACAACAGTTTCATTTACCATTTAGTGGAAGAAGTGGTGGATTTGGGTTATTAAATTCACATAATAATATATCAGTGTATAGTAGATACTGATTTTTTATATAATAATTGTTGAATAAAATTTTATGGCGGTGTAATAAGGTATGAAATAAAATACTCTGTTAAAAATGACATCTCTTCTTTGGAAAACCTATTTATGTTTGGACCAAAATTCTTTCCTCGAATAGATTTATAAAAAAACCTTGGTATATAATACATGTTAAAGGAAGTAAGGAATGGATTTTTATATGTCTTTTATGATCCAAAATATTTTAAAGTGTGATGAAATGTGGATAGAAGGTTCCCTTTTAAAAGTGAGAAGGATTTAAATTTCTGTAAATATCAAGAACTATTCAATAATGGGAATTAATTATTAATAAAAGACCCTAAATTTGTTATAAATGATGTATTAGATGTAATATAATGTCAAAATACACATAAAAAATTAAAAATTAAACATTCCTTAAATATTTTTTTCCCTTTTCCTTTATTTTTTCTCACTTTTACCATTACAGTTTTCCCCATAAGAACTATTTATAACCTAGGTAATTTATCATTTAAGCATAAGAATAAAATAATGATTTTTAGATAATTTAGAACCAATGATTTTATATACGAAATTATATTTATCAAAAAATTTCCATGTGTTTCAGAAATTAATTTTAAAACAAACATATGTAACACACAAAACACCATTTTAGCCTTAACTGTAGAAGTTAATTATTTATATTTTTACTATTCCTTATGAAAAAAATTAATTTTAACATATTAAATTATATTATTTACGAAGAATTAAAATATTTAATCCATTTTATCAAATTCAATTCATATAAGTGTTATAATTTAATTTAAAATTAAATCCACAAAATGCAATGAATAATGTGTTTTCTGGGTAATGCATTTTCAAGAAATAAATGATCTTATATTTACTCGATGTATTAGAAGGAAAATTATATTAATTTAAATTATTATAGATAGAAATATAATATATAAATTTAATTTAAATATTTCCTTACAAGAGGTTATTTTAATTAATTAAAATATATAAACTTTATGCACTTATAAACAGTTTGCATAAAATCACGTTTTTAAGAATAACAATAAAATCATATCAAAATAAGATATAAATAAGATTAAAGTGTAATTAATTATATTTTTTTGTAGGTAAATAATAATTATTTTAAATTTAAATAAAATTTAAATAATTATTAGACTTTTATATTATGTTATTTAATTGAAGTAAATGATAGTTTTAAAAAAATTTGTATTTTTCACTATTTACTGAATAATATAAATATTTACCCCGAAGTTTATTTTAATATGATTATTTATAAAATAAATTTCCTTTTATGAAATAAATTTTTTAAATTTTTTATAAATTAATTATAAAATTTCTCACAAAAAGAAAGAAAATTCATTTTTAAATTATTTTCTTTAAATAAACTATCTTTCTTAAAAATTGAGTGCTAATTTAATAAAAATATTTCAATATATTTATATTTATTAAAATATTTATATATATTTCATAAACTTGTTTGTACTATCCATATCGTCAAATTTAACAGCTAATTGATAACATTCATATTTAAATAATAATGATTCATTTTGGATTAGTGTTGTCTGTAGTATGTGATATCGATCATAGTTTCTTTTTGGAAATATCAGGGTGTTACATTCTTCCCCAATTAAGGAATTTATCCCTTGAGATTTTTTACTACCCATTAAGGTGAAAATAGGTGATGGAACTTCTACTTAATGTCTTCCTCTAGTTCATATGTTTCCTCTTCGTAATTATGGTTCCCCAATAGTACATTGATCAGGTGTGTTGTTTTGTTGTGTATGAATTTATCTACATGGACAAAAATCTTCACTGGATTATCCTCAAAAGAGAGATAATTTTACTATCATACAACCTTCTAATTTAACACATGTTAGGAATCTATCATATACTTCCTGAATAGGGATACAAGGAATATGTTGTGTACATAAGAAAGGGTGGGCGAGTGTGTTAATCAATAATCCATAGCTCAGATATGAATGATAATATCAAAGGGGATAATGTATGTGGGGATTAGATTTCCCTTCTTCACAAATCTCATGAATATAATGCATATAGATATGTGTAGAAAAACTTTATACATGACCTTAAACTCCATGTCTCGTCTATTATTTTCAGCATAACTATTTTTAGAATCTGAGAAGTCTTGATGTATTTCTAAATAGTCTTGGCCTATTCTATCACCTAAGCAAGCATTTCATGTCTTAACTACTTGAGTTAAAAAACTTCATCCCAACATGCATGTGTTCTATATCTCTTCCCATAATGGTCTTCAAGAAAGTCCATTTAGATTATTCTTTGAAACCAATTATTTTATGAGAAATAAACCATAAGAAGATATTGATCATATCCTCTTTTGAATTCCATGTAGAAATATCTCAATATATCTTCCAGTGACTGAATAGTCCACTCAGATAGGATATCATTTTTGGGGTGATAAGTCATACTAAAGTTCAACTCTGTTCTTAGGGCATAATGGAGTATCCTCAAAATTATAGAGGTAAATGTCAGATCTCATATAGATATAATCAGTAGTGGTATTCCTTGTAGCCTAACAACTTCACTAATGTATTTCCATGAATGCTTATCAAGTGAGAAGTTATATCTAATTGAAATGTAGTGAGGGGTCTTTTTAATATGATCCACCATAACTATATGTCATTATCCCCTCTTGATTTCATTGAAATACTAATGAGAAATTCCATAGTGATTCTCTCATACTTATATGTAGGTATTTGTAATGGTTGCATCACCCACTTATACTTTTTTCTTTCCATTTTTAACTTGTTGACACAAAGAAATATTTTATGTATAATCTATGAGATCCTTCTTCATATTGTCCCTCCAATAGTGCTCTTATTGATCTCGGTACATCTTCGTACTACCTGGTTGATGGAGAAGGTCAAGCTATTAGAATCATTCAACAACTCTTTATTTATCATAGGATTTTATGGAACACATATTTGGGGACCTAAATATGAAAACTAATTTTTATTTTTTGAACTTTAAGGATTTACCTTTTTACTATTGATTTTACCGTTTTCATAAATTCCACATTATATCATTGATTATCCATTATCTTCTCTAGAAGGGATGGATGAAAAAACAATTAGAAAGGAATTTTGATGTTCCTTACAAAATTATTTTCTTGTCTATCCTCTATAAGTATAAGAATATTATATCCTTCTCAATAATATTAGTTGATAATGTTATCCAATACTTTATAATTAGAACATCTTGTACTTTTATTTCCTTTATTAGTATGGTAATGTATTGATCATTCATAGTCCTTGATCATCTCTATCATTATTTATTAGAACATATTGACCACCTTTTGTGTGAATATATATTTTAGGCTCTTATGATACATATATATTTCACACTTCTCCCTATAGATATAATGTCACTATATTTTCAACCAAAATATCACTATTTATTACTCCAGATCATGTTTTGGATAGTTCAATTTATGAACTATCAATTACCTTTAAGTGCATGTTATATCTTTATCATTCAAAATCAGTACACATCCCAATCATTTCTCTGAATCAAAACTATATACAAATAAAATTTTCCCACATTATGGAAGCATTTGAAATATTTCTATGATAAGCTTTGTTTTCAACTTATTAAATCTCTCATTGTATTCATTAGTCTAGAAAAACATTACCCACTTCCAAGTTATCTTGGTTAGGATGTTTTAAAATCTTGATATGTTTCTAAAAAATACTCAGTAATATAAAATTATTCTAAGAAAAATATGGACCTCTATTACATATATTATTTTGGGATACTCCAAAATTTTATTTTACTTAGAAGGGCCTACATATATCCCTTTTTTATTTAAATTTTTTTGAATAATGATACTTACTTCATATATAACTCACATTTATTATAATTTTCATATAGATTCTTTTTTCAAAATGTATTTAGCACAATATTTGAATACATCACATGCTCCTCCTTAAATATAGAGTATATCTGATTATTATATATAAATTTTATCATATATTTTTCAAGGTAATATATTAAGACTCTATTTATTAAATACATAAATATTTTCAAATCATTATTGTGTCAGAAAGGAATCATTATGAACACATAGCTTCCATACCTTATTTGAAAGGTGGTTTTGGGAATATCTTACTTATTCACCTTTAATTAGTGAAATACCAACTGAAGTTATACCTAAGATAAATATTTAACTCCAAATAGATGATTAAAAAAGTTTTCTATCCACGTAATGTGATAATGGTTCTTTATTGTGATTTTATTTGTTTTACGATGATCAATGTATAGGTGCTTTAAACCATCCTTATTCTTAGAGAAGATAGATAAATCACCCCGCGATGAAGCACTCAGACATATAAAATCCATTCTATATTCTCTTGTAAATTCTCTTTCAGCTCTTCAAAATCAATGTTGGATTTATTGAAAGGAGTCTTCAAAATGTGTATAGATTAAAGAATAAGCTTTATTGATAACTCATCCTCTCAGTATAGTGGAAGACCATAAAAATCTTCAGAAAATAAATTAGTACAATCTCTTAGAATGGAAATATACTCAATCATGATTCCCTAAATTTTCTCAATTATTTTGGATCGATATTCTTACTCATAATTAAGTACTATCCATTATTGAAATGATAATTCTAGGGGAGGTTCAAACCTCATCCTTAAACTTGTATATAAATATGGGATGACAAGAGATGTGATGAGTTATCTCCCTCTCTTGATATTTGATATTTTATTCATATAAGGATATCCAATCCATGCCCATTCATTCATTAAAATTGATCTGAGATTTTCTAGAAGATTTCGTCCATAACCATTGAGTTGGGAAAAGTTGTATATTTGGGATGAAATAATATCTCTAGTTTATGTTTTCAAATATTTATGAACACATAAGTTTGGAGGTGGTTCTTGAATATTCAACTAAACATAAAATATATGAAATAATTCATAGAAAAAAATCAATGATTATGTTCAGTGTTATTTAATGAATTACTAGTGTACCTATAACCACATCATTGTTAGGATGCACCTTAATAGTAGGTATTTAATATTCCCTTCCATGATATTTAGGACATGGAGGCTGTTATCATTTATTTTCTATGATAACCATTTTCTTAGGTTTTTTTCTTATATAATGATCATTTTCCATATAGTTGAAGCACTACACCATAGGATGAGTGTTGATATGAAGCTTCTTTTCTTATTTTTCATCAGTGATTTTATTTGTTTCTCTTCATCACTGATTATTCTGATTCCCATCATATCTATATTTGAAACATCTTTAGGTTCCGTTGATACAGTTTCCATGGTGCTTCTTCCCACACCTTTGGAATATGTGACGTTGGGTTTTATTTCCTCTATTAGATTAATCTATTGATACTCTAAAAAAACAATATTTTATGTCTCTTGTCCCATGAGACCACTGGGATTCAATAATCTCTATCTGAACTTTTTGGGTGTAATAACCCGAACATTTATTAGTGAAACTATCCTTCATATAATTATGTTATATGGTATAAAACACATACATCACATAGAGATAAAAAACATCATTCTAATATCTGAACAATGAAATAAGTGGCATTTATAATAATTAAGGATCCTTTACTGATAGAATATTAAAATGAAATTTGGAATAGTTATGTTACCATTTAGAAAATTAATGAAACAAATACAATAATAACCTCAACTATGAAAGTATAAATAAAATTTAGTCATATTATAAATGAAAATATGATATAATTATATAATAGTATAAGAAAATAATTTTATTAAAAATGATAAAGTAATTGTCCGTATTTTTATAAAAAATAAATGTTTATTAAAATTGTATAACTAATTTCATTACATAAAAGGAAATGTATTTTCTTAAAATTTGTTGATAAATTAATATTTTATTATCTTATGATTACATGATAATTTTAAGATATTTAATTAATTTTTCAATGTGTTGTAAAATTGATTATACTATTAAAATAAATATTTCTCAAATGAATGATGATTTTATTTACAAATTAAATTTATCATATATAGATTTTTTTCTCATAAAATATATTCCACTTTTAAAATCTACACATCGAAAAATTGTAATGGGGATCTTTTTGGATTTTTCTAAAATAGTAAAAAAATTTGTGAATAGTAAAATACAGTAATTTATGGTATTTAACAAATACATGAATTATTGAATCATGGATTATTGAAGGATGTTACAATCCCATAATCTTGAAAAATATTTAATTATTTAATATATTTATTGATTAGGATAAAAAATATTGATACTCATGACCCAAAATAATGAAATATTGAATATAATAATAAAAATGTCCATTTCCTCCCATATAAATACGAGATCACCACCTCTTCTCCTCACACCTTCCAAGACATTATTTTTTTTATTTATGCCCAATAATCTTCCAAATAATATTACCCACATCCAGGATCCTTTTCTCTCAACAAAATACGAAACCCAATTTCCCTAAGGAGGATCTTCATTAGAAGAAGTTCTAGAGGTAAAATCCTCATTCATTTTCTTTTTATTTCTTTTCAATTTGTTACCTTTTCTTATCCTATACACAACTAAATATCCTAAATTGGAATGATAATTCAATTATATTTTATATACTTTAATTGTATTGTGCTAATGGAAATATCCATCATTAAATCTCATCTTGCCTATTTTAATTCTAAAAATGAAAACATCGTCCGTGATTAGTTGATTTACCACCATCATGGATGGTGAATTTCTAAATTCCATTACCGGCTTCAATTCTTGTCATAAAATTGTTATTATTGTTAATTCAGATTTTTTTATACATTTTATAAGTTATATAATGTTTCTGGAACCAATATATGGACATGATATTAAACAAAATGATATAAGGTCATGGTGGTTGTAAAAATCGGAATAATAAATTAAATCATTTTCTTTGACATATTATCTAAAGAATAATACTCAAAAAATATAACCAAACTTTATCTAAGACCGTTTAAAAATAATTACATTAATTAATAAAATATAATTTCAATTTTTTATAATTAATTTCATTGAACATGAACTTTCATACATGAATACAATTAAACCAATCTTGAAATCCAAGAAAACAAACACTCCCAGAACAATGGAATTGAACACTATAACTCATAAAAATGGACATAAACTGAAATAATAAATTTATAATAAATTAAATACATGTAAAAATGGTACTTTATTTAGTGATTAATATATCTAATTTTATTATATAGGATATTAAAGTGAATAAATCAGTCATACATAAGGTAAAAAGATTTCTCGAACACAACTCCTTTTCTTTCGATTGTTCCTCTTTCCTGAATGTTTTCAATATGGAAATTATTTTAATCTTACTAAAATATAATTTAATTATTCTTACCTTTTATTTTTGAGTATTTTCATCTTTCTAATCTTATTTTATATATAAAAAATTATTTTCTAAAAGAACTACCCATTCAAAAAACACATCTTTTACTTCCATTAAGATAGTTTCTTCTTCAGTTGATATTAATGATTCTTATACCATGTATCTTATTAAAATTTTATTTTGGTATCCATAAGGTTTTTTAACTATTTTATTCTTTTCAAATGAAACCTATTCCTTTCCATGAGCTATTTTATATCAACGATTTATGTACATTCTGTGGGGAATCCCTGATTTTCTAAATGTTATGATATAATGAGTGTGCTCGAAATTATATAGCTCTCCAATGCATTGGGTGATGTTATGTTTGTTTTTAGATAATGTGAAATATGTGTAAACATGATGATATCATTATTAGAAATTATGATGTAATTATTATGAACATATGTTATGTATGAACATGATGATAGCTTTATTCACAAACATGTGTGGTATTTGACCACTATAACATGATGTTTCATTTTTATGAATTTTCACATTCCATTCCATTATCTAATACTTCCGATCTTGATTATTATTATTATTATACTATTCTTATTTTATTATGATTATGATTATGATAAACCATTTTATATTTATTAATGTGTCTTATTCATCATGTTACTAGGATTTTAGCTCATCCCTTTCGTTGATGTATTTTTGAAGGACCTCAGAACACCCTGAGAGGGGTGGTGTAAATATGGGTGTCAAATTTTTCTTTTAATAAGATAGATCTTGTTCCCACTTTGGTAAGAATAAGTTAAACCTATCTGATGAGAATGAGTAGTAAAAAAACAATCACATGCAATGAGGTAACAAAACAATTTTACTTGGTTCACCACTAAGTTCTAGTCTAAGGAGAATACACTCACAATATTTTAGTCGTACCTAAATCCAATAATATTCACTCTTTACAGATTAAAAGAGCTAATACATAGTCAATATATTCTATGCATAGTACCTTTAAAATATTTTAGGGATATCTCTATTTTTCCACTAGAACACTTTGGATGACTCCCATATAACACTTCCTTAGGAGATTTCCACACATAGTTTATGCAATTGTAGGTCCCTCAACATTCATTAAATCACAAGTCATTAACTATAGATATATTCTATATTGAAGACCCTATTTTTCTTGTAGATGTAATTCACTATTTTGTGCACTTTTAGTTTGAAAAATATTCTTATTTGTCCTGGATTCTTGACTATATGAACCGCGATGCACTGTGTAGCGCATGTGCTTCACATACCACCTCTCTTCCAAGGATTGCCTTAACATCGAAAAACTATATCTCCTTCGCAGACCACTTTTCCCTCCACAGACAGACCCTTCTTCCACAAACCATCCCAATATCCGAGATGAGTTCTTCTTCTTCTAAAGACTACTTCTCTTCCATGGACCATTTTACATTTTGAGTTATAGTGCCCCAAGAAACTACTTCCATGAACAATCTCTGTGGATCACTTCTCCTTTCAAGGAAACCTCCTCACAAACCTCTTCTTCTTCCTAGGTTGTGTTCCTACAAACCACTTTTTTCTTCACCAGATTAATCCCATATTTCTAATTAAAATACCTCTATTTAATGAAGGTATTAGTGATCCTTATATAAGAAAATAGATCTGAAAATCATACTAATCCTATTTCCCCAATGTTTCGATACAGTACAACCTTCACGATGCATTGTTCTCCTCCCATGAACCACATTCCCTCCATGGTCCACATAGTGCCTTTCCTTCATCGAAGCTGATTTCTTACAAGAAAAAAACCTTTTGTATCCCCTAAAATCACCACCTTTGTTTCTCAAACTAGGATCCAACATGAAAACTATTTTCCTCCCACAAACAACAAGCTTACCAGTGAACTATTTTTATCTCACAAACCATTTCCCCTACATAGTCCTTGTACCATTCTTTGTGGTTATCATAGAACCAATATGTGAAAATCTCACCCTTCCCATTTTTCATCAGTGTTTTGTGTACCTCTTATGTGGTCCACAATCTGTGCTTCGCGGTCAGTGTAATATTTCATCCCTTGTAGAAATACATCCACACAAATAAAATCCTGATTTTGTGGCCCAAAAATTTGGAAAACTTTGGGAAATGACTCCACATTCATCACTAATGTTATACTACACTGTAATATAACTCACCTTCCAAAATCCTTGATATTCCATGTGAGGATTTGCAAAAAAATACAAAACATACTCAATTTATAACATATAACAGATTTAGTTCCAATAATCTCAACCTTTGGGTTTGTTGGAAATATACGGATAAATTCGATGAAGAACCAGCCATAATCAAAACCTGAAACATGACAAACAACTCATCCAATAATCTAATTCTATATGAGAAAAGATCTGTGAAGAAAACAATAAGATCAACTCTCATGTAGATTCTCATTTCTCCTCCAACCTCATAGTATTGAATTTATCCATTATCCCCCATGGGAAATGAACCATAATAACCTATTGTTGAATCTATAGAGCTCAAAAACACCCCCCTTAGATCATATCTCTCCCATAAAACTACATAACTACCATAAATAGATTAAAACAGTTAACACATTTGGGGGGAGGGGACAAAATTTAAACAACTCATACAATGGGAGGTAGTTGAAGACCAAGATTTAATGGATGATTCTCGAACACATTTTATGAAAATGGCTTGGTTAGTATGACATCCACTTGATCAATATTTCAAAAATGATCCATTTTAATCATTCCTTGTTCAACTTTTTACTTGATAAAGTGATATTTGATTTCATTATGTTTCATACGATAATGATAACCATGATTATTCATAGGTTAAATTTCACTCTTGTTATCATAGTGAATCACCATTGGTTGTTTCACCTCATCACTAATATCACTATGTTGTTTCTTCATCCACAATATTTGAGTGCAACCCTTTGTAAAAGAGATATAATCAGCTTCAACCATACAAAGAGAAGTGATTTCTTATTTCTTACTCAATCAACCCACACATTTTTTGCCAATAAAAAATTCCCCACTAGTTGTGGATTTTGTATCCACCACATCCTTATCCCAATTAGCATTATAAAATAATGAAACTTCATTATCATTTCCAATGACAAAATATTTTCCATAACTATGAGTGCCTTGAATGTACTTCATAATTCCTTTCACTATTGGCATATGATCTTCCATTGGATTACTTTGACAACAGTATGCTATGAATGTTGCATTGAAAATATATAGATATTTCACTATCATGTAAAATAATCTTCCAATGACTCTCCTATACACTGTGGGATCTATAGACACCTCATCCTCATGCCTTCCATTTTTAGTCCCAACCAAAATCGGTTTTGACATTGGTTTGGAAGCATTTATATTTAATTTCTTCATAAACTATCTAGCATAATTTTCCTAAGAAATAAAATTGTGGTCTTTCTTCCAAGTCAATCTCATCCTCAAGAAGTATATAAATTCAGAAATCATAGTCATTTCAAATTCATATTTCATGTGATGGGAAAATTTATCCACTGATCCATGATTTCTTCCTCTAAATATAATATCATATACATACACTAATAACATGAAATAATATTTCTAAGAATTCTTCACATAGAGATTGTGACCCACTCTTCCTCTTTTAAATTCAATCTTCTTTAGATAAGAATCTATTCGAGAGTACCATGCATACAGGGCCTATTTTAGACCTTATAGATCCTTATTTAACTTGAAAGCCTTCATTTCATCATTACCATGCATAAAACCCACTGGTTGATAAATGTATAATTCTTCTCCAATAATACCTTTCAAGAAATCTGTTTTGACATCCATTTGATACACTTTGTATCCTCTTTGAATTGATATAGAAACAATGATTCTGATTGACTCCAGTCTAGCCACAAGAGCACAAGTTTCTTCAAACATAAAGACTTTATATATATATATATATCATTTACAAACCAATCAAACATTATTTATGATCAAATTACCATACTTGTATAATTTATTCTTGAAAATCCTCTTTGTACCAATCATATTATGACTTTTGAGTCTCTTAACAAGATCCCATGTCTATTCTTTACAATTTAATCTAACCCTTCATTCATGGATTTCACCCATGATTCATCTTTTGAAGATTATTCAAACATGGTTAGTATCAAAATTGATAAAAATGTATATTTTAGATTATTCCTCATTCTTCTCATCTATGTGGGTGATGTAAAATCTCCAATGATGTTTTATTGATCAATTTAAGCTACTAAATCTCTCTTGTGGGGTTCAAAATAATTTTCTTCATCCATGGTTTCCCCTTATGATTCTTCTACTAAATCAATAAAGCATTGTTACCTCTGAATTTTTTAGACTCCTTCCTCTACATATAGATTTTAATCAGCTTCATGTCTACTATCTTCTTCATCCTCAATCTAATTAGTATAATATCCCCTCAAGTTATTTTCGATCTTTTCATCAATTATATTGACGTCAATTCTTTCCACAATTATTTCGAGACTGTTATTAAATAATTAGAACGTTTTTCTATTGATTGAATATATGTGGAATATTCCTTCATCTACAACATCACCATACATCCGTTTATTTCTTTCTTTGTTTCAAATGAAACATTTACTTCTAAAAACATGAAAATTTATCAAAGAGGGATTCCATCCATGCAATAAATTATATGTTTTTTGGGTTCTCCCATATAAATCAATATTCAATTTTGAGTATACAGTGTAGCTTGAACAACATCTTTCTAGTAATGGTGAGAGATACGACTCTCAATCAACATTGTTTTGGCCATATAGTTCACTTTTCGATTCCTGTGCTAAAAAAACTCCATTTTTATATGGAATTATCATAGCATCCACCTCCTGTTGTATTCCACATCTCTTAAGGAAATTTTTAAACTCAATAGATGTGTATTTCCCTTCATTTTTAGACCATAGAACTATGATTGTCCATCCAATATCATTCTCAGCTATTCATTGATACGTTTTCATGCAATCAAGAACTTGTCATTTCCTATGTATAACCATCACATAATCCATTATACTATAACAATAAATGAAAATAATGAAATACCTTTATCCATATGTTCCAGAAAAATTTATCAAGCCACACACATCTTTATGGATGAGATCAAGAAGCTGTGATACCATTTTCTTCTTTGGGTGATATGAATTATATAAAAACTTCTCTCATATACAAGCATTACAAGTATTTTTCCATTCACAATTTATATTATGGATAACCATGGCTATATTCATCTTACATATCTTTTCCATGTCTCTTTGATGGATGTGAACAAACCCCTCATTCCACAAGTTATTTTATTCTTCAACATTCACGTAACAAATGTTCTCATTCTATCAACCTGATATAATTTTCCATTTATTCTACTTCATTTCATAACATAAATCCTAATCTTTCCTCTAAAATTTCACCCATTCAAATTAAATTGAACCATCAGCCCTAAGTCACATAGTTGAATCACACTTAGGAGATTATGAGGCAGACTGTGCACATAGAGAACTTCAGTTTTCTTCATCTCACTATTATCCAGTTTATTACATCTACTCCCTTTGATATTTAAAGAACCATAATTACTTAACCTTACTATTCCATAAAAACTTTTCTTAACATATGTTAATAGGTATGCATTTCCTATCATATGTGATGATCATTCTCTATCAAGAATCTAGGTGGTACTGTTCATTGTAGCTTTGAGAGAGAATTCTGCATTATTATATTTCTCGGCTTTCTTATTTCCCTTACATGAAATATTTGATTGAGTTGAAGATAAATATGGTCTTTTAGATCTATTTTCCATTGGTATTGGTTCATCATAATCATATTATTATTCGAGATCAAAAAACATATTTTTAAGAGCTATACCATCTAGTTGGTGAGTATTGGCGTATTTATGAGTTCTATTGGTATAATTTGCATGTTTCCTCTACATGCAATAAATAGATTTATGTCCAAATTTAGATCAGTGAATGAAATATCCATAAAATATAATTCATCTATGTGAAGCAGGATTAGAATTTCTTCTCCTCTATTAACATCCTAGCTCTTCGACATTCAAATAAATCTTTTACTCTTCACGGTATAACATGGTGTGACCAAAATAGCCGCAAAATTGTAATATCATAAGAGGAAATGTTTTCGCACTTATATTCCTCTTCATGACCCATTACTTAGGAAAATTGATTTACTGCCAATCATTTTCGGGTACCTGGGGATAGTTTTTAGTTCTCTTTTAAATATAATTCAAGGATTTCTTTGTTAAGACATCAGTTGACTTTTCAATATGTCCAACTTTCATCTTTTCATTACTTGGTTGTATTTTATTTCAAGACTTCAATATTTTAGCATCACATATAATTCATATTTTTCCTATGAATGTGGATATATGATCATTCAAATAATTCATTACACCTTTATAACTATGCTTACCCCTCTACAGTAGTTCAATATAAGAGTATCTTCCGAACTGTATTTTCTTCTTTGTTTCTTTTGAGTTTAATTCACTTTCAAGATTACTCCTAAGAGTAAAAAGTTCCAATTCAAGTCCACCCATAGTCTTGTACAAATCTTCTAGTCTAGATGTAAGTCCATTAAGGATATTTTCTTGTTATTGAATTCTATGATTAAGTTCTAATATATCTTAGGATCTTTCAAGGGATGTTGAATATCCTTTTACTACTATTTCCTATTGATTAATTTCAACTTCTAGTTGATCAACATATTTTAACGAGTCTTCCACAACTGGTATCCACATTTTACTTCTATTTATTTCATTATCAAGATCACCAAGTAAATATTCTAGTTCTATATCATGATCAATATTAGAAATAAACTAATTATCTCTCGATTTATCTCCTGATGGATTTGAATTTTTAATAATAGCCATCATAGATGCTGGGTTCCAGATTTAAACTCCAGTTCTTCTTCCTCAAAAAATTAATTTCAATCTTTCTCTTCTTTAGATAATAACCTCTTTTTCAATAATTTCGTTCCATATTTTAATTCTCCCTTTTGAGAAAACATTTTATAAGGATTTTGCATGTTTCCTGATTCATATTCATTATTGTTGAACTTACTTGAGAACAAATAGGAAATGTTCCCAACTATACCATAATGAAAATAGGCCAAGGGTAACTTTACATCAAATCCCCCTTTTCCTCTAATGAATTTTTTGTAAAAGAGTTAAATGATTTTTTATTTCTAATTACCTTTATTAACACTCTTTTTAGAAATCTCATGTTTTTCCATGGCTTTGAAGGCCATCTACTTACTAACACAACTTGTTGCATCCTCTGGTTTCACTCACATCCCATATGCTACCAGGATTCTTAGCAGATTATCCAAGGAATGTTTTTGAAGACCGATTTTCTCAAGGGATGAAACTTGTAGATAGTAATGATGTGTAATTCTTATCAATATTTTCATTACAATGTAAATTTATTTAATCTCTTCACCAAGTCTTCAAATTAATCATACAAAATCAGTAATTCAATTGATATAGTATCTATATTTTCATTAGGTTGCATCTTTAGATCATCAATCCTATTGTGAAACAGTTGAAGTTTGGGCTCCTTCAATTTATTATCACCTTCATATATATGTTACAAATTTTCCCATATAGAATTGGTTGAGGTGAATCTCATCACCTTTATAAATATTTGATTAGAAAGAGATGTTGGGAGGGTATTTTGTGCTTCATTATCTTCCTCATGAATTTTCCAATCTGTATCACTCATAGACAACCGAATTGGATTAGTTATATACATAAACTGTAAAGTTGAAAAAGGACTTCTAGTCAAAGAGATCTTAAATGAGATCTCATCCTATTCTTCCATATCTAAAATTTACTTCCATATAAATTGGGACCTCCCATGACATTAACCATAATCTCCACAAAAAACAAAGAAAATATTTAACATCAGAAACTTGTAGGCTCTGAAACCACATAGAGGACCCCAGAAAAACCTGAAAGTGGAGCGGTGAATCAGGGTGTAACATTTTTATTTTAATATGAAGAATCTTGTTCCCACATTGGTTGGAACCTATTAAACCTATCTGATGAGAATGAGAAATAGAGAAAATATCACCTGAAAAGAGGTGACACAACACTTTTACAAGGTTCACCATAAAGAGATATTCCAAGGAGCATATGGAAATAGTGTTTCAGTCATACCTAAATTCACTAATCTTCAGTAGTTGTGGAGTAAAAGAGATTATTCACAGTGAATCTGTTCCAAGCACATTGCCTTTATAATATATTATGTATAGATTACTACATCCCTCAGAACACTTCTGATGACTTCCTCAGAACACATCCTTGGGAGAGATCCATATATAGTTTATTGGCTTGTATGTCCCTTCAATTTTATTAAAGCACACATAGTCAATTATAGATAGATTCTAGGATGACTTTTCACTTTTACAAGTAGATGTAATCCACTTTAATGTGCATTTTTAGTTGACAAATTGTTCCCACATGAACTATCTTTCTTTACCTGAAAATAATGTCACATCATGTAGCACATGTGCTTCATAGACCATCTCTCCTTCGTTGTCTTCCTTCACTTCAGCGGACCATATCTCCATCATAGAACACTTTTCAAAAAAATACATACCCTTATTCTGGGATGTGTCACTACCTTTTGGAAGAGTTATTCTCCTACAGACTGCCTCTCCTCTACAGATCATTTTTCTTTGGGAGCTATAGTGCTCCATAAAACACTTTTAGTGGTCAACATTTGTGGATCACTTATCCTTTTGCAGAATCCTCCTTGTGAACATCTTCTCCTTCTCGGGGATTTCTTCCTTTTAACAACTTTTTAGGAAAATGAATTCCTTGGATATTTATAATCAAAACCCTCATCTTTAATAAAGGGATTAGTGATCCTTATATAGGAAAATAGATAAAAAATATTTCTTATATGATTTCCCAAAATATTCAATGTGGTACAACCTTTATCGTGTACCATGATTCTCCCACAAACACTTTTTCCTCTATGGTCTGCATATCAACTTTATATGTTCGTGAACCATGTCTTACAAGATCAAAAGGCTTAGTGGATCCTCAAATCACCACCTCCATTACAAAAATAAAGATCAATATTGAAAACTAATTACCTCCCGCAAACCGCAATCGTTCCTACAGACTATTTTTGTCCCATGAACTATTTACACTATATGGTCTACATAACGTCCTTTTAGGTCCATGAAATGTGATTCTTAGTTTGTGTGTTGTTCACTCTTTTGTAAAAATACTTCACTAAAAACAAAACCCCAATTTTGAGGCCCAAAAATTTATCAAATACTCGGAAATGATGCCACCTTCAACATTGATTTCTGCTTGTCCTATAAGATCACTCATCTTCCAAAATTCTTGATATTACTTGTAAGGAATGTCAATAAATAGAATCCATACCCATTTTCTAGAAAATAATACCCTTGGTTCCATTAATATCCTCAGGTGATAACATTTAATAATAAGAAAATGATCTTCAAAGGGATAACAAAGAATCCTATTTTTAATAAATATTTATGTACTATTTTTGGGAATGTTATGAATGTTCTAAATTTTTATAAGACACCAAAGTGTTGGATCCTATTTATGTAACACTATTATGTTGTATTTCTTTGAAATGATGAAATATTTATGTAAAAAAAGTAAGTTATCTATAGTTGGTGTCAGGGAATTTTGTTGTTAATTTCGTAACAAAATTAGATAACATTAATGAAAACTCGTAGTACGAGACTACATATATGTAATCACATAAGAAGCATTGTTTTAGAAAAAATGATAAAATTTGGAATCCCACACGATATTCCTTTGGAGTTAATTTCACAATGTAATAAATTATTTATTCAAGAATTTTCGACATATATTTTGGTCAAAACATTCTATTTTAGAAAATGGTTGGAACTAGGAAAACCCAGGACAAAAACCCATGTAAGGGACAACACAACAATTTACCAAAGGAAATCCACTTTTTCTTGGGAGTTGGAGCTACAAATTTCATGGTGATGCTTACCCAACTATCTCAAGCTATGAAAAATAACCAGAATAATGTTGAATTTCCACCTACACCTAAGAGGGAGAAGTTCTCTATTGAATCACATATGTAGAAATAAAAACCAACATTTCGTGGATCTTATGATCCACTTATTTTAGAATAGTGGGTTAACTAAATGGATATTATATTTTCTATGCTCCACTATTCTAAGAAGGTGAAGGTGACCATATCCATTTATTTTTTATATGGAGAGGCTGATCTATAGTGTTAATTTATTAAGAATATCATGAAAAATGAAAAAAAATAAAGATACAAAGTGGAATGACTTTAAAAAAATATTTATTAATAATTAGTTCACTTGAAATATTTTTCAAAGATGGATATATAATTTATATATCAGAAGAAACATTAAGTTGAACCTGTCATGGATTACAGAGAAAATTTCATAAGGCTTTCAAGGTACACCTTAGGGCTTTTATCAATAATGATAGATGTATAGATAGAGTCATTAGTGGTTTAAAACAACTCCTTCAGAAGTATATAGATATTTGATACTTCGGGAGTTATGAATTTCTTTGATGTGATCACAAAGTGGGGCAGGAATTTGGAGAACAGTCCCATATCTATGGAGATAAGAAATGAAAGATGAATTTTCAAGCCAGATGATCTAATTAAAAAGGTGAAAAAAACACAGCAACTCACATGTCAAATTTTTTGGAACATTCATAATGGGAATTAACTCAATGGGATAGATAAATGCTTTAAGTTTGGGATAAAAGGCCACCAAGATCATGAATTTCAATGAGATATAAAGAATACATCCAATATAATGGAGTAAAGGAGAGCACCACCTATGGTCCAATGATTCAACTATAGGGAGTATGGTCACTATACAAGCTAATAAACTAAACCTAAATTCCTTTTGGGTAATCAGCACCATCATCCTCCATTTCTAATGGAGCAAGGGGAAATCCTATTCCATCACTACTACTGATGTGGAACCAGAAAATTATATGGTGATATGTATGTTCCTCAACTAATGCAAATTTCTAAAACTATTGCGGCAGACTCAGATCCTGATCAGGTGGTGGTAGCGACATTGGACCCTCCTATTCACTTAGTTCTTAGAGGTTCTGTTTATGTGACCCCTATTGATGACCTATTTAAAGATGGGAAGATACATCCCCATAGAGGGATGCCAATGTAGGAGTACCTTCTAAAGCCTCCCTTAGAATCCCTACACTTTTCAGGGACCTCTCTAGCCTCTTTTAGTGTGGGGTTGTCAGAAGTGATTCATGTTCGTTTTGTTTTTTCATAAGCGTTTGATGATTCCATATCACTCCTTAGGTGAAAATTGGTTGCATGGTATGTGGAGTAAAAACTCCCTTTGAACTTCTTTAAAAATGTGGTTTTCTCTGGGAGGATGGATATTATTTCTAGTGTGTCAGAATTGAATAGAATACCTTTCTATGTTGTGTTGGGTTCCCTTGAGGACTTCGTCATGTCATGGGCATGCATTCCTAGATCCCGCAACTGCTGGAATTTTCACCTCTCCCCATGTTCAATAGTGTCTCACTAGGGCTTGTAGAATACTCTATTTGAAGTTTAGATCATGATCCCTATAATCTCTCTCCCCTTCTAAAACCCTGATTTTAAAGGATGAAATTAGAGATTTTCTCGGGGAATACCTGTGTGTAGATGGTAGGAAGCCTGACTTCATGAATATTCTTCTCCCATGATATGAATTTCTCTGGATCTGAGTCTCCCTTCTCCATAATATCTACATATCCACATCTAAGTCCTAGAGGACTAGAGTAAAGTAATTTTTATCCTTTAGTGCTTCAGTTATGAATGTCTTGTCATCTCCATGACAAAGCAATGTCAGAATGAAAGAATATTCCATCATTTCGACCCCAACAAGATTGGTTAATCATATTGTTAAAAATTAATCCCCATTTCTTCTAATTGGTGGATCCCATCTACCAACTAGTTTGCACTTAGAGGCCGATACATAGAGTGAACCCTCCTCTTCTCCATCATTGGGGGCCCTCCCTTCTATTCTCTCTCATCTATGGTGTCCTTTGTCCCTACTGTGTTCCCAAGAATGGCCCTTGTTATTTATTTTCCTAAACATCCTCCCTCTCAGTCTCCATATTCTCATTCCTCCCTATCCTAGAATGAAAGGAAGGACTATTATAGGAAACTTGTTTATCACATTGCTCCTTCCCCATGCCTCTCTTCTCAGTGTGAACCTGGTTGTCTTCAAGGCCCCAGTTTATTTTTCTAATAAATGTAATGAATTATCATTTATAGGGATATAATCCCCTCCCCTATTATTCCCATAAATCCTAATGGGATGAACCTAGATCACCTCTTGATTATCCTCGTACCTATCTCAATCCAGTGGATACTTCATTATGAGTGTTAACTAGGTCCTAGTCTATGAAGTTTTCATATACATATATGTCCAAGGACAAGAGGCTATCATCATCAGGGGTTAGCTCTAGGATCATATTCCTTTTATGATTTCACTTATCGTTTATAATTATCGTAACCTGGGAGATTGAGAAAATATGTACTTTCTCTACCTTGAGGTGTCTAAGCATAATGTGGCTCAGGTTGTGGTTTTTAAACAGAACCATTATTCTCAAAAGATTGATAATTTTTATAGAAGTATTAGCAAGTATAATTTCCACCATGGTGAGCCAATTAATCAGCATGTCAGGGTATTCTAGAAGGCTTCCATCACCATGGATAAAATGATGGATCCTGATAAACATTTGTCGATGAAAAACAACTTCAATAATATGGATTTTCTCATCTCATTTGTTTATGAAAAATGTGATGGGCAAGATAAAGATCAAATATGGAGTGGTCTGGTGTCCACCAACCTGGGTGCTTCATACTAGCTTTTGGAAGGTGATTTCAACATGTTTGTGGATGCATCTGAGAAGAATGGTGGTAGCCATGTATCTCAAAGGAACATCTCAGGCTTCTCACCCTTCACGTCCTAGGATGGCCTCATTGAACTAGGTTTCCATTGCGACAAATTCATATGGTGTAACAACAAGAGAGGAAATCAAATAATGTTGTGTCTGTTGGATTGATTCTTATCCAACATCAAAGAAATATCCTCCTTTCCCATTACAGATTTTGTTCACCTGTTCCATGTGCTATCTAATCACTCCCCATTTTTATCAATCTCATGTATAGTAACTAATGTAGGGGTCACCTATTATGCTCCAATAAATGGATGAAATATCCATACTTGGAATCACCAGTTCAAGAGTCCTAGGAGAAACCCTCACTAGGAATCCTAGGGATTGGATTCCAGAAAAAACTTATATGGTATAAAAAAACTTGACATCCTTGTGCTACTCCATCCCCACTAACCATATTAACCTAGATATTTTGGATGTTGAGGTTGAATGGGTAGAATATTTTTTAGAGGAAGTCTTGGGTGAGGACACCTTTTCATCAATGGGATCCCTCAATAAATGGTTTAACGATATGTTTCTAAAGTAATATTTAAGCCTATGATAAATATAAAAAGTTACATGGCTCTAATAGGGTGACCATAAAACCATCTTCTTTCATGCATGAATCAAGGAAAAACTTCATGGATTGCCCCAGAACATTAGGATGGAGGATAGATCCTTATATATGGACCTAGAGTGATCAAGGTTATGGTGATTTCCCATTTCACTTCCTTACATTGTGATACTAACCCAATGATGTATGATCACTACCTCGGTGGTCAGTCATAGTTCTTTAACTCCATCCCTAAGATGGTACCCTCCATAGGAAACAAATTCCTATGGTGAATCCCGATTGAAGATGGGATTAGGGAATCTATTTTTTTCACTTAAACAAGAGAGATCTTCTGGTATAGACTATATTCTAGGGCCATATTATGTTACCTTATGGACTATGATCAAGCACGAACTGGTGGAGGTAATCCATGACTTTTTCCTTAGTTTCTCCCTGCCTCAAGTGGTATGTACCACTACCATGGTTCTTATACCTAATGTAAAATACCACTATTCCATCAATACATATATATTTGTTAGTATGTTTAACTTCTCATACAAGATACTATCCTCCATCATCAATAAAAGGATCTCCCATTTCATCCCAAGCTGGGTCACAGAGGAGCAACATGCCTTTATCAAGGGGAGATGCATTCAATTTGTTATTTGCATAGCCTAAGAGATAGTGGAAGAAATTAATAGGAAGGTTAATGGATCCAATATCATAATTAATGTGAAAATGTACAAGTCTTATGATTTCCTCGAGTTGAATTTCATTTTTTAGGTTATGAGGAATATGGGGTTCTCAGAGTTGGTGGAATATCTAATTTTTTACTAACACAACTCTAGCTAGATTAACATAATTTCAATGGGAAGTATATGTGTTTTCATAAATTTTTTTAGGGTTTTACGTCAAGGGAATCCCCTATATCCTATAATTTTAATCATGATTGAAGATTCCCTTATTAGATTTTTTAATGCTTGCATGCTGACTGGAACAATCACTTCCAATAGGTGAAGAGATCATTCCTAGGGATAGTCCATCATTCCATTAATATATTATATGTTTTTCTTTATCAACTTTCATAGTTATTCTATATGTTTTATAATGATTCTCGATAAGTTTATTCTAAGTGGAGTGTCTAAGATGTTAATCATGAGAAAAAATGAGTTTTCTTATTATCATCATGTACGAAGAGTCTTAGGAACACTATTAGATATATTTTCAGTATGAAAAATATTTCCTTTCCCATATACTACCTTGGGGAACCCCAGGTGACTAGAAGGGTTCAAGATAGGAATAGTAATGGGTTTTTGGGTAGGATCACCAATCACATCTCTAATTTAAATAATTCCTTTCTATCATTAGGGGTACTGGTCACAATCATTAATTATGTTTTTACCTCTATTCCAATGCAGATCATGTCAATTTTAAAAGACCCTAAAAATATTGTGAGAGATATTGAGATGTTATTATGATCTTATATTTGGGATGCCCAGGGAGAGGAGAGGTGTCATTGGTCATCCAAGTTCAGGTCAGCTAGACTGTTTGATAAGGGGGTATCAATGTAAGGACTACTATAGATTCAATGAATTATCTTTAATACAAAATAACTTTGGAAGTGATCGAGGGGAAGACTCTTTAGAGTAGATTCATCTGCAATAAATATGGTAACATGATGTGTACTCAGAATAGACATCACCACCCCTATGTATATCTCTCCAGGACCTAATCCTAGTTCTTTATCTTCATTCTTAGGGGGTTAATAGTCATGGGGACAATAATTTTTGGGACTTTAATTGAATATTTTAGGTTCTAGAATATCCAAGCTGCCCAACCCCAGAGTTAACCTTTGAAGAATCCAATATACAGAAACCCTTCATTCATGAAATTTTGAGCCCCCCCCCCATTAAAAATGTTCTATGAGGAGATCACAATTTGATATTCCCTCGATGCATGAATATTTTTATGTTCCACCACCTGTACCTTCTTAGTGAAGGAATATAGATACATGATGCACTCATCTGAATGTAGTGACGTGTGGGGTGGTCATCTCTACTGAACATCGATTATAGAAAAAACATGACTTTTTGGTCAAGATTACTCAGAACAATGCTCTTCAAACTAAAATGGTAATTAAAGGCAAAAATATTCAGCTAGCCTGCAAATACTCCTATTGTATGGATCAGAAGGAGGAGTCTATTTGTGAAACTTTTTTGTGATAGTGAGTGGGAGAACATACTAGGGTCTCTCTAGGGGAGTTCTCAGGTTATTCAGTTGAGGAAATATCAGTGGAGGGATACATTCAACAATTTTTTAGTGGGGATAACCAAGAAGAAATGTGAATAATAGGCTCAAGAACTGCTCTATACCACTGGGTGCTGGTGCACATGGGAGCCATTGAATTAGGCTTGGCATGGAATCCCGTGAGTGTCTAGTTAGGCTTTGTTGGTTAGAGGAATATGCCTCATCATGGACCTTTTTTAACTGATTGATCATCGTGAGGAGGCTCCCTTCTACATCTATTATATGGGTATAAACGTTCTCCATGGTCCATCCAAACCCTCAATGATTGGGAATTGGTTGACTTGGACACCTCCTCCCACCGAGGCCTCAATCTAAATTTCAATGGATCATATAGCTAGGGCTACGAGAGAAGTACAAAAATTATTAGAGGTTTATTAGGGTCATTTATTTTTTACATCATTTATTTTCTATGGGACTAGTGACTCCTTCAAAGAAGAAGAAAAGGCCATGGTCCATGGACTTGATCTATTCCATTCCGACCATATGCCATGTCTATAAAGGAGACCAACTTAAAGATTATATGTAATTCTCCCAATGATATCTCCTCCACCCCATGGTATATCTCTTACCTAATCAATAAATGAATGTTTATCACATCTAACAAGATTGATATCCTACATACCTGGATAGTGGATAACTGTGTGCCTGATTTTCTAGTTTCTTAGGCCAGTGCAACATCCCCCCTTATGGTTTTCTCTTGAACTGGATCTCCCCACCCATCAGGGCATAGACATTATTATTGAAGATTCATTGGGATTCAATTTCTTTAGGCCCCCTTATTTTGTCCCTCCTTGATTCATACATTAATAATAAAAAAATGATGATGATATAGGAGTGGGGGTTGGTATAACTATTTAAACACCACATCAAAATATAAAGGCTGAGTTATCTATGAGAATAATAAATGGGTAAAATCTTGCGTCCAAATTATAGAACTCCTCCCCGGTTAATGTTTTTGGACTGAACCTCCTGGAAAATATTTTCATACATCATTTACTAAATTTTTATGTGATATTGGCCATGTATTGGATGTATTTATACAAATCCAACATCAACGATTAGAAAATAGAGATCACTCCTCAAAACCCAAGGAATCCGTGAATTTTGTAGAAGTGAAAGGAGGTCGATGAATATAATTTATATTTATCATCTCAATTGTGGATACTATTGAATTATGATAAATCATATCTAGATGAAACGATTTGGAAAAAGGATAGAATCATGCTCGAACACATTTTGAAAAGACCCGGCCCCCCGAGTACCCGGAGACGAGCCCATGAGACATGATGTACCACAAACATAATTATTACATCTCCATCATTTAAAAAAATCACATAATGTCCCATGCTACAAAGGATCATGAGGTTCAGGTTTTGGGAAACTAGTTGCATACTGAAACTTCGTTGAAGAGATGACTGATATCGGAAAAAAAAATTTATTTAAAACGTAGGGTGTGCATACAAATGCCCAGTAAGGGGTTTTAAAAATAACCAATGAAACTTCTGAAAGCATTCTTTAAACCATTTCATAAAACATTCTTCCTAAATAAAATCTAAATCACATGTTCACATCATAAAGGTGTTCAATTAAAACATGATATCAGAATTTATAAGGACACACCATTCGAATAGAGGCATGCTGAATAAAAGAAATCCTAATGTGTATGACATAAGAATATATATAAGAACAAATAAAATAGTTATGTGTAATGAATGATCAGAGTTTCACATAAAGTAATCACTATAATTTGAAACATCAAATACTACAATCACTGAGTGCTATACATATGTCATTCCATAAACTTTCATTTTTCTGATTACTTGTCTGTAATGGTTCTAAACCATGGACGTTCTACTAGTCAAATGCCTATTTGGTTATGTAACTAACATACACATATTGAGTAATGTGAAAATAGAGGGAATTCTGAAACATTTGTTAAGGCCTCGTCCAATATATCTAAAGATTAAGGCCTCAACCTAAACCCCTAAGCTCTTTAACCAAATATTCTACTAGTTGAATATTTTCCCGATTAGTTAAATTAAATATTCATATTGAGGGAAGTCCATATGCTGGACCGTGTTAAGACCTTGTTCCATGACCTAGGGGATAACTGTAACTGAACCCCAACCCAGAGAGCCCCTATAACTGAACTCCAACTTGAAGGGTCTTTTGTAACTGGACCCCAACCCAAAGGGCTTACTTTTACCGGTCCCCACCCTGGAACATAGTAAGTCCAATGCAATCCTCTTAACTCAAAGTCAAATTTCACATACCACATTGACTTATTAAAACACTTATCCATCTCAGGACACATATTACGTGGATTCTCATTTCACATTATTCAATGTGTCTCAGACCACTCTGAATAATTGGATACTTCATGAATGTGAAATTGTTTTATTATCAAATAAAACAATAACATTACATCTTTTCCACAGTAGAAAACATTTAATGCATTAATAAACATGTTCGTTATTCATGATCAATTCATGCATTGATATAAGGAATTGGAACAGACTAAATCATAATATGTTAGGTAATTTTTAAATGATAAATTTTCCCATCGACATGCATAAAATAGTAAACATTACTTGCACATGTTTTATTGACTTAAAACACTCCAATAATGAATGGATGAGGTTACCAAATAAAATGATGGTTGATGAAACAATTTTGACCACTTGCATAATGAAATTTTCTACTGGGTGCATAAAAAATAAAAGCTAAGCCCAACGTTCCATATGGGGATGGTAATTTCACATCTCCTTAGACATTTATTATAAACAAGCTGATAGTATGAGACTCAACCATAACCATCATCATTTATTATAAATAATGGAGAGTAACACATACATGTGAGTATGAAATTGAAAACCTCCAATATTGATACTCATAAACTAAGCACATTAGAGAAAAATTTGAAAAACTATGGTGAGGATTTAATTTTGTGTAAAACATTCATTCAACGGGACCAGGACATGAATAAAAGAAGTGAGTATCCTAGAAAAAAAGAAAGAAAGAAAAGAAAATACATTTGAATGCCCATGTTTAATACTCCATTCTAAAACTTTATAAATTTTAATAATATATAAGAGGATGATGTTGGTATTCATGTGTACATACCCAAGTAGCCAATTATGCAATGTAAGAATACACAATGTTCTTATTTAAGTTAATTTCACACTTGTAACTTTATCAAAGCATGGATTAAATTAGTCGAGTAAAAATATTTAATTTTTTTGAAAACAACATTTACACTATGTGTATACAATCATACATGATTGGGTATGAAACTTTCATATATAAATTGAATCCATACATCTTGGTTCTTCATTAACTTGACTCTAAAACTTAGAAATCTCTAACATGGGTTTATGAATGTTATGAAATTCCGAGGGTTGTGTACATTATTATTTTATATTTTCATAACCAAGCATATTTATATAACCGATTATGTTTTTAAGGAATAAAATAGGTTTGCATGGGGTGTCCATGTTTAGGGTTTTCCATGCATTATAACTCAAATTCCTGCAACTTTTAAGGAATATAATCTCAAACAGTATGGAGATGTTTGCTGGTTTTATAAGTAAATTCATATATATATATATATATATATATATATTCATGAATTTTAAAACCAAGAAAGAAAAAAACTAAAACATTACCTAAACATTTAGAGGAGAAGTAGGAGACACTGGAAAGCTAGGAAGAAGAGGTGGAGCTCAGGAGACACTAGAAAACGTGGAGGAAGAATGGTGGTCCGTGGAAAGTTCTGATCAAGGAGCTGGGAGGTCTTATGAATTCTTCAATTGGGTTTTTATAAATAATACTTATAATCAATGAGGATGGAAAACCGAGGCCACTTGCCTAAAAAAATACTGGGAAAGAGATCCCTTGTGCAAACCATGTGAGAGTGGAGGGTCTGGCGGCTGAAAGGTGTATAAAATGGTGATAAAAAATGTGGTGTAAGGTTTCTGTATTAGGGTACACTATGAGGAAGAAGATAGTGGGATGGAGGAAAAACGGTAGAAAAAATAGATGCCCAGATCGAGCCTGATTTTGATCTGAGGGCCAGGCACGTCCGAGGGGTTTTTTTAATGGGTGGATGACTCATATTTAATCTGAGCCTGATCGAACGGCTCCCCGTGACATGGTGATATGCCGCGATTTCTGAAGGCCATATGTGGGGGCAAGATAAATGGCTCAAATAATATCTGATTTGATTGGATGGTCCATGGAAACGTGGTGTTATGCCACGGTCGCTTGAGGGTCGACCCTGAGATCGATTCGACTGCCGAGATCGCCCGATGAGAGGTCCAACAACCACAATCTCATTTCGGCCGAAACAAAGGTTCCCACATCAAAACGATGGGGAATGACAAGATCCCTTATAAGATTTGGCCTCCCACAGTGCTAGTAATAACACAACACACACAGGAGGCCTTAGACAGGGGCCTCCACCTCCCCGTATGCCTCAGTCTACCAAAGCGCACGCACCTGCGCTCCTGTGTGCACCCATGCACACCTCGGCCATGCCCGTGCTGTGTACACACAAGTGATCTTGTGTTCTCCTTGAGAGACCCATGATCGATCTCGGGCTGGCCTAGGCATGGGCTGAGGGATAGGCTCAGCCACCGAGGGTGTGCCACCTACCTCGACCCAGCCATGGGCTGGCCCTTGTGGGACCAATTTTTAAATAACCTAACTAAAAAGAGGCTTAAAGTGAAACATTTCACTATATAGAGATTATTCTTGTTATACCTGGATTCTATTAATTTTTTTTGAAGTTTAAAGTTTACAACATAAACTTTAACTAAAGGGTTTCCTCTGTTTGTTTATAAAGAACATAAAGTGTTATAAATTTCATGACAATTCTTATATCAGTGTTGTAGTGGATTAAACATAATTTGATTAAAAACATATAATTCAATTAACATGTATTTAAACACATCTTAATACACTGAATGAAAATATTTACAATAAATTTGAGTTAATTTCATCATGTTTTTGAATTACTTATTATTTTTTTCTCAAAATATAAATGCAAATCGAAGCATCATATCGTAGTTGGGGTTTTATCTTATAATTTTTCAATTCATATTGTGAAGTTGTACATAATTGGTTTTTTAGTTAAAACATCTTAAGACTAATGGATATAATTATAGCCGTTGGGTTTCCAATGGTTACTCTAGGTAATAGTAGGATTGGTGTCATATAAAACCATGTCTTAGGGTGTCATTAAACTCATGTTGTTTGAAGAAAATGGTTCGCGTTAAACCTTTGGTGTATAGTGTGGTTGCGGTGGATTTGGACGTTTCTTATGTTCGTCATGGAGGATGTTAAGGACCCCTATCATCTTCTTGAGGTTCTATTTTTTCTGAGTGGCCTTCCTTTAATCTTGATAGGGTTGTTAATTGGTATTTTTGGTTAGGTTTATTTCCCTTTTAATCCCAGTTTATTGTGACAACTACTGCGTACTTAATTGAATAAAATTCTTTGTGTCCATTTCGTGTGATTATTCTATTGCATCATATTATTATTTTATAAGAAATAAGTTTCGTTTGATTAATAGACGACATAAATTATATATGATACCATTATGTAAAACATAAGTCTTTGGGACATTACATTATTCCCCCTACAAATAATTGTTTCCTTGAAATTCTATTCATAAACTGGAAAAGAAACTCTCAGACAATTATCATTACCAAAACTGGAGATTCAGGTCTTTTAATGGAATACCTAGGTTGGTACGGAGTTCCTCTACTTCTATAGCCCAGATACACCTCGAGAAGTACTTTTTGAACTCAGACGTATGAATTCTACTCTTAGGCTTCCATAGGGAGGCTCGAGCGGTACAATGTTCAGAGATGTTAGAATGGAAATATTCTCTTCTGCATCACTGGACTACATTCTGCTCAAGATATTCAATTGGAATGATGTGGTTAAACATACTGAGGATTAGGATTTGGAACATAAAGGCTGCTTTGAGGTTCCCATCTTTGGCAGCCACTAGAAAACATGCTCTTCCAGAAAAAATCTGTGCCAGGGTGAAACACTGAAAAAGACCCTCAAAATATCTCCTTGTTTTCCTATAATAGAGAATTTGGTTAACGGTGATGGAGTGGATGACATAGTAATTATATTTATATGAACAAAGTATCTCATGGCTATAAGAAAAGCCAAACATGCATTGACATGATCCTCTCAAGTTGAGGAAATAAGGATAGTCGACAGTTCATGTTCTGATTAAGATATCCTCTAATATCTCATCGGGTAGGGATGAGATATATGTTCGTCTATCCATCTAAAAACATGTTCATGAGAATTTACAATGAAAGTTTAGATAATGAAAACATAGGAATGTGAAAGATATTATTTCAATAAAACATAATTTAATTACTAAACATCAGTGCATTCATTTCCCCTAATGATCTACTACACGAACTCCACACAGAAAAGAAAAACTCCCTATCTCCTCAAACCAAACACAGGCTGAGAATTCTCGGTTAAACTCATGGAGACACCTATGATGTATCCTGAGTGTGGCATGAGGGGTATGAAGTTGGCAGACATCGAAATACACTTGTTTCCTGCAAGACAGTCAGGTTGAATCATTTTTTAACATTCTGAAGTCCAACAACTGGCCCCATATGCCGTAGTTCATGATTTGACAAAGATAGGCTACTCGGAGGTCTCCGACAGCAAAAACTTCTTGAAAAGTGTTGGGGGCCAAAAATCAAATGTACTCACCTATCATGAACACTCATAAAAGTTCATCATGGTACCTTCCCCAACGTACATAGGAGGGGAATTGGGTCATCATCTTAAGAAGGTAATCAAATCCTAACCCCCAGTGTAGCTGAAGCACCCGAGGTGAGTTTGACACATCATATAGGTGTTTGCACGTCATGAAGATATGATCATAATTAAGAAAATTCTCTCAAGTAGCTAAAGAAATAATGGTCTCTAAGGCCTCATCATAGAGTGATAGTAGATTGGCAGGCACATTTTCATCTTACATCATAATTTTATATTAAAATAACTTAGTAAGGTTCAGTCATAGCTATATTTTTTTATTACCTGGTTTTCTAGAATTGTCCTAGCCTATCCTCTGATACCAATTGTAACGACCCTGCCCTTGTGTACCCGGAGGAGGAGCCCATGAGACATGATGTACCACAACCACAATTATTACATCTCATTCATTTACAAAAAAAATCACATCATGTCCCATGATAGAGAGGATTGTGAGGTTCAGATTCTAGGAATCCAGCTGCAATCTAAAACTTCGTTGAAGAAATGACTGATATCTGAAAAACAAATTTATTTAAAATGTAGGGTGAGCATACGAATACCCAGTAACGGGTTTTAAAAATAACCAATAAAACTTATGAATCTCTTCTTTAAACAATTTCAAAAAACATTCTTCTTAAATAAAATTTATATCACATGTTCACATAATAAAGGTTTTCAATTAAAAAATGATATCATAATTTACAAGGATACACCATTCGAATAGAGGCATGTTGAATAAAATAAATACTAATTTGTATGACTTAAAGAGTTATAAATTGCATGACAATTCTTATATTAGAGTTATAGTGGTTTAAACATAATTTGATTAAAAACATATAATTCAATTAACAGGTATTTAAACACATCTTAAGACACTGAATGACAATATTTACAACACATTTGAGTTAATTGCAACATGTTTTTGAATTATTTTTTTTTCAAAACTTAAATGCAACTTGAAGAATCATATCGTAGTTGGGGTTTAATCTTATAATTTTTCAATTCATATTGTGAGGTTGTACTTAATTGTTTTTTTGAGTAAAAACATCTTAAGACTAAAAGCTATAATTATAGCCGTTGGGTTTCCAACAGTTACTCGAGGTAATGGTCGGATTGGTGTCATATAAAACCGTGTCTCCGGTTGTCTTAAAAATCATGTTGTTTGAAAAGAATGGTTCGCTTTATACCTATGGTTCTTAGTGTGGCTACAGTGGCTTTGGAAGTTATTATGTTCGTCATGGCAGATGTTAAGGACCCCTATCATCTTCTTGAGGTTCTCGTTGTTCGGAGTGGCCTTCCTATAATCTTGATAGGGTTGTTAATTGGTATTTTTGTTTAGGATAATTTCCATTTTAAAAATTGTTTATTGTAACCACTACTGAGTTCTTAATTGAATGAAATTCTTTGCATCCATTTCGTGTTCTTATTCCATTTCATTATATTATTATTTCTTAAGAAATAAGTTTCGTTCAATTAATAGGCAACATAAATTATATAAGTTACCATTATGTGAAACACAAGTATTTGTGGAGTTACACATTCCCATTGACAAGGAATACACAGATGTGTTCACCGATGAATTGTATGGTCATCCTCCTGATCGAGAGGTTGAGTTCTTAATTGAAATTATTCAGTGCTATCATAATATATTAATGGATTCTTATAGAACAATTACCATTGATTTGGAATATCTGAAGAATTAGTTTCAAGATAATATGGAAAAGGGTTTTATATTCCTGAGTACTTCTTCCGGGGGTTCACTATCCCTCTTTGTAAAAAATAAGGATGGATCAATGTGCCATTGCATTGATTATCGTGATCTCAACAGAATCATCATAAATAATAATTATCCCCTTCCATAGATAGATGAATTTTATGATCAAATATGTGTGTCCAAGTACTTTTCTAATCTAGAACTTCAGTTTGGATATCACCAATTAAATGTGTGTAAAGATGATATTCCCACGAGGGACTTTTGAACGACGTGTGGACACTATGAGTTCATAGTGATGCCTTTCAAACTAACTATTGATACAAAAATATTCATGGAATAAAAAATAGGTTCTTTATAGAATACCTTGAAATATTTTTGGTAGCCTTTATTGATGATATTCTAATATACTACAAGAGAAAGGAGGAACATCAAGTGTAATTGGATACAATACTAAATTCATTGCGATGGTAGAATCTATATAGAAAGTAGAGTAAAACTGAGTTCTTAATAGAGGATGTATCATTCTTGGAGATTTTCATCACCGTCAATGGAATATTGTTTGACCCCTCCAAGACAAAGGGAATCAAATAGTGGCCTCGTAAAACGTATATAATTAAGTTCCATGGTTTCCTTAGTCAAGCTAGGCATTACCAAAAAAAATTTATTTTATTTTTTGATTTTAGAGTCCACTCACCAAGTAGACTTAGAAGAGAGTAATTTTTTTATGAACCACTGAACGTGAATAAGGATTTAAATAGGTGAAAAAAGGATTATCCCTACACCATTACTCACAATTCTGACAAGCAGGGAACTCTTTATAGTATAAAACAATGCCTCAAAGAAAGGATTAGGTTGTTTACTAATGAAAAACGATAATGTGATATCCTAAAATTTACAGAAGTTGAAATTTTTGTAGAAAAAATATCCCATGATTGATCTTGAGTTTTAGGTTGTTATCTCTGTGTTAAAATCTAGTGAAACTATATTTATGGGGATATGTGTGGGAAACATATTGATATTAAGAGCCTAAAATATATATTCACACAAAAGGAACATAATATGCACTAGAATAGATGGTTAGAACTCATCAAAGATTACAAATGCTTAAACCACTATAATCCAACTATGGAAGAAAAACTGGAGTATTCTCTAAGTAGAAAGGATCCTACAACATTGTCAATGATGGGAATTGAGAAGGATCCAATATTTTTATATTTATAAAGGATGGACATAGGAATCATTAATGATGGAACATCACCAATCCTTTTTAAATGATTTCTCAACCATCTCTCATGAGGAAAATAAAGAATTCCAAAATAAATTATGTGTAAATTTAAAAGAAGGTATAATTTATCCAAAAAGGGAAATCATTAGTGTTAAAAATTAACGAGTAAATTGTTGTAATATTTGGGTCATGACTATGAGTACCATCCAATATAGAGATAAATAATATGATTTTTAACAATGTACATAACTCAACCTTCTCTATTCACCCAGGGAGCACAAAGATATATCGAGATTTTAGAGATAAATATTGGTTGGACAATATGAAGCAAGAGATCATAGAATATAAATCAAAGTTCCTCGTATGTTAGTAGGTTAAGGATAAAAGAAAATAGTCTATGGGGATGATAAAACCATTATCCATACCAACATGGAAATAGAAAAATATCACCATGGTCTCTGTCACCAAACATCCAAAGGAAACCAAAGGAAGCAACATTATATGGGTTATTGTGGATCATCTTTCAAATGCATCTCACTTTATCAAAATTTGATAGGAATTATCCCTAGATGACCTTTCATAGATAGACATTTTAGAAGTGCTAAGATCACATGGAGTAACACTATTGATTGTCTCAGATTGAGATTCGAGAATTACCTCCATGTTATGGAAAAGTCTCAAACATGATCCAAACACTATGTTAATCTTTAGTGTAACTTATCATCCTAAAATTGATAGCTAACATATGAAGACTATTTAGAAACTATAAGATATTTTGTGAGCATATTCTATGGACTTCAATAGAGGATAAGACCAACATCTACCCTTGTCCACATTCTCTGACAATAATATTTTTTACTCGATCATCTAAATGGATCCATAAGAATCCCTTTATGGGAAAATATATGGAACACTAGAATTATGGGATGAATTTGATGAATGAATGATGATAGGACCTGAAATCATTGAAGAAATTGTAGAAAATGAGAATAGCATTAAGAATTACATTAAGGCAGCCTGAATTTTATATAAGATCTATGTAGAAAGATATCTAAGGGACCTCGATATTAAGGTTAGAGACTTGTTATTCATCTATATATCAACATGGAAGAGGATCAAGATTTGGGATGAAAAGAAAGTTATGCCCCATATACATCGACCCCTTAAGGATTCTTAATTATGTCGGAGCTATGGACTATCAACTGGAACATCCACCAACCATATTTAAAGAACAAAATTTATTCCGTATATCTCTCTTAAGGAAGGACATACTAGATCCCTCACATGTATTTAATTTAGAGGTAGTATAGTTGGAATATTATCACTCTTTCAAGGATCAACCAATGAATATTTTGGGCCACAAAGATAATGTTCTTGGAAAAATACCACTCATATAGTAAAAGTACTATGGGTAAACCATATGTATTAAGAGGAAACATGATAAATGAAGGAAGTAATGAAGGGGAAGTACCCTCAACTCTTCTCACCTTAACATGTAAAACAAAATTTCGAGGGTTAAATTTCAATGGGGGGGGAGAATTTAATGACCCAAAATTTTATCAATGAAATTTCCTTTCTTATAATTATGTTTTATGGTATGAAACACAAAAATGGATTAGATATCCCCATAGAAAATCCTTCTTATATATGTAATATAAATTAATTGGAATTTATAGAAATTAAAGAACCTATACCAATGGAATAATATCATGAACTTTTGAATTTTAATGTCACCATTAAGGATAGTAACATTTCCAATAGTTTAATGACATCACCTATTAAAGTATAATTAAAATTTATCTATCTTATAAATGAAAATATGATATAATTATATCATAGTATATGAAAATATTTTGTTAAATGAAATATTAAGTGTTTCTTTTTTTATAAAACATAAAAGTATATTTATAATTTTAAAATTAATATAATGATTTTAATAAAATTTATTTTCAAAAATTTTACTCATAATTTATTATTTTATTGTTATTATAATATAGTTTTGTCTGACTTTAATTGATTTTCATAGTGTTTTAAAATCGATTATAATATGAAAATCAATATTTTTTGAATAAATGATGATTTTATTTGAAAATAAAATATATTTTCACTATAAAATTATTTTCTTAAAACAGAGTCCATTTTTGAATATACACATAAAAAGGGTTAGGCTGTTTTTTGGGGGTTTTTCTAAAATAGTTGAATTTTTATTGAATAGTAAAATACGGTAATTTATGGTATTTAACAAATACATGAACTATTGAGTCATGTGTGATGTATGGATAATGTAAGCCAAAAATCTAAAACATTTATTCATTATTAAATATTTTTAGTGATAGGGATCAAAACCATTAATAGTTTTGATCCAAAATAATAAAATAAAGACCATTATATTCAAAAATATCCCTCTCCCTCTATAAATACCACCTCTCACCAGCTCTTCTTCTCACACCTCCCAATCTATGATTATTTTACAATTTCAACCTTATAATATTTCTAAGACTCTTCCCCACATCTAGGATCCTTTTTTCTCAACAAAATACAAATCCTAATTTTCATAAGGAGGTTCTCAAGGAGATTAATTTCAGGAGGTAAAATCCTCCCACATTTTATTTTAATTTCTTTTAGTTTTCTTTTATTTTCTTATCATCTCAAAACATCCATATGAAAAACTATCATGAATGATATATTATATTTTATATACAAGAATTATATTGTGTCAATGTAATAATCAACCATAAAATATATTCCTTTTTATTTTTTTTTTGAAATATGAAAACATGGTTCGTGATGTGTTGATTTACCATCATCATGGATGATGTGTTTTCATTTTCCATTACTACCATTAAAGGATGGTCATAAAACCATTAATTGGGTCAAATAATATTTTATTATAAATTTTATTAGTTATATAATGATCCTCTAACATATATATAAACATTATATTTATTAAAATTATATAATTTTTGGGATGGTTGTAAAAACCAACAAAAGAAATTAAATCATTTTCATTAACATTGTATCTAACGAATCATCCTATTACCGTATAAAAAATTTATCAATAATACCATTTAAACTTATATATGTTCATTAATAACATATATTTTCAATTCTATATAATTATTATTAGTGTACATAACCTTCCCTACTCATAAACAATTCAACCAATCATGAAATCCAAGAAAAATAAACACTCTCAAAACAATACAATTGAACTCTATCACTCATAAAAATGGCCATAAAAGAACAAATAAAATTATAAAAAATAAAATAAAATGTTAAAGGGGTCCCGATGTAGTAATTTGTTAATCTAATTTGATTATCTAGAATATTAAAGTTAATAATTCATTCAGACATAAGGTTTGGGGATTTCTTGAACCCAACTCCTTTTATTTGGTTTATTTCACTTTCGTGCAAAATTTTAGTTTGTATATACTTTTAATATTACTCAAAAATAATTTTATTATCCTCAACTTTTCACTTCTAGGATTTATATGTTCAAAATATAATTTTATGACAAGAAAAATTATTTTCCAAAGGAACTCATATTTCTAAAAACACACCTTTTAATTTTCTTTAGATTGTTTCTTCTTCACTAAGTATTCATGATTCTATTACCAAATAAGTTATTCCATTTATCATTTTGGATCCCCAAATAATATTCATGAATGTATTATTTACGAAATTAAACCCTTTACTTTCCATGGTTTATTTTATGTCTAATGTTAACATACTTACAATATGGAAAGCCTGATTATGTTAATGTTATGTTGTGATGGGTGCACCCAGAATTATATAGCACTCTAATGTATTGGGTAATGTAATGTGTCTCATGAGATAATGTGATATATGTGTTAACTTGTTCATAAATATTCTCACAATGATGATGTTATGATTAGGAACATATTTTATTCATGAACATGAATCAATCTTTGTTCAGAACAATGTGTGTTATTTGAACACTAAGACATGATGTTTATTTTTTATGCCTTTCCACATTCCTTTGGATTATCTAATTATTCCTCTCATAATTATGGTGATTTTACAATGATTATGTTTGTGAAGAGGACGATTATGCTCACCCATGTTATATTGATTCATGTCTTTTATTCATCCTCTTACTGGGATTTTAGCTCACTCCGTTCTTTGATGTATATCCTCTGGTGACTATGTGTACTAAGGATAACATGAGATTTTAAGGGATAATGAATATGTTTCCTTATAATAAATTTCAATTTTTTATTTTTTTCATTCTATATATGTTCCTAATATTTCCAATACACCAATCCTTTGGATCCTTGTTATGTAATTCTATTATGTTGTTTATCTTTAAAATGATGTAATAGTTATGTAAGAAATGTAGGGTCCCTATAGTGGGTATAATGGAGAATATCTCCAATGATTTAAATGTCCAGAATCACTAATTCTTTTCAAAGACTTGGCTTTAACCTGCTAAAGAAATAGTCACCCTTACTTTCAGTGTTGATGAAAAAGTCATAAGATTACTGTGAATTCCTTATAATTTCTGCATCATACACCCCAATATACCCACTTTACTTTTTAGTCAGTCTAAGGAATAACCAATCCATTATAATATAGTGTGTTCAAGGAAATTTTTTATTGAAATTTGTTTTTTGATGTCTTCCCATTCCATGGAATCAATCCCCTCTATAGAGTTTGGGTTCTTGATTAGTGTCCACCATCGACCATATTCCCCATAAATGTGATAAATGGCCAACCAAACATTATATTTATATAATAATTATAGGATAGATAATATATTTTCAATGTATTTAATCCATTTTCCATTATGGAAGGATATTAAGATCCATTAAAAGGTAGGAGGCCTTTGTCGAATAAAAGACTAGACTCTGACTTGATCTTTCTTAGGAGAAGGAGGGTCTTCCACATGATTAAAATTATTTTATTTATTAATTGAGCTAGTTGAGATAGTCCTTCCATGAGGATCTCATATACCACTCCCATAAGTCTAGGAATATCATTTTGGAAATCATCTCACTTCCTATCATGTTGGTCCTTGGCACAGTTTCTCCTATTTATTTATATTAAATAAATGAATAAAAAAAGACAATTATTCAATAAAATACAAAATGGAAAAATAAAAACATATAATGAATAAATTATAAATGATAATAATTTCCTAAAATATTAGTCTCTAGGTTTTAATCAAGTTTATACACGGTAATGTTTACAATTATGTTTTATAACCAAATAATTTTTTCATGTCCATTACAATGGTTAGTAAATATTTTGTGGATTTCTAATATTATCCATCATGAGTGTCAAACCAGGTGTGCAGTAAGGACAATTTTGTCATGTACCAAGTGAAAATTGGGTTAAATTACAATGTTACCTTTTTTGAGTTGTTACCACTAAGTATAACTATACTATATCCACATCTATACATAATATCTATGTAGGGATGTAATTTCTTGAAAAAAACTCACTCCATCCCTCACAAAAATTCAATGATATTTTCTAAAAATATAACTTATTTATAGGGCTATCATTAAATTATTCTATTCATAACCACAAAAAAATACTAGACCATGCTCTGATACCAACTACGGTGACCCAAGACTTTTACACATATAACTACATAATTTTTAAACATAAATATTTAAGTAGTAAAACCCATAGATCTTGAATCCATGTGTTTTTTAAAGACTTAATTAATAATAACTGAAATTGAAACTAAAATATGATAACTTTTTTTATTCTCCGTAATGAAATCCTTAATCCCTTTGATCTCTAAAAACATTATAGGACAACACGGGGAATGCATAAAATAACGGGGTGAGATAAAAATTCTTTTATGGGAATAAACATGATAAGGAAATATAACTTGTGAGTCTTATGTATAACATGATTTCATAAAATATAAGTCTCATGAGTAATCATATAGATTCAAAAAATAAATAACATTATATCACAATTTCATAGAATCATAGGAAATTTGGAAGCAACATATAACATGACATAAACACGAGTTAATGCTATCTTCCTAGGAAATATCATAGGTTCAATAAATCCCCAAAATGGATTAGTTTTAATACCTAATCCAATACATATTGTAACATGTTATTTAAAGAAATCATTTGAGTTATATTTTGATTCAACCATAATAGCTTTAAAATTATTATGTGTGCCACAATAGGAAATCAATATTAATGTACAAACATAAAAATTACCCATAGAATGAATTGGATTGCATTTTGAGAAAACAAATTATGGAATGTATTAAACCATAAAAAGAATGGATAATAAGATAGTTATATATGGGAGATTCAAATATAAATAATTTATAACCACTCCATAACACTAAATAGATATATAGAGACAGGAAGTGAGTTGGGGAGAGATAGAGAAAGTGGTCATAACCCAATTAAAAAGTGTTGTTTAGAGATACCCCTTACATTGAGTTAGATTGATCAGGTACATTATTTATCTTCCTAAATAATAAAATTATGTTCGTAATTTACTTTATTAATAAAATTTTTATTGTTTATCATTCCATTTATTTTATTTATTATCATGATATATTCAATTACTTAATAATTTAGTTTCATGTCGGATGTTTTGATGATATTCGACTCATATGTCCAAAATTACATTGGTAAGTTGAAAAGGGTCAAAAGGTTAATATTTCATCAACTAAAAAATAATAAAAATTACATAATTATAATTTTTAATATCAACCATACTTTCAAAACCAACCATTAAATATGATTATGAAGAAGGAACAATGTTACATTCATGAAGACGTAGGCTGCACAGATGTGTGAGTAACATTTCCATTTTTTAATGTCCATGATATAAAAAGGTAAGTGCTATTTTATCATTAAATAAGTATCATTAAATAAAAAATATCATTTTTTTAAATACACTTATATATACCATCCATGTGATGTGGTAATGAAAAATGATTCCGATCACTTTGTAGCTGTGGCAATACTCACATTCGCACGAACTATGATGTCATCTTTCAATGAGTAGAAAGGTGAGAAAATATATGATATATTAATTTTTTAGAATTATAAATATTTAATGAAAATAATACTTATGAATTGAATCCAACATCATTAATAGCCCAGAAAGGTGATCCTAGAAAATGAATTACACCGGTTTAGGAGGTGATAGATTACCGTATAAACGAACAATGGTTTTTTTTCATTTGATGGAAGAGGAGATTGATGTAGGTTTTTAAATTAACATAATAAAATATTTTTATATAGTTAATACTTATATTTTTATATTAACAAGGTTTAATATGATTTTAGAAGGTAGTAGAATAAATAAACAAAACACTTTGTTAGAAATTATACCTCTTATTTATGAAACCTATTTATATGCGCACCAAAAGCCTTCCTAGGATGGTTTTAAAATCAAACCAAGACCTATAGGACAAGTTAATATTATTATGTATTGGATTTTGGTAGTGATTATATAACCAAAAGTCTTTTTTATTGTTAAAAAGGGATAGGATGTTCCCTTTTATAAGTAACAAGGAGTGAAATTTTTATAAATACCAAAAACAATTCAATAAAGAGAATTCAATCAAAAGAGAAGTTCTATAAAATTTAGAAATCATGTATTTAATGTAATATAAGGTTTATAACTAGATAAATAATTTAAATATAAACCCTTTTAAAAAAACAATCTCATTTACCTTTATGGTTACTCACTTTTACCATTTTAGTTTTCACCATAATAACTAGTTTTTACCTTGGTAATTTATCATTTGACAATAAAAATAAAATTATTCTTATTAGATAATTCATATACAATATTTTAGATATTAAATAAAATTTATAAAATAAAAAACATTTCTATTGTCACGACCAGGTATTTGGCAGCTGACCCGTGGTACTTGACAGGAGGAGTACCTCTGCAGGATATTAGAGGGAGTGCCCGATATTTGGCAGTAGACCCACAGTGGACAGAGCGCTCGATATTTGGAAGCAGACCCATGGTACTCGACAGGAGGAGTACCTTAGTAGTCCAAGGTTAGTGAGAAGCACCTTGGTGTTACGATAGGCCCACTGTACTCGACATAGGATAAGTTCTCTAGTATTCATGGTTTCGATAATGAAAATCCTGGTTTGATCAAAGTCAATGACCTTTGTGTTTTATTCATGATTGAGATGGGTTACTTGATAACTTAGGTATATGTATGGGAATATACCTTAGTAATGTTTATCCATTGATTTAATACTTTTTGGTTTATCCTTGTTGGTTTTTGTGAGACCTTGAGGGTCTTGGGGTCCCTACTGAGTATCGTTATTCTCACCCCTGCACGGGCTATGCCCACACCTTATTGTGTTGATGCAGACGATAAACATCATTGACGGAGGCTGAGAGCACCAGGACTAGACGTTACCTAGAGGAGGACCTTACGACGTATCAGTACACAGAGGAGTATGATGAAAGTGGAGTGCTGTGGAGGCCATCTGTACCTACCCTTCAGGTAGGAACCCCAGAGGACGATCCAGGAGCTGCTTTAACCTTTCAGCTTTTTGTCCCTTTTTTATTTGTACTTGTTCTTTATATTTGGGCTTGTATTATGGCCCCCTTTACATTCAGTACACTTGTTATACAGCTTTTACTTAGTGTTTTCTTCTGCTTGTACTCTAGTTATTTGTTTTTACGTTTTATAAATGCAATGAATTCCCAGTTTTAGGGAATTACACCATTGGTGCTAGTCACCAGCCCCTGGCCTATGGAATGAGGGCTTGGGGTAGTCACGATATGGGCCTCAGGGGATGGGTCGTGACAAATTGTTATTAGAGGATGTCGGCTCTATCGCAGAACATAGCACTCTGATATTTTTTTCCTGTGAAGTAATAGTGTTAAGGGTACTAAGTGTGGTTTTCAGTTCAGGGATTACAATGTTGGTGCGGGCGGCTGACGTATCCATACACCAGGGCCCTGACTTCTGATTTCTTCCTTAGTGAACGAAAACACTGATTGCGTGTGTGTTTTCAGAAGTTTTTCTTTAAGTCATCTCAACTAGGTCTGCTCACCAGTTATAGTTTTTGACCTTGTCACATCTGTTTTTTTTCAGGATGCCTCCCCACAGAAGACCAACTAGAGCCCTGATATTCATATGTACTGACAGCTTGATGAGCGACGATGCCTCTGTATAGGGCCCTCATCTAGTTGAGGCACTAGCGGAGGCACTAATGGTACTACTCCCCATTGGGCCACCGATGCCCCCATCCCCAGTAGCGGAGAGTGCACACCGCTTCAACACACTACCCGAGTTGCAGTGCCAGAGGCCACCCAGGTTCTGGGGAGGGATGGAACCGCAGGCGGCTGAGGATTGGATGGAGGTTGTGGTAATAATATTCATACTGGTAAGGACACCAGCCAACTTCATGGTGATCCTTGCTGCCAGAATCCTTCTGGAAGCAGCAGGCAGATGGTGGAGCCTGATGCTCCAGATGAATGATGAGATGACAATTCTATGGTAAAACATCGAGAGCTTGTTCTGGGCGGAGTTTGAACCATCCACCCTTTGAGCAGTGTGGATGTAGGAGCTACTAAATCTGCATTAGGGCATCATTATTGTAGCTCAGTACTCAGCGAGGTTCACCGACCTCTCACGCTACTCCACTATTATGGTACAGGACCCGTTCTTCAGGGCCCAGACCTTCGAGAAGGGATTCAGGCGAGAGATCAGAGCTTCAATTATCTCTCACAGCATCTCGACGCAGATGGGTGTGTTGGAGCGATCCCTCCTAGTGGAGAGTTTCCTTGCTGAGCAGTCTCCAGTAGCGAGACCCACCACTAGTCGACTTACAGTAGAGTCTTCTGCTTTCGGAAGTAGATAGATGACGCAAAGGTCCAAGAGAACCAGACCCATAGGTGGTCAACCACAAGACTCAGGATCATTTGTGTGTGGCACCGAGAGTGGAGACAGAGCCGAACATGCCCGGACCGGTTAGTGTTACTCGTACGACATGCTTGGTCACCTGGCTCATGACTATCCGACCCGCTGTCCTGATGATCAATAGATAGTTGAGGGACCTCCTAGGCAGAGGCAGAGATTCAATCGAGGCGGTCCATAGGGTGCAGGAGGATGTGGCATAGGAGATGGTCAAGCAGCTGGTGGCGATCGATGTTATGAGGTGCTACCGCCACCCACACCAAGAGGTCCACCCCCGACTGTAGGGATCGGTTGGACAGGGGAGTGCTCAGCTGTAGGTAGCTGAGGCATACAACCATGGCACTCCATAGAAGATTCGAGGTATGATCAGTGTCTATTCCACCTTAGCTGCATTTCTTATAGACATAGGTTCCAGTCACTCTTTCATATCCACTACCCTCGTTCAGGGATCGGAGATTCCGACGGAGCCGTTGGCTCGATCTTTATGGCTTGAGACTCTTACGGGAGAAAACTCGACGATTACGCACTGGTGCCGGAAGTGTGAGCTTACTTTAGGTGGTGAGATCTCTGGCTGGGATCTCCTTTAGAGGGGTCAAGGCCTTACGACATCATCTTGGGTATGGACTCGTTATATACAGTCAATACTCAGATCGACTATATTAGGCGCAAAGTGTGGTGTGTCTGCACGGATTGGACTAGTTTTACCTTCACCGGTGATAATGGAACCTTTTCAGTATAGGAAAGGCTTACTTTGATGAGGGTGCAGCCGATCACTCATCAGTTGGATTGCCTTACCCTTGGAATAGTTGATGTGGAGAGTCCGACATATCCTGTAGCAGTGGACCAGTACACGGATGTTTTCCTTGAAAATGTTCCAGGACTACCTCCTTGCAGATTGGTGGACTTCTACATTGAAATGTACCCCGGGATGACACCGATATCAACTCTAGCATATCTGATGGCTCCCTCCATGATTCATAAGATGCTGGTACAGTTTGAGGACTTACAGGAGAAGGGATTCATCCAGCCTAGTGTTTCTCCCTAGGCTTCCCTGATTCGGCTTGCCAAGAAGGTGGATGGGAGCTTGAGGCTCTATGTCGACTACTGTCGCCTGAACTAGGTGACCGTGAAGAACAAGTACCCACTCTCGAGGATTGATGTCCTCTTTGATCCTCTCATGGGAGAATGATGGTTATAGAAGATAGACCTCAGATCAGGCTATCACCAGCTCAGATTTCGAGATGAGGATATGCAAAAGATGACTTTCAGGTGTCGTTACGACCACTAAGAGTTCTTGGTTATGCCCTTCGGCATAAACAACACTCCAATAGTGTTCATGACTCTCATGAACAGGATATTACAGCCATACCTCGATCGATTTGTCGTAGTTTTCATCGAAGACATACAGATCTACTCGACTACTGATGAGGAGCATGCCTACCACTTACAGGTAGTACTAGACACACTCCGAGAGCACCATCTTTATGGTAAGCTCTATAAGTGCCAGTTTTGGATTCAAGAGGTTCACTTTTTGGGACACTCCCTCTCGAAGGTTGGAGTTGCAGTGGATCCAGTGAAGATTGAGGCAGTTCTTGCTAGGGAGCCACCCAGGAGTGTGATAGAAGTACAGAGTTTCCTGGGCATGGCTAGATACTATTGGAGATTCGTGCCAGACTTCTCCAGAGTTGTAGCACCACTGTCAGACTTGATGAAGAAGGGGAAACCCTTCGTGTGGTCTGAGAGATTCCATCATATCTTTTAGGATCTGAGGCAGAGGTTGAATAGTGCTCCCATGTTGAGGCTTCCAGAGGAAGGCATAGAGTACGTAGTCTACTGCAATGCATCAAGGACCAGACTCGAGTGTGTCCTGATGCTGGAGCATGCAGTGATCGCTTATGGTTCTAGGTAGATGAGACAACATGAGTAGAACTATGATTCCCATGACCTGGAGTTTGTAGATATGGTTTTCAGCTTGAAAATTTGGCGGTAGTATCTGATGGGTGAATGTTTAACCATGTACTCTGATCACAAGTGTCTCAGGTATATATTCTCTTAGAAGGACCTGAATCTGAGACAATGATGATGGATTGAGTTCCTCTAGGACTATGACATTGAGATAGTCTATACTCCTAAGAAGGGGAACGTTGTTGCGGATGCACTCAGCAGGAGGACTGGTATACAGTTTCTAGGAGAGGCAATAGAGTAGCTAGCTTCCTTACAGATATCCTTTTTTAATAGAGATGGAGGAGCCTATCTTCAGTCTCTTACAGTCACTCCTCCACTTATTCTGCGAGTCAGGGAGGCGCAGCATGGGGACACTGACTACGGGACACGATGTGCTCAGATATCCACAGGGCAAGCACCAGATGGATTTTTTGAAGGTGGGGAGCACATCATCCTCTGCAGAGGACGTACCATGGAACCAGTTGCACTTCATGAGGAGGTTTGGAGGGAGTTACACACATCCCCTCTAGCAGTACATCTAGGGGTGGAGAAGATGTACCAGGACATTCGATGACAGCACTGGTGGCTAGGTATGAAGCATGCAGTAGCAGAGTTTGTCTCACGGTGCCTCACTAGCCAGCAAGTGAAGGCATAACACAAGGTACCAGCAGGCTTGGTTCCACCCTTAGAGGTCCTAGAGTGGAATTGGGATGGAATATACATGGAATTAGTGACAGGTCTTCCACGTACATCTAGAAGTCACGACTCGATTTAGGTGATCGTCGACAGACTCACCAAGTCGGCCCACATCCTACCGATCAGAGATCAGTGCTTAGTAAAGAGCTTGGGTGCCTCTATATGCAGGGTATTGTGCATTTAAATGGAGTAACTTCTTCTATTTTCTCTGACTGTGGCACATGGTAAACTTCCCATCTATGGAAGGGGTTGCAGGAAGATTTCTGGACATAGCTTCGCTTGAGCACCGCCTTCCATCGTCAGACGGATGGTCAGACTGAGAGAACCATCCAGACCCTCGAGGACATGATCCATGCATGTGTCCTCGACTTTGGTCATAGCTGAGAGGATCAAATACCTTTGGTGGTGTGTTCCAACAACAACATCTATCACTCCACCTTCAGTATGGCACCTTTTGAGGGCTTTTACGGACAACCTTGTAGATCACCACTATGCTGGATAGACCCAGGGGAGTCAACACCAGTGGGACCAGATATGGTATAGGCTACCACCGAGAAGATGAAGATCATCCAAGAGTAGATGAAAACTGCACAGAGAAGACATAATTCATATGTTGATAGGAGACTGAGACCTCTGGAGTTCGAGGATGGTGACCACGTATTTCTACGGGTTTCACCTCAACGAGGAATACAGAGATTTGGCCTAGGCAGCAAGCTATCTCTAAGATTCATCAGACCTTTCAGGGTCCACAACAGAGTAGGCGAGGTGGATTAATGCTTGGCTCTTCCTCCTCAGTTGCACCAGGTACATGATTTCTTCCATGTATCTCAGCAGTGCAGATACGTGCACGACCCATCCCACATCATCGACCACGGGGATCTGGACATCGATGACGGGGAGACTTTCACAGAGGTTCCATTAGAGATTCAGGATCGATAGGAGTGGGTCCTACATGGACGGTCGATGCCTCTGGTGTGTATTCAATGGAAGCACGGGAACCTTCAGGAGGGCACATGAGAGCATGAGGCTCAGATACATGCTCAGTACCCCCATTTGTTCCCTTAGTTCGAGTTATAGCTTACCAGGACATAAATAACTGAGGTGGGGAGATTGTAAAGACCCATAATTTCCATGAAATATTTTTTATTGTATACAGGGGAATTTTACGAGTCCGTAGTTTCTGATAGCGCCTGATTCTGAGGCCCGGTGTCTCCGGAATCAATTTCCGAAGTTTTTCTCAGGTACGTTCAATAAACGTACGAGCGTGATTTTATATCTTTTGAACCGGTGCTCAAAATTGAAATCTGAGTGCACCGTTGAACTCGTAGTGCTAGTTTTCTCTTAAGAAGACTTTCACCTCGATGGCGGATGATCGGGAATAAAACATAGTTTTTGGCTTTTTATAAAAAAAATAAAAAAATAATGTTTAGCCACACATTATTTTATTCCAACCGCCATGTGAGTGTGAGTTGTTGGAACCTCCACTTGGGAGTTGGTGGTGGAACCGCGACACCCTAACCTCCCATGAGAGGTTATGGTGGTGGGGCCTACCGAAACCCAACCTTCATTGTGAGGTTAGTATAACACGAGGCCACCTGACTCCTCATTAATGGGAGGAGACCTTAACCTCTCAACCCTCCCCCATTAATGAGGGAGAGCCTCTCCACCTTTACCCACCTTAACGAAACCAAACCCCCCTAATTAATTCGTGCCAATGTTTGTGAATTAATTAAGGGGAGCCTCATAATTAAATCACCAATTCGAATTCTATGCCAACAGAATAATAAGATAACCTACCTATTATTTTTAGTCGGCATATATCATTTTGGTGGAACTGAGGATTGGAAATATAAGGAGAAAAACCTCCCAAAAAACAATCGTTCTCCCAACGAAGAATGTGAACAACGCCGACAACGCTCTTCTTCTAGGACCTTCTTCCTTGGACCCCTTTGATGTGGGATGTGATCGTCTACCACAGATTGATGACCATCCTTCTGTGACGTCAACGAATGACTATAGGCAAATCAAAGGTAGGGGTTTGATTTTTATTTAATGTATGAACTTTTCACCATGTTCTTCCTTTATTTAAAAATGAATAACGGTGGTAGTTGTGCTATATACAAGTGATCCGTTTGTTATTTCATTAAATACAGAGGATTCGGGCCGACCTAACATGGCACGACATCCTCAGCCAATTCTTCTATGTTGTGGCATTCTACGGAAAGGTGATGAAGGTGGCAATGATGAGGCCATGCTACCCACAACCTATGAGACCCGCGCCACCCCCGTGGCACACTAGCGCTCCCGGACAAACATCACCGGCCAAGCGGTGCCCAAACCGCCTACCCGTAGTGCTCGCGCGCGCTGCCCGCACCCTCGGTGCACTGAGTGCACCCCTGGTGAGCTTCCCAACCCCACCGACACACTGCCTGCGCCCTCAGCGCACTACCCGACCCCACCGACACGCTTCCCATTCCCCCGTCGCATTTCCCGGCCCCGCCGACACGCTTCACGCCCCCAGCCCACTTCCCAGCCTCGTCGGCACCCTGCCAGCATCCCAGCGCGTTGCCCGGAATGCTGCCCAGTGTCCCGCACCCTTCTGGCAGCCTGCCCAGCGCCCTTGCACCCCTGATGGTGGCCTGCCTGGTGCCCCGGCACCCTGCCCGGCGTCTCGCACCCTGCCGCGGTGTGCCCGACACCCTTGCGACCTGCCGCACCCTACCCGGTGACCAGACAGCCTGCCCGCGCCCCGTGAAGCCTGCCTGCTAGCCTCTGGGCCACCGGCCTCCGGAACCAACCCGCGGAATTCCCCGCGTTGTCTCTGGCCGAACCGGCCAGGTTTCCCAGGCTGAGTCACTGAGCCACATACGTGGAGACTATCGGGCTGAAGTGCCCTCGCGGTCTGCTGGGCTGGGCCCAGCGGACCGGGTTAAAACATAGCGAGCTGATAGGGTTGACCCTGACCGAGTCGGTCCGACCGGGTCGGACCGGACCCGGGCCCATTACTGACTCGTTACCTTCTTGGGCCATATCTTTGGCACCAGAAGTCTGTTTGATGGACCGTCAGCGACGCTGGTATTTTTGGAGCATAATCATACCTTTGAGTATACCCCACTGAATTTTGGGGTATAATTGAGTCATGGTCAGGTTGAATCGTAAACGAATCCAACCGGGTCCCCTAGAGAAAAATACTAATAACTCACAGACCGGGCATCCGATTGACGCGCCGTCTGTTGCGTTAAGACCCCTATGACATAGAATTTATTTGAGATACTTCCACATGTGACTTCGTGACACTTGAGGTATAGACCAATAGCTCATGGAGCGGATCCTCCAGGAGGCGAGCATGCAGAGTGTGGAGACCTAGTAGCTAATAGACCTAACGACTGCTTGACTGATTCGACTCAGAGTGATTCAAATAACCCAGTGGGGAGCGCCCAATATTTGGTGGAAGACCCATAGCAGAGGAGCACCTGGTATTTGGTGGAAGACCCGTGGTACTTGAATAGAGGAGTACCTTTGTAGGCTATTAGGGGGAGCGCCCTGTATTTGGAGGCAGACACACAATGGATGGAGCACCCGGTATTTGGAAGCAGACCCGCGGTACTTGATAGGAGGAGTACCTCAACAGTCCAAGGTTATTGAGAAGAGCATCGGTGTCGTGACATTACCACTATTCTCGACATAGGAGGAGTTCTCCATCAGCCTTGTTTTCGATAATGAAAATCCTGGTCTGAGCTGAGTCAATGACCTTTGTGTTTTCATCATGATAGAGATGGGTTACTTGATAACTTAGGTATATCTATGGGAATATACCTAATTAATGGTTATTAGTTGATTTCATACATTTTGGTTTATCCATGTTGGTTTTTTTGAGACATTGAGGGTCTTGGGGTCCCTACTGAGTATCGTTATACTCACCCCTGCACGGACTATGCTTGAACCTCGTAGTGTTGGATACAGACGACGGACAACGCTGATGGAGGCCGAGAGCGCCAGGACTGGACCGTACCTAGAGGAGGACCTTACAACGTATCAGTACACAGTAATCTATGTTTTAATAGTGCCACCAATGAAACAATGTTGTGATTTTTTTGTATAATATGGTCTTCTAGATGATTGATTAACATCATCCAATAAATCGACCTACACTATTTTGAGAGTATCCCACTTGAATCCAAATTAATAAAGTTATCTTACTTTGATATGACTGACTTATAGAACACACATAATCTGATATCCCCCACTTATTCACTCCCGAATAAGACCTACCCATCAAAGATTCAATTTGAACCTGATAATTAATTAAATTCTGATTTTTTTCCTCATATGATTTCATATATTCTTAAAAATTCTTACTCTAATCCTCAATTGATAAGTGGATAACAATAGAGGCACAATTGTTTCTCAAATTCTCTATCACTATTGGATTCAAAAATATATCTTCCAAATTTTTGGTTCTATGAAAATTATGTAATGTAAACACCTATCCTATTTTAACCCTCTAAAAAATGGTACTTAAAATAAATATGATTCATCCAACCATGAAAAACATTGTTTTTTTCAATATGTATAACACATTAACTATCGCAGTGTAATTTAATTTCTTATAAATTTCTATATAGATCCCTCTCGAAATTATTCGACAAAAGCAAATACATCTCATATTGTCTAAGAACAATGTATTCTACCTCTATGTTAGATCGTACACCAAAATTCTATAACCGAGAAATCCATCTCACCACAGTTCATCCATAAGTAAACACATAACTCATGATACTACTCTTGTTGTGGAAATCACATCCAAGGTCACATCAAAATGCCCCTATAATGAATTTACTTTCATGAAGAACAAAGATAATTCCATGCTTCACTTTAAATACATTAGTACAAACTTTATATCTTCCCAATTTTTATTTACTGGGTTATCCATATACCTTCTCAAAACTCCAACTACATTATAAATATCAGTTCAATTACAAACCATTTCATACATCAATATTACAAATACTAATGTGTATGGAACGTTTTCCATTCACTCAACCTCTTTTATTATCATTGGTTCTTTCTCCTTTAATAAATTGGAATGGATTTTCTAGGGAACCCAAACTATATTTTATTCTAGAAAACTAAATCTTCTAAAAACCCATTAAATGTAGTTATCCTATGATAACATAAAGGTTTTATCCACAAAATGATTCTAGCTATTGTAAGATATTTCATCTTAAACTCCTCAGTGATATGCCCCTTCATCCCATAAATCCAATGTATATAAGATCTATAATGATGATGTCATTCAAATAAAAATTTAATATAATATATCCATAACCAAAAGACTATAAATAAAAACATTGATCCAGAATACATAGTTTATATTCATTTTTTCTCATGAATTCATCCAACTTATTCTTCTTCAACTACCTAGGTGCCTACTTTAACCCATATAATATGTTTTGGTGTTTTCGAAATAGTTCTTCCTTTCCTAACTCAATAAATCACTCTAGATACCACATATAAATTTTCTCATATAGATCTCCATAAAGGAAAGAATTATTTAGATCAAACTACTCAAAATATAAATCCTCTAATGAAAAAATACAAATAATCACCAAGATGGTGGAAATTTTCACTATATATAGAAACTTTCAATCATTTCTGCACCTTCATTCTATCGAAATACTTTCACCGCCAACCTTTCCTTATATCTCCTATTAAAATCAGGTTCTTCCTTGACATGGTATACCCTTTTTTCAATGAATTATTTACATTTTGAGAAGGTGTCACATCCTATGTATTGTTATCATGTAATGAAGAATCTTACTATTTCATATCTAGATACCAGTTTTTTGACTCCATAAAAAACACTAACTCTTCAGAAAATTATGGTTATACACCACAATCAATAAAAAAATACAAGCATGACGAATACACATATATATACATTCTAAATTTTTTTGATGTCCTCAACTACACTTGATGAGTAGGATCGACTATTTTTTATATAACACGATCAGGTACACACTTATGGTCTAAATTCTCTTTTCACATTGATTATGTATTCAAACTTTCCATTTAAATAACATGGAATTTATTGTATATGACACCTTTATAACAACCTTTCTCTTTATTACACACTTAAACATCATTTATTACATAAAATTGTATATAAGACAACTCTAAGGATAGATAGGTCTAGTGTCTTGGGAAATTAAGAACATTACATAAAATCTTAATACATAAAATACAACATATTCATTTCATACTTCTTCGACATGACAAACTAATTCTTTCGTACTTAACACTGCATGGGATAACTGAGGACATAATTAAGAAAGGGGTGAGCTATAAAGCCCGGTAAGGGAGTAAACAAGGAATAACATGAAGAATCCAATACGTGTTAGGAAATAGTAATATCAATGGATCATAAGAGAAACATGAACATAAAGGAATGATATAACATGACTATCATAACATTGAATTGTGGAAACAATATACAACATGATATTAGAATGAGCCATGGCTTGTTGCACATGGATTAGCATGAGTAAACCCTCATTGCACATGAATTGTCACGATTAAACACTCATTTCACATGAATTAACATGATTAAACCCTCATATCACATAGAATATCATGATACTAAACATTACCCAATGAATTAGAGCACTATCAGGGAACACCCTTTATAAAAATTTCATTTTATGTATAAGTGCGCCACATGGATCATATAAAATAGAATAATTAAAATAATAAGTTATTAAATGATTAATGAATGTGGAATAAATACATGTAATTAAAATTAAATATGTATATTTTCTAAATGTTGAATACCATTGACAGATAAATGGGTATGGTATTCACTAGATGATGATTATAGCTTGGAAAATGAAGTTGCAATTTCGGCAGCATAACATCTTCATATGGAAATTCATAAGTTGGGTTGATAAATGAGAAAGGGGTATATAATCATTTATATTTGAAATATACAATATGGGGATTATGTAACATAATATACCAACATATGAAATGGAATTTAGTTTCACAATATGGGATAAGTACATGAATTAAAAAAAGAAGAGAGAAATTCCTTACGGTTAGTCGGCATTGTAATGAGTGTACACAGAAGGAATTAATGAGAGAAAAAGTGGTATATAATCACTAAAACATAAGGAGGGATGTTTTGGTGAGGTGATAAATCATACCCCAATATTTATAATTGAATGAAAAAGGGTATTTCAACATAAATAAACATGGACAAAAATGATAAAGAAATGAATCCCTTACATGAGCGTGTGACTTCAAGAGCTCGAAGAGGGACTTCTTGAGATCTTTTTGAGACTTAGGAGGATTATAGATAGTATATGGCAGAGTAGGAATGTTTTAAAAGTATTTTTAGTGAATAGGAATGGGATATTTTGTGGGTTTATAAAGGAAATGCGATGGGAAATCTTTAATATTTCACAAAATTAGGTTTTTGGAATCTATATAATTAAATATTAAAAACCATAAACATTCTTATGGTTTTTTAACATGGTTTTGGCCAAATTGGTGTGGAAGAAATTATTTTATACGGACAATTTCCAAAAATATAAAAATATTTTCCTTTCTTATGTGGAGGTGAGTCACATTACTAAATAAATGAATTTAAAATCATAATGTATATTATACATTCTGGAGGATTCACTAAGGCTTTATAAAATAAGTAAAAAATCCAAAATTATATAACATAAATATAAAAACATATCATGGGCATTTAATACCCATTATAGTATTTATTACATCTTCTTTTGGTCATTATGATGTCATAAAACACATATTTTATTTATACGAAATTTAATTTTACCCAAAAATTCGATTGTTTTATAAAATTATAAAAAATTCATTATTGTATAATTTCGACATTAATATTCCAAAAATAATATTTTTTTTATCAAAATAATTTTATAAATATTTAAATTTTCACTTTTAAAATGAAAACCATCATTTATTGAAAATTCACTAGTTTTTACAAAAAAAAGTTTTCAAACCTTAATAAATATTACATTTGACTTTATAAACATTATACACTCATTTATTTTTCATAAACACAATTTGATAATAATGTTTTCTTTAAATATTAATTATTTCAAAAATTCATTAATTCCTTAAAATAAATTATTTAAAAATACAATTTTTGTTTTATCATATAATAATTGTAACTCTTATCAAGCTGATTAACTAATCATTTAAAGATAAGGAACATATATTATCATCATTTAAAATAATTTTTTTATTCAAACCCATTTTTTAATATAATAATGTATATATTCCTCAAAAGTACCATTTTTACCCGAAAAATCAATTTATCAAATTCATCATTTTTTAAGAAGGACTATCCTTATAAAAGAATTGACGGATTATAACTTTCATTTATAAAAAGGTATTAAAAAATAAGCTACTAATACCTCATTACATAAACCCATAAAACACAGACATATGACCTATGGGTAAGGTGTGCGATGGTAACAAACTATTGGGACGACTCGGATAACATCGTTCATGTGGTAATCTCTATTAACTTGAACATCTCCCATAGGTGATTCCATTCATACATACCATGTTGATGCTTGCCTAGGTCTTGGTAAAGATCAAAGCCCAATGACTCTACCTCTTTTCTAATCTCTGAAAAATGAGCTTCGTACAACCCATGTATACTGGATGAGGCCATCCTCTCCTTTTTCTCTGTCAAATGGATTATTTTTAAAAACCTTAAATTTATATCAGTCATGTGATCACTATTTAAAGACTATATTATCAATAGTAATGATACTTAATGATCATTTAAACCTAATAATAATAAAAAAAGAGTGCATCTGATTTCAATAATACATTAATACAAAGGGAATTTTATTCATAAATGATCAGGATGTTACAACATTCCCCCCTTAAGAAACTTTTTCCCTCTAAATTTACATTTCCCAGACTAAAACAGATGATTGTAAATATTCCTCATCACTTCTTTAGGATCCCACATTGCTTCTTTAAACATGTGGGTTTGCCACAACACCTTGATGAGAGGCATCATCTTATTTTGTATAAATTTTTCTCTAAGATATAATATCTTCACTGGCTTATATTATCCACAGTAATGATACTTAATGGTCAGGTATGTAGTTTCTCAAGAGTGTTACATGGAATACATCATATACTTCAGACATGTTCAGTGCGGGTGTGAGTCGATATGCCACTACTCCAATGCAATCAGGGATCTAAAAAGGTCTGATGTACCTTGGACTAGGCTTTCCATTCTTACCAAAATTTATAACTCTCTTCCATGGTGATATGCAGAGGAATACGATGTCTCCAAAATCGTGCTCTAGGTCGCGTTGACGATTATTAGCACAACTCTTTTGTCGACTCTTAGAATCATTAATGTCCTATTGGATAGTCTAAACATTTTCCACTATTTCTTCAACCATTTCTAGACCTCGATGTTTTCGCTCCCCAAATTCATCCCAACTTGTCGGTGTTCTGTACCTCTTCCCATAAAGGGCTTTATAAGGATCCATTTGGATGCTTTATTGGAAACTGTTATTGTATGATAACTCAACCAGATGAAGATTTTGATCCCATCCCCCTTTAAATTCAATTTATTATTCTCTCAACATGTCCTCAAGTGTTCAGATAGTCTTCTCATATTGGCCATTAGTTTGAGGACAATTATTCATACTAATGTTCACCTCATTATTCAGAGTGTGTTGAAGAGTATACTAGAAATTATAGGTGAATCAAAGATGTCGTTCAGATACAATCGATAGTGGTACACCATGTAGCGTTACCACTTCTCTGATGTATATTTGTGCCAGTTTATCCAATGATAATCCTCTCGAATTTCAAGGTAGTGTGTAATTTTTGTTAGATGACCCACAATAACCAAATATCTTTGTTTCCTTTGGATATCTTCAGAAGTACAATGAAAATTTCAATGGTGATGTTTTATTATTTCCATGTTGGTATGGGAAACAATTTTATTATCCCGTTAGACATCTTCCTCTCAAACTTCACTTGCTGACATACCAAAAACATTGATGTATATTAAAAAATCTATTTCTTCATGTTATCCACCCAATAATGCTCTCAAAGGTCTGGATACATATTTTTCTTTCCTCGGTGAATGGAGAAATTTGAACTATGTGCATCATGGAAATTTTCTTTCCTTAAATCTGGATTTGATGAAACACATAGTCCTGACCTAAATCTCAAAATTCCTTCTTCATTAACAATGAACTCATATGATTTCCATTTCTAGATAGTTTCCCCATTCTTTTGAATTCCCACATCATTCTTTTGAGCATCCTTTAACCTTTACAAAATAGATGGTTGAGCAATAACTCATTAAAGGATTGATGATGTTCCTTTCATTATGATTCCCATGTCCATCTTCATCAAATATAATAATATTATCCTTTTCAATTATCATCACTGATAGAATCACTAGGTTCTTTCAACATAGAGCATCTACCACCTTGTTTTCTTGCCCAAGGTTGTAATGGATTGACTAGTCATAGTCTTTGACAATCTCTGACCATATTTGGTGGTGTATATTTAACTCTTTTTGTGTGAATATATACTTGAGGCTTTTATGATTCGTATATATTTGACAATTCTACCCAAAGAGCTAACATCTCCAAATTTTGAAAATGAAGATTACTATAGCCAACTCCAGATCATGTGTTGGATATTTATTCTCATGAAATTTCAATTTTCATGAATCATAGGTAATGAATTTGTAATTTTGCATCAACACACAGCCCAAGCCCTTCTTTAAAGAATCACTGAATACCTTGAAAAGTTCTCCACTTGTAGGTATTATGAGCACATGCACAATGATAAGAATAGTTTTCAACTCCTGGAATCTCACTTCGCATTCATCATTCCAAGAAAACTTTACTCTCTTTAGAGTTATCTTGGTAACAGGGTTTGATAATATTGAGAAATTTATCACAAATTGGTGATAATATCCAAGTAACTGAAGGAATCTATAGATTTCAGTCATAGATGTTGGCCTCAGTGATACCTCAATTCCATTTATCTTGTAGGGATCCAAATATATCCTATTTCTTAGGATGATATGTCCCAATAATGATAATTCCTTCAATAAGGACTCACACTTTTTGTACTTTTCAAAGAGATTCTCATTTCGCAAGGTCCCAAGTATAGTGCTTAGATTCTCCTCCAGCTCCTCCTTGGATTTGGAGTATATTAGAATATCATCTATAAAGACTAACAAATATTTTCCTAGGAGATCTCTAAAGACTCTATTAATCAATTTGATGATGATTTTTGGAGCAATCATGAGTCCTAAAGGAATTACTGTGAATTCATAGTGCCCATACCTTGTACAAAAAGCTATCTTGAGGATAACCTTCTTATTCCCCCTTAATTGGTAATATCCTGACTGAAGATCCACCTTGGCGAAGTATTGTGTTCCACATAGCTGATTGAGAAAGTCATCAATTAGTGGAAAATTATAATTGTTCATTATCATGATTTATTTGAGCTCATTATAATAAATGCAAAGAGGCATTGACCCATCCTTCTTCTTGATGAGGAGGACTAGTGCACCCCAGGGTGAAACACATGGGCATGTAAACCCTTTATCCAGATTCACCTATAGTTGTTTCTTTATCTCACCATGCTACCAAAAAACCATTATATATGGTGTATTGGATATTAGAAATTCCCCATGTATAAGATCAATAGACAATTAATCATCTATTATAGGAGGAAGACTGTGCAAGTCATCGAAAAACACGTTAGAGAATTTCCTCACAATAGAAATGTCTTCATGGATGGTTCCTTCCTTAGACTCAATCATTTAAGAAATATATAGATGATCATATGGTAGTAATATCCATACTTGATATTGTAACACCCCAAGATTTCATAGTATGTTATTTCTTCAAATTAATTCAATAACTTGTACTACACGCAACACCGAGCTCGAGCGCACCATGACTTACCAAACTATTAGTTCAAAAGTTTCTATGAATAGTATTATATGTATTTTTTAATTTTTATATTCCATATAAATTTTAACATCCATATTTTTGTTTCTTAGACATAATATAAGAATAAATCCATTTTTTCAGATAAAGGAAGTATTTTTCAGAAAATGCAATTTTACCGCCTTTTAATGAAGAACCTTTTTTAATCTAACATTTGAAACTTTTATATATTCAATTTGACAAAATGAACTCCTTATTTATAATCGGGACAAAAAAAATTAGTTTCGATAAATTTTTGGTGTTTTTCTGATAACATTTATATTTGGGTGAATAGTGAAAATACTAAATTTTAATTGAAAACTAATTTTCTAATAAAAATAATTTACAGTGTTCAATTATAAATTTGAATGGTTTGTATGTATAATTATTTTATATTTTTATCATTTAATACAATTTAGGTCATTATAAATATTTTCACATTTAAATTTGACATAAACACATGTCAATCATTTGATAATTTTTACTTTTTAAAAACCCGCTTTTTGTTTTGACACTGGGAATTAATTATAAATTAATAAATGAAACTTATATGTTTTTAATTTGGTAAAATAAACCAAACTTTTTAATTTGGAATATAAAAATTATCTTAGGGTGAATTTTTGGTATTTTTCTAAAAACATTTAATTTTTGATGTATAGTGAAAAACAAAGTGTTTTTTATTTAAAACCGACATTTTATTTATTTTATTTAAATTAATTTTAAGTAAAAATAGATATATAATACCTATATAAGTTCAAATTAATTCATTGGATTCATTTTATAATAAAATTATATTTATAAAATTTTATTGAACTTTTTAACGTTTTTTACCTACCTTCTTGGAGTATTTTCAAATTTGCATAAAACCTAATTTTACCGCTTCTGCGAGTTGAATTTCAAAAATCCGAGAGAAAAAATTGATATCAATATGTAAAATGTGGTTCAATAAAATAAAAATAATTTTTGGTGAATAGTAATTTTGGACTTTTATTTACCACTGTTAAAAGTAAATAGGGTAATTAAGTGTAAAAATGATATCATAATTACCATAACACATAACCTAATTCTATTGGATAAGTGTAATTCGAGAAAAATAAACCTTAGAAATAAAATATGATTCCCTTTGGTCCCCTTGGATTAGATTAGGACATTTATTATTATTTTATTTAAAGAAGAGTTAAAAGAGTTAAATTCAGTGTTTAATAACTAAACAATTATTAATTTGGGCTTACACACATTATAAATTAGACTATAAATATTAATTAGAAAGATAAATATATTTCATACATATTGGTATTTTATTTATAATTTTTATAAATTAAATAATTTAAGTTATTTATGACACAATGACGATGCATTAATTACCTTATTAATGTAAGATTAAAATAATTGATATTATAAATATCCAAATAAATGTAATTTGAGACTTTTGATAAATTCCACTAATTTTATAGGTTAATATGACATTTTATATTAGATTAAATAAATGTTTTTTTAATTAATTGGGATTTTATGATTTTTTTAAAAACCAAATACTAAATAGTGTCAAAATTGACATAATTGAGTTTTTAAAACAAATACTATATTTTTAATTGATATAATATTTCTAAAAATCTATGTTTCAGACAAAGGATATAGATAAGGTTATATATATTAATAATGAACTACTTGGGATTCTCTTGGAAGTTTATATTATGTTTATTAACCATATAATATATAAATACAGAGAGACATGGTAAATGTCAAATTATTTTACTAAGAGTTAAATCTAAAAGATAAGGTTAATATGAGAACCTAAACCTGTCTAAAACCTGTTAGTTGAGAGTTTTTAAGCCCATGACTAACATAGACTAGAAATAAATCTTTTTTGAGCCATTAGAAAACAAAAAATATTTTATTATAAAATAATATATCAAGATTTTCCTAAAGTGACCCTCACCCCACTTATAAAAGGGTACATCCCATTCTCTTAAATTCAAATCCCAAATCCATTTGGATCGGCCAACCCCTACCCAAATATCCTCTAAACTATCCTCTATTTTACTTAGAGGCCTTACTTTGATCAGAAATCTAACCTAAGGAGACCTTTTGATCAACTCAATAGAAAACACATGAAGAAGAGCTAACAATTTCACCACCATCGTTCAAGTCCTTTTTTTCTTACACTTCTTATTTCATAGTTGTTTCCATACCAAAATAATAAATCCAATACCTCCTACATACTGTGATGTTATTATATATATGTTACATCCCTATTCGTTATTCTATGAATCCTATAAATAAAAAAGTCACCATATGCGCGTATGTACGGCTTACCATCTCCACGTCGTGGTGTAGTTTTTTATTCAAACACTTCATTAATTTGATGGGTATATTAATGAGAATAAGTGAAGTAAATAATAAATATAAATGTTAATGATTATTTATATATGATATAACATCCAATTACATATTATTTCACCATCAATATAATGATAATGTTGCTCGTGCGTACGTACAGATTACCATCTCCACGAACGCGATGAGATTCATTCCCCATCGTAATCATTCTAGAATAATTTTCATTTTATGATTAATAATAATTTTTTTGGACATAATATCATTTTTTATATGAATCAAATACATTCTATCCATAAAAAATATGGCTTACGTAACCATGAATATATAGGAAAATGAATCAGTTTACACCCAAAACAATGATACTACTAATATATTATAAATAATGCAATATTGGATGTTCATATATGATATCATATATATGTATATGATTATTTTTTAAAATAATAACAATTATTTAAATATTATAAAATAGGTTAACGTACCATCGACCAAGGAAAAGTACATGGTAAGGGTTAATTCTACAATCACTTCATTATCCGAGGATGGTTTTACATGAGTATCCACTAGGACCTCTTTATCATCCACATCTGTGTTTAATAAAAATATTTTCAAAAGGAATATTTTAAGGTTTTATGAAAGGTACTATTTAACTAGATCATCATTTTAAAGGGTTTAAATATTTATTCTTCAAAATCTTTCTCATTAATTTCCATGTTTTCAAAATGGGTTTTAAGATTTATTTATTTGGACATGAATGTTTTTAAAATGTTAATTTCTTTCAAAAATTTCAAAGTGGTATGGGAAAATTTGATTAAAAAATTTCATTAAATTTCTTTCTTTCTAAATTGTGTGACTTTTAAATACTTCCATGAAAAAGGGACATTTCTCCCAAAGATTTTTACAAATCATTTTCTTTTGTGTCAACATCTTTTGGTGGATTTTATAATTTTTTGAGGTTGATTTATTATGATAAAAATAATCTATATTGTATTGAAGGTTTTGTTATATGTTTGACTCTGGATGTGTTATTTTAATACCATTCATTGTTTATGGATAAATTATTGAAATTTCGTATGATAGTTTTAATATGAATTTTTATGCTATGTTTAAACCTTTTTATATGAGGAATTCATTGGACTAAGTAATTGACGGGTGGCACCCACAATAGCTTCTCAATGCATCGGTAGGTCTCATGAGAAAAACTAGTATTTTGGAACCAGGTGTTGAAATAATCTTATTTATAGTATTGGCATAAGTCTTGACTATGTGGTTATGAAGTTTGGTATTATGCATTCCATCATTGTGAAATTGGATATTGATATTACATGTGATTATTCCACTAGTAGAATACCCATGTGAATAATTAAGTGGAATTATTTGATTTATATGTTCCATATTATGATGATGTTTATGTTTAAAAGTCTTGTGTCTTATTCTTATACATTGCCTTAAATGTTTATTCTCATTTATTAAAGCATCTGCTATATTTTTGTCTTTACTGAGTATTTGAGCTCACCCCTTTCTTATGTTTTATTTTCCTAGGATTCCAAAAAGTGAATTATTATTGATAATCAGGGTTAATATTGAGGATTAATGGCGTTCTCAAAAGATAATTTATGTTGTGTTTTATTTTATAATGTGTAATATAATGTTAATGTATGTAATCTATTTTCTAAGACTGGTAAACTGATCGGTCTTTCAGGACATGATTCCTTGTAATCATGAAAATGTTATTTAATAATACAGTGACTCTGTGTAACTGGGGTCAGGGTGCTACATTTGGTATCAGAGGAAGTTTTGAAAAAACCTTATAAATGGATTTAGATAAATTGCGATTAGATAACATTACCCTAAGATAGACTATAAGGATTAGTATAGACGAACATCCTAGAATTTTTTTATTGTAGAGGTTTTGTGTATTTTCAAGAAATAAATCCTTTTCTGGATACAAGAAAGTAGAGGTTGCTCTGGGACAGGTGTACCAAGGATTGAAAACACTGACAAAGAGTTTTGGGATTGACTCGGGGCATCCTGGTATACGAAAATGGGCCTTGCGATACTCTTGTTTATGACACTCATAGGGGATATTCTTATGATAATTCACATTTTCATTAAAATCCATTATGAAGGATTTGGGAGTAAATACTTTCTCAAAGAAAACATTGTATGATTATATATTATATTCATAATACTTTCAATTTATGTTAGGTATTTTATGAGTTTGGATTATGCATTGCGATTCATAATCTACCTAGTGTATTCCATTATTTTGAAATGGTGCCTAGTAGAAGGAAAAATAATTCCATCAATACGCATGATCGAAAGATTAAGAAGGATCATATCTTTCTTGGTATTAATACACCATTTAAAAGGGAAATAGTATCCCACATATTTCCATCATATGAATAAATAGTAACATGTGTTAATAAGATAAGTAAATAATTTTATGAGTCCTATGTATTTGAATGGAAGCAAGAGAATAAAAGGATGGAAGAGAGAAATATGGATAAAGGGAAGAGGGGAAAGAAGGATTTTACAATATGTGATAACTGTGGAAAGAATCACCTGGTAACTACTTGAAAGGAATGGGAGTTTATTATAAGTGTGGAGAAAAAGGACACAAAGTACGTGATTGTAGGGGTAAGAAAAAGGTTTCAAATGTACAATGCTTCATCTACAAGCAGTTGGGACACTACGTGAATCAATGTCCAAATCATCAGAGTATACCCTAAACACTACTATTGGATAATAATCAATTTATGACACTACCAAAGTTGAATAGGAATGATTAGAGTTTTATGTTGTTAAAGTATTGTCTTATTTGAGTATTGGATTAATGGTATACATGATATAATAATTATAAAGTATATAAGGACTATACTAGAGTTCTATTTCATTAAGGAATTGAGATTATGTGGAACCAAAAAATGTGACTCAATAGAAGGTTGATTTTTTTTGAAAATATATGGTTGAGAGAAAGATAAACCGCAATATGGTTCTGATACTGAGTTAGTGATTTTGGAATAATATATGATTGATTTGGATAAATTATAATGGATTTTCTTGACTAACTTGAAACTAATTACTGATTTCTATATTCTATCATTGTTGGAGTTTACAACATTTTTGGATAGAAGAAGTATATCTAGTATAATATAAGGAATAATGGAGCATGAATGTAACCAATAAGTTTTTAAGGTAATTCAAGGTGTTATAGTGTTTTAAAAGAATACATGATGGAGGTATTCACATGTTATTTTGTGGAAAAAAGGATCTTCATTGTGTTTACCTTCCTTACAGATTTTGCATTTTGAGATTGGATAGAAGTATTTTGGATAAGTCTAATGGTTGGAATTGATTAAGTTTGACAATGGATACTGTTGTTAAGGTTTAATCAGTTCATGAGATTTTTTTTCGATTGTCATAAAATGGACAACCGAGAGGTCAGGTGACAACCTGTCGCGTCCGGCATGGCCACAAGACTTGAACCCAAAACCGAAGGGCAAAAAAGTTGGATCAACTACCACTGGCATATGTGATATCCTGGTTTGTATAATGTAGTTTTTTAATAGTCTGACAAATGCATTATAAATTCATTATTTTTGTAACCCTATACGATTAGGATAAATAGAATATTTTTGAATTCTATTATCTTTTGGAGTGAAAGATGAGTTTGGGGTAGGAAATTGTTGAGGTATGAAACTATACTTATCATGTATATTTTTCCTCTCATTATATGAATAAATTAATCCTTAAACTTTAGGGATGGGATCTTAAAACCACAAATGTGTTATCCTAATACCTTATGTTTTGTTCAACCGATGATATTTTAAATCATCATTGATTGATGGCTTTGAGGCCCTAAATTTTACAATTGTTTATGATTTATGGCCTCAATCACTCCCTATAAATATGTACATTTTCTCCAATTACGTGTCTCTAATTTATACCAATGTTCTCCTAATAAATATCATAATTTGGTGGTGACTTTTTCATTTCCCGTTCCCTTTTATTAAGACAAAATTTTACTAACCCAATTTCGGATGTTGGTTTTCCACAAAGGTATTTTTCTATTTATAACCTTTTATTTTAAAAGAAAAATTCCAAATTGAGTGGAAAATATTTTTTCAAGTAATAGAGAATGTAACACCGCATTATTTCATAGTACGTTATTTATTCAAAGTAATTCAATAACTTGCGCTACATGCAACACCGAGTTCGAGCGCACCATGACATACCAAACTAGGTGTTCAAAAGAGGTTTTGAATAATATTATCTAAATTTTTAATTTTATATATTCCATATAAATTTTTACATCCATTTTTTTGTTTCTTATAGATAATATAAGAACAAATTCATTTTTTTCAAATAAAGGAAGTATTTTTCAGAAAATGCAATTTTACCTCCTTTCAATGGTGCACCTTTTTTAAATAAAATATTTGACACTTTTATATATTCAATTGGAAAAAATAAACATCTTTTTTTGAATTGAGACAAAAAAATTTAGTTTTTATAAATGTTTTTTGTTTTTCTGCTAACTTTCATATATTGTTGAATAGTGAAAAATACTAAATTTTAATTGAAAACAACATTTTTAATAAAAATAATTTATAATGTTCAATCATAAATTTTAATGGGTTTTACATATAATTAAATTATATCTTTATCATTTAATATAATTTATTTCATTATAAGAAATATCACATTTAAATTTGACATAAAAACATGTCAATCTTTTAATAATTTTTACTTTTTAAAAACTTGATTTTTGGTTTTGAGAATGGGAATTAATATAAAATTAATAAATGAACCTTCTATGTTTCTAATTTTTTAAAATAGACTTCATTTTTGAATTCATAATATCAAAACAATCTTAGTGTGAATTTTTGGTATTTTTTGGAAATCATTCAATTTTTTGATGAATAGTGAAAAACACTGCGTTATTATTTAAAAAAAACATTTTATTTATATAATTATTTATTTTATTTAAATATATTTTAATTCCAAATATATATATATAATACCTATATATGTTCAAAGTAATTCATTGGATTCATTTTATAAAAATATTATATGTATAAAAGTTTATTGAACTTTTTAACATTTTTACCCGCCTTCTAGGAACATTTGTAAATTTGCATAAAACAAAATTTTACTACTTTTGTGAGTTTAATTACAAAAATATGAGAGACATGGTTGATATCAGTAAGTAAAAATTTGTTTAATAAGAAGAAAATTATTTTTTTTAATAGTAACTTTTGACTTTTATTTACCACGGTTAAAAGTAAATAGGGCAATTAAGGGTAAAAATGATATTATAATTATCCTAACACATGTCTTAATTCTATTAGATTATTGTAATTTAACCAAAAAAACCTTATTAATAAAATATTATCCCCTTCGGTCAACATGGATTAGATTAAGACATTTATTATTATTTTATTTAAAGAATTGTTAAAAGGGTTAAATTCAAAAATTAATAACTAAACCATTTTTAATATAGGGTTACAAACAATATAAATTTGACTATAAATATTAATTAGAAAGATAAAAATATTTCATACATAATGGTATTTTATTTATAATTTATATACATTAAATAACTTAATTTATCTATGACACAATGTTGATGCAGTAATTACAATATTAATGAAAGATTAAAATAATTGACATTTAAAATATCCAAGTAACTATAATATGAGACTTTTGATGAATTATATTACTTTTATAGGTTAATAAGACATTTAAGGGTTGATTAAATTTTTTTTTTGAAGTAATCATGATGTTATGATTTTCATAAAAACAAAATACTAAATAGTGTCAAAATTGACATAATTGAGTTTTTAAAACAAATACTATATTATTAATTGATAAAATATTCCTAAAAATATAAGGTTCAGAAAAAGGTCATAGATAAGGTTATATATATTAATAATTAAGCTCTTAGGGTTCTTTCGGAAGTTTATAGTATGTTTATAAACTATATAATATAAAAATACAAAGAGACATAGTAAATGTCAAACTATTTAACTAAGAGTAAAATCTTAATGATAAGGTTAATATGGTTACCTAAGCCTATATAAAAACTATTGATTGATATTTTTGGGTCCCATAACTATCTTAGCCTCTAAATAAAACATTTTATAGCAATTAGAAACACAAAATTATTTTATTATAAAATAATATTTCAAGATTTTCCAAAAGAGACTGTCACCACTCTTATAAAAGGTTACATTCCGTTATCTTAAATTCACACATCCAAAGCCAATTGGATCAGCCAAACCCAGCACAAATAACCTCTCAACGACCCTCCCTTCGACCTAGAGGCCTTACATTTGTCAGAAAGACAACCTATGGAGCCCTTTCGATCAACTCAAAAGGAAACACCTGAAGAAGAGGTAATAATTTCACCACCCTCTTTCAGGTTCTTCCCATCTTCCACTTCCTCTTTCTTAGCTGTTTCCATACAAAAATAATAAATCCAGTTTATCCTAAAAACTATTATGTTATTATAAATATGGTATGACTATATTATTTATTCTATCCATCCTATAAATGACAAAGTCACCATACGTGCATACGTACGGCTAACCGTCTCCACATCGTGGTGTAGTTTGTTATACAAACACTTCATTATTTGGATGGGTATAATAATGAGTATAACTGATGTATATAATAAAAATAACATGTTAATGATTATTTATATATGATATAACATCCAATTACATATGATTTAACCATAAATATAATCATATTGTTTCTCGTGCATACATACGGATTATCGTCTCCATAAACGTGATGAGATTCATTCCCCAGAGTAATCATTCAAGAATAATTTTCATTTTATGATTAAAAGTAATTTTTATGAACATAATATCATTTTTTATATTAATAAAATAAATCTTATCCATAACAAACATGGATTATATAACCAAGCATATAAAGGAAAATGAATCATTTAACACCTGAAACAAAGATACTACTAAAATATTGTTGACAAAGTAATATTGGAAGATCATATGTGATTTCATATTTATGTATATAATTCTTGTATAAATTAATAAAACTGATTTAACTATTATACAGTAGGTTAAAACACTCTCAACCATTGAAAATTACAAATTAAGGGTTAATTCTACAGTCTCTTCATTATCTGAGGTGGTTTTTTACCTGAGCAACTACTGGGACCTCTTTATCATCCACATCTGGGTTTCATAAAAATACTTTCAAAAGGAATATTTAAAGGTTTTATGGAACGGAATATTTAGCTAGATCATCATTTTAAATGGTTTAAATATTTATTCTTCTAAATCATTCTCATCAATGTACATTTATTCAAAATGGTTTTTACGGATTTATTTATATGGACCTGAATGTTTTTAAATTGTTAATTTCTTTCAAAAAATTTAATTTTGTATGGCACACTTTGATTAAAAAATGTCTTTTAATGTCTTCCATTATAAATTTTCTGAATTTTAAATGTTTTCATGAAAAAAATATATTTCTCTCAATGAATTTTACTAATCATTTTCATATGTGTCAACATCCTTTGATGGATTTTAAACTTTTCTGACGTTGATTTATTATGAAACAAATCATCCAGTTTGTATTGAAGGTTTTTTTATATGTTGGAATGTGGATGTGTTATTTTTATAGCATTCATGGTTTATGGATAAAGTATTGACATTTCTTATGCTAGTTTTAATATGAATGTTTATATTATATTTAATCCTTTTCATATGAGGAATTCATTGGAATTTGTAAGTGATGGGTGGAGCCCACTATAGCTCCTCGATGCATTAGTAGGTCTCATAAGACAACCAGTGTCTTGACACAAGGCCTTTAAAAAATATTATTTGTAATCTTGGCACCAGGCCTTGAATATGTGGTTATGAAGTCTGGCATTATGCATTCTATCATTATAGAATTGGATATTGATATTACATGTGATTATTAGACTAGTAGAATAATCAAGTGAATAATTAAATGGAATTATTTGACTTATCATTGCTATATTACGATAAAGTTTATGTTTAAAAGGCTTGTGTTTTAGTCTTATACATTGCCTTAAATGTTTATGCTCATTTATGAAAGTTTCTGCTATATTGTTATCTTTATTGAGCATCTGAGCTCACCCCTTTCTTACATTTTATTTTCCCAGGATTCCAAGAAGTGTATTATGATTGATAAACATAGTTACGCTAGGGGATTAATAGAATTCTCAATGAATCATTTATGTTATGTTTTATTTTCAAATGTGTAGTCTAACATTCATGTATGTAATCTATATTCCAAGACTGCTAAATTGATTTGTCTTTTGGGAATTGATTCCTTGTAATCATGCCAATGTATTAATATAATTCACCGACTCTAGGATTTTAGGGTCGGGGAATTACATATATTATGGTGCTAATAAGATTCATCCTCCTCCTTTCACTTATACCAAATAGGGGGTTTATTCACTATATGGAGAGTGATTTCCCTCTCACGGAAATTTATGTTGGCTCTATATAGGGAAAGTCAGTCCATGCTAAGAATTTCATAAAATTCCACTAGGGGAGGGCAATCCAAAAATTGTATTTAGTATAAGTTATGAGGGAGGAGTTATATTCATGGGATGCAATAATTGCCCCATTTTTTGTTCTCACCAACATCTCTACTTCCATGATTTGTATTGGTGTTTGGATTATTCTACTAAACCTTATGGATATAAAAGAATGTGTTGATCTATTTACGATAACCCTACCTTTATCTTTTTGATTTTGGATCTAATTTATCCAATATAAACATAGATATGAGTACTTTTAAACAATTAAACACATAAAGTGGTATCCAATGACATGGATTTAAAGTATTCAGTCTATGTTATCCATGATCAAATTCCCAACTTATATTCTTAATGGAATTTATTTATTACCTTAATAATGGTTTATACTAAGGTTATTAAATTACCAATGAATATCCCTCAAGAGTGTCGAACCAAGAGTGTTGTAAGGTCCGTTTTCATGCACCAGTTCTCATTCATGTCTAGCTCGATGCAGTGTTTTCAGGTTATTCAACAAGATACATCTATTCCAGATCCACCACTAATTGTTCGTATCTAGACATGGATGTATTTTATTTATAAATAAATTAATATATACTCACCAAAATTAAGGGATTATTTTCTTATACTCAGTTTTATCCCTATGTCTTTTAATCCCAAACCCAAAAATAACTAAACATACCCTCTGATACCAACTATAATAACCCTTCTCTTTATTACACACTTAAACAGGATTTATTACATAATCTTATACATAAGAAAAAATCAAGGATTGATAGGTCTAGTGTATTCAGAAATTAGGAAAATTACATAAAAACTTAAATCATGAAATAAAACAACTTTATTTAAAACTTATTTGACATGACCAACTCATTACATTGTAATTAACACTACATGGGATAACCTGAGGACATACATAAGAAAGGGGTGACATATAAACCCTAGTAAGGGAGTAAAGGAGGAATAAAATTAAGAATAAAATAAATTTTATGATATAGTACTATAAATTGAGAAGAAGATAAATGTTACCTCCACCAGGTCGAATACCCTGAGGGGGGGGGGGGTGAATCAGGTTATTGCAGATTAAAACATTCTACCGTTCTGATCTTGTTTTGTTGTTAGACAAAACTCAATTCTCTCTTCTTACCATATCCAAATATGAATAGATATTAAATCATGCACATGAAACAATGATTTTTACTTGTTTCATGCTCACTGGGCTATGTCCAAGGAGCATACAACAACAATGTGTCGTTGTATCAAATTCACTAAGGCTCACTTCCAATAATGAGTACAATGTTCAGGGTAGATCTTTTATGCCCATTCTCACTACCTTTAAAAGGTTTAGGGTCTACTCATTGCATTCCCATGGGTCACTCCTTATGCCTCTTTCTCTCGCTCACTACTGGTGGAAGGGGTCCTCATCTTCCTCTTCCTTCAGTCACTGGTCTTAGAAAGAAATCCAATGATATTTTATCGACTTGTAGGTCACACAGTTTATGGAAATGTAGGTCCCTTAATTTTCAAGAATTCCTAAATCCTCAAATGTAGGTAGATACTCTATTGAAGTTAATTTTCCCTCACAGATGAATTCAACCTTCCTGAGTACTATTAGGTACCGGAAAATACATTGACAGACTAAATTGAAGCTTCTTCCAGGTTCCTTGCGCAAATTGTGAACTACCTTCCTCTCCCGCATACAAAGTACTGAGTTTGATATGCGAGCTAGCTTCTCCATGTATTTCTACCTCTTACATTAAATTTCTCAGTCTATGGACTATCTCTACCTTCACGATCACATACCGCTTCCCCTTACCATCTCCACAAACCTCCTATATGAAACACCCTCTATCCGTGAATTGTTTTTTATTTGTGGACTGCCTTCACTTCTGCATACTAGATCTTCCCCTCCACGTATCGCTTGTAGAATTATATTTGTCACATACTAGAGATTCCTGCTCCACATACTGAGACAACCCCTTCTGTATACCAGACTTCCACCTCCATATACCAGGCTTCCTTTGCGGGATAAGAATCCCCACAAACATCAGCTCAAACAACTTTTAAACTTTTCCGAATTCTTGGAGAAAACTATGTTCTCTAATGATGTTAAATATATATAGTAATTAGTGTGGTTAGTCATTCTTATATAGGAAATGATATCTACTTAATCTGATAAACCAATATTTTCTTAATCTTCAACCCCCTGCTTACCGATACTCATGCCACCGCGAACCTCAAGCCATCCACGAACCGTTTTCCTATGAACTCTATGTACCACCATTACTCTTACACAGTCGACATACTCCACAGACTTCACCCCATTTTCATACCACACTTCCATCCACCACAAACCATTTTTGGTTTCACTAACCACATCCATGTACCATTCCCTCTACCTAGTACGCGACCATGTACCCTTCCCAGACATGGTACGCGATCCATGTCCTCAGCTCCTCATTCCTCTTCTATTTCCAATTTTTTTCACCATTAGTCACACAAATTCCCAATTTTGAGGCTCCAAAATCTAGAAAACACTAGAAAACTGCACCACCTTAGAAACCTGTCTTTGGAAAACACCAACCATACTCATTTGCGATGATTTGGATTTATCAACAAACACAACCAAACACAAAACATACCGAGAGGATTCCTTGAGGGATTTTTTCCAATAAGAAACATGAACATAAATGATTGATATAGAATGATTATCATAACATCGAAATGTGGAAACAACATAAAACATGATATTATCATGATCTAAGGCTCATTGCATATAGATTAGCATAAGTAAACCCTCATTTCACATGAATTAGCATGAGTAAACCCTAATAAGACATGGATTAGAATGAGTAAACCCTCATTGAACATTGATTTTCTGGAGTAAACACTCGTTTAACATGGTGTATCATGATACTAAACATCACCCAATGCATTAGAGTGCTATCAGGTCGCACACTTTATAAACATATCATTTCATGCATAATTGTACCACACAGATCATATAACATGGAATCATTAAACATCATAGGTTATTAAAAAACTAAGGAATGTGGAATAAATAAATGTATATACCATTAAATATTTATATTTTTATAATGGTGAATACCCTTGATATAGAAATTGGTATGGTATTCACTACACAATGATTTTGGCTTGGAAACCGTAGTGTAATTTCGGCAGCATAACATCATCATATAGAAATTTATAAGTTGGGTGGGTGAGAGATAAAGGGGTAGATCATAATTAATAATGAAATATATAGTTAGGGGATAATGTGACATAATATCCCAACATATGAAATAGAATTCAGATGCATAATATGGGAGAAATACATAAATGGAAAAAAGAAGAGATAAATCTGTTACAACTTTTCGACATGGTAACAGGTGTACATGAAAGGAATTAATTAGAGATAAAGTGGTATATCATAATTAAAACATAATTATGACAGTATGAGGGAGGTGAAAAATTATACCCCAACATTTTTATTGAATGAAGAAGGGTATTACAACACAATGAAACTTGAATAAAACTGAGAAAGGAAGGAATCCCTTACTTGAGTGTGTGACTTCAAGAGCTTGAATAGGGGATTATTCAGATCTTATGGAACATTTGGAGAATTATAGAGAAGATACCAAATAGTAGGGATGTGATGCAAGGATTTCAAGTGAAGAAAAGTTGGAGATTGGGTGTGTTTATATAGGATATGAAAGGGGAATTCTTTTATATTTCACAAACTTAGGTTTTAGAATCTATATAATTAAATATTCAAAACCACAAACCTTCCTGTGATTTTGCCAATTTTTTTTACAAATAAGATTAGAATAAATTATTTTATAGGAAAAATTTCTGATCATATTAAAATATTGACCTTTCTTATGTCGAGGTGAGTCACTTTATTAAGGAAATGAATTTAAAATCATAAAGTATATTAATCATTTTGGAGGATTCACTAAGGCTTTATAAAACAAGTAAAAAAATATAAGATCACATTATTTTAATGGGAAAACATATATATGGGCCTCGAATACCCATTATAGTATTTATTACATCATTTTGGTGTTATTATGATACAATAAAACACATATTTTATTTATATAGTATTTAACTTTTACCCAAAAATTCGACTGTCTCAAAAAATTAAGAAAAATTAAATGTTTGAAAATTTCAATGTCTTGATTACAAAAATAATATAATTTTTATAAAAAAATTATTATAAATATGTGAATTTTAACTTTTCAAAATTAAACTAACATTTATTGAAAATTCACGGGTTTTGATAAAAACAATTTTCAAACCTTAATAAAAATTACATTTGACTTCATAAAAATTATATACTAATTTATTATTCATTGAATTATTTTTATGATAATTTTGTTATTAAAATATTAATTATTTCAAAATTTCATTAATTCTGTAAAATAAATTCTATAAAAAGACACTTTCTATTTTATCATATAAAAAATGTAACTCTTATCAAACAGATTAACTAATAAATTACAGATAAGGAACTGGTATAATCATCAATTATGATAATTGTTTTAATTAAATCCTTAGTTTAATTTAATAATGTATATATTTTTTAAATGTACCATTTTAACCCAAAAAATAAATTTATCAAATTCATCATTTTTTAAGAAGTTATATTCTTATAAATGAATTGATGGATTATGAATTTTATTTATAAAAAGGGATTAAACTAAAAGTATCTAATACGTTATTACATAACCCCTTATAACACCCTAATAATACCTAAGGGTAATGTGTGCGATGGTGACAGACTCTTTGGGAGGCTCAGATAACATCACTTGGGTGGTAATCTCGATTAACATGAACCTATCCTGTAGAAGATTCCATTTAGGCATAACATGTTGAACCACGACATGGACTTAGTAAAGAGTAAATACTAGTGAAACTACCACTGTTTTGAGATCTGACAATGATATTAGTACAACTTGAGTATACAGGATGAGGTCATTTTCTCCCTTGTCTATGTCAAAAGGATTCTTTTTCAAAACCATAAATTTATATCGGTTGTGTTATCACTATTCAATATCCATATTATAAACAATAATTAAAATTAATTGTCATTTAAACCCAATAACTATAATAAAAATGTGTGCATGTTTTTCTATAAGAAATCAAAATAAGGGAATTTGATTCAAAAATGATTGGTTCGTTACAACCTTCAATAAATATCAAATATTTTATTTTGAGGATAATCATATTCTTATTATCCTAGAAAAAATAACCAAACTCATCAGCAATATATACAATATGGAAACATTATTTGGACCTGGTATAAATATTATATGTCGAATTAGTATATATAAATATGAGCTAAATAACCAAAGAGTCATAAATGATAGAGTCTTACCTCCTTTCCTATCATGAGATCCTTGGGCAGACATTCTCCAATTGGTACAGATGGGCTCTGGATGATGAGTTATGATTCCATGTTAGTTTCCTCTAAACTTGAATTATTTAGTAACCCTGAGTGCATCCGCATACTTCAGGAATGTATATTTAGTATCTTGTCCATTTTTTTAGCTACACAATTATTTTTCTGTGTACTCGGAAGAGTATTCTCCCATGGAATTCCATTTTTATCAGAAAATTATTTTAACTAATTACTACTATACTATCCATCATTTTCATTCATAAATCATTTTATATTTGACCCAAACTCATTTTACACAATGTTCTTATAAATATATAACATGATAAAAACATAAAATATACCATTTATATATTAAACCCATACCTTCCTTATTGATTCATCGATAAAGGCCACATAATATTATTATCCTCTAAGGGAATGAAATGGTGTAGTCCCCCAATCATAAGTGTCCTCTAGTTCCATCCTCTCAACCTTTAGGGTTCTACCTAATTTTTAAAAGGATACATTCTTATGTTTTTTAGGATTAAATCATAAAACAAGACAACTTCCATCGACTTCAACACTAGTAGAATTTATATTGTTTCTAACACCTCCATCCCATTATCAATCATGTGGCCCAAATTTTCGTTACATAACTATGTGTCACCTACATAATTTATTAATTAAAGTATGTATATTCAGGTTTTTGTTTTGTTTTACAGGATTCTATTCTTTACTCCATTAGTTATAACCATAACTCCCTTGGTAATATTCCATGAACCCCCAATGAATGTAGTATTCAAACCTACATTATAAATCCACCTAATAAAAATAATATTACTTCTCAATATAAGGATTTACGTCAAATTTTATAGGATAATTAGACTCTCACAATTTGTTTTAATCCATGAATCTCCCTTCCCCATAATCTACATGATTTCATCATCTACAAGATGCACCTCACTAATATTTACAGAAACATAATTTTTAGGAAACCCTTATTTGATGGGGAATGGGAAGATTACATGGGGTAATAAAATCCATGACCTTATAAGGATGTAAACAAATAGTATTAAAACTTTATAGATTTCTTCAGCTACTTTTTATAGTGTATTGTTCTTATGTTTCTTCCATTTTTCTCGACAATACTTATTAATTTGTCCATTCTTTCCAAAAATACAGTAGGGAGGACCAAACCCCCATTGTATTTTCCTGGAAATTTACACTTGATTTTGATCATCCTTTTCAATAATATCATTATATATATCCACCACTTCCTTCCATATCTATAGAAGAACCAAATAATCTTCCAGATTCTATTCCCTAAATGTCCATAATAAGGATCTAGTCCTGTAAATTATTTAGAACCAACCTTATATACCCTAAAGAACTACTCATTGTTGTTACAGTATCTTCCCATTTACTAGGCTATCTAGATAGTAAAACTAGAGAACATACCTCATTATATAGTTTACTTACCATTGATGAAAACTAACATGTGATGGTGTTTAATTCTTTTACATGATCAACACCAATATTCTCTTAAATCAAATTCATATTTAATACAAATTGTATCTGGTTAACTATGTTTAATGTTGAAGTATTATCATACATATTCATGAGATGTTTTATTAACCCAACCATATTCATCACTTATCTGATGTTTAAAACCACATTTTTTATAAACTTATGGTGTATAAATCCCAGAACCTATTGACCCAATATCTCATAACATTTCTTCTCCATATTTTTTTCACCTATTAGTGGAAAGTGAAATATTTTCCAATATTGATAGTATTTGATCTACAACCATTAGTAATTGAATTTTGTTTCATTTAAATGATCTATCCTCACCACTCCTTATACTGTAGACATAATTCAATTCATGAGAACAAAACCTGATCTTCTCAATTAAATATATGAAACCAATTTATTTGAATATTAAATAAAAAATTAATGATCATTGATTTTTTAAAGAATATTAAAAGAGGAAGGGAAGAAAATAACAAGAATAATATTAAAAGGCATAGGTATATACATGGTTTGGGAAATAATGCTTATATATATATATAAAGATTTATATATTTCATTATGTTTGAGAGAAAATTTATGTGCTATAGTGACCTTTGTTGTTATAGTTCCATCAACCACACATTATGTCCATTGTGTTATAGAGACTGATGGATAAAATTTTGCAGAGCTATAGTGATATTTAAATTTAAACAATAACATACTACAATAGTACCTTGTCTTATAGTTCTTTGTCTGTGTATATGATCAATTTAATCCATTATCATTTTGGCATAAAATTATCCGATGGATCATGCTACACCATTCAAAAAAATATTGGGATTCCAATTGAGTAGCATATTAGACTCTACTAGAAGAGAAATTAGGTATTTAGAAGGCATATAATAGATCAAAAAATAATTTAGAATGATTAGAACCCCAATTTTATATGATACTAGAGTAAAGAGATAAATTTATAATGTGTGGTAGGTCATGAAATGGTTTTGAATGGATATTGAAGGTTGAATTTTATTTGTATATAATAATTTCATTCTATTGGAATTAAATACATTTATAAATCATGATTTCATTTTAGGTTTAAATCAATGAAAATGTTTCTTAACTCTTTGCTTTGAAGATATAAATTTCAATAATTTTGTCTTTTATTATTTATTAACTATTTGTTAGAAATAAATCCAATTAAACTAAAATTTAAAAACATGATTGAGCATATAATATTAATTAAAATAAATCAATATGATATTAATATTTGACAGAATGTTTTGTTTTTTATAGAAAATTTCATTATAGGATAAATTATTTGAATCACCATTGTTCGTGGTTTGAGCATAATGATCCTTGATATTCTGTTCTTTAACTTTTCGGAATTTGATCCCAATTTGTTATATGGAAATAAATATTTTGAATTTATTATTTGGGATAGAAATTTAAATTTTAGACTTCAAAAATATTTTTATAATTTATTTTTGAAAAAAATATCAGTGAATGTTTGAGGGATATCCCAAATTCAATTTGGGAAATCCATTGATGATATCATTAATTTTTTAATTTTTTTATTATGATTTTCACTTACTATCACGATGGATGGTTGTTTCTTAATTTAAGGAATTGTATGAAGTTACATGTTGTAATATCATGTTACCTTTATATCAGTCATGTTTTAATACTTTTCATGGTTTTAAATAATTTTTTTAGGTAGGGCTATGATGGTATTGGGAGGATGCCTATAATGGTGAAGTCAAATATTTGTTGGTATTATTTTTACAAAAACCAACTAGTTCTACATACTACTGGGGATTTACATGATGGGAAATGTGGTTTCATGATATTTAAATTCTAAAATAATAATAAATCTATTTTTAATAAAAGGAAATCAGTTTTTAATAGGTTATAGGATTTGTAAATTACCTGACGTGTATTTGGGTTAAACATCATGTAATGTACCGAGTGTTGTTTTTAAATGTTCTACATGAAAGAAGTTTATATTTTATCTTCTCCTGAAATCCACTCTCTCGACCTATGCCCCATCCTGAAGTGGTTATGGATCCCTAAAATCATTTTGAGTGATTTTGTTAAGGGATTGATCATTGTTTCGAACATGGTGTGACTTTTCTGGGTAAGGTTCCCCATGCCTCTCTGTGTATTTCTCTTTTCCACATATGAGTATGTTAGATCATCCTAAGGTTGATGGATCTAAGATCTATGTTGTCGAATCCTACTTCTAGTTTGTGTTCCTAGATCTTGCGCACCTTCATTCTTCTAAAAGGGTTCTTTTTCTTGTTTTTGTGTCTCTTTGAAAAAGGTATGTGGTTTCATTTGGATTGGACAATTTGATTGACCTATAATTAATTAATTTATGTTATTTTTTTGATATAAATTCAATTTATTGAAACTAATTTCAATTGTTATATTAATAATAAAATTCCATTGAATTGGGGGTATGGATGTGATTTTTCCTGAAATTTGAAAAACACCCATTTCTATAAAATTGTGGTGTGTTTGTCAAATTAATGGAAAATTGTGGAATTTAAATTGATGTATTTAAATTTTAAAATCGATTAGATGAAATTGATTTCATGTTATAATTTATAAAATGTATTAAAGTGGCTTTTATAGGAACCCAATGGTTGTATTATGTAAAAATATATGTTTTGATTCAAACTCACACATTGGTTTTTAAAAGGAAATTTGTATATTTGAAATTTGGAATGGAAAGAATTGTATATTAAGTATATATAAAATACATTTCCCATTATTTTTTGTTATTAGAGTTCATGAAAGCATTGGTAGTTAGTGAGTTATTCAGATATCACTCTTTTTGATGCATTGGAACTAAAACAAAACCTAGTGTAGTAGGTCATATCCTTGATGTGATAGTGATGTGTCATCTTTGGCCAGTTTTAGAGGGACGTGGGTACACACATATTTCAATGATAACCTTAGAGTGTCTGAAGATCCTATATCCTAGAACTATCATACCTTTTTGGAATATGACCATATTTCCTGTAGTTGTATTTTAAATATATTCCATTGTTTGTTGTCAACAGATTCACACATGCCATTGGATTTATATTAACTATTTTATATAAAGTTTTTTTTGAATCAATTTGTTTAATGTATTTTCATTATCTGAAATGTAAAACATGATATTTTTAATATTCATTTGAAATTACCCTCCAATTTATTTAAAAATTAAAATCTATTTATTTGGGTAATGAAATGTGTCATTATATTATAGAATCCTTTGTTAGACCCTTCTTGGATTTTATCTCACACCCTACATGTTCCTTCAGGCGTTTGTTGATTATCTTCTTCTAGGTTTGATCATGGGTAAGGTGACACTTGGTGGTAGTTGTAGCTATTGATCCTTGTGCCTGGAGAGTTGCGTCCATTTTAACAAGGGTTATTCGATCAGTTTTCTAGTACTTTATTATAGAACTTTCAGGTTTTCATACCTATTTTAATTATGATATATTTCTCCCTATAGACTCTTTCTTGTATGCATATTGATTCATTTATCTACTTCCACAATGTTTGTGGGAAATTCATTCCCACTTCCTTTTTGTATGATGTCTGGTGATAGTTTCTAATCCATGGGGATTGGTGATTCCCTTCCCGCTATGTTCAGATCAGATCAGTTGTCTAGTTACCATGGTACTTGAGTTGGTTCATGACAAAGTGGTATCAGATCTCTAGGTGGAGCTCCTCGTTGATGTTAGTATGCAGTTGTGTATTCTTATCGGGACACATGTGGTAGTTTCGATTGTGTGCCTCAACAGCTCTCACCACAATGAACCTTAATTAACCAATGATGGTTTAAGAAAGATTTCATGTCATTCAGTACTAGTATTTTTTCTATTCTTGATTTGGATAGATTGAAATTAGAATCTTGTTGTCTATTTTCCCAGATTATTTTTCTTTTATGGATCTTCTTGTGTTTCAATATGATGTCTTGAATGTTGTCTGCTGATATTGTGTAGAATAGTTCCTCTTATTAGAATTTTGAATCAAATCCTGGAGGAAGTTTTTGATGAACGTTAGTGATAAAATCTTCTCATGGAACGAAGTCTATTTGAGGTGATTGTGCGTACTATCCAGGCTCTAGGACATGAACCACAATAAGATTTTGTTCAGGTTCCAACTATGGAACCATAGAAATATGGTACCCAAAATAATTCTCAAGAGTTTCTTCAATAAAAACTAGTTGCATTAAAAACATAACATGGTCCTCAAGATGGTAAGGAATAGTTAAGAAAGATCAAGAATATGTTTGGATTCTTGGATAAACCTAATGAAATTATGGTAATTGTGGCATCTTAATGCTAAAAAAAGTGGGAAATATATTCTAGTACATGATGATGATGATGATGAAGCATGGGGGCTTATAGTGGAGAGACATAAAATATCTTTTAACACAAAAATTCTATCTAGAGTCGATGGTGTTGGCTAAGTATTGTGAGTTTTTCAAAATTGAGTAGGTTAAAAAGATCATGAATGTGTATGAAAATCATTTTTCTGAGCTTGTGCAGATTGCAAATGAGATATTATCAAATGTGAAGATGAAGAATCGATAATTTGAGTTGGAAATATAGTTATATTTCCTCTATCAGTTTTTCTTACTAAATCTACCTTTACATGAAATGGTTATGGATAGAGAGTTAATAATTGAGGTAGACCTGGATGGAAGGCCAAGGTTGATGGTCGATTATTCTTCTCCTAGTTTTAGTGTGTGTTCCTCTAAAGGAAAAAAAATAAACTTGATGATTCTCAGGGTGGTTCTAAATAGTTGGGGATCTTCTTATCTTTATAATGTTTATGGAATAATCCCTTCAATTTTTTACTCATGTGTCAAGGCATGGCACTCTAAGAGGGTTTTCACTAAGTTACCCATGATATGCGTCTCCTACAGATGCTCATGTCAATTTCGGAAATTCTTCAATGTATTTTATTTTCAACATAGTTTCCACGTATCATTAGTGACTGTTCAAATTTTAGTAAAATCATATGCTTCATGAACCAATGGTTTCCATCCATAGACATCTCGAATGACGATTCGTCACACAATGTAAGAGTCTCAATAGGAAACAAATATGGGTTCAGTGTCCGTGAGAGGTACCATCAATATAGTTTTATCATTAGTACTACCTTATTTGATAATGGTGAATCTAATTCATTTATTTCCACCAATGTTGTTAATAAGATAAATCATCATTTTCTTCCAAATGTGATGGATATTACTACACCCCATGTAATGAATAGAGAGTAGGGTCTCCATAGTACCACTTGTGTTTTCTCTCTAACATGTTTCAATATTTCATGGATTTTTCTAGTTCTCGGCATGAAATATCTTGACATTATATACATGATAGATTATATCCTTACCAAGAAATCCCTAATTGATTAATATCTTCAATGGGTCTCCTTTACTACACCCGATGATGTGTGCCATGTCTTTTTAGGTGAATGGGACCCAAGGTTGAGTAGTGACGAACCATCCTATCTAGAGTTCGGTAAAGTAATATATATTTTTTTGATCTGGGGTGATAATATTTGAGTAGTGATATCCCTCATGTTTTTTTTCATGTTTCCTGATTTTTTTCACTTTGAATTATCTAGGTTTCCACTAGTAAAGGATGTAATGTTTTCTATCAATCTAGTACCTAGTACTCAGCCAGTTTCTGTTACCTCTTACTACATGGAGCCAACTGAAAAAGAGTTGAAGACTCAATTAGAGGATCTTAGAGATAAAGGCTATATATTCCTCAGTGGGTCACCTTGGGTAGTGCCAATTCTCTTTTCAATGAAGGGTGATGGTTCTCTTTGCCTTTGTGTTGATTATCAAAAACTCAATAGAGTCAAGGTAAGAAACCAATATGCATTTCCATGTTTCGATGATCTGTTTGATCAGTTTAAATGGGTGAAGTGCTTCTTGAAGATTTATTTTCAACCAGTTTACCATAAGTTAAGAATAAAATAATATCGAATTCTAAAAACTACATTTTAGAGATGTTACGGCCAGTATGAGTACCTTATTATTCCCTTTGGTCTAACAAATTATAATGAAATCTTTAGGGACATAATGAATTGGTTTTTTCATAAGTACCTTAATGCCTTTGCGGTAGTATTTTTTGATGAAATACTCATTTACTCTATGTCTGTGGAGGGTTATGTACATCATCTGAGAGCAGTTTTTGAATTTTTGATAAGTCACTGATTTTATGACAAGCTTTCTAAATGTGATACATGCATTCAAGAAGTGAAATTCTTGGGACACATTGTGCCATAAAATGGTATTTCAGTTTATCTTGAAAATTTAAAGGCTGTTATGAAAAGGGAGTAACCATAAAATGTTTTCAATATTTATAGATTCTTAGTCTTAGGTGGGTATTATCTCCATTTCATTATGGACATCTAAAAGATTGATTATCTGATTATGGATCAAACTCATAAGGGAGTTATGTTTTATTTGGATAAAAGTTGTTAGTATTACTATTTTTGATCTAAAAGGCCCTTTGACTACTACCCCAGTGTTGAGTCTCCCAGAGGCCAGGCATGGTTATGTGGTCTTCTGTGATGCATTGACTTCATATTTGGGTTGTGTTCTTATGAAAGGAGATCATATCATTGATAACATATCTCATCATCTTAGGACACATGAGAATAATCATCTGACCCATGACCTTAATATATCAGTTGTGATGCATGCTATTATCATTTCGAATCATTAACTTCACCGATAAAGGATTACATTGTTTTATGACCACTATATCCTGAGTTATATATTCTTGAAAAGAGTTTTGATTCTTTTATAAAGGTGTTGGGTGGAGTACCTACAATATCACGACATTGAAATATCATATACCCTGGGGAAAGAGAATTTAAAAATAGATTATTTGAGTAGAAAACATACAACCTAGGATGCGAAAGATTCATCCAAATATTGGAACTTGTTGTCTCTATTTAGGAATTTTCACAAAGGAGTTCGGGAATCAGGGGTTGATGTTCCCTTGGCTAGTGTTTAGTTAATATAAAATCTCCTCATGATTATTCTTAAGGAACAACATCAAGATGATGCATTCTATGGTATTAAAGACTCTCTTTATTGTGGGGAGACCATGGATTATTAGTCGTTTTCTACAGAAGGAATTCTATGTTATCAGAATATCTTTATTGTTTCATTTGTGGCAAAGAAACATGTTATGGGAAATTTCTATATTTCCTAGTGGTTAGTGCACACATGAACCATGATGATGTTCTATGACATGTGACCTAGATTATGGTGTCCAAGTATGAGACAGGGAATTTCTGAATTCTCCTCTCATCATTATAGATGCCAAAAGGTTTGGTATGAGCACAATAAACCATTAGGTTTTCTTTAGGAACTTCTAGTTCCTACTTGTATGTGGGATGAGATATCAACGTACTTTGAGGTTGGGTTTCTATATACATAGAGAAAGAATAATGTGATATGGTTTCTAATCGATCGACTAACTAAATTGCCTCACTTTATACTCATTCATGATATAACCAAATTTATTGAGTTGGGAGATATGTATATAAAGGAGTACATTTTTTTGTATAGCGTTCAATAGGTTGTAGTTTCTAATAGAGATCCTCATTTTGATTCTCAATTTTGGAGAGACTGTTAGGAGGCATTGAGATATCATGCTCGTTTGAGTATGACATACCATTCAAAGTCAGATAGCTAGAAAGAAAGAGCAACATAAATTCCCGAGGATTGGATTCAGGCTTGTGTTCTAGACATTAGTGGGGGATTAGGATAACCATTTGTGGATGGTTGAGTTTTCTTATAACAACAATTACTAGTATAAAATCTAAATGAATCCTTTTGAGGCTTATATAGTTGGACTTTCCGATCTCTGTTGTTTTGGCTATTGATTGGTTAAATTTCCATGGTTGAAATAATCTTTCTTCAATATATGATAGTAAAGATTCATTTTATATTTCATACGATGTTGATGGTGAATATTTGATATAGGTCCTATGTTGATCGTCACCGTAGGCCGTTGGGATTTTCAGTAGGTGACTAGGTGTTCTTGACTTATTCACCCCGGTTAGGTCATCGACAGCTTAAGAGGCAACCGAAACATTATCTATATTTCTGGGGCCTTTTGAGGATTTTGAGAAGGTGGGGAAAGTTGGTTACCATTTAGCACTTCCACCACAGTTGATGATGAAACATAATGTGTTTCATTTTTTTCAGCTATGCAAGTATCTATCTGGTCTATCTCATGGTATGAGCTAGAGTGATCATGAGGTAGAACGTGATTTATCCATGACTGAATGATTGGACAGGATAGTTGATTTTGTAACCAATGGGCTTCATGGGGGGGGGGAGACGATATCATTGGTTTGAGTACTATGGTAGCACAGTTCTTATTCACATGAGATATGAGATCATGAGGCACTGATGAAAGAGCACGGAAGCTTTTGAGTAGGATTTCTGGGGGAATAAATTTTCTAAGATTTGGAGGATGTAACATCCCATTACCTTTCTATCAGGTAATTTTAAATCCATCTCATTGTTTTCCTTTTTTCATTCTCTTGGTTATGCTCAGATGGTATTAAGAGGATATCAATAATGGTGATGTCAGAAATTTGGTAGAAATATCATCATAAAAACCTACTGGTTCTATATCCTACAAGGAATTTATATTCTATGTAATGTGGATACATGACTTATTAATTATAAAATAATAATAAATCTATTTTTAACAAAAGATTATGGGTTTTTTAGAAATTATGGGATTTTTTAATTATACAACGTGTATTTGGGTTACATGTCATGAGTTGTCCTGAATTTTGTTTTTAAATAGAATGATTAGATAAAATTACTATTTTATCTTCTCCAAAATTATTTTCTATCAACTTAATATCCATCCCCATGTAATTTTAGAGCCCTTTAATCCCTCTGAGTTGTTTCATTCAACTATTGATCATTATTGTGAATGTTGTGTGGCTTTTTGGGTAAGAATTATCAAAATATCTCTATCTCATTTTTTTCCTCCTAGAAGTTTGTTATATTATCTTAGGGTTGACGGATCTAAGATTCGTGTTATTTAATCTTTATTATAGGTTTATTTTCCATTCTTTCTACTCATTTTTCTTGTTGGATGGTTCTGTTGTGGGATTTGTGTCTTTGGGAAAATGGTAGGTTGTTTTATTTTTATAGTCCAATTTGATTCACCCTAAATTTCTTGATTGAAATTCAAATATTTTCATTAAATTAAATTTTTTAAAGCTTATTTAAATTGGTATATTAAAAACAAAATTATATTGAATTAATGGATTGGATTTGGTTTGGAAGAAAACTGTAAAAACACCCAATTCCATTAAATTGGGACGTGTTTGTGAAATTGATGGAAAATTGTGGAATTGAAATTGATTAATTAAAGATGTGAAATTTATTTGATGAAATTTATTTCATTTTGTGTTTTATAAAATGTATTAAAATGGTTTTTATAGAAACCTAGTGGTTTTATCTTTGAAAAGACATGTTTTGATTGAAAAACCATACACATGTTTTTAAATTTTAATTGGAAAATGTGAAATGTGAAATGAGTTGAATTTTATAATTAATTTTTATGAAATTGATTTCCCTCTATTGGTTGTTATTAGAGAACATTCAAGACTAGTTAGTCGGTGAGTTATTGGGATGTCACACTTTTTGACACTTTTTAACTAAAAAAACATAGTGCAAAATGTCATATCCCTAATGGGATAGTGATGAGTCCTCTTTGTCCATAATCATAGGGATGTGTGTATAAATGTATTTCTGTGATAACCATTGAGTGTGTGAGGATCCAATATCCTTGAAATATCATACCATATAGAAGATGACAATGTTTCTCAAAATTTTCATTGAAATATAATCCATTTTTATAAACCACTTCATGCATGCCTTTGAATTTATATAATTTTTTTTATTTAAATTGTTTATTATTCAATTTTATTAATGTCTTCCCATAATTTTAAATGTAAATCTTGATTACTTTAGATATGATTTTTTAATTCCTAATCAATTTATTTAAAAATTTTAATCTATTTATTTAGATAATTAAATGTGACATGTTATTATTGAATCCTTGGGGAGACCATACTGGGATTTTATCCCTCACCCTACCCATGACTTCGGGTCTTTGTAGATTAACCTATTATTAGTTCAAACAAGTTTAAGATACCCCTTAAAAGAGGTTTTAGTTGTTGATCCTCGGGCTTAGAGAGTTTCATCCACTGGGACTTGGGTTGTTTATTCAGTTTTCTAGTACTTTATTGTAGAATATTGTGGTTTTTGATAGCTATTTGACTTTTGGTATTGTTATCCATGGGGATTTATTTTGTCTGCATACAAATTCATTCATATTATTCCACAAAGTTAGTATCAAACTAGTTCCCACTTTATTTTTTTATGATTCTAGGTGCTACTCACCAACCCACAACGATCGAGGATGCCCTTCGGGAAATGTCAGGACTTGCTAGGTTATCCGGTTACCTGGGTACTTGGGCTAGTTTGTGAAACATGTTATTTCAATTAAAACCCGGTTAAAACGTATAATGTGGATCAAATGTGAATGTTTTTACATTTGATTATAATTATTTGAAATGCATGTTTTCTATCATTATAATTATATAGATTATTGAAGCCTATTTGGTTATAATTTATTTGTGTTATATATTTTTTTACTGGAAGTAGGGATTTCAATTAGACTATACAAAATGTCTATAAAATATGATTTCTTTTTTATATAAGATTATTAAAATGTGTCCTTAAGAATTGGTGTTCATTATGAATAACATACATGATCTTCCCACCGTTTTCTATAAAATCATTAGAGTTTGAAGTATGTTTGGGCATGGTTTTGAAGATGATTAAATTTTAAAATAATCATATTTTAAAATAATTTTGGATTTAAATTGAACCGTTTTTTGAATCCATTAATGATGATGTTCTTGAGAGTGAAATATTTAGGTGTGGGTCTATGGTGGGAGGGGATGAAACCTCTAATATAATGTTTTTTATAAATTTATTTATATAATTGGTCCCCTTAAATTCCAAAATTATTTTATAGCTGATTCTTATTATGTTGGGAGTGTTTTTAAATTAATTATGGATATGATCTTAATGGTATTTTTAGTGATTATAATATTTTTTTCACACAAATGATGGTCATAACTAATTTTTAGAGGTGATGGAGTTACTCTAACACATGAGAGATCAAGTATGAGAGTAAAGAGATTTAAAATAATCATATTTTTAGTATTCCTCTTACATAAGAGAAAATGATTGGGTGAATAGGTAAGTTAGGGTAAAAACATAGAACACATTCCACCACCGCACTTGGACTGCGTATATCTCTCTAGCCTGAAGAAAAAACATTAAAAATCATTATTACCATATTGTAAAACACCTTCCATTCCACTTAAAATTCATTCTAATAGCTCATAAAGGCTGAGTCTAAGCACCCAACACCATACAATTCATTCATAAACTCAATAACATCTCCCACAAGTTTTCCCAACATCAAGGAACATACCAATATCTTTCAAGTCCCAATACAACATCAAGAGACAATATATATTATCTTAACAAACAATATTATATTTTGGAATAATATTTTACAATAATTTCCATTGAATATTTATTTGGGTGGAATATATTTTTTATGTGAATGCATTAATGCTCTTGAAAAATGTGAGCCATATTCCAAATGATTGAGGGAATACATCAATGAACTAGATACCAATTACTAATAACTAGCTCACAATGTATAATTTGATTGTACCCTTATAGTACTAGTCCTTAATCATGATAGACCATATTTATGTCATCTAAGGATCTATTAAAGATCCATCTCATCTTAACACCACATCATGTGTACCTCAAACTAGATTCTAAGATCAAATTTAACACCAAGATCATCTTTATTTGGATAAAAGATATGTAATAAATTTAATTCTTGAAATATATTTAACATATTACAAACATTTATTCTCATATACAGACCTTATTATATATAACATACTTTAAACAATTCTTCATAACTTGTGAAAATAGAAACATAAGAATTGGTGAGATCATATTCATTTTAAGGGTAAACAAGGAGATATTAGTCCATGATCATAAGTGTGTGTAAGATAGTCATAAGAATATAATAACATGATTTAAACTTGTGAAATTCAATCCCAAAAAGCCAAATATCATTAATCATGAGTTATGGAATAAGGATCTTTCATAAAAAATGACATAATTCATAAGCGTTTTAAATAACCAATAATCAGTCATGAGTCATGTGAATTTGTCATCAGAAAAAGACATAAATTTTTAGCATAAAAATAATTTTATAAAATCATATCCATAGTCATAGATAACTTCTAAAACTATTATATTGGAAAAATTCCCATAGTGGAATTGGTTATTCCCCCCTTGCATCATTTACTTAGTCAACGTTCCTTCCAAAACTATCACAGTTGCCAAAGTTCCTTACTAAACTAGGTTCAATCCCCATTCCAGTATATATTATCTAACGAGATATCAATATTTACCCAATTCATTAGAGATATACACAATTCCCAAACCACCCATAACATAATTAAAACTATAAATATGTGTGCATAATATTAGAAAAATATTCATCATATAATAACCCCTAGAAAATTAATGAGTTACATAAATATTTATTCATGACTTAATTAACCCATGGGAAAGTAAAATGTTTCATAGAATCATCCATAAATGATCATCATTATAAGATATATTGAGAAAGGGATTGTATTTTATCTGAATAAAATATCCCAAATTAATCATAATAACCCTTAAAAAATATTGAAATATATGAACATGTGTTTAAAAGAGCATTTGAAAATTTAATTGAAAACATGAAAAATATCCTTTTATTTCAAAATCATTAATGACTAAAAATTTAAATAATAATGATAAAAATATTTTCATTGAAATTAACTATTGGAACATATAAATTAATCTTGAAATCAATGAACAACCATGATAGTGGGAAAATTAATTCATTATATAGACATTAATACATATATTCCTTTAAAACATTTTATAAAAAATCATAAATAGATTATTCAAAAAAATATTATAAATCCATTTTTAAAACCTTTTAAGAGAAATAAAATTGTTGTAAAATATTTCATTAAATAATAATTGGATCATACAAAATAAAATTCATTGAAAACATTGTAATTACCATAGACATGGAAAAAAGTTTTCTAACCAAAGAGGATAAATAAGATTATATTTTCTTAAAAAAATTCCTAATAATATAAAGTAAAAAATGGAATAAAATTTTAATAATGATTGAAAACTATTGGAAAAAATACAGGGTCAAAAAATATATCAGGTTTATAGAATAAGGAACATATAATTTCCTTCAATGGAAATTTATCAATGAAAATCCTGAAAATAAATGTTACTATAAAAGAAACTGTTACCACTTTAGTAACATTTTAATCATACTCCCATAGAAAGAAAAAAATATCAAATTCAACTTTGAATGACTGGAATAAAATTATATTTATGAAATAATTTGTAAAAGGTGAAGTATATACAGTATATAAACACAAATAGGCAGATAATGTGAATCATGTCTGAATAAAACAATATTGAGACAAATAACCCTTACCCCAAGTCCCATATTTCTACAAACATGTTAAAAATACAATATATTATATTTAAATTTATTATAAATATATACTAGAACCATATTCAAATAAATACTTCTCTATATCATTCAATTATATTTTCTAATTTCCATTTTATTAATAATTCGTCTTTGAAATCATTATTCATTGTGAAAATTTTATTATTATCCATATATGTTTTGGTTCAGTGTTTCCATTCCATAAAAACTTTTCAATAATTAATCATATAAAAAATATTTATCATGTTTTAATTTTTTTATTCTTTATATACTCTTTTATTACAATCCATATAAGACGGTGATGAAAAAATGACTTATATTGCTTCATGGAGATTATAGTCTATACATACACATGAGTGACATTTTCACTTCTTAATGGATGGGAAAAAAAATAATTCCCTATTATAGAAACATAATTATATCATAAATATCATTTATATTAATTAAATCTATCCTTATTAACATCAATGTATAGATGAAATGAAAAATGAATCACAAATCATTGTGGAGGTGGTAGTCTATATGTATGCACAAGAAATGGGATTATTTTCAAAAAGGTGGGAATAATATAGAAAAAATAAAAAATAAATTTAAAAAATATAATTATAGTAAATATTCCAATTACAAAATTTTAAAATGGTTATATAATATTTAGATGTGGATTAATAATAAAGAAACATGAAAAATATAAGTAATAACATATATATCTTATTTAGGTTTCCACCATTTAAATTAATTTTATTGATTCATGGATGAGTTATTTGTGTAGAAAAATACTTCATGGTGATGAATAAGAATTTTGGAAGAGTATTTTGGTAGATATTGGTCGAGATAAAGGGATTAAGTGGTGTGTATAAGTGAGAAGCTTGTGAGACCTTTTATAAGTGAGGTGTATGAATGAATTGATAGTATTAAGAAAATTAAGATATAAAAATGTCATGAGATTAGTAATGTGGAATGATTTTGGGGATATTTTAAACCATATCTTAAATGTTAATCCTTTTTTAACATGTTTAACCCTTACCATCATAACAAGTTTTATTCCACGGTTAATATTTTTATAATCAAAAATTAAGTTGAAATCAAAACCTAATAATAATTATTTTGATTAAAAATATAGAATCTTTTTTATGAGATCAAATTCCAAGAAATTATTGAAATTAATTATAATAAATGTGAACAAAATTAGCAAAAACAATTTTAGAGAAAAATTATTTTTAATAATAAATATGATTTTTTTTTCTTATTCCATTCCTAGTAACAACCACTAGATTAATGTTAACATATTTTATTGAATAAATTACTTAAAAATTAAATTTAAATCCATATAAAATAATTATTAATTTAATTTTCTAAGATAAAAATACATTTTTCACATGAAAAAAATTCAAAAAAATAACTCATTTACCTTCAAATGATTTGATGTTCACTTCTAACCAACTGATAAAAAATTTATGAATAAATATTATTTATTTAAAATTCAAAACCAATATATTTCCTAAAAACTATAGTTTATTTGTGATAAAAATACATAATATATATAAAAGAAAATACTGTGAAAAATTGATCTTTTGACAAGAAATGATATCATTTTTAATATTTAAAATTGAAAACTGATTTCCTTGGAATTAATAAATTCATATAAATTAATTATTTTTTAATATATTTTAATAATTTAGGTATCCCTATTTATAACTTCCAATATAAACTCTATACGATTACTGTCATATTTTTTAATAGTATATGGAAGTTAATTTAAGCAAGGTGTTTCTTGTAAATAAAGATATAAAAATGAAAATTTATTTAAATATAAGTATATTATAAAATATTAGGTTGTTATAGTTTACTCAAAAAAATATCACATGCTCTAGATCGTATTTTCTAAGTCAAACAATTATCCAAGTAGGCCAATTTTTAAGTCTATACTATCCACTACTAGACCAATACACAAGAAATAAAACAAGACCAATAACACCTTACATATTTTTAAACTTCTAATTCACTTATATAACAGTAGTATTAAACTAAAATAAAATCCCTTGATCAGCATAAGATTTCACTGTAGTCAGGACTCAACAAGTCAAATAATTATCACTATTCAATTGGGAACAGGGAAGGGCTATGGATTATCTACACTTATAGAATATCTATCAATTGATAATTTATAGGAGGTGATAGTTGGTGTAACTAAGAGATTTCCAAAGGTATTATAAACCTTAAAAATTAATATGAGTTTGGTGATCCATGAATAACATTGAGTAAATTATCAACAGGTCTTAATAAATTAGTTTATATAGTGACATACCCACGTTTTCCTCCCTATATATTTTTTCATTTCCCATCTATTTTTTTTAATTTTTTTAATTTTATTTTATTTTTAGTAAAACAACATAATATAACATCATTAAAACTTGGTTATAATATATAAGATAAAAAAAATAAAAATATGTGATTGAGAATAGTGGAACCATCCCTAAAACTATTTATGTATGACCCCGGGAAATCCCTATAAACTCTAATTTTGGTTAATAAAACCTCTTTTACAATGTTTTGTGATATTGGTGAAATAAACTTATGAAATTTAAGGATTCTTCACTCCCAAAAAAGAATGTTTCACTCCCAAGGAATTTATTATTAATCAAATGATTAATTATTTAACTAAATAATAATAGGAAACTTCTATATAAAGGAAAATTAGGCCCTTATATGAGACTAAAATGCTTGATGATGTCAACATTCATAGAAACATTATTGAAAATGTTCGTAGAATAAATATCATAATCTATAATACCCTCTTTCATGGGAAATAAAATTTAACTAGATTTTATATTTACAATAGAATAATCTAGGGGTATGATAAGAGAGAGCATAAGACACATTGCAAAATCATTTTTAGGATCCAATTTAGAGAACTCATATATGATTTAAAAGTCATGGTTGTCTGTTAGGACATGTATTTTAATGCCTTTTTGTTAATATTGTGGCATTGAATGCACACAAAAGTACCCTCTTCATATGAAAAATTCCTAAAACATTCTTTTGATGGTTAGGTTATGGTACTCTATAGTGACAGATCTTATGAATCCTATAATTCCCAATACATTGATTTAAGGTATTTTAAAAGGGGGGAAAACCCTTACTGAATAATGGAACACAAATTGTTACCCATAATTCACTATAATAAAGAATAATTAATATAGGGATCAAACCCAACAAATATTTTGTGTTTCCTATCAACCATATTGTAGAAACGTCACAGGAACATGGAAGCCTTTAGGTTATGTTCTCTACTGACCCATAAAATCAATTCCCCTTCCTTTCTTATTATTTCCAAGAAAATATTTCCCCCAAGAGACCATCATCTATAGTGGATGATACTCATATGTAGTATACGTGAATGAATATTACACATAAAAATATATACATAAATATAGGAGTGAATGTCATTAAAAATTTCTAAGGCTCTTTGATTGGATATATATGAACCCTTAGGGAAGAAAATTTTGGTAGGAATCCTTACCCTTATTAATATGGATTCAACGAATCCTGGTGAACAATAATACTCTTTAAATGGGTTCAATATAAATAAATCAGATGATTATAAAAAACCATCCCCCAAATCTCAATGAATGAGCACATCTTCCACTCCTAATAATGAAGCATAATAAGAGATAGAGGATAAGAAGGTATATATCAACCATGTTATTTATTACACATTAATGAATGATTTATTAAATAAAATTTCATAAAAAAGAACTCTAAATATTGAGAATTATTATGTCTTTGGGAATTGGGCACATATAATATCAACATGAGTGTGAGATATAATAACATTATTGAAAACCTCTTTAATATGCTTCTAAAATTCCATGGAATTTAAGACAAAACAGGATAACCTCGGGAAAATCATAATAAAGGAGTGGGATAAAAATCCTAGTAATGGAGTAAACATGGAATAAGGTGATACTCATTGGAAAACATGGATTATAATGGGGAATAAAAAGAATATGAATCATAAACATGAATAAGTAGAAAATATAAAACATGATAATCTTAACATGTGAAGTGTAGAAAAAACGTAAGACACTACATAATAAACATAGGTCAAGGATAAACCACCAAGAAATCATGTTGGAAAATGTCCCAGAAAATAATCAGGTTCAATCCCTATCCTAACATGACCTATCATGATACTAAACATTACCTAATGCATTAGAGCACTATATAATTTTGGTTGCACCCATCACATAAATTTCATTCTCATTCTTCAGTGTCCCACATATATATGAACAAAATAGATTCATTAATTATCATAATTTATTACATGATCAAGTAGTGTGGATTATATATTTGAATGTCCCAATAAATATTTTTATGTGAATAAATGTGAACACCCTTGATAGAAAATTGGTATGTTATTCACGACATAATTATTTTGGCTTGGAAAATTGCAATGAGATTTCGGTAGCTGAATTACTTCATTAAAAGATTCATAGAAATTAGATGATTAGAGATATGAGGGTCTCTAATATTATAAAAATAAAAATGTAAGTAACAGGGACATGGAAAAACATATCACAACATTATAAATTGGAAATTCAAGGCATAAGTTAATGAAGAAACATGAATAAATAAAAGAATCCTAAATGTATTTCGGCCTGGTAAGAAGTGTATATAAAGGATCACGGGAGGATTAATGTGAGTGAAAGGGGGAACTAATCATTTAAAAATTAAATGGATATTAATGGGAAAATTTAATAACATATCTCTCCCAATTAAAATTTAATTTAAGAGTCATAACATAAAATAAGTTCTTGAATAGAAATTAGAAGAGAGAAATTCTTTATTAAATTTTGGCACGGTAATAGGTGTACATAATGGTTCATTGGAAGGATTAATGAGAGTGGAAGCCATATATCATCATATAGAAATAAAAATGATAGTATATTTGATATAGAAGAAAATATCCCAAAATGGACAAATAGAAATTAACAAGCAAAAAATAAAATAAATTCTGGAATACAATGGTGAGTGGAATATTCCTTACTTGAGTGTGTGACTCCAAATTTTTGGGAGGGGCTTCTTGAGAGATTGGGGGAACCATGAGAGGAATATAGAGATTTTAGTTTAGAGTATGGAGGTTCTAAAAAGATATTAAGTGAATATAAATGGGATCTTGGGTGGGTTTATATATAAATATAGGGGGATATCTTTATTATTTAGGTTCTGGAATCTATGTAATAAAATAAGAAAAACCACAAACCATCCTATGGTTTTTCCCATGGTTTCTACCTAAAGATATTTTTTTCATTATTTTATAATTACAATGGATAAAATTAATAAAATAATACACTTTATTATGTGGAGGTGAGTTATACGTTTAAAGAAAGGATTTTAAAACCATAAAATATATTATAAGATTTGGAGGATTTATGATGGATTTATTAAATAAATAAAATGAAAATATAATCACATTATTTATAAAACATATATATGACCTTATATCACATTTATTGCCATTATTATATCACATTGGGGTAATTATTATGTCATAATACATAGAGTATATTTATATGGTATTTTATTTTTACCAGAAAATTCAACAATCTCAGAAAATTATGAAAAATTGACTATTGGATAATTTTTACTTTCTGATTCCAAAAATAATATTCATATTATCTAATTAATTTTATAAATATTTGAAATTTCACTATTAAAATAAAACCCAAATTTATTAAGAAATGATGGGGTTTTTTACAATAATAATTTTCAAACCCTTACAAAAATTAAATTTGACTTCATAAATATTATATGATTATTTATAATTAATAAATATTATTGGATAAAATTATTTTTTTAAAATATTATTTGTCTAAAAAGTCCATTAAATCATCTAATTAAGTTACTAAATCAAATTTCAATATTAACCAAAAATAATATTTTTGTTTTATTGAATCAAAATGATTTTCTTAAAAAGTAATAATATTATAATTACAATATATTAATTATTCAATAAAAAATAATGTAATAGTTCCATTGATAGGGTTTTGTTACATATCAATTTAATACACTAGAAAAAACCATAAGGTTAAGGTGTGCGATGGGGGGACTTCCATGGGGTGGTTCAGCAAACATAGTTGGGGACTTGATCTTGACGAGCTTTAAATTCTCCTCTAAACGGGTTTGCTTATGATTATGTTGTCAGATCTCAGATTGTGATCGGTCAAGGGAAACTCTTAGAGAACTTTCTCACGTGGAAGCTTTGATAAATGGGATTTAGAGGGTATGATTCAACTGGTTGAGTCCATCAATTATTTTTTCTTTGTTTGTTGGGTGTGTAAATCCATATAGTTATACTAATCATTTGACCACTTTTCAATAAATATATTATCAACTATAATGTTTCATAATAGTCAATTAAATCTGAAAGGATATAATAAAACCGAGTAAGTGATTGTATTTTTTATAACCACATTATATAACAATACATTTAAATAAATTGTAATGTGAATTTAATTCATAACAATTCAGATCATTACAATCTTCCCCCACTATGAAATTTCACCCATAAAATTTTCTTTTCCCATACTAAAATAGATGAGGGTAACATTATTTCACCACCTCCTCCAATTCCCAAATTTCTACTTCAAACTTTTTGATTCTACACAACACTTTGAAAATATGAATTGTCTTATTCCACATAAATTTTCCTCTATGACCTTATATATTAATTGGACATTCCTCAAAGGAGTGATCATTATCCCATGGTACCACTTATATATTGAGTACATGTGAGTGGTCTGGTATGTATTTCCCTAGTATGGATATATTACATACATTTTATACTAGAAATAGGTTTGCTGGGAGGACTATTCGATATGCCACCACTCTGATTCGATCAATGATCTCAAAGGGTTTGATGTATATTGGACTAATCTTTACCTTCTTCCAAAATATCATGAATTTCATCCATGGAGATATGTGGTGGAATAAAAATTCTCTGACATAAAACTCTAGGTTCTGTCAATAATTGTAAGCATAGTTCTATTGTCGACTCTGAGTTACCTTAATGTGTTGCTTAATGGTCTTAACCTTTTATACCATTTACTTGTCCATTTTAGGAACTATAAATTTGTGTTCTCCAAATTCATCCTAGCATTAAGTTATTCTCCACGTCCTCCTACAAAGTACTTCATAGGGAGCCATTTTGATACTCGAGTGTAATTTATGTTGGTAAGAGAACTCAACCAGAGGAATATGATGGTCTCATCATTCTTTGAAGTACTCATAACATGATCGAAACATATATTCCAATGTGTAAATAGTACAATCATATTGGCCATAAGTTTGAGTATGAAAGGCTCCACTGAAGTTCATCTCAATATTTAGACCATGATGGTTACTTTTCCAGAACATATAAGTGAATCTTAGATCTATTAGATACAATCCATAGTGGTAATCCATGAATCCTTAACAATTATATGATGTATATACATGCTTGTTGATATAGTGAGAAATAATATTGAATTTTATTTAATTTCATAGTCTTTATAAGACTATCCACCATAACCCATATAGAATTATTCTATCTTGAAGTCTTTAGAAGACCAGTAACGAAGTCTATGGTGATGTTTTCCCATTTCAATATAGGTATGGGTAATGGTTTCATCGTCCCCTTGTATTTTTTACATCCTGCTTTATCTTGATGGCATACAAGACATAATGATGTATACTATGTGATCATCTTCTTCATATTTTCCCACCAACCAAGAGTGTTCTTGAAAATATCAATAAATATTTTTCTTCTTGGATGGATGAAGATGGTTGAGTAATGTGTATCATCCAAAAAATACTTCTTTAACTCAAGATTTGATGGTATATATAGTCTTGACCCAAATCTCAAAAATAATTCTTCATTAACATTGAACTACAAGGATTTCCATTTTCTTATAGTTTCCATATTCTTCTAAATTTGCACATTATTCATTTGAGCACCCTTTATCTTCCCAAAAAGAAAATGTAGAGAAATAATTTTTTAAAGGATTGATTATGTTCTTTAATTTATGATTCCGATGTATATCCTTTCTGTATTTATGAATATTGGATAACTATTAATTCTCATAAATGATAGAATTATTGAATCATTTCTACATATAGTGTCTTCCACTTTATTCACTTTTCTAGGATGGTGATGGACTAAGTATTTATAGTCTTTGATCAGCTCTAACCATCTTCATTGGAAAAAATTCAGATTTTTCTCTGTGAATATATATTTGAGACTTTTTTGATCTGAATATCTTTCCCCCTTATCACCAAAGAGATAATACCTCCATATTTTAAATACAAAGATCACAGAATTCAACTCTATATCATGTGTTATGTAGTTTTATTCATGAAATTTAAATTTCCTTTAAGAAAAGGCTACGACATTGTCATTCTATATTAACATAAAACCCAATCCCTCCTTCAAAGAATCATTGAAAACCACAAAAGTATATCCACTTATAGGTGGTATAATCATATGTATAGTTATAGGCCTCCTTTTCATTTGCTTAAATATCTCTTCACTCTCATTATTATAAGTAAAATTTAATCCTTATAAGTTATCTTGGTTAGAGGTTCTTATAATCATTATAACTTTCTCAAAAATTAGTGATAGTACCCAGCTAATCCAAGGAAATTATGGATATCTGTCATAGATTTTAGACTTATCCATCCTTCAATTTCTTTTATCATCGAACAGTCCACAAATATTCCATTTCTTATGATGATATTCCCCAAGAATGAGACATCCTTCAACCAAAACTCACTCTGTACTTGGTACAATTATTATCCTTTTATAAGGTCGTTAGAATAGTTTTTAGATGATCCTCATGATCCTAATTAGTTTTGGAGTATATTAGAATATCATATATAAAGACTAATAATTTTTTTGAGGTAATATCTAAATACTCTATTCATTATGTTCATGAATATTACTATATCATTAGTGAGTATGAATGGAATTACTATGAACTCATAGTGCCAATAACTTTTACGAAAGGTAGTGTGGGGGATATCCTCCTTCTACACCCTAACTTGGTAATATCTTGACAACAAATCATCCTTGGATAAGTATTTTTATCCAAATTGGTGATTGAACAAGTCATCAATATATTTTAGGGGACTCTTGTTCTTAATCCCGATGTTTTTGAGCTCACTATAATCAATACAATGTCGCATTGACTCATTCATATTCTTAATGAAGCTGATTGATGCGCCCCAAGGTAAATCACATGGGTGTATGGAGCCTTTATCCAGATTATCATGTTCTTTTTTATTCATATCCTCCTGTTACACAACAACCATTCTATATAGATTCATGGATAATGGCAACACCCTATGTAAAAGCTCAATGGGAAATTCAACTTCTCATTTAAGAGGAAGACCAAGAAATTCTTAGAGAAACACATCAGTGTATTCCCACACAATAGGCATGCCCTCGATGATGTTTATTTCATTTGACTTATCCATTTGATATATATTTTTTTTATCATAGGGAAAAAATATCCATGATTTAGATGTTGGTTCAAAAGAATATTCATCCAGCTCATTTAACTTGTATATAATTGGGGGTAGATTTATAATATAGAGAGTGATATCCTTATCCCAAAAATTTTTGTAGCCTCTATATAGGGAAATAAAATCCATTCCCATAATTTCATCAAATTCCACAAAAGGGAGTATGAAAAGTTTCACTGGGAAGTTATTCCCACAATTTTTCATAGGGGAGGATTTATATACTTGGGATTCAATAATTTTTACATTTTCCATTTTCATTGATATATCTACATCCATAATTTGTGGTGGGGTTTGAATAGTTCTACTAATTTTTTTTGATATAAATAAATGCATAAAACCCAAATAAAAAAGTATGTTTGTTGTCCTTGAATGAATTACTAGAGTACCAGTCACCAATTTTTTGTCAAGATCCTCCTTAGTGACTGTTATGAAAAATCTCTACCTTGATGCCTTGGAAGTTGTAGGTTTTCACTAAAAACCTTGTCTTAGTGAATTGTTTTGCAATGTTCCATGGATCCTTGTTGCTGTAGAAATGAAAAATACGATGAGGGTTGATCGGAGCGATATTTTAATCCACAACATTAGTTGGTTTATCCTGTCGGAAATCATTTTCTACATTCACTTCCTTCCCATACCTAAATCATTTATTTGTCCCCATTAGGAAATTCTGTGGGTAGTTCTTTCCCCACCATTGATAAGTGGGATGCTAATACTTCTTGGAGCCATTATATTTCATCATCAAAATACCAAAATTAAACTCTTATTTCCTCTTCTTATCCACATGATACCTTTTAGATTCACCAACCACTATTTCAACGTTGAGGGCACATCCGAAAATTTCATCATATCTATCAAAGTCACAGATCAATAAGGATTAATGTAGAATAGTATTTTTCACACCATTGAAGTGTTCAGACTCAAATTTGGGTGGTAACGACAATGGAAGAAGTATATCAAGAAAGTATTGTGATGTTTTCTGTAACGCCCCGACCCCAGCTACCCAGAGTCGGTGCATTATTACATAACATTGGCATGATCACAAGAAAGATCAAATCCCGAAAGACCGATTGGTTTAGTAGCCTTGGAAACACTAGATATAATCATAAAGTTTTACATTACATTTTAAAGTGAAAAACTACTACAACAACAAAGTCTTCATATCCACTCTATTAACCCCTCATAATATCCCTGCAAGTCATTCATAATTTACTTCTTCACTACCTGGGAAAAATAAAACATAGAAAAGGGGTGAGCTCAAATGCCCAGTAAGGATAACAATATAGCGGAACATTCATAATAAGCATAAACATTTAAGGCAATGAATTACTAAAACAAAAGCCTTTTAAAATTGAACTTCAACATAGTATGGCAAAAATAAAAATGAAATAATGCCATTTACTTATTCACATGGATATTCTACTAATCGAATAATCACATGCAATATCAATAACCACTTTCATAATGTTGGAAATGCATAATGCCAGACTATCATAACCACATAGCCAGGGCCTCGTGCCAAGACTACAAATAAGATTTTGTCAAGGCCTTGTGCCAAGACACTAGTTTGTCTCATGAGACCTACCGATGCATCGAGGAGCTATAGCGGGCTCCACCCGTCACTTATTAAGTCCAATGCATTCCCATATGAAAAGGTTTAAACATAACATAAACATTCGTATTAAAACTAGCATACGAAATGTCAATAATTTCACCATAAACTATGAATGGTATAAAAATAGCACATCCACAGTCAAACATATCACAAAAACTTCAATACAATATAGAAGTTTTGTATTATAATAAATCAACTTCAAATAATCTTAAAATCCATCAAAGGATGTTGACATAGATGAAATCAAAATTCTTTTTAAAGAAGTATCTCCTTTTATTTTGAAATCATTTAAGATCCATATAAAATAAAACATTTTCTTTGAAAATATTCTTATAAGCTTGTATGGAAAGCTTCGAAGATTTTATAAAGGCGGAAAATAACCGCACCCGCCGTATAAGTTAAAAAGAACATTCTTACCTCAATTCAGTCGAAAAGGTTAAAAAGGACCTTGTTTTGAAAACGACGGAAAGATTCCTTTATAAACCTCTTATAAAAAGTCAAACAAGGGTATAAATGACTTTAACCCATAAAAAATGTTTTGAAATACATTTTTAAGAAACATGGATGTGGATGATAAAGATATCCCAGTAGATTATTACGTATAAACAACCTCGGATAATGAAGAGATTGTGAAATAACCCTTACCTTGTACTTTTACTTGGTTGGGGTAGGTTAACCTCCTGTATAATGGTGAAATAGTCGTTATTAAATTATACAAGAATCATATATATTAATATGATATCATATATGATCTTTTAACATTGATTTGTTAATAATATCTTAGAATTATCGTCGTTTCGGGAGTTAACTTACTCATTTTCTTTTATATGTTTTGTTACATAAGCCATGGTTGTTGTATCTTATTCATATCCAGAATGATATACAGTCCTTAAACATCATTTTTAAATCATCAAATGATAATTATACTTGAATGGATACGATGGAGAATGAATCTCATCGCGTTCGTGGAGACGGTAGTCCGTACGTACGCACGAGCGACAATATCATTCTTTTGATATTAAAATAATATATAAATGGATGGTATATCATATATACATAATCATTAACATGTTATATTTATTATTTACATGAGTTACACATCATTATTATACCCATCCAAATAATATTATATTGAATAACAATTACACCACGACGTGGAGACGGTAAGCCGTACGTACGCACGTATGGTGACATGTTATTCAAAGGGTGGATAGAATACTGAATATGATTGTACCATATTTATAATAACATCACAGTATATGTGAGATACTGGAGTTATTATTTCAGAATGGTAAGAACAAAGTAAGAAGAAGTGGAAGAAGAAATGAACTTAGAAAAGGGTGGTGAAATCATTACCTCTTCTTCGGGTTCTTCCTTTTGATTTGATCAAAAGGGCTCCTTAGGTTGGATTTCTGATCAAACTAAGGCCTCTAGGTTGTATTGAGGGATGTTGGGAGAGTATTTGGGCAGAGTTTGGCCGAACCAAAAGGCTTTGAAGGTGTGAAGAAATGAGAAGGAGGAGTGCCCTTTTATAAGAGGGGTGAGGGGCACCTTTGGAAAAGCTAGAAATATTAATTTATAATAAATTCATATTCGGTTTCTAATGGCTCCAAAGTTTACTATTCAAAGGTTAAGGTGGGGATAGGTCGAAAAACACTCAACCAATAGAATTTAGACAGGTTTGGGTACTTATATTAACCTTATCCTTAAGTATTAACTCTAAGTTAATTAGTTTCACTTTTACAATGTCTCTTTGTATTTTTATAAAATATGGTTAATAAACTTACTATATACATCCAAGAGACCCCCAAGTGGTCCATTAATGAGGAACCTATCATAATATAACTCTCTTGGCCGAACCTTAGATTTTTATGAATTTAATATCAATTAATAATATAATATTTGTTTTAAGAACTCTTTTATGTCAATTTTGACACTATTCAATAGTTGATTTTTTTGAAACTCCTAACAGATTGATTACTTCGCAAAAAGTCAATTAAATCAATCCTAATATATCATATTATCATATAAAATTAGTTTAATTCATTAAAAGTTTCATATTATAATTATTTGGGTATTTACAATATCAATTATTTTAATTTTTCACTATTATAGTAATTACTGCATCATCATTGTGTCATAAATAAAATAAATTATTTAATGTCTAAAAATTATAAATAAAATATCATTATGTAGGAAATCTTTTTTAGCTTTCTAATGAATATTTATAATATAAAATCCAACATATATAACCCTATGTAACAATTGTTGTTCTAAAAGATATATGCTTGTGTCATTTTTGTATTCATTTTAACTAAATTAAAATAAAGTGTCATTATCACTTACAAGTGGATCCATGGGTTCCCAAAATAGACCCAAAGATGCTCATGGTCGACCATGTATCAACCAATAGGTTTAAGACACATTTTAGGGTAATTTAGTATTATTATAATATTATTTTTTTAACCCTTATTTACCGGATTTACCCTTAACCATGGTAAATAAAATATTTACCGCAGTAATTATTCAAAATGTCTAAAAATAAAAGTTACCTATTTACACAATTTGAACATCCTGATTCCAAATATGGAATCCATTTTCCTAAATTCAAAACACAGAAGTGGCAGAAATTAATTTAAAATTAATTCCCGCTGTCAAAACAAAAAGCGTGTTTTTAAGAGATAATAACTATCAAAAGATTGACACTTGTTTATGTTCGGTTTAATTGTAAAATTATGTCCAATGACCAAAATTATATTAAATGGTAAAAATATATTCTAAATATACTTTAAAACTACTAAAATTCATAATTTATCACTATTAATTATTCTGATTAAAAAAGTTGTTTTTAATTAAAATTTAGTAATTTTCACTATTCATCAAAATATGAAAGTTATCCGAAAAGTACCAAAATTTCACCTTAGGATAAATTAGATATTCCGAATCCAAAAATGATGTCCATTTTGAAATATAAAATATATATAATTTAAAAAGTAGGTATTACTATTCACAACGGCTAGTTTAATTAGTTGTGGTGTGTGTTAGAACTCGAGGTTGCGTACAACACACGCTATCGCATTATTCGAAGGGAAACGTACCGTGGAAGCTTGGGGTGTTTCATTTTAAATTTTTGATGTCCCCATTTAGTCAAAAAGTTTAAAATATTGTATTTAAAAAGGTTTCACTATTAGAAGTTGATAAAAGTGAAATACTGAAAATGAATCTGTTCTTGCATTATGACTAAGAAACTCATAATAGGGATTCTAAAATTATAAGGATTATATAAAGTTCAAAATGTAGTTAATACTATTCATGACCTCTTTTAATGGTGTGATTGAACTCAGTGTTGCGTGTAGTGCAAGTTATTGAATTATTTTTAAGAAATAACACACTCTGAAATCCTGGGGTGTTACATTCTCCCCTCCTTCAATAAATTGCGTCCTCGCAATTTGAAATTGTTCTTCGAAAATAAAAGGTTGAAAGTAGAAAATATATTTGTGGGAAAACCCACATCGGAAATTGGGTTACTAAAATTTAGTCTTAATATGAGGAAAAGAGAAATGAAAGGGTCACCACCAAATTATGATCTCGATTAGGAGAACATTGGTGGCAATTAGAGACATATAATTGGAGGAAAAACGTAAATATTTATAGGTAGTGATTGAGGTCATCAATCACAAACAAGTATAAAATTGAGGTCCTTAAACTCATCAATCTATGATGATTTGAAGTACCATCGGTTCAACAAAATATAGGGTATTGGGACAACACATTTTTGACATTTCAAAATATCTTAGTTGAAATCCCACATCGAAAAATGAATTAATGAGGCCTCTATTTAAAATAAAGAGTGGAAAGTATGAAGATTACCGAAAATAACACATACTAGGGTTCCATGTAGGAAAATATGGATATGGAAGATAAATCTAACCATCAATTATCTGATGGAGAGTGGTAGAGAACATGGCTATGAAAAGGCAAACAATCCCAAAGCCATAAATTTGTGATGATTTAAGGTACCATCTAGGACAACATTTTTGTTCTAAGTTTCTATTATTAATGTTGAGGAATTTATTTATTAGATTGGCTAAGATAATAAGGAGATATACTTACTTTATAATTAGAATTTTACCCATTAATAAATTTCTACCACAAACTCATCTTTCACTCTAGAACGTAATTTTTTTTTCTATTTATACTATTCGTACAGGGTTCCAAAATAAATGAATTTATAATTCATCTACCAGATCTTTTAAAAAAAAACTACATTTTTTAATTCAGGAAATCTCGTGGGACAGTGGTAGGTGATACACCCTTGTCTCCCTTCGGTTGCGGGTTCAAGTCTCACAGCCTTGCCGGACGCGACGGATTGCCGCCCGACCTCCGGGTTATTCTTTTATGGCAATCCAAAATAATCCAAACTAGAACTATCCAAAATACTTCTGTCTAAACTCACAGTCCAACATTTATAAGGAAGGTAAACATAATATAGATCCTTTTTACCCCGTAATAGAATATGAATACCTTCATAATGTATTACCATATTCCTTATTGATTACATTCATGCTCCCTTATTCCATATAGAATGCTGTATATACTTCATTAATCCAAAAATGTTTTAAACCCCAACAATGATGGAATATAAAAATCGTTAATCAGCTTCAAGGTAGTCAATAATATCCAATATAATTTATCCAAATCAATCATGTATTATTCTAAAATCACCACCTCGGTATCTGAACCATATTATGGTTTATCTTTCTCTCAACCATATATTTTCCAAACATTTAACCTGCTACTGAGTCACTTTTCTTTGTTCCACTCCATCTCAAGTCCTTAATGAAATAGTACTGCAGTACAATCCTTATATACTCCATAATTATTATAACAAGTACATTGTTGATACAACACTCAATTGATATAATCAACATAAGAACTCTAATCATTCCTCTTCATCTGTGGTAGTATCATAACTTGATTATTATCCAATAGCATCATTTGAGGCATAGTCTGATGACTGGGGCATAGGTTCGCGTAGTGTCCAAACTCCTTGTAAATGAAGCATTGTACATTTGAAACCATTTTCTTACCCTTGTAGTCATGTACTTTGTGCCCTTTTCCTCCACACTTATAACAAACTCCCATTTCTTTCAGGCAAGTTCTAGGGTGTTTCTTTCCACAGTTACCACATATGGGAAAATTCTTCTTTTCCCTCTCCCCTTTATCCATCTTTCTCTCTTCTATCCTTTTCTTCTCTTTCTTCCCTTCAAAGCCATAGGACTCAGTAATCTCTTTACTTATCTTATCAATACAAGATATTATTTCTTCATATGATGATAATACATGGGAGACTATTTCTCTTATAAATTCTAGCTTAAGACCATGAAAGATATGATCCTTCCTTCTCTTTGAATCATGTGCATTTCTGGAGTTATCATTCCTTCTACTGGGCGCCATTTCTAAATAATGGCATAAACTAGATTAGTTTATGAATCAAAATACATAATCCCATACTTATAAAACACTTAACATAAATTGAACTATTTATGGATATAATCCATAATCATAAAAATGTTTTCTTTGAGGAAGTATATACTCATAAACCCTTCATAATGATTTGTAAAGAAAATGAGAGTTATCCTAAGCATATCCCCCGGGAGTGTCGTAACCAAGAGTGCAGCAAGGCCCGTTGTCGTGCACCAGTTCCCGTTCGAGTCTAGCTCAAAGAGGTGTTTTCGGGTTTTACCCCTAGGTACATCTGTGCCAGAGCCGCCTCTACCTGCTCGTATCCAGACAGGGATGTATTGCTTGGAAAACTCACAAAATCTCTACAATACCAAAATTCTAGGAAGTTCTTCTATACTAATCCTCAAAGTTCATCTTAGGTCTACGTGCTCTAATCAGAGTTTATCTAAATCTAGCTTCCAAGGTTTGTACTAAACTTCCTCTGATACCAACTGTAACGCCCCGACCCCAGCTACCCAGAGTCGGTGCATTACTTCGTAACATTGGCATGATCACAAGAAAGATCAAATCCCGAAAGACCGATTGGTTTAGTAGCCTTGGAAACACTAGATATAATCATAAAGTTTTACATTACATTTTAAAGTGAAAAACTACTACAACAACAAAGTCTTCATATCCACTCTATTAACCCCTCATAATATCCCTGCAAGTCATTCATAATTTACTTCTTCACTACCTGGGAAAAATAAAACATAGAAAAGGGGTGAGCTCAAATGCCCAGTAAGGATAACAATATAGTGGAACATTCATAATAAGCATAAACATTTAAGGCAATGAATTACTAAAACAAAAGCCTTTTAAAATTGAACTTCAACATAGTATGGCAAAAATAAAAATGAAATAATGCCATTTACTTATTCACATGGATATTCTACTAATCGAATAATCACATGCAATATCAATAACCACTTTCATAATGTTGGAAATGCATAATGCCAGACTATCATAACCACATAGCCAAGGCCTCGTGCCAAGACTACAAATAAGATTTTGTCAAGGCCTTGTGCCAAGACACTAGTTTGTCTCATGAGACCTACCGATGCATCGAGGAGCTATAGCGGGCTCCACCCGTCACTTATTAAGTCCAATGCATTCCCATATGAAAAGGTTTAAACATAACATAAACATTCGTATTAAAACTAGCATACGAAATGTCAATAATTTCACCATAAACTATGAATGGTATAAAAATAGCACATCCACAGTCAAACATATCACAAAAACTTCAATACAATATAGAAGTTTTGTATTATAATAAATCAACTTCAAATAATCTTAAAATCCATCAAAGGATGTTGACATAGATGAAATCAAAATTCTTTTTAAAGAAGTATCTCCTTTTATTTTGAAATCATTTAAGATCCATATAAAATAAAACATTTTCTTTGAAAATATTCTTATAAGCTTGTATGGAAAGCTTCGAAGATTTTATAAAGGCGGAAAATAACCGCACCCGCCGTATAAGTTAAAAAGAACATTCTTACCTCAATTCAGTCGAAAAGGTTAAAAAGGACCTTGTTTTGAAAACGACGGAAAGATTCCTTTATAAACCTCTTATAAAAAGTCAAACAAGGGTATAAATGACTTTAACCCATAAAAAATGTTTTGAAATACATTTTTAAGAAACATGGATGTGGATGATAAAGATATCCCAGTAGATTATTACGTATAAACAACCTCGGATAATGAAGAGATTGTGAAATAACCCTTACCTTGTAATTTTCCTTGGTTGGGGTAGGTTAACCTCCTGTATAATGGTGAAATAGTTGTTATTAAATTATACAAGAATCATATATATTAATATGATATCATATATGATCTTTTAACATTGATTTGTTAATAATATCTTAGAATTATCGTCGTTTCGGGAGTTAACTTACTCATTTTCTTTTATATGTTTTGTTACATAAGCCATGGTTGTTGTATCTTATTCATATCCAGAATGATATACAGTCCTTAAACATCATTTTTAAATCATCAAATGATAATTATACTTGAATGGATACGATGGAGAATGAATCTCATCGCGTTCGTGGAGACGGTAGTCCGTACGTACGCACGAGCGACAATATCATTCTTTTGATATTAAAATAATATATAAATGGATGGTATATCATATATACAGAATCATTAACATGTTATATTTATTATTTACATGAGTTACACATCATTATTATACCCATCCAAATAATATTATATTGAATAACAATTACACCACGACGTGGAGACGGTAAGCCGTACGTACGCACGTATGGTGACATGTTATTCAAAGGGTGGATAGAATACTGAATATGATTGTACCATATTTATAATAACATCACAGTATATGTGAGATACTGGAGTTATTATTTCAGAATGGTAAGAACAAAGGAAGAAGAAGTGGAAGAAGAAATGAACTTAGAAAAGGGTGGTGAAATCATTACCTCTTCTTCGGGTTCTTCCTTTTGATTTGATCAAAAGGGCTCCTTAGGTTGGCTTTCTGATCAAACTAAGGCCTCTAGGTTGTATTGAGGGATGTTGGGAGAGTATTTGGGCAGAGTTTGGCCGAAACAAAAGGCTTTGAAGGTGTGAAGAAATGAGAAGGAGGAGTGCCCTTTTATAAGAGGGGTGAGGGGCACCTTTGGAAAAGCTAGAAATATTAATTTATAATAAATTCATATTCGGTTTCTAATGGCTCCAAAGTTGACTATTCAAAGTTTAAGGTGGGGATAGGTCGAAAACCACTCAACCAATAGAATTTAGACAGGTTTGGGTACTTATATTAACCTTATCCTTAAGTATTAACTCTAAGTTAATTAGTTTCACTTTTACAATGTCTCTTTGTATTTTTATAAAATATGGTTAATAAACTTACTATATACATCCAAGAGACCCCCAAGTGGTCCATTAATGAGGAACCTATCATAATATAACTCTCTTGGCCGAACCTTAGATTTTTATGAATTTAATATCAATTAATAACATAATATTTGTTTTAAGAACTCTTTTATGTCAATTTTGACACTATTCAATAGTTGATTTTTTTGAAACTCCTAACAGATTGATTACTTCGCAAAAAGTCAATTAAATCAATCCTAATATATCATATTATCATATAAAATTAGTTTAATTCATTAAAAGTTTCATATTATAATTATTTGGGTATTTACAATATCAATTATTTTAATTTTTCACTATTATAGTAATTACTGCATCATCATTGTGTCATAAATAAAATAAATTATTTAATGTCTAAAAATTATAAATAAAATATCATTATGTAGGAAATCTTTTTTAGCTTTCTAATGAATATTTATAATATAAAATCCAACATATATAACCCTATGTAACAATTGTTGTTCTAAAAGATATATGCTTGTGTCATTTTTGTATTCATTTTAACTAAATTAAAATAAAGTGTCATTATCACTTACAAGTGGATCCATGGGTTCCCAAAATAGACCCAAATATGCTCATGGTCGACCATGTATCAACCAATAGGTTTAAGACACATTTTAGGGTAATTTAGTATTATTATAATATTATTTTTTTAACCCTTATTTACCGGATTTACCCTTAACCATGGTAAATAAAATATTTACCGCAGTAATTATTCAAAATGTCTAAAAATAAAAGTTACCTATTTACACAATTTGAACATCCTGATTCCAAATATGGAATCCATTTTCCTAAATTCAAAACACAGAAGTGGCAGAAATTAATTTAAAATTAATTCCCGCTGTCAAAACAAAAAGCGTGTTTTTAAGAGATAATAACTATCAAAAGATTGACACTTGTTTATGTTCAGTTTAATTGTAAAATTATGTCCAATGACCAAAATTATATTAAATGGTAAAAATATATTCTAAATATACTTTAAAACTACTAAAATTCATAATTTATCACTATTAATTATTCTGATTAAAAAAGTTGTTTTTAATTAAAATTTAGTAATTTTCACTATTCATCAAAATATGAAAGTTATCCGAAAAGTACCAAAATTTCACCTTAGGATAAATTAGATATTCCGAATCCAAAAATGATGTCCATTTTGAAATATAAAATATATATAATTTAAAAAGTAGGTATTACTATTCACAACGGCTAGTTTAATTAGTTGTGGTGTGTGTTAGAACTCGAGGTTGCGTACAACACACGCTATCGCATTATTCGAAGGGAAACGTACCGTGGAAGCTTGGGGTGTTTCATTTTAAATTTTTGATGTCCCCATTTAGTCAAAAAGTTTAAAATATTGTATTTAAAAAGGTTTCACTATTAGAAGTTGATAAAAGTGAAATACTGAAAATGAATCTGTTCTTGCATTTTGACTAAGAAACTCATAATAGGGATTCTAAAATTATAAGGATTATATAAAGTTCAAAATGTAGTTAATACTATTCATGACCTCTTTTAATGGTGTGATTGAACTCAGTGTTGCGTGTAGTGCAAGTTATTGAATTATTTTTAAGAAATAACACACTCTGAAATCCTGGGGTGTTACATTTTCCTCACACACCCTAATAGTTTCATCATCATTTTTTCATGAGGGAAATAAAATCCTTTTCTATTTTAGGATGGACACTACCGAAAAAATATTTATCGAAAAACATTTTCTAAATTTCCATCCACCCCATGTAATTGATATCTTAATTCATGATTCATATTTTTTTAGGTATAACATTGATCATATTCTCTCTTCATATGATAAATTTCGAGTATAACTTTCTTTTTCTCAGAACATTGAATGGTGGAGATGATCTTCTCAATAGTGTTGATCCATTATTTTGTGATTAAGAGGTCAGATGATCCATTGAAGGTCAAAGGTATTTGTCACATAAAGGTCTCATTCGTAGCTTGTTCTCTCATATGGGGATTTGGGAGCTCCTCTTGATCCATGTGTCTATTTTTATCTTCATTTATATAAGATATTATTGTTATATATTTTTTATTCCTAATACCATCGGGTTTGGAATCTTGTTGGGGAAGTCATCACATTTCCTATTGCATTGATTGTTTACCTGATTCCTCTTATTTTTGGCCATTTGATAGAATAAAAAGAAAATTAGGGAGGGATATTTTTTAAGCTATTAAACACATAAGGGATAATGTAATGATATTAAAGCGATAAATTATAAATTACATTTTTTTCCTTAAATTATTAATTTATTTTATTACATCAATGTTATTTATGATCTATTTCCTACATATACTATTATGGGTATTTTTTATTCGATTAATAATGGTTTTTATTGAGACTATGAATTTATAATGAAAATTATCTAAGAGATTCAAACTAGGTTCATAGTAAGGCACGTTGTCCTCTACCAGGTTAGACCGATCTAGGCTCGATAGACCTTTTTGGAGTTGCTACCCCTAGGTACAAATACCAAATCCACATCCACATGAAGTATCAAGACATGGATTTATTTTCATAATAAAACACTTAATATATACTTACCAAAATTTAGGGATGTCTTATTATACTTAGTATTATTTCTAAATCTTTCTCTATAGTGTTCTTTTCCTCCCAAAAGTAACTAAACATTTACTCTGATACGAACTGTAACAACCCTCTTCCTTATTAAACATTAATTAATGATTTATTACATAAAATTTTACATAAGAAAACCCAAAAATTGATAATTATATTGTATTTGGGAATTAGGTACATATTATGACATCTTGAAAATGGGATACAGTAACATTATCATAAACTTCCATTGCATGCTTCTAAAATTTCTTGGCTTTTAAAACTGCATGGGATAACATGGGGACAAGCATAAAAATAGGTGAGGTATAAATTATAGTAAGGGAATAAACATGGAAAACAATTATTCAAGATAGAAAATAGAAATTTCAATGTTGCATAAAAAGACTATAAAGCATAAAAATGAACAATCATACAAGATATATCATGATAATATTAACATGTGAAATGTTGACATAACTTAAAACACTAAATCATAATTATAGGTCAAAGATAAACCACCAATACATCATGTTTGAAAAAGTCCCATAAATGAATCAGGTTCACTTTCTATCCAAACATGATGTATCATGATACTAAACAATACCCAATGCTTTAGAGCACTATATAATTCTGGGTTCACCATCACATTGATTTCTTGCTCATGCATATGTGTGCTGAAAAGAACATAAAACCTAAATACATTAATCATCATAATTTATTACATGATATAGGAGTCTGGAATAAATATATGTGTGTCCCCAATCAAAATTATATGTGCATAAATGTATGTACCCTTGATTTTAAATGGGTATGGTATTCACTACACAATTTTTTTTGGCATGGAAAATGATGGTGAAATTTCGGTAGCATAACAATGTAACTTAAAGATTCATAAAAAAAGGGTAGATGAGAGATAAGAAGGAATATCATCACATATAAATAAAATCGGAAGTAATAAGAAAATGTAAAAATATATCCCAACATTATAAATTGGAAATCAAAGGTATAAATCAATCCTAAATATATTTAGGCATGGTAGTGAGTGTATATAAAGGATAATGGAAGGATTAAGAAGAGTGAAATGGGGATCTAATAATTTATAAATTAAATGGAAATTAATCAAAATATGTAATAACATATCCCAAAATAATCAAATTTAATTTAAGAGACATAACATAAAAGTTGTACTTGAATTGAAATGAGAAGAGAGAAACCCCTTACTAAATTTTGGCATGGTAACATGTGTACATAATAGTTCATTCAAAGGATTAATGAGATTGTAAGGGTTATGTCATCATGTATTACTCAAAATAAAGGTATTTGGAATATGTAAGAGTATATCCCAATGTGAAAAAATAGAAATTAAGAAGCATAACATAAACAAATTACTTTAATAAAAAAGAAGAGGGGAAGATACCTTACTTGAGTGTGTAGCTCCAAATACATGGGATGGAATTATTGAGAGATTTTTGGAAACTTGGAAGGACTTAATAGAGTGTATGGGATAGTGTTGATGTGATTCAAGAAGTTTTAGTGATGATAAATTAGTGCTTGAGTGAGTTTATATAGGAAAATGGTGGGATTTCATTATTATTTAGGTTTCACACTCTACATAATAAAATAAACAAAACCACAAGACATACCATGGTTTTAGACTATGGTCTCTTCCAAATGTGAGTGTTTTTAATTATTTTATAAGTACAATGACTGAACATAAAAAATAATACCCTCTCTTATGTGGAGTCAAGTCACATTATTAAAGAAATATTTTAAATATTAAAATATGTTACATGTTTTGGAGGATTCGTAATGGATTTCTAAAATAAATAAAATAAACCTAAAATAACATTATTTTAAATGGAAAACATAAATTCAGTCTTTTATTTCATTTATAGTATTTATTTCATCACTTTTGGGTCATTATGATTTCATAATACTCAAAGCATGTCTATATGGTATTTAATTTTTCCCAAAATATCAGAAATAAAATAAAATGATGAAAAATTTACTGTTGGAAAATTTAATCATTTTAATTCCAAAAAATATATTCATTTTATATAAATAAATTTTGAAATATATGAATTTTAACTATTAAAATAAAATTGTTAAGTGTTATGAAATGTTTGGTTTTTTGACAATAACAAATTTCAACCCCTTATAGAAATTACAGTTGACTTCATAAAAATTATTGGATCATTTATATTTAATAAAAATGGTTTAATAATAATATTGTATTAAAATATTATTTATTTCAAAAATCCATTGATTTATCGAAAAAAATAATTTAATTGAATTTTAATATTAACCCAAAATACTTTTTGTGTTTTATTGAATCAAAATAAAAAAGCATTTATAAAGTAACAATAATAGGAGAAAAATATATTCAATGTTAAATGGAAAAAAATGTACATCATTATATTGCTATGGTCTTGATACATATTCCTTTAAGACACCAGTAAATTCCAAAAGTTAAGGTTCAATTACGGTGGGGCTTTAATGGGGCGGTTCGATGAACATAGTTTGATCCTTAATCATAATGAGCATGAACTTCCCCCCTAAACATTATTTCTCATACTTATGTTGTTGGGGTTAGCGTAGGATTTTTCAAAGAAAAATCCAATAGAATCAATCTCCCTATGAATCTCTGATAAATTGGCTTTATAGAGTACAATCCCACGGGTTTAGGCTATGACTTCTTTTATCTGTGTCAATTGGATTTGTCAAATATCTTTATTTATACTAATCATGTGATAAATGTTAGATGGCTATATAATCAATTTTAATGATTATTAATGGACAATTAAATCAAATAAGATATAATAAAAACTAATAATTTCATGTGCCTTCTATAACCATATTACGTAATAAGAAATTTAAATAAATTATAGTGGTAATTTTTTTTATTAATAGTTATGGTCGTTACATGGTATCTTTACCACTATATACGAGCTCATACTGGCCAATCAAATTAATTTATATGACATATGACCAACAATAACCAACAATTCCCAGTCCCCCAATGAACAATATGATTACTTATCTTTCTTATGGTAACACCAAGATATGTTTTCATTGAATAATATAGAGATTCATAGGCTAGATCCCTAGGTAGATACTAATAACATTGTTTTAATAGACCACCACCATGGTTATAAAAAAGGTGGATAGGGAATTCATTTCACACATTTCACCAAGGTAAATAATGACATTTATATTTTTACCAAATTAAACTTAATCTGTTTGTTTTTATACCAAAAATGGATTACTGAGAATTTCCTCCTCAATTAAAATAATTGTAAAATCAATATATTTATTGAAATTAAGGATTTTAACCACTATTAACCAAATGATCATTTTACAATATTAATTATTAAGATATTGATTAATTTAACTATTGATTTTCAAACCCTTACATTTATTTATGGGTAGTCAAGTTACAACCATATTAGAATGGAATTAAAGGATAAAAAATACACTACCATTAAGGTCCCTCAACTATTGCATTTCTACTAGGTAATTTCCCATGGATTGATGAATTTTAGGGATACATATCAACCTTTCATGAAACATATCTCCAACTTCATTTTTTTAAATAATGGAATGTTATGTGGAAGTTATAGTAGTAAAATTCTATTATTTTTGCAATAAAATTTTACTCACTCATTGGAGAGGGGTATAAGGGGTTTAGGGTTACATAAAACAAACCCTATACATGAAAGCTCATCTATAATAATAGATGAAGAGATGATTTACAGAACATCATATTAAATTTAATAATAAATATCACATTAATCCACCAAATAAATAATTATATTTTAAAAAATAAATCCAGTATATACGTTGTTAGTCAAATATCATAATCAATCATAGCATGAAATGACATACACATTTAGTATTACTAGCATTCATTTCAATTCATTATAATTTAGACTAATTCATATGAATTTCTAAATTATTAAACTAATTACTAAATTAATTAATTATCTTAGATCTCTATCTTAGAGATCCTTGAGACATAATAATAGCATCATTTATAATATATAAAAATATAATAAATTCAATAATTTTTTTAAAAAAATATATATTTATGTTCATGGTGTATACTGGGAAGCCACATGGTGTGTATCCTCTCTGTCATTGTAAATCAATTTTTAAAATTTAAAATTTATTGTTATTAAGATATCACATAATATTTCTTGAGGAACATGTTTTCTAAGTTCCTTGTTGTGTGGTGCGTACTTACATGACATGTATATATACATGTCATATTGTGATATAAACAACATGTAGTTTCTTAGGTAATACTATGTAATATTCATGGAATGTATGAACACATGACATTATATAAATATAAATTGCAAGTATAAATAGAAATTCATGCGAAATAAATTGTGTGTACTACAGCTATTACACATCCTATAGTTAAATATTTTACATGACATTTAAATCCCCACATATTGACCCATACGTTGTGATTAAATTCACCATTATGCACATTTTGTTGGTTAAAACATGTTACATTATGTGTACATGCTATCTATATGTCATGTAGTCTACATTTCACCATGTTACTCAGTCAACAGTTAATTAATCGAGTGTAATGAAATTACATACTTACCACATACCTCGACCTGAATTACATTGCATGTTTAATCATGTGCAGTTTCATGATGTGTAAACAAGCTACATGTCATGTAGTCCCTAAAAACCCATGGTTCATGCTGACAGTCAATACATGGAATGTAATGAAATCATATACCAACCCACCCAATAAGTGAAAACTTATAGGGTTTTCACCTTGGGTGGATGACTATTGGCACATGGTGTATAATGTATCACAATAGATTGTGTATTTTTTCATGCATTTGTTACCTTTTCACCTTCAGATAGGATCTTTGAGAATTCCTTTTATATATTGGCCTATTTTAGGCTATATGAAGTCATATGAACATGTTTACTCAGTCGTGTAAAAATAAAAAAAAATTGAATAGGAAAACGAACAAATTGATTATTGAAATTGATCAAATAAATTATAAATAATTATAAATTATAATTTTACCACTCTGATACTACTTGAACATTCAATGTAATAAGGGAAACATTCTGAGGGTGTCAAACATTAATTTTTCATTGATTTAGTGGATAATATCTAAATAAATTGACAAACACAACCACAAAATCTTCTAGATAGGATCATTCAAATTTAATTTAAAACCAATTTAAAACTATAGTTACCTTAAAATAAAAATTAATTTTATAAAAATCCAATTTTTTACATGCTTCATTGTTGTTCTTATTGAGAATGCAATGGAGAACTCCTTTAGTTGTATCCACATTTACTCTATAAATCTCTGAATAATGTTCCTAAATCCATGTGCTATTGTAACGGGTTCAAGTGATTCACATTGCCCATTTTATACCATAACAAGGTTATCTTATTCACTCTACATTCTCGAGATAAAGTATGGGAGTATTCCCACTCTTGTCTAAATATAATTCTTGATATCTTTCCATTTATCATAATAAGTCTCATTTTTATAAATGTGAACTATTTTTTTATATTCATAGGGTTAAACATATATAATTTCACACTGACTCGTATTAACATGTTTAATCTATGTTGTAACCCATTTGAAAAAATTATAATATTATTTCTATTATATCTGAAAACATGTTTTTATTTAAATATTATTAATTAAATAAATTAAATAATATTTATTTAAATGAAATAATATAAAATATATCATTTACATCAGGACATTTACTCCACCCATAAATCCTCTTATGGAATTTATTGAATATTTAATAATAAAATAATTATTTGACAAAAAATTATCCATTTAATGAATATATAAATATTATATTCAGTAAAATCACATATAAATATTTATTTTAATATTTTAGAAATTATAATAAATATTTATTATATTTTATTCACTAAACTCATGATTTTTTTTTTCATTTATTATCTTAGGAATTATTAGACAAGAGATAATATTTAACTTCTTTTTTATAAAACAAAATATTTCAGGATTGAATTAAAGAAATCAACGACACATGAATAATTATGAACCCACAAATAGGGAATAATATTTATTCCTAATATTATATTTTGAATAATTTAATGATTTTTTGGATTCAATTATTGTGTAACCCTCTTGGCCACTTCCTTAATGGTACTAAGTAAACGTTTATACAGTCTAAGATCATTGTCTAGAAAAATGTCATGGTGCCAATGGAGAAGGAAGATAATGTAGAAACTAGAACTACCTTCATAGAAATGCTATTATGTAATATAATAGATATCACATCAAGAAATATATATATATTTTTTGTAACCATATCATACTTTTTATATTTCTTTGTCTTTTTGAAATAAATTTGTCTATAAATTTAACATACCCTAGTCCAATAATCTATCATGTGGCCAAAATGGGTTGGTTATGAGACCACAAGCGCACCTCCCCATACTCTATAGGCTATAGACTAGTATATTGGGTGTGATAAGTATATTGGGGAGACTATACCCCCAGTTATAGAGTTACAACACTCCCGAAATAAAAGATATTAATCATATCATAGTGCAGAAGTAATGGAACAATAAAATACAGTGGAAACAAAACCAATAAAATCAAGTTAAATAATCCAATAAGTAAATATGGTATAATGTAATGATTTACTGAAACATAAATAAATTTCAAGCTAGAAGTAGTGTAAATAAAAGACTATCAGAATCAAATACTGACACAAAATTCCCTGGTCATGAGACCCATGTTGGTCCAATCTTCTAACTCCATCCCATATATCAATAAAAAATCAATAGTAAGGTCCATTGACCTTGTCCAATCCCATATCAATGTAATATACTTGTGTACCAAATGGAAGCCTGAATAAAGTATATGTATAACTTTGCAGGTCGAAACTACCATTTCCAAACATAACCAGTTTGATAATTAGTGCATGAAATAGTGAAATAAAATGTGTATTAATTAATTAAAAAAATTAAATTAATATCATATAATCATATATCAGGCCCATGCTAAAATATCTCTAATCATGCATCCCAACCATTCTAACCATAACCATATATCCCTGGTATAACATAACCTACTTTGAGGAAACGATGTAATGTCTTTGAGCATGTCTTGTGACCATGTCAACCATAACCACATATCTATTGTATAAGTCACACAATCTTGGTCATTCCTTCTATATAAGTATTTGACTAATAAATCATGGTTAGTCCTATTGTATATGAATTACAGTATGTATCAGGGACAAGCTCGGTATATAATCATTACAACATGAATAAGAGCACAAACCAATATATAAGCATTAGAAAATGAATCATGGATAAACCTGATATAGAATAATTATCACAAAAATCACTAGGAATCACATGATATATAAAAATTATAGCATTGATCATTGGGAATCATCTACTATATAAGAATTAAAGGAAAAAAATCACTGGTCATAATAGTAAGGATATCTATATATCACATTATAAGGATTAATAGTAAATTATGAAAATTACCATTTATCTTTCAATCACACATATCATTTATCATTTGTTAATAAATGAATAACATTATAGTAATTTCAATAATAAATCCATTCTAGTTAGAAAATATATCTAAAAAATCAACCAAAACTCCTATTACACTAAGCATACTAATGAAAATCATCAATTAATTTATAACTAAGAATTTTATCATCTGAACAGTATCCATAAGCTTGGGAAAAAATAAATTGGATCCAAAGGGATTATAAGGATCAATTCCCATTCATCTTTTAATTAATATAAGTGCCCTTCATGTTAAAGAAATTATAATACTGCACCTTATTTTCTATAAATCGGGACTTAGGATTTAGGTTTAGACCCCTACCTTTAATTTGTATCCAGAAAATGCTTCCAATAGGAATTTCCTATAAGAATTAAGGCACATATGATTGTATGAAGGATCCTAGATCAAAATACATCAATATAAGAACCCGAAACAAACCATGATCAAAATATTACTCTGAAATTGATATAGAATAAGGATGATAAGGTAAAACTAAAGAAAACATACTCACAAGGGACAAGATGCATGATCATGGAATTTTAAATGAATGGAGGCACTCAAAAATTTCCTAGAAACTACCCTAGGGTCGAGAGGAGGAAGTTTCATGTGAGATAAAGAGAAAAAACTCCCACATGGAAAAATTAGAAACCTTTTCTCTAGATATTACTTGATGTGTAACTCTTATACATGTTTTGTATTTATTTTTAGAGGGGTACTCTGAAAAACCCGTTCACTCGTGTTAATATTTATCCTACTCAACTATTACCCTACATGATTGATTTATATGAAATACAATCATTTCACACACTATACTTGTTCATGTCTTGTGTCTGGTGGTATTTACATGTTATGTAATAAAATTACAGTGTATAATTGTTCTCTACATAGTTTTCTTCCTAGTTTCCTACACAAGGATCTAAAGCACCTCCAAATATTTCCCCACTTTGTAAAATCTTCATAATCACATTTTACATGTTTATATCAAAACTGAATCAATTAAAATAAACATACAAACGTAAAATATGTCATTTCTCAAACAAAGGATCTTTATCTCCGAAAAAGACTCAACCTCTAAAGCACAAATGAAAAACTCAAAGAGGAACATACCCAAAAAAGATGAGATCTTATAAAAAACTACAATTTACATGGATTTAACAAGAAAATTCTATTTTAAATATATCACTAAATATATATTTCACCATTAAAAAAGAAGGTACAAATCTTTTCTTGGAATATTCAACTAATGTCCTGTCACTTATGGTGTATAGAACATAAGTTAACTCATCCCATGTATATGATATTTTTATTTTCATCGATACATAAAATAATGTTAATCATGATATAAAATAATAATTATTTCATTCAATGGACAAATACACACATTTTCTTAAAGGAATATCCAATAATATATAAACATATGGAATTCTTATTACTGGGTTTGTACACATGAATTCCCATTCTGGGAAATCACTAAGTGAAAATTTAATGTGAAGAAGACTCGATGAATTATGATCTCCCAAAAATTGATTGTAAAAAATAATCTTTGTCTCATTAGAAAGTGTTATCTATGCCATCAGATATAAATTTAATGGTAGTTTTCATAAAATCTCAAGGTTTTCATTATAGATAGGCACTATTATATCGAATTAATTTGAAAATTTAAATTTCCAAATTAATTTAGGGAAAAATAAAATTCATTATTTGATAATATATTTATTAATATTTTTGTAATCAAAAGTACGATGTTTTTTAGTTTTGGGGAACAAAATCCAATAGTTTATATGCTAATTTGGAAATCACTAATCAAAATATAACATCTTTCCTATCCAAAAAAATAAATGGCGAAAAGTTATACATTTTTAATATAATAGTATGTTAATTATATTGGGATCTAATTCCACAATACAAATTTATTCAATTTATACATAGTCCTAGAATAATATTTGGAAATTTATATCCTAAAGTAGGAAATTAGTGATCTATTCTCTTCAATTTCGTGGAATATGTTAGATGGTGTAGTTTCAATAGGATACTCAATTGTATATATGTCATATTAAACTTTTTCATCACTTGAATTTATAAATAAATTCTTCAATGAAATAATTATAATAATATATAAAATTTATTTTGTTGGTGGATTAGTACTTATTGATAGGAATATTCTCTAATTCCAATATTGCATGTAATGCATTTGGATGAATATAGCCTTGATATTGAATTCGCATGAAACATATACATAATAATAATTTTGAAAAATGTTTATTCCAATTTATTATTAAGCTGAGGATTAGAAGTAAGTTGTATCCAATGTATTGTGATATGTATGAGATATATATCTCCATAAGATATTACCTCAACATAGTGTGGGGGTTTCAACAACGATAATCAAATGCTAAGTGTTAACATTCAGGCGAATCAACCCCTAATTGGATATCATTTATTGGACTCTTATATTAGATTTAACACAAGGGGGGATTAATTCATGCATATTATGTATGAGTAGGATGAATTTTTTACCCATGCATTAAAATATAGGAATAAAGGAAAAAACACTCGAGGATCATCCTTAGGGTCGTTATAAAGTCTATTGGCATGCGATGGTTATGTTCAAGTAATGATCATTCAATTTTATCCTAGTCTCCCTAGAAGCCAGAGTTTCTTTTCATCTAACTCCTTTGCACCATGAGGTTTTCCAACAATTTAGAGGAAGAATGGATCCTATTTAAATCATCTTAACTATTAATATTGCCTTATGGATACATTACCATTAGGGGATTTATTTTAGATTTCATTTTATGATACTTATCAAAACAATATGTTGGTGATGAATAATGGTGAAGAATATCATCAACGTATGGTATACATATTACATTATTTTTTACTGTTTATGATTTTAGTTTATCAATAGGATACGATAATGGTTTTTTGGTTTATAATCTCTTCTGTTGTTATGATAATGCTTTTATCATCCCCTCGAAAATATATGAGTGGTATTATAGTAACCATGTGATTATATCCATTGAAATAATATTTTCAAATGAAGTATAGTGGTTTAGATTACATTGGGATTTAATGTAATATCAAACAATGAATTAAAAATTAAGATATATGATAATGTAATGGGAGGAACTCTTACTTGAGGATATATTAAACATTAATTTAATCTCAATATATTCTTTAATGTTATGATTATTTGATAACCAAATATTCAGTTATTTGACTTAAAATTATGTTACTTAATAAAATATTCTCAAGAAAATACTTCATGTTATGTTAATGTGATAGTATAACATGTGTTGTGTCTCGATATTACATTATATTAATAAAATTATATCGAGATCAAAATTATGCATATGTTATATAATAAAATATATTGTGTTAATTTATGAAAAAAATAGAAGTTCATAAAATTATTTTTTAACATTATATTATGAGGCAACATATTCAGAGTAACTCTTCCTGATATTGAATTATAAGACAATGTAATGTTGACTGTGGTACTCACCATGAATGAAAATTTCGAGGAAACATAATGTGGGTCTTTATCTTGGGAATAAGTTAAGAGTTAGTGTATTGTCACACATGAGCCTCATCCAAGTTGGCGAGGTCTCTCGAAGTTCATCCACAAGACCCAGGTTTGAATCCAGGGGAGGCATATTTTCTAGGGTACTGTAGTAGGTACTATAAAATCACTGAGTGGTACAATAGCAGGTATTACAGTAGGTACTATAGAAGGTACTATAGTAGGAATTGTTCGGTACTGTAGCTGATGTGACTATTCACCTTGGGTCACCGGTTTGGGCTTGGAGTCCATAAGGCCTTTGGGCCACCTAGGCCTTTGGTTCAGTATGGATTTAAGGCCACCATTAAGGACTTAATGCCACCTCAAGGCCTTCAACCCACCTCAAGGACCTCAGGGTCACCTGATACACAAATGCACAGACAAATTATATAAGGAACCAGCTCTATAAGAGGATTCAAGGGCATGGTGCATTCAAAAGATAAGGGCAACCAGATTTGGAAGAATGAGATGGTTTGGAATTGGCATCGGTACTAGGCCTATGGATCACTGTACATGAAAGCTAGTCGAACATCCTTGGAAAGGTGGAGATCTTATCACGATGAAGATGCTGGGGAGGGGAGGTTTCAAATAGTCCTAGTTTGTTTATTTAGTTAAGAACTGTGGGTCTTGTAATGTCTCCAAGACTACAGGAAATGTAATATCTTAAGCCTACAGTTCTTGTAAGGGTTACCACTCATCCCTTGAAAGGGGGTTTATCAAAAATATATAAAAAAAGAAGGCCTTCAGGCCATTCATACGAGTGTATTCCCAATTGTTCTCTTAAAAATATTATTAAAATTAGATATTTTGGTTATTCTTCATAAAATTAAAAATTCATTATAAATGATATTTTATTGTTTATAAATTATACATAAATGGTATTTTGGGGGTTTATTAATTATAAAAGTCTTATAATTTAATAAATTATAACATTTTTTTATTTAATTAATTAAATGATTTTGAAATATTTATTAATAAATATTACCCAATATTTAGAGTTAATATTATATACCTTTATCAATATTATATGGATGAATTATAATTTGGATTTTAATTTTTAATATAGAAATTATATGTTCGATTGAAAAAATGGATCTATAAATTAAAAAATAAGGCTGAAACATCACTAGTGAAAAATGGGAATATAAAATTGGGAATGTATGTGGTTATAATCCATTTGACTATGGATATAGGTTATAACCATGGTTGGGCTACCTATGGGTGATATCATCACTGTTATAACCCACTTCCAATAGCCACTAATAATGAATATGGCTATAGAACATGGATATGGATTCTATGAACAAGGAACTAGTCACTGTGAACCTTATAACCATGTTGATAACTCAGATAAATAGATGATTCCATGTAGTCCTACCAATTCAATAAGATTTTACTCTAGCGGTAAAGGCTCTTGAATTGAATAAAAAAATACATAGGATCATATCCTGGTGGGGTTGGATTTCTCAAGAGCCTATAGTATTACTGAAGTAGTTACTATAGTAGGAGATGTAACATTAACAATAGTAGTGAAACTATTCATCCGATTTTGGCCTATGAGCCACTGATTTGGGACTTCGGGTCGTAGGTCCATTGGGCCACCTTAGGCCTTTGGGCCACAGGGCCTTTTGGCCACCTCATGGTTTCTAGAAATGTGATTTTGGTCAATAGGGACTAAGAAGTAACCTAGAAAGACCGCAGATGAGATGGCCTCCATTGAGGATTCAAAGAAAGTAACAGCCTCCAAATCAATGAAAACTGAACTAGAAGAATGAGAGGTTTTGACAAACACCATTGATACTAGGCACCTTGTATCTTTACACAGGAAAATTATAATTGATCAGAAAAGTGAGGTGGGGGAAAGGCTATCAAATGGTTTAGAATCATGGGAGGGGGGGGGGGGGGGGGGGTTCTGTTGTAGTTGGGTTGGGCCTTCGGGTCATTTAGTGGGAAATTCACCTCCAAGACTTTGGGTCACATACTCTACCTTATGTCACTGGTCCTAAGGGTCATTTAAGGGTTTCCCCTCAACGATGTTAAAATGGAATTATCTATAAATAAATAAAAATCTAAGCCCTTCAGGACAATAATGCGCATAGACCTACCTAGTTCCTTGGGTTCCCTGACTATGGATATAGGATTAAAAAACATGTACTACCGAGATTCAATCTTGTATCTCACTTTTATAAATGGTCATACTTTTCCACTCCACTGACAGACTAATTATAAATATATAATATATATATATATGTGTATGAAATAATTTATATGCACATTTATATTATTATTATAAATATATTCAAACCTATGACGTATAGACCTATTTTTAAATAAATGTGTCTCTAGGATGTCGTAAATCCATAAGTGATTCTCAAATGTGGTTATAAGGTTAGTCCCATGCACATGAAGCCATGGTCACGGTCCTATTATGATTATAGCAGATTTCTCACGCCCTCACTATGGGGAAAAAAAATCCCGCACTAGAATGGGAAATTATATAGCCATGGGTGGGGAATGATTATGGATATATGTTATTTCTTACTCACTTGTTACCATGCTCGGTCCCATCCCATGGCTATAAAGAATTTCCAACACCCTTCCCACGAGAAATAATTTTCTCAAAATGGTGTAGGAAATCCTATAGACATGGGTAGGGAATGTTTGTGTTTATATGTACATTCCTATGCACCTATATCCATAGTCGAGTCTACAACTATGGATATAGGCAACCTATGTCCTTGTATAGTCCTGAACATGTCTATATTCAAAATTTATAGTTTTTTATAATATGTTTATATTTAAAAATTATGAATCATTTAAAATATCTAATTTAAATTTTCCAAATTAAAAGCCCTTTTTTGTATATTATTTAGGTCACATCAAAAAGGTTTTCATGATTTATCTGATAAAAGGTTTAGATAATATAAATTATTTGATATTTATAATATGGAAAGTGTTTATATAATATAAATTAAATTATAAAATGTTTATAATTCATAAAATATCATATATTTAATGTAAGATTTCATATAATGAATAAAATCAAAATTATATATTATGGGATGAATATAATGTTTTTATATTCAAGATTATTGAATACCCATACTTTATAGATAATTTATATAGTGTTTGGAGTTATATTTTTTTTTAATTTCTCACAAATATTTATCGCATATTTAAATATATGAAATCCTTATTTACATAAAGGTTATTTTTTCTTAATTCAAAATTACAATTTTTTTAATATTATGAATGGTGTATTATTTAGTTTAAATGTTAAATATTTTTAGGAGATTATAATACATGCATCTATGTAGTTATATATTTTCAAGATAAATGAATTTATTTTCCATCAACCTCTGATTTGGTTTGCGATTACATTTTTAGAATGTATGTTGTTGTTGAAAATATTTTATAGGTATTAGGTGTTAGAGTTATGATGAATTGTATTCTCTCTTGAATAAATTATCCCTAGGGAGAGGGGCCTATAGTCAAAATTCCCACTGTCCTGATGTCTTATAAATTTTTTAAAGTTGGAGGTCTATTATCTATGGCTTCATGATTTCTCTTGAGGATATTGTCAATCTCATATAATTATAAATATTTCCATGAAAGGTTTATGTACATTATGCATGAGATATATTTTGATCTGTATTAAAATGTTTGGATTTTATTTTTGGGTGAGTAACACAAATTGTGGGTTATGTAAAGAGTTACACATTAATATGGTTTGAAAATATTATTTTGGTGGATATAGTATGTTTCCAAAACTAAATTGTTAGGTGCATGGATATATAATTGGAAGAACATGAGAGAAGATGGTTTGATTGAATTCCTTTAAGATATTATGTGTTAGATTCCTTCAAAATAAGAACTTTTCAATACCACAATCATTTAGTATGGGTGACCCTCACAGTTAGGTTCCCATGAATTATCTTGTGTAGGTAAAGAAAGTGACAATGTGACCATAATGGTTATGATCCTTGTTCATAGAATTTTTTTTGGATTATATTATTTGAAATACCCTAATAGTTGGGATACATTAGGAATATAGTTGGTTTTATCCATATGATGGATTGGACATTGAGTTTTCATCTTGACTATACATGAATCATTTATGTTATATTTGAAAATAGTTGCCTTCCAAATGTATTCATGAATTATTTACATGATTAACTAGAATAATTCATAAGGAATGGGGATCTTGGAACACTGAAGGATATTATATCATTAAATATTGGTCATACTTTTTTAGGATCCCATTTAATAAAATAAAATGATAAATATTACTAATAAATAATGCTCATCTGGTAAAATATTATGTTGTAGATAAAAGATTCATCATCAGTAAATATATATTTATGTTTAATCCATGTGAAGGAGAAGATTAATGTTTGAAACACCTTTGAATGGTAACTTATGAAATTTTCTTAGGTATCACCTTGAAAAAATGTTCTTAAGTATGACAAAAATTATTAGACTTAGTGAAATACCTTCTTGAGTAACTACAAGTTAAAGTGATTCAACAGTTGAATCTATAATCTTATAAGATATATAAAATTATTCATTTAGGTTCTCAAATGATTTATATGAAAAATAACCAACGTAGTTTTAGTATCCCCTTATATACTCCAATATTATGGAGTGTGTTAATGACTTGGTGAGACTAGTGCTTTCCATGATGATTATTCTTGGAAAGGATTTCATCTTCATATTATCTATGGAAATTCCCTAACATTGTGAATGAGTTAAATTATATTTTTTCTAGTATTCTCAAGTTTTTAGAATAAATTAACTAGCCATAGGATGTCTAGGTTTTTGTGTTGTATAAATAATAAAAGAGGGTGAAAGTTAAAACCAAAAAATAAAAATTGGTTTGATATTCCAATGATTTTTCATTAGGTTTTCGGTTATGGTAATTCAAAACTAAAGGTGGTACCAATAAAGGGAAATGATTCCATAAGATGGGATAACTCAAGATATCTGAAGGTATTTTGGAAACTCTATGGATTGTCTATATAAAGTAATTATGTTATAGAAATCACTTATTTCTTTTAAAAGCTAAGCGATAACAAATGTATATTTTAAAATTGTTTTAGATATATACGAGTTTCAATTTGAAGGAATAACTTATAGAGATTTTCGTTTTCATTAAAGTTATGATGTAAAGAGTTTATATATCAAAAGAATGAATAGAAAAGAGTTTATTAAGCTTAGATGAATCTCAATAAAAGATGTGTATACTTATCTCCTTTTTTATATTATAAGATGATTTTAAAAAAAGACTTCATATGATAAATATTAGAAAATGAATTAGATACATTCAGTTTAATATTCATATAATTATATAAAATCTTTTGAAAGGTGACAAGGATAAAAAAATTATCCAGAATAATATTTTTATCGAGGTATTTATTGAAATATGATTGAAGATATTACCACTGACTATTGGTGGCATATTTTGATAAATATTATTCATTTCAATGAAAAACGACCCAAACACATAAAATACAATATATGATATGGAAACAGCAATTTATTTCATTAAATATTTCTACTAAGATAAAATAATATGTATTTCATACATAAAAGAGTTTTTGTATCTTTACATGATATATTGAAATTAACAGTCTCTAAGATGAAAGTGAGTGTATATTTGGACATAAGAAGTCCATGGTTAACAAATAAAATATTATAGTAGATTAAAATAAGTTACTTTAATAAATATACTAATATGTTTAAGATAAATTATGGTAAAAGAAAAAAAATGAAATTTTTACATTTAGTAACCATATTTAGTGAATATAATTATTTCTATTTTTTCAGAGAAGTTAAAAAATATATATCACTTTATCCTAAAGGTGTTAAAGGTATGTTGGTAAACAATAATATAAATAGTTAAATTATTTTAAATGACATTTTTGATGGAATATGGTTCCATGTATGATAATTGTTGAACCCTCTGGGAATTGAGTTGCTTTATTATATTTTGATAATCCCAACTATATTTTATTTATATCTTATTTATGTTTGATACATCTCAAATATGCTTTATTATATGTTGTTACTTTCAATTATGCTTAATATAAGTCTTTTGGATATATGTACTCTGACCTAACACATTCTGCCAATAGAATGCTTAAACAGTTTATAGCTACCGATACGGAACAGTAGCTACCGTTATGACTTAGAGCAACCGATATCGAATAGAGCTACTGATACAGAGTTCACTGATACATCAAGTTCACCGGTACTCAAGTTTACCGATACATCGAAGTCGACAGCTACCGATACAGAGCTACTGATATGATGCAGTCCACCAATATGATAATGTCCACCGATATGCAAAGTCTACTAATACATCAAGGAAGCTACCGATATGGACTTACCACTACAGATACAAGGCAGATCCACAACTACCGTTACAAGTCCACCGCTACTGATGTGATCAAGTCTACAGTTGCAGCTTCCGAAACAAAGTCTATTGTTACAAATGAAGTTCACCGATACAGACACCTACCGTAACACAAGTCTACCGATATCAAGAGCTACCGTTCCAGAGACAGAACCCGACACTGATTTAATTTCATAATCTTTATTTAATCTAACCAACGGTCATATTAGGAATATTTTAATGCTCTGTCATTTATTTAATGAAGTTTGTTGGATGTCAGGGAACCGTACCTCGTACCTTCAAAAAGTAAATCATCTTTTTCCGGAGCTCGTGCTTTAAATAAAGTAAGGAATCGCTACTACAAAGTAGAGATGAATAGAAGAATACATAGAGACATACATTCCATGAGGTGTGCTGGAAGAACAACTAAGCGTGAATGCAAAGAGACCACTGAACTTACACGAAGAACTCATTCATTACTGCATACTAGTGAAGAGCTGAGAACGATAACATAACACAAGAGCTTAATCGACTGTCTCTACACCTAGATGTCAAGGAAACATATGATACTCTATTTTCCAGGCAAAAGCCAGAAGAGGACTCAGAGCGAATTCTAATCAATCAAAGGAGTCCAGAATTGCACGACAATCACTAGAGCCATTTCTAAACTCTAAATATTTGATCTGTGATTTATCTTTTTTACATATTGAGCAGTGTGTGTTATATGATGTATTTTACACACACACTGTCTCTTGTACTCTAACAGGAGGATTTGTAAATCCTCACTCAACTCTCATACATCTTGTATTTTCCACTGGGATAGTGGTAGAGGTCGTGTGTGACCTGGACAACTGGTGCTGTGTTTTTGTTCCGACGGATAATAGTGGTAGAGGTCGTGTGAACTGGACAGTTGTATACTGTTGTTTATCCCAAATCCAGGGTGTGGATAACTTTTATATAATGTTTTTAGAGGACTAAGTCTCATCTTTAGACAGAACCTTGTGGCTAAATCTGCTGTCCTTATTTATATGCAAAGTTTTTTTATTCCGCTGCTAATTACTTTAAATCCAAAAATGTTTTAAAAGTCACTTTGATAATTAAACTCGCAAGTGTTTATATTAGTTGTAAATCAGTAAGTTAGTTTCAAAAGTTAATCAATTCTTCTGATTTGATTAACTGGGAAATAGTCAATCCCTTGAGAACCTAACAAAACCTTTATGTTGATATAAATTCATTATAGTTTAATTCTGTGTTTTAATTGGGGGTTTTTAAGACAAAGTTTTTAAACAGAAATTTTAATTGGAACTCAATTCACCCCCCTCTTGAGTGTTCACCCCGACCAACATTTGGTATCAAAGGAAGATTTAAATATTTTTCTAAAGTACTCTATTTTTCAACTGTGATTTTAGTTGTATTATAAAGTTCTTAAAATTTCTGTTATTTCTAAATTTTTAACTCTTTAAAATCTTTGCTTTAAGTTAGTTATCATGGATAATAGACTTGAAGGTGTTGCTACCAATATACCACCATTTTTCAATGGCACTAACTATGCTCAGTGGAAAATCATGATGAAAATTCATTTAGAGAGAATGGGTTTTGATATTTGGACTGCTATAGAATCAGAATATAAAATTCCAACTACTGTTAGATCTACCTGGAATGAAGCTACTAAGATAGCCTACAATAATAATTGTAAAGCTATGAATGCTCTGTACTGTGCTTTAGGATATGAGGAATTTAATAGAATATCTGCTTGTAAAACTGTTTATGAAATTTGGGATACCTTAGCTGTTTCTCATGAAGGAACAACTAATGTTAAGGAAATGAGATTGAACACTTATACTATTAGGTATGATAATTTTATGATGAAGCCTGATGAACCCATTTCTGATTTGTATCTCAGTTTTAATGAAATTGTCAACACAATGACTTCTTTGGGAAAGGATGTTTCCTCAAGGGAAAAAATTATGAGAATTCTGAGATGTCTACCTGAAAGATGGAGAGGAACTTCTGTATCAATTAGAGAGTCGTGTGATATTGGTGAAATGTCAGTCAAGGAATTAATTTGAAAGTTGATGATGTATGAAGAAGAACTTAAGGTGAACAAAGAAGAAGATAATCAACCAAGAAGGAAGTATGTTGCGTTCAAGACTTCAACTTCAAAGAATAAAGATAAGGAGAAGCTTCAAGCTATAAACAAGAGTTCAAGCTGTGAAGACAGTGAGTGTGCTTCTGATAGTGATGTTGAGATGGCTCACATTGCCAGAAGGTTTAAGAAGTTTTATACGGAGAAAATGATTTTCAGAAAATAAAACTACAAAGCAAAGTATGACAACAAGGGATATTGGAAAAAGGATTGGAAGAAACCTGAAAATCAGATGAAGTTGTCTGCTATGAGTGCAAAAGGAAAGGACACATAAAAGAAGACTTTCCAAAGTTGAAGTACATGAAGAAATATGAAGACAAGGACAATAAGTACAAGAAAGCCATGAAGACTACTTGGAGTGCTTCTGAGGATAGCTCCAGTGAATCTGAAATTTCTGAAACTGAACTCAAAAAAAAGGCAAATATGTGTTTTATGACAAACACATCTGAGGTAACAGCTGAAACTCCTACTTTAAATTCATATTATTCTGAAAATGATTCTGACTCAGAAAACATGTCAAAATCTGAACTGTTTGAATATTGTGATATGTTAGAAGAAACCTGTAATGAGCTGAAATACAAATACAAAGGTTTAAAGAAGCAGTACGCTTTAACTGTTAAACATAAATCTAATCTTGATATTGAAATGGAAAAGAATGCTCAGATGTTTAAAGAAAACACTGAACTGAAATTATCTAATGAGAAACTTAAGAAAGACTTAGAAAAGTGTACAAATGGTAAAGATACACTTACTTAGATGCTAGGTAAACAAATTGCACATAGATACACTACTGGTGTAGGATACCAACCAGGACAGAGAAAATTTACCCAAACTAAATTCATTCCTAAATCTGGACAGAATACTGCTAGTTCTAGTTCTGGACATTTATATGCCTCAACTAGTTATATTTATAGTTACGGATCTAATAAGGTTTACCTTTAAAAGTCTGTTGATTCTACAAATTTTATGAGACCCATAAGACAAATTTGGGTACCTAAAGTTTTGTTGGGTAACCTGTCCGGACCCAAGAAAATCTGGGTACCAAAATCATTTCCTGTCTAAATCTGTTTTGTAGGGAACCTGCTTAAGGAGATCCTGTAGAAAGACTTGATATTTGGACAGTGGATGTTCAAGACATATGTCAGGAGACTTCTCATGCTTTAAAATCTTAGTTAGAGTTGATGGAGGGGTTGTCATTTTTGGTGATAACTCAAAATAAAAAATCATCGGCTTAGGCGAAATTGGTAACACTGACTTAGTATTGATTTCCAAAGTTTTATTTGTTGATGGACTGAAATATAATTTGTTATGTATTTCTCAGTTATGTTATGATGGTTTTTATGTTAAATTTGAAAATTATTCTTGAGAAGTTTTTAATTCTAAATTTTTTTAGTATTTTCTGTCCTAAGAAATGAAAATATTTTTGCTGTTGATCTGAATTCTTTAGAAAAGAAAGATATTAATTGTTTAAATGCTTACCATAAAGAGTCTTGGCTTTGGCATAGAAGATTAGGACACTGCAATGTACAATCAACTAGAAAAATTGCTAGGAAGAACATAGTTAGAGACCTACCCAAACTTGAATTTCCAGCAGACATAGTTTGTAATCCCTGTCAAAAGGGAAAGCAACATAATGTTTCTTTTAAATCAAAGAAAGAAGTTTCAACTTCTCAACCTCTCGAGTTGGTTCACATGGATTTATTTGGACCATCTAGAATTTCTAGTTTAAATGGGAAGCACTATGTCTATGTCTTAGTAGATGGCTTTTCTAGATATACCTGGGTATATTTTCTAGCTCACAAAATTGAAGCTTGTTCTTACTTTGTTGAATACTCCAAATCTGTAGAGATCCTTAGTGGAATTAAGATTAGAACCCTGAGAATTGATCATGGTCGTGAGTTTGAAAATCATGAGTTTGAATCCTACTGCTCACACAGTGGCTATAGTCACAATTTATCTGCCCCTAGAACACCTCAGCAGAATGGTGTAGTAGAAAGGAGAAATAGAACCCTTCAGGAAATTGCTAGGACTATGCTTAATGAGTATAACCTACCTGTTTACTTTTGGGATGAAGCTGTAAACACAGCTTGTTATGTTATCAATAGAGTCTGGATCATACCTGTTCTTAAAAGGACCCCTTATGAGTTGTGGAACCATAGGAACCCAAGGTTAACTACTTCAGAGTTTTGGTTGCAATGTATTTATTCTTAATACTAAAGATAATCTTGACAAGTTTTCACCAAAGGGTGATGATGGAATTTTCCTAGGATACTCTATAACTAGTAAAGCATATAGAGTTTTCAATAAGAGAACCAAATGTGTGGAAGAATTTGTTCACATAAAATTTGATGAAACTGATCCACATGAGCCTAAGACTTCTCTTGAAAATCTTGAAGATGATCTATGTGTTTTGAACCTTAATGATAAGGTCAGTGGACCTGTAGTAAAAACGTCCAGTTCTGGAAATTTTCCAGAACCTGCTTCTTTTGAATCCCAACATATTGATGAACCTGAAATTTCTAGTCCTACCTTTTCTAGATCAACTAGAATTATAAAGAATCATCCTTTAGATGCTGTTGTAGGAAATCTTGATAGAGGGACATAGACTAGAGCTTCTCTAAGAAATCAGGTTGAACATCAAGATTTTCTTTCACAGTTAGAACCTAAAAATATCAATGATGCTATCAATGATGAATTTTGGGTAATGGCTATGCAAGAAGAACTAAATCGATATGAAAGAAACAAAGTCTGTAAATTTGTAGAAAGACCTAAGGACACTATAACCATAGGCACAAAATGGGTGTCTAGAAACAAAGTTGATGAATCTGGAAACATCATTAGAAACAAAGCTAGGCTAGTTGCACAAGGTTACAATCAAGAAGAAGAAATTGACTATGAGGAAACCTTCGCACCTGTAGCTAGATTAGAGGCTATTAGGATCTTACTTGCCTATGCATCACATCTGAATTTCAATTTATATCAAATGGATGTAAAAAGTGCTTTTTTAAATGGTTTTATTATTGAATATGTTTTTGTAGAACAACCACCTGGTTTCTCAAATCCACATTTTCAAAATCATGTTTTTAAACTTTCTAAAGCTTTGTATGGTTTAAAACAGGCTCCGAGAGCTTGGTATGAAAGACATTCAAACTTTCTTATTTCAAAAGGATTTACAAAAGGAATAGTTGATCCCACATTTTTTATAAAAAGGATTTCAAAAGATGTTTTAATAGTACAAATCTATGTTGATGATATTATTTTTGGATCTTCAAAAAATTCTTTATATACTGATTTTTCAAAGATTTTGCAAAATGTGTTTGAAATGAGCTTAATGGGAGAGCTTAAATACTTTCTTGGTTTTCAAATTTTTCAAACTAAAGATGGTATTATTTTAACTCAAAGTAAATATACTAAAGATTTATTAAAACAATTTGGCTTGGATAGTACTAAGGAAAGTGATATACCTATGAGTACCACCTGTAAATTGGATATTGATGAATCTGGGAAACCTGTTGATCAAACTAATTACAGAGGTATGATTGGGAGTTTAATTTACCTTACTTCTAGTCGACCAGATATTATGTTTAGTGTATGTATGTGTGCTATATTTCAAGCTAATCCTAAAGAATCACACTTACTTGCTGTTAAAAGTATTTTTAAATATCTTAAGTATACTGCATATTTGGGTTGGTTTTATCCTAAAGGACAATCATTTGACTTAATATGTTATTCAGATGCTGATTTTGCTGGCTGTAAGTTAGATAGGAAGAGCACATCTGGAACATGTCATTTACTTGGAAAGTACCTAGTATCATGGTGTAGTAAGAAAAAGAACTCAGTTGCATTATCTACTACTGAAGCAGAATATATAGCTGCTGGTAGTTGTTGTGCACAGATTCTGTGGAAGAAACACACTATATTGGATTATGGATTTGTTTTTAAACATGTTTTAATTAATTGTGATAACACTAGTGCGATCAACATCTCCAAGAACCCTGTGTCTCACTCTAGAACTAAACACATTGATTTTAGACACCACTTTTTAAGAGATCATTATCAAAGAGGTGATATAACTCTTTAATTTATAGGCACTGAACTTCAATTAGCTGATATTTTCACTAAACCTTTATGTTCAGTAAGATTAAGTTTCATTAGACATGAATTAGGAATGATAACTTACCCTTGAAACTGTTATAAAATTCTCACCATTAGAAAATTCTCACCGTTAGAAAATTCTCACCGTTAGAAAATTCTCACCGTTAGGAGACCTCACCGTTAGGAGACCTCACCGTTAGGAGACCACACCGTTAGGACATCCTCACCGTTATAAGACTTTACTAGTACATCTCACGCTGTTTTAACTTCTGTAAAGCCGAGACATCGAATTTTTTTTATATATATGATTTATTTTATTTTTGGATCCTAAATGATATTAAACCGAGTCTAGATTTCACTCAACCACATCGCGAACTTGTCTGTTCAAATCCCTCAAACCAAACCCTCTCAAGCCGCAAAACCCTAAACCTCAAATCTGTAATGGCCCGTGTCAATATACCTCAGGTTACAGATGGGAGTGATGAGCCGCAAGCGAAAAGACAGAAAGTATCGAATGCTAGTACCAGTGGATGTGGTAGTGGAAGTGAATCTCGATGGAATCCAATAAACCTGCATCTCTCATAGAGAGAAATTGTCATTGAGAAAGAGGTGTGTGTAGAATGGCTCATGGAGAGAAAGTCCTTGGTTCTTATGGTTTTAGAAGAACAAGGTTGGACTGAGTGCTTCGCGAACAACAACAGACCTTACTATCCTGAGCCGGTGAAGCAGTTCTATGATTATGTCCGCTTTGAAAAGACTGAGGAGGAAAGCAGAATGATATCTTTGGTAAATTTTCAGGAAGTGTCTTTTACTTCAGTGGAATGGGCTAGGAACTTAAGAGTTCCCCATGAAGGAGATTATGCATTCTACTCAATGTCTGTACCTTCAACCAGTGATGTGTTTCAATATGAAGATGCTTTATTGAAGCTTACAGGGAATGGGAACCCTAGAAAGGAGATTGCTGCAGAGATGGCAGGAGAAGATAAGCTGTTGTTTAAATTTATTCAGCATGTTGTTAGTCCTAGAAGAGGAGATTTTTCCACGTTGAGATTCTAAGACATATATCTGTTATATTTTCTAAATCACAGTGTGAGAATCAATCTATGTAGATTGATTATGGTTCAAGTGGAAGATATGACTAGACCGAGGTCCAAATCAAATGCACTGTTTTTATCAAAGCTGATTTCTGTGATGCTAAAAGTGAAAGAGGTTTCTGGACCTCAGGATGAGCTGGTAGTGGTTAAGGACAACTTCGGTATTACAAGAAATGTCTGTAAATACATGAAAGTCAGTTGGAATCCTTGGAAGAAATCATGGGTGAATGATGATGGAAAAATCTATGACAAGTATACTCATGTGGATCGTCCTTTTAGACCAAAGGATGTGAGGGATCCTGGTCTTGGACCAAATTTTCCAGAACCGGTCTACAGTGATGATGAAGCTGAGGAGGAAGAGACATCAGTTGAGGAATGAGGAGATCCAGACTTACCGCCTAGTCCTGTGCATCAAGTTATTTCTTATGGAGCAGCTAGCCCTCCAAAATAACTACCAAAGTGAGAAACTGTCTTGAAGGACAATGATACAGAGACTACAGAAGAAGAAGAAGAATCATGCCAGTATGTTGTCAAGGACACCTCTGAGGAGGATGAGGCAACCGAATATGATCATGATGTTAATGGAGAAAAGGAGGCTGATGGTGAAGTAGATGATGAGGAAAATGTTGAAAAAGAGCCCAGTTTGAGTCCTCTAATAGTCAGTACAGTCAGGACAGTGCCTGATGAGGAAGAAGTAGCAGCAACACCTGTTGATGAGAGAGTCATTAATGAATCAGAACAAATGACTATTGAATCTGCTACAATTGTAGAGCAAATTGCAGAATTACCTCAAGAAGGACAGTTGGAAGAGATACCTCAGGAGAATGTTCCACGTGAGGGGGAGAATCTTGGTTCAGTATCAGTGCTATATGACATTGAAGGTTGGACATCAGATCCCGGATATATGATTCTTGGAGTTTCTTATGGTGATTCGGATGATGAAGACCAACCTCAAAAGGAATCAGTTACCTTACCCACTATGGCTGAAAATGTGGCAACCAAGGAGGACCTTGAGTCCTTCAAAGCTGAATTGAAAGAAGCAATAAGGGAATCAGTGGCAGAAATGAAGAAAAGTATGGTTGAAGAGATGAAAATCATGGATCAATCCCTTGAGTTATCCATTGGATATAGTGTATCCAGTCTTGTGAAAGAAATGATGGATGTACTTAAAGTGTTCCAGACTCAGATTGAGAGTTGGACAGGAGCTGTAGTTGCCTTGAGACAATCGATTGCTTCTCTAACTACCATGCATATCTCTCAAAATCAAGTAAACTCTGACATTTGATATATCAAAGAAGTGGTCAAACAGTTTGTGGAAGTTATTGAGGACTTTAAAAAGTCAGTTAAAGAACATCTGAACAGCTAGGATGAACTTGTTCAGAAGGTCGTTAGTAGTCTGACTCAATCCTTCAAGGAGACAATGGCTTTTTCAATGAAACCTCTTCCCTCATCCAGCTCCAGTGTGCACCTTGACCAGATCCGCAATGTTATTCAGGAAGAATTGGCTAAGGCCAGTCCCAGTGGTGCATTAGATACTCAGATTCTTGCTACCACTAGAGAAGTTAGTAGTTTTGTTCGTCATCACCCGCGGGCAGCTACTACTTCTCAAGAGGCAATCAAGAATAAGGTGGATGCTTATTTTGAAAAGGTTTATACCAAGCACCAAATGACAAACCATTTCAAAATCTTGATTGAGAATATGAAGTTACCTCCAGTTACCCAAGCTTTCAGAGAACAGGTTAGTAAGCTCAGAGAGATTAGTCCTGCTTTGGACAAATTCATTGAAAATAGGGATGATTTCGTGTCTAAAATGGAGAGAGGAGGAAGAATTATAATGGATTTCAGAATCCGGTTGCTGCCCTTCCTGCATGTGGATGCCAGACCAGTGATTGTACCTCCTGCCCTTCCTGCTTCTGCCTCTAGGAGTACTCCTCAATTGTCTCCAGTTCCAGACATCAGGAGCTTGCCACCGATGATCACTCAGAGGAGCTCAGATTTCAGATCCGGTATAGTTTATATAGTTGAACCACCGGTTGTACCTTTAGCTATTTCGAAACCCTCTGCTGACCCTGCACCTGAAACCTCTGCTACTTATAAGGTAAAGACACCTGTTCCAGAGGAGGATTGAGTGTTTCTAGATCTTTTTTATAGGATTCACTTATATTTTTTTTCTTTTGTTGTTCTGATTTTATCTGTGTACCTTTTGTATATTAATGAAATTACTCTATATTCTCTACATTACTGAGTTTCTATAACTTTGTCATTTATTCTATGCAAATATTTATCTTTTCTATGCTACCCTTCTTTTTGTTAATCACAAAGGGGGAGAAAATGAGAGCACATACGAAATGAGACCTAAGAGTTAACAAATGGGGAATGAGAATCTGACACTTGAGAAAATAAGAATTAAGAGAGCATCTTGCAGTATAATTGAAAGGGGGAGGAATATGAATGTTTTGTTCTGAAAAAAACAAAAGAACCTTTCCCTATCCTGATAATTTCATTTCCATTTTTTTCTCTGATACTATTTTTTTGTTATCATTTTTTGATATATTTCTCTCTGAAACTACTTCATTTTTTTTATAAGTTGTTATTATCAAAAAGGGGGAGATTGTTGAACCCTCTGGGAATTGAGTTGCTTTATTATATTTTGATAATCCCAACTATATTTTATTTATATCTTAATTATGTTTGATACAAATCAAATATGCTTTATTATATGTTGTTAATTTTAATTATGCTTAATATAAGTCTTTTTGATATATATACTCTGACCTAACACATTCTGCCAATAGAATTCTTAAACAGTTTATAGCTACCGATATAGAATAGTAGCTACCGTTATGACTTAAAGTTACCGATATCGAATAGAGCTACTGATACGGAGGTCACCGATACATCAAGTTCACCGGTACTCAAGTTTACCACTACATCGAAGTCGACAGCTACCGATACAGAGCTACCGTTATGCTGAAGTCCATCGATATGTTGAAGTCCACCGATATGCAAAGTCTACCGATACATCAAGAAGCTACCGATAGGGACTTACCACTACCGATACAAGGCAGAGCCATAACAACCGTTACAAGTCTACCGATACTGATGTGATCAAGTCTACAGTTGCAGCTACCAAAACAAAGTCTAGCGTTACAAATGAAGTCTACTGATACAGACACCTACCGTAACACCAGTCTACCGATATCAAGAGCTACCGTTCCAGAGACAGAACCTGACACTTCGTTAATTTATTTATCTTTATTTAATCTAACGAATGGTCATATTAGGAATATTTTAATGCTCTGAAATTTATTTAATGAAGTTTGTTGGATGTCAGGGAACCGTACCTCATACCTGCAAAAATTAAATCATATTTTGCCGGAGCTCGTGCTTTAAATAAAGGAAGGATGTGCTACTACAAAGTAGATATGAAGAGACGAATACATAGAGACATACATTCCACGAGGTGTGCGGGAAGAACAACTAAGCGTGAATGCAAAGAGACGACTGAACTTACACGAAGAACTCATTCATTACTGCATACCTGTGAAGAGATGAGAACGAGAACATAACACAAGAGCTTCATCGACTGTCTCTACACCTGGATGTCAAGGAAACTGACGATACTCTGTTTTCTAGACAAAAACCAGAAGAGGACTCGGAGCGAATTCTGATCAATCAAAGGAGTCCAGAACTGCACGACAATCACTAGAGCCATTTCTAAAGTCTAAATATTTGCTCTGTGATTTATCTTTTTACATATTGAGCAGTGTGTGTTATATTCTGTATTTTACACACACACTGTCTCCTGTACTCTAACTGGAGGATTTGTAAATCCTCACTCAACTCTCTTACATCTTGTATTTCCCACTGGGATAGTGGTAGAGGTCGTGTGTGACCTGGACAGCTGGTGCTGTTGTTTTTGTTCCCACGGATAACAGTGGTAGAGGTCGTGTGACCTGGACAGTTGTATACTGTTGTTTATCCCCGATCCAGGGTGTGGATCACTTTTATATAATGTTTTGAGAGGTCTAAGTCTCAGCTTGAGACTGAACCTCTTGGTTAAATCTGTTGTGCTTATATATATTCACAGTTCTTTTTTATTCCGCTGCTAATTACTTTAAAACCAAAACTGTTTTAAAAGTCACTTTGATAATTAAACTCGCAAGTGTTTATATTAGTTGTAAATCAGTAAGTTAGTTTCAAAAGTTAATCAATTCTTCTGATTTGATTAACTAGGAAATAATAAATCCCATGAGAACCTAACAGAACCTTTTTGTTGATATAAATTCACTACAGTTTAATTCTATGTTTTAATTGGGGGTTTGAAGACAAAGTTTTTAAACAGAAATTTTAATTGGAACTCAATTCACCCCCCCTCTTGAGTGTCCACTCCGACCAACAATAATGTTGAACATAGAAAAAGTTAAAATTAGAAAACAAAATTTAACATCATAACAATTGATGTTGTGATGTTAAAGAGTTTGGAACGTGTTCAAGGAGTTTAACATTAGAAATATGATTCCTAAATATCAGAACTATTCAAACATTATTTCTTCATGGTTTTTAATCAATAAAGAGTTTAGTAAGAATATTTTATCACACAGTTGATAGTTATGTGATAGGATTTACATATAGATTTAATGAGTTAATAAAACAGAAGAAACTACTGCAAACAACAAACTGATTTAGCAGTATATCATACATAATATGACAGAAATGTGCTTATTTAAGGGGTTTTTGAGTATTTTAAAATGATTTTTAAAACAAATAAAAATAATTATAAGAAATGAAATATCAAAATTTTCATTATTTCACCTTGTTTTCATGTATATATATATTAATATGCATTTAATGAATTGTAATCAAAATTGTCCCCCAGAAGTGAGACTTTGAGTTCTCTGTAGAAATTTTTCATCATGGATTATTATAGATTTCATTAAGATGGTAAGGTTATCATGAGTAGGATTCTCATATAGAGATACAAATATGATCATGAGGCACATAAAAAGAAAAAATTTATTTGTGTTCACTAGATAACCCATGAATTATACCTCATGGTGAGTCATACATGGTGTCTTTGGTATACTAGAGGTACAAGGATCATATTAGAATATTGAGTACCTGAATTTAGTGAGATACATAAAATGAGAACCTATATAATTTGATACATTTATTATTTAATCCATGTGGCTTAGCTAATCCAGGGTGGTTTGGTAAGTTGTTGATCATGTCGTTGGTTAAAACTCAAAAATATGGGGTTGGTCCTATATATGAAAGGTATAACATTTTACCCCTTATTTAAGGTGGACTGAGGAGTGTTTGGTTGCACCTAGACAGTAATTATGATGTTATCGTCTACTTTGATAATGGGAATGGGATGTTCTCATCCATAAAGATGAATTAAATAAGATTTATTCATTATCCAATTTAGTTTATGCTCAAGGAATTGATAATTTATAAGTTGGATATATAGAATTGACATACATTGTACCCCATGGTCCCTCAAAGACATGGGAAGATGATACATTTGAGAATTCACGCTAGTGTTTGATGTGACTTGTGGACATAAGTATGGAGATCCATTTGTATTTTAAAGATCATATCAGATCCGTTTATAGCTTGAGAAACACAGATATTGTGTTATATGACTCCCTTTACATACATTTATGGAATTGGTGATTTAAATTTTTTTCAATGTTATAAAATCCCCTGAGGTCATACATTGTAATTGATGGAATGGGGACTGAATTTGACTCAGAGAGATAATGTAGAAGTGTTTTACATTTAATCCACTAGAGTTTTGGATGGGTATTCACAAGGTATTTTATATGATGTATTATAAAGTGAAGTTAATAATAACTTCCCAAATGTGTTTTATAAGATACCTAAAAGGTGTTTTGGATACGATTTCACTAGTTATTTTATATAATTTAAAATAAGCTAAAATGAAACAATTTCTTTTAAGATTTAAAATTGGTGGGATATTGAAAGGAATATGCCCCAATGCCAATATTTCATGTGCTATATTTTGGTGATTGTGACCTTGAGGTTACGTTTGCATTGAATATAGATTTAAAAATAATCTTGATAATATGTTTTTCCAACATATCCTTAATAAAGTGATTAATAATATTTAGTCCAAAATGTATTATGATAGTCATTAGGGGTATATCTTAATAATTTTTTGGCTCAATGTATAGAAGGCTTTCGATAGTGGAAGTTTTCCATTAAGAGTTAACATTAAGGTGAATAATTCTGACATTGGATATATTTTATAGGAACTTTAGTGAATATTTGACAAAAAATGATATTAATGTATAAACATGATGAATGAGTTTGATGAATCATATACTCGTTCACTATAATTCCTGAGTAAATGGAAAATAAATTGATGATCACCCTTGAGGGACTTATGAAGTCTAGTATCATTTGATAGTTATTGGGGTGTGATGCTCACTTTAAGTTTTCCAAGTCTCCCTAGAACCCAAAACACCTTATCTTCTACCTAAGTTTCACTATAATGTTCTAGAACACCATTAAGGATGAAGGGATCCTATTTTCCACATCAAAAGAATTCTGCTTGGCCTGTGGATATGTCATGGAGAGGGTGTGTATTTTTAATATTTTTTGTGATCATTATCAGTCCCATATTATGTTTATAGGGAATGGTGAAGAAGATCATCAGTGTAAAGTGAAAATATTATGTTCTTCTTTACATTTTATGATTTCACTTTATCAATAACATGGTGATCATGGGTTTGTGCTTTCAAATTTGTTCTGTTTCTAATATAATGTTTTTATCATCCCCATAGAAACCCAACAATTAACATATGTGATGAATCAACAAGAGATTTTATTTCATTTTATACCATGATGTCTCATATTTTTCATACTCTGATAGAATTTTATATTCCTTTCTATACAATAAATAGTAATTGGTGTGTGCATGTATATTTTCTCACCCCAATATCAATAGACAAAAGATTTTTTGGCATCATAATTTGAATCTATTAAAGCATTTTATTATGAAATCTTCCCTTTCAATAGCTCAATCAATTATGTGAAACTCTTATCACTCAATCCATTCATTTCTGTCAGGTAAATCGATCACAACAACATAGATAAAATTTTATATTTGATATAACCAAGATACAGTGTGTTTTAAACATCAATGTATAATCACCCGATCATTGGTGCTTTATCAATGGATTCCACATTGACATAAAAAATTAATTTAAAATATATTGTTTTATTTATCATTTTTTTCAAATATATATTTTCATGAAATCATGTGTTTTTATATTACATCACCCATATATATCCAAGGATCATAGCGTGGATTAAAGCGATTAAAAATAAAATAATATTTGATTTTTTTGAATCTCAGCATTCTCATATCCAAACACATCATCCAAGGTTAGTAAAATATATTTTTTTGCAACATTCGGTTTAGATAATTCTAAGAGAATATAATCTTCTTTTTTAAATTCAACACTTATTCCTCATGAATTAATAATATCATAATTTATTATCACTTATATCAATTAAATATAAAAAAATTTGAGTTATTATTTATTCTAACTATACATTAATATTTACTTTGAAAAATTATGAGACAAAATAATATATTTTTGTACCATAATAATAAAAAAATATAAAAATAATAACCACTAATTTATATGATGGAATTATGAAAAAATACAAAGAAAAGGGGTCCAAATGAGGTCATTATACACCCTACCTCTCATAGGTTAACCTTCACACTAGATCAGGCCTATTTCAAACAAACACACACATAGGCCATGTGTGCCCATGCACAGATAGACAATGTTAATATCAAAAATACATTTGTATGTGTGTATGTATGTATTTACACATGTATGTATGAGTTTTATATTGAAATATACATGTTTTTAAAAAAATAAAAAATACTTCTTAAAAAAATAACAAAAAAAGAATATTAATAGAATTATAAATAATTTATTATTATTATATATAAAATAAAACATGAATAAAAAAATTAAAATTGATAATAATAACATTAATTAAAATTTTAAACAATACTATAGAGGAAAACCAAACACATGATTATATATTCACAATTTTTTTTTTAATTTTAACATAATATCTAATAATTAATAAATTTAAAATATTTAAAAATTATTTTAGAATAAAAAGAACACAATAAAATGTATACTAAAAATCCATTTATCTAGAAAATTCCAAATTTAAGTGGAAAATTGACTAATAAAAAAATATGGGGAGTAATCAGCAAAAAATAAATATGTCTTTCTACCTTAACAAAATTCCTAAAACAAAAAAATAATCAAATAAAAAGAATAATATAAAATAAAAGTACATTATGTGGGGTTATAGTAGAAATTGGCTTAAAAAGGGGATCAGATAGGGATACACCATTGAAGAATTGGTGAAAAAATGACTGGAATCGAATTCATTGAGGGACAACATAAAGGCTATTCTGGGTATGAGGATTTTTAAAGAGAGCATGGAGTCATTTGAGTAAGGAAAGAAGGGTTTATAGTTTTGGGATGTCTGATTTTTTCAATGGACCTTTAATACCAATTATCAGTATGATTGATACTAAATAAGTTATTAAATAACTGAGATTAAGAATATGTTATTCATGTGTGACTATTAATTGATGTGAACCCTAAACAATATTGAGTGACTAATAAGCGAGGTCATGAAGAATAGATTGAAATTGAAAATCATCCCACTCAATAAATTTTTATTATTAACTATAAATTAATCAAAAGAATAATAATAATAATATTTAAATATCTTTTATATTAAATATTAAATATTTATTTATATCAAAATAAAATTAATATTTTTAATATTACGTATAAATTGTTATAAATAAAATTTTTTATTTAAAAAATATTACCTAAATATTTCAAATTAGTTTTACTTGAAAATGCATTAGATTTTAATACAAATAAATATCTAAATATTAACAAATTTATTTTTCATTGAATGTGGGTATATAATGTTGTTTTTGGCATGAATTATGTGCAAGAATAAGTTTATACATTTATATGGGTAATGAAAATTTAGAATTTTAATTTAAATACTTTATATAAATATTATTATTATTATTATTATTATTATTTTTAAATAATGGAGGATCATAATAATAAATTTTTATTCCAATAAATTTAAATATTTAAATATATTTATATTAATGTAACTAGGTATGTAAATGGATGGCATTACCCATGTAAATCAGGATTTAATCAGATTCGTGTAGTAATTTTATTACGTGAATCAAATTTAGGTAGTGTCCAAATACTTGTTATAGGAACCTAAGCATGGATTTCTTTATACTAATTATCATTATTATTATCTTATGAACCCATTTATTTTATAAATATTATCATTATTATTATTTTGTAACAAAATATTAAAACAATCTAGCATGACACCATTTTAATGCGGTCATCGGTTTACACCAGAAATGATCTAGCACTAGATCAGGCTTATCATAACCCCCTTCAAGCCATCACAAGACACAAAAACCCCTTACAACCAGAACATTAAAATTTATAATTCCTAAAACAAAAAATAAAACTATTAGCTATATTCAACATATTTTAAAAAATATAAAAAATATAAAACATATTAAATAGGTTAATAATGTGGACTTGTTTTAAATGAATATAATATTTTCATATGGATATGGGGTAGAACTGAAAATTATTGGTCCTCTAGTATGATGATAATTATGAAATAAAAATACTATTGAAAATTTTGAAAAATTGACACTACATGGAATGTGGAAACACCTCAAATCAAAGGGATACATAAACATGGGTTATAACAAATATCTCACTAGGATAGAATTCATATAAAAACTCTCACTATTTCAAGGTTAATACTCTCAAAATATTATCTTTTGAATAACGTGAAAAGAAACACACAAAATACCACTCAAATGAAATATTGAAATTTGAAGATGATGAATGATGTAGTATTAATATAGAATTGTAGGATGCCATTGGTTTTTAATTGAATTTATCAAACCCCCGTATCCCTACCCCAACGTGATGGATGAGATTTGTGGAGTGGCACCATCCTTGAAAAAAATATGCTGGAGACATATATTTCTCTTAGAGATTTGATTAGTAACAATTAACACATCGACACATCTTTAATATTTGTAAAACATATTCCTTGTATCATAATGAGATTGCTTAAAAATTTTCACAATTTAAACTTATCAGAGTCTATATTATTCTTTTAGAAATATGCCAGATTTTCTTTAGTATGATTTTTAATGTTCACTATTTCCCAAGTATATATCAAACAAAGTTATATTGTATCACACTTTTCTTTTTCATAGAATGAAATGATGGATTTTGTGCCATATGTAAGACTTCTGGAATATCGAATAACAGTGGAATCTACATATATTTATTCCGGAATAACCCCAAAATATTTCTTATTTAAATCATATTTTTTTAGGAATGTGTGTTTTTCATGTACTATAACTCAGTCCTAGATAAATTTATAACTAACTGTAACTTTGAAATACAGCTCAAATATCATCATACAAGAGTAATGTAGTGAATAGATTTTTTTATCCTTTATATTAATATTATATCAGATAAAATGTGTCATACCACTACTATACGTGATACCTTTAACAACACTAGAAAATGGATTTTTCATCACAATATAATGACAAAAATCTAAGTGTCATTAAATGAGATCGGTCTTTATCAATGCTAGAAAAAAAATGCTTATAAAAGGGCCCTTTATGAGTGATTTTCTAGCATTGGTAAAGATGTAACTTTATTAGTGATTTATTTATAAAACTACTAAATAATACATTTATCATTTATTTTTCTAATGATTATAAATGTCATATCAAATGCTATATATTTTCATCCTTGCATCACCTATATAATAACCAACTCAATTAGAACAATAAAGAAGAATAAAAATATATAAAAAATTGGATTGGAATAAAAATATTACATTTCACCGTTATTTCAATTCAAACTTTAAATACAAAATATTTTCATTGATTATAAGTTTACAATAGAAAGATATTATAACCTATATATATAATCAAAACTCTTATCGAATAATTTTTCTAACAATCAACCTCTATATAAATGTTTTTCCATATAATAAAACTAGTGTATATTTTAGTAAAAATGAATAAAAATAAATAATTGTAATTTCAGTTTCATATAATTCAAATGCGGTAAATTATATTTTTAATCAATGTATATTTTAATGATAGTATTTGTTATACGATGAAAATATTATTAATGCGAGACTTTTATATCAAAAACATGCATTTCAAGTAATATCGATCACATTGTGTATCAGATTGACATGTGTTCAATTCTTACACATCAAAAATAAATTAGGGATCATTTTCCTAATGTTTTAAGACATTTCGTACTCTTTTTCATGATTTTTGTAATTTGGAACACATTTTAAACTTAAATGACACTTTTATAATGAAAACATGAACTTTAAGCCATACTAGCCACATCGTGTGTTGTATTTCCATGTGGTCAAATAATAAAAATCACAAATGAATTATGAATAATTTTCCTAAATATTAAGAACAATTCAAACTTGTTTTCTCTATTTGGGAATGTGCTTCACATTTTAAAATAAAATGACACTTTTATTTTAAAACATGCACTTTGAGTCATATTGACTACATCTGTTAATGGATTGAAATATAGTCGATTATTACATATCAAAAATATATTATAAATTGTGGTCCTATGGTTTGAAAATATTCCATACTAGTTTTCTCATTATTGGTTTGTGGCTTGTGTTTTAAAATGAAATGAAAATTTTCTATTAAAAATAAACACCTCGAGTCACACCCACCACATCATGTGTCAGATTTATGTACAGTCTATTGATACGCATAACAAATGAATTATGAATCATTTTTATAAATTTTGAAGGAAATATGATCTCATTTTCTTGATATTGGCTAAAGACACACATTTTAACCTAAAATGACACTTCTATATTGAAAACATGCACTTCAGGTCATACCAGACACATCATGTGCCAGATTATTTTGAGGTTGATTCTTATACATCACAAATTAATTGTGGATCATTTTCATAAATTTTGAAAACAATTCATTATCATCTTCCCATTTCTGGATAATTGATATGAATTTTAATCTTAAATGACAGTAGTATGTTAAAAACAATCACTTCGATCCATACTAGAATCATCATGTGTCATATTGATAAATGATCATTTACTATACATCAAATATGAATTATGGATCATTTTCTTAAGGTTTGAGAATAATCCAATCATGTTTTCTCTATTTTGGGTATATGATGTGTGTTTTAAAATAAAATGAAGATTTTATATTGAAAACATGCATTTTGAGTCATATTGGCCACATTTTGCATTGGACTGACATGCGGTAATTTATTACATGTAAAAAATATATCTTGGATCATGGTATTATAGTTTGAAATTAGTCCAAGCTTGTTCCATTTATTTTGGATAATGAAGTGCATTTTAATCTAAAATGAAATTATTATATTAAAAACATGCACTTCAAGTTGTATCAATGACATAGTCTTTCATATTTTCATTTGGTCAATTCATAAATATTGAAAATTATTTACACATATTTTTTTATAAATATTTAATATAATTCAATCTTGTTTTCTTAGTTTTGGATAGTGAGACATGTCTAAAACTAAAATAACACTTTAATATTGAAAAGACGCACCTCGAATCCTGTGAGCCCCATCATGTGTCAGATTTATGTGAGGATGATTATTAAAAATAAAAAATTAATTTTAGATCTTCATTATATAAATTAAAAACTATCCAAGAATGGTTTCTCAATTTTGGATATATAAACCATAGTTTGAACATAAATGACACTTCTATATTGAAAACATAGACTTCAATTCATACCAACAACAATTATTGTTGTATTCATGTTTGGTTGATTAATACACATATAAAATGAATTAGGGACCATTTATCTAAATTTTTTGAATAATCTAAGATAATTTTAACCATTTTAGGTATTTTATTCCCATTTCAAACAAAAATGACACTTTAATATTGATAACACGCACTTCAAGTCATACTGACCACATCATGTGTCGTATTGATATACGATCGATTACTAAATATCAAAAATATATTATAGATCAAGTTTCTAATGTGTTAAAAAATATGAAAACATTTTCTAGGTCTTGTCTAGTGATATGTGTTTTAATCAAAAACGCCCCTTAAATTAAAAACATGCAATTTGAGTCATATTGGCCACATCGTGTGTACGATTAATTTGATGTTAATATCAAAATGTTAAAAATTAATTAAGGATAATTATAATAATGTTTTAAAACAATCCATAATAATTTCCTCTATTTTTTATAGCGACTCATGTTTTAAACAAAAATGGTACTCTTGTATTGAAAACATGCACTTTGAGTCTTAACAACCACATTGTGTGTCGAATTGACATGAAGTCATTCTCTATAAGTCTAAAATGAATTATGGATCATTTTTATACTATTTTAAAATAATAAAAGATCAATTTAATGTGTTTAGCTATATGACATGTGTTTAAAACTAAAATTAAACTTTTATATTAAAAACATGAACTTTGAGTCATACCGACCTCATTATGTGTCAGATTGAAACATGGTCAACTACTACACATAAAAATGTATTATTAATTATTTAATTATATTTTTAGAAAATATGAATTATTTTGATCAGTTTTGGCTACGTAACATGCATCTAAAAGGACACTTTTATATTGAAAACAAACACTTCAAGTCATACATGCCACATCATTTATCGGATTTACGTATGATTAATTCTTACGTGTCACAAATAAATTATGGATCATTTTAGTTATTTTCAAAAAAAATCCAAGATTTTTTATTAAATTATTTCTATATTGTGTGTTTTAAACTAAAATATCACTTTTATATTGAAAATAAATACTTTCTGCCTTATATACCACATCCTTTGTCAAATTGAAATGTGGGTTATTCTAGGAAGTAAAAAATAAATTATAGATTGCAGTATTTTTTTAAAATCAATACAATCTATTTTTATCTATTTTCGCTATGTGAGAAGCATATTAAACATAAATGGAACTTATATATAGAAAATACACACTTTAATTCATAATGGCCATATCGTGTGCTGAATTGATGTGTAGTCGATTCTTATAGTTCAAAATTACTTATGAATTTATATTATAAATTATCAAAACCATATGTATTGTTTTTTCATATTTGAGTATGTGATGTATGTTTTGAACAAAAAAGTAAATTTCAAACTAAAATCACACATTTCAATTCATATGAGTCACACTATGTATTAGATTTAGGTGTAGAATATTCCTACACATAAAAAATGACTTATCAATCATTGTGTCAATGTATAAAAACAATTTGTTTCTATTTAATCCATTTTGAATATGCCACATTTGTTTTGAACTAAATTGTTAATTTTAAAATGAAAAACACTTATATCCAGATTGGTAACAGAATGTATCATATTGAGGTGTTTCTAATTTTACATGTCCAAAATGACTTATAGTTCATTTTCCTAAGGTATAAAAAATATGTGAAGGTATTTGTTTTTTGATTTTGTGTATGTGATGTGTGTTTGGGACTAAAATATTAATTTTAAACAAATAACATACATTTCGAGTCATACTGGGTACACCGTGTATCAGATTTTGATGTGTTTGATTTCTACATGTCACACCATTTATTATTATTCTAAAAATAATGTGATCTATAATTGGATCACATTTGTGGTGATAAGAAACTCCCACAATGGAATTGATCCAATTTAGGAGAAAATTATTTTAATAATGACAAGCCCTCAACTATCACACCATTTCTTATTCATCCTCAATTATTATCACTAAGAAAATTATCTAAATATGTATTAGAAAAAAATGATTGGGAAATTAACTAAAAAATAGTAGATTAGTTGATGAGAAAATTAACTAAATAACTAGTAAGAAGTTAAATTTTCATGATTTATGTATAAATTCTATAACCATTTCCTTATCTCCACAATCTTAGTTTCATCTTTGATGTCCAATATCTCATGGTCACAAATAACTTCAGACATGTTACTAGCTCTTCCAAAATCCATAAAGAATAACCCTCAATTGTACATTCCCTTGATAAAAAAATATATAATCATTAAAATACTAAATTTTAACATCCCAAATATATCTATAAGGCCATAACATGTACATGATCATAAATATAATTGGTAATCTTTTAAACCTGATGTAATAAAATATTTTAAAACCATTTAATTTTCCCACCCACATCAAACAAGTCTATTTCTTATTTTGAGTTTCTATATTGAATGAAATCTTGGAATAACTGATATAATATATACAAAAAAATGAATAAAAATATTTTCAATGGAACTATAATTACCTTTTAAAATAACCTATTCAGGGATACTATACTTTTGATTGTTTATAATATCATTAAAAAAATTTAAAATATAATATCCGTAATTGTTGTTCTCATTTTTTTTTGACATTTCATAATCATTGACCACAATAATTGAATAATTTTGAAATATGTTTTTATAAGTAAAAATTACTATATATACCTAAATATTTTTACATTATAAAAAATCCATAGGTTTATTATGTTTAGTAACTAACCTCATAACGTTATTGAGCATATATTTATAGATAATAATATCATAACAAAATTCTAATCAAAACAAAAACTAAAACAAATAATTTAATATTAATCTATTAAATAATTATTGTAGTGTATCATAAATTCAAAGTAGACACAATGTATAGTCTGTTCGATCAAAATCGATGCATTAGATACAAAAAAATAAATATTTGGGGTATCCAAATTTATTGTGATGAGAATCTAATGATTTATAAAAGACACAACCAAATATGTAATAAAAAAAATAAATATAATTTATATGATTTTATAATAGAGTATTACCCATAAATTATACATATGGAAAAGAGTTTGTTGACTTTTATTTTCATCTGAAACACCTCACATTGTAAATATATTTTCTTTTAAATTGCATCCAATTCCAATGAAATTTTTCTATTTAAATGTTGGAGGGATTACTAAGTCCAAATCATGATTCAATTATTTTACCTTTATATAATAGTAATATATACAGTCTTATAAAATACCAATACTTATTAACATTAATAAACATACTATATCATGTTTTGGATAGATATATTTTGAAAATGTACCTCATGTATATATTCACAAATGGGATTCCCAACCCATCAAAATTGGTAGTCACATTTATACTCTCAAGATTAGCTGCAGGTGTAATGAAATCTCAAACAATTTATTCTTAATATTAAATATAGTACATATTTATATATTTTAATGTTGTATCATGATGAACTTTTAATGTAAATATATGTGGAAGTGGAACTGGTGGGGTGAAGGTACTCTCAAAAGGTCCTTTTGATTTCTTGGTTGATTCACTTAATTATTTTGATATGACCTTTTGTTTCCCCATTATGTTATATATTTGTAATTTTATAAATCATTTAAGACATTTTTTCATCAATTGTTTATGGTTTTTAATTTGAAACAAATTGGAAAGGATACACCTCATATATCTTTATAAGATTACATGTCCATTCTATGAAAGTTCCAATTACATTATTGACATTAGTAACATCAAGATAATCAAGAAGAAGAGGAAACTACACAACCAACTCATGAGATAATTAAATCCCCATTATCATGTGTTTTTGGGGGTTTTATATTGTGTATCTTCTATAATATGATTTTTTTACTCTATACCCACTGTAATAAGGTGTTGCATAGGATTTAATAGATATAAACCACATACAACTTAACCTTGTAGAATTTTAGTAATATAATTTTATCATATGTTTTTAAATTCACATTTATGGGAAAGAGTAATGAATGAATTAATTACCTCAGGAAGGTAGGGGGTTCAGAGGAATGGATAGACTCAAATATAGTAGGATCATGTTCATATTGATGAACTTATTGATGTCCACTACTTATCCACTTTGATCATTTTTACATTTTGGTCCTCAAAACCAAAAAAGACATTAATACCATTCAAAACATCTATTAGTGATTGCATAATTTTCATAATCTCACATTTATATCCTTGTGTCTTTGTCTTATCCATATAAGTTCAATATTACACTAAGAAACATTCACCTGTAACATGGCCATTTTGTTCTGACCACTTCCATGCTATTAAAAGTATTTTTTATCCAATTACAGTTGATGTTGATTGTTATGTATAAATTTTTATAGAAAAATAGAAACATAAATAGATATATTTTTTTGATACTATTATAATGTTGAAAAATTAATATCATTTCATTCTTACCCATGGTTCTCATACCACTTGTGTGTTTTCATCAACTAGTTTACCCTCTTTATTTACATGAGCCTCCTTTTATAACACATGACTTGGGATGGGAGTGGATTCAGATTTTTATTCATAAATCTGTTTAAAATCAATGGAACATATATTGTTTCATACCATATAAAAAATATATTGAATATTTAAAATTTCTAATAATTTCTTTTCAAGTAAATTATACAACTTCCTTGATTTATGTAATGGGTACATTGGTTTTATTTCATATTTCTTACTTTTAGAACTTTTTTTTGTTTCATAAATTAATTTTTTTGAATCAAAGTGGATAAAATATGACATGTACAATAATATATTTCTAACTAGAACTCACCTAAAATTATTTATGATCATGATGGATAATGTAAATTTTCCCTTTTTTGCATTATAATGTGTTCATAAATAACTGGTGGGTGGGGGTTTATTTTCCCCTCAACACCCTTTAGATTATGCTTTGTATGAAGTGTTTGTAATCCTCTATCACATTTTCCAAAGACCATTAAGAAATATTTTCTACATAAACCACCTAAAATAATTTAAATACTCATGGTATCATGAAAACTAAATTGATATTTCATTATATAATTTTTCAGTAAAATAAATTAATTATATCGAAACATTACCCTCATATATTCCCAAAGGGTTTATTTCAATGCAGAAAAAACATATTTCCACCAACCTATATCAATTAGCACATGAATTCTCATTATAATCCTGATATAAATAATAATCATTTATATATTGTGGTTCAATTGGTTGTCCATGTTATATTAGGAAACATAAAAATGTATACCTTTTCTCATTTCCTTGTTAATTTTATTTAACATAGTGATTCAACTTCATTCTTGTTTTTTTGATAAATATGTTTCAGATCCTCTAATAATTCCATAGTTTTAGCATCAATTGTGTGTTCCTCCATATTATTAGTAACATCATCATGTGTATAATTCATTATCTACGTAAGTAGTCAAACATTTAATTTAGATTACATAAATTAATTAGAGAACACAAAATATTCTGAGAAAAATCTTGGTATATAAAAAACACTTTAAACTGATCATTAAAATATCTTTTTTTCTATAAAGTTTGTAGGGATTTGGATTCTTTAACGATTACATGAATCATATATTAATGGTACCATCTTACATACACATAATATTCAACATTTGGAACACAGTGAAATGATTGTGATCTCTTAATTAAATGATCATCCATAATTGAATTTTTATATGAGCCTACATTCATTTTAGTTTCTAATAGAATATTTGACCAATTCATATTTTTTTAGTTCTAAGACATAATATTCTTTCACTGCTTTTGATTAAATTAAGAATGGGTCATTATTATACCCATAAACACTTATATTCACCTTCACAAAGCCCAATTCATTGACTTTTAGTGCACTATAATTTACATCTGATTTCAAATGAATATCAACACTTGTAATATTTTATAATTTAACTCGTATATCTATTTGATGATGTTGAAATATGAGATATTCATATAAAATGGATTTCTATCATTGGAACCATATACGTTTATATCTTATACCACAAGTGCAACTCCACTATTTTTTGTCATACTACATTTCTATTTTTAAATTGTATATAACACATAACCATTAATTACAATACTAGTGTATGATGTGACATTTAAATTTGTTTTTCCGGTTATCTATAAATTTTTTTCGACAATTGAATTTATATTATTATTTAAATACTTATATATGGGTCTCATAAAACTATTATAAACTGATTATTGTGTTTATTTTATAACCATTATTCAACCCTAGGTGGATTAAAATGTCGAAAAATTAATCGATGTGTTTCACTGTATGTAGAAACCTTTACAATAACTTTATAAAATATAATTATGATATTTCCCCTGCTTTATGATGGTAATTATAACAACATATCTTCTATAAATCCCTTATCCCTTAAGGCATCTACTATAAATATTTTTTTGGAGACTTAAGATGTCAACATCTAATAGGTAATCGATAAAGAGTTCAATAGCTTATTCTACAATATATCATTCAACAAAACAACATTCCGAACGACTTTGATTCTTAAGGAATCATTTCAAAATATTAATATATCATTCAATATGGTATATCCATATGTAATGGATATGAGCACATAGTTTGACCTCTCAAACTAAATGAATCATTAGGTGAACCACCATATCGAAGAGTGATTGTTTAAATAACGTATCTAATTCACATAATATAATTGTAATCTTGTTATTCATGATTGGAACTTTATTGGTTCTATAATATTAATGCATATGGCTATGAAAAAAGATCTAGAGTTTGGGTAGAATTCATCAAAAAGTAACATGAATCAAATATTTCATCAAAACATGACATTAATTTGATTTTATACCCCATGACTTCAAATTTTCTTTTGAAATGAAATTATTGATATTTTATAAATACCCTTCTGAAACGTTTACACTATTAAAGAAACTGAAAAATTAAAATTTCCCTTTTTTGGATAGAGTGTAATATGATAGAGGAAGAAAAGTTTTCCTTTCACTCTTCACTAGTGATAAGTGTTCCCTTATACCCATGTCAATCATGTACTACCTGGCCTTTATTTAATCTTTTTTGTATGAAATATTTAGTAACAATCAAATAAAATTGTCTAAGTAATTATTTCAATGTGCATGACATCTAAAAAATGTATAAAATATAAAAAATCCAATATAATAATTCAAATAAAAATGATCTTTTTTTTCAACATATTTTTATTAGATTTTTGAAAATATTGTATTGGAAATAGTGTCAATATATTTTACTCTCTCAAATAGTTGATCACCTGTTAGTAGAGACAATGATGCAACTTGTTTTGTATTCTCATCAAATGATGTCTTATCGGATTAATATTTTTTTCATCAAGGTAAAAATTCCTGAAGTTATAAAAACATCGACTTTATGGAATGTTTCAACTAAATAGAGTTTATGAATTATTCAGAAATGGGACACACCAAAATTCATTTAATGTAATATCCTAACAACTTTCCATTTGTTGGAATGTAATTTATCATCTTGAACAACATGGATATTAATGTGAATTATATGATTCTATGAGAATCATACAATGTAACCCTTGTATCCCATATCAATTTCATATCTACGATCATTAGATCCAAATAGACACCAATACCATTATCAGTTTATATAGGTCTAGATAAAAATTGATAAAACATCATATATTTACGTTTTAGGCATAATCATGGTGGTAAGTTATAATTTACCAACATAACTGGACATGTATTTTTTGTACTAATTTGTTTAGAAAAATGATTTATCCCATTTATAGATAACATAAAATGATGGTTTCTTTGCTCATTTCCAAATCCAGGATAGTCATAGTTGATTTTATTCTACAATGGAGAGTCCACAGGGTGACATAGTTTCCCATATTCAATTATTGTATTCATATTCCATTTTAATTTTCTAATGGGTTTTATAGAATCCATATCGACTTCAAAACCAAATAATGATAGTAATGTACCATATATATTTTAAAGGACATGATTTATCTTTCTTTCACTAATATTTACAACCCCTAAAGAATTTTTCAAGTGATTACTGGTCCTTATGAATCAAAATTGAATCGTTTTGGCATGCATTTCATTCAGGGATTATTCCAATTGAATGTGGAATCCATTTAGAATTATATGTCTGAAAAGGAAGCTCATTTTATTCTAGTAGCATATCATGCATGATAAAAATTAGTTCTCTAAAGAGAGTCTCACTCTATCGGCTTCTAGATTTCAAATTATATAACCTCAGTATAGTCGAAAATGTTATAGATTTAATATAACCATTATTCAATGGACTCTTTGCATTATAATTTATCTGCTTAAAAAAAATTTTACAATCACAAAGGTAGTATTCAATTTCCATTTTTATTTCTTTCACATGATCTTCATCACCATTTATAGTAGTATTCATATCAAATGATCTATAAATCACTATATCATATGAATTAGTATTTATATTAAATTTAACCCCATTTTTAGTCTAATATTAATAACTCTGATATACTCAATGAAAAATTAAATGTTCTTCTAACTCTTCCAGATAGATTTTTCATTAATAACAACAATATGATCCTAATCAAATTATTTTAAAAGGGTCTTATACATTTTCTGTTGAAAACATCAAAAACCTCTAAATCCATATTCAATCTTTATTTTCATTTGATTAGTGTGAATCTATTTTAGATTCATATCCATATTATTATATTCATAAAATATACATTTTGAACAAAATATAAATAAATATACATAAGGTATTCATAATCAATGGATAATGATTTAGATACTTCTAAAAAACAAAACCCAACATTTGAATATTATAGGTGATGATTCCCAATAAGTTATTGTTTTACAGAAGGGTGTCATGAATAGAAAAATCCTTGGGTAAACATGTGGCCATTGGCCCAAATTCTTAATTAGACATTTTTGGGGCAAAAACATGGGAATTTTCTAACAGTTTATATAAAATATCTAGGTGGGATTCCAAAAAGAGTGATAAGTTTATATTTATTCATTTATTCACATGAATATTAGTGGTCTAGGTAGTGTTTCAGTGATTGAGTTATTAGGTAATAAATTTAATGATCTTTTAACAGATGGTAAAATAATTGAGTTCCACACATGTTTATGATGTTTCCCAATGGTATCAGCAAAAATTCTCATTCCAGACTCATAATTAGAGTTTAATCTGAACTACCTAGGATAACCTGAAACAAAAACTCAACCACAGTGGAACCAATATAGGGAATCATCTTTGAAAAGATATTATAGTTGAAGATAGGAGTGAGGTTTAAATATTATAGAAGAAAATATAGTTTTTTTGGATATGGGTTTTGATTCCAATTTAAAGTGTTAAGGGGAGTCTAAGTGTATCTTTCAAGACAGTTCTAAGAGTCCTTATTTAAAAATAATGATAGTCGTGATTCTAATTTTTTCTATTGGTGTAAGTTTTCTCACACAGTAATCATATCAAATTTTTTAATAATATTACCATTTATGATTCAATAACATTAAAATGGTTTCTATAATGTTTTTAGGTGGGAGTACAAAAATTGGGAGGTGTTTATGTTTATTTATTTCTTTACTTGGTACGTGGCATACCATATGTTGTTTAGGGATAGAATTCTCTGGAGACGCAGTTGAACTTTCTTCAAATGATGAAAATGTTGATTGGGCCCAATCACATGACCTTTAGAACCCAACATCTGATGTAGACCATGAATTTAAATCCAATGAACTAGGATTCATAGTTCGGGATTCTAAAGATACAAGAATAACTGAACAAAAATTTAATTGGGGTTTTTAAAATTATTTAAATTTATAAAATATTTATGTCTAGGTTGAAGCCTCATATAATAAAAATGAAAATTATTATTACGTTCTGAAGGAAAAATTAACCTCAAAGAAAGTTGAATAAGTGTCCTAGTGGGATCATCAGAACGCCTCATATCAAAGTAAATATTAGATTATAAGCATTGCTACCTGAGATAACCTAAAAAACTGATCTTTATTGTAACTAACAAATAGAATTACCTCTATAAAAATTTTATAGTGGAATCTTGGAGTGTGGTTTAAACAATATTTAATCAAATGAGGATATTTTGAATAAAATTGGAAGGAATCCTTAACAGGGTCATTCGGGGAAAAAACTACTATGAGTAAAAATTTAAAGAACTGGGAACTATGAATGAATAATAAGTTGCTTTAACATACATATAAAGATATAAAATACTCTACTTTGCACAGTCACTTTTTAAATCCTTATTATAAGAAGTAATTTTTAACTGTATAAGATGAACTAAATTTGTGTTGTAAAATTCATATTGTAGATGTTCATAGTAATGAAAATATTAAAAGGATTGAGTTTATTCTTCTTATTAATGGATGAAAATTGGATAAAATGGGAAATTTTAAATTTAACACTATTTTTTTATAATATATTTTTTTTGGTAATCAATAAATATTTTAGATATTATAAGTTAAATTAACTTAATAAATTTAATAGTTTGAAATATTTACAAACAAGATTAATATTAAATATGCTCATATGGGATTATGCAATTTTTTTTCTAAATATATAAATAGTGAAATAATATAGTAACATATAAAATAAATTAAAATGAATAAACTCTTTGGATTAATCACACACTAATGAATTTTTTTTGGATTTTGAAATAACATTCGAATTACAACGGTCAATTGAAGTCATACAAAGAAATGGATTGGGGATGGAGGTTATATGGGATTATAGATAATAGATGTAGTATATATGAACCTATGAGAAGTGGGGGTATAGCTAGATCGAGGAAAAATGAATTTGATAATGAGAGATAGGGTGAAGAGACAATGGATTAAGGAGGGGGAGACTGTTTAGAGAATCAGGGAGGTATATCGATGAAAAATAAGACCACTTTTGACAGTTAAACCCTTTGGAAAAATAAAAACACACAAATAAGAAGTAAAAATTATAAAAAAATGAAATATATTGAATATCAGATCACATGACACATAACTTGAAATCACCTCACAGTCTCATATCAATATACAACATCCATAACCACCGTGAATAACCCCCCACTCATTAAATTGAATATCATGTAAAATACAAAGGTATGATAGAAAATGTAAATAATTGCTTATAATGTGGATCAATCCTAAAAAGGTCATCCATGGATTCTATTGGATAACAAGGATAAATTTATATGTGGGTCTTAGGTAAAATGATCTCATCAATATTATGCCTCAATCATTTCAAATGTGAATTTCTTGAGTCATGACTTTGATAAGAATAAATGCATATTTTATTAGGGTTATATTCCCAAGGTTTCACTAAAAAATATTCTTATAGAAATAAGAAATATATTTTCCAGAATCTTTATAGGATGGAAAAAATAATTCAATTACGCCATGGCATGAAATCCAATAATCAGTTTACGCAATTCACGCTTCTAGGAATCAACATTATGAAATAAAATCATCTCAGCAATAATTTTCAAAAAACTGTAAATTTAATTAATAAAGTGACTCTTAAAATTTGCATTAATATATTTTTAATTCACGTTCATTATATTGAAATTTTTTTAACATGTCACAATATTTATCCTAAGTGCTGATATCTCACAGTCTAGTGAGTTCAAGAAAACCAATTCCAAAAAAATTGTGTGTTAATCTAATTTCATATAGTTAATGTGAGATTTTAATTTATATTTTTCCTCTCCTTTAATTCGAAATCATTGGACAGAAAAAAATAGAGGTGAAAAAATATATAAAAATTAAAAGGTAGTCCACTTACATAGACACTTTTGAATGAGCTTCTTGGGTTCTGTCTGACCAAGGTTCCCATCATGAACTATGATCTCATGATGTAAATTAGGCTAATGTTTTGAATTGGTTATGTATGTGTTACTTCATTTTGTCCATTCTTCTAAATTCCTTGGTAATTAAAAATATAATTATATAGTGAAAGTATTGTCCCTTTTAAAATTTATTGTATTTGGAACATATAGATAAAGATATTGACCATAGGGGGAGTTAATAAAATAATAAAAAAAATCTCATCCCTAAAAATTAATTTTAAAATACAGTTTTCCTCCAAGTAGATTATCTTTTTATTGTAATTTTGGTGAATCGTAACCTTTTATATCTAATTGTAACATGATATAGAGTTAACCATTGTGGATTTAGAAAATTTTTACTATGTTGTGCATCTATGGTAGTTATTTTCTTTCTCCTCTTTTAGTCCTTTTTTAGTACTCATTGTGGGATGAGTATTGAGGATTAATTTAATAAAAATATGTAAAAATAGAAATATGAACAGAGTTATTAGTTTTTTTATCCACCATAAATTCTTTATCTTATGCTTTAATAGATAGAGGATCTTCATTCTTAATTTATTCAGATTTGGTTTCTATCACAACATATGTCTTATTTTCCCTCTCTTTTTTTCATTTATGAGATCTGCCTTGGTAGACACTTTATCTTATGATATGTTTAACATGGTGTATGATGCTATTTTATTCCATAGAAATCTAGTGAGGTCAAATATTGTATTCTAATTTTATTTATACCTTATATTTTCTTCTTCATATTCTATATATACATTTTATAAGAAAATTTATAATGCCCTAAGAATTGTTCTTTGAAATCCTCATCCACATTTTGTTGATTTGTCTCTTCAACAATGTGTAACTCTTCAACCATTGATTTATCTTCTTCTCCCTCAAACTATTTCCCCCTTATTGAAGAAATCCGAGGTAGATTATTCATAAGGGAATATACATTTTAAATAAATTGAGAACGGATTTTGTCATTTATCACGGTTTTCTAAGCTATAGATCATAATAATCCATCTACATATACAATACCAGAATGTAATTTATTAGTAGGGTGGTTAATTTTTCATTTATGTTCTACACATGAGTTTGTAGAACGTATGGGTATTCTTGAATGTACTTATCCTGAGTTTGGTTTGTGTTAATAACATTCAATTCCTATACATCCAGATTTTCTTATATTTTTGAATTATTCTATAACTAAATTAGAAAATATTTTTATGATGATAAAAAGGGAATTTAAATTCGAAAATATTTGAGTATGGCGAGTATTCAATTATTCATATTTGATAAGTTGGATCGCATGATTGTACATCCTATTGTACATCCCTTCAATGTATTATGTGAGGAACCGATTTAGTCTATCTAAAGGATGATGTTGTGGAGTTTTTTGAAACTAAGAGTCAACGTGGGTGTAATCCACAACCCAATAATAAACATAATAGCCTTGAGAGTTGAGAGCTCCCCCATATTACTGGTAGTATGTGTCATTCCATGGATACCACCCATCATAATCTATCACTACCCATGTCATATACACTCCTTAATATTCAATATACTATAGTGGTGGTGGGGCATGATATTGATCTTTTAAAAAATCTATGCGATAAAATACCAAACACTACCAAAAGTGTAATATTGAATAATAATAATAATATTTGAAAAACTAAAAAATAATCAAATATCTAATCTAAAATTAGTTAGGATAAATACATTCATTGAACTAATAAATCAGTCTCTAATTGAAAAATGTGCTTCGCTGCCCTCCAACAATAGTTCCCAAATCTGATGTTTCTAGAGGAAATCATTAAATCCTCCAAAATAATAACATTATAAATTAATATGAAACAAAAACCAAACAAACATCAAAGGCATAATATAGTGGATGTATGGGTCCAATCCCATAGAGATTGGGGAATATAGCGATGAAAACTCTTGACCAAAGGCTGGGTTACCCTGAATTTGAATTGATTTGATTTAAACAATATATCGTGTGTTCAATTAAGTTAAATGAAAAGGGTTCAGGGTAAATTTCAGAGTTTAGGTAGAATATAATCCTAAATATATATTTGGACAGACAAATGTCTTAGGCTGCAAAGCCATGAAGAGGCCATCAATTGGTCTTGGTCCAACCAATTAGATCTACCTAAGCTAGAAACAACTCCTTGGTATAGAGATAGATGATAACCTAAGTGAATAAAGAATAAATTTTGGCCAGAAATAAAAACACGCTGTTGTTCATAAACTATGAAACTCCAATTATGACAATGATCCTTGGGTTTTCCCCTCCTATGGTTAAGTTAGCTTTAGATGAATGAGATTAAAAATTGTTTTTTTACCCAATTTATTGCCATTGTGTTACTGATTTTTGATTCACATATTCAATACATTTAAATACAACCTCACTCCTTTCCCTTAACCCTACAAAGATTACCCACATGTGAAAATACTAAATGAAAGTAGGGAAACAGAACAAAACATTCTTGTCATGAAAAATAGAAACCATAAATCAAAGTAATCTAAAATTTAAATTATACAAAACTTATTAAATAATAAGTTCAACATTGAAAAAATGAAGAACACAATGAAAATTAGAGTGACACAAAAAATATAGTTCGATTCAATCTTTAGAACAAAAATGAATGATAAACAGGACTTTAAATCAAATAAGGAAACCAATAAATGATTTAAATAATAAATGAAAGTAATATAAAAAAGTTTGAATAAAAACATAAAATAAACAAAGAAGAAATGAGGAAAATAAAATCAACATCTGAGCTCCCTCATTCATTGGAGGTTCATTTTATATTTATAGAGCGAAAACTTACACAACCTATAATTGTTTTATGTCATGTAACTCTTTTATGAGGCTTCTTCTATTGGAAATTATTGACATGTAACTAGGATTCTCAATGTTTACTTTATTTCTACAAAGTTATCTAAATAATTTGGATCTCATAGATATCATTCCCTTTATCTTTATTGGGATTGATAATCTGAACTATTTATATCTAGTAAAATTTTAGGATCATGAATTAGGTTCACATAATGTACATTGTATTAACATATTGTAAATTGGATGGCAGGTGTTCTACTCCAAGAATACACATGATAAACCTATATTTCAGAGCGTTTATTGTTGAATTTTGAAACTTTTAAAACATATCATCATTTTATTCTTGAGATAAAAAAAATTGGACATTTCCTTTAGTCATCAATCCTAGATTCATCATCATTTTTTATTGTCAAAATGAGTTGCAAAATGACTCAGTGATAAGTGTCTCTTTGTTCTTAAATTGGCATTTTCCCTTTATATAGTTCGACATGTCATTCCTTCCACAAGAATATACAAATAAAACATTATATTAAATTAATTTCAAATTAAATCAATTAATATTATATTATAACTCTTAAAACACCACATGAATATAAATATGAAAAATAGTGATATTATCGAGTGATGACAACACTTCAGTTCCATGAGATCTTGAATGACACAAAGTATAGGGGTCCAATGTTAGGGTTATATTTAAAAGATATTAATTGTTTTATCATCACTTTTCAAAAAATAAGTTATAGATAAACATTTATCAACGATAAAATAGAAGGCATTGACAAAACCTATATTTACCAACACTAATATCTTATCACTGATTGAGATGAGTATTTATCAATACAAATATTTTTCAACATAGTTTAGAAAATGTAAGTAAAAACTATATAAAATAAATTAATTAAATATTAAAAAATTTATATTTGAAATTAATAACTAATAAATAGGTAAGAATTAATTAATATTAACAGTGAATAGATAAATATTAATGAATAAATATTATAAGAAAGTGAAATTTATAACTAAAATGAATCGACTTCAAAAATATATAAAAAATCAATGAGTTTTATTAATTATATAAATTCTTATAATAAAATAGAAATGATTATATATTAAAAAAGAAAATATTAAATATTAAATATGTAAATTTCATATACATTAAAAAAATTAAAATTATAATGAATATATATGAATAAATTAATATTAAAAAGTAATAAATTTCCAAAAATATTAAAAAAATTAATATTAAAACTAAATAAATTATAAATAAAAGTAAAAGATAATTAAAATTATTAGGGAATAAATAATTATAAATAATATTAAATATATGTATTGTTTTAGAACATTGAATCCTTATTTTAATGATCTAAAATAAAGTTTATAATATTGTTAAATATTTTAATGTTTTATGTTAGTATGTTTCTCTCTATAAAAAACATTCAATATTTGGTGAGGAAAGAGCTTACAATGACACCTTACCATAAGAAGGATAAATGACCATGTGACCTTACCACACATTATATTTCACCCTACCACAAGTTATATTTCACCTTATCTCATGAATAAACTCATGTCCATGAGTCTAATGAGAAATATTTTTGAATTCATGAACTGACCATGCATTGATGGTTGATTTTACCCTTTATGGAAAATAACCTCACCCCATGGACAATCAACCTACTACGAGATTGAGTTATACCAACCACGTACAAGACCGTATGAATCATTATAGTTATTTTTAAGGAATCTTCCAACCACAAGAAGAAAATAAGGTACCATATAAAGGTAGGTATAATTTTTCATTAATTAATATTCTAACCATATATATTATTGTATTGAACATACAAAGAAACAACTTACTGCAAGAATTAATGAACCTACCACATGTGAAAATAATCTGGCTATAAGAAAGACTGAATTGACCATTATAGCTTCCCATATCAACTGGTCATGCCAACTCACCATGTCAATTTTCCATTAGATCAACTAACCTTGATTTATATGAATATATATTGATGTATCTAACAAAGAAGTAGATCATTTGAAATCTATAATGGCTATTTTTAAATCATTACTTGAATTTTTAGGGCGTTAAGTGTTTTCATTATTATTCTTCAATGACTACTTATAAAGAATTTTTATATACAGATAATATCTTATTATGTGAGGAAGAAAAATTTTGTGTGCATGGTGATGATAAATGTTGATCTTTCATAGAGAAAAATTGAGTATCATATACATGTGCAACTATTCTCCTTAGAAAACTCCATGGCACTATGTTTTTCCTACATTTTCTGTGAACCTTCTATGAGACTTATATAAAGGCACATTCAAGGGATTCAGACAAGAATATATATTCACATTGAGCTAGATCACATTTTATTATTCTTATTCTCATTATATTTTTATTTATGCTGCAATTTCAGGGTTTTTTTTCAATTTACAATTTATCTATACAAACAAAGTCTCTTACATTAATATAGAGTGTTATTGGTACTCTCCATCAAATATCTCATTTTTATTCCCATGAAGAACTATGGAAGAGGTCTTTCGTCACCTGGTATTTTATCATATCCAACATATAACTATGGAATATGTTCTATGCTTGGAATGTCCAATTTATTATTGTTTTTAAAACCTAATCCATGTTTTGGATCAATTAATTTTATAATAAACTACATGGTAGTATGTGATTTCTATGTGGAGGATATTATGCCTCGAATTGAGACCAAACCCCTTATTAAAAATTTCAATGTGCATTATCTGTTTTGTTTTATTTATTTAAAATCATATGTGGTTTTATATTCTTATATATTGAACAAATATTTAATCTGATAGCTAGTCTTAATTTTTGTTTTATATGTAGTGTTTGGTTAAGTAAATTAGATTCCAAAGTTGAATTACTTTAAATGTTATTATAACTAACCCTTTATCCATCTTTTGATTAGCTATTTGAGAAATAAAATTATATATTTATATAGTTTTGAATAACTGGATGTTTTTGTCAAATTGGTGGATTTAGTTTTTAAATCATTTTAACTAGAATTTTTTATTGGAAAATCAATTCAACTCCTCTTCAGTGGTCTAATCATACTAACATTTGGAAATATAGTATTTTAAAATATCTTTTTATCTATGATCTATTTGTATTTAATGATCCTAAATTTATGCTTTATCTATATTTATTAATTTATACATAAAAATGGAAAATACAAAACTTATAAAAATTGAGATCCTTGTTTTTGTAAAATAATTATTTATTATAGAAAATCAAAATGAATATTCACTTAGAAAGTATGAGGTTTGATATCTTAATGGTAATTTATGATAAATATGGAAAACCCAATGATCATTGAACTTCTTAAAGTGATGTTTCTATATATTTATATGACTATAATCATAAATCTATGAATAATTTATATTGTTCTTTTGGAAACGATTAATTTAATTGAATATCTTCATGTGATATTGCTATTTGAATCTAGCGTTCACTTGATATACCTCATGAATGAACATATAATGTCAAATAAATATGTTTTAACTCTTACACTATTAAATATGATACTTTTAAGATGAATCCTGAAAAATCTATCTTTAAAATGTAACTCAAGTTCAATGAGATTGTTAAAATTATGCATGTTTTGGGAAAGAAAATTACTAACAAGTATCAAGTGATGCGACTTCTTAGATGACTTCCAGAAATATAGAGAAAAACATCGATGATGCTAATAGAATATTATGAAATTATAATACTACTAATAAATGAGATATTTGGATAAATAATTTTTAATAAAGAAAAAGTAAAATAAAATAAGGGGAAATGGATGATTAAGAAAAGGAATTCAAAAGCCTTTAAGACTTCTGACTCTAAACAAAAATCAAAGATCAATGTTGAAAGATGAAGTGGAAAATAATAACATGATATCAGTGATGAAGAAATGAAACATCTATCTAGATGATTTAAAAATTTATAAACAAATAAGTTCTTCATGAAACCCAATTACAAAGGAATGTACGAGAATAAATGAAATTTGAGAAAATATTATAACAAGTATGACTCTACCAATTAAATGATATTTTATGAATGTTAATGTTTGGGAAAAATAAAATAATATTGTCTTAATATCATGTATAATAATAAACTCATGGATAATAGAAAGATGTATAGATGGTATATAAAAAACACTTAGAGTTCTTCAGAATACAATTAATGTGAATCACACTCAATAAGAGAAGATTGAAGTGGTAAATATCATATATTTTTTATGAAAATAACGTTAAATTTATTAAATGTATTTCATATATCTTCTAGTAAATTTTAAAACCATTCTAGGACAAAAAATGATGCTTAAAATTTGTCTGGTGATGAATTATTTGAATAACACAACATTTGGGAAGATTCATTCAATGAATTAAAGGATACAAAATTTTAAATAAGAAACATGTTTTTTCGACTCACTTTAAAACAGACCTTATAGTAGAAAAGGACAAGAATGAACAATTTAAATGAAGAATAATGAACTCAAATTTTCTAATGAACAATTAAAAAAATATTTGGAGGATCAATAATGGATGAAAATCTATTACATAGATTCATAATAATTATAAAACTCTTAAAAATACCACTAGAATAGGACATAAACATGGGCAGAGGAAAATCAATAAAAATAAATTTGTTCCATGTTCTGGTTCATCCAATTATGCAATTAGTTTTTATTCTACTACACCTAATAATGTATTTATTTATAAGATAATTAGATCTAGTTATACAAAACTAGTATAAATTTATTGATTCTTAATGAACTTATTATTATCCTCTCTAGACCCAATGAAATATGTGTACCAAAATAATTTTTTAGTTTAAATCTATTTTGTAGGAGACATTGAGGAAATTATACAATAAAAACTATAAATCCTATTTAGTTGATATTTTTGACATATGACTACATACTAATTCGGATTTAAAAACATTATTAAAGTGGATGGTATACATGTAACTTTTAGTGAAAATTCCTAAGGTAATATAACTTGACTAGGACAAATCGACAACTCTGTTATAGTTTTAATTTCTAATGTACTATTTGTAGATGAATTGAAATATAATCTACAGAGAATTTTTTAATTGTGTAATGATGTTTTTCATTTTACATTTGAACAATATACTTGTAATGTTTATGATTTCGAATTTTCGTTAGTTTTACAGCCACAAGAAATGAAAAGTCTTAAAATATAGATTTAAATTCTTTGTTTTTTCAAAATGTTTCTTGTTTATGTGCCTTTAATAATGAATCTTGGGTTGACATAAGAGACTAGGAAATTTTAATATGTACACTTAGAAATATAACTAGGAAAGGTTTTTTCAAGGATATAATCAACCTAAAATTCCCTATAGGGAAAGTTTAAAATCCATATCAAAATTGAAAACATCATAAAATATTATTCAAATCAATAAAACTAGTCCCAACTTATCATCCTATAGTGTTGGTTCACATGGATTTTTTTGGCCCTCTAGAGTTTCTTGTTAAGTAAGAAAATATTATGACTATGTTATAGTTGATTATTATTCCCGATTTTCATGGTTTTTTCCATTCTTATAGATGTGATGCACTTTCTTATTTTCCCAAATATAAAAAATATATAGAAAATCATAGTGGGATTAGAATTAAGACCTTAGGAAGTGATCATGGTCGTGGGTTTGAATATCAAGATTTTGAATATTTATTCTCAAAAAATTCCTATAGACAAAAAATTATACTACTAGGACCCAAAAAATAATGGTCTGTATAATGAAAAAATATAAACTTTCCAGAAATTGCACAGACCATGCTCAGTGATGACTATTTACCAATCTATTTTTGGGAAGAATCTATAAACGTAGATTTATATTTAATTAATATTTTATTAAATATACCTCCCTTAAATAATACCACTTATTAATTATATAATGGTAAAAATAAAAAGGATAATTACTTTAGAGTCTTAGGATGTAAAGTCATCATACTCAATACAAAAGATTATCTTTAAAAATTTGCTTCCATAAGTGATAAAATAAATTTCCTTTCATATTATCCATTCAGTAAATCATATAGGGTGTTTAATGAAAGGAATAATATTGGGGAAGAATATATATATGTCATGTTTGAAGAAATAGATTCAGATGAGCCTAATAATAATTTAGAAAATCTTGAGGATGACCTTTCCAGTCTTGACATAAATGCCAAAACAAGTTACAATTCTTCCAAGACTCCTATAAATAACTCATCCATTTTTGATGAAAATCTTGAACCCAAACCTATATATGAGAATGAGTTGACAAACACATCTATTCTTAGATCTTTTAAGAATCATATATATCATCCCTCAAATGTTGTTGTAATTGACCTAATAAAGTAACCCAGACAAGATATTATCTACAAAATCATATTGAACATCAGTATTTCTTATAACAACCATAAATGAATAATATCAATTAATAAATTATTGATAAATGTTGGGTAATGAATCTCAAGAAGTGTTAAATAATTTTTAAAGAAATAGAGTTTGGGAATTAGTTGAAAGACCTAAATATTACATAACTATGGGGTCTAAATGGGGTTTTAGAAAAATGTTTTATGAGTTAGGTAAAATTGTTAAAAAGAAATCTAGATTGGTTGAACAAGGAAATAGTCAACAATAATGTATTTAATATGAGTAAACCATTCCTCCATCAGCTATACTTTATGTAATCAAAATGTTTCTTGTTTATGCAACAAATTTTAGTTTCATACTATAACAACTGAATTTCAAGAGTGAATTTTTAAACAGTTATATTGTTGATTATGTTTTTGTTTACCAAGTCCCTATAATTTAAAAAAAAATATCTCCACAAATCATGTTTATAAATTTAAAAAAGATCAATACAGTTTAAAATAAGCTTATATTTCTTGGCATAATAGGCTCAACCCATTTTTTATTCCCAACGGTTTTTCTAAAGGAATAGATGATACAAATTTATTTATTAAAATAAATATAAATGTTTATTACTTATAATAATATATATTGGTGATATATTTTTTGGTTCTATAAGAAATTATTTCTGTATTGAGTTTTCAAAATTGATATAATGTGAATTTGAAATGAGTTTGATTAGAGAACTTAAATTATTTATTGATTTCAAAACTATTCATAAGAAGAATGTAATTATTTTAAATTGAAGTAAGTACAGAAAATATGTTTTAAAATGTTTTTAAAATGGATAGCACTAAAGGTAGTGACACTCCCATGAGTAATATCTACCATTTGGATCCTGATAAAACTTAGAAACTAGTTGATCAGTCCACTTATAGAGGTATGATTGGATTTTTTCTATACTTAACTACTATTAGGCCTGATATAATGATTATTGTTTGTATATGTGATCATTTTCAAGAAAATAAAAAATAGTAACACTTACATACTCTTTAAATAATTTTCAAAGACCTAAAAAATACAATCGATGTAGGATTGTTTTACTCTAGAGGATAAGAATTTGATTAGGTTATTTATTCAGATGTAGTTTTTGGTGGTTTCAAGTTATATAAGAAAATAAAATTGAGAACATGTTCTATTTTGGTAAATTATCTAGTTTTATTATGTAGTAAGAAATAGAACCCTATTGCATTATCCACTATTGAAGATGAGTACATAATTTTAAGAACCTTTTGTGCACAGATTTTGTGTATGAAATATACATTACTTGACAATATATATCAACTCTAACATGACCCTATAAATTACGATAATACATGTGAGAAAGATATTTCTAAAAATAATGCATCTGATTCTATAACAAATCATCTGATGTAAGACATAACTTTCAGAGAGATCATTTCCAGAAAAGTGATATAACTCTATAATTCATTGTTACTCAAAATTAGCTTTTTAATATATTTAAAAAACCATTTAATGTATAGAGAATAACTTATATCACACATTAATTAGATATGATAAATTATGATAAATTTATTTAATTTATTTTTACTTATTAATTCTTATGTTAAACTCTTTATCTTTTATTCTATGATATTTTCAAGAAGTTACTTTGTATTATGCTTTACATAGTCAGTTTAAAAACCATGATTTTTCTATATGTGGTTATTATAGCCACCATAAATAATTATTCATATGGTCACCATACATACAATTATTATTTATTCAAAAGATCTTTTTTATTTCTGTGAAAACCAATTCATACAATCATTTCTTACATACCATGAACATATTAGTTGCATGAACAACATACCTACTGTGAGGTTAGGGTTAACATGCATAACATGTTTATTTTATTATATACCTACAATTAGAAGACCCACTATGTTTATTTACTTATATTTATTCGTGAAATTTTTGAATATATATTTCTTCTTATTGTATTATTATTTTATTTATTAAATGATTGAAATAGAATTTATATTTGAATTTGAATTATTCCAAATATTTTCCGTAAAATATTTTCCTTCTTCCAAAGCCTTAATATTTTTTAAAACCCAATATTTCCTTGATTATCTCTCTCCCTCTTCCATGTATGAACCTCCAAATAACATGAATCAAATAAAAAAACTAAATTTCAAATGAAACATTAACATTGTTCATTCTTTCAAGAGGACTCTAGAAAAGAAATCCAAGAAATCAAAAGGAAGTTAAAGTGAATATATAGATATGAAGAATAAATGAATAATAAATCACCCATATTTTATAAAAATAACTTAATGTATAGTGGTTGAAATGAAGTATATCATTGGTAAAGAATTAGACTCAAAATCAGGGGTTAGATATTTTCTTTAGCCAAAATTATATACCTTTTTATCCAAATATTTTCACGGAATTTTATGCACACCTAATGTTTATCCCTAGTGAGAGAAGATATGTTATCATAAATATAGTCAGTGGTGACTATTTTGAGTTTTCCCCAAATCACTAGGAAATGTTTTGGGTGATCCACACAAATAATAATATGTGAATTATCAAAGATATTATCTGGTTAATCTTCCTCATTCAGTGTTTCCAAATTCCTTGAATGAACTAATCAGGAATTGAACCCCTAGGATACCTACTACTATAGAGATTAGTGTAGAATGACGGTTAATATTAATGTTCATTCAGAACCTAATATATCTTATAAATGTGTATTTTAGTATCCCAAGGTATCATGATTTGTTATTCTTTTTTATGAAGAATGATATCCAAATCATTATTTGAAGATATTTCCTATGATATATCATTCAGTTATGAAAGACACCTTCAATGACCAATTTTTTACCTTAACCTAATCTCATTTTGACCGAGAAATAGTATATAGGATTAGTTCCATAGGGGGAGAAATTAATAACTTAATTTGATGGATTTTCTATACTCAATTTTTCTATGAAAATAAGAGTTCACTAAAATTCATGGAAAAATGAATGATTGGTTAACCCTGATACAAAATATTAAATTTTTAACCTAGTTAATTATTCTTCTAGAACAAGGTATGCAGTGGATCAAGGACCTGAATAAGATGATGTTTTACATTAATCATATGATTTGTTCATTCTGATGAAGCATAAGAGGGAGTATTTGTGGAATAGGAGGAAAGAAGAGACAAAAGTTGTATACCTTGATGAAGAATATAGAATCTTAAATAAGGATAAAATAGAATGGGATTATTATATTATATATAATGATGTTAAGGATATATTATAAGGATATGATATTATTGAGAGTAATCATAGACAACCTATTACTAGTTGACCTTCTATGTGGGATAAGTCCCATGGATTATTAGTTTTTGGGTTAGAGTATCTTGATATTGATGATGAAGATCATGGAGGCTACCTACCTAGACATAGTGGACTCATAATTCTCTTTATTCAAAGAAATTTAAAAGGTGATTTGATTGATAAGGATGATCTTTAAGTCAATATTGTGGTGTCTCCAGAAAGAAAATTTGTTGATTAGACCATTCATGACATATTTTGCGTAAATCTTAATGTGGAAGTTGATAATTCTTATCTTTTTGTTCATGAAGACATAACTGAATATTCTAACAGAGATGAAGTTGAATTATTTCAAAAAATTGAGGATAAAATTACGAGATATAGATTTGAATAGGATCTACCTGAGGTAGATGGTAGACATCAGGATGGTGATCCAAATCCCTCAGTTTCAACATCGTCCAATCCTTATACATTATGTATCAATAAAGATGACATGGCTATGTTTAAATTAGAAAATATTGATATTTTCATGAAATTATTTGTTAATTTTGAAAAATACTTGAAAAAATTTGAAAAAAATATGATATTTATGATGTTTAATTTTTGGTAATCAATCATATTAAGCCAATATTTAATTTTTGCTTTGATATTATTCATAAAGAGATTTCATTTTTGAGATCTCGAGTTGGTGCTCTGTAGGTTGATCTATCTGACATGATGATTTAGTTATACAAATGGTTTATGAATGATGTGATTAAGCCTACTCGTATGCCTCCTCTTACTCCTCAGGATAAATCTGTTACTGATGAGGAAAATATCAAACAACTCATAGGAGACAAATTATAAGTTTTGTTTGACTAATTCATTATTATTCATGAGGCTATGTAATATGGGATTCAAACCCTTGATGTTAATACCATATAATTTTCTTGAGAAGATAACAAATAACTAATCAAGAATGAGAAACCATCAATAGAGATGTTAACTATTATCTGAGTAGTATCTTCACAAATTCAGGTCTAAAAGGATTGTTTATAACTCTAAATTTAAACTTGAATACCCCCTATAGATTATGATTTTAAACCATCAGATTTGAATTATGATATATGAATCCTATTTTGGAAGATTTCATGGAGTATAGAGATTCTTTTATGTAGGAATTGGAGCACAGTTCGCGGGCTCTCAGTGATTTCATTCAAATGAAAGAACCTTATTTATAAACATCTCAAATAGCCTTGATATCCCCTTCATTCATTCCATTATTGCTACGTACTTCAACATACACCATAAAAATGTTTATTTAATAACCTTCCCAATCCTTTCAGTATTATAGACCAGTTTCAAGGTGTGTAGTTATTGGAAAACATTCCTCTTTATCTGCTCCTAAGACTACTTTTACTATGATTTACATTAAATGGAAAAGAAAATATTATTCTGGTAGATTTTATATATGTTCCTAATTTAAAATCAAATTATGATCTCTGATAGGTACCTTTTCTATAATCTTTTTTTAATATGTTTGATATAATATTTTAACACTCACTTTCAATCTTGTTTTTATATATTATTACTGCATTTAATTTTTTTCCTTCTTGGAATTTTTGATAATCCCAAAAGGGAGTGTAAATAAATGAGTACTGATACATTAAAATAAATTTAATTAATTGGAAAAAAAATAAGATGGTGTATAGATCTTTCTAAACCACTATTTCAGTCATATGTAAATATAAATTTTTTAATATGAAAATTCATTTCAATTTAAATGTCATGATTTTTGATAATCAAAAGGGGGATATTGTTGGCTTAAACTAGCACCTCCTTATTTTAATTATCTCAATTAATTTTTATTTTATTATTAATTAATTTTATGTTTTATATTCGTAACTATTTTTAATTCCAAGTCATAAAAAACAAGCTAATTTTAGAGCATAATGCGCCACTATAAAATATGATGTTTAAGTGACCATGTCACCTTATTGAATGTTATATTTTACCTTCCTACACATTATATTTCACATTAAAGCATGTTATATATCATCATATGACATGAAAAAACTACTAACTATGAGTTAGATAAACAATATTTTTCAAAGTCATGAACTCACCGTGTGCGGAATATTTATCATATTATTTGTTGAGAATCACCTTAGCGCATGTACAATTAACCTAACATGTGATAGAGTTTCTACAACTACGTACCTAACCACATGAATCCATATAGTAATTATGAACAAAATAACCTACCACATGAAGAAATTATGTTATCATACCAAGGTCTGTATTATTTTTCATTATGTAATATGTTATCCATATCTATTATTGTAGTGATCGCACAAAGAGACAACTTAACATATGAATTCATGAAGCTAATATGTGTGAAAATGATTTGACCGCATGAAAAAATTAACTAACTACGATGCCTTCCCGTATCAGCTGACCATACCAACCTACAATGTAATGTTTTTGTGATATCAACAAACCATGTTTAAAGTGATGAAAATTATCCATGTCTAACTTAATAGTGAAGCATTTAAATATCAAACAGATTTTTTTAAGAATTAATTGAAGTTTTAGTAAATTTAGTGTTTCATTGATTATTATTCAATGACTTCTTAGGATGGTTATTATTTAAGAAGAACATATAATAGTGTGAAGAAGACAGAGGTTTTATGTGTGGTGCTGAAAATTTTATTGTCTTACACATAGAATTATAGAGGATCATATATATGTGAACCTATGCTATAGAGAAGACTATATGACTCTTTGTTTTTATAGAACTTGTTGTTTACCTTCTTTGAGCCTTTTCCAAAGACAATGTCTATGGTATCAGAGAATAAAATCTATTTCAATTGATCTATGTCACATTTTCTCTTTCTTAATCTCTCGATCTTTTAATTTTTTATTAACTTTTGATCTATGTTTTTTATTTTTCTATTTATCTATAAAAAATATATTTTAAATTAAACTAGGGAGTACCTGATACTCTCTCAAATATTTCTTCTATATTATGATGAATAACTGTGGAAGAGGTCATGGGTCACCTAGTATTTTGTCTTATCCCATGTCTAATTATGGAAGATACTCTGTTCCTGGAAAATACTATATAATTTAATTTTTAAAATCAGATAATGTTTTTGGATGAAATTATTTTATAATAAACGTCTTAAAATTAGGCACTTTTTATGTGGAGGAGAGTATGTATTGACTTGAGATAGAACCCCTTGTTAAAAATATTGTTGTGCTTTATCTGTTTTGTTTTCTTTACATCATATGAATCATACTTTTATATTCTTAACTATTAAACACAACATAACTTGGATAGTTACACTTAAATTGTTTTCTATATATAGAGTTTGGTCATGTAATTCTATTTCAAAATTTGATGTACTTTCAATGTTATTTTAACTAAGTCATGGTCCATCTTTTAAGAATCTATTTGGAAAATAAAATAATATATTTCATTACTCTTGATTAAAACAGATTTTTTATCGAATTGAGGGATTTAGTTTTTAAATGGATTCAAACAAAATTTTTTATTTGAAACTCAATTCACCACCCTCTTGAGCTATCAACTCTGATCAACAAGAAGAATGTTAAAAAAGTGTGAAATTTTATAATTAAAAAATCACTAGGTTATACAAATATTTAAAAAATTAACAAGTTAAATTAATTATATAGATTATTACAAAAGAAAAAATGGATATATGTAAAATGAAAATGAATACATATTAATTATATAAGTTACACCTATATGAAAAACATTAATTGTTGATGATTAAACATGTATAAATAAATATTAAAAATGGAGACAATTTAAAGAATATATAAAATGATGAAAAATGGAAACTAAATAAATTACAAAAATATTAAAAAACAATTATGATTATTAATCAATAAATAACAGTAAAAGAGTAAATTTCAAAAACTATTAAAAACAATAAATATTATATATTGAATAAAAATATAAAAAATGAATAAAATTTACTAATTAAAAATATAATAAATAAATAATATATTATGTTAATATATAAAATTCTAAAATAAATATAAAAAATTTAAAAAATTACATAAATATTTTATGCATGTGTTCTATATGAAATTGTATTAATTACATAAATGTATGTGTGAAATTAATGCAACACAATTTTGATATATTTTAAATTGGAAAAACAAATGATATTCTATTAATATTCCAATACACGATACAACTAGTCAGTAATTTTAATTAATATTAATTTTTAATTCTAAACCATTTTCACTAAATATAGGACTTATATAATGTAAATGCACATATTTTGTATTATATTAATCATATTTGATGAAATGTTATTTATATTGATATATATATATATCAATATATTAAAAATATTAAATATTTTAATGAATAATTATATATAAAAATATTAAAAATTGAATAAATTACAAATACCTTAAACGAATATATATATATAATCTATAAACTTTTTTTTAGAAAATAAAAAAAACGTAACATTATAAGTGAATAAATAATTTTAGATGAATTCATTTTAAAAATCAGTTAAATTTAACTAAAATATGAATAGATTGAAACAATATCAAAAATTGAATAAGGGATTAATTATATAGTTTTTAAAAAATAGAAATTAATATATGATTAAATACAAATGAATATATATTAATTATGTAAATTAAAACAGAATTAAAAATTGAAAATGACAGTCAATAAATATAAATAAATTTTAAAAATGAATAAAAATAAAATATATTAAACAAATAATATTTAAAAATGAATAAATTACCAAAATATTAAAAATAATTAATGAAATTATAATTAAAAAAATCTGTAAATACAAATATATATTTTAATTATAAATTTATTAATTGTATATATTAAATATAAATAAAAAATGACTAAAATTTAATAATTAAAAACATATTATATTAAATATTAAATATTAAATACTAATAAATAAAAATATAAAACGATAATATTATCAATTTATATTATTTGTGTATGTTTGTCACTATAAAATTGAATTAGTTTTGTTAATGTATATGTGTAAAATTATTGTATGACATATTAAGTGTAAAATATTTTATTATTTTTTAACTAATAATTAAATTTTTATTTTTTAGGTATATATCAAATTGAAAAATCAAATGAAAGTAACAAAATAATTTTTTATTAGTATATATTTTTTAAAAATTTATTAAATTTATTAAATTAATAAATTTTTTTCATTAAATATATGACAGTAAAATTTATATGATTTTTAATACACATTAATTTTATATAAATAAAATTTAAGAAAATTATATATATATATATATAATTTTTTATGTCATTTTTAATTTAAATATATTATATATCAAATTTAAAATATATATTTAGTCGTATATAAATAATTTTTAATAAAAAAATTTAATATTTTTATCAATATAAACATATTTATAGAGTAATAAATAATTTTTAGTGATATATTTTTTAGTTAAATATACTGTTAATCAAACTAGATAAATGAAAAGATATAGGTTACCCTTTATCATTTTTTAGCAATGATAAAAACCACCATATATCAACGCTTTTATGTTACACAGATAATGACCTACCTTAATCATTATTTTATCCAGTGCTAATAAAGGGTACCCTTTATCAGTGCTTGTAATGCCCCATGTTTTTTAAAATAGAAAACTCTGTTCGACATCGTATGCGATATACAACAACGATCCCAAACAAACAACGATTATTTAAATATGACCATTTTAACTTTTCCATTAAATTTGTGGATGTAAATGTGATTAAAGAATTTATAAAATATATATATGTTTTAAATATATTTATAAATTCTTATTAAATAACGAATTAATGCTTGGTAATGTCCTTTTGTTCTTCAAAATATGTTTTCTTTAAAAAAAATTAATTATTTTTATGATAAAAATATCATAACTCTTTTATTGAAGATTTTGAAAATGTATATGATAAAAATCATTTTTTTCATTTTAGAATATCAAAATTATGTTACGGTGAATTTTTTTGATTTTTCATAAATTATAGATTTTTTTAGAGTATTGAAAAATACCTTTTTATGTACAATTTTTATTTCATTTAATAAATTAATTAATTTATATATAATTTAATATTCTAATTTTATTTCAAGTTAAAAATGTTTTTTTATTTATATTTTTTTTAAATTAGTTAAATTTAAATTATCTTTATTCTGGATTTTAGTATAATTTTATTTTTAAGATTAAAAACATATTTTTCTGAAAACTATTTTAAAACGCATAATGTTTCTCCATTATAATTTATTAAGGTAACTCATAATGGGAAATTATTTAAATTATATTTTCATATTACATATATATCTTTATGAATTCAATTCCATAAAGTAAATATTACTAGTTATCATGTTAAAGAAAAATAATCTTTTTTTAAATACATTTTTTTTATAAAAACTGGTCTCCATCGCGCTTATGGGTTTTATTTTAAATTAAATTCTTCCACTTATATGAATTTATTTTTATAAAATGTATTAAATATTTTGAATAATAATAATTAATATTAGGTAAAAATAGAAACTAAATTTTTTAACAATATGAATAATAACTGTAGTAAAATTATAATAAAGTAGTAAAATGATAATTTGTTAATTAAGGGTATTTTTTTACCATATACTATAAAAAGGAAGTCCAAATATTATGAATATATATCTCATTATCACTGAAAATAATGAATATATTTATTCTTTATTATTTTTACTTTACCAAGAATTAAGTAACTAGTTTGATAAAAAATATATTTTATTATGATAAACCAAAAATTATATTTTTTTAGTAATAAAAAATTTACATGAAGACATTAGTTTTCAAGAATTAATGGTTTTTTTAAAATAAATTATATTTTTTAAAAATATCATTATTATATGTTTATTGTTAAATGTAAATAAAAATATAATTTTTATGATATCAAATGTAATTTCTATAATGTTTTAAAAATTATTATAATAAACAATCCTAACATTTCTCAATAAATGTCAATTATATTTTAAAATTAAAAATTCATATATTTAGAAAACTATTTTGGTAAAATAACTATTATATTTGGAATCCAAATGTTGAAATTATCCAATGGTTCTTTTTTTACAATTCTCTAATAGAATGAAATTTTCAAGTTAAAATTAAATTCGTTATTAAAATATGGTTTGTTGTAATATCACAATGGCACAAAAGTGAAGTAATAAATAATATCAATTGTATAAAAGATCACAAAAATGTTTATCATTTTAAAACTATGTTATTTTTAGACTATTTTCATAAATTTTAAGAATATTTTATAAATCCTCCGTAAACTATATTATATTTTATTTTTTTAAATAATTTCTTTATAAACATGACTAACTTATACATCCCAAAGGGTATTATTTTAATAAGTTATGCCCTTTTCCTTATTAAATAATTAAAACCACTCTGATTTGGTATGATCCATTTTAAAAACATGTTAGTGTTTTAGGTTTTGGTTATTTAATTTTATAGAGTCCAAAACCTATATTTGGGAAATAATAAGGAGCCTATCAATCTTCCTATATAAACCCACCCAATATCACAATTATCCTCATTAAAAAATATGAGATCACATAATAACTATTTTATAAAACTAATATAATACTCTTAAGGATCCCCCAAACTCTCAAGAATCTCCTCCTAATATTTTGGAAGCACCATCTCAAGGTAAGGGATCTCCCACTCTCATCCTTTTTATCATACATCTCTTTTATGTCATGCATCTTAATGTACAGTTTTTCATGTTCATATATGTCCCCTTTAACATCCATTTAGTTTATAAATGATTATATACCCCTTAACTTTCATTAATCCTTCCCACTATCCATTATGTATACCTATTACCATGCTGAAATTTAGTAAGAGACCCCTCCTTCTCCTATTTATTCAAGAATCATCATTATTTGATTCCTTTTATCACCATTTCGTAATGTTAATATATGTTAAAAAAACATTTCCTTACTTCACCTAAGATTTATAAATTATTATAGACCCCATTCACCCTCATTAATCTTTCCCTTGATCATTTAGGTTCCCCCATTATGCTGATGGAATTTCACCGCAATTTCCCATGTCAAACAATTGGGTACTGAAAAACCATAACCATTTCTTATTAATCGTGTTCGTCATTATGAACATATAATTACATGATTGGGGAAATAAATATATGTATTCCACACTCCATTATCATTTAATAAAATATGATGATAAATGATTCCATGTTATTTGATCATTATGGCACACATATACATGTTAATGAAAAAAAGTGATGGCTGGGCCTAGAATTATATAGAACTCTAATGCATTGGGTAATGGTTTAGTCTCATGAGACATCATGAAATGGATTAGGGGGTGAACCCAACCAACTTTGTGAATTTTTTACATCATGATTTATGTGTTGTTATCCTCGATCTATGTTTATGATTCCATGATTAATGTTGTTTCCACATTTCATATGTTGTCTTTTTGTTACCATTATAGATCATGCCTTATTATTCATGTTTATGATTCTCACCCATTTTTATGTCCCATTAAAATTCCCATTATATATAATGTATTTATTCCCTCATGTTAGGCTTTATTTAGTCCTTTACTATGCTTCATATCTCACCCCATTCTTATTTATGTCCCTGGGTTATCCCAAACAGTTTTAAAAGGTGTGAAATTTTAAAATCCTTTTAAAGTAGTTTTCAATAATGTTGTTATATCGCATGTTGAAGATATTATTATTTGTCTGTAATTCCAAAATAAACTACACATATCAAATTCTAGTTTGTTAATATCTAATATTTTTTAGAAATTCTTGAAATAAGTTGTAATAATGATAATGGTTGTCTTAGTTGGTATCAAAGGAATGTTTACATATTTTTGGGATTAGGATTATAAAATTTAAGAACCTTGGATTTAACTCAGATATGGATCCTATAAATTACATTAAAAATATATACTGTTGACCTAATATAGATTTATAATGAGTTAGAAAATGTCCCAGGGGTGTCTAAGTCATGTTCGGAGTCCATACCCCATCTTTTTGGGGAACCTAGACTTGTAGCACAGTTAGCGCAGGGTTGGCGCACGGTTTGGCCAACCGTGTAAATAGAAATTTCTAGACAGAACGAAATCCCACGGTTTTCACATGGATGTATAGCTTAACCATCCATGTTTCTATTCTTCCCAGGTATCCATTCATGGTTTTCACACAGTTTTTCAAACCGCGTGGATAAACTATGCACATGCTATTTTTTTGGGTAATTTGTCTTTTTTCCCTTAATGATCTATTAAGCCACCTCTTCTTCTGATTATGAGATCCAATGGGATTTTCCACCATGGATCAAATTTTGTAACTTTTTAGAGGCCAAATATTGGGATTATAATATCTCCTTCATCCATGATCTGATCGAGATTTTGTTCGTCATGTTGGATGTGAAATGGTAAGTACTCGAGTATAATTAAGACTTTATTCTTATCTCTTACTCTAGACCTAGTTATCGATGAGTGAGAATTTATCATATTTTCTTAGATATACTCTAATCTGATCCAAATTAAGGGTGGATACTGGAGGAGGAGAATCATACAACCCTAAGGTGGGTGGTTTATAACTCTTCTATCAAATTAAATTATTTTAGAATTGTTATATGGGGCTACCGATTTCATCAGGTTACATTAATAGAATTTATATTTCATGATTATAATCATTAGAAAAATATGTTTATGCTCTTTACCAATATATTATTAATTTTAGGAGGTTATTATCACAACTCCATTCATCCCATGTTGGATGCTATTCCATAATTGGGTTTTTAGTATTTCACATGTTTGAGCCACCGTTCAGGTGTGACTTTTCTTGACCCTCATAAAGGGTAAGATTTTTTATATTAAATGTATTGATTTATATTGTGAATGTCACAATGTAATGTACCATGAATTCTCACTACTTGAACTACCTAAGGTAAGTACATAATTTTAAAATCAAATGTGAGAGGGAAATTGGAAAGTATAGTAGGTATATGAATTGACCAGATTAAATGTGAATGATTAAAAGGTTTTAGGTTCATAGAACCCCATAACACATTAATAGAAGGTATATGAATAGACCTTAATTATTGAATATGATTTAAATAGAAATAATAATGGTTGTAGTCTACTTTTCCATGTCACACTAATGAAAGAAAAAGGCTTGGGCCAAATGGACTTAATAATTAATTTTGACTTGATGAAAATGTAACATGCTATTTGAAATTATCAAACAAATGAAAGGTATGTATTGAACCCAATGAAATAGTACATGACATCATAACAAAATAATAATTTCCTAACATGAGGTCACCTTGGATTCTGATCAGAGAATACCATGAGCACTCGGGAACCCCATTTCGATTCAAGGATACAACTTTATTAGGTTATGACCCAGCTAGATCTAGATCCTTTTCTACTCATTGTATTTTGGGTATGAAACTATATGATCCCTTCAATATCATTTCAAGATTACTTTGATACATTCCTTAGATCCATCATTGACAAGTATGTTCCATGTTTAAAGCCTTTCGGGCCCAGTCATTGCTTCACCCTATTTTATATTGGATGAAATCCTTAGACTAGGTAGGTGCCTCATTTTGAAACGCCTTGGAATATGCTCCTTATAATACACTCTTACCCCATTCTAGGATACAGTGATAACTATGTTGAGAACCCTTTAGGTCTACGTCTCCCTGGTTATTACCTTGGGAATTCACTGTTAAATTTCATTATATGATTCCTTGTTATAATTTGGAACCTTTGAAATTTATAAAATGTGACATATTTAAAAACTCATAATAATAAATTAATGAATTGTTTAAATGTTCATACACTAGTCGAGGGATGAAAAAGGTACTTGTGTATTTAGTTACATTGTAATTATTTACTCTATCTATGCATGCCTACACGCTGTTTCATTTCCATTACACTAGCTGGATGTTATAGACACCATTGGTGGTGGCCCATAGAGATTTATCTCCTAACCTCTCTGGGTGCCGTTTGGTAACCAGAGTAGATTAAATGGTTTTAGGAGTTGAAAAATGGATGTGTATGAATTCAAACACTTTACTTCTGACAGTTTAGTATTGATCTTGATAGAAAATGACCGATTTAGAGCATGGGATGCTTGGGATAGTATTTGATTTCATTTATAATTATGTGGAACATGTTTTTCTTACTATCTTGTATCCATTTTATCTAGTTGTCTAGTGTCATTAGATATCATATTTTGTTTAATGTTATTCTAGTTGTTTCAGTTATTGTTATTGTTGACTTTATTTTCCATTGGGCCTTATATTTACTTATTATTGATTCCGCAATTTACCAATTTTTATCGTCATTTGGTATGCTACACATTGGTAATGAGGGAATAGTATCCCCAAAGACACACCCTAGGATCTCTCTACTAGTCGGTTGCCTCTGGCATTCACAGATATATGCTTGAGGCCACGTGTCCCACTGGGCTTGGGGCACCCATTAAGTGGAATTTGGGTATGGGACATCACAAAGTGGTATCAGAGGAGGTTCTTTTCTTACTTTTCTATTTGGAGGTAGTAGTCCAAATATTTGGAACATATGGTACTTGGATATAAGTTGTTCCTTGGTGTCACGAACACATGTTTGGCATAAAAACTAAGTTGCCTAAATTATAATTATTGTTCTCCATTACCTATTATAGTTAATATTATGTCATTGTTGTGTGGAGTTGTTTATTTTTACTCTAATTGAGGTTTTTCATTGATCATTGGACCGGTGATATGAGGTAAAGGATAATTGTTACATGAATCATATGAGGAACCTAGAATTTTCATGTCATGCATATTGTCATTCCGTATAGGTTCATTTCATTGTTTTGCATTACTTGATATGCTTGTGATTATTGAGTGATGATGTGATAGTTAGCTTATTCTTGTATTAATCGTGGTTGTTATTAATTGATTACCAATCTAAATTCATGAGGTTTTTGTGACCTCATGGGTTATGATGAATAATTTACTTAGTCGATCTGTTATGTTATAAATAAATGAGTTTCATTTCTAGTGATAAAGTGTATGGGCACTGATTTATGGAAAATTACTTCCTGTTATAAAGTGAATCATTTAATCTAATGTGAATTGATGTAATATCCATATCCCTCATTTTCATGTTTATGAAAGGTAAATGAGTCAACCTAGTAATTAAATGTTCATGAAGTGAAACTTATAATTGAGAACTTACTGATACATGGCCATCTAAGAGGGTAGTTGGGGTAGTCTATCTTGGTTAGTGTGTTTTCCAAGGTTCATCTTCCACTAGTGATGATATAATTCTTCTTATTTTTGTTCTGAGGCATGTTCTTGTCAATTTTAGAACAATTCCACCATGACATCCAAATATCGTATGCCAAGAGGGTGGTGAAGACCATTCTCCAGATGTGGTGGGCCCTGAGCTACCTGTCTTACCTCAAAGAGTACCACTTGAGGTACTGCCCACTATAATTGATTTTGGAACTGAAACCCATGTTTGTGATAGGTTCCTATGTAATATGTATTCCATGAAAGGTACTCCATGGATTGTGCCTATGATGGATGACCTGACTCCTGAGATCCAGTAGCAGCATCCTCCTACTTTTTCCAGGAATTGTGGTCTAGAGGCTTCTATGTCACAGAACAAAACCACCTTATCTATATTTGAGCATATAAAAACACCTCCAAAAAGAGGGTCAATATTTCCACATACATTCTTTGGGAGTTGGCCAAGAGTTTGTGGGAAGTGCCTTCCCAAACTAGTCAACATCAAGGCTTGTTATGGGTTTATTTCTAGACAGCCTTTTAGGATTAGTTCTTTCCTTCGATGTTAAGAGTTGATAGAGCTATAGATTTCATGCATCTCGAATAGGGTTTTATGTCAGTCATGGAATATTCAGTTCTGTTCATGGAGTTATATAATTATTCATGACTTCTAGCCGATGAAAAGATTTCACATTCTATAAATTTAAACGATGGGCTCTAGTATGCCATCTGAACACTGGTTAATGTCTTTCACCTACATAATTTTTATGAGATAGTCAATCAGGGTCTTATCACTGAGATCAACCTAAGGGATGAAAATAGAACTGGGTATAAAGGATCAATTCCATGGAAGGCCAATAGTTATTTTGGTTGGTGGAAAAATTTCCTTGAGGTTTCTTTTTAGCGAAGTGACAACAAGAGTCCCCGTTTCAATAGCTCTAAAGTGTGTAATTAGTGTGTAAGTCAAGGGAATTAAAAGACTCGGTGTGATAAAGACCCACTAGAGTGATTTTATTGTGGCCAATAGGGGAATATATAGTGTTTCTCTTGGGACTCTCCACCATATTTGACTGGAAAAGGATCAACCCCATACCCACCATCAAGGGAGAGTTCTTTTATGTTGCGTTAGGAGGGTAATTAGAGTAACATAAATAGGTTTGGCCAAGGAGGTGGTCATGGTCGTGGTAGAAAGAACCCTAATCACTAGCTACTCCAGAAGAGTATTTATGATCGTGGTAGTCCATATGTTTCACATGGCTATGGATCTAGATAGTGGAATGCACTACAAATGATACCTAAAGATCAGGCTATGGGACCATTTATTGTACGATGTATTATTTTTTTGTATTCTAAAATAATATATACCTTATTTGATACAGGGGATTAAAAATATTTTATCTCTATTTCTATTGTGGAATGTCTCAGATTGGAGATATTGTATTACTATGGTGTAATGAACCTAGAAACAATGTTTGGGGAACGAAAAGAGGCATATTATTGTGTAGGGACTATCCACTTAAGGTAGGCAATTACCCTTTTTTGTGGAACCTCTTTGTTCTAGAGATGATGATATTTGATGTGATACTCTGGATGGAATGGTTTGTTATATATCATGATTTCGTAGACTTATATCATCGAAATGTATTGTTTAAATCACAGGATGGAAGTGTTTATCTACATAAGGGTGAGTGGGACTTCATGGAAAGCAGAGCTGGACCACAACATCATGGTCTAGGCGAAGTGATCACCCACATCAGAAATCTCTTCATGGAAGATTAGGGTTTACTTAGGGATGATTTTCCTCTAGTAGTGGATCGTTCTATGGATTTATTCACTAATGTTTTTATATATTACCTCCTAAATTAGAGGTAATGTTTATTATCATGCTTGTTCTAGGGGCATCACTAGTGTCTATTCCTCTGTATAGTATGGAACGAGCAGAACATCAATAGAACAATAGAAATTTAAAGTATTAAATACCAAAGGATATATATGGACCATTCTATCCTCTTGGGGTTCACTTGTTCTTATACAAATTAAGTATGTAGAACATTATGTCTAGTATAGATTATAGATAGTTGAACAAAAATACAATCAAGAACTGTTACCCACTTCATCGAATCGATGATCTCTTTGACCAACACTGAGGAAAAATGGTCTTCTCCAAGGCAGACCTGAGATTGGGATATTATCAGGTATGTGTCTGACCATCAGATATATGTCATATTTATTTTCATAGTCGGTATGGTCCGTATGATCACCTTGTTTTTCCCTTTGGTCTTACGAATGCACCCGCAATTTACACGGATATGATGAATATGGGTTTTCACCCTTATTTGGACTCCTTTTTAGTAGTCTTTAGGGACGACATTATGGTTTATTCTCACACTCGTAGATACCATTACAAATATCTTAAGATTTATCTAAGTACACTGATATAGCATCACTTTTATGTCACTCCTTCTAAGTGAAACTTTTGGACTGAAAAATTTAACTTCTTGGGTTATATTATATCAAAATTAGAAGTATCTGTTGACCCTGAAAAGGATAGTGTTGTAGTTTATTAGAAGAATCCCTAGAAAGTGTTTGAGATATAAAGTTTCATGGGGATGGATGGATATTATATTTGTTTCATGAAAGAATTCTCAGGTTTTTTTCTTCACCTCTTAATGGTCTTAATATATAAGGGTGTAAAGTTCATATGGTTAGAATAATTTGAGAAAGACTTTCAGTAATTGAAAGGGTGGATTGTGTCAGCACATATTCTAACTCTTTGAGATCTGGGTATCCGTTATACAGTATTTTGTTATGCATCAAGAATCAGCCTGGGAGTAGTGCTGATGTTGGAGGATGTAATAGTTTTATACAGATCTCAATAGTTGAGGTCGCATGATATAAATTATCTGATGCATGACCTTGTGCTAGCATCAGTTTCCCACACATTACATTACTAGAGAAATTATATATTGGGTGTGTGTCTTCTGGAGTAAAAATACCATAATAGCCTCAAATATATCCTTTCATAGCATGAATTGATCCTCATTTAATGGATATGGGTTGAATATCTACAATATGTTGATTTTGATCTTTCATATACTCATGAGTAGGGAAATGTAGTTGAAGATGTGCTAAGTCAAAAAACTCAAACACAGGTCATATGTAAATCCAATGATGAATGGAGGTTAATAAAACTCTTTTATAAGATTCATCGGGATTTCCATGATATTCATGAGTAGTCTTAGCTCTCATAAATTAATGTTACCGCATATCACCTTGAAAAGGTGAAGAGTATACAATTTTCAAATCTTGAAGGCTTTGTTATTTGTGATAATACATCAGAAGATTACCCACATATGGTCTAGTCTATGGATTTATATGACATCTTTCATATTAATGGATTTTTTGGGTTCCAATAGTTATGAGAGTGGATTTAATGTGAATGTCCCATACTACATAGTGGGCAGTTTATCCATGCATCTCTATGATGTATGGAGATATGAAACACTAGTATTGGATGACCAGGATGAAACAACACATATCAGGATTTATCACTAGGTGTTCCATCTGTCAACAACTGAATGTGGAGAACCAGAGACCTTAAATATTGTTACATTCAATTCCAGTCTCAGAATGTAAATGGAAAGATATTTCTATGGACATTATGGTCGGTTTACCTAGGTCACCTAGAGGTAGAAACACTGTACGGGTTGCCATTAACAGTCTAACTAGAGTATCAAACTTAATTACTATTCGAGAGAGTTTCTCAATCAATGAGAAGGGACGACTATATGTTTTTTAGATCATAAGAATCTATAGGGTCCTTTGTACAATCATTTCAGTTAGGGATACTCATTTTACTTCATTATTTTGGAAGAGTTTGCAGAAGGTTGTGGGAACAAAGGTGCTTCTAAAAAAATTCACCCTCAAATATACAGATATTTATAATAGAGAATAATGGTTCTAGAGGATACACTCTATGAATATTTCCTCGATTTTGGCGGTTATTGGGAAAATAATATCCCTCTTGTTGAGTTCTCTTATAATAAAAGCTTACATGAGACCATTAAGATGGATCCTTTTGAGTCCATATATGGTAGGCCATTACATTCATCCCTATGGTTCCAAGGGGAAGGTGAGAAATCCCTCTAAGGTCCACAACTCATTCCGGATACATTAGAGTAGGTTTAGCTGATCAGAAAGAATATAACTACTACTCAGTCTTGACAAAAATCTTATGTTGATCGCCATTTATGAACTCTTGAGTTCAATATCGGGGATCATTTTTTTATTTGAGTATCAACTCGTTTAGGGAATAGATGGTTAAAATAGCAGGTAAAGATGTATCCTTGTTAGGTAGGGCCTTTTGAATTTCTGTGGAGAGTCGGGTTGGTAGCATATACATTGCAACTACCTCAGAGGTGTCGTTCCATACATGATATCTTCCACATCTCACAAAATTTCCAGTATCATGCTGATCCGATTCGTATTCTTTATCCCAAATAATTTGAGATAGATATTGATAACACCTTTGATGATTATCCATTACACATCATCATCCAGAGAATGAAGGCTCTTTGAGGATAGTCTGTCCCTAATATATGGTTGCAATAGAATCATTGATTCATGCAATATGATACTTGGGAGTGAGAGGTTGACATATGTTCTTAGAAACTGTTTCTTAACCCTTGGAAGGAGAACTATGGGATGAGTTCCTTTAAGGGGGGAAGAAAGTAGGAACCCATTATTTCACTTAGGTATTGATCCTTTAAATTTTGGTCTAAATCACAACGTTTGAGCTAATATGGATACACAATGAGTCATTAAAACACTTAAGGGTGTCTGGGGAATGTTTAGAACCTTGAACACATCTTTTTAGTGAAATTAACCACGTATAATAGTTACTGTATGGTTTGGATAACTATGAAAATGGAAATTTCTAGACATAACCAAATCACATGATTTTTACACAGTTATGCAGCCTAACCATAGGAGTTCCCCTTCTACCCAGGTAACTGTGCATGGTTTGAAAAATTATTGTAAATGTTTTATCACACTGTGTGGACAAACCATGCACATCATATTTTTTCTGGGAAAATTGTCCTTTTTTCCCTTAATGACCTTTTAAGAAACCTCTTCTTCCTACTGTGAGTTCCAATGGGATTTACCTCCATAGATCTCATTTTGGAGTTTTTTTAATGCCAAATCTAGAGATTAGAGGATCTTCTTCAAATAGAATTTGATCTTGCTTCTGTTCATCACGTTTTATGTGCATCTTTATGTACTTGATTCCATTTAAGAATTTCTTACTGTCTATTCCTTTTGAACTAGTTATTGAAGTGTGGGTTTTTTTCCTCTTCTTAGATCTACTCTGATCCGATCCAAACCAAGGGCCCATACTGTAGGAGGATAATCATACATCCCTAAGGGGGTGGTCTATTACTCATTCCTCATGTTTGTTTATTTTGAAATTGTTGTGTGGGCCCCACCAATTTCATCAGGTTCTGTTAATAGAATGTATATTCCATGCTTATAATAATTTGAACCGTAGAGATATTCTATTTAGATGTATGTAATTAATTGTTAGTCTTTTGCCCATAACAACATCCATCCCATGTAAGTTGTTATTCCATAATTTGGTTTTTAGTATTTGACATGTTTGAGCCACCGTTATGGTGTGAATTTTCTTGACTTTCAAAAAGGGAATGATTTTCTATATAAAATTGATTGATTTATATTACAAATCACATAATGGAATGTACGATGTATTCTCACCACTTGACCCACCTAAGGTCAGTACTACATTTGATAATAAACTGTGAAATGGGAATTAAAATGTATACTAAGTATATGACTTGATCAGATTAAATTTGAAAGATTAAGAGGTTTCATGTCCACGGAACCCATTAGCACACTAACATAAGGTATCGGAATGAACCTTAATGATTGAATATTATTTAAACGGAATTAATAAAGGTCTCATGCTAATTGGCCTCACCACACTAAGGAAAGGAAATTCTTAACCTAAATGGACTTATTGATAAATTATGACTTTATTAAAAGGATTTTTGTTATATGAACTTATCAAAATATTAAAATTAAATTCTGGAACCAAATGATATATTACATGAATTCATAATCAAATAGGAATGAACTGACATGATCTCACCTTAGATTCTAATCAGAGAATTCCATGAGCACCTCATAACCCCATTCTGATTCAAGGATATATTTTTATTAAGTTGAGACACACCTAGATCAAGATCCTTGTCTATTCATTGGATTATAGGTATGACACTATAGGATCCATTAAATATCATTTCAGGATTCCTTGGATACACTCCTTGGATCCAACAATGACAAGTAGGTGCCATGGTTAAAGCTCATAGGGTCTAGTCATTGCATAGCCCTGTATTAACTTGGATGAACTCCTTGGGCTTGGTACGTACATCTTTGTGGAATGACATTGACTATGCTTTGTATATTAAACTATTAACCAATATCGGCCTAAATTTTTTTCTATGTTGGAGACCCTTGAGGTCTATGTCGCCTTGGTTATTACCTTTGGACTTCACTGTTAAATATCATTATTTGTTGCCTTATTATAACTTCGATCCTTGGTAATTTCTAACATGTGACTTATTTACAAACAAGTAATAATAAAATAATGAATTGTTTACATGTTAACACCAAAGAATATGGATGAATCAGGTACTTTATTATTTAGTTACATTGTACTACTTTACTTTATATATGCATGTCTCCACACTCTTACATTTCTCTTACATAGGTCAGATGTTATAGATACCATTGGTGGTGTCCTACTGAGATTTATCCACACCATATCCTAGTGCCATTTAGTACTTGTAGTATATTAAATGGTTTCAGGTATTGAAAAAGAGAAGCATACAACTTCAAACACATGATTGATTATTGTTTATTATAGAAATTGATAGATCATAGTTGAGTTGGATATTAGGATGTTTGTAATAGTTTTTGATATTTTTTATACTTATATGGAACATGTTATGTCTAGTATCTTATATCTAGGTTTTCCAGTTATATAGTGACATGACATATCATCATTTTTTTAATGATATTCCAATTTTTACAGTTATTTTTAATATTCTATCTATTTTCTAATGTGTCTTATATTTACTTAGATTTCATATGCTATTTACTTATGTTTATACTCATATGTTGTGTTACACTTTGGTAATGAGGGCGTTGTCTCCCCACAGACACACCCTAGGTCCTCACTACTAGTAGGTAGCCTTTGGAATCTGGGGAGATGCGCTTGAGTTTATGTGGCCCATTAGTATTAGGGAACCTATTAAGTGGAATCCAGGTCTGAGACATCACAGAAAAATCTAGATAAATCCTTATGGATATGAATAAAGATAAGAAGAAATACCTAAATTTATTAAATTAATTGATAGTGGTTTCCAAGAAAATTCATCAGTGTCTGGATAATAAAAGTGGATTTGGCTCTGGAATGTATCTACCTAGGGGTGACACCTGAAAACAATACATTGATATTGACTTGGTAAAGAATTGATGCATGACAACAAGCCTTGAGGCACACCTGTCTTGACAGTCCCAAGGGATATACTTTGGTAATTCCCAAAATCATTACAAGCCATTATTAAGGGAACATGAATCCCCTAAAGAGTCCATGCTAGGAAATAGATAATGGATAACTTAGATTGAATACTCTAAATTATTATGTTTAGGAAATACATGTCATTTATAAGTTATCCCATTTATGTTATTGGGATCATGATTATTGTGTAAATATTTTAAACATACTCATCCTTAATTTTCTATTTTTCTAGAGAATTGTTGAAAATAAGTGGAAGCTATTCAATAACCAATGTGATTGGAAATACGATGAATCCCCAAATGAGAGTCCTAATATGAAAAGAGATCATGTAAAAAGTATTTTTATTTTTCCAAACATGTTATCAAAAATCACAATAATTAATGAAACATAGTTGAATGTCAAATGACATCAAAGAATAGGTGGATCGAGTCTCAAGAAAGTTCATCTAATAAATGTGAAAAGAAGAAAATATTCAATTTTATTCTTGTAAAATATGTGGAAGGTGAAATTAAGGGAAATTCCACAAAGAAACTTGAAGGTTTTCTATGTGTGGAAAAAATAGGTCATATGGTAGCTAGTTTCCCTAAAAATAAATATTTAGGGTGATAGAAGGGAATGAATTACATCATACAATACCAATTTTTGGTCTAATGTATTATGTATTGAGAGTGTAGTCATTATCTGATTCAATACCATAATCCAAGGGTAAAAATATATACTAAGAAATTTTAAAATAGAAATTGTTTAATTGTAAGGATTAAATTATTTATGTATTGGTATTTTAGAGTGATGTTTAAGAAGTAGAATATCAAAGAAATTATGGATATAAGAATCATGAAACATCTAAGGATGGTTCCACAATATTATTTCTTAAAGTATTTGAATCATATATTGAATGGTATGAGTTACCTAGAAAATGTATTTTGTAATAAGGTGGTTCTTTAGAAAACACATTATTAAAAGATTGATAACCCTTAATAGGTGTTTGATTTATGGATAAACCTAAAAAGTATTGGTATGATATGTCTAATTATGTTATTTAAAATAATTGATATAAATTTTAATGATTTATGTGATGTATGTTTATTATTATTAATGTTATTTTGGGAAATATATTACATGAAAGAATATTTTTATTTTTAAGGCGATTAATTATATTTTGGGAGATGTTGATTTGGTTAAGGTATATATACACATTAAGATTATTTGATAACAATTATTTTATGTTTTTTATTGGTTTATGATTATGTTTTTGTGTTATCCTTTGTGGTTAAAACATTATTTAATTTTGATGATATTAGTTTTTTTTGTGGGTATTTATTTAAGGAATGATTTAAGTTAAAACATTGGTATTTTTTTGGAATTTTAGAGATTAATGTATAATGGTATTATCATAAATTATGATAACAATTTTTTGATTTAGTAAAGATAGGTTTAATATATTTTTATTCTTTTTTGTATTATGTGATATGTTAAAATCATATTATATTTCTTTCGACATTAAAAATTCGTCTTCAGTATACATTTTTGAATAAAAAATTAGATTTTAGTAGAAATTGATTAATGTATGAAATTATTCTTTTGAAGAATTTATATTTTTTTATTTCCCTGGTATTAATGATATTTGAATTAATTAAATTTAGTAAAATAATAGTAAATATATTTTTTCATATTATAATCATTTTCGATGAATTGGAGGTCATTTTATACAACAAATATTTATAGTTTTGTGGCCATCGACTTTCTCCAGAACCTTTTTTCTATCTCAAAAAAACTAATTATTTGGTGTTATTTTTCACTTCTATGTCTATGTTTTCACATACCAATAATATTCTCCTACTAGGAAACCAAGTTATGTGATGACCTTTATACTTTCCTTTCTCTATTTTTAAGGAAATGTTTTTATTAACCCTTTTTATGATGTTGGTTTTATATAAGGGTATCATCATGCAATGATTGATTAACATGCTAAAGTTTAAATTGAAAGGTTGAAATTTATTATTGGGGTGAATAATTTAATGCCCCGTGTTTTTTAAATAGGAAACTATTATTGATTTCAAATATGATACGAATCAAATAATCAAGACAAAAAATGATTATTTAAACTTGTTTGTTTTAACCATTACATTAAATTTAAGGATATTTGTTGGATTAAATAATTTTTAAAAAATATATATGTCCTAAATATATTTATAAATTCTTATTAAATAATAAATAAATTAATGGTAATGTCTTTTTGTTTTCAAAATATGCTTTCGTCATATATATTTACTTCTTTTTGTAAAAAAAATTATAATTATTTTATAGAACTTTTGGAAAATATATATGATAAAAATAAATCCATTATTAATATCAATATAAAATAATTAACTTAGGGTGAAAATTCATTATTTTTTAGAAATTAAAGATTTTAGGTAAATAGTGAAAAATATTATTTCATATAAAATTTTCTTTTAATTTGTTAAATTAATTATTCAAAAAGAAAAAAATATTCTTTAATTTTTACTAAAGGCAACAAAATTATTTTTTATTTATATTTAATACTATTAATTACATTTTAATTTTGTTTATAAAATATTTTAGTATATGTTTATTTTTAGGATTAAAATCATATTTTTTTTAAAAACTATTTTAAAATGAATAATATTTTTCCATTATAATTAATTAAAATAAACCATAATGTGAAATTATATAAATAAAATTTATGTTTTACTTATATTGATTTATTAATTTCAATTCATATAATTAATATTACTAGTTTTATAGTTATTGTATATTCATCATTTCTGTGAAAAATAATTTTTTTTGAAAAACAGCTTTCGATCACAGTTGTAGATATTATTTTAAATTAAATTATTCAACCAATATAAATTTATTAATGGATTCAATAATTTGTATAAAAATATTTAATATTATAAAACATGTTGAACATAATTTTTGAACAATGTGAATAATAACTGTAGTAAATATTTATTACCACAGTAAAAGAAATATAAGCTAATTAAGAGTAAAATTAATTTAAAAAATACTATAAACAAAGTCACCATATTATAATGAATATTCATATTTTATTTTAAATTAAATAATGATTATATTTATTCCTTATTGTTTTTTATTTAAATACTATTATATTACTAGTTCGATAAAAATTATATTTTGATATGATAAACAAAAATTGTATTTTTGAGTGATATACAATTTCAATTAAGACATTCATTTTAAAGAATTAATGGGATTATAAAATAAATTATATTTTAATAAAATATTTTGAATAGATTATTATTGTTAAATTTATTTGATAATCTAATTTTTATGATGTCAAAGGTAATTTCTATAATGGTTAAAAACGTTTATTGTCAAAAAAATACACATTTCTCAATAAATGTCAATTTTATTTTAATAATGAAACTTAGTATATTTAGAAAATTATTTTGATAAAATAAATATTATTTTTGTAATAATAATATCCAAATTTAACTTTTTTTTCAATTTTCTGAGACAATAGATTTTTTTCAAAAAAATTAAATATTATATAAATATGCAGAACATATTATGAAATTATAGAGACACAATAGTTATATAATAATTGATTTAATGGTTATAGGCAACCTAATATATGAATACCCTTTAAAATAATGTTTTTATATTATTCTAATAATTTTATGAATCCTTCATGAATACTTCAAAACTTATATTATATTTTATGATTTTGAAATAATTTCTTTATAAAAATGACTGAGTTCCACATCATCAAGGCTATTATATTAAAAATATTAGCCTAGGACTTATAAAATAACTAAATACCACCCCCTTTGGAATAAAACATGGGAAAAACATCTAAAGGTTTGTTATTTTGGTTATTTTATTGTATAGATTATGAAACATATGTTTGGGAAATAATAAATAACTCCCTAAAATCTTCCTATATAAACCCACCAAAAATCCCCATTATCTTCACCAAAAAAATTTTAATCATGCACATAATCTTCTATAACCTCTCTATAGTTCTTCAAATGTTATACAAAGCTCTCAATAAAATCTTACATAACATTAGGAATCACCCTCTCAAGGTAATAGATCTCTCACTCTCCTTCTTTTTTATTAAGAACCTCTTTTATGATATAACTCTTAATTAGTATTTTTTTCTTGTACTATTATGTTTTTTACATATACCCCTTACTGTCCATATTATGTACAAATTATCACCCCTTTCACTCCCATTAATCCCTCTAATGAACCATTATGTACACCTATTGATATGCCAAAATATAGTAAGGGACCTCTTCTTATCCTCTTTATCCAAAAATATTATTTATCTTGTGCCTTTTATCTCAATTTCCTAATGTTAGTATATGTTATCCCATATACCCCTTAATTAAGCTATGATTTTTAAATGATGAGATACCCCTTTAACTCTCATTGATCCCTCCCATGAACATTAATATTCCCCATTATAATACTGAAATTTTTCCATGGGTTTTCTTGATAAAAAACTATGTAGTAAATACCCAAACCCAATTCATATCAAGGGTGTTCTACTTTATAACGAATAATTAATTGATTTTTGAACTACATGTATATATTCCACAATCTGTGATGGTGGAATGATATGGGATCGTAAATGATTCCGTGTTTTATGATTTATAGGGAACAATTATGCAGGTGAATGAAAAAAAAGTAACGGGTGCACCTAGAATTATACAGCACTCCAATACACTTGGTAATGGTTTAGTTTCATGAGAAATCATTGAAGGGATTAGTAAGTGAACCTAATCAAGCATTGATTTTATTTCAACATGATGTATAGTTGGTTCTCCTTAACCTATGTTTATGATGTCGGGTTTAATGTTGTTTCCACATTTCCTATGTTGCCTTTATGTTACCCTGATATATCATGCCTTATTATTCATGTTTATAACTCTCACCCATTTTACATCCCATTAATATTACAATTTTATAACATTTAATTATTCCCTCATGTTATTAATTTTTTATTACCTTTGTAGGATTTATACCGCACCCCTATCTTATGTATGTCCCCTTGTTATCCCTTGTTGTTTTAAATGAAATATAATTTTTGATAAATGTTAAAGAATATTTTAATAGTTTTGTTGTATTCCATGTTCAAGATTTTATTATATGTACCTAATTAACAAAAACACTAGACTTATCAATCTTACGGGTTATTTTATATGTAATTTTTTTTAATAAATAATGATTTTTTAAAAAAGAGTAGGATTATCTTTGTGCTGATAATAGCTACCACCATCAATCATGGGTTTTGTAGTAGTGGATGCAACACTGAAAAAAGTAACACCGAATAAAAATTTTCCACAAAATATTTGATGAAAATTATTAATAAAACTATAATAAAATTAAATCCTATAATAAATAAAATTATGTTACTCAATTTAAAATTATTATATTTAGAAGGTAAATAATTCATATTAAAAAGAATTTTTTAAATAACAATTTTTAATGTATTGCATAATTTTCATTAGGAAAATAAATATATCCCATTCAAAATAATATTAAAATAATATATTATAATTCAATGAATTTATTAATATGTTAATAATCATTAAACAATATATTAGTATGAAATAATTTTAAAGAAACCCTTAAAGTTAAAAAAGGACATTTTCAACAAAAGTAGCTTTTCTTCGTATACTGTATTTCCATTAAAAAAGTTATATTTATATTTTTTTAAATATAATTTGATTAAAGGAACATATTAATTTTATTTAAATTGTCCAAATTACATTTTGGTTAATTTTTTTGTTGTTTTAATAAAATAATTGACTTTTAGGTGTATAGTGAATGAATATCAATTGTTCTTATACCCTCAATTTTATGACATGAATGTATTTTAAAAAAATATTATATAATAATATTTATTTAAAAAGTAAAATAGATAATTATAAAAATGTAATATTATAAATTTATAAAATTCTTGTTTAACATCTTATAAACATAAGTGAAATTTTACATAAAAAACTATTTTTATTCACTTTATTAAAAATTATTTTTCATCAGATATAGAAATTAAATGTTACAAAATGGATTTAGTATTTTAGATAAATATGGTCATATTATGTCATATTTTATATATCCTTTTTAGGAATAAAAATTTTATTACTAATTCTAATGTTAATGACCATGATAATGGTGAAATGATTATTTTAAAAGAATTATTTTATTAATGTTGTGTAATTTTTATCAAATGAATTAATCTGAAACATTTTATATAATTAATTGGATTTTATTCTTAAATATATATAAAAATATATTGTCACTCATTCAGTTTGTAATCAATTTTAAATGATATTAAGAACACTTAATATTAAAACAATATTTTTATACAAAACTATTATTTATATATTAATTATTTTATTTAAAAGTTCATTTTAAAATTTTGTTAAGTTGAATTAGAGTATATGAATACTAAATTTATTTTTATAAAATAATAAAATTTTAATAATTTTTACCCTATATTTTTTAAAAATAAAAAACACTACTGTAAAAAATAGTTACCAAGGTAAAAACCAAAATGGTAAAATGAAAGAAAATAAAGTGGTAAAAGGCGTGAAACAAGTGAAAAATGGGTGGTAGAGGATTTATAAACCTTATATAACACCAGATTACATTATTTTTACTTTTAAAACTATTTACCATTGAATTGTGTCATTACATTATTGAAAATAATGGGTTTTCACGAAAGTACTATTTTCTTCATCTATAAAAGGGGCTCATGTACACCTTCTCAAGGTTAAACATTACCTTTGAAATATCCTTAATCCCGTATCAAAATTACCTATACTATAATTAAATTTAATGAACTAAATATCTGTGTCCCCATAAGATAACCTAATCTCTTAATTTCCAAGGAGTCTTACAAGAGAATGTTCAAGGTACCAATGATGTTGGGTGTAAGTACATAATAAACCTAAAATGTAGTAGGAGTTTCCGGTCTTAAATTTTCACCAATGAGACATTTTTATTTTTAGAAAGAAAATATTTTTTGAAATGGTCTATATAACGCCACTTTAATATTTTTTATTCATGATCCTACCATTATTCATGGTATTTATTGTTTCATTTGGAATCATATCCTTCAATGAGTTGTGACTAAAAAAATTATAATGTTTCAAGTGCTTCTTGTCTAAAATTTAATACCATAACACATGTTTGATATTTCACACCATTATTTATTTAATATGGTTTATTTACTACTCAATTTATTTCATGTATAAATTTTTATTCCATTCCGGGATATTTGAATGGACATTTCATGATCTTCCTCTCAAGATCATTTAATACGTATGTTACCAATACCGTAAGGGTTTCATCACTAATCTCATTTCTAAATAGAAATCTATTTCGAAAGATCATACATCGAGGGAACATTTATAATTTTATGTCTAAAACCCTAACATTTTATTCACCCCTATTCATTCTTGGTGTTTTAGTTTTCCTATCCCCCTTTCATTTCCCACCTTGGATCATTATTTACCCATTATAAGAAAATCGACTATGCCTTTCATTTTTTATCAAAAACCATCCTTTTCTATATGTTCATATTCATTTTATGCTTTTAAAAATTTCATCTTACACACCTAAATAATTGATTAAAGTCTTTTTTTACAACTCAATATTCATTAAAAATATTAATGATTTTTTTTCCATGTGGGTCATTTTCATCAAATTGCAAATATAATATTTTTAATCCTTCATTAATAAACACATCTTTTCACTTCCATTATAATTTTATATTAAAAATTATCCTTGTTATTTCATGGTTTTAAAAATAAATTATTTTCCCCCTAAGTTTGAAAAATATTTTTTATTAATGTTTTTCAAAAGAGTAGAGATATTTATTATATCCAAACTTATTTTTCTAAAACACCGAAAAAGTTTTTCCATCTAAGTCATTGTGTTATAACATATGTTATCATCAAATAAAGATATTATTAAAATTTTACTGTCCAAATTATTTCTCTAGATGGATTGTGCAATGTTCTTATCTATCTAAAATATGATCTATCATTACCTTTTTCTTCCCAAATCGCCCTATATTATATGCATGATAATTCTTCAAATGATTTTTTTTGAATATCCTATTTTCAATTTCATTGATTGATGGGTCTTCACCTAGATTCCATAGATAAATTGATTGTGGGATATTATTGAAAAAAACCTATACCTTTTATATATATAGTGTAGATACATTATATCTCATCATCTTAATTGAATTTTATTTACTTATAAGGTTACTAAATATATTTGTATTCCTATTAATTTTAAATGAGTTAATATTTTTTAAATTATGAATGATTTATTTTTGTGATTCCATTAATAAATGATATGAAAAATCATTTTATATTCATGGTTTCTTTTTGATGTGTTGACTGAAACCCATTATTATTTCCATGTGTTCATTTTCATATATTGAAAAATTGATTTCAAGTGGCACTCATATATTTAAATGATGATGGGTGAGGTGTTATTTCACCCACTAAATCATTAGTTATGTATTTTTATATCATGAGATAATTATAAGAATCATGTATGTAATTATCACTCAACTATTATAATTAGTTAGTGATATCTGATCCACTGTGTTATAAGAATAATGTGGTGTAGCCTGATACACTATATTATAGTAATTGGGGGGGGGGTATCCTACTCCACTATGTTATATTTACTTATTCTCATGTTTTTAACACATTCTTTTTACTTATTATTTCAACTAAATTACTGTTTATGAATTATGATTTTTTACTAATGTTCCCACACTGTTATAATTCATTTATTATGTTTTTTGGGCCACAATCTATGAATCATGAATTCTAATAACTAATTTTTTTGGTATAAATTTTATATTTATCCTAATTATACTCGTATTATCATCATATTCTCACTTATTATATTTTATTGTTATCAATTATTTTTAACCTTACTAAACATATGAGATCCCCCCTTTCTTATGTTTTTATTTCCCTATGTTATGAGGATAATAATAAGTATGAAATTTATAGAAAGGCATCTTATATATAGAGTATGTGAGAGATTTTGAAGACATTTTATATATCAAGAAGTTTCTATTATAGTAGGGGAAAATATTGTTTAATATAAAGATCATGGGCTCTAATAGATAAATATTTTTTCTCAATTCTATAAAACACTCATCCAAAAAAGGTCTCTAGGATGTAAATTTTACATTACGTGTGAAAGATCTTGTAACTATGGAAGTTTACCAAATATAGTCTATAAAGTATGTTTTTTATCAATAAATCCAATAGTGCGGGTCTGTGGTACCTTAGTTAGTGTCCATGGAAGAATTCAATAAATTTATAAGATATAATGTTTGTTTAGGATAATTTAAGGGTTTATAAGTTTTGGTTTTTCATAATTTTAATGGTATAGATAACACATTAGTTTAGTTTGGGAACATTAAATGTTTTAAGGATTAAGATAAGATAACTTTAGTGAAACCCCTAGGATAAAACAAATGGATAAGTCTATGTAAAATATAATATCATAATATTTTGGTAAATTAGATATTTTTTGGTTCTACTAGAAATTGAATATGTGTCTAGATACTACATGTGGATGAAATTACTAGAATAGATGTACCTGAGGGTAATAACTCTCAAAAAGTAAGAATAGGTATTAAATTGATCATCACCAGGTGAAAAAAATCCTAACTACAAACCTAGTTTTACAATCTATAGTTATATTCCATGGTAAATTCAAATTGTCCCTAATAAACCATTATGAAGGATTTTAGAATGATGTTAAATAATTTATTTAGAGAAAGTAATAGTAAAATGACCACGGATAACCAATGATGGAACATAGATAGGAATAGGTTGAATTAAAAGTATTATATGTTAAAAATTATATCTTAATAGGGGAATAAATCTGAATATTGATGTTTTCATATTTATACATTGGATATTATCCTAACCTTTTAGGTTTTAGAATTTGGATAAAGAAGGATAAAAAAAATGAAGCTGATAAATATTTGTATCTAGAAAACACTACGTCTTATCACGAAATAATTGAGAATACATAAATGGTTTAGAATCTTAGAATATGTCTCTTATATTGGAAAAATGAGTTTAATAGTCTTACCAAAGGCTGTTAGGATCATATAATAATAAAAATTAAATCTTGATAATTAAGTTATTGTCATTAGAGAGCGATAAGTATCAATGATATTATGGTATTTTTTAAATGTTACAAATTTTATATGAAACATCAAAGGATTTTCCTTTTGAAGTTTTTCTTTAATTGATTACAAACATATTTTAAATGGTATAAATAAATCTAAAATTTTATTTTTATAATAAATTCATATTTTTTGGGATTACTACTAGAGAAAAAATGATTGAGGTATGAAAAAATCTTAGGTTAAATATAATCTTGATATTTCACTAGTAAAGGGTTGATTGATTTTGTGAAAAGTGAGTTAGATAGTATTGATGGCCTTTTAATTGATTATTTAATTAATTAAAAAGTGATTCATGATATTTTTGGTGAATTTTATGTCATATTTTAGATTATGAAATCTATATATTGACTAGTGTGTGACTTTATGAAATAATGGTTAGTACATATGGGGGTTAATTATAAATTTAATTTTAAGAGGACTATATGATTTTGTTGTTGTTTAATGTCTTAGATATTCAAATGGATTTGTGAAAGCAATATTTTGGAAAATGTATGATTAAGGTAAATACATACTTGAGTATATGACTTTATGAAAGATTAATGTTCTTTTAGGAAAGATAATTAACTTCATATAGCATAAGAGAGTATGGAAAATGTCATATTAGAAGTTTTATACGGAATGATGAATATATTAAGAATACGCTCACATAATTTCATCAATAAGTAATAATTAAAACATATGAGGACATAATTTATTTAAGGGGGATGAATGTAATGACCATATATTTTGGATCTTTTAAATTAATACAATCTTTAACAAATTTTGAAACACACAACATTGAACACATGCGACCTTGAACAAAAATAAGTTGTGCCATATTAGATTATTATTATAAAAAAATATTTTAAGAATAAAACCATTTTAAAATTAAATGATATTAATAAATTTAAATTTATTATATTTAGAAGATAAATAATTAATATTGAAAAGGATTGTTTTTTTTAATTCAACATTTGTATGTATTGTGTAATTTAACCTAATAAAATAAATCCACAAATTTAAATTATTTTTATAATAATATACGATATTTAAATATATGAACTAATAAAATAACATTTTTTAAATCATAGATTGGAATGAAAAAATATTGAAGAACACTTAATGTTCAAAAATGAAATTTTCAATAAAAGTTATTTTACTTTTTTTTATATATACTTTTACAAATAAATAGATAAATTTTATAAGTATAATTTGATTAAAATAACTTAATTTTTGAATTTATAATTTCATAATTTTCTTAGGGTTAATATAACAACTTTAACAGAGAAGCCGAAACTAGTTCCTTACTTTACTACATTAACATGATTACAAGGAATGAAATGAGGAATGACCGATCATTTTAGATGTTTTGGAAAACTAGATTACATACATGATACCCATATTACTATGGGGTTTAGAAAACAAAACATGATACATAATAAAATTAAATTAACAAAATCCTTGAAAGCTAATTAAAATATTTCTTCTTCATATCCAAGGGAATATAAAAAATAAGGGTAATCTAAAATTCTTAGTAAGGGTAAGTAAAACATAATAAATAATGAACCAATGAGATTAATCAACATGAAAATTTAAAAAAGTGATCACACATTCCATTTATATAATTTTATAATGGAAAACAAATATAGAAAGTATATTAACCTAAACAATTTCTATTTAATCAATAAATTAAAAATGAATTAAAACCTTAATTAATATCAAAATGAAAATATTGGGGATAAATAATAATTGAGTCTAAATGGAGGAAATTTTTAACTATGTTTCCTAGGTACATGGTACCTTTACCTTAAATACCATTCACATGATGGTTTATAACATATCGGGTAAAACTCATCTGATTGGGAAAATAATTCATCTCAAGAGACTACTGATACATCGATGGGCTATAAAAATTGGGATCCACTTATGTTTTATCTATTCAATTTATTCCTGATATATCAATTAATTGATTTAATTCATTATAAATGTTCCTTATCAATCATTTTTATTGAGTAAAAGATATATGTTTATCAATATTTCCCAACACATCAAACATCATTCAAATTGTGAACAATATGTAAAAATGGTATATAGTTTAGGAAGTAATTATACCCATCACATAAAAGTGTGTATATTTACAAATAAATAATTTCTAAAGGATTATGGTCACAAGCAATAGATTTTTTTCAAGATAAATTTAACATTCACCAATGAGAGTGAGATTATAATGATAACTTTTACAATATAATAAAATTCTAGTCAAACCCCTTAGAATAGATAATTAAATTTGAAACAAATAATATAATGAAATATTATTGAATCATGATATTAAATGACAAAGGAGAAGTATATACACCAAATTAACATTAATTGGTACATAATACCAAAATAAGTCTCAATGGAATGTAAATTGAGTTTAAATACCTTACACAACGCTTCCTTTTGGTTTGAATACCATTTAAACTTAAATATAATGTTATTTTATGTTATTAACTATTACCATAACCATAATCATGTCACATATTATCTTCTTATAATATATTATTACCCATTTTCTCATAATCATTCATTATTTTCATCTCTTCAGGTGTTAATTATAGTGATTTTTGTGCATGTTTTGACATGTTATTTTTTGTTCGTCTTACATACATCATGATGTAATAATTTCCAGGATATAAAATATAATTTAAATATCATATATATAATGTATATACTTATTTATAATACCACATAAAATGTGGATATAAGAAATAAAATTCACAATTTGCAGAGATGTTAGGTTGTATAAACGCAAGAACGCTACATCTATTTCCTTGTCATATTTAAAAGTAAGTGATATATATATATATTAATTATAGTATCATATTTATGTTATATAGATCATATATGTTTTTTAGAAACATCCTTAATACATTCCATGTAATGTGAGAATTAATCCCATCACTTTGAGGTGGCAGTTGTCCCCATGTCCACAAACAAGGTAATCGTATTCCCAAAATTTGGAAATCATGAATTTATGTGTTATTTAAAAAATTAAAGGAGATCAAAATAAATCATAAATATCATATATATAATATATAAAATATAAATCCATCACTATTTTAAACCTTGAAAGGTTTTAATGGAAGAACGAACGACATCTGTTCGTGAGGCGGTAGTCTGCCGTACAAAGAAACAATGATTGTGTGTCATATTTGATGAAAGTGTGTGTAATTATAGGTTATAAAAAATCCTAAAAAATATCAATATATTTGTGATACTAAGGTTATTATGTAATCATGATACAAAAATAATTGTATTATTGTAGAATGAAAAAAATTCCAAAGTACCTGTTGAAGGACGTTACCTCTTCTTTAGATAACCCCTTTTAGTTTTTGAAAAAAAAATACTTTATTTGTTTTCTTTCTATATAAATTTATGATTCTAGTGTTAGGGAATAAAAGTTTTGGATCTATTAAGATTTATTATTAGTAGTAAAAATTATTTATATGTGTGAATATATGGGAGGGGTGAGTTTTTTATGCATAATTGAACCTAATTAAATCAATGGGAGGATATTGATAACATTGGTTATCTTTTTAAATAAATTTATGATTCCAGCATTATGGGATGAAATTTTTGGATCTATTTTCTTTTGATTATTGTAAGTAAAATATATTTATATGTGTAAATATTTGAGAGGAGTTAGTTTCCTTCTGCATAATTGAACCCAATTAAATCAACGGGAGGATATTTTCAACATATTTCAATAAAATGGATTTTGGACATCTATCTAGGTTGTTTTAACACTTGATATTAGAGTTTGACCAACTTATATTAGAGTTTAACCACTAAGTAAGTTCATTTTAACGTTAATCACTGTAATTAATTTTCATTACTTTCATTTTTGGTCAAAAACTAAGTTGATAATTTGATAAATTATAAATTTATAATCACAAAACACATAATTAATCTTTAAAAATTTTAATCACACTAGTTGCTGGAATTATTTTAAAATTAATCCCGCAGATGGGATGAGACAACAAATTTTTAATGTAGAAAGTTCAAAAGTATGAAATGTTTTTATATGAAATTTAATTTTGAAAGCAGTTCCAATTACTTAAATTGGGCTAATTTATTTATAACTCAACTAAATATAATTTAAATAAAAAATATAAAATCATTTATTGATAAAAATAAATTGGAAAAAAAAATTCAATTAAAATTTAGTATTTTTTCACAATTCATAAAAAACGAATCTTCTCAAAAAAATACAAAACATTCTACCTATGATAATTTTGAAATTAAAATTAAAAATATAATGTTTTTTATATATAAAATTTATTAAATTTAAAAAATTTAGTTTTAAATTATGTGAACCATTAAAAGGAGACAAAATAGCCTTCATAAAAATAATGATTTTTGTAACTAAAATTGGATTTGTTCTTATCATATACTTATAAAAACTATTTGATGAATGTCAAAAAATAAATGATTAGATATATTTTATATATTTAATTAATATAATTCACTAATAGCAACTATTATTATTTATTAATAAAATACCCATTCGCGGGCATAAAAATTGTTTTTGATAAAAAAACATTTTCTTTATATTCAATTGATTTTTATATTAATTCCTAATTAATCCATAACCAATTAATTAAAAAATAAGTGTTTTATGTTACTTAATATTATTTATAACTACCAATTAAATGTATGTTTTATATCTTATTATATTAAATAATAATAATTTAAATTACTATTTGGGAAAACTAGGTCTTGAGGGTTACACAAGCCATCAAAGAAATTAATTATTTATTATAACACAAGATAACATTAGTGTTAAATTTATAGAAATATAAATGTTTCCTTTAACATAAAAATAACTTTTTATTTTGTATAAATAAATTTAGGAATAAAATTAATTTTATTCTAAAAGGAAAAAACTGTATGGTCTTGGGGTGTTACATTCTCCCATCCTTAAATAAATTTTGTCCCAACAATTCAAACGTGATCTTTGTAAAAAAGGTATTGATATTTGAAAATACTAATTATGAAACAATACATCATAAATAGGGTTGACAACACATCTACTTAATAAGAGGGAAAGCGAAGTACAAATTTCATCGAGAAAAATCATATAACTAGGTTCCAAAGTAGGATAAAATTGGTGGGAAATAAAAAAATGAAAATTGAATAGAAAATTAAAAGTATAATATTGGGTTAAATTAGAGAAACTTTTTATTTGAATGTCGATGAAAAAAAAGTCATAAATCAATTCTATGAAAAAATATCAGTGTTCTGATAAATATGATGATAATAGGAAAAAAATTTGTTTAGGGAAACTTTTATTATAGTTGTGAAATTCTTTCATTATTTATGAATATAAGTAAATATAAATTTCTATTTCATAAACACAATAATATCATTTAGCTATAAATTTTACCATTTCTACTTCATTTATTAATATTGTTCTGATCATACACTTAATTAATATATTATCCTCTAAAACCTTATCCAAAGTTCAACATAAACCATTCACTAAATGGTTATCCTTATGAACCCTCCCAAATATTATTATCCAAAAACTTATAAAGAAGGTAACTTAATTTGCAAAATGATTTTATCATATATTAAACAAATAACATAAAATAGTTCGTTATCATCACCTATGAATATGTGAATACATTCACCATGTATTCTCATGAAGCATGATAATAACTTTAATTACCATAAATTATTATTGAAAACATTCATTATTCTTTATTACATTTGTAAAAAATTATTGGATATATTCATTAAATCAAAAAAATGTTTTAGAATCCATCAATAATAGAATAAAATTCTTTTTCGACAAATCATTCATCAATTCCAAGGTAGTTAGTACCATAAAATTTTAATAATCCATATAAATCATATATTTATAAAAATACATTATCTCAACATAAAGAACATATGAGGGGTTATATTCCAATTAATTATGTGTTTTCCAAGATGATCAACTTATCACTCAATAATTTTTATTGGTCATCGATACTAACCAACACATCACATTAAATCCTTGATGAAAAAGGACTATAGTAAAATCCTTATATATTTCATTATTCTTATGACTATAACCTTAATGATAAAATACACCAATGACATAATTATTGAATTCAGACATAGGAATATTAATCATAACTATTCGTCTATAGTAGTAGAAAAATATTGACCATAATACATTTGCCTATTTTGGGTTATATTCACAAAACACTTGAGACATTGATTCATGCAGTTACCTATCTCCTTGTAGTCATAACATTGTTAATTAAAATCATTATTCTAACCCATGAAATCACAAGTACTATAACCTTTATCTCCACACTTGTAATAAACTCCCATTCATTTTAATAATGTACAAAGGTGTTTCCTTTTTTTAATTTTCACATTTGGGAAAATACATATCTCCCTTATTCCATTTATCCGCCTTTTTCTTTATAATGATCTTCTTCTCATTCCCCCCCTTGAATCCATACAAAATTTATAAATCATTAAATATCTTTTTGGCACATGATTGTATGTCCAAATATGATGATAATTCTTTGGAGACTATTTACTATAGAAATATTAGATTAAGACTATAAAATATGTGATCCTTCTTAATCTTTGGATCCTGTGAATTAGTGAGTTTCAAATTACCTCTATTAGGCATAATTTATAAATGAAAATATTCACAATATTCTATAATATCATTGTTTAACAAAATGTATAATACAGAAACTAGGTAAATACATAACATAAATTAAAATTTTTCTATTTATCAATTCTCATAATCATAAACATGGTTTATTTTAGATTTATATATATATATATATATCCTAAAAGTATGTCATAGGATTATGTTCTATAATCTATGTTTTCCTAAATCTAGATTTTATGGTTTCTACTAAATATCTTATGATAATAAATATAATGACCTTACCTAGAAGCATGGAGACAATGCCTTACTTTTTTACAATGGCGTAATTAAAAAGAATATAATCCTAATGGACCGACCAGTTTAGGAGTTTTGGAAAACATGATTACATACAGTAAACCCATATTACATTGGTATGTGGATAAAAAATCATGATATATAATAAAATGAAATTAATAGAATCCTTGAAAGCTCATGGAAATATTTCTTCCTCATATCATGGGGAAAAGAAACAAAATAATGGTAACATAAAATTATCTTAATCTCTAAGTATAACAGAGTATGTAATGAATCAATGAGAATTGTCAACATGTTAAGGTAAATAACAAAGCACACATTCCATTTATATAACTAGATAGGAAAAAATCAATGTCGAAAGGTAACTAATTGAAACACATTACATTTAATAAATAAACTGAGAATGAACTACATCTATAGATAATTTAAAATAAAAGTTATATTGGGTAAATAATAAATGATCCTAAATGAAAGAAATTCTTAATTATTGGAAGTGATGTTTCCTCAATACATGGTACCAATACCATTAAGACCCTTCAAATGACATTTTATAACATATCGGGTAAAAACCAATATGATTGGCCAAATTATTCATCTCATGAGACTAATGATGGGGGATACCTATAACTGGGAGAGACCCATGTCAAACCTATACAAATAATTTCTCATATATTAAGTAATCAATAAAATTCCAGAAAAATGTTCATTATTAAATTATTTTATTGTGTTAAATATTTAGATTTATAAATATTTCCCCATATAATAAAATATCATTAAAAGTGTGAACCATGTGAAAAAATGGGGTACAATTTAATAAATAATTATACCCATCACCTAAGAGTATGTATACTTAATATAAATGATATTTCCAATGGAAAATGGTAAAAAAAAGTGATAGTTTCTAGATAAAGTTACCAATCAGAATAAAAATTGAGATTGTAAAGAAAACGTTTACAACTTGCTAATTTTAAAGTCAAACCCCTTGGGTGAGGTAATTCAAATTGAAACATATAATAACATGAAATATGAATAAAATTTTACATTAAATTAAAAAAGGGGATGTATATATGTAACATCCCAGGTAAATAAAGAATATTACTTTTTCATATTTATTAATATTTGTGAATAAAATATTAATATTACTTTAAAGGGAATTTTATTCTCGATGGCGTACCCAATACGCAACAATGTGTTTCTTTGAAATATTACGTTGCACTCTAATAATAATATAATATTATTTTAAATGGTAGTTAACTCCTAGTCGTTGTATTTGTGGGAATGAATAGAAATAACTAAAATATGATTATATATCTTTGTTAAATGTTTTTACATTTATCCAATAAAAGATAAAGGCTTAAAATAAGAAAAGAATTCAATTTTAAGCATAAATACTCTAAAATTCACTAAAAGGTCGATTTATCACATTTAGATGGTGAACCCTATTTAATATAGTTTTGGTCACTCTTATACATTCAATTAGACCAAATAAAATTCTTCTTTAGAATCGGGACATCAAAATTTACTTTGTGTAGATTTTTGGTATTTTTCCGATAAAGTTCATTTTTTTAATGAATAGTGAAAAATGTTGTACTTTAATTCAAAACCCCTTTTTAATGTAATATATTTATATGATGATATTATCTTTTTAATTTGTTTTAAAATTAAATTAGAATATATTTTTACTATTTAATCCAGTAGTGGTCATTGGAATTAATTTCACTTTGAAATTGGACTTAAACTAGTGTCAATCTTTTGATATATATTGTTTCATAAAAAAACATGCTATTTGTTTTGATAGCGAGAATTAATTATTAAAATAATTAATGTAACTTTTATTTTTTTAATTTTGTAAAATAGGCATCATTTTTGAATTTGGAATATCAAATATAGCTTAGGGTGATGTTTTGGTATTTTTCTGAAAAACTTCAATTTTTGATGAATAGTGAAACCACTAAGTGGTACATAAAAAAATGATTGTTCGTTTAAATGAAACATTACCACTTCTATGATTTGAATTTCAAAAATCTGACATACATGGTTGTAATTAGTAAGTATAACTTGGTTCAATGGGATTAAAATATTTTTTTGGTGAACAGTAACTTTTATGTTTTTAATCGCGATTAGAGGTAATTAGTGTGATTTAAGGTAAAAATGATATTATAATATAATGAAAATAACTTGACACTTTTACTAACCCTATTAGATGAGTCTTGGACGACCAAGACAACCCATGGGTATATTTCTGGGACCCCATGGAGCCACTTGGGTATGATAATGAAATTAATGCCATTAATTTAAAGTAAAAGTAAAAATGACACAAACATGTATTATTTTACTAAAACAACTTTTACATGGGGTTATACAAGTCATATTTTTTACTATAAATAGTAATTGGAAAGATAAAAAGATTTTCTACATCATATTATTTTGATTATAATTTTTATATATTAAATAAATTAAATTATTTATGACACCATGATGGTGCAGTGATTACATCATTATTTAATGATTTAAATAAAATGAAAAGGTAATGTATAATATAAGACCTACATATGTAAAAAACCTATTGGATGTGTTTATTTAGAACTATTATAACCTTATCCTTGAAATATATAATTTTGGGACCTTTAAAATCCGAAATTCATTTTATAATATTGTTACTTTTCAAGACCTTCCAAGAGTGCCCCTACTCTCCTCTTATAAAAGGCCCCCACCTCTACCACCTTACACACACCTCTCAAGACTTTGGATCGGACAAACCATGAACATTTTGTCTCTACATAACCCTCTATTACTGATAGAAGACTCGCTTTGGGCAAAAGTTTTCCCAAGGAATCCTTTGAGCTCAAATCAAAAAAGAGTTGACCAATTTTAAGGTAATGTCTTCACTTGTGTTCTTTTGTTTTATTTTGCTTCTCCAACCCCATAAACTCTTTTTATTAATTTATTTTGTAACAACTCCAGTATCTTAAATATATTATGATGTTGTTATAAAAAGGATTATATCTACACTTAAACACACCTACATCTAATAGTTAAAGAACATACTGTTTCTGTTAATGGTGAATTTCTGCCTCACGAAACGATGATTGTTCAATATTCTTTTAACACCTTAAAAGGTGGCCATTAAGATGTCACTATATTTATATATGATATATAATATGTTTATGTTTTTCTTAAGCTTATGTAATTGTCATTTATGGCTTACCTTTATGGTTTCCATTATGGGTAAACATGATATCTTCATTTTAGGAAGTGCGGACTACCACCCCCTCAAAGTGATTTGATTCGTTAATACCATATGTGGTACGTATAAAGGATAGATTTAATAATATTATATATGATACCATACTTTAATTATAATACTATTATGTATCATTATGTTTTAATTCCATTAAATATGAAATAGAAATGGAAGTAGCGTTCATGCGTACGTACGACTTACCGTCTCCTTGAACGGTGCATTTTATTTCTTACCCATAAATGTTATGTACTATTATAAATACATGTATATTCAGGATATATATGATATATATGTTATCCAAATAATTAATATCTTTCTGTATATAATGAAACTTTCACCACATAAACAACATGTAATTGTAAGAAGTCCATTTTTTACTTAACTACCAAATATCAACAAAACGAACTTTATTAATTTAAATGATTACATATTGTTTATAACATGGCAATAAGTTGTATAAAAGGAATAATAAAATTGAATAAAAATTTCTTAAGAAAGTATAAATTAACATTAGTTTATTATTCAGGATATTAAAGAGCGATCGAGTCAAGTCGGACTTGAGGTAAGGGATCTGACCTCTCTCTTTCTTACCAAGTACCCTCTTTTATGTCATTTCATTTATGCTCCATGTTCTTATATTGGAGGATGTTATTATAAATTAAACAATCTGTGATTTTTATTTTAAATTGATGAGATACCCCCTCTTACACTCATCAATTCATTTTCAGAATTTTTTAGTGGCGTCGTTAGGCTGCCGAATTTTCGTAAGGGATCCTACCTCTCTCTACCTTTTTAAGAACTCTCTTTTATGTCATTTCTTTTAAGCTCATCTTTATTATGTTTGGGGATGCTATTTTATATTCCTAGTTCTTTACTTTTTATGGTCATATTATGAGAGACCCTATTTTATCTCATAAATCCATTTTTTTAAGTTTTAATTGGTACCGTTAGGCTGTCGAAATTTCGTAAGGGGCTTTTTATCACACTTTGTGTTTTCGTGAGATTCATGCTACATTTTCCAGTATTTACTTTTTAGTGGTGTATGTACTCTCAATTATTCTACTCTTTGTGTAACATACTTTAGTTTATGAGTATTTACATCAATGTTGTATAGTCCTTCTTTCATTGGTTGTACGTTTCGAAAGTTACCCATATCGGTAAGGGGACCTTTCACCCTCCTCTTTTAAAATACTTATTTTGTTATGTCATTTAATTTTCATCTTATTATGTGAGGATATGTTATTATATATCCTTATTTCCATAAATTTTATTTCCAAGTGACGATATACCATTTATCTCTCTCATCAACTCTTTTTCTAAAATTTGATGTGACGTCATTAGGCTGTCAAGGGAACTTTTTAACCCAATTTCGATTTCTTTGGGTTCAACGTGTAGTTATTGAATATGTCATCCTTTGAATATGTGTGGATGACCTTTGATTATTTTACACTTATTATCCATGTGTATTGGGTGTATTTATATTTTTCACAGATAATTATGAGATTGATTTATCCTTAATTTAAGGATACCTTATTTATTATGGATTTCATCTCATTTTACATTTCTATTGAGACTTAATTGTTGTTATGCACCAGTTCACTCTTATATGGTGTATATACTATCCTTTGGAATATTATATCATGAATAACTCTATTCTCATGATATTATAAAGTTTTTATTAAATTTTATCGCTCAATTATTGTATTCAAGTGTCTCTCATTTTGTTAATTACCATTTAACTAAAATATCATTTTAAATGTTTTAATGATTTATTCTTATAAATATTTCTCATTAATATCCATTTTTTTAAAATGGTTTTATGGATTTATTTATATGGATATTAATGGTTTAAAATGTTAAAATCATCAATGTGGTATGGGACACTATGATTTAAAAATCTCTTTATTAAATGTTTTAAATGGTCTTGAAAATGGTTTTTAGAATGGATTCATTATTTCAATATCTTAAAATGTTATATTGTTATTGCAATGTGGGAATGTTATCATTCCATTATGCTTAAGTTATGTGATATGATTATGTTATGGTTCTTGGGAATTGTTATGAATATGGGTGGTTCCGTGATAAACTAAGGGCGGGTGATCCCGATATAGCTCTCCAATGCGTTGGGAAACACGAAGGAGTTAAACGTTAAGGTTTCTCCAAAGCGATTTATGGAATATACTGTGATGGGTATTCCAAACGTAACCAAGAGGGTTACTCCCTACGTAAGAATGTTATTAATGCCTCAAGTTACCTTTATGTCTTATGATTTCTATGATTTATTAATGATTTTATGAGGTATGTTAAAGTGCTTATGTTTTATGGGTAAAGTATGATTTTATTCTTATGTACATATGTTCTCATGTTTCCTTTCTATATTTTTATATCCCTTATTGAGCTTTTTAGGCTCATACCACGTTTTTGAAATGTTTTTCACAGGTCAAGGGAATGGTACATGATATGATGATAGTGTCAAGGAAGTGTCAAGAAAGAATCCATGTTTTATTTTAAATATGTTTCCGTTGATGGAAAAAATGAAGACTTTCTTTTATGTAACCACTTTGTTTAAATGTGGAATGTAATGAATGTTTTATGATCTAATTCTCTATGACTCTAAACCTGAAAAGATGCTCAATCTGTAATCTTATATTAACTCAAGATTAAGTAAGGTTTAAGGATGGGGCCTTATAGTTGGTATCATAGGTCGGTTTAGATAACTTTAGAGGTTAGAGTGTTGTTTATGAAAAAGTGATAAGTTGTGTATAACCGCAATGGTTAGTATATTAGATGGAGTCATTTTTTTTTGAAAGTTATAATGAGTTTGAGATAAATTGGATAAGTATATCTTGGTGTTTATCTTCCTCTTTATTATGTGATGATTTTACTGATATACTCACGCTGACCTTTTTGGTTTTAGTAAATGGCGGGATCTAGCAGGCACCAAAGTAACAGTGGATTTGAAGAAAACTAAGACGGTTTTATGAAAGAACAACTGAATGATATGGGAGATGCAATGAGAACTCTTGTGGTTATCCTCAACCAACTATCTTGAGTCATGATTGACCACATGAACCTTAATAAGTTTTATAAGTCATCGTATATGCAAGAAAAAAATCCCTACAGAGGATCCGGTAATAATCATAAAGGTAAGTATGTTCAAAAACCTATGTGTCAAAGATGTGGAAAGAAACACATAGGAAAATGTTTCAAAGGGACAGAAAGATGCTATAGATATGGAAATGAAGGTTATAAAGCAAGAACCTTCCATGGAAAAAGGAAGCATCTAGTTGAATCTAGGAAGGGGAAAGAAGTTCTTTCTGAAGGATCAATTGAATGTTTCAAATGTGGTGTGCATGGTCATTATGAAAACACTTTTCCTATAAAGAAGTTTTGGGAATGGGGTCACCAAGATCCTACAAATATTAGTTTACCAATACCTAATTCCATTCTGATTGAGGATGAAGAAACTGACAATGACCAATGAAAGGTATGGATTATTTCTTAACATATGTTTTCCTATTATGGGAATCTTGGGTTATCATTCATAATTTTGTTTGTAGGAAAGAAGTATTTCATAATTTGTTAGAAAGGAATGGTTAATGGATCATGAAGAATGTTGAATGAGTAAGAAGTCAACATATAAGATATTCAAGAGTTATGGTAGATTTTAAGATGGTGAAACTCTTAAATGTCACTACACCAGAATATGCATTTAGCGGTGGTTATAACCGCCACTAAATGGTGTGGCGGCGGTTTCCCGAAACCGCCACCTAATACAGTGTCACCAATATTTTCACGGCGGTTATTGTTGTTTACCGGCAGTTTATGGAAAGCGTCGCAGCTGCCTCATTTCACGGCGTTTTTAGCGGCGGTTATAATCGCTGCTAATAAATTCAAATCCAGTGCCATAAAACCGCCTCTAAATCCAAGAGAACCGCCACACGATGAGCCTGCCATGAGGCGGCTATTTCACGGCGGTTATAACTGCCACTAATCTTATATTTTATTTTATGTTTAGCGGAGGTTTTTAACGTGTAGCGGCGGTTTAAATCACCGCGAAATATCTGCCAACTTTCATTTAGCATTGGTTAAAACCGCCGCTAAAAAGTTGCCCAGAAAGTTTTTTTTATTCTGCTTCCCCACATCCTGAAAACCAAATCAAACCACATATAACAGAGAGAACAAGTATAATACATGAAAAAATGCAATATCATGGTTTGGTATTAGGGAAAGAGGTGAATCTAGAGGTTGAAGTGAGTCAATGGGTAGGACAAAAGATAGGGGACAATTCAAGAAATATAGAAGTTAATCTAGAAAAAAGGTAATCAAATGTTTTAAATGTAAAAAACCCGGACATATCAAGAAAAATTGTACTAATAGGAAGGGTGACTATAAAGATAGTAATAATGACAATTACCTATTAGTTGAACAAGACTTTGACACTACTAATGTGTTAAATGTCACTGATATAGCCATATTATATGACTAGAACCAGGATTCACGATTCTCATGCCACATGTGCCCAAATAAGGAATTATTTTCTGAATTATGGGAATTGAATAACGGTGAGGTATTTCTTGTGAATAATATGAGCGGTCACATCATAGGAATAGGCTCAATTTTACTAGAGCTTCATGATGGTTCTGTTAAAACTCTTGAATAATTTAGGTGGGTACCTGAATTAAAAATAAAACTAATATCCCTAGGAGCCCTTGACCAGAATGGGCACAGCTTCAAGTCTGGATCAGGAAGCCTTAGAGTTTCCCAACGATCCCTCACTGTAATAAAGGGAACCCTTCACAATGGTTTGTTTGTGTTAGATGGAAAAGTGTATAGAAATCAGTTGAATAGTTATTCTGGTTCATAATGTGATTCCACCACCTTATGGCATAGGATACTAGGGCATGTTAGTGCCATGGGTCTTAGTGAGCTTAAGAAATAGTGCCTTCTAAGTAATATCACTCCTAACAGTTTACCTTTTTCTGAAGACTGTGTATATGTGAATTCTAGGAGAATCAGCTTCAGTAGATCCATGTTTAAGTCTAATAAACGAATTGAATGTGTACATTCTAACTTGTGGGGTCCTTCTAGGGTTACCTACCATGGTGGTAGTTTATACTTTGTAAACATTATTGATGATTTCTCTAGGAGAGTGTGGATTTATATTATTAAGCACAAATCAGATGCCTTTCAGACTTTTATGAAATGGAAAGTTGCGGTAGAGAGTGAGACTAATAATAAACATAAGGCCTAAGAACTGATAATAGTTTAGAATATATATCCAATGAATTCATTGAATATTTTGAATCTGAAGGAATTAAGATATATCGGACTGTTTGGGAAACTCCATAATAGAATGGGTTAGTAGATAGAATGAATAGGACTGTTCTTGAGAGGGTAAGGTGTATGTTATCCCACTCAAAACTCTCTAGGTCCGTCTAGGTTGAGGATGATTCAACAGCAGTGCACCTCATTAACTATTTTCTATATTCTTCTAACTCCTTTATGACACATGAATAAATTTCAAAGGTCACACCACCAAATCTAGCTCACCATAGGATATTTGGATCCATAGCTTACGTGCATTCATGTAATGATAAGGTAGCTGATAGGGCTATTAAATGAATATTCATGGGATATCTAGAGGGTGTTAAAGGGTCTTATTTATGGGTAGATAAACCAGGTTACTTGAAATGGATCGTTAGTCGCGATGTGGTCTTCCATGAATCTGGTGTGACCAGCGACAAAGTACCTGAACCTGTTGTAGCTCCTGATGAAGCTTCAGGACCCTTAGAGGTCCCAACACCTTTAGGTGTTCATGTTCCTTTAAGATCAGGTGACCAACCTCAGGTCATTGTTGGTCCTAATCCTTTGGTTACCCAAGCCCAGCCTAAATCAGATCCCAATTTGGAATCCGAACCTGAGGTATAAGGCCCCAGCCTTAAACCTTACTTAATCTTGAGTTATTACAAGATTACACATTGAGGATCTTTTCTGGTTTAGAGTTTTAGAGAATTAGATCATGAAACATGCATTACATTCCACATTTAAACAAAGTGGTTACATAAAAGACAATATTCATTCTTCCCATCAACGGAAACCTATTTAAAATAAAACACGGATTCTTTCTTGACACATCCTTGACACTATCATCACATCATGTACCTTTCCCTTGACCTGTGAAAAACATTTCAAAAACTTGGGATGAGCATAAAAACCTCAGTAAGGGTTATAAAAATATTGAAAGGAAACATGAGTTCATATATACATAAGAATGAAATCATACTTTACCCATAAAACATAGGCACTTTAACATACCTTATCAAATCATGAATAAATCATAGATATCATAAGACATAAAGGTAACTTGAGGCATTCACAACATTCTTACGTAGGGAGTAACCCTCTTGGTTATGTTTGGAATACCCATCACAGTATATTCCCTAAATCTATTCGGAGAAACCTTAACGTTTCACTCATTCGCGTTACCCAATGAATTGGAGAGCTATATCGGGCTCACCCGCCCTTAGTTTATCACGGAACCACCCGTTCTTCATAACAATGCCCAAGAACCATAACATAATCGTATCACATAAAACATGAATAAAGGAAACATAACATTTCCACATTTCAATCACAATATAACATTTTAGGATATTGAAATAATGAATCCATTCAAAAAGAAACCATTTCCAAAACCATTTAAAACATTTAATAAAGAGATTTTTGATTCAAAGCGTCCCATACCACCTTGAATATTTTAACATTTTAAACCATTAATATCCATATAAATAAATACTTAAAACCATTTTGAAAACATGGATATTAATAAGAACAAATAATTAAAACATTTAAAATGATATTTTGGTTAAAGGGGTTTTACCAAAATTAGAGACACTTGAATACAATAATCGAGGAATAACATTTACTCAGAACTTTATAATATCATGAGAATAAAAGGATTAATGATATAATACTCCAAAGGACAGTATATACACCATATAAGAGTGAATTTGTGCATAACAACAATGAAACCTCAATAGAAATGTCAAATGTGATGAAATCCCTTATAAAGAAGGTATCCTTAAATTAAGGACAAATAAATCTCAAAAATATGTGTGACAAATATATATACACCCAATATAAGTGGATATTAAGTGTAGAACAATAAAAGGTCAATCACACATATTCAATGGATGACATATTCAATGACTACAAGTTGAACCCAAAGAAATCGAAATTGGGTTAAAAAGTTCCCTTGACAGCCTAACGGAATCACATCAAAATGAGTTGATGAGAGATAAAAAGTGTATCTCATCACTTGGACATAAAATTTACATCAATAAGGATGTATGATAACATATCCTAACATAAAAATATGTAAATTAAAATACCCAATAAAAGAAGTCTTTTAAAAAAGAGGAGGGTGAAAGGTTCCCTTACCGACTTGGGTATCTTTCAAAACATACACCCCATGAAAGAAAGGCAATAGGTCATTGATGTAAATACTCATAAACGAAAGTATATTTCACAAAGAGTAGAATAATGGGCAGTACATACACCACTCAATTGAATTTGTGGCGAATGTAGCATAAATCTCACGGGAATAAAAGTTAGATGAAAAATCCCTTACGAAAACTCGGCAGCCTAACAACGCCACATAAAACTTCCGAATATGGATTGATGAGATCAAATAGATTATCCCATCATATTACAATAGAATTTACAGCAAGTGGAATATAAAATAAAATCCCCCAACATTTCAAGGAGGAGTTTAAAAGAAGTGACATAAAGGAGAGTACTTAAAAAGAAAGAGAGAGGTTAGATCTCTTACGAAAGTTCGGCAGCCTAACGGCGCCACTCAAAACTTCCAAAATGGATTGATGAGAGAGAATAGGGTCTCTCATCAAATGAACATTAAAATTACAGTAAATGTAATATAAAATAACATCCCAATCATAAGAAAGATGAGCTTAAAATAAATGACATAAAAGAGTGTACTTAAAAAGAAAGAGAGTTGTAGGATCCCTTACCTCGGGTCCGACTTGACTCGATCGTTCTTTAATCTCCTGAATAGTAAACTTGAGTTAATTTATAATTCCTTAAGAACCTTTTTCAATTTCATTATTACTTTTATACCACTTATTACCATGTCATAAACATTATGTAATCATTTAAGTTAATAATATTTGTTTTGCCGATATTTGGTTCTTAAGTCGAAAGTGGACTTCTTACAATTACATGTTGTTCGTGTGGCCAAATGTTTATTATATACAGAATTGTATTCATTATGTAGATATCATATATGTCATATATATCCAGTACATTCATGCATTTATAACACTACATAATCATTTAGAGGTAAGAAATGAAATGCACCGTTCATGGAGACGGTAAGCCATACGTACGCATGAACGCTACTTTCATTTCTATTTCGTATTTTATAGAATGAAATAATAATGATATAAAGGTATATTATAATTCCAGTATAATATCATATATAATATCATATTTTCATCCTTTATACATCCCACACATGGTATTTAACAAATCAAATCACTTTGAGGGGGCGGTAGTCCGCACTTCCTTAAATGAAGATATCGCGTATACCCATAATGGAAGCCATAAAGGTAAGACAGAAATGAAAAATACAGAAGCATAAATAAAACATAAACATATTATATATCATATATAAAAATAGTGACATCATAATGGCCACCTTTGAAGGTGTTAAATGAGTATTGAACAATCATCGTTTCGGGAGGCAGAATTTCACCATCCACGGAAACCGTATGTTCTTTAACCATTTGATGTAGTTGTGTGAGAGTGTAGCTCGAATAAATCTTATAAAAACATCCTAGTATATTGAAGATACTGTTTTTGTTACAAAAGAAGTAAATAAAAAGAGTTTAGGGGGTTGGAGAAGAAAAATAAAACAAATGAACATGAGAGAATAAATTACCTTTAAAAGTGTAACTCCTTTTGATTTGAGCCTAAAGGCTTCCTTTGAAAGGATTATTCCCAAAGGGAATCCTCTAGGATGAGGAGAGGGATGTGGAGAGAGTAAATGGGCAGGGGTTGGCCGAGCCAAAGGCTTGAGGAGTGTGTTAAATGAGGTAGAGGTGAGGACCTTTTATAAGAGGAGAGGAGGGGTACTTTTGGAAAGTAAAGAAATATTACTTTATTTGAAAATGTGTTTCAGTTTTAAAAGGTCCCACATTGATATAATTCGTGGATAAGGTTATAAAGGTTAGAAATCCACCCATCCAATAAGTTTTTTACATGTGTAGTTCATAGATTTTACATTATCTTTCCCTTTTATTTTAATCATTAAATAATGATGTCATCACTGCATCATTATGATGTCATAAATAATTTAATTTATTTAATGTATAAAAATTATAAAAAAATTACTGTGATGTAGGAAATCTTTTTAGCTTTCCAATTATTATTTATAATCCAAATTTGGACTTACTTAACCCCAATTAATAATTGTTTTTGTAAAACATATTATGTTTGTGTCATTTTTACTTTTACATTAAATAAAAAGTTATTTATGTCATTTCCCAACCAAAGTGGATCCATGGGGTCCCCAAGTTGACCCATGGCTTGTCTTGGTCGGCCATGATACAACCAATGAGGGTAAGACATGTGTCAAGCTCATCTCATTTTATTAAAGCATTATTTTTTACCGTAAACTACACTAATTACCACTAATCGCGATTAAAACTTAATAAGTTACTATTCACGAAAAATTATTTTAATCTCATTGAACCACATTTTACTTCTTAATGACAACCATGTATGTCAGATTTTTGAAAATCAAAACACAATTATGGCAAAATTTCATTTAAACGGAAAATCAGTTTTTATAAGTGCCACTTAGTGGTTTCACTATTCATCAAAAATTGAAGTTTTTCAGAAAAAGCCCAAAAATTCACCCTAAGATATATTTGATATTCTGAATTCAAAAATGAAGTCCGTTTTACAAAATTCAAAACATATAAGTCACATTAATTAATTTAATAATTAATTCCTGTTGTCATGACAAATAGCGTGTTTTTATGAAACAATAAGTATCAAAAGATTGACACTAGTTTAAGTCTGATTTCAAAGTGAAATTGATTCCAACAACCACTATTGGATTTAATGGTAAAAATATTTTCTAATTTCACTTTAAAACCTATTCAAAATATAATCTAATCATATAAATAAATTATATTAAAAAGTGGTTTTGAATTAAAATACAACATTTTACACTATTCATTAAAAATGAACTTTATCAGAAAGATACCAAAAATTTACACAAAGTAAATTTTGATGTCCTTATTCTTAATAAGAGTTTTATTTGGTCCAATAGAATGTTTAAGAGTGAAAAAACTATATTTAATGACGGTTCGCCATCAAAAGGTGTTAAGTGAACCTTTAGTGAAAACTAGGGCATATACGCCTAAAATTGAATTCTTTCCGTATTTTAAGCCTTTATCTTTTATTGTATAAATGTAAAAACATTTAAGAACATATATAATCATATTTTAGTTCTTTCTATCCATTCCTACCATTACAACTGCTACATGTTAACTACCATTTAAAATAATATTATTTTATTATTAGAGTGCAACGTAAGATTCCCAAGAAACTCGTTGTTGCGTGTTGGGTACGCCATCGAGCATAGCGTCCCCTTTAAAGTAATATTAATATTTTATTCACAAATATGGATAAATATGAAAATGTCATATTCCTTATTTACCTGGGGTGTTACATCCTTCCCCCCTTTTGGGAATTGCTTCCTCGCAATTTTAAAATTGCGCATGGAAACATCCTTGAACGTCCCACATCGGAACAAGAGTCGGTAAAACAGTCACTTTAAAATAAAGAAAGATAAGCACAGAGGTCACCCGAGTTAACCCAAACTAGGATTCTAAGTATGAAAATATGGACATGGAGGAGAAAACATAGGGTCATGTTCCGATGGAGAGTGATAGAAAACATGTTTAGGAGAAATTTAACAATAAGAAAATCACAAACTTGTGATGGGTTAAACGGTGTTGGGTTCCCCAGTAGGAAAAGTTAATAGACAAAATTTTTGTTTTAAGTTACTTTTTATTGAGGAATTTATTCATAAGGAATCATAATCACTTATGATGTTGACTTTCAACTTTTACTAGATTCCTTAGTCAAACTCATATTTTTTCCAAAAGACGAGTATTTAGGGAGACTTGTTTGCATTAAGAGTACTATAAATAACTTCTAGAGAATCACCTAATCCCCAAAAGAAAACTATATACATCCCATGTATTTAGGCTTTAACCAAAACCAAAACCAAAAAGGTTAGTACAAGATCAGATAATCCAGAAAAGGATAACCCCTTATAAAAAGAAAATCTATTCTTAATCTCCAAAATTTGTCCAACAAAACCCAAAGTTCAACGAGGACCATCCGATAAACAATTTGTCCATAAAATTCTTCAAACTAAACCAATATAAGATTGAAACCCAAATATTTGAAGGATTTAGTCGCATAGTCTTCCAAGATAAATCGTAACATTTATCTCCAAACAACATTAGTCGCTCCTAAAGTCTCGCATTGAAAAGTAATTATCCTAATCACATATCCTCCAAAATCAACTTACTCTTAATTCATAAAATCATATAACTAGAATGAATCAGTCAAACTAACCAGGGACTTCACGTAGTCCAGTGGTAGGCGATAAATACAAGTCGCACTTTGGTTGTGGGTTCGATTCCCGCAACATTGTCTGACGCGATGGGTTGTCACACGGTCTGCGTGTTGTCCTTTTTCCAAAACAATATAATTATCAAATCATTACCCAAAAAGGGATAAAATCATCAAAAATAACCATAACATAATTTAACCTCAATTTCATCTTATGCCTTTCACTTCAATCATAACATATAGTAACCCATAATTACCTCAAAAGTAAGGATCATATAAACCCAAATGGTTCTTTATAACTATGTCCACAAAAGAAAAGATAACTATTACTTGAATAAAATTTGCCTATATTAAACATCAGGGTTACACGTAATATAAAAAGTCTTCTAATGTAACCCCATCATCAAAAAAGAATTAATACTCTTAAGAATTTCACCCTAACTCTTGAAGCCCTTATATGTTGACATCTTACTCATTCAACATTCTTCACGATCCATTATCCATTCCTTTCCAACTTATTCCAAAATACCACTTTCCTACAAACAAAATCATGAATCATATCCTAAGATTCCAAAATAAGAAAACAATAGTCATGAAATATTACATACCTTTGATTGGTCATTGTCAGTTTCTTCATCCTCAATCGGAATGGCATTAGGTATTGGTAAATGAATATTGGTACGCTCTTGGTGACCCCATTCACAAAACATCTTCATAGGACATGTGTTTGCATAATGACCATGCACACCACATTTAAAACATTCAATTGATCCCTCAGAAAGAACTTCTTTCCATTTCCTCGAGTCAACTGGATGCTTCCTTTTTCCATGGCAGGTTCTTGCTTTATGACCTTCATTTCCACATCTATAGCATATTTCTGTCCCATTGAAACATTTTCCTAGGTGTTTCTTTCCACATCTTTGACACATAGGTTTTTGAACACACTTACCTTTATGATTATTACCTGTACTTCCGTAGGGATTTGTTTCTTGAATATATGATGCCTTAGAGAAATCTCCAAGTTTTAGGTGGTAAATCATGACTCCAAATAGTTGGTTGAGGATAATCAAAAGAGTTCTCATTGCAGCTCCCATATCATTCAGTTGCTTGCTCAAAAAACTGTCACAGTTTCCTTCACATCCACTGTTACTTTGGTGCTTGCTAGATCCAGCCATTTACTAAAACCAAAAAGGTCAGTGTGAGTATATCAACAAAAACATCATGTACTAATGAGTAAGATATACAATAAGATATAATTACTCATTCACTTTATCTAAATCTAAGACTCTTTCTGAAATCCTAACCATTATGGTAATTGTCAATTATGCTTAAAGAATACCCTAACCTCTAAAGTTATCTAAACCGACCTTTGATACCAACTATAAGGCCCTAGCCTTAAACCTTACTTAATCTTGAATTATTACAAGATTACACATTGAGGATCATTTCAGGTTTAGAGTTTTATAGAATTAGATCATGAAACTTGTATTACATTCCACATTTAAACAAAGTGGTTACATAAAAGACAATATTCATTCTTCCCATCAACAGAAACCTATTTAAAATAAAACACGGATTCTTTCTTGACACATCCTTGACACTATCATCACATCATGTACCTTTCCCTTGACCTGTGAAAAACATTTCAAAAACTTGGGATGAGCATAAAAAGCTCAGTAAGGGTTATAAAAATATTGAAAGGAAACATGAGTTCATATATACATAAGAATAAAATCATACTTTACCCATAAAACGTAGGCACTTTAACATACCTCATCAAATCATGAATAAATCATAGATATCATAAGACATAAAGGTAACTTGAGGCATTCAGAACATTCTTACGTAGGGAGTAACCCTCTTGGTTACATTTGGAATACCCATCACAGTATATTCCCTAAATCTCTTCGGAGAAACCTTAACGTTTCACTCCTTCGCGTTACCCAATGCATTGGAGAGCTATATCGGGCTCACCCGCCCTTAGTTTATCACGGAACCACCCCTTCTTCATAGCAATGCCCAAGAACCATAACATAATCGTATCACATAAAACATGAATAAAGGAAACATAACATTTCCACATTTCAATCACAATATAACATTTTAGGATATTGAAATAATGAATCCAATCAAAAAGAAACCATTTCCAAAACAATTTAAAACATTTAATAAAGAGATTTTTGAATCAAAGTGTCCCATACCACCTTGAAGCTTTTAACATTTTAAACCATTAATATCCATATAAATAAATCCTTAATACCATTTTGAAAACATGGATATTAATAAGAACAAATAATTAAAACATTTAAAACAATATTTTGGTTAAAGGGGTTTTACCAAAATTAGAGACACTTGAATACAATAATCGAGGAATAACATTTAGTCAGAACTTTATAATATCATGAGAATAAAAGGAATCATGATATAATACTCCAAAGGATAGTATATACACCATATAAGAGTGAATTGGTGCATAGTAACAATGAAACCTCAATAGAAATGTCAAATGTGATGAAATCCCTTATAAAGAATGTATCCTTAAATTAAGGACAAATAAATCTCAAAAATATGTGTGACAAATATATATACACCCAATATAAGTGGATATTAAGTGTAAAACAATAAAAGGTCAATCACACATATTCAATGGATGACATATTCAATGACTACAAGTTGAACCCAAAGAAATCGAAATTGGGTTAAAAAGTTCCCTTGACAGCCTAACAGCATCACATCAAAATGAGTTGATGAGAGATAAAAAGTGTATCTCATCACTTGGACATAAAATTTACATCAATAAGGATGTATGAGAACATATCCCAACATAAAAATATGTAAATTAAAAGACGCAATAAAAGAAGTCTTTTAAAAAAGAGGAGGGTGAAAGGTTCCCTTACCGACTTGGGTATCTTTCCAAACATACACCCCATGAAAGAAAGACAATAGGTCATTGATGAAAATACTCATAAACGAAATTATATTACACAAAGAGTAGAATAATGGGCAGTACATACACCACTCAATGGAATTTGTGGCGAATGTAGCATAAATCTCACGGGAATAAAAGTGAGATGAAAAATCCCTTACGAAAACTCGGCAGCCTAACGGCGCCACATAAAACGTCCGAAAATGGATTGATGAGATCAAATAGAGTATCCCATAATATTACAATAGAATTTACAGCAAGTGTAATATAAAAGAAAATCCCCCAACATTGCAAGGAGGAGTTTAAAAGAAGTGACATAAAGGAGAGTACTTAAAAAGAAAGAGAGAGGTTAGATCTCTTACGAAAGTTCGGCAGTCTAACGGCGCCACTCAAAACTTCCAAAATGGATTGATGAGAGAGAATAGGGTCTCTCATCACATGAACATGAAAATTACAGTAAATTTAATATAAAAGAACATCCCAATAATAATAAATATGAGCTTAAAATAAATGACATAAAAGAGTGTACTTAAAAAGAAAGAGAGTTGTAGGATCCCTTACCTCGGGTCCGACTTGACTCGATCGTTCTTTAATCTCCTGAATAGTAAACTTGAGTTAATTTATAATTCATTAAGAACCTTTTTCAAGTTCATTATTACTTTTATACCACTTATTACCATGTCATAAACATTATGATATCATTTAAGTTAATAATATTTGTTTTGCCGATATTTGGTTCTTAAGTCGAAAGTGGACTTCTTACAATTACATGTTGTTCGTGTGGCCAAATGTTTATTATATACAGAATTGTATTCATTATGTAGATATCATATATGTCATATATATCCAGTACATGCATGCATTTATAACATTACATAATCATTTAGAGGTAAGAAATGAAATGCACCGTTCATGGAGACGGTAAGCCGTACGTACGCATGAACGCTACTTTCATTTCTATTTCGTATTTTATAGAATGGAATAATAATGATATAAAAATATATTATAATTCCAGTATAATATCATATATAATATCATATTTCCATCCTTTATACACCCCACATATGGTATTTAACGAATCAAATCACTTTGAGGGGGCGGTAGTCCGCACTTCCTTAAATGAAGATATCGCGTATACCCATAATGGAAGCCATAAAGGTAAGACAAAAATGAAAAATACAGAAGCATAAATAAAACATAAACATATTATATATCATATATAAAAATAGTGACATCATAATGTCCACCTTTGAAGGTGTTAAATGAGTATTGAACAATCATCGTTTCGGGAGGCAGAATTTCACTATCCACGAAAACCGTATGTTCTTTAACCATTTGATGTAGTTGGGTGAGAGTGTAGCTCAAATAAATCTTATAACAACATCCTAGTTTATTGAAGATACTGGTGTTGTTACAAAATAAGTAAATAAAAAGAGTTTAGGGGGTTGGAGAAGCAAAATAAAACAAATGAACATGAGAGAATAAATTACATTTAAAAGTGTAACTCTTTTTGATTTGAGCCTAAAGGCTTCCTTTGAAAGGATTATGCCCAAAGGGAATCCTCTAGGATGAGGAGAGGGATGTTGAGAGAGTAAATGGTCAGGGTTTGGACGATCCAAAGGCTTGAGGAGTGTGTTAAATGAGGTAGAGGTGGGGACCTTTTATAAGTGGAGAGGAGGGGTACTTTTGGAAAGTAAAGAAATATTACTTTATTTGAAAATGTGTTTCGGTTTTAAAAGGTCCCACATTGATATAATTAGTGGATAAGGTTATAAAGGTTCTAAATCCACCCATCCAATAAGTTTTGGACATGTTTAGTTCATATATTTTACATTATCTTTCCATTTTATTTTAATCGTTAAATAATGATGTCGTCACTGCATCATTATGATGTCATAAATAATTTAATTTATTTAATGTCTAAAAATTATAAAACAAATACTGTGATGTAGGAAATCGTTTTATCTTTCCAATGATTATTTATAATCCAAATTTGGACTTATGTAACCCCACTTAAAAATTGTTTTCGTAAAACATATTATGTTTGTGTCATTTTTACTTTTACATTAAATAAAAAGTTATTTATGTCATTTCCCAACCAAAGTGGATCCATGGGGTCCCCAAGTTGACCCATGGCTTGTATGGGTCGGCCATGATATAAACAATGAGGTTAAGACATGTGTCAAGCTCATCTCATTTTATTAAAACATTATTTTTTACCTTAAACTACACTAATTACCACTAATCGCGATTAAAACTTAATAAGTTACTATTCACCAAAAAATTATTTTAATCTCATTGAACCACATTTTACTTCTTAATTAAAACCATGTATGTCGGATTTTTGAAAATCAAAACACAATGATGGAAAATTTTCATTTAAACGGAAAATCAGTTTTTATAAGTACCACTTAATGGTTTCACTATTCATCAAAAATTGAAGTTTTTCAGAAAAAGCCCAAAAATTCACCCTAAGCTATATTTGATATTATGAATTCAAAAATGAAGTCCGTTTTACAAAATTCAAAACATATAAGTCACATTAATTAATTTAATAATTAATTCCCGCTGTCATGACAAATAGCGTGTTTTTATGAAACAATAAGTATCAAAAGATTGACACTAGTTTAAGTCTGATTTCAAAGTGAAATTGATTCCAACAACCACTATTGGATTTAATGGTAAAAATATTTTCTAATTTCACTTTAAAACCATTTCAAAATATAATCTAATCATATAAATAAATTATATTAAAAAGTGGTTTTGAATTAAAATACAACATTTTACACTATTCATTAAAAAAATGAACTTTATCGGAAAGATACCAAAAATTTACACAAAGTAAATTTTGATGTCCCGATTCTTAATAAGAGTTTTATTTGGTCCAAAAGAATGTTTAAGAGTGAAAAAAACTATATTTAATGACGGTTTTCCATCAAAAGGTGATAAGTGAACCTTTAGTGAAAACTAGGGCATATACGCCTAAAATTGAATTCTTTCCGTATTTTAAGCCTTTATCTTTTATTGTATAAATGTAAAAACATTTAAGAACATATATAATCATATTTTAGTTATTTCTATCCATTCCCGCCATTACAACGGCTACATGTAAACTACCATTTAAAATAATATTATTTTATTATTAGAGTGCAACGTAAGATTCCCAAGAAACTCGTTGTTGCGTGTTGGGTACGCCATCGAGCATAGCGTCCCCTTTAAAGTCATATTAATATTTTATTCACAAATATGGATAAATATGAAAATGTCATATTCCTTATTTACCTGGGGTGTTACATGAGGACCAAGAACCTGTTGGACTGATCAACAATCGTCTTACTTGAGATAATGAAAGGAGGGTTATTAAACCTCCAGCCCACTTCAACTAGTCATACATTGCTTCCTATGCTTTCAATGTAGCTTAGGAATTGTTTAATTTTGAGCCTAAAACTTTTGAGTAAGATTTTAAGTCCAAAGAATATAGTAATTGGTTGAGATCAATACAAAAAGAAATGAATTCCCTTCTTAAGAACAACACCTGGGTTGTTGTTCCAAAACCCAATAACCAGAAAGTTATAGGTTCAATATGGATTTATAAGAAGAAATAAATAAATGTAGGAGAGTCTAAAATTAAATTTCAAAGCATGCATGGTGTATAAAGGTTTTCTAAAATGTAAATTCATTAATTATAGTGAAATATTCTCTCCTTTTTTAAGCATTCATCCATTAGAATTATGCTTGAATTTTCTGCCAAACTTGATTTGCATGTTGAACAACTCGATGTGAAAACCACTTTTTACATGGTAGTCTTGATGAAAGCATTTATATTAATCCTCTAGAACGATTTTCAAAATTGTTCAAACCAAACCATGTTTTTATTTTACATAATTCCTTTCATGGGATTAAATAGTCTTCAAGACAATGGTATAAACGGTTTGATTCCTTTATGATTGAGAATCAGTTTTCTACAAGTAGATTTGATGCATGGGTGTATTTTAAAAATGATAAACATGAGTATTTTTACATTTTATTATATGTTGATGACATGTTTTTAATATGTAATAATATAAAGATCATAAATTCCATTAAGCACCAGTTGAGCTATGTTTAGGGTGTGGATACTAACCACATACTGTATGAGAATGAAATGGAAGAATACCTTATCAAGGATTGGAAAAAGCTGTTGAAAACATAGTAGTCATTATAATTAAAAAATGATAACAAAACTGACTATCAGGACACAGAAATGAGCAGATCAGATTGTAAAAACAAAACTTAGCCTGAAACTCATAATCTAAAAACTCATTCAACTATGTTCTAAATTTACTTTTAGGACATGGACATTTTATTCTCCCTTAAACGGATCAATTAGAAATTGCAAAATCTAAAAACTCATTCAAACCCTTAACATACTGAGGTGTGTTCCTCGGTATTGTGATCCAACTTTTATCTATGTATATCAAAATGTGCCTACATAATAAAAAAAATTAAAACACATAGTTACTACTAAATAGAGAAAGAGATTCATATATACGATAGTATAAGATTACAGAAACATAATATAATAAAGATGATCCCCTGAGTTAGATATGAACCCTTAGTTTTTGGGATAGGGGAAGATTCTTTGGTAAAGAGAAACAGTGTGCTAACAACGTGGAAGCTACTTTACCATGAAAACCAAAACACATTGTTAATTTGGAATAACCCCAACCTAAGTTCTCTATAGAGTCTTCATATAAAACTCTAATATCGAATAAATCTATTATAAATAATTTTTACTTTATGTTTTCATTATTTATTTGTAAAATATTTAAATCTAATCCAATAGAATCTCATTTAAATGATGCTACAAATATTTTGATACATTTAAAATAAACTATTTTCCTTTATCTAATTTTTTCAAAACCCTATAATTTTAATTAAAATTTATATTTGGATAAATATTTTTTTCGGTGTATACTGGATAGAAAGATAATGTCAGGAACCATTAAAATTCTTTCTAAATCCTTAGTATCATGATATAGTAATGAAAAACACATTATATAACTATCTAATACTAAAGATGAATATATTATAGCCATATGTTTCTATGCATAGGTGTTATGAATGAAACACACCCCAACTAATTTTGGATTCAATTTTAATCAAGTTTAAATCATATGAGACACAAAATTTCAATAAACATTTCAAAAAAGATTGATAAACCATTATAGGATGAAACACATATATTTAACACATAATTTATTAATATATCATGCAGAATAAGGTGATATATTTTTTTGATTTTTTTAACATAGACAATAAATTGTCATAAATTATTACTAAACCACTTCCTAGTTATAAATTCAACTTTATCAAATCCAAAATAAGATTACTTAAAATTATTTAATATCATTTCTATTTTACTAATTTTATATTGTGAATTTATTATTAGTAAATATTTTATTTGAGTTATTTCATTTGAGATTTAGCACCACCATTTTGAGTATTAGTCATATCTCAATAGGACTTGTATGTTTTTCTGACATGATTATCATGCATATCACTCTGAGCGACCCTTCGCTTACTATAAAACAAAATAAAATAAGTCAGTTATGTTAGTAGTTCGGTCCCAGTTTCTGGGTGTGATCCACAAGACACACCTCCCTGTCAACATCCCCCACTATTACACACGTATCAAAGAAGGAGGGGTAATTTTGGAACACAGGTTGGGGTTAGTTAAGGAGGCACGTGGGTCTGTTCCCATGATCTCCCTGGTCAGTTGGCAGTGCGTGAGGACTCTCCCCATGTTTAGGCTATTTGTGCACCTGGAAGAGAGAGGGAAAGGCAGTTAGAGAAATTACTTTCTGTTGGAACAGAAATGGGGAAGGAGGAAGTGTCTGGCCTCCTTTCATTTTCCACCTAGAGCAGCGTCTGAACTGGAGGAGGACTCTCTAGATTTCCCAAACTACTGTACTTTCATTCTCTCAAGCTATAGAAAGAACTGCTCTGCCTCGAGGGGACTACCCTCAAGATGAGTTCCTCCTATCACCCACAGACGGATGGCCAAACATAAATTGTCAACAAATGCCTCATTACCTATTTACGATGATTTTCTTCGGAAAGGCCCTTTACTTGGTCTCGGTGGATTTCTTGGGCCAAATATTTCTACAATACAACCTTCCACACCTCCACGAAGATGACTCATTTTGAAGCTATTTATAGTCATAAACCCCCTGCTGTGCATTGCTTTACTGCAGATACTACCTCAGTAGATTCAGTGGCTACCCTTCTTGCTGAATGTGATCAAATGCTGGATCAACTCCGTCATCACCTCACCTGTGCCCAAAAAATCATGGCCCACACAGCTAATAAGCACCGCATGTATGTCTCTTTTTTATTGGGTGACCTTGTTTTTGTCAAACTCTACCCTACTATACAGACTGCCAGAGCTGCTAAGTCATTCCCAAAACTAGCAGCCCGCTTTTTGTTAATAAATCTATAAATCATCAAGGATAGTAATTTGTGTTCGATGAATAGACAAAACATTTATTCTATGATAAAGATGTATGAGATTTCTATAAAGTAGTTGTATTTAATTTTGGTGATAATAAAGATCTGTTTCCAACAACAGTAAACTAGAATAATTTTTTGATGTCATCTTTAATAATGGTTGAAGTCTTTGAATGTAATTATGATGGAAATTATGATTTCGACACTTCCTCAATGGAAATCAATTAAGTAATCCCTACAGAAATAATTATGTCTTTTTTAAAAATCCAAAAGTGGATAACAAACCTATAAAAGAAGTAGAACCGGATAGAAAGGTTCATTTGAATCTCATTCAATCTTCCATTGCTTGAAAAATGGTGAGTTTGAAAAAAAATCCTTTTTCAAGATGTTGAATTATTATATCGGTTTATAAAAGATAAACCCATAAATTTTGTATGATATATAATGAATTATATGTGAAAATTTCATAATAAATTAGTAAATTTTCACCTTATTGGAAGGTTGTTAACCTTGGTGTTTGGTAGAGCTTTGATATGTTTGGATGAAACCACTACCACACATTTTCTTAGATTAACAGCAGTGATTTATAGTATAATAAAGAGTAGTGAATTATTCTATAGATCATCTTTGAATATGTTATTTCATGTCTGATTAGAAGAAATATTTGAGGTATTGCCTTCAACAACTATGGGGGAGTCATCTCATATGGTTTTTACTGATGAGGTTTCTTTTCAACCTCCAACAATATTTTCTAATCTCATAAAAGAACCAATTAGAAGTATGGGTGTAAGATATATTATATAAAATGAGAATATTTAGGATACATGAAGAAGGTTTCAAGTTATCATTTCCAATAAAATTTACGATGGGAATGAAGATGTACCAAATGTTCACTCAGAATTGTGTTCAGTAGTTGATATTATTACTCTTATTATAGAATAACCACTTATTTTTCCTATTTTCTCTGTAAATAAAAATATGATTTTCCCATTAAAAGTAATGATAACATTGGTCAATAGAAAATAATTTTTACCACATAAAAAATAATCCATGTAACACCCCGAGCTTCCACGATACCCTTCTCATTCAATAATGCAATAGCTTGCATTGTACGCAACTTCGAGTTCTAAAACACCGCGACTAATCAAAGTAGCCGTTATGAATAGTAATAACCACTTTTTAAAATTATAGAAATTTTATATTTCAAAATGGACGTCATTTTTGTATTTGTAATATCGAAATTATCCAAAGTTGAATTTTTTGTAATTTTCTGAGAACTTCCAATTTTTTATGAATAGTGAAAATTACTTAAAAACAACTTTTTTAATCAAAATAATTTATAGTGATAAATTATACTATATAGTGGTTTTAAATTATAATTAGAATATATTTTTACCATTTTATCCAATGGTGGTCATTATAATTAATTTAACATTGAAATTGGACATAAACAATTGCCGATCTTTTGATATAAATTGTTTCTTAGAAACACGCCATTTTTTGTAACAATGGGAATTAATTATAAAATTAATTAATGCAACTTATATGTTTGTAATTTCTTATAATAGACATCATTTTTGAATTCGGAATATCAATTATAGCTTAGGGTGAAATTTTGGCATTGTTCTGAAAAACTTCAATTTTTGATGAATAGTGAAACCACTAAGTGGTAGTTAAATAACTGATTTTTCGTTTAAATGAAATATTACCACTTCTGTGATTTGATTTTCAAAAATCCGACATACATGTTTGTCATTAAGAAGTAAAATGTGGTTCAATGAGATTAAAATAATTTTTTTGGTGAATAGTAACTTTTAAGTTCTTAATCGCGATTAGAGGTAATTAGTGTAGTTTAAGGTAAAAATAATATTTTAATAATATGAGATGAGCTTTACACTTGTCCTACATCTATTGGATGAGTCATGGCCGACCAGGACAACCCATGGGTCAACTTGGGGACCCCATGGAGCCACTTTAGTTGGAAAATGACATTAATATATATTTATTTAATGTTAAAATTAAATTTACACAAACATGAGTTGTTTCACTAAAACAGTTTTTAAGTGGGGTTACACAAGTCATAAATTTGATTATAAATATTCATTAGAAATATAATAAGATTTACTACATCATAGTAATTTTTTTATAATTTTTAGACATTAAATAAATTAAATTATTTTTGACATCATGATGATGCAGCGATGACCTCATTATTTAACGATTTAAATAAAATGGGAAGATAATGCAAAATCCAAGGCTTACACTTGTCCAAAGCCAATTGTATGAGGAGATTTAGAACCCTTATCACCTTATCCTCGAATTATATAAGTGTGGGACCTTTAGAATCCGAAAAGCATTGTGTAATAATGTAACATTTCATTACTTTCCAAAAGTGCCCCTCCTCTCCACTTATAAAAGGCCCCCACCTCTCCCACCTTATTCAAACATTCAAGACATTTTTCTCGTCCAACCCCTGCCCAAATACTCTTCCAACATCCCCCTATTACTCCTAGAAGCATCACTTTGGGCAGAACTCTTCTCAAGGAAGCCTTTGGCTCAAATCAAAAAGAGTTACCCGATTTTGAGGTAATGTCTTCTCTAATGTTGTTTTGTTTTATTTTTCTTCTCCAACCCCCTAAACTCTTTTTATTCATTTATTTTGTAACAACACCAGTATCCTAAATATACTATGATGTTTTTATAAGAAGGATTCGAGCAACACTTACACACACCTACATCTAATGGTTAAAGAACATACGGTTTCTGTGGATGGTGAATTTCTGCCTCACGAAACGATGATTGTTCAACACTCATATAACACCTTCAAAGGTGGCCATTAAGATGTCACTATTTTTATATATGATATATAATATGTTTATGTTTTACTTATGCTTCTGTATTTCTAATTTATGGAATACTTTATGATTTCAATTATGGGTAAAATGCGATAATTTCATTTTAGGAAGTGCGGACTACCGCCCCCTCAAAGTGATTTGAATCGTTAATGCCATATGTGGGATGTATAAAGGATGGAGTAAATGGTATTATACACCATATTATACTGGAATTATATTATACATTTATATCATTATGATTTCATTCCATTAAATACAAAATATAAATGAAAGTAGCATTCATGCGTACGTACGACTTACCGTCTCCATGAACGGTGCATTTCATTTCTTACCTCTAAATGTCTTGTAATATTATGAATGAATGTATATACTGGATATATATGAGATATATGATATCTATATCATTAATATAATTCTGGATATAATGGATATTTCACCACATGAACAACTCTTAATTATAAGAAGTCTATTTTTGACTCAAGTACTAAAGATCGACAAAACGACCGTCATTAACTTAAATAATTACATAATTTTCATAACATTGTAATAAGTGATATAAAAAGGATAATGAAATTAGAAATGGTTCTTGATAAGGTATATATTAACTCTAGTTTATTATTCAGGAGGTTAAAGAACGGTTGAGTCAAGTCAGACAAGAGGTAAGGGAATTTCTTAACCCAACTTCCATTCTTTGGGTTAATCTTCTACTTTCAAATTATGTCACGATGTTATTATGTCATATTTTGTATTTTTACTTTATTTATGTGTACCTATAGTGAATACACATAATAGATCTATTTTATTTTAAAAACGATCTTTTTAAGGACTTCGCCTCAATCTCCTTTTATTGAGGAACATTTGGTTTTATACACAACATTCATTTATACAGTGTATAAACCCCTTTGACTTTTACGTTTATTCAAAAGGAATCTTTTTATACGAAGCGTTTTACTAAACGACAAAAAGGTAATGTTTTTCTTTCCGTACATATGCGGCGACAACGACTTCTCCGCCGCCGTGACCATTATTTGAGTTTCGGCTTCCTCTACAAGCCATCATTTTTTTAATGAAAAATAAATACAAAGTTTTAACTTTCTTTTATTTTGGTATCGAAAATGGTTTTGAAAGCGTTTTTATTATATCAATGTTCTGTATTGATATCTGGTGATTGAAATGTGGAAATGTTATGTTTCTTTTATGCATGTTTTATGTGACACGATTATGTTATATGTTATGTTTAAACCTATTCATATGAGGAATGTATTGGACTTAATAAGTGACGGGTGGAGCCCGCTATAGCTCCTCGATGCATCGATAGGTCTCATGAGACAACTAGACGTGGAATTGGCCGAGGCCCTTTTCCAATTTGATTTATGGTTTTGGCCGAGGCCTTAATCATTTTAGACGTCTTGGCCGAGGCCTTGACAAAATGTTTCAGAATGTCCGGCATTATACATTCCCTCATTATGAAAGTGGTTATTGATTTTGCATGTGATTATTCGACCAGTAGAATATCCATGTGAAGAAGTGAATGGCATTATCTCATTTTACTTTTGCCATATTATGTTGAAGTTCAAGTTTAAAAGGCTTTTGTTTTAGTTATACATTGCCTTAAATGTTAATGTTTATTTATGAAAGCTTCCGCTATATTGTTATCCTTACTGAGCATCTGAGCTCACCCCTTTCAATGTTTTAATATTTTCCAGGATGTGAAGAAGTATTTTATGAATGACCTCTAGGGATAGTCAGAAGAGGATATGAGTGTGGACTATGGAGACTTTTTTGTTGTAGTTTTTCACTTTATGATGTAATGTAACGTTTATGAATGTATCTAGTGTTTCCAAGGCTACTAAACTAATCGGTATTTCGAGACTTGATCTTTTGTGATCATGCCAATGTTACGAAGTAATGCACCGACTCTGGGTAGCTGGGGTTGGGGCATTACAGTTGGTATCAGAGGCAGTTTAGTACTAACCTTGGAAGCTAGATTTAGATAAACTCTGATTAGAGCACATAACCCGAAGATAGACTTTGAGGATTAGTATAGAAGAACTTCCTAGAATTTTGGTATTATAGAGATGTTATGAGTTTTCCGAGCAATACATCCTTGTCTGGATACGAGCAGGTAGAGGCGGCTCTGGCACAGATGTACCTAGGGGTAAAACCCGAAAACACTGCTTTGAGCTAGACTCGAACGGGAACTGGTGCACGACAACGGGCCTTGCTGCACTCTTGGTTACGACACTCCCGGGGGATATGCTTAGGATAATTCTCGTTTTCTTTAAAAACCACTTTGAACGGTTATGAGTATATACTTCCTCAAAGAAAACCTTTTTATGATTATGGATTATATCCATAAATAGTTCAATTTATGTTAAGTATTTTATAAGTATGGAATTATGTATTTTGATTCATAAACTAATCTAGTTTATGGCATTGTATAGAAATGGTGCCTAGTGGAAGGAATGGAAACCGTATCAATGCACGCACTCCATGTAGGGATTGCCCTCCTTCTCAAGATAATTATTGTGGATCTGGAGATACAACTGGTAGTGATCAACTTATTACCATACTGGGACAACTCACTCAGGTTATGAATAATAACCTTACTCGTATGGAGCACCCTGATCCACAACGTGGAGGATCAATGCTAGATCGTTTCATGAGGCAACAACCACCAACCTTCAATGGGAGTACAAATCCTATAGTAGCTGAGCAATGGATAAATTCCTCAGAGAAAATATTCCATGCCTTGGGGAGTAGTGAAAGGGAGAAGGTTGTCATGGCAGTTTACCGCCTCACTGGAGATGCCGATCAGTGGTGGTCGCTGATTCAAAACACAAAGGAAGATGATGACGTATCGAATATGGAATGGAGGGAGTTCAAAGAGATTTTCTTAGAAAAATACTTTCCTCGTGACCATCGAGCAGATATGGAAAGGCAATTTCTGAGTTTGAGGCAGAAGGAGGATGAGAATGTCGCAAAGTATGAGGCTAACTTTAAAAGGGTAGCGAGGCATGCTGCCGATTATATACGTAACCCAAGGAGTAAGATTGATCGTTTCTTTGATGGGTTAAAACCATTTCTCCGTCGAGCTTTAGTATCACAATCCTTCTCATCATAGGAAGATATTGTCTCGTGTGCTATCAAGACAGAAAAGGAATTCTCTAAGTCTTATGACAACAAAGTAAAGCAAGAGAAGAAGAGAACGGTGGAACAAGAGACAGATAAAGGGAAAAAAGGGAAAGAAGGATTTTCCATTATGTGACAATTGTGGGAAGAATCACCCTGGTACTTGCCTAAAAGGAATGGGCGTTTGTTATAAATGTGGAGAAAAGGGTCACCAGGCTCGTGATTGCAAGGGAAAGAAAGAGGCTATCAAAGCTGAATGCTACAATTGTAGAGAAATGGGTCATTATGCAAATGAATGTCCTAAGCGTCAGGGAAACTTACCTCAGAAAAGGCTAAGGGATCAAGGACAATCTTATGCTGTTACTACAGTTGAAGCAGAATAACTAATGTATTGGTGCTTTTGGACTCATGGATTATATTCTGGTTATTAGAATAATGTGATATGTATATAAGGATTGTACTGCAGTACTTGTTGATTTCAGTAAGGTTTTAATATGATGAAGGTAATTATATTTTTAGTATGTGACAATAAGAGAAAATTTACTTTGTTTGGGGAATCTGATAAATTGATTTTGGAATTAAGAGACCTTTTAGAGAAAGTCTGGACAGAGGTATTTTGGATAACTATTAAGGTTGGAATGGATTAAGTTGAACCATGGATAGTGTTGTTTAAGGTTAAAGAATTTCTGAAGATTATTTTTAGAATATTATAATACTATAGTTTTAGGAAAAGGACAACCTGCAGGGTGGGGAATAACTCGTCGTGTCGGAAAAAGCTGCAGGAATCGAACCCACAACCATAGTGCGACAAGCCTTTATTTCCTACCACTAGCCTACAGGAAGTCCCTAGTTATTACAAAATAATTTTACTAATCTAAATGTTATGTGTTAACATTTGGAACCTTATACAATTAGGATAAGTATAATATTTTTGAGTTTTATTATCTTTTTGAGTGAAAGATGAGTTGAAGGTTGAAACTCTAATTGTCAACCATAAATATATTTATACCTATCTCTTATTCAATGAAGAAATTAATTCTTAAACTTTATTAAAGGTATATTAAAACAAAAAAATGTGTTATCCTAATACCTTATGTCTTGTGGAACTGATGATATTTTAAATCAACATAGATTGAAGGCTTTGAGGCCCTCAATTTGACAGTTGATTGTGATTGATGACCTCAATCACTCCCTACAAATATTTACGTTTTTCCTCCGATTATATGACTCTAATTGCCACCAATATTCTACTAATCGAGATCATAATTGGGTGGTGACTTTTTCATTTCCCTTTCCCTCTTATTAAGGCTAAATTTTATTAATCTTATTTCCGATGTGGGTTTTCCACAAAGGTATTTTCTCTTTTCAACCTTTTATTTTCAAAGAAAAATTTCAAATTGTGAGGACGCAATTTATTGAAGGAGGGGAGAATGTAACACCCCGAGCTTCCACGATACCCTTCTCATTCAATAATGCAATAGCTTGCATTGTACGCAACATCGAGTTCTAAAACACCGTGACTAATCAAAGTAGCCGTTATGAATAGTAATAACCACTTTTTAAAATTATAGAAATTTTATATTTCAAAATGGACTTCATTTTTGTATTTTTAATATCTAAATTATCCAAAGTTGAATTTTTTGTAATTTTCTGAGAACTTCCAATTTTTTATGAATAGTGAAAATTACTTAAAAACAACTTTTTTAATCAAAATAATTTATAGTGATAAATTATACTATTTAGTGGTTTTAAAGTATAATTAGAATATATTTTTACCATTTTATCCAATGGTGGTCATTAGAATTAATTTAACATTAAAATTGGACATAAACAATTGCCGATCTTTTGATATAAATTGTTTCTTAGAAACACGCCATTTTTTTAACAGCTGGAATTAATTATAAAATTAATTAATGCAACTTATATGTTTGTAATTTCTTAAAATAGACATCATTTTTGAATTCGGAATATCAATTATAGCTTAGGGTGAAATTTTGGCATTGTTCTGAAAAACTTCAATTTTTGATGAATAGTGAAACCACTAAGTGGTAGTTAAATAACTGATTTTTCGTTTAAATGAAATATTACCACTTCTGTGATTTGATTTTCAAAAATCCGACATACATGGTTGTCATTAAGAAGTAAAATGTGTTTCAATGAGATTAAAATAATTTTTTGGTGAATAGTAACTTTTAAGTTCTTAATCGCGATTAGAGGTAATTATTGTAGTTTAAGGTAAAAATAATGTTTTAATAATATGAGATGAGCTTGACACTTGTCCTAATTCTATTGGATGAGTCATGGCCGACCAAGACAACCCATGGGTCAACTTGGGGACCCCATGGAGCCACTTTAGTTGGAAAATGACATTAATATATATATTTATTTAATGTTAAAATTAAATTGACACAAACATGAGTTGTTTTACTAAAACAGTTTTTAAGTGGGGTTACACAAGTCCAAAATTTGATTATAAATATTCATTAGAAAGATAAAAAGATTTACTACATCATAGTAATTTTTTTATAATTTTTAGACATTAAATAAATTAAATTATTTATGACATCATGATGATGCAGCGATGACCTCATTATTTAACGATTTAAATAAAATGGGAAGATAATGCAAAATCCAAGGCTTAAACTTGTCCAAAGCCAATTGGATGAGGATATTTCGAACCCTTAACACCTTAGCCTCGAATTATATAAGCGTGGGACCTTTAGAATCCGAAAAGAATTGTGTAATAATGTAACATTTCATTACTTTCCAAAAGTGCCCCTCCTCTCCACTTATAAAAGGCCCCCACCTCTCCCACCTTATTCACACATTCAAGCCATTTTTCTCGGCCAACCTCTGCCCAAATACTCTCCCAACATCCCCCTATTACTCCTAGAAGCATCACTTTGGGCATAACTCTTCTCAAGGAAGCCTTTGGCTCAAATCAAAAAGAGTTACCCGATTTTGAGGTAATGTCTTCTCTAATGTTGTTTTGTTTTATTTTTCTTCTCCAACCCCCTAAACTCTTTTTATTAATTTATTTTGTAACAACACCAGTATCCTCAATACACTAGGATGTTGTTATAAGAAGGATTCGAGCTACACTTACACACACCTACATCTAATGGTTAAAGAACATACGGTTTCTGTGGATGGCGAATTTCTGCCTCACGAAACGATGATTGTTCAACACTCATATAACACCTTCAAAGGTGGCCATTAAGATGTCACTATTTTTATATATGATATATAATATGTTTATGTTTTACTTATGCTTCTGTATTTCTAATTTATGGAATACTTTATGATTTCAATTTTGGGTAAAATGCGATAATTTCATTTTAGGAAGTGCGGACTACCGCCCCCTCAAAGTGATTTGAATCGTTAATGCCATATGTGGGATGTATAAAGGATGGAGTAAATGGTATTATACACCATATTATACTGGAATTATATTATACATTTATATCATTATGATTTCATTCCATTAAATACAAAATAGAAATGAAATTAGCGTTCATGCGTACGTACGGCTTACCGTCTCCATGAACGGTGCATTTCATTTCTTACCTCTAAATGTCATGTAATATTATGAATGAATGTATATACTGGATATATATGAGATATATGATATCTATATCATTAATATAATTCTGGATATAACGGATATTTCACCACATGAACAACTCTTAATTATAAGAAGTCTATTTTTGACTCAAGTACTAAAGATCGACAAAACGACCGTTATTAACTTAAATAATTACATAATGTTCATAACATTGTAATAAGTGATATAAAAAGGATAATGAAATTAGAAATGGTTCTTAATAAGGTATATATTAACTCTAGTTTATTATTCAGGAGGTTAAATAACGGTTGAGTCAAGTCAGACAAGAGGTAAGGGAATTTCTTAACCCAACATCCATTCTTTGGGTTAATCTTCTACTTTCAAATTATGTCATGATGTTATTATGTCATATTTTGTATTTTTACTTTATTTATGTGTACCTATAGTGAATACACATAATAGATCTATTTTATTTTAAAAACGATCTTTTTAAGGACTTCGCCTCAATGTCCTTTTATTGAGGAATATTTGGTTTTATACACAACTTTCATTTATACAGTGTATAAACCCCATTGACTTTTACGTTTATTCAAAAGGAATCTTTTTATACGAAGCGTTTTACTAAACGACAAAAAGGGAATGTTTTTCTTTCCGTACATATTTGGCGACAATGACTTCTCCGCCGCCGTGACCATTATTTGATTTTCGGCTTCCTCTACAAGCCATCATTTTTTAATGAAAAATAAATACAAAGTTTTAACTTTCTTTTATTTTGGTATCGAAAATGGTTTTGAAAGCGTTTTTATTATATCAATGTTCTGTATTGATATCTTGTGATTGAAATGTGGAAATGTTATGATTCTTTTATGCATGTTTTATGTGATACGATTATGTTATATGATATGTTTAAACCTATTCATATGAGGAATGTATTGGACTTAATAAGTGACGGGTGGAGCCCGCTATAGCTCCTCGATGCATCGGTAGGTCTCATGAGACAACTAGACGTGGAATTGGCCGAGGCCCTTTCCCAATTTGATTTAAGGTTTTGTCCGAGGCCTTAATCATTTTAGACGTCTTGGCCGAGGCCTTGACAAAATGTTTCAGAATGTCCGGCATTATACATTCCCTCATTATGAAAGTGGTTATTGATTTTGCATGTGATTATTCGACCAGTAGAATATCCATGTGAAGAAGTGAATGGCATTAACTCATTTTACTTTTGCCATATTATGTTGAAGTTCAAGTTTAAAAGGCTTTTGTTTTAGTTATACATTGCCTTAAATGTTAATGTTTATTTATGAAAGCTTCCGCTATATTGTTATCCTTACTGAGCATCTGAGCTCGCCCCTTTCAATGTTTTAATATTTTCCAGGATGTGAAGAAGTATTTTATGAATGACCTCCAGGGATAGTCAGAAGAGGATATGAGTGTGGACTATGGAGACTTTTTTGTTGTAGTTTTTCACTTTATGATGTAATGTAACGTTTATGAATGTATCTAGTGTTTCCAAGGCTACTAAACTAATCGGTCTTTCGAGACTTGATCTTTTGTGATCATGCCAATGTTACGAAGTAATGCACCGACTCTGGGTAGCTGGGGTTGGGGTGTTACAATCCCACTCTTTAATATATCTCCATCCTGAGAAACTAGTAGAAAATGAAGAAGAAAATAAGTAAGTTTATCATAAAAATCATATTAAGAATTCCATATTTGGATATCCACTATGCTTATCTATAAAAATCATATTCACATCTTGTAATTACTTTCTCTTGTATTTAACCACCGAGTTACATTAAGTATCAAAGGATATTTTTACAAGGGCCATTATTGGTGGGTACTAGTTCCCACAATATCCTCACTCGAGTCCCTTATCACACAATTCATATAAGAGTTTTCCACCCATTACAAAGTAGAAAATAAATTCCATCACTCCCCAACCATATATAGTGTGAATAAATCCCTCTCAAAATAAAAAAATCAACACTACCATAGCCTATATATTTGTGTTTATAACTTGGTGTGAGATATATAATAATCTCACCATTCCCACTAAGACTTATACTAACATTCCTGTAATAATAATCCTAATAGAAACTAACATTTCTTATAAAGATCTAAAATCATATCTAAGGAATCATGAGACTCCTCCATTCAACCCAATCAACCCCCTTTCATCTATAGTACCAATTTATTAATGGTCTTGATAATTATCTATTTGTTAAGGGTAACCTAACACAATCATAGGTTTTGTAAAACCACACAATATATTTCATTAGGGTAGTTTTCATCACTAGTTTTTTAAAATATATATATATGATTCTCATATACCCATTTTATGATAATGATTATAAGAATTCTTAGAGGTAATTCCCTATCCTAAATGGTCAGAAACTATTAAAATGAGTTCTATATTTTACATTTTGAATAGTTTTTTTACAAAAGGGTCAATATATTATTTCATTTAGAGAGCCTCTAATAACCTTGATATTACATTGAATTTCATGACTATAAATATAATTTTTTTATAGGAAATATAATTCAAATGAATGAAAATGATTAATAAAATAAAAAAGGTAATAAAATAAGCATCCCTGAAAACTGAAGATCACCAATATGAAGTATTGTATATACATATAAAAAATAAACAAGGTAAATATTTAATATTGGGGGAAAATGTTCAATAGTGTCAAAAAATAAATGAAATAGAAACCACCATGACGTAACATGAGAATTATTTCACCAAAATGTTACAAATATTGAAGGGAGATCCAATAACTACACCACATACTACATTAATTTAATGTATTTACAATATACAAATTTAAGTAAACAAGTACTAATTAATCCCATTTGTTTATATAACATGTGTGAAACACAAAACAAGTATGAAATCACTATGTCATAAATTAGTCACCCTTAATTTATCAATAATATAAAAAAAACTAATATAAAAATAGGTAAATAATTAGAAATCAAACCCTAGGGTTTTAATACGTCGTCGGGGAAGCTGGGTCGCCGGGGTCGTGGGGTCACCGGGGTTGCGGGGGGCTGGGTTCGCCGAGGTCGCGGGGTCGCCGGTGTCGCGGGGGGTCGGGGTCACAGGGGAAGTAGGGGGCCGGGGGATCGCGGGGTGAGAAAGATGGTCGGGGTGGGGTAAGGGTTGGGGCCATTAAAAAAATGTTTTGCGGCGGTTTATTATAAACCGCCGCTAAATGGCGGTTTTTTTGTAGTGTGTATTAAGTATCTTTTGATGATGGAGGTACATTAGAAGACTTTTTTATAGTATATGTAACCCTGATGTTTGATATATGAAAATTTTATTCACAGAATAATTATCATTTCTTTTGTGGATATAGTTATAAAGAACCATTTGGGTTTATATGATCCTTGAATTTGAGGCAATTACTAGTTAATACATTTTGGGTTTCAAAATGAAAGTTATTAGATAACCTTTGTGGTTAAATTATGTTATGGTTATTTTTTATGATTTTATATCTTTTTAAGGAATTGTTTATATATTTTTTGGAAAAGGACAACACACAGACCGTGTGATAACCCGTTACGTCAGACGAAGCCGCGGGAATCGAACCCACAACTAAAGTGTGACTGGTATTTATCGCCTACCACTGGACCACAGGAAGTCCCTGGTTAGTATGAATTATTCTTTTTAGTTATATGATTTTATGAATTAAGAGTAAGTTGATTTTGGGTTATCTATGGAAATTATTAACCTACCATAGACTATATGTGATTAGGTTAATTACTTTTCAATATGAGACTTTAAGAGAAACTGATGTTATTTGGAGATAAGTGTTAATTTGTACCTTGTAAGACTATGTGATTAAATCCTTCAAATATTTGTGTTTCAATATTAGTTTGGTTTACTTTGAATAATTTTATGGAAAAATTGTTTATCGAATGGAGTTCGTTGAACTTTGGGTATTGTTTGACAAATATTGGAGATTAAGAATAGATTTGTTTTAAAAAAAAGGATTATCCTTTTTAGGTATTATCTAATATTGTACTAACCTTTTTGCTTTTGGTTAAGGTCTAAAGACATGGGAAGTATATAGTTCTCTTTTTTGGATTAGGTCATTCTCAAGAAGTTGATTATAGTACTCTTAATGTGATGAAGTCTTCCTAAATACTCGTCTTTTGGAGAAAATATGAGTTTGTTTTAGGAATCTAGTAAAAGGTGAAAGTCTACATGACAATTAAGTATGCTTCATTATGATTTAGTTAAGATCAAAAATAAATTACTCAATTAAGAGTAACTTAAAAAAAAATGTTATCCGTTAACTTTTCCTACTCGGGAATCGAATACCGTTTAACCCATCACAAGTTTGTGATTTTCTTGTGGTTAACTTTCTCATATACATGATTACTATCTCTCTCCATCAGAACATGACCCTTTTTTTCCTCCATATCCATATTTTCGTTCTTGGAATCCTAGTATGGGTTAACTCGGGTTACCTTTTTACTTCTCTCCCATTCTTTTTAAGTGATAGTTTTAGTGACACCTTTTCCGATGTGGGGCTTTCAATGAAGTTTCCAAGCCCAATTTTAAAATTGCGAGGATGCAATTCCCAAAAGGGGGGAAGGATGTAACATCCCAGGTAAATAAAGAATATTAATTTTTCATATTTATTAATATTTTTGAATAAAATATTAATATTACTTTAAAGTGAATGCTATGCTCGATGGCGTACCCAATACGCAACAACAGGTTTCTTTGAAATCTTACGTTGCACTCTAGTAGTAAAATAATATTATTTTAAATAGTAGTTAACGACTAGTCATTGTATTGGCGTGAATGAATAGAAATAACTATAATATGATTATATATGTTTGTTAAATGTTTTTACATTTATCCAATAAAAGATAAAGGCTTAAAATAAGAAAAGAATTCAATTTCAAGCATAAATACTCTAAAATTCACTAAAAGGTCGATTTGTCACCTTTTGATGGTGAGCACTCTTTAATATAGTTTTTTTCACTCTTATAAATTTTATTAGACCAAATAAAATTCTTCTTTAGAATTGGGACATCAAAATTTACTTTGTGTAGATTTTTGGTATTTTTCCGATAAAGTTCATTTTTTTAATGAATAGTGAAAAATGTTGTACTTTAATTCAAACCCCCTTTTTAATATAAATTATTTATATGATTAGATTATGTTTTTAATTGGTTTTAAAATGAAAATAGAATATATTTTTACCATTTAAGCCAGTAGTGGTCATTGGAATTAATTTCACTTTGATATTGGACTAAACTAGTGTCAATCTTTTGATATATATTGTTTCATAAAAACGCGTTATTTGTTCGGACAAAAGGAATTAATTATTAAATTAATTAATGTAACTTATATGTTTTTAATTTTTTAAAATAGTCATCATTTTTGAATTTGGAATATGAAATATAGATTAGGGTGAAGTTTTGGTATTTTTCTGAAAAACCTCAATTTTTGATGAATAGTGAAACCACTAAGTGGTACTTAAAAAAACAGATTTTTCGTTTAAATGAAACTTTACCACTTCTGTGATTTTAATTTCAAAAAACTTACATACATGGTTGTCATTATAAATTAAAATGTGGTTCAATGGGATTAAAATAATTTTTTGGTGAATAGTAAATTTTAAGTTTTTAATCGCGATTAGAGGTAATTAATGTGATTTAAGGTAAAAATGATATTATAATAAAATTAAAATAACCTGAAACATGTCCTAGCCCTATTGGATGTGTCATGGCCGACCAATAAAACCCATGGGCCTATTTTTGGGACCCCATGGAGCCACTTGGGTAAGATAATGACATTAATTCCTTTTATTTAAAGTATAAGTAAAAATGACACAAACATGTATTGTTTTACTAAAACAATTTTTACATGGGGTTATACAAGTCAGATTTTTTACTATAAATAGTAATTGTAAAGATGAAAAATGTTCCTACATCATAGTATTTTTATTATAATTTTTAGACATTAAATAAATTAAATTATTTATGACGTCATGATGATGCAGCGATGACCTCATTATTTAACAATTTAAATAAAATGAAACGATAATGTAAAATCTAAGACCTGCACATGTCAAAAACCTATTAGATGTGTGGATTTCGAACTATTATAACCTTATACTCTAAATATATAATTGTGGGACCTTTAAAATCCGAAAAGCATTTTATAATAATGTTACTTTTCAAGACCTTCCAAGAGTGCCCCTCCTCTCCTCTTATAAAAGGCCCCCACCTCTACCTCCTTACACACACCTCTCAAGCCTTTGGCTCGGCCAAAACCTGACCATTTTCTTTCTCCACATCCCTCTATTACTCATATAATCCTCACTCTGGGCAGAAGTCTTCCCAAGGAAGCCTTTGAGCTCAAATCAAAAAGAGTTACCCGATTTTAAGGTAATGTCTTCACTTGTGTTATTTTGTTTTATTTTGCTTCTCCAAACCCATAAAATCTTTTTATTCATTTATTTTGTAACAACTCCAGTATCATAAATATATTAGGATTTTGTTATAATAAGGAATCTAGATACACTTAAACACACATACATCTAGTGGTTAAAGAACATACTGTTCCTGTGGATGGTGAATTTCTGCCTCACGAAACGATGATTGTTCAATATTATTTTAACACCTTCAACGGTGTCCATTAAGATGTCATTATATTTATATATGATATATAATATGTTTATTTTTTCCTTAAGCTTCTATATTTTTAATTTATGTAATACCTTTATGGTTTCCATTATGGGTAAACGCGATATCTTCATTTTATGATGTGTGGACTACCGCCCCCTCAAAGTGATTTGATTCGTTAATACCATTTGTGGTACGTATAAAGGATAGATTTAATAATATTATATATGATACCATACTGGAATTATAATAATATTATGTATCATTATGTTTTAATTCCATTAAATATGAAATAGAAATGGAAGTAGTGTTCTTGCGTACGTACGACTTACCGTCTCCATGAACGGTGCATTTCATTTCTTACCTCTAAACGATATGTACTATTATAAATACAAGTATATGCAGGATATATATGTTATATATGATATCCAAATCATGAAAATCATTCTGGATATAATGAACCTTTCACCACATAAACAACATGTAATTGTAAGAAGTCAATTTTTGACTTAAGTATCAAATATCGAAAAAACAAACTTTATTAATTTAAATGATTACATATTGTTTATAAAATGGAAATAAGTTGTATAAAAGGAATAATAAAATTGAAAAAAAGTTCTTAAGAAAGTAGAAAATAACTTTAGTTTATTATTCAGGAGATTAAAGAGCGATCGGGTCAAGTCGGACTTGATGTAAGGGATATGACCTCTCTTTTTCTTTCCAAGTACCCTCTTTTATGTCACTTCATTTATGCTCCATGTTCTTATGTTGGAGGATGTAATTATAAATTAACTATTCTGTAATTTGTATATTAAATTTATGAGATAACCCCTATTACTCTCATCAATTCATTTTTAGAAATTTTAAGTGGTGTCGTTAGGCTGCCGAATTTTCGTAAGGGATCCTACCTCTCTCTGCCTTTTTAAGTACTCTCTTTTATGTCATTTCATTTAAACTCATCTTTATTATGTTTGGGGATTTTAATTTATACTCCTCATTATGTACTTTTTATTTTCATCTTATGAGAGACCCTATTTTATCTCATAAATCCATTTTTGGATGTTTTAATTGGCACAGTTAGACTGCCGAAATTTCATAAGGGGCTTTTTATCTCACATTGTGTTTTCGTGAGATTCATGCTACATTTTCCAATATTTCCTTTTGAGTTGTGTATTTAATTTCCATTATTATACTATTTGGGTAACATAATTTCATTTATGAGTATTTACATCAATGTTTTATAGTCTTTCTTTCATGGGGTGTACGTTTCGAAAGTTACCCAAATCGGTAAGGAGACCTTTCACCCTCCTCTTTTAAAAGACTTATTTTGTTATGTCTTATAATTTTCATATTATTAAGTGAGGAAATGTTATTATATATCCTTATTTCCATAAATTTTACGTCCAAGTGATGAGATACCCTTTATCTCTCTTGTAAACTCTTTTTCGAAAATTTGATGTGACGTCGTTAGGCTATCAAGGGAACTTCTTAACCCAATTTCAATTTCTTTAGGTTCAACATGTAGTTATTGAATATGTCATCCTTTGAATATGTGTGGATGAAATTTCATTATTTTACACTTAATATCCATGTATATTGGGTGTATTTATATTTTTCACACATAATTATGAGATTGATTTATCCTTAATTTAAGGATACCTTCTTTATAATGGATTTCATCTCATTTTACATTTCTATTGAGACTTCATTGTTGTTATGCACTAGTTCACTCTTATACGATGTATATACTGTCCTTTGGAATATTATATCATGAATCCCTTTATTCTCATGATATTTTAATGTTTTGATTAAATTTTATCCCTCAATTATTGTATTCAAGTGTCTCTCATTTTGTTAATTACCCTTTAACTAAAATATCGTTTTAAATGTTTTAATGATTTATTCTTATAATTATTTCTCACTAATATCCATGTTTTCAAAATGGTTTTAAGGATTTATTTATATGGATATTAATGGTTTAAAATGTTAAAATCTTCAATGTGGTATGAGACGCTTTGATTTAAAAATATCTTTATTAAATGTTTTAAATGGTTTTGAAAATGGTTTTTAGAATGGATTCATTATTTCAATATCTTAAAATGTTATATTATTATTCCAATGTGGGAATGTTATATTTACATTATTCTTAAGTTATGTGCTATGATTATGTTATGGTTCTTGGGCATTGTTATGAAGATGGGTGGTTCCGTGATAAACTAAGGGCGGGTGATCCCGATATAGCTCTCCAATGCATTGGGTAACGCGAAGGAGTTAAACGTTAAGGTTTCTCTGAAGAGATTTAAGGAATATACTGTGATGGGTATTCCAAATGTAACCAAGAGGGTTACTCCCTACGTAAGAATGTTGTGAATGCCTCAATTTACCTTTATGTCTTATGATTTCTACAATTTATTCATGATTTGATGAGGTATGTTAAAGTGCTTTTGTTTTATGGGTAAAGTATGATTTCATTCTTATGTACATATGTTCTCATGTTTCCTTTCCATATTTTTATATCCCTTACTGAGCTTTTTATGCTAATCCCAAGTTTTTGAAATGTTTTTCACAGGACAAGGGAATGGTACATGATATGATGATAGTGTCAAGTATGTGTCAAGAAATAATCCATGTTTTATTTTAAATATGTTTCCGTTGATGGGAAAAATGAATACTATCGTTTATGTACCCACTTTGTTTAAATGTGGAATGTAATGCACGTTTTATGATCTAATTGTCTAAAACTCTAAACCTGAAAAGATCCTCAATCTCTAATCTTTTAGTAACTCAAGATTAAGTAAGGATTAAGGCTAGGTCCTTATAATATACACCACATTAAATTGAATTGGTGCATAATATCCAATAAGTCTCAAGGGAATTTAAATTTAGATGAAATCTCGTACCTTACACTACATTTTTATTGAACGCCCTTTGAACCACTATATAATGGTTTTAATAATGTTATTAACTTTTCCATAACCATAATAATATCATATATAATCTTCTTATAATATCTTAATACATGTTTGTTAACCATCATTCCTTATTCTCATTATTTCGGGTGTTAATTGTCATGTTTTTCGAGTATATTTTTTCTTTTTATTTTTGTTCCTCTAATTTAGGTCATGATTTCATCATATAAAATATGAAAAACATGATATAAATATCATATATATTTATTATATATGAATTTAAAATAATACATAAAATTTGGAAATAGGAAATGAAATGCATCATTAATGGAGACGGTGGGTCGTACGTACGCATAAACACTACTTCGATTTCCTGGTCATATTAAAATGTAACTGAGAGATATATATTATCATTACTTTTTTCATATTTATGTTATATAAATCACATATATTAATTAAACCCATGCTTAATACATTCCACATATTGTGCGAATAAATCACATTACTTTGATTAGGCAGTTGTCCACACATCCGCAAACAATGGTATCATATTCCCATAAAATGGAAAAGCAAGATTGTATTTCTTATATAAAAAATATAAGAATATTAAATTCATAATAAATATATCATATAACACATATATACTATAAATACATCATTATTTCCATCCATCAAATTTGGTAATGGAATAACGAACAATATCGGTTTGTGAGGCGGTAGTCCGTCGTACACACGAATCATGATTGTGTATCCCATTTGATAGAAGTATAGGTGAGTGTATGTAATAAATACAGAATAAAGGCCTATAAGTATATTTAGGATACTGAGTTTATTTTATCAGAATGATATATTAATAATTGATGGCATAGATAAAACCAATGTTCTTGTTAAAGAACATTACAAGATATTTGGGAAACTATTTTTGGTTTAGGAAAAAAATTACTTTCTTGGTTTGATTTATGCATAAAATTTGGGTTTTATAATTAGGTTGGGGTTTTTTGGGTTATTTTTTTGATGAGATAATTTACTTATATGTGTAAATAAGTTGGAGGGATGGGAGATTTTTTATAGTGGAGGAAGAGTGACATTCTTATAAATATAAAAAGGTAAACACAATTGAGTGGTGTCCATTACATAATTTTCCTTAAATAGTAAAATAAATTAGGTAAACTATAATAAATTATATAAATATTTTCATAAAATGAATTTTTTACATGTTTCTTGGAATTTTGTCCATATATGATTAATGTTTAACCAATAAGTAAGCTCATTTTTACCTAAATCACTATAATGAATTTTAATTGAATTCAATAATATTTTTGGTCAAAAACTAAGTTAAACATACTAGAAGTTATAAATTATTTTATTTACAAATATTAAATCCATTATTTCAAATTCAAATAAAAATAGTGGAATAAATAAATTTAATGTTAATCTCACATACCGGATGAGACACCGGGTTTTAAAAGTAAAAAACTTCAAAAGCATAAAATGTTTTTATATCCAATTAAAATGTGAAATTGATTTAAATGAACTAAATTGTATTAATTTTCTTACAATTTAGCTAAATAAACTTTAAATAAAAATAATAATATAAATTTACAATATAAATAAATTATATACAAAATTAGTTTTCAATTAAAATTCAGTAATTTTCACTATTCATCCACAAATGAAACATCTCATAAAAATGAAAAAAATCACCATAGGATAATTTTAAAATTAATATTTAAAAAATTAAGTTTATTTTGACATAAAAATTTATAAAATTTTCAAAATTTAGTTTTAAAAGAGGTGAACCATTAAAAGGCGGAAAAATAGCCTTTAGAAAAATATAGATTTTTATGCCCAAAATTGGATATGTTTTTAATATATTCCTATAAAACATATTGAATGAATGTAAAAATAATTTATTTAATATATAATATATATTTTTCATTAATATCATTCCCAAATAGAAATTAGTTTAATTTTTTATGATAAAACTCTTTTGGGTTCATAATAAAAGTTCTTTAACATTTCATTTATATTTAAATATATTTATATTAATTAATAATTACTCAGTAACCAATGAATTGAACCATATATTCATATATGATATTTAATAATATTAATAAACTCCAATTTAATAACTTGTTTATATCATATTATAATAATTAATAATATTTATAATTATTGTTTGTCAAAACTCGGTCTTGCGTTTAAAGGAAGCCTTTGAAAAAAATCATTGTTGGGTGTAATGAAAGCTAACCTTAGTGTTATGTGAATAGAAAGATAATATTTATGTTCCATGTAACATAAGAATAAATGGTGTTTAATTCATTCATAAGCTCCAGACATCTTTTATTTGGGTTGGACATTTAGAAGGAAAGCACCACTAGGGATCATGGGGTAGAATGGACAGGTTTGTGATAGAGGGAGGAATTAATGCATGGAATGTTTTGGAAATGATTTATTACATGCATTAAAAGTTTTCATGGGAGGTCCCAATGGAAAATACACTCTCAGAGAGGTTCATGGAACTGAAATAAAACATTATCATAACCATTGAAAGAGGTGACCCCTACTCACTATGGTCAATAATTCAACCTCATCTCAGAACTCTTTAAAACCATACCTACTAGATAGGGGAGAAGGATAATTTATCTTATTGTAACCACAACTATGTTGGATCCAAGCTCATTTTTACATGATTTTTGGTCCCCGATATTTCTTTCAGATGTTCTTGCATACACCAGAACTCCATCAATGCTACTTTGGACAAGCAGCAACATGAACTCTTTGATCTCATTGAGCTGAATAATAAACCAGATATGTGTTCCTTTATGAAATATTAATTGGTATTATTCATGAAGAAAGACGTTAGGAGGTTTTCACTAGATTTTGGGATTGAGGAATGATTGGGTGAGATGTTGTTGTATAAGGAGGATCCAATGATGTAAAACATCCTTTTATGGCGTATCCAAAACTAGGCCTTAATAACTGAAGATAATATCAAGAGATATGGTATTACCATAGTGTTCAGATTCCCATACTATTTGAAATGATGGGAGGATAACATTGACCATATATTATTTAATGGGAAACATGCTCAAGTAGTCTAGGACAAGTTTGTAGACCTCTTAGGCATCTCTAAAAAACACAATCATGGGTCCAAATATTGGGATTGCAGGTTTCTGGGAGCGGGATATGAGGAAGTGGAAGTGAAAACCAAAACACTGATCCTTTTTTAAGGATGCTGGAAAATCTAGAAGGTGTTGAACAATTTCGTAATTTAAGGCCCCTGATGCATATTAAGAACCATATCAATCATGTCCAAGAACCTACTGGTCGATCAAACCGAAGTCATCAATAACCAGGATGAATCCCTCTTACTCATATTGATCCATACAGGTATTTTTCATAGTAATTATACTCTACATATTATGGTGGGGAACTGGTTCAATTGGAAAACACTTATCTCTGGCTTTGAACTCAGCTCATATGGATCATTCATATCATGAATCATGAGGGAAGGTGTTGTGGTGTGGGAAAAATGGGGGGATTTCACTCTAGACTTCACAGTTGTTTAGTCATTGGGGACTTTATTTATAAATATGAAATAGAGATGGTCACTAATATCATATTATTAAAGTAGAAAAGTATCATTTTGATGGAGGAAAAAACAAATTGCATCAACCTACACAATTCCCTTCACAGATTAGGTACCATTCTTTGGTCAATTTCATATATTATTTTAAGGTTCAGGGGTTTGATGAGAATACAGATAAAAATATATCACACATAGAGGGAGGTAAAAATAGTATCACACTTCTTGGTTTCTATTACAGAGCACTAAGAGATATTTTTCCCCCATTATGAGCGCTCTTGTAGCTAAGGGGGTGTATCATGTGGTGAGATTTTCACTAATTCATCATTGCATTTGTCCCCCCTAATCCAGAAATACACTCTCCCCATGTTTTTTCCTACATTTTTAAACAACTTTTTAGTGAAAATAAAATACAATGTTGGTTGGTATAGGGTGTTATAGTTAAATTTTGGGTATGTTATAAAATACATTATTTTAGGTTTATAGTAAAAAAATACTACTTTTTCTAATATCCCAAATTATATGATTTAATTGTATTTGAAATCCATTTTCTATAAGATTATATATTTATAATGTAAAATAAATCATTTACAAATACTATATTCAATTTATAAATTCCATGATTAATGTTTTGGAAACATAAGTAATATTTTACACTAAAAACTATTTTTATTCACTTATATTAAATATTAGTTTTCAACAATTATAGATATTAAATCAAACAAAATGGATTTTATATTTCATATCAATAGGACGGTATTATGTATGAATGTCAGTACCATTTTTAGTAAAAAAATTCTTAGTTTTAATATTAAAGTTAATGACCATGATAATGGTGAAATAATTATTTTCAAAGAATTTTTTTATTAATTTAATGTAATTTATATTTAATAAATTAAATTGTTGTATTTTATATAATGAGTTGATGTGATTTTTAGGAATATATATAAATATATTATAACTCATTAAATTGATAATGAATACTAAATGAGATAAAGAACACTTAATGGAAAAACCGACATTTTTATGAAAAATTAATTTTCAATATATTAATGGTTTAAGTTTTAATGTTAATTTTAAATTACATATAAATTGAATTACAATATATGGATCGTATATTTATTTTTATAATATCATAATTTTATTATAATGGTTACCTTATATTTTTAATAAAATATAAAATATAAAGTTAAAAATTAATTACCATTGTAAGAAAATTGTAAAATGTAAAGAGTGTAAAAGGATTGATACATGATTATAACAAGTGAAAAAATCTGTTTGCAGGATTTTAAAAACATATATCCTCAAACATTCTATTTTTTACATTTTTGAAACTACAGACCCTTAAATAGTATCATTCCATTGTTAAAAAAATGGGTGGTGGAAAATTTCCCTTTTTCAAATATAAAAAAGTGATCACTTATATCCTATAAAGTTTAAACATTACCTTCAATATTTACTTCAACATGTAACAACCTAACATGAACTATCAATTCTATGTTGGAGAGCTACAAGACCTCATGCATGACTCTCTATATAAAAGAGGCTTCCAACTAGTAGTGATGGTATGATGTCTATTTTTGGGGAGATTATATTATCAATATCATATCATTGAAAAATAATAAATATACACAAAAAAGTAGAGTAAAAAAGTAGAAATAGAATAGTATCAAAAGAAAGATATTCCATACATGGAAAGAAAACAAACTGGGATCCTGGTGTGGAAATCCACCCAAATGTATATAAAGGATGTAATAATAATAATAAATTCAATAACAACAGTTTGGGGTGTGTCTCAATATCACCTCTAACTCTAAACATCCATCTCTCCAACCCCTTACCATAGGGCCTTTTCCCTTTACCGGAATCCCTCATCTGGAAATCAACAGGTGCTTTAAGATTCTCATGGAGGGTGTGAGAAATAAACACAGTAGAACACTATAAATGTATCCTTATCATAAATGAACGTAATATATATTAGTGTATTCCATGAAATAAGTAAATAATCCAATGAAAATACAACCACAAATGTGCCAATTCATTTTGTGGAAACTAGTACACTACAAACCCCAACCCCACCCAATTCATGATGATACTCGGAATGATGTTGATGTTTATCAAACCATTAATCACCATTTAGGTAACTCCACAAAATCAGCCTCGATGATGGTAATTATCAGGAACATCATACACCCCACCCTTGTAGTGGTCCTTATACTTGGATGATGGTATGTCCCACCTAACATGTTGATGTAATTTGATAACACATCACCCCTACAAGGAATTCTCCCACATCATCCTATAGTTGATAGAATTATATTACCCATGCATGGTATACTCCCATGTCAACATAAATGTCCATGATCCAATGCATACCATAAATTATTCAAGTTTGGGGCCTTCCTGATATCATAACACCCCCACTCTAAGGTGTCGGCAATCTACTATTGTGAAACCTGGTCAAACTAATATCTTAATCAAGGTTCCACAGGCAATGAAAAAACAAAATAAAAACATATCATAATGACGAATTTTAAGACATGTCAAAAAAAATTATCAATATGCTACAAAAAATCAAATGATCTTAATCAAGAAACTCTCAAGGACATCCACACACCCACATATAATACATAAAAATCATGTGTGTAAAACATAAACAAACATATCATGGAATATCATATAGAAGGCCCTAAATGATAAGTAACATACTACCTTAATGTTGTCATCATCTACTTTAAGGATCGTTGAGTGTGTTATCTTCTGAACAACATTTTCAAATCAACCTCAATAAGCACATACACTAAGGACTCCTAAAACTAATTCCAATACAGCATGACAATGGTTCTTAAGTAAGGAATAGAAGAATAATTATCCAAGGGTAGATGAAAACTTAACTAATTATTACTACCAAAAAAGAGAGAATCTATGCTCATTATATGGATGAAGAAATCATTACTCAGTGATAGTGAAAAAATGAGATGTCACCGAGAGAATTCCACCAACGCCACTAATCACTAAGAATGTCTCCAATCATAAAAAATATCATATATAATTAATGATAGACCTAAATATCTATATAGAACCAAGTAAAACCATTTAGTCCATAATCACAAAAAAACCATGATCAAATCAAGGGTAATGGATATAATTAATTCAAACTAGAACTCACCAAAATCTTACCAAAATTCCCCAAAGTCTAAAACAAAAATAAAGTATAGTGAACCAAGGATATATATTGGTCTAGAGGAACTAAAAACAGACCCAAATCTAAAATAATAAAGGCCAAATGAACATAAAACTCAAGAGTTGAATGATTATAGTGTATAAAACTAAACCCATTTGAGGGATAATATGTTTCCAAATATAGTGAATGGTTCGATTATTATTGGTTAAAATTAGACTATTAACAATAGTTAAGACCCCATAAATTTGATATATTAATTTACCCTTAAACCTGGAAAAAATCATAAGGAAGTAGATCAATAATATTTCCAATTTGAAAACCTATCACTAAAACAGAATGCACCACACCATATCCCAGGTCATGCAATTGATGAGAACCTAGACCATCCCTATGAAAAGGACCCAATTTTTTTTTTCATTTAACACTGCACCACAACTTGTCCACATAGAATGAAAAAACTGTTTCTCAAGTTGTTTTCGATGGAAAAAAGTATAAAACCACCTTATACCACTAAATGTTTTTTAAAGCCCCTAATCCTTCATTCAAAGATGGATATACATAAAAACAAGAATATAATATGTGAAATAAGGGTTTCCAATGAAGAAAAAAATGTTTTAGGATTTTATAATCTCCCCCCAAGGACATATCATCCTAAATAAGAGTACCGAAGAGTCTTACACGAATAAATTATGTCATTGAACTTGAACATCAGTCTCCCACTCCCATGTCTCCTCACATATCCATCCATACATACACATGATCAAGAAAACTGGTATCATATTATCATTAAAGACTTTATTACTCTATTCTACTATCCACACTTGGTTATCCTCAATTGATGTGTCAGTCTGCAAATCAACATCCTCACAGTTGATGACATGTGTGGGATTGATCATGTTCTTCCAGAGATGAGACACAAGAAACAAATCTTTCATTCCTTGATAACATAGAAGAAGGTCTACAAGGTAATCCACTAATCCAATATAATTGTTGATATCAAACAGTCACAATAACTATGGTTCCACCTTCCCCTTCATCCACAAATGGTGATGCCCTAATTAAGGTGTCACCCATGAGATTACCTGATCACCAAATGTAATCTCCAAGGGTCATGTAATTTGGATTTCATATGATTTTTTTCTACTATGAGTGGTCCCCAAACACTTCCTAATCAAATACACTCTATTTGAAATATCTTTTTCCTGGATTAGTCCAACAATTTCCACCTCAAAAACCTTATTCCACTAGAGCAGTGAATGATATATCCCTATCTAAGTATCCTATAAAATGTTCTTTATAAATTAAAACCCGAAAAATGTTTTTTTTCTAAAAGAAAACATTTTCTATGTGATTATCCAAAGATCCACTATAATACATATTATAAGACTGATGTATTTCCTCAAATATAAGGATCATCTATTCCCATTATCTATCAGTCTGGGGATGATGAAATGTGCAAATTATCTATTAAGTCCCTAAGTACATCTTCAAGCCTTTCTAAACAATGATGTTAAATTTGTATCTCTGAAAAATTGAATTATCAATTGAACTCTATGTAAGTATAAAATATCATATAAAAATAGTTTCACTGGCTCATATTATGAGTTTCTATCATGAATTAGTAAGAAATGATAAAACTTCCCCAATTGATCAAAAAATCCCAGATAACATCACAACACTTTGTGTTCCAAGGTAATCCCATCGCAAAGTCCATCATGAGATATTACTGCTACTACATGGGAATGTGATATGGCTAGAGAAAACCCCTTTGACATTAGTGCTCTGTATTAATCCTCTAGTAGAAAAGGAAAGAGGAAAAAATTACTGAAATTCCCCTCTTCATCCCTATGAACAAGAATCGTTAACTGATGTCATGATACCCATGTTTTCTCTTATATATACCACCCACTTGGGGGAATAGAATTACATCATCATCTCTTCCCTAATTGAATTAGGGACTATAACTCTCCCATGTACTATGATCAAATCAACTCTATCCAATGACCACCTGGGTATCGGGTTAACACTTTCTAGTCATTCCATCATCGCATCACATTTAGGGTAATATTTTCAACATGACTTCACTTGATCTACAGGAGAAAATATGATCACCAAAGGAGAACACATCATTGATACCTGGTCCTCAGAATAATCCACGTTCCAATATCCCAAAAATATCATCAACAACCACAACTCCTCTAAAAGAAATCCACCAAGATCCAACCCTAACCATGAATTATGTATAGGGGAACATAATATTATGTAACCTTTTCTTTTTGTATAACCAATCTCAAAATTAAAATTTTGTAGATACTCTATCCAACAAATCTTCATCAAGTTGAGGTACCTCAGTATGAAGATACAAAAAAGGCTCTTGTGGTCAGTATAAAATATAAACCTCTCACTGAAGTTATATTTTTTATAATACTTATGTTCATGGACCACTACTATTAGCTCCAAGTAATAGTTAAGATTATTCAAATGATGGGGTTGAAGAAAAAATGACCCATAAGTTACAACCTACTTCCTCTATATCAATACCTTTCCAAAACCAATTCCTAATGTATCATTATATATAGAATATTTGATCATAGTATTATAAAGGATCAACACTAGAGTTGTAGTCAATATTCTATTCAACTCAAGAAATGCTCCAATGCACTGATCAAACCATTGGAAATTCACCCCTTCATCATCAGTGCATTCATAAGTGATGATAAATAGGAGAAGTTATGGATTAAATGATGATAATGACATGTTAAACATAGAAATATCATGATCTTGAACACATTATGGGGACATTTCCAGGACATCAATTCCTTAACTTTCTCTATCTCCATGGATATACCAGCCTCATACACTACATTCCCCCAAAACGTTACCTCGTGAATCCAAAATTTACACTTAAAAAACTTTTCATAAAGCCGATGTGCTCAAAGGGTGATCATGTATGTTATAAGGTGTCTGAAATGCTTTCCTAGGATCAACTATTAGATGATGATGTCATCAATGAACACCATGATGACTGAGTCTATCTATGGGTGAAAGTTCTTGTTTATTATATTCCTGAACATCAAAAGTTCATTTTTAGACTAAATTGCATCATTATATACATGTATAGCCCCTCAGATCTCCAAAAAAAACTCTTTGAGATTTCCTCTATTCTAACCCACAATAAATGATGTATCGATTGAGGAATAATCTTATTGAACCAAAAAGTTCCCTTTATTTGATAAAACAGATCATTGATCCTATGAAGATGATATATATTATTCAAAATCAATTACATAAGATCCCATTAATCTATGCATATCCAAATAATATCATATACTTAATTGGTGAATAAAATAGGTGCACCCCTTGGTAAAGTACTCAGCCTGATAAGGCCCTTCATATCAAATTAATCAAGTTGAAATAGGATCTCCTTCATCTTGGTTAGAACCATATGATAATAAGGTATCAAAATAGGAAGCAAACGTAGTAATATATATATATATATATATATTAAGGTCAAATATTCTATAATGGGGATGTTAAATAAAATCCTATAGGAAGGCATCCAAATAGATATCAAAATAAGAAATGATTAGGGGGAATCCACTAATCCTACTAAGAGATCCAATCCCACAATATATGATGTGTTTAAGCCAATATGACTTATTTTTGGGCCAATACTACCTACTCCTAGTTTCATTTTTCTATTCATCACATACCCCTCTTCCATGGGTGTTGTAAATAATAATTATCTCTAATATTATTCAACGAGAGATCAAAATCTAGTTAGAAATTCTATACCAAGAATCACATAAAATATCACAATATCATGAATCATGAACTCACATAGATATCCATCTATGGAAATGACTATAGGACACTCTAGAAATCACTAAATATGATCAACTTTTAGGCCCAACAGTATATTAAGGGAGAGTAGCTTAGAACTCAATTTGACCAGTAAGACAAGTCCAACAATAAGTTGTGTAGAGATAAATGAATAGGTAAAATTAGTATCAAACATGGCTATAGATAATTTATAATTTATTAGGATGATAAATATAATATTATAAAGTCCCTCATCCCATCTTCCAGAGTTTGATCCACCTATTAAACTACTCATAACTCTACTCTATGGCCTTTCCCCTGAGTCATCATTGTCTAGGATGTTTTCATCCTCTATTGGGGTAATCTAATAGTAGTTTACCATGATCTACAATCAATAATTTGAGTATAACCCAAAAAAAATGATGAATATGAACATCAATAACCCAATAATGTCACGCTAATAACATATTTCTGAAAGTATTCCTACACTACACCATTTTCCTTTAATTGAAGAACCTGATAGAATAATCTCATATAGAGGATATTGAGGAATTAATTATCTACCACATCTTCCTATTTTCATACTACTTATGGTCATCCTTTCTCTCCCAATTACTAGAATAAACTTACATAGTTGTGAGAGGAAGCTTAGTAATTGATTCACTATTGATCAGAGGTAAGAATACGACTTCATCCTCCTCTAGCCCCTTCTCAAATGTTAGGGCATTATAAAGCACCTATGTGTACACTGTTTGGCCAAATCCCATAACATAATATATGAACTCTAGTCAAAGGCCTACCTTAAACCTCCTATCCTTCTATTACTTATTCCATTCCCGAAGAGGAGAAAAATGAATAAACTAAGTGTATCACGTATAATAAAAAGAAAAAAATTGTATAACCCCACTGAAACTCAATGAACAACTAAGAACTATAAAATTTAACAGTTTAAGGAAATTATTACCTAAAAAACTTCTCCTCAAAGGTTTCCTATGTAATACCTGGTCATATTCTATCTTGTTTCATGGAATACCACTTTTTCCTAACATGTCCTTGGAACATGGTGTTTTTTATAATTACATTACTATCATTAGGATTCTAGAACCTCTTGAAAATGATATCAATAATATCCAACTAATATTATGCATCCAAGGGTTCAAAAGTACTCTGATAGGATAGAGTATACTAGAGATATAATTCCCATGAATGAATAGTCATGGTATTATAGATGTTCCTTACTTGGGAAGGTACAATCTAGAAGAGTCCCTAATGAACTAAATTTGTATCCTAAATCACCAATGATTGTTTCAGAGCATTATAGGGTGCATAATCCTGCTCTAAGGGTGGTATTACAAGATCATCCTAGGACTCCATAGATGGTTGTGCTATCAAATATCTTCAAGGTGAAATTACAAAATATCATAAGAATTTTAAAACAAATTAATCCAAAAGATTAATATAGGTCTTAACACATATATGGAATATCAAAAGGTTCACCTAAGAGTCTACCCATTACCTGGGGAACACACCTCCTATAACTAGACATGGTCTCATACCTATATGTTATTAATAGACATAAGTATACCCTAAACATAACAACATGCTCAAGTTCATATCCTTAATTCTAGAATAGATACATCACTAAAACATAAAAAAGTATATATATCACAAAGTAAAGAAGAAAATTATTTATAAAAAAGATATAACTCATCAAATGAATTAAATTAATGAACAAGTACATATGAAAATAATAGGTATATATATGTGGAATTTGAACCAATGTGCATAGTAATGATCCATGAATGCACCCTAAATCTCATAAAATAGTAAATAAATTTATGACAATGGTAACTCAGAGGTTTGTTACACATGGGCTATCTAGGATTATGGAAACTACGCTACTAATGTTATAAACAAAAATATATTTTCTACCATGTCCCAGGTTAGTAAAAAATTAATGAATAAAACATTGTTATTATAACATTCTTTAATTCCCTCACCCGAACCACTGATTTTGTACTGGAAAATCACAACAACTCATGCACATCTCTCCATATTTAAGAGAAATATAATTAATAGATATGGTATGAAGTACATATGGGGGGAGAATCTTCCCTCAATATCATATCCTATAACAAATAATAAATAACAACAATAACATAGAGTAATTAATGAAGAAGAAGAATAATATCAAAAGGCACATATGTCATACATGGAAAGTAAAAAAATGGACTCCAAGTGTGGAGATCCAATACAATGTATATAATGGATGTAATAATAATAATTAATAGACCCAAAATATTTTAGTGTGTGTATTTTAAACACCTAAAACTTTAAACCATAGTCTCCTTAGCCCCTAACATAGGGAACTTTACCGTCAATTGATCTTGGGTCATGAAATTTATATGTGCACCATGATGCTCATGCAGGGTGTGAGTAACAAACCCAGTAGGGAACTACCATTGCATCCTTAACAAAATTAAACCAAATATATACTAGTGTATTTCATGAAATAAATGAAAACTCAAATAAACAAATAAGCACACAAGTGTTGAGTCATCATGCTCCAACCAATCCGCCACAAACCCTATATCCACATACTTAAGCATGATCTTCATAAGGATATTGATTTATGTAAAAATAAGTACCATATTTATAGTAACACCATGCACCCTTCCTTAATGGTGATTATTATCATGAACACTGCATGCCCCACCATGGAGTTGGTTGTTATACTAGGATGTTGGTATGTCCCACCTGACATGTTTATGTAATTGGATAACACATCACCCCCATATGAAATTCTACCACATAATTCTATAGATAAAGGATTTTAAGTTCCCATGAGTGTCCTACCCATGTTTAAATAGACATTTCTATGAGCCAACCCATTCCATAAATGATCCATGTATGTGTTCATCATCATATTATCATGATCTCCCTCTAAGGGGTCATCAAGCATAGACTATGTGACCTAAGCTTACTAATACTGGATGAATGGTTACATAGGCTATGAAATACCACATGAAACATGTATCCTATAATATAATTATAGGTAATTTCAAGAAAATTCTCAAGAGGATATACACAATCACATGGTCACAGTCAACTAGGTCTCAAGGCTATCTACACACCCACAAGCAATACATTATAAGCTTTTTTATTAAGAAAAAAACAATAATGTCATGGAAAAATAATGTAAAAGTCTATATATGATAATAAAATTCCTAAAATAAGTTTTTCATTGTAAATTTAAAGGTTCATCATTTGTGTCTTCTTCTGAACTACATTCTCACATCAACTAGGACAAACTCATATCCCAAGGAATCCTCGAATCGATTCCAATCAAACATGATAAGGTTTCTTTATTAAGGAGGACAAAAACAATAATCCAATGATAGAATAAACAATTAAATAATGATAGATACTGAAAATAGTAGAATATGTTACTATCTGATGGAGGAACAAACCATCTATCTTGTATAGCGATAAGGTGATGTGTCACCAAGAGAACACCACTAATGTTACTGACCATCAAGAACATCTATGATCATTAAAAATGACATCAGTACTCCATCAATGGATCTAACTATCTATATTAAACAAGGTAACAACATATAAATCATAAAAAACAAATAATTATTGAATAAAAAGTGTACATTTTTCAAAACTAGATGAACTCACAAAAACCCTTCCGGAATTACCCAACATTAGAAACACCAATGAAATATAGGGAACCAAGGTGTTAGATCAGTCATGATGAGTAAAAAATAAACCCAAACATTGAATAAAATAAATCTAAATTAACAACAATATAAATATAAAAATGATTCATGGACATCATTAAAAAATCATCTAAAGGAGAATTGTTCATTAAAGGAGACGAATCAATTAATTAATGGGGTAAGAATAGAATTAATAACCTCAATTAAGACCTAATAATTTAGATTGATTAATTTACATTAAATTTAGTTAAAAAATGAATGTAATTAAAACATTTATATTGAAAACACCATCACTGAAACAACATCCACCAAACCATATCCCATGTGATGGTGTTTTTGAGCATGCTGACCATTCCTATGATGTGATCCCATATTTTTTGCTGTTTTACCCAACACCATGGCTTGGAAAAATGATATTTCTTGGTTTTCTCCATAGATGTTTTGGATAGTAAGTTTTCCAAAGACACCCTATAAAAGATCAATTTTTTTTCAAAATCCACAATCCTTCACTAAGCCTAGGTCCACATAAATATTCAAAGGAAAAAATTTGAAACTAGGTTTTTTCATTAAAGAAAAAATATTCTAGGATTTTGTTGAACACATACCAAATTTATATTTCTTATAAGTACCTTGTATAACCTAAAGTCACTATTCTCCATAAGATATCCTAATACATTCATTTTGAAGGATATTTTTAAGAGAAATTTCAAGGTACTAATGATGTTAGGCACATGTGGAGATGGAATTAGGAACACGATAAGGGTTTTTTTATCTCAAATTCTCACCCTTAATAAATATTTATTAGTATACACCATATATTCTTTCAAATTGGGTATCAAATTACCTTTCTGTATTTTGTTTCACAATCCTCTCATTATTAATTCTATTTAATGTTTCATTTTAAATCATATTATTTAACAGCGTTAGACTAAAAATTTCCAATGGTTTTAAGGTTTTATTCTCTCAAATTAACGTTTTGATACAAGTTAGATATTTTGCACAATTATTTATTTTATATGGTGTATTCAGTACCCTATTTTTTCATGTATACGATAATTTTATTTTTATGATTTGAATTATAATTTAATGATCTTTCTCTCAATATCATTTAATTCTTACTTTACACATACCTTGAGTTTTTTATTAAAAATTTCAATTTCAAATATATATTTATTTTGTAACACGATCCATATGGGGATTTTTTATACTTCTCTCTCCAATAACCCCTATTATTTTAATCTCTTATGTACATTATTGTGGTTTTATTATGTTCCCCCTATTTTATTTTCCTCCATAGATCACTATTTAAACATTGTATGAAAATTTACCTTACCTTTTATATGATACATTCAATCCATGTTTTCATTGTTTTTAGAAGAAATTATTTTCTTATAGTAAAATACATATTTATTTTAATTTTTTTTCAAAATATCAAGGATATTTATTTTTTTCCAATTGATTTTTCTAAAACTCTATTTTTATCCAAGTAATTATCTCTTGAATCATCTAATTCTTGATCAATGAAATAATTCAAAATTTAGCATCCATATTTTTTCTATGGACATAATATGTAATTATATTTTATATAAAAATATGATCTGTCACTACCATTGTCCTTCCAAATCATCCTCTTTTATAGGAATGATATTTCTACCAATTAATTTACTTTGTGAACACCCAATTTTCCATTTCTTTGATATAAGTGTGTTCAACAAGATTCCACACATCAATTGAATATGGAAAATTATTTAATAACTTATATACATATTTTGCAGTATGGTGTAAACACTATATCTCATAATCATAATTAAAAGTTAATTACCTATAAATTTAATAAATATCTTAAGAGAAAAATTTATTTTACATGGTTTTATCTTACTATTAATATAAGTTTTTTATTTATGAGATTTCACTTGAAAAGGATATAGAATCCATTTTCATTCCATGTGTTCATTATGATGTATTGAATAAATCACATTTTTCATTCCACTGATTAATTAGGATATGATGAGTGAATTATATCAAGTGGAACTCATTTTTAGGGATAATAATGGGTGGGGTTATATATCTCCATCAGATGCATTAGTTAAGGATTTGTATATCATGATATTGTTATATAAATTGAGTATGGAATACTCGCTCCACCATGTGAATCTAGTAGTGATGCATGATTCTGTATGCTATGGGAATTAGGTTGTCTATACTTCTCCACTATATTTGGAGAATCAAGTATTGTATCCTTATACACATTTTATGTTTACCTATTATTATGATTACGCCACCATGTCATGTTTATTATTATGACTAAATTATTTTTTCATATCAAATGTTTTTTGAATAATGATCCAACACTATAATAAATAATTTATTATATTCTACCACTCCACACTAAATGAATAGAGATTTATGAGTTAGGATTTATTGGGCATAAATTTATTATGTATCATAATTAGGACCATATACTCATCTTTTTCATCTTTACGATATTTGATTGTTATCACTTATGTTTTCCCTTACTGCCTATCCAAGATCAACCATTTTTTAAAAGTCAATTTCCCCTTGTTATGATGATAATAAATGCATGAAATTTAATGAATATTATCTTAAATGATGAATTTTTTGGAGATATTTATTAATTATTATGTGCTAATTAGTTTCTTATATTGGGGGGAAATTTCTATTTGATACAAAGAACATGGGTTCTACGAGTTAATGTTTTTTAAATTATCTAAAAATCTGATCTTAAAATGATCACTGGAATAAAAACGTCACATGGTGTGTGAAATATCATATAAATAAAGATATATGTCAAATATAGTGTTTAATGTTTTTAGTTTTTATCACCAAATCTAGGAGTGTGGGTGCGAGAAACCTCAAGAAAACACATAACCTGTAGTGGATTTCATCTAGTCAAAATCACTTGTAAAATATGAAACCATATAACTTATGATATTGAAATCTAATCCATTTTAACATAATGTAGAATCTAAGCACTCATTTATGTATCTTACGATTATATTTACAATGTCCCAATGGTCCCATCCAAGATTTTCCATGTACTCATTAATCTCTCCAACTTTATGTGCGTTTTTTAGTGTGGTAAAAATTAAAGAAAATATAAAAATCCCTATTGTTTATGTATAAAATGTTTCACAAATATATATCCTCTCCATTTTACCATTAGGAATAAATAGAGAGAATAACGTGAAATTAATTTGAAGAGATTTAGAGATTGGATTACTTTCTTCGATGTCAAAGTTTTTAAAAAATTTCACAGTGTAATTATTCTATGGTATGCAAAGACTACCATATTTTTTTCATGGTAAATATTCATCTCGTGAATCTTTTTTGCTAATATTAAGTCCTTCCTATCACACTACATAATTGTTCATGGATTCATATCCTATATCTTATCATTATTAGGGCATAAATCCAACATATCATCCACAAACAATAGACGAATGAGAAAATAAATACCTAATAAACCCCTAAAATATATAAAATTATCTAAATAAATATTATTTTCTCCACGGATCATGATATAGGAATCAAATATATTGTACCAATTCCTTGATGCATTCATGATACCATATAAGGATTTTTTCAATCTACAAACCAGGTTACTTTTGTCTTATTCTACAAAACCATATGATTATAACATATATAATTATTCATAAAGATAATCATGAAGAAAATATGTATTTATATCTGGATACTATAGATGTAAATTTTATATTTCAAACATTTCCATAACTACTCAAGTAGTCGTCAATTTAATAATAGGAGGTATTTTTCTTCGAAATAAAATCCTTAAATATAATTATATCCTTTTAACAGTTGTCTTACATGATACCTTAACACATGTTATTTTCATTATATATTGATCTTAAATATAGATTTTTTGCTGATATAATTCCTTCTATTAGGTAATAAAACAAGATCTCAAATCATGATCTTATATAGGGATTCAAGTTCCTCCTACATCATTTCCATTTATGATGATACGTCTAGACCCTGGGTCACCTACATAAAAAATATGACTTCCCATCCTCTAACAATAAGAAGAACGAAAAATTTCACTCATTGATATATAATAAGTTTCATATTGGTGATATTTTCCCTTCAGTTGACCATTTTGGTCCAGAATATATCGATACTTGGTCATCATGATCTATTGATGACTTAGAGGAAACATATTCTTTATTTTATTCATCCGCCAAATCAAATTTTATATTTTTCTTATTCTCATTCTCAATGTATCCGTCAATAATCATTTTTACATTGTATTATATAAAAATGGAATCCTTGATGATGATATGTGTGTGGGTATTAGGTTCCCACAAATCATACCCCTTCACATCTTCATTATATCCCAATAAGATATATTTCCTATATATCGAATCCAACCTTGATATTTCCGAGACATTAAACAATGTGTTCAAGAGAATCAAAAAATTATATAATTGGGAATAGTGAGTGTATTTACTATTCAACATATCCATTTCCATTTTTATATTAATCTCCCCTAATGGTGATTGAAAGATCACAAAATAGGTAGTTTTTTCTACTTATGACTAGGATGTCTTGGGAACTCTGATATTCTTCAAAAATATATTTTTTTAAAACATGGTTATATTTATCTACTCTAGAAATCTATTATACTGAGCAATATACACCCCTATGAACTATCACATTACTCATTCCTATCGAAAAAATATCAAACTCCTCTCTCATATATTCTCTACCATTTCCAGTCCAGAAACACTTGATCTAATTTCCATATTCATGCCTCTTTCAGAATTTGAATGTTTTAAAGACATGAAAACCATATATATTCTTATAAATTGGGAATATCCAAAATCTACTAGAATAATTATCAATTAATGATACATATCACCATTTTCCTCACAGGTATATAACATGTTCTCATAAAACATCCAATCTGATCAACTCCAAGATATCCTTACTCTTCAATGTTGATATCCCAAACATCATCATAGGCTTTATTATCATAACATAATGCTCAAATAATTGTAAATATACCATTTTAAGTGACATTACATTTTAATTTTGTATTTAGAAGTACATAAATAATATATTTGTCACTTAAAAATGGTAAATTTTCAATTAATGATCATGTTTTGATCATAACCACATAAGAAAAGCATTGTTTGAGTATATTTAATTAAACTTAAGTTTAATATTTTGTCATATATATCAACATATTAATCCAAATTATGTGGTTATTATTTATTAGTGTTTCTTATGAATATTAAAACATATCCTTGTAAGGGAGAATTGGCCAATTTTTCCATTTGAAGGTCCAATATGATCCACACAAGAAATACTAAGAAATCTGTTGAGAAAACTAGACCAACCATAATGATACAATTTCTAGGCTCAATGAAGAATCCAATTTATTTAAAACTCGTTAATATGATATTAATTATCCAAACTAATCATAGATAACAATATAGAGGCTCAAATTAACCAATAATGGGCACAATTGATCCATGAAATTCATGTCCACCATTCTATCCAAGATTTAAAATAAACACACAATAATTGAATTTTGTCAGTATATAAAAATAAAATTGATCTTCTAACATCCATTGTAAAAGAATTTATATATGTGGTAGAATTATTAAAAGAAAATTTTAATATTTGAGGGAATATTATAATTCATAAACCCATTCATATTTTGGCCTTTGACAAAGTGTTGATAAAAATGGGAGGATGTACATGGTTTAGTAAAACAACTATTAATTTGGCAAAAAAATTACAATAGAATCCAAATTTGGAGGGTGTACTTTAAAAATATAAATATAAAACCTTTAATATTAAAATATCTCTATATTTTTATTTCAGAAGTATAATTTTTTTTTGAAAAATTAGGTGTCATATTTATAATAAAAATAACCAACCCCCTTGGGATATAAATACATCCCCTTGTTCTCCTTGTAAGGGATTGAAATTTTAGTAAAAAGGATGATAGGTTGGTCAAAACAAGGCTCTTCCATATAATTGGTATGATATTCCATACTCATGTTTCTACTTGATATACCATTCCTCTGGTCTTCTTTTGTTTTACATTTCCATTCTTATTCATTTGTAATCATGTAAGTGTTTGTGTTGTAATTATATTTTAATGAATGTTTCTATCTAATTATCTTTTATTATCATCCACCCTATGTTTTGTAATAATAAAAATCTTAAATTTTTTTAATCAAAGTTAAAAAAACTCCATTTTTCTATTACTCATTCCATTAAAAGCCCAATTTAAATTCCCTTCATCGTTCATGTGTGTGTTCAGTACACTACTCTTTTTATGCCATTATTTTAATTTTATTTTAGATCATCACCATAATCATCATAAAACACATTAATATCCATCTCAATGGATTATTAAGTATCCCATTGGGGTGATTCATAATTATAGGATGTTATGAAATTTATAGCTTCTGCTAAATTAAAATTCCATTAATTAATATTGTATTTGTTGAACCTAAAATATCATAGATTAATGACTTCTTATATATGACATGTGGACTAAATTGATTACTAGAAACACAAGTATAAATGGTTTAATGATATATTAAACCTTTAATAAAAAATAATTGATTGATATCAATACCCTATTTGAGTATTTGGTTAAATCCAAAAAATCTAGAAATTATGATAAAAATCATCATGAAAAGTGAATGTTAATTTAATGAAATATATATAAATGATCAATGATATCAGAATTCTAACTCCCTAATTTTTAAATCACCCCAATAATTATTAAATTTTTAAATAAATCTTTATTAATAAATCATTTTATCAATTCTTTAAAAAAATCGCCAAATTAAAATATAAGAAAAATCGTCTATTAAAAGAAGTACTGTCACTGAGGATTCAACATGAGTTCCGCTATACACATTAGGAGAGCATCAGGCCCTCAAATAGTCAAAATGAGATAATCAGTCGTGATTCAAATGGCATCATTTCCTAGGATGGTGTAATTAATAGTTCATTTTTTATTTTTGAAAAAAATAAACCAAAATTAAATCTCAAAAATCATAAAGAAAACTGTATATTCCTCCTCTATTAAAAACATCACCCAATTCCCCATATCCTCACAAAACAAATATTGGATTTGTTTGACCTAGAAATTGGGAGAACATTACATTGACTTAGTAGGAACATTAGGTATAATCAAATCACCAAAGACCCATTCATTACCCATACAATTAAACTAGATGTGGCCAATCCTAGGGAATATACACTTAAATAACTCACTAACCCTAATATAAATTACCAACCACATGGTATTCAATATCCAATTGTTGAGGATGATTTTTAATTCCAACCTGGTTTGATTCAACTTCTACCTCATTTCCATGGGCTAGCCGATGAAGATCCACATCTTCATTTCAAAGAGTTCCAAGTGGTTTACGCTATCATGAATCCTCATGGTATTTATTAGGAACAAATCAAACTATGAGCCTTCCCTTTCTTGCTATCTGACTCTGACAAGTCATGGCTCTACTACCTATATCTTGGTTCTATAACCAAATATAATGACATGATGTGACTATATTTGGATAAATTATTTCCTACTTCTCGAACCACTTCTATTATAATGGAAATAAGTTGTATCTGCCATTTTCACAATGTCTCGCTCCATTTATACTGGGAGAGGTTCAAAAATCATGTAGAAAACTACCCAGACCACCAAATCCATGACCAAATTTTGATCCAATACATCTATTTGGGGTAATTGGCCATGTAATGAACACTCATTGACATTGTATGTGGTAGTTATATTATTGAAAAAACTCTTTTAGATATACAAGATCTCTTAACCAACATGAACACATAAATTTCATACTCGGGAACATGATAAATTCAAACAAGTCCAATAGAATCAATCCATATAACCCATTAAGATGAACGAGTGGGTGAGTGATCATACAAGCCTTATACATCAACTAGTTGTGGATACAAATTCCCCAACCTCATCTTCCCCACAATCTTTGTTCCTTGTACCTATAAAGAATTGTGGAATATGTATCTCAACAACTCATCAAATAGACACATGTATACAACATTAATATAAACCATCCAATCCTTCTAGTCTAATGGAGCTCAGTGTAGCATATGTTTAGTGGAACACCAACCCAAAATAATTAGGACAGTTCATTAAAAACATCAACCAACCCCACTCTTATCCATTATCTTCAACCTATAACCTAGGCTTGAGGTATGGTAATCTCATTTCTCACCCCCCTCAGCTCCCTCTTCAAAATCCAAACCAATTCTAACATGGTCTAGGTCATGGTAACTTCCTACAACCTTGTCATTTTTTTCCTTAACCTTAAAGGATCAATCAACCTCTTTATCATCTGAGATTCCACTATCCTAATGAGCCTTCCCAATTCCCAACCCAACACAACAACTTTACCAAGTACCAAAATAATAGTTATCCCAAATCGATACATGAATATTATTACAAGAATCTATAGGAAAGAATTGTGGAAGAACTTTACCTCTTCACATATTATAGCCTTAAAATCATTGAAACCAAATTTGGTCAAACTTTATCCCATCTTATCCAACAGCAAACATACAATTCTTCCCAACTCCCAGTTTAACCTCTACCTAAACCCCACAAGTAATGTAATTGAAATTGTAGTTCGATGAGGAAAAAACATTTATATGTCTCATGATGGATCCACAAATGAACCTTTGAATGTTGACATTGAAAATGAAAAGAAAAAAAATGTAGAAAAATAACTTAATGTCACTCTCTCACCTCCTTCTATTCCACTAAGGAACCCAATTAATTTTTCTCAAGCCATCTATAATCCAAGGAAGTGCTTTTACCCTGATTCCAAAATACTCCAAATGTTTATATGTGTTGATGTCATCATTCCCCTCTTATATTCCATAAGAAAAACTCCTATATATTCCAAGTATCATAAGGAAATTTTCACCAATAAGAGACAACTTATGATCATTGAGAATGTTTCAACCCAACAATCCATACCCAGGAAGTGAAATTATATATGGAACATTACGGTTCCATGCCAAATAGGGTGTTACAACTCTGATGAATCAATAATTCACATACGATTCTTGATAAATGTCATTCCTAAATCAATATCCTCCATCCTTGGTCTAGGTACCTTGAAACCACAAACTATTGTCATATAATTAGCCATTTGAAGCACAACCAGTCCTATAGGAATAATCGGGGATTTCCTTGTCTGAGTTAATGATCTTATCTTCCCAGCTGATTTCTAAGTCCATGACAAAGAATTTGAGATGAAATATTCTCCTCCAACGGCCTAAAGGCCTCCATGTTTTATTAATTTTTGATAATCCACCTTTCAAGGGGTGAGGTGGACCCTTACAAGGCCCGTAGGCATATGTATTACCTGGATCATAGGCTTTAATGGAATTCATTGCTCGTAGGCTTCAAAAATTACAAAAAACCCAGACTAACTACTTGGAATTTCTCCTCCCCAGCATATTCATCGTAAAATCAGTTCTCCACCTTTGTATGGCTGTTTGGATAGGCTTTCCCTTGTGTGCACAGGCTTGTCCCGATGGCAGGTGTCATAACCTCTCATTCTTGCAATCTGTTTAGATTCTTCTATGGAGAAAGCTCCTTGATCCTCCTCCTTTTGAAGTCAGTTCCTTTGTTGGTTTTCTAGTTTTTATCTACACATAAGGTAGCCTGAAGGACTTGAGGTGGCCCGAAGGCCTTATTGAACCGAAGGCCTCGGTGGCCCGAAAGCCTTAAAGGACTCGGGGACCAAATCGGTGGCCCGAAGGCCCAAATTGGAGAATATCCCTAGATGTTACAGTGACAAATAGTGCTTGCTACAGTTCTGTATAGTACCTGCTACAACACTACTACAGTACCTGCTACAGTATTGCTACATTTCCTGGAAATATGCCTCCCCCAGGATTTGATCCCGGGTGTCCCCTAATTCTAGGAATATCATTTCTTATTGTAGCTAGAACTATGATTGTTGTCCATGTGGGAATCTTATTCATGGAATTTGGTGACCAAGTAGTCCTGCTTATCATTTTCATGCCATGAGATACACATTTGAGGATCACTCTACCTTCTCAATCCATGCATATGAGGAAACATTTGAGTGTCAATTTAACCCCATGGCATCTTGTTCATCATGTTATAATGAGAGTGGATCTTGTGAAAATTTCCACCATGATTAACCAAGTCATAAATGTGATAGTTTATGTTGACCTCTCATTAATAGAATCTATAAATCAAGAGGATCATGAAAACTATCTTCAATAACATGCATACTCTGATCTTTGATGTTCCACCTTGGATAGTATTAACCAATGTGAATCAAAACCTACTGAAGAACCTTCCTTCATTATTGAGTTTTCTAGACGATAAATGATAGATGAGTCTGATCTGAAACCTCTTCCTTCACACCTAAAATATGTATTCCTCTTCTTTGATCACTCTCATCCTGTCATTTTCTCTACCATAGTTACTGAAACCAAGGATTCCAAAAAAAATTAGTTGTTAGAGGAAAATAAAAAGGCCTTAGTTTGGAACCAAAATGACAAACAAGTAATCATCCATACCCTTTTCATGAATCACATAAATTTTTAGGAATCAAACAAACAAATCTGAAAACCACAAAAAATTCTCAATGCACTTATACTTGAGGTAGTTACAGAAGTTATCACCAAGTTTCTTCAGGATGGTATTTTATTCACAATTTCTGATAGTTATTGGGTTAGTAAGAATAAAGTAGTACCTAAGAAGGGTGGGATAACTATTGTCACAAATGAACATGGGGAGGTGGTCACAAAATGAGTGAAAAAATGGAGTGTGTGTATCGATTACAGGAAATTGAATGCTGAAACATGAAATGATCACTAACCTCTTCCATTACAAGATAAAATTATAGAATGATTAGTTCTAAAGTCCCATTATTACTTTCATGAGGATAACAATTGCTAATTTCAAATCTCAATCGCACATCAGGACCAGGAAAAGACTACATTCAATTTCCCCTTTAAAACATATGCATATAGGAGAATTTCTTTTATACTTTCCAATGATCCTTCAAAATTATAAAGGTGTATTATGAGTACCTTTTATGAATTCATTGAGCATTTAATGGAGGTATTCATGGATTAATGTACCATTTATGGTGAGTCATCAGAATTTGTATTTCATCCACTCTCTATAGGCTTTAAAAAATGATCCAAATGTAAAAAATTATAGAATTTTGTAAATGTCACATCATGGTTACTAATGGGATTTTTAATGTGAACATAATTTCATAAGAGGGTATTAATGTCAATACTTCTAAAATTGTGGTGATCCAATCACTTCCTGAACCCACATTATTTTTCACATCTATTTATTGCATGTTCATTCCGGTTTCTATTGGAGATTCATCTATAACATCAATAGCATCTCCCTCCCACTAACTCAACTACTACAAAATGATGTCACATTCTATTTCTATGAGGTTTGTAAGAGACACTTCATTGAAATCATACATGTTCTTACATATTACCTAGTAATCCAATCCCTAGATTGGTCCCCACCATTTGAATTGATGTGTGATGATTTTGATAAGTCCATTGGATCCATTCATGTTAAAATAAAAGAAAATATTCATCATGTCATTGATTATGCCTAAAAAGCATTGGATGAAACTCATTATCTGTACAATATCACTGAAAAATAACTTTTTTTGTGGTTTTTGCCTTAGATAAATTCCAATCCTATCTCTTAGGTTCTAAAATCATCATCTTCATAGAATATTCTTCTATAATGATTTCACACATGAAATGTGATTTTGAATAAAGGCCAATTAGATGGATCCTTATGATCCATTATTTTGACAGTGTGATTAAAGATACACCAATAAAAGAATATCATGTTGGTAATCACATGAGTAAAATTTCTAATTATCCTCATTCTAAAATAACTGATCTCGGATTTCCAGCTCAAAAAATATCACTTCTCACTCAAAAGTTACCATGGTATTCACCAGTTGTAAAATAATTGAATACTTGTGTTTTTCAAGATTTTTTTTCAAAAGAACACAAAAATGAAGTTGTAAAGTGATTCAAAATTATATTTTTGGAAAGACAATAAAAATTGGAAAACTGGGATTGAAATATTAATTATTAAACGTGTTGATGAAGATGAACATTCCTCTATCTTGGAATTTTGTCACTCAATGCCTAGTGGTTCACACATTGGACCACAAAGTACCTCCTGAAGAGTTGTTAAATTAGGATTTTTCTAGCATTCACTCATCAAAGAATCACATGAGTATTTTAAATCATGTCGATCTTTCCAAAAGATTTCCACAATTTATAAAAGAAATAAAATTCCCCAAAATCCATTAATATTTTGTGAGATCTACTATGTTTGTGGAATTTATATCATATGACCATTTCCCCCTTCCAATGGAATCTCATATTTTCTTATTACGGTCAATTATATTTCTAATTGGGTAGAGGAAAACCTACTAGATATGAAGATTCACATACTATTAATGAGTTCCTAAAAACCCACATATTCCCCCAGTTTGGAAGACCATGTTCCTTGATAAGTGACTAATGAACTCATGTTTGTAATTGGACCATGGAATATCTTCCAAAAAAGAATGGGTTTTTACATTAAACTTCAACTACATATAACCCCTAAGAATATCAATTTTTAACTTTATAAAAGGTAAGTGAAAATATTTCTTGAGATAATTGTAAATCCCACTAGAAAAGTCTATCCTGGAAGTCATGGTGAAGTGATTCGGGCTTATCAAACTGCCTTTAAACCACCCATTGTGATGTATTCATCTAGGATAGTTTTCAATAAAGAAATTAATTTATAGTTGAAATCCAAGATAATTCAATTAGGTATTTGAAAACATGTAATTTTGATTGAAAAAAATATAGTGCATATAGACTATTATAGTTAAATGAACTTGAGGATCTTTGTCTAGATTCTTATGAGAATTCCAATCTATAAAAAGAAAAGGGCAAGGAACTCAGTGAAAAAACATCCTATGAAATGTATTTCATGTAGTTTAAAAGTTAATTCTCTTTAATTATCACTTTTAGATTCACTTAGGTAAGATTAATTATCATTGGGAAGTTAATTTTATAATTAATAAGGATTACCCATTTGGTGTAGCGCAAGTCCAATACCCCCCATCAAAAAAATTTCATAGTTAATGGACATTGGATAAAGCATCACCATGATCAGACACACATCATTGGAACCACATTGAATTCCATAAAATCCCCAAATTCTGTGGTAGACCAACCACTAGATAGAGATGGAAACCCACCAAATCTAAACTAGGGGTACCACTTCCCCCTAAATTCTCTCTCTCTCTCTCTCTCTCCTTCTCCCCCACCTATTCTCATAAAATTTTTACCACGTTTCTCATAAATATTTTTAATTACTCATTATTTTTCATATGGATGTTTCATTATAATGAAATTAAAAAAAGAAAAAAAAGAGTCATAATTACTCACCATCCACTTTTTAAATTTTGTCCAAGTCATTCTGGGGAGTCAAAATACATGTTTTCATTTCAATTTTCTTATTTTAAAAATAAATTTAGATAATGATATTTGTTTCTAGGAAAATAGATTTTGAATCATTAGCTTCTTATTAGACAAACGATTCTTTACCAACCATGAGGAATTACATTAGCTTTAATTCCAATATCACCTATGTCCATATTTTAATTTTATTCTTTTTTTAACACAATTTGTGATTCATAATTTTTTGAACATCCAATATAAATTTACTACTTTAGTTTTTATTAATATGATAGAGGAATTTTCTTAACTACTTGAGAATTATAATAAAAAAATATCCACCCTTTTCCCTTACATTTATCCTCCTTTTGAAAGAACCTTCGACCCTGTTAAAACCTTTTTTAGATAGCGACATCAGAAGACCAATAACATATCCCAAAAAACATCTACATAGATTTTCATTGTATAATTTATTTAAATTTTAGTATGGGGTGAATTTATTTCATTCTTGGTACCTTTTCCATGAGTTTTAATCTATCATCATATTCATGATGGAAATCATTCATTTATGTGTGGGGGAGAGGTTGTCATTTGATTAGTTTTTGTAATGTATATATATTTATTAAATCCTATAAAAATTATACTAAAATGTATTAAAAATTTTCATGAAAAAATGGAAGAAGTAAAAAAAGGAATAAATAATGGGTTGTGTATTGGGTGTGTCAAAAATTACTCTTCATCAACCTTTGACATTTCTATAACTATTAAAATTAGGGTTGTGAGGATTTCAAACATGGGTTGGGATGTGAGTGTGAGATCTGTTTCATGTTTAACTTTTGAAAAAATGGGAAGAAATGTTAAAAAAAGTCATTGAGTGTGGTCTTTTGTTTTTTAAATATTTAATCATCTTATCCACACAAAATTTTCATCCTCTTTTGTGTATTTCTTCATATAATATCACCCCTGTAAATATGTGTTTCCATTTCCTTCCATGTTTCATTTCAAAAAAATTATGCATTGTTTTACCTATGTTTTTGTTTTACCCCACTTTTACACTATTTTGGAAACTATATTCCTACCATCCAATAGCCACTGAAAGCCACTAAAAAATACCTCTTGCATATATTGAACATTAGGATAGGTAATGGAATAAAAGAGCTTTTTCAAACACTATGATTTTCTATTTTGGTTGGTGATTGCGTGAACATCCATAAATAAATTTTTACAACTCTGAGAGGAGTATGTTATGACTACCTACAATTTCCATTTCTAATTATTTTCATTAAAAATGAATCATTTTTGAAATATTATTAATCTAACAATTTTTGGATGAATTCTTTATGGAATAGTGAACTATTCTAGACCCCCTGATTGTTGAGAACATAATTTTGATATTCCTTGGTGAGTAAAAATGATTTGGTTTTGTTTATATTTGATGTAGATGAGGAAACATACAAGACTATCTATGGGGGAGTTGATGTTAAATATTCATTCATAATTTTACATTAATCCCATGATATAATTGTCACCTAAAAATGATTAATTTACAGTTAAATTTCTTGTTTTCATCATAAACACTTTTGAAGGGAATTTTTCGGGATCATTTAATTAGAATATTCTATAATTGATTCATAATGTAATTCATCATATTAATAAAAATTATGCAATTTGTATTTTTTAGTTTCTGATGAAAATTCTATCATATCATTAGAAAGGAGCTTTGGCTAATTCATCCATTTGAAGGTTCATATGATCTACACAAAAGGCCCAACAAATCTATTGATAAGACTGAACTAGACATAATGATACAATTTCCAGGCTCAATCCTGAAGCACAAATCGGATTAATACATAATATGAACTTTATTATCCAAAGGAATAATGGATCATAATTTCAAGGCCCAAATGATAAAATAAGGTTCTAAATTGATCCGTGAATATCCATCCAACTATTCTATCTAGGATTTAAAATCCTCAAATAATACATGAATTTTCTCTTAATATAGACATAAAATTGGGCTGATATATTTTAGTATGAAATAAAAGATATATACTAAATAATTTTTAGTTTAGAGGGTTAAGATTTAATAGAATATTCCCATACAAAAACAAATTCACATTTCTGCCTTTAAAAAAGTGTTGATAAAAACGGACAACTGCACGTTGTTTAGTAAAAACAATAACCTTTGTTTCCATGGTCCATGGGATGAAATATTTTGAAGGTGTACTTTCAGAATAGATATATACTACTTTTAAGAATAATATTTCTCCATATTCGGTTGTACGAATTATTAAATTGTTGATCCAACTTGAAGGCCATATTTCGAATGAAAATAAAACAACACCTTGGGCAACAAATACACACCCTCTTCTCATGACATGTTGTTAAAATTTCAGGGAAAAAAGGATAGGTTGAAATGACCAAGACTCTGTGAATATATCTTTAGGATCTTCAATACACATCTTTATACTATATATACCATCTATCCATGATTATTTTGATTTAATTTTTCATTCTTTATCATTAGTAATATTGAATGTTTTTGGGTTGCAAGTCAATTTTAATAAATTTTTCTTTCTCATTGTATATTATAATCATCCAAAATCTATTTATTAATATTAATGATGATAATTACTTTTAAATAAAATATAAAATCACATCATTATTTTTATTTCTCATTCAATTGAAGGTACAATTTTAATTCTCCTCAATATTTGTATGTGTGTTTGGAGCACTACTCTTTTATTGTATCATTATTTTCCTTTCCATTTTACACATCAACAAAAAATCATAAACCATATTATTAACCATCTTAGTTTATGAGTGAATCTCCCATTGCTATGATTCAAAATTTTCAGATGTTAAATGATTGAGATCTTTTTCATGATTAATATTATTTAAATTAATATTTTGTATGATGAATATAATATGTCATGGATTAATGACATGTTTTGTTTGAAATATTCATTCCATTGATTGTTGGAACCACACATAAACATGGGATCATGAAATATTGAATCTTCCATCAACAAGAATTTATTGAGATCAATACCCTATTTGAGGCTTGAATTAAATCCAAAACATTTGGGAATTCCAATAAAAAATCATCTTATGAAGTGGATTTTAATTTAATGAAATATATAGAAATTCTCAATGATATTAAAAATCATAACTCCATAATGATGAACTCAATCCAATCATTAATAAATTGTTAAACTAATCATCATTAATAAATCATTTCATATAGTCTCTGCAAAAAAATCAATAATCAGAAGACAATAAAAAAATGTAAATGACTATTAAAAAAGGTACCATTGCTAAGGATTCGACCCGTGTGCCACTCAACACATTATTAGAGAACTATACCCTTGAACTGTAGATATGTGACAATAGTTCGTGCTTCAGAAATCCCATGGAGTCAATTTTGATAAAGAAAAATATTCAGGCCTCTTTTAGATATATGGATAAACACCCGATACCATAATGACACTAATGCTTTCATCATGGTGGTTGACATGAAAATTATATCTACCTAATTATATGTTTCACCGATAAGAATTTATATGTTATTTGAGATACTATCCACCTTTACCAACATAAGATAACACTTAAAAATATTCATTACTCTATTCACGGTGTGATTCTTGCACCTCATGTCATAAAATTTTCTTAAAGGCAATATAGTCTTCTTCAGTATCTTCACTTGGAATACTACTTGGATGGTTTGAACCTTACCACCCTATATCATTAGTTTTATTATACCATGTAAAAAAATAATCAATGTGTGATACTTCTCCATGTAAAAAAATTCCTTCTAGTATAAGTTTATACATATCAAAATATTCACATTGAGATATTATCTTCCATGTTCCCATAATTCAACAATCCACACATCGTTGAGATGCTTTCTACCTCTTGTAGTTATCAGGACATCACTAGAATGTATGCCTCTATTTTGAGAAGTAATCTCCACATTTCCTTAAGAGTTCATTCAACCACTATTCTCATTATAAAAAACATTCATGACATTTAGTTTCATTCCACAATTTCAATATGTGTAATTTTTCCGCTTACTCCTTGATTTGAAATTTCTATGCTTTTGGATCCCACTCAAACCATGTTCCATCATCCTTCCCCTATCTATTGAAAAATCCCCCACTTGGTGTGAAGTTTTTACTTGTATTCTTTATTAGTGTCAAACGTCTTCTTAAAGAACCATAGATGCAACATTATCGAATTCCAAAATATTCATCAAGTTATTATTGATGAGGGTATTGATAAGAGGATCATAAAAATCAGAAAAACATTGTATTAGAATATGAACACATTTAATATCCCCAATTTTGTAGCCCAACACTATGAGCTGAGTGAAAAAGTTATTATGTGTGTTGACGTGGTCATTCATAGATGAAACACCTCAAAAAATAACAGTCAAATAAACTACTAGAATAAGTATAAAGATAAGTATTAAATATGATTATGGAACTGAAGGATTCCTTATCCTTTTATATGTATTTCCCACCCATACTTGTCCTTTTCTAGCTAGGCTAGGTTGATCTTTTCCACCCATATCACTGTCCATGATTTATCCCTTTGACAAGACATGGGTGTACAATCCCTCATAAAATATAGCACAAACAATATGGATATTTTTTAATTATTAAATAAGTTTAATTAAGGTTATGGTACTATTATTTAACTATATTCTTGTTTAGATACCTTTATTTTGATATGAAATCAAACCATTTTATCCATAAAAGTAACATTAATATGTTTTTTATTGATTTTTAGGGGATATTACCATCAATGAAATCACAACATATCAATAGAGGTGAAAATGGATTTAGTTAAATGATGTTCTTTAAATTTATAATATCATAGGATAAAATAATAAATGAAAAGAGTGAATCAAAATGCACATACAAGAAGGAAAATTATAAAAAAGAAAAAAAGATATATCAATATTCGACCCATGTCGAACTTACATGAATAGTAAGAATACCCCTATTTCAACCTTTTATTAAAAAAATATGAAATATTATAAAAAGTTATAGAGAAGAAACATCTGATAAATTGAAACATCCCAAAAGAAGTGTTTAAAAAAATAACAACAAAAATACAAGGAAGGAATGGGAGCATGATTCTAATATTCATGCCTATAATAGAAACCTGGTTGTGATCTTAAGAATGAATGAATATAATTTTCATTATGATTGTTTTTGAAAATATCTTTGATAGAATGTATAAATATATTGATGAAAAAATACCATAAAAACAAGATGTAAAATTTCCTAGGAATGGTAATGTAATCTACCCAGAAACCCTTGAATTATTCCCAAGTTGACCTTGCACATGTCACATGTATAACATAGTACCTTCTGAACATTTATTCCCATAAGAACTAATGACTCATGCATCTTTTCACCTTCATGAATCACTAGTACATGATACTAACTTCTACCATCGTTTTGAATTTTCCTATAAATAAGACCTACGGTATTATCATTTTCACCTTTTTAAATTACAAGAAACCGCCTTAAGCTCTGCTCATCCAAATATCTTACCTGTGTCCTTAAGTATCTTATTCAAACCATAAACTAAATAAAATTGACCGAAATAGAGGTTATTTGAGTTTCCCAAAGCTCCCAAACCCCAATAACATTTGTGAGGAAACCCTTCCTCTCATGTTCGATAACACTAGTGTGAATGAACCATAACAAACATAACATTTTTGAACTCCTCTTAGGAAGGAATATGTGGGTACCATATATAACTATAGTGAAGCCTCACCTATGTCTTGATTCTTGAAGAATCACATTATCCTATTATGACTTGGGAAAATTAATTATTCCATCTCCCAAGTTTCCCTTGGGTGAAGCCTTTAAATTCACCCATATTTCACAAGGTTGAAGCCTTTACACGCACCTTATAGTCATTTAAGTAAGTTTTTATTCTATCCCTTTAACTAGGGAAAACTATCCTTTTAAAATTTTCTAGAAAAGATTTATAAAAATCGTGGATTTTATGTAATGAACACCCTTATCCAAATTTTTCACTACCGCATATAGTACCAAGGCCTTCCTTAAAGATTCCACGCATATATGGTCGAAGAATGTGTATTAGTGTGAATCCATTAGATCAAGGATTCTCTTCATAAAAAGAGGATCCTGGTCATCATCCTGGATGGAAAAACCCCTTGGAGTAACTATACTAATAGATTCCCTTGATAATGAGGATCCATGTTAGGAAGACACCAACATATTTTCTTCAAAATTAAAGGTGTAATTTTCTCCATCTCGTATGCTACGCCAGATAAGGTGTCCCTCATGGAGTAAAACCCTAGTAGATATTCTTTTATTTCACTCCACTTCGACCCCCATGCCCCATATCACAACCTAGACTAGAAATGGGAATGAATATAGAAGAATATGGTCTTTCTAAATATATGAGGCCAAAGAGGTTCCAATTTCTGATTTCATCAATCAAAAATCATTAATGGGATGAAGAGGGATAATAAAATTTAGGAAGATCTAGTTTGTAAGATCTGTTAAAACCCACTGTCACAATCCCATGCAATGAATCTAATCATATTTTATAACTTATTTCTCATATCAAGCATAAATCACATGGTATTAGAGATGAAATTTGATAATTCTTTTTTAGCAAACATTCATGATGGGCCTCCTCCTTATGTGTAATTATCAACACATATCTTCTGATTGGAATTCTCCTTAGGTGTAATCCTTAGCAACCATATTCACTTCTTCTCAAATGGAAATATTCATGAAGAATATTTCTAGGGTATACCATATAAATTAGCCCCAAATAATCCTATAATTTCATAACTTTTATGAAATATACTTACATATAACATGAAATCAATGTAACAAACTGATATTCTAAAAATGAAACAATTCTTGATAGTGTATACTACACACAACAATAAGCCTAAATGAATTGTGATTATTTAAATTTGACCATTATAATAAAGAAATAAAATATTCATGCAGGAATATAGTTAAATAATTTATTTTATTTATATAATCTTCAAAATACATATAAAGGTATTAATAAATTCCTAGGAAATAAAAACTCAGTTTATAATAAATAACATTTATTTTTAAACCAACCATAATAAAAAAAACCCCACCCCTATCAAAACCAACCACAATAAATATCAAATGAACATAATTACTACTTAAAAATCAAAGTAATACAATGATCCTAATCCTAAAACCTAACTATAGCCTTTGCACACCATTCTCAAAAGTACGAAGCATCAATCTATTCTACAAGCACCCAAACAGAACTCTTAAATTAACCAAACCCTCTCACTGGTCACCCTAAAAGTCAAAAAGCTCTTGCTACATATCCTATAGTCATGTCTAACGGGCTACTAGGCTCCCCCACTTAGCCTTACCGATCATGTTTCTCATCTGGCCATTAGGTCCATCCACCTAGGTCTATGTAAACTCACAGAAGGCCAAAACTCATGGGGAATCAATATGTATATATCTTATAGTCACATGTCATCAACAAGTCAACACCCCCTTCTGTCAGTTCTACTACCATATGGGGTTCATATACCAACCAACTACCCATAACCAGGGAATCCATCCTATCAGAAAATATTCACATTAGAATGCTCCTTTAAGGACATGAGAATACAACCATCCTAAAAAACTACCCATGAGGGGTCCAATGATCCTAAACTATCACCCTACTAACCCACAAGGGTCACTACACCAACAACACATAAAAAAACCCAGCAAAATAATCATCAATGAAAATCTCACCATATTTCCACATGACCTATCATCATAATGAAATCAATAAAATGAAACACTTAAGGCCTATAACATGTAGATCCTACTTGCATAACATGATTGATGAGGTGACTCTTGACACTACATTCCATGAGTAAAAACCAAATCTCAGGAATATTTCTAGTAGGACAAGAGCCTAAATTCCATCATAAACCATCTAATACAAACAACATGTTCATCACTCGACGATGCAATCATATTAAACTAAAACATCAAAAATATATATAATCAATCCTAGTCCCTTATATCTTTGACTTCCTTCCAGAATAGGTGTTGATAATGCACCATCCCGGTATGCATCAAAGACTCTAAAAAATTCCTCTATATCATATCTACCAAACCCCAAATAGTAAAATAATAAGAAAGTAACTACTATGATACTACATTGTAACATACCAACCTGAATACCAATATATTCGGTTCACAAGCCCATTCTCCACAATACCTCAAGCACAACTCCTTGTACTTCAGAGGCTACCAATAATCAGTGGGGGTCTAATGGTGGATAGTGAGGAGGACATACCCCAATATCATAGTGAAAAACCAGAGGTAAATTACCAAACACCATACACAATATAAAACTCATAAGATTTAATAAATAGAAACTAAAGAATTATGTAATAAAAATTAAATAATGTAAGGGCCTAAAAATAAATTCTATACATACAAAAAAATATCACACTAGGTTTATCACAAAATATAAAAATAAATATATAAAAAAATTTATACAACATGCGCTAATACCAACTCTGGGCCATATCACATACCTAGTCTCCAGTACCCTATCAAGATGATATTTCCTAACCACTCGACTTCATATGAGCATCCAGCTCAACCATGAAATCCTACGGATCCACCCTATCTATTGTGTACACATTGTCAACCTAAAAGAAGATATAATGTATGCACGCACATTGAGGTGCATGTACAAGGGGTGAGAAATAAATCTATATAGGTCACCCCCAATAGTGAACCTATTAAAATATTATATAAGTCTATGATTATGAAAAAAATTAAACCTATATGAGTCATAACTAAAAGAAAAATAAATCTGAAAATCATCGAACCCTACACCCAATACATTGATCGATCATACAATCATTGGCCAATTCTAGAGTTTCTTTGAGCATGTTTCAATTAATGTGCATCCCAAATAACCTGTAGTTTCTATATCTATGGAAACCGCAACCAAACATGACCATTACAAGGACTCATCCTATGACAGTCCAATCATCTGGGATACTAATCCATGTCATCCCTTATAACATTTTCAAGACCCAAACATTATCTTATACTAATAACCTTGAAACCTCTATCCCAATTAGCTAAAAAATCATTAAAAATCCCATGAGATCAGTCTGATATCTTTCTCATGGATCGTGAAAAGTGTTCCTAGAGAATCAGTCCAACACATAGACCATATATCCAGTCAATCATTCTTAGAGAATTAGTTCAGAAATAAAACCATATATCAAAACAATCAACCCTAGAGAATAAATATAACATCTAAAGTAGGTATGACTGAGTTAGTCCACTATAAATATTAGATGGTATACTATCATTGTCTAGAGTAATAATATGGAACATAAACAACAAAGTATACTATCTGTGTCTAGAGCCTCAATCTACCCCATAATCCATAAAGTATAAAATCATCTCTGAGACCATAGTCTCAAAAACATATAAATATTATATTAGTGGTGTCCATAGAATTTGTCTGGATCGACCCTAGGAGAAAGGGGGCTAGTACAAACTCGTATTCCACATGGCATGTCATCATCACCCAAGGAAAAAGTCTAGCACTCTTACCATGAAGTATACTATCAGTTTATAGAGCATCGGTCTGGAGAACAAAATCATGGATATCCAAAACCATTCTTATGGATCATATGCCTATCTATCTCATCCATTAAGACCATTACTAGAAAACAGTATAAGAAAACATGGAATCCAAACCGTATCAATCCTCCCTATGGGTGTAATCCAATTCTCGACCTCAACAAACAAAAACATAACAAGGGATTTCTATATGCCCATCTTGGCCAAAAACATCATGTCCCCATTATCTCATACCTGAACCCGGATTCCAAGGTAACATACATTACAAAATTACATAAACACATGAACATACTCATGGTATTCCTATCCATTAGGCCCATACTAGGTCCTCCAAGACTACAGAAAAATAGATTCATCCCTCCTTGGATCCTCAAAACTATCACACAAGTAGAGGCATCCCCTCCCAGTACTTGGGAATAAGGAAACACTCAGTCCAAGATCTATCATAATAAATATCCTAAATCATCCCTCAGTGGACTCGAAATGATCATCAATCAAAATCATGACAACAAGGCATCGAAAACCAAACCCATGTCACATGAGAATTCTGAACAGTCGAACATTAAAACCAACTATCACTTAAATAGAAACTAGTGCACTATGGATTATTCATGAGTCCATTAGACTCAACTACACACCAAAACGAAACCCTAAAATAACCTTGATCCAACAAGGTGAACTAGGACCAAAGGATCTAACCACTATGATGATAAAACACATGATCTAATCTTCAACTACTATAATATTGAGAAACTAGTCCCAATATGTAGGGAAAACAAAGATCTTCCGGGATATAATACTTACTCACGCGTCTTATGATCAATCTAAGGAACCTCAAGAATATCACCATGGAACACTCAGGTAAGGACAATCACCAAGCTCAAAATCCTTACCCAGGAATAGTGGTTCGCAACCCAACATAGTAGAAGATTCTAAATACAATCCTAGAGGAAATAATCATAATAAAATATCATGAACTATGTCAATAAATGATAAAAAAGGACTACCCCCCAAGTTTAAATCTACTTATAGGGATCAAAACACCCAAAACCCCTTAATGGGAAAATAAAAGGCGTCACATGACATGTATTTTTGAGAACATGATGTGTTCTCCCATATCTCTACGTGGGAATGAACTCTAACCATACATAGAGTGGTAAACCCAAATACACAGTGTGTAAGTAATCTTTGTATCATGTACCCAACATGGGGTACCTACCCTTGTACCTCACATGGCCTTGCCATGTGTACCAATATGGATGTGTTCTCAGACATGGTATGTCACGAAAACATGGTCTAGCCGTATACCCTATACAACCACGTTCCTTTTACATGAGACATCTGGAAATGTACTCAGTCCCGTACTCAGTTACAGTACATGAAATTTGTTCAGTAATACATGACATGGACTCTTGTTACTCTCTTCTTCTACAAACAAGATAAACACATGACATGTTATTTTTCAAACAACACACTGTGTAGTGGGTTTTTTTAACAGGAAACTCCAGAAAACCTCTTGAAACTCATTTGTTTTTCCACAATATGCATAGATTGACCCTAATGGGGTTCCTAAAAATCATAATAATGTCTTAAATATTTAAAGAACTCATATATGAAGATCAGGGCATAATGATCTGAAACATTCCTACATCACAGCCTAAACATTGAGTCTTTGGGTCCAAATATTCTCTCGGAAGTGGTTGAACCTTGATTCAGTCATGATCTACACCAAGGAAGAAGTTAGAATATGCCTCATTCTCCCCCTCTACTCTTAGTCTTAATGTTTCATGAAAGGGAGGATTCATCCCCACTCCTCTCATTTAAAATAATACAAAATGATGGTTCAAATGTTTTATTAATTTTAATTCAATAAATAAATAAATAAATAATTACACTTTGTAATATTGATCCCGAGTCCTAGAACTTGATGTGAGTTTACACATACACTAGCAAAAAAATCCCATTTTAGACTCAAATGTGGAGATAGAATATCAATATGATTCTCCATTCAAAAGATATCACCACCTGAACCTATATAGATAATGTAATATTCAATTAATCAAATATTAAGTATTCTTAAAAAATTCAAACAGATTGGAATTCCACCAAACTCCATTCCTAGGATAAACACCCTTTTATGATACAAATATCGTGGTAAAAAAACTTATCCAAGATCAGATGGCGGGGTAAAATTTCCATTTTTCCCTCTTGAGCACCCGAATTTAAAAATTCAATTTTCTCTTAAAACTACAAAACCTATAAAAAACGGGTCTCTACATAATGGACCCATCATATATCCTATCCTTATACCATTAACCAAAAAATAATCACATACATGGTGATTAAATTTTCTAAAGGACTCTCTTAAAAATGAAATGAGGTTTTAAGAGAATACATCTTTAAGACAACTCATCATTCTATCCAGGGGTTGAATTCTATCCCATGCCTACAAAGACATGAAAGGATTCCCATGTATGTCTTATGCTTTAAATCCCAAAAATTATCTTTAAAAATAGATCCTAAGACACTAAGAACCCCATACTCCCTATTATTCCATGATGGAACCAATATAGTGGGACCACTGTTAACTATAAGATCATGGTCTATCCTAAAGGATCCACTTTTATTAGATAAACAAATTCTCTAAAGGATTTCCATGATCAGGACTATGAGAAAATCCCCAAAACATTTTCTAAGTTGAATTCTGAGGTTCATAGAAATTTTTTTTTCATTCCTATAATAACCCACATAACAAATACTCTAATGGACCACCAAATGGAAGGAATACTTACGATAAACCCTTCTTGATAACAAATATGCACCATTTGTAGTCCCTTAATAATTTATATTAAGACCAAATAACCATTAAGAGTTTATCACACACAATTAGTATTTAGGCTTTATGGTGAAATAGTTTTCAAGCATTCCAAAAAAATAGATTCAATGGTGTCACGTCTATCCTCCACCAAAAAGGCTCTACCAAAAATATCTCACAATATCACTCTCTCTCGATCCCTACCTAGTTCAACCTAACTCAAACTCACATAAATTCATGAAACTATGAATATAAAATATTTAATACATTACTAAATATTTTAGGTTCCACCTAACTCGTACTTATCAGAGTTACCTTGTCCTGTATCATTAGCTACTCCATCCCAATATTAAATAAATTACAAAAAGGACATAGTTTAGTATTTCCACTTAAACACATGTGAGATAAATGAAATAATTCAAGAATCCATTAGGTCTTCCTTATCCCCACTCATTGGAATCAGTTTTCAAATATTTCTTATTGATCAAATGAGAGATGGAGTGTTAGGAGATGGAGGAATTTTAAGGGTGAGGAACATGGAGAGAGAATAGTGGGAGATTCCCATGGTTCATTTGGGGTATTCCAAAAGATAAGGTTGATATTATGATTAGAAAAATTATTGAAATTAAAATTTATAAAAGAAAAAATCAACATGACTACCAATAGACATACAATATAATTATGTTAGCATATCAGTGACTAATTTTCAAAGTCTAGAACCACCTGGATCATGGTGTCCCTCTACTAACCATCCAATATATACCTTTTACTACCCATTTATTGGGTGTCCATCCCAAAAAATAAAAAATATTTCTCTTGATCATTTTGGTTCAATTTTATACCTCTTAAATATCACATTTTTCACACAAAATGTTTATTAAAATCCCTTCTCTTATCTATTTTAATAATTTATAATTCACAACCAAATCTAATTCCTTTAGTGCATGACCTGATTCTAAATTCTATTAACCCATAATGAAGAATGTTATTACAAAATACAGACTATATAACTTCTCATATTTGATAATCATTTATAAATATTATTATATTTGGTTCCCTGTAATCAAATTCAATGTACATTATGATAAAAATTTTTTAATATTAATTAACTATTTATTATATCATGATTGTTCTTATTTGTTACATAGTATGTGATAAATTCTTAGGAGTATTTTTTTAATGGAATGGTTATATCATATGCCCACTATGATGAGAACCCAGAAATTCCATGAAAATATTATTAAATATATGATTAGCATATAGATTAAATAATTTGAGAGGCACAATTTTTATTTTCTTTCAGGTGTGGATTCTCATAGGACATTGAGACACCCCCTCAGAGTGTACGCCTTTAGAAATTTTCAGTGTTGAAATTCTTGATAACAAGACCCACCATTAAGAAATGCATATTTATATTTGTCATTATATTTTTCTTACTAAATATATCGGCATAAGTACTAAGATGATATGATTACTATAAATGGTTGTTATGAGTCTCGTACTTTGACGTATTGATGAAAACTATGATATCCAATGTTTATAGTGAATTTGGATGTGTTTGGTGCATCTTGAGTAAATTTTTAATAATTTACAATGTGAGAAAATATTTTTCCATTATTCTCTTTAATGTATGTTGACATATTAAGAAATTTTATTTAAATGATATAACCTAAATAAATCCATGGACATGGTGTTATGTAGGAATGTTTAATTTTCATAATGACAATGAAAGAGACATATAAAATCTACGTTGATGGAACCAGCATGAAACCAACATTATTATAGATATCAGGATAAATGGATTATATTATATTGTAATCATCTATATGTGGTTTTACGAAATTGTGACATTAACGTATTTCTCAACGGGTGTCTTGGCATGTTTCTATATGATAAACATGGAATTCTATCTTATTCACAAAATTCCACTGAGAAAGAGGCCTATAAAGACAAACACTAAGTGTATCAAAAAATTTAGTTAAATAATAATAATATTTATTATTTTACAACTTGAATTAATATTATTCTCACATGTGGTTCAATAATTTGTCATTTTTTTATCATGTTTTTTCGGTCACCAATTATTATAGAGAGTATTTTGTGAGTCGAATATTTAATAAATATTTATATGATATTTAGTGAATATAATATTTATTTATTTATTTGAGAATAATATAGTGATATTTAATTTTTAAATAAAAAGTCATTATTCAATGTCTGATAAATATTGTGGAGGAATGATAGGCCTATTTTATTAGTCTGGTGAGGAATAATATATATTGAATATTATTTTAATAAATAATATTTAATTTAAGTTGATATACTTGTGTGTCAAAATAAATAATAGTTTTATTGTTATTATTATATACATGAGGTTTTACAGAAATTAAGACCAATAATAAGAGCGCATGTGAAATTATTCTTTTCTAACAAAAATTGTATATAAACCAAATTATAATATTTCCCTAGGGTGGGAAATTAATTTGGTTGGGAATAATAAAATATAAGGTCATTCTCTTGTATACCAAGAGTGATCCCACTCAAAGAACACTCTCAAGAATGGGGAGTGATCAACCTCTTCCATTATAGAAACCCATAATCTTCATAATTAGATGTTACAAATTTATTTATGATTAGTCATTAAATTTCACAAACACATTCGTTAGGATCATAAAGGTATAGTGAATTTGGAAAATTAGAAACATAAACAACTAATTCATAAGATTTATACATAATCTGACACTTAAATCCTAATAAATAGATCCTTTCTGAGACATATCACATGTTATACCTATCACCATAACCTATAGAATAGAAACATAATTATTGGTGAGATTATATTCTCAGTACGGGTAAATAAGGGATATATATAAACATAATGTGAGAAACAATTTATGACAACAATAGAATATCATATAAAACCCATACTATACATATCAAAGATAAAATTCCCTACTCATGAAATAAATATTGGGTGTTCATAAGACATGAATCCCAAGGAAATAAAATAAAATGATCCATGAGAGAACAATATTGACATAAGATATAGAAATATGGCATCCACATAAGCATAGAAAATCATTTCCAAAGTTGTTAAGGCTCATTTACAAGGATATTATAGTTAAATGGGTTCACTCCCCAAAGCATCATTGTAGTCAAAGTTCACTACCAAGTCTATCAATTAGGACCGAGTCCCTTATTAAACTTGGTTCAATATCAATTCCAATCTTGTTTATCTCATGATATTCAAATAATTACCTAATGCATTATTGGTAGATATAGATCCCAATATCACATAATTAAAATAAAAAAATCTGTTACATAAGACAATAATACATTCAACATATCATAACCAATGAATGAAATGGGTTTCATAAGAATTACATCATAGCATTACCCATTGAAAAAAATGGGTTTAATTAAAATATTTTCATCATAATCATATACCATCTAGAGAAAGAATAATGATTGAACAACTAGATCATATCCTTATTAAAACATAAGAAAAGACAAAGTAGTTATGATTGATGAATAAAATTATATAAAAAATATTTTAAACATTCTTATTGAAAATATCTTATTCATTTTTCATACACATTTTTAAAATCTAAAAACATCCCAAATATTCAAGAAAATATTTTCTTTGAAAATTATAATTGAAAATTAAAATTAACGATATAAAATATTATCTATTCATTACTGAAAAAAATATTTTCTATACCATACACATTGAAAAAAATATTCCATTCACATTTTTGGTAAAATGTATAAAACACCTCATACAAAAAATTATATGAAAATTCCATTTATTTTTTTTTGATAAAATTTTATAAATGGAAGATATTAGTTTTAAAAATCATATGATATGTTTAAAAAAAATATTTTAAACATTTTTTTTAAAATTTTTATATAGATAAAAAATTATTTTAAACAAAAAGAATAAAAAAAGTCGATTTTTCATAGAAAATATATTTTTGATCCCTCGGGTACATAAAAATAAAAAAATGAATGGAAAAAATTATTCAAAAGAAATATCCATGGGATAAAAAATAAATGAATTTATTACGAGATTGACCATATTTTTTCATCATTAGAAGCATAATCATAAGCAATCCTGATAAATTATGAGATTGTAACAGAAAATATTTAACACTTTGTTAGCTTTTTAATCATTTGCACCATTAATGATCAACATAAAATAAAACCTTAAATATCATAAAAATAAATATATTCATGATATAAAATTTAAAATTTTTGTATATACACTTTATAAAATAAGATAGGTGCATTATTTGTCTTATGTCCCAAAGAAGGCAATTTGAGACAAAAATACCTTACATATAGTCTCAACATCCATCGTACATGTTTAAACCTCCTCTATAATAATTGTTTTTTGAATAGTACTAAATAACCATGATTTATTTAATCATATTATATTTGATTTACTTATGAGTTTTTATTACTCATTTATCAATAGTTTTTAAAATTTGTTTTGGGTAATAACTGTAGAGACCCGAAGCTTGACGTACATTGACATTACATTACATTTGTGGAATACTTAGTACATAACAAAAACACACACACAAGGATCGTAATAGTTTAGTGTCTTTGGAAACTCGGAATATAATCTTCTAATACTGGTGAAAGATCTTCAACATCTCCCATAAAGATCTTCCTTTTTTTATACCTAAAACCTTTCTTTATATCCTGGGGAAAAGAAAACATGAAAGGGTGAGCTCAAATGCTCAGTAAGGGTAAACAAAAGAAATATCAATCACATCATATACATGAGCACATAACTTTTGGAAATCTTAACCTGTAAAAGAGATCATAATTTCATAACCTGGAATAACTCATGGCAGTGAAATGTAATCACAATAATCATAACTTAAAACATTAAACTTTGTGACATACACACATAATCATAGAGAATAATTTCTTGTTAGTCAAGACTCATTGCCAAGACTATCTTAGTGGACAAAGTCCCTTTCTGAACCGAGTCACCCTCATTTCAGTCCTGTTTCACTGAACCGGTATAACCTACCATTCCAGCCATGTCTATCTCATGAGATATAAAATCATTACCCAATGCATTGGAGGGAGATATAGGTCCCACCCATCTCATAATGATACCATTATTATGTGTGCCACAAATTCATAAATCATACATCATTGCATAACCCATGTAATAAAAATGGGATTCTTAAACAACATGTCATCATAAAACAATTCATATAAGATAAAGGAATTCATAAAAATATTTCCATCACAACATAATCAAATCAATGTAATAATAGGGATAAAAACATAAACCTTTATTATCTTAGATGGAAAATAATTTTGATAAAACACTTGAACTCCATTTTTGAGGAAAATATCCTTTCTACTTCAAAAACATTTTCCTTTATTAACATGTCATACAATTTTAAACTAAAATAATTTGATTAAAAATAAACTTGAAAACTTGTAAAGTAAGCCTCTTGGAAATAATGTTTTAAAAATCCATTCATGTCGTATATAAAAAAAACTTTATTCTCGTACTTTTGTCGGAAAAGTCAAAAAGTACCTTTTAGGGTAAATAAAAGAAAGATTCCTTCCATACCATGAGGTAAAAGTCAAAATGGGTAAAAAAGACTTTAAACATACATGAATACACTTTTATAAAACATGGACATGGATGATAGAAATAACCCCATTAAATACTTACGAATAAGCAATCTCAGATAAAAATGAGATTTGCACAATTATCCCTTACCTTAGGTCCGATTTGCTTCGTAAGTGTCTGAACCTCCTGTATAATGATTTAAATAATTTCATTTACTTATTAAAGAATCATATTCATTGTTATGATATCATATATGGTTCACTTATGACTTTATATTACCCGTTCTTTTGTAAATTCCATGTTAAAGAGCGTTTTGGGTAAAATTGTTTCATTTATCATAGGTGTTTGGATTTGTTGTTCTTGACATTATTATTACTTATATCATGATTTACTTACTTCCAGAATATAAACTATGATTTATATATCATATATATTCAGTATATATATATAAAATAGATAGATAAATGAAATGAAACACACCGTTCATGGAGACGGTAGTCCGTACGTACGCATGAACGCTGTTTTCCTTTCCTTATTGTCTTGAATGGAAGTAAGTAGATGACATATATATATACATAAATCAAGTAGATTTACCATGTCATATATTTCATTATTATTGCTTATATATACTTTATAATCATTCTTAAATGGTTAACATGGAGAATGAATCTCATCGCGTCGTGGAGACGGTAGTCCGTACGTACGCACGATCGATGATATCATTTACATAATTATTGAATTGAATTGGAGTGGATGATACAATATATCAGAATCATTATGATGTTATAATAACTATGTATAGTTATTATTTACACCATAATAGCCATCCATGTAAGGTGTTGGTGGAAAAACAGATTACACCACGTCGTGGAGACAGTATTCCGTACGTACGCACGTGCGGTGATTTCGTTTTCCGTAGGATGGATAGATGGTGAATTAGGATTGTTTCATACTTATAATAACATATCAGTATATGAGTTATACTGATTTTATTACTTCATAATGAAACAACCTAAGAAGAAGAAGTGGAAGAAGAAATAAAGGTGAAATAATTGGTAACAGAAATTACCTCTTCTTTGAAGCGCCTCTTTGAGACCTCCTCTTAGGGCACTAAAATTGGTCTTTGAGGAATACCAGGACCTCTAGGATATCTCTAGGGATGTTTAGAGGAGAAAGTGGCAGGGGTTGGCCGAGATTGAAGGCTCAAAGTGGTGTGAGGAAGAGGGGGAGGAGGTGTCCTTTTATATGGGAGGAGAGGGGCACCTTTGGAATAACTAAAAATATTATTTTATTATAAAGTCAAGTTCGGTTTTAAATAGCTTCAAATTGATTTATTTAGAGGCTAAGGTGGGGATGGGTCGAAATTATCACATCCAATAGAATTTAGACAAGTTTAGGTTCCTATTTTAACCTTATCATTTAGATTTAACATTAAGTTAAATAATTTTACTTTTACCGTGTCTTCTTGTGTTCTTATACTATAAGGTTACGAAACTTTCTATAAGAAGCCAAAAAAAACCCAAATTGTTTATTATTAATATATATAACCTTATCTAAGTCATCTGGCCGAACCTTAGATTTTTAGGAATAAAATAACAATTAATAATATAATATTTGTTTTAAAAACTATTTTATGTCAATTTTGACACTATTTAGTAATTGATTTTGGTGAAACTCATAATAGAATGATAAGTTCGAAAAAAGTTAATTAAATAAACAACAATATGTCATATTAACCTATAGAATTAGTTTAAGTCATAAAAAGTCTCAAATTATATTTATTTTAGTATTTATAACATCAATTATTTCAATATTTCATTAATAAGATAATTACTGCATTATTGTTGTGTCATAAATAAATTAAATTATTTAATGTCTACAAATTACAAATAAAATACCATTATGTATTAAATATTTTTAGCTTTATAATGAATATTTACAATTGAATTTATCTTATGTATAACCCTATATTAAAAATGTTTTAGTAAATTAACATTGATTTTAACTCTTTTAACTCTTCTTTGAATTAAATAATAATAAATGTCCTAATCTAATCCAAGTGGGCCTAAATGGTCATATTTTATTCCTAAGCTTGTTTTTGGTCGAATTACACTTATCCAATAGAATTTGGACATGTTTTAGGGTAATAATAATATCATTTTTACCCTTAATTACCCTATTTACTTTTAACCGTGGTAAATAAAAGTAAAAAGTTACTATTCAACAAAAATTATTTTCATCTCATTGAACCACATTTTACTTACTGACATCAACCGTGTCTCTTGGATTTTTGAAATTCCACTCACAGAAGCAGTAAAATTAAGTTTTATGAAAAATTCAGTTTTTTTAACTACCACTTAGTGGTTTCACTATTCATCCAAAATTGAATGTTTTCAGAAAAATACCAAAAATTAGGCCTAATCTATATTTGATATTATGAACTCAAAAATGATTTCTATTTTACCAAATTCAAAGCATATCAGTTGCATTAATTAATTTAAAAATTAATTCCCGTCGTCAAAACAAAAGGCGTGTTTTTAAGAGATAATAACTATCAAAAGATTGACACTTGTTTATAACTGGTTTAAATGTGAAATTACATCCAATGACCAACATTGTATTAAATTGTAAAAATATATTCTAAATATACTTTAAAACCACTCAAATTAAAAATTTATCACTATTAATTATTTCGATTAAAAAAGTTGTTTTTAATTATAATTTAGTAATTTTCACTATTCATTAGAATATGAAAGTTATCCGAAAAGTACCAAAATTTCACCCTAAGCTAATTTCGATATTCCGAATCCAAAAATGAAATCCATTTAGAAAAATAAAATTTACAAAATTTCAAAAAGTTGTTATTACTATTCATAACGTCTAGTTTCAATAATATTTTAATAGCATATCGTTTTTTAGTGAAACTCGGTATTGCGTACCACACATGCTATCAAGGAAGGTCGTGATTGTGTGTAATGAAAGGCAAGTCAAGGATGCGTGTTGTGCAAGCTCCTTTTGGTGTAGCGTACAACACAAGACATTAATGAAATTAAAAAGAATATTTTTCATAAAATCTCGGGGTGTTACATTCTACCCCCCTTAAAATGAATTTCGCCCTCGAAATTCGTCGGGGTTATAAATGGTTTACTATTCGAAAGTTTCTTTAATAGAAACCCACATCGTAAAAAGGAATACAAAAACCAATCTTTAAAAACAAAAGTATGAAATGTAACGGTTACCCAAATAAACTAATCACTGGGTTTCCACATAGGTGAAAATATGGATATGGAAGAAAAATCTAACCATCATGTTCTGATGGAGAGTGGTAGAGAACATGGCTATGGAAAATCCAACAATCACAAATCCATAAATTTGTGACGATCTAAGGTACCATCTGATTAATCAGATATAAGAGCACTAGGACAACATTTTTGGTTTTCAAGATCGTTTCCCTAAAGTTGAAGAATTTGAATTAGAATAAATACTTACTTTATTTTGGTACAATCTCACTGTTGTTCGTGCCTTGAACAATTTCCACTTCATCTCTTAAATAAATGAAGTTGAATTTGTTATTCGTGAAGTGTTAGCAGATCATGTGATAGAATGACGGGTCATTACATCTGTTTCAAACAAAAGGTTAGCAAAATTTATTAAATATACATAAGTCATTCTATAGTGAGATTAATCATATATAGTTACTAAAATGTACTTATACTTCATATATCATACTTCTTAATATAATAAAACTAGTTTCTACTAAATAGGGACTTCCTGTAGGCCAGTGGTAGGCGATAAAGGCCAGTCACACTTCGGTTGTGGGTTCGATTCCCACAGCCTTGTCCGATGCGATGGGCTGTCGCCCATCCTATAGGTTGTCCTTTTTCTAAAGCTATATTACTATAACATCCCATCAATAATACTAACTTATGTCCAACATAATCCATTCCAATCTTTAGGCTTATCCATAATACTGCCGTCCACTCTCAGAGATTTAATACCATCATTGATCCCCATATATCATAAGAAATATCTTGTTGGTCACATTCCAAACATTCAAAGGCCTTAATCTTGTAATCTCCTGAATACCCATTGAACCATAGTGAAAACTTGATTGCAGTTAAAAGTTAACACTTTCCATATACCAAAATCCTCAAAATTCTATATACACAAACCATGATATCACTTAGTCCTTATATCAATCATGAGATCATGAATACTGTCAAACATTTCATTTTCTCCTTATCCCTTCATTATGCGCATATCATCTACTTTCCAAAATATTTGAATCACTTTTCTTGGTTACCGGTACCTTAAAATTATTGAAAACCACAATAGACCCATACATAAATATTTCAATACACTATAAAAGTACCTCAACAACATTATTCTTGAATACCAATACATAAACACTTTAGTCCATCCACTTCAATGATTGTCCTGGAATAAGTCCTTCCTTGATTTAGAAGTAACTTTTTAGGTCAGGGCATTGAGTTGAGTAATGCCCATGTTCTCCGCAAATAAGACATTGAACTCCATAATAGTCTGTCACTCTATGACCCTTTTCTCCACACAGATAACATCGGTCCCTCCATTTGAGGTATTCCTCAAGGTTCTTCTTCCCTTCATTAGAAATCTCAATCTTCCTTTCTTTATACTCCTCAACATGCGAACATGAATAATAGTTTATCTTCCTCTTCTTTGATGAATTAGGCATACCACTAAATTTCACCTTGTTAATCATATATCGTGATGACTGATTTGGAATAATCACAATATCTTTCTCTCTAGTAATTAAACAATTTTGTTGCTCATAGTCACCAATTTGTCCATTGGATTCAATGTTAACCGAATTCCTTCTGGTTCCCTCCATTAACTACAACACAAAAAGAATCTTGTGAGAGGCAAAATTCATTCTAGAGAAAACAACATAGTAAAGGGGGAGTACCCTCAATATCTAACATCTTAGGTAAAATTCTAAGATCGTTAGTGCAATTCTAGGACTATAACCTATACTTATACTTAACCTTAGGGACATCCCTAGACATACCATAGAAATATCTCTAGGGATCTCACTAACATTTTCGCATCCTAGTTTCCAAAGGTTGACTAAAATTCTCCTCTGATACCAACTGTAGAGACCCGAAGCTTGACGTACATTGACATTACATTACATTTGCGGAATACTTAGTACATAAAAAAAACACACACACAAGGATCGTAATAGTTTAGTGACTTTGGAAACTCGGAATATAATCTTCTAATCCTGGTGAAAGATCTTCAACATCTCCCATAAATATCTTCCTTTTTTTATACCTAAAACCTTTCTTTATATCCTGGGGAAAAGAAAACATGAAAGGGTGAGCTCAAATGCTCAGTAAGGGTAAACAAAAGAAATATCAATCACATCATATACATGAGCACATAACTTTTGGAAATCTTAACCTGTAAAAGAGATAATAATTTCATAACCTGAAATAACTCATGGCAGTGAAATGTAATCACAATAATCATAACATAAAACATTAAACTTTGTGTCATACACACATAATCATAGAGATTCATTTCTTGTTAGTCAAGACTCATTTCCAAGACTATCTTAGTGGACAAAGTCCCTTTCTAAACCGAGTCACCCTTGTTTCAGTTCTGTTTCACTGAACCGGTATAACCTACCATTCCAGCCATGTCTATCTCATGAGATATAAAATCTTTACCCAATGCATTGGAGGGAGATATAGGTCCCACCCATTTCATAATTATACCATTCTTATGTGTGCCACAAATTCATAAATCATACATCATTGCATAACCCATGTAATAAAAATGGGATTCTTAAACAACATGACATCATAAAACAATTCATATAAGATAAAGGAATTCATAAAAATATTTCCATCACAACATAATCAAATCAATGTAATAATAGGGATAAAAACAGAACCCTTTATTATCTTAGATGGAAAATAATTTTGATAAAACACTTGAACTCCATTCTTGATGAAAATATCATTTCTACTTCAAAAACATTTTCCTTTCTTAACATGTCATACAATTTTAAACTAAAAGAAGTTGATTAAAAATAAACTTCAAAACTTGTAAAGTAAGACTCTTGGAAATAATTTTTTAAAAATCCATTCATGCCGTATATAAAAAAACATTCTTCTCGTACTTTTGTCGGAAAAGTCAAAAAGTACCTTTTAGGGTAAATAAAAGAAAGATTCCTTCCATACCATGAGGTAAAAGTCAAAATGGGTAAAAAGTACTTTAAACATACATGAATACACTTTTATAAAACATGGACATGGATGATAGCAATAACCCCATTAAATACTTACGAATAAGAAATCTCGGATAAAAATGAGATTTTCACAATTATCCCTTACCTTAGGTCCGATTTTCTTCGTAAGTGTCCGAACCTCCTGTATAATGATTTAAATAATGTCATTTACTTATTACAGAATCATATTCATTGTTATGATATCATATATGGTTCACTTCTGACTTTATATTACACGTTCTTTTGTAAATTCCATGTTAAAGAGCGTTTTGGGTAAAATTGTTTCATTTATCGCAGGTGTTTGGATTTGTTGTTCTTGACATTATTATTACTTATATCATGATTTACTTACTTCCAGAATATAAAATATGATTTATATATCATATATATTCAGTATATATATATATAATAGATAGATAAATGAAATGAAACACACCGTTCATGGAGACGGTAGTCCGTACGTACGCATGAACGTTGTTTTCCTTTCCTTATTGTCTTGAATGGAAGTAAGTAGATGACATATATATATACATAAATCCAGTATATTTACCATGTCATATATTTCATTATTATTGCTTATATATACTTTATAATCATTCTTAAATGGTTAACATGGATAATGAATCTCATCGCGTCGTGGAGACGGTAGTCCGTACGTATGCACGAGCGATGATATCATTTACATAATTATTGAATTGAATTGGAGTGGATGATACAATATATCAGAATCACTATGATGTTATAATAACTATGTATAGTTATTCTTTACACCATAATACCCATCCATGTAAGGTGTTGGTGGAAAAACAGATTACACCACGGCGTGGAGACGGTATTCCGTACGTACGCACACGCGGTGATTTCATTTTCCGTAGGATGGATAGATGGTGAATTAGGATTGTTTCATACTTATAATAACATATCAGTATATGAGTTATACTGATGTTATTACTTCATAATGAAACAACCTAAGAAGAAGAAGTGGAAGAAGAAATAAAGGTGAAAGAATTGGTAACGGAAATTACCTCTTCTTTGAAGCGCCTCTTTGAGACCTCCTCTTAGGGCACTAAAATTGGTCTTTGTGGAAGACCAGGACCTCTAAGGATGTCTCTAGGGAAGTGTAGAGGAGAAATTGTCAGTGGTTGGCCAAGCTTGAAGGCTCAAAGTGGTGTGAGGAAGAGGGGGAGGAGGTGTCCTTTTATAAGGGAGGAGAGGGGCACCTTTAGAATAACTAAAAATATTATTTTATTATAAAGTCAATTTTGGTTTCAAATAGCTCCGAATTGATTTATTTCGAGGCTAAGGTGGGGATGGGTCGAAATACTCTCATCCAATAGAATTTTGACAATTTTAGGTTCCTATTTTAACCTTATCATTTAGATTTAACATTAAGTTAAATAATTTTACTTTTACCGTGTCTTCTTGTGTTCTTATACTATAAGGTTAAGAAACTTACTATAAGAAGCCAAAATAAACCCAAATTGTTTATTATTAATATATATAACCTTATCTAAGTCATTTGGCCGAACCTTAGATTTTTAGGAATAAAATAACAATTAATAATATAATAGTTTTTTTTAAATCTATTTTATGTCAATTTTGACACTATTTAGTAATTGATTTTTGTGAAAATCATACCAGAATGATAAGTTAGAAAAAATTTAATTAAATCACCAATAACATGTCATATTAACCTATAAAATTAGTGTAAGTCATAAAAAGTCTCAAATTATATTTATTTGAGTATTTATAACATCAATTATGTCTATATTTCATTAATAAGATAATTACTGCATCATTTTTGTGTCAAAAATAAATTAAATTATTTAATGTCTATAAATTACAAATAAAATACCATTATGTAGTAAATCGTTTTATCTTTCTAATGAATATTTACAATCCAATTTATCTTATGTATAACCATATATTAAAAATGTTTTAATAAATAAACTTTGATTTTAACTCTTTTAACTCTTCTTTGAATTAAATAATAATAAATGTCCTAATCTAATCCAAGTGGGCCTAAATGGTCATATCTTATTCCTAAGCTTGTTTTTGGTCGAATTACACTTATCCAATAGAATTTGGACATGTGTTAGGGTAATAATAATATCATTTTTACCCTTAATTACGCTATTTACTTTTAACCGTGGTAAATAAATGTAAAAAGTTACTATTCACCAAAAATTATTTTCATCTCATTGAACCACATTTTACTTACTGACATCAACTGTGTCTCTAGGATTTTTTGAAATTCCACTCACAGAAGTGGTAAAATTATGTTTTATGAAAAATTCAGTTTTTTTAACTACCACTTAGTGGTTTCACTATTCATCAAAAATTGAAAGTTTTCAGAAAAATATCAAAAATTAAGCCTAAGCTATATTTGATATTATGAACACAAAAATGATTTCTATTTTACCAAATTAAAAACATATCAGTTGCATTAATTAATTTAAAAATTAATTCCCGTCTTCAAAACAAAAGGCGTGTTTTTAAAAGATAATAATTATCAAAAGATTGACACATGTTTATAACTGGTTTAAATGTGAAATTACATCCAATGACCAACATTGTATTAAATTGTAAAAATATATTCTAAATAAAATTTAAAACCACTCAAATTAAAAATTTATCACTATTAATTATTTCGATTAAAAAAGTTGTTTTTAATTATAATTTAGTAATTTTCACTATTCATCAGAATATGAAAGTTATCCGAAAAGTACCAAAATTTCACCCTAAGCTAATTTCGATATTCCGAATCCAAAAATGAAATCCATTTTGAAAAATAAAATTTACAAAATTTCAAAAAGTGGTTACTACTATTCATAATGGCTAGTTTTAATAATATTTTATTAGCATATCGTTTTTTAGTGAAACTCGGTATTGCGTACCACACATGCTATCAAGGAAGGTCGTGATTGCGTGTAATGAAAGGCAAGTCAAGGATGCGTGTTTTGCAATCTCCTTTTGGTGTAGCGTACAACACAAGACATTAATGAAATTAAAAAGAATATTTTTCATAAAATCTCGTGGTGTTACAATAACTATTTTGTTTTTCATATATATTTTTGTTTTGTATTTATGATCCCTTTATTTTTATGATGGTTTTATAATATAAATAATTTTATACATCATATAATTCTCTTATATATTCATTATATATGTATTTATAGAAATCCATTATGTTTCATATAGAAAATGAGTTACACAGATCATGGAGAAGCTAAGTCGTACGCACAGATGAACATAATTTCCATTTTCAAAAAGGATTGAATGAAATAGAGTTGAATAATATATAAACCTTAAAGATTGTTTTTTATTCAATATATGTCAAACATATTCATTAAAATTTCCCTTCATTATTTTCTATGAAAAGTTTTACTAAAAAATAAATCACATCACTTTGGGAGGCAGTAATCCACCGTACTGAAGAATAATGTTATCATTTATTCATTGGATGGTAAGGTATACCATTATATGAAATATTTTTTTTGTAATAATTAAATTTTCATTAATATAATATATCAACATAAAATTGGTCATTATAACCTTCCATGTATTTCTTAAGTGAAAAAATCAAATCACTTTTTTAGGCTGTAGCCGACCATATACACAAGATACATTATCGTATTCCCTAAGGAATGAGGAGTAAGACATTATATGTGATATTATAATTAAAAAATTGCAATTATATCATAATTATATTATATGATAATTATATAAATCATTATATTTATCCATTAGAAGATTTGATGCAAAAAATTACATCAGTTCGCTTGGCGGTAGTCTCTCAAACACACGATCAAGGGGTTTGTTTCCCATTTGAGAGAGTATGAGATTTTTGTAGGTCATGAAAATAATATAACCACATATAAGTATATAGAAGATAATGAGGTTATTATATAGTCATAATTTAATAATATTTTATGTGGGTGGAAGTGTAGATAAAATAAAATTCTTGATTAAAGACATTACCTCTTCTTTGGACAACTTCCTTAGGTTTGTACCAAAATCCTTCCAAGGATGGATGTACGATCAAAAAAGGATTATATGATTGGGGGAGGAAATTATGGAAGTTTTTTTTGAATTTATTTCCCCAACCAATTGGTTTTATTTGTTTTAACAGTAAAAAAGAGTGGGTGCCCATCTATTAGTGGGTAAGAGGATACATGTCGAATTTTCTAAAATAATAAAGCGTAACCACATTTTTCACATGTAAAAATGATAAAAATTGAGTAATTATCGAACCTTATAGGTTATGAGGTGTAAATATGGACATTAAATGTTTTTTATAATTTTCTATGTCATTTGACTACATATATTTTTATTTTAACCCCTAGTACTCCTATTTTAACCATAACAGTGGTAATTAATTTTTAATATTTAAATAATTCATTATGGTAAAAAATTAAGTTAAACATATTAAGTAATATTAATTATAAATATTCAAAATATTAAATTTCTTTTTACAAATTAAATTCAATGAATTGGATGAATTTAATTAAAAATTAAACTTATAGATGCGACAAAATAATGGTTTTCAAAAGAGAAAAGTTTAAAAAGTTTAAAAGGATTATATATCAAAATCTAAGAAAATATTGATTAAATTTACCTATATTGGTTTAGTTATTATATAATTTGAATAATTATACTTTTAAAACCATTTTAATACAAAATTTATCCTTATTAATTATTTAAATGAAAATGAAATTTTTAATTAAAACCCATATTTGTCAATATTCATCAAAAAATTAATCTTTTCAGAAAAAACCCAAAAATTAACTGAATAAAATTTTGAAATGTTGATTAAATGTTTTAATTTATTTTTTTTAAATAAGAATTTTAATAATTTTTTTACTACATTTCATTTATTGAGAAAACTAAATTTTTAAAACATATATATATACATTCCCAAAAATCAAGAACATTTTAATCAAAATATAGTATTTATATAAAACTGTTATACTTAATATTTAAAATGTTTATATTCCTATTCAGACGTCCATGTTTAATTTAATTGTCATAATACCCATGTGAAATAGTAATATAAATAGTATATTCTTGTTTTTTAGAAATCATTGTTTCATGTAGTGCAAGCTATCAAAGAAATTAAATTTATTCAAAACAATTTATTTGATTCAATATCAAGGTGTTAAAATCTAACCACCTTAAAATGAAATTTTCCCTCCAAATTCCCTCACTTTAGTAAAAATTTCTGATGATACTTCTTCCTCATTTCATACTGATGTTCCCATGTATTTTACTCAAACGAGTGATTTCACAACAACACTTTTACTATTGTTCGTGGTATTACTTCATAAAAATTTATCTCTTTGATCCATAATTAATACTAGTAATTCCTATTTATAAAAATATTTCTCTGGAATTATAATCACTAAATTCTTTTCAAGACAACGGTTAGGAATGTACTTCCTTAGGAAGGATACATTGAACACCTTGTGGACTTAAGAGAGGTTTGGTGGAGGAAACAACTAATAGGATACCATCATGATACGATCAAGAATTTCAAAGGGACTGATATACCTTGGTCTCTGTTTTCACCTATTTATAAATCTCATTATCTTCTTCTATGGACAATTTCATAGGAACACTATTTCACCAACATCAAATTATATATAACACAGATGATTATCAATATAACCTTTATATTTCCTTTTGCCGCCCTTATTTGTTATTGAATGGATCTCAACTTATATTCAATTTCTTCAACAATCTCAGATCCCAATAGATTACTTTCGCCAACATTTATTCTATCCCATTGGTTCTCTACAATAATTTTATAGAAGTATTCATAAGAATCCATTTTAATACTTTTGTGAAAGATAATATTGTATGAAAACTCAATTTAAGGATGGTGTTGGTCCCAAAAACCTTTGAAATATATAGGAAAATTTCTCAAAATATCATATAAGTTTTGAATTTTTCACTTAGAGATATCATATAATTAAGGATGATACACTGTGTTGAAAATAAACATTTTATATGGTGATTTCTAAATAAATCATCAGAACATATAGGTAAGCCTTATATCCTTATCATAAACAGTGTAATGTGGTATTCCATTTAACCTTACCAATTTCTTAATTCATATCCTAGAAAGAGGATACAAATATAAATCTTTTATAATAGTGATTATTTGTGTTTAATTTGTAAGGATATTGAATAATACCCATATAGAATAGTTTCCTTTATACATTTTGGGGAGTCCAATGAGAAATTCCTTGGTGATTTTTCCCATTTCCATTCAGGTATTGGTAATGGATGTAAAATCACATTATATTTTTGTTTCTCAGCCTTAACATGATGATATAATGATCATCATGATATAATCTCTAAAATATTTATCTTTATTCCATTCCAATATAAACATTCTTTCAAGCCAATATACATCCTCATACTTTTAGTATGAATAGAGAAAAAAGAATTATGATCCTCCTATAGTAACTCCTTCTTCAAATATGGTACAGGTGGAATGCATACAAGGTTTTGGAACCATATCATCCCATCACAATAATGGTTAATCTTAGGAGTACTTCCCACCTTCTCATGTAGCTCTATATTATCATCCTACACCTCTTTAATATTTATTTGGATAAATGGTAGAACATTCATTTGACATAGATAATATTTCTCCCATTCCTTTAGGATTTATAGATCCATATATTGAAAATATAGAATTATTAGATCTTTTTTGCTCCTCATCTTAGATAAGCCAACACAATCCTTTCAACTTCATAAATCATGGACCTTGTTCGCATTCCTAGGGTGGTAATGTATTGATCAGTAATGATAATTAATCATCTCTAACCATTTCTAATGGCTCATGTTCAAATTATTCTATGTGAATATATACATAAAACGTTTGTGATCAGTATATATTCACAATTTTTCTTATAAAGATAATGTCTCTCTATTCTTAATGCATAAATTACCACAGCTAAATCAAAATCAAGATTTATGTAATTTTTCGAATAAACATTATATTTTTATGATGCATAAGCTATATGCATGTAATTCTTCATAATAACACATCCCAATCTTTTTTTTCATGAATCAATAAATATTAAAACCCCTTATCCACTACTAGGTAATGTATTCATAATTTTAATGAATAATATTCTCTTTAGTTTCATGAAATTTTTTCCTTATTCATATGTCTAAAAGAACATGGTTTCCTTCCATGTTAATTAGATGATTGGTCTTGATATCCATGTGAAATTATCCACAAACCATTGATGATATCCATCCAAACCGTGAAAATATCTGATCTAAACCACTATGGTTTGTCTGGGCCAACATTTAATAGCCTTTTTCTTTTATGGATCCACCAATTTTCCCTCACTTGAAATTATATTACCAAAAAATCATTCCATTTTTTCCAAAAGGTACACTTTGTAAATTTTTCAAAAAACATATCATTCCTCAGGGTCTTTAGTATATTTATCAATTGAACATAATACTCTCCATTTCTCATTAAATATATAAGAATATATTATATTAATAATACCACAAAATAATCAAGTTAATATATAAAGACTTAATCCATTAAGTACAGAAAGATAGTGGGGGGAATTTTATGATATAATTGAATAACCATATACCAATAGTGTACATACCTTATACAAAATTTCTTCTTGGTTATATAATCCTTCATGAACCACAATTGAAGGTATCCATAATTAAGATCAGTCTTAGAAAAGCATTTAACTCTAAATAGTAGACCAAAAAATCCATCAATACAAGGTAGATGATACTTGTTCTTGATTTTCATCTTGTTAAACTACTTATAAAACATGAAAAGTTGTGTTTATACATCTTTTGTTTTGAAAAATAGAATGGGTGTACCCCAAGGTGAGACACATGGCCAAATGAATCCCTTGTCAATAATATTCAAGAGTTTCTCCATCAATTCCTATAACACACTAAGTGATATTATATAGGGATTATTTGAAATGGGTTTGGAACTAGTGATATGTTATATTGAAAACAGGACTTGACAGTTCATTGAAATGATATGAAACTTTTCTGGAAATACATTAACAAACTCCTTCAGATTAGGCATATCATCAATGTTGAGTTTTCCCCCAACCACATAAAATAAAGGACCATTTTGAATAAGAATTAAAACCAATACAATAGATTTGATTTCCATAAGATGTTCATATTTATCATTGTGATGATATACAAAAATAGGTTAGTTTGGAATATCAATTTTGATTTACATTCCTCAACAATTAATTTTGAATTTATATCAAGAAATCCAATCCATTCCTAAGGTTGCACAAAATTAAACCAGATAAATAATGAAATGATTGGGAGGAATAAAACTACCATAAACTTTAATTGAGGTGGAATCTTATACTTTACATGTGACCATCATACCATTATGGGGTTTCACTACTAATTAAATATATAATTGTGTGGTTCAAATCTTGATACATGTATACAATTATTATAATTTAAAATAATGGGTAGATCCATATTCAAATAATAAATTAGTTGTTATATGAAGGATGGTATGTGTACATTTTACCATTTCATTATCTCACCCCTCATCAGAAAAAGAGATCACATGATATTTCCCCCTGTCCATTAGTTTCATAGGTTGTTTGTGTCCATCATCATCATTAACCTTCATATTTGGGAACTAGTTAGAATAGTTCCCTTACTCCTTTCATTTGAATCACTGGTGTGTAGTTAGTGAATTATATGGATATTTACCTATATTTTCAGAATTAGTTAACTTATCCTAATCATTTCACCATTCAATTTCCAGATGACCTTTCCTTCAATGCTTAAAACATTTACCAATCCCTTCAATAATGCTTCCTCTATGTTTCTTATCACACATTGAGCATGACAGAAAGATCTTGTTCTTCTCTCCATGGTTTTTAGTGTTTCAATTTAACTCCATATTTCTTTTATTATCAATACCATGTGATTTATAGGTATCTGCAATATTTATTTCCACCTTGAGAGAAAATAAAATTACATATTCATTGCTATTGATTTCCCTTAAGGATAACTCCCTTCAGAGACTTGGGTTTAATCCACTAAAAATCATTCAACCTTAATTTTAGGTTGGATGATATTTCCAAATGAATACATAGAAATTATTTTATAATTTTCCACATAGATACTAATAGGGTCATCATCTTTCTCCATTTTTTATAAATTATGTGAGGGAAGTACTTATTGAAAAATAATCTTCTAAACTCATCCCACTCCATGGAATCTATTTTACCTTATTGCCTCATATTCTTAATGAGACTCCACTATTGATCCACTTATCATTCAAAACTATAGAAAAACGAAATGAATTTTTCCTATTCCATGTAAAATATAATATAAAATATATTTTAAATGGTACTTATCTATTTCTTAACAACAATCATATCAGTGAAACCCCAAAAATAAAGTGGAAATTACCTATGGAAGGACTCAGAAGAATGTTGTTCCATCATTTGTTCATTTTGAATTTTAGCATGAATTATAACTTTAGAAATTTATCTGATAAACTCAATGAGAATTTTTATTATTGATCCCATAACAGTAAGTTTCTTAGGAGGATAATAATTTCATTGTCTATTTCATTCAACATAAACATGGTTCCTTTTGATTCCTTCCATCGACTAAAACCCAAAAACCTAGTGTGAGTAATAATAATCATAGTGGGAAAACATATAGTCACCAAAAAAAATTAATAGGATATCTACATCAAGACGTATTCATTTAAATCAATGAAACCTGAGGATTAAGCGGAGTTATTATTAGTCATAATCTATTCAAATCCTTTATGATGATTCATAAAGAAAATGTAAATTAACAAATGAATTTTCCCTTGGAGGTTCAAGCCTGGTGTCTTGCAAAGATCATTGTAATGTACCAATTAATGCTCGAGTCAATCCCAATGTACCTTTTTGGGAGTGATTAGAATAAGGTATAACTATTGTAGAACCACTTCCATTTATAGTATCAAGATAAGGATTTATTTCTAGGTAAACCACGTAACTTGTTTCTTAAAAAAACCTTAGTGTGTTACCCTATACACAGGCATATCCTAAGGGTTCTCACTAATCATTTCTCACCCTATTATCCAAATATTAATGAAATCTATCCTTTGATACCAACTCTAACAACAAAATATATATATATATATATATATTACATCATTTTTACGAACATTCATTACATTACACAAACACATTATAGAGGATTTTAATGGTATAGTTCCTTTAAAATCATGGAAATATAAAAAACTAATTAATAAGAGTTATACATCATATCCCAATTAGTTTGTCATAAATATAACCCTCATTAGAAATATCACATTCAATACCTATCATTATAACATGGGGTATTGATTCATATGTAATGGTGAGATCAGGTGCTTAGTAAGGGTAAACAAGGGAAATACGTAAACAAAATTTGTGTATAAGGTCTTAAGAACATGATCCTAACATATTAAAACAAAACTATATATATTAAATATCTAAATATTGAGTAATGAAATGAATATTTGGATTTTATAAGACTTGAATCATAAGAAAATCAAATAACATGGTGCATGAGATAATAACATTGATATATGAAATGTAATTGTGGAATACACATAATCATTGAATATTATTTCTATATAAGTCAAGGATAATTAAAAAGGCTATAATAGTGGAATGTGTTCACTCCCTATACTATTTATTTGTCAATGTTCACTCCAAATACTATCATAGTTGAAAATTCCATTACTAAACAATGTTTTCTCATAATTCCAGTCCTATTTATATCATGAGATTTCAATATTTACCCAATGCATTGGAGGAATATATAGGTCCCTCCCATCATATAATGAAAATAATAAAAATGTGAACCAAAATATCATAAAACATTCATAATATCATAACCCATTAAATAACTGGATTTTGTAAGCATTACTTCACATCATAACCTATAGATAAGAAATGAGTTTCATATAAATTTCATTATATAATAACCCATAGAAAAATAAATGAGTTCCATAAACATATCTTCATCATATTCATTAACCATTCATAGAAAGAATAAGGATGGTACTATTGGATCATATATATAATAAAATAGAAATAACACCAATTTTTGTTGCCTTTAATAAATGTAAATTATATAAAAACCATTAAACAATTCTTGAGTAAAATATCCTTACCACTTTGAGAATACTTATTTGAAATAAAAAAATGACAAATATTAATGAAAAAATTTTCTTTGAAAATAATTTTCAGAACCTATAATATAATATTTAAAACATTGAGTGGTCTTGATGGTGAAATTTTTTATTTTCACCATACACGTAAAAAAAAAATTCCATTAACATTTTCTGTAAAAGTCAAAAGTACCTCATTCAGAAAACAAAAAAAAAATTAAAAAAAAATTGAAAAGTAAAACAAGAATATAAATGACAATAAAAAATCATAGAATATTTTTAAAAACGTCTTTAAATTTTTTTTAAAACATTAATTTGGAAAAAAAATCTTTCTCTACATAAGTGAGAGATAAAATCGATTTCTCTTAAAAAATATATTTTTGATCCTTTGAGTAATTAAAAGATAAAAATGAAAAGAAAACATGTATTATGAATAAATAAATATAGGATAACAAATTAAATGATTTTATTTAGAGGTATATTATAAGAGTTCATCATTTAATACATAATAAAAAAAATATTGATAATGAATGAGACTATAACATAAACTCATTATAACATTCTAATCTTTTAAATCATTAAAATCGTAATATAACAATATCAAATTAAAATTTTAATGTCATTGAAATAATTATATTATTTATATATCTTTTCAAATGAAATTATATTCTCCTTATAAATTTTTATTGGTGGATAAAAAATCCTATGTCCCAAAGAAGGCAATTTGACAAAACATTTCCTTAACTTATGACTCAACTTCCTCCAAACACATTTCAAACTATTAATATAAAAAATATAAATTGTTTATACATCTATTATAGAACCATAAAAATATTTATAAAACAATATATGCTTTAATTATTAATTTTTATTACCCATGTACTAATAATTCTTTATTAACACAATGTTTTACGTAATAACTGCTTCATCTATCATTTGTGTTTTTGTTTGAAATTTTGGATAATTTTACATTAATCGTGATTCCATAATATCCAGAATGTTAGAAATGATAAAGATATTATATATACTCACTATTTATGTATTTATAGTAATCTATTAATGTTATATATATAAAAAGAGTAACATTGACCAACTGGAAATTAAATTTTTTATTTGAATAACACTCTTGAAGAAAACGTGGGAAACCAGAGTGAAATTAAAAACATAAAATACAACCATGCCTCTATGGATTAAGTTCATCAAGACAAAATACAATAAAATTCATGAGTAAGAAAAATTCCCAACCTAGTAAAAAATCAATATGAGCAGTATCCACCTTCCCATCGTTACATGACTAGTTGTCTCATTCAAAGATGCACGAGCACGATACCGATGAAAAACATTATAACCTCTCAAAACAACCAACTCTGAGTAGCGATGAGATGGATAACTCTCCCTACTATTAACCCCATCTGGGAAATTCCTTTTATGAGAAATGGATGTAGTGTCTCACGATCCAAGGCCACAGTTCCAAAAGCAAATTCATAAAATTCAATCCACGACAGCCTCCTCAATGCATAACAACATAGAACAAACCAACCTTAACCATGTAGAAGGATATAAAATTTGCATCTCCACATACCAAAGTAAATTATGTAATCATTTTATCCTTCTTAGAATTCAGATCACAGCAAAATTGCATGGAAAAAAACTGATCCAATTTTATGAGGACTTCCCAGAGAAAATATTCCACACTACCACCACAATACCGTCGATGCCATCGAACCAAACTAGAATAAAACCTATAAACTATATCATCTTTATAGTAGTCCCATAAGATTCAAATCAACCCAAATCAAGAACCCATCCAACATGAAACCTTCACCATTCACCAGAACCGAAGTTTGAACCCCACCTCCATCCCATCACCAACCATCCATGAATGCTAGAGGAACAAAGCCTCATCATAGTCAGAATCATGCACAAGAAGCGTAAAGCAGCAACAATAATACTCCAATGATTGAGAGGAAACACAAATAAATACCATCTTTGAACATCAAAGAAATAATAATTAAAACATTTACCACAAAGACTGTAAAATCTGAACCTATGAGGGAAGAACATGAAGAACCACCACAAGCTAGAACCAAAAATCCAGTTTCATTATATGAGAGAGCACAAGGTGACTAAATCCACCCAACACACCACTAGTATCCTCTGACATGTAGCATCATCCTTTACCATAGGAGTAAGAAGCTTGAACTTTGGACCCACCCCATGCCTTCATGTTATGCTCTGTCATTGTAGGATATAGTACGGGAAAGCCGGAAAACATTAAGAAACGTCGAGATGATCGAGTCCAAAAAGACACGCCACCGTAGAAGAGACACCGCACACCATGAGATAACTGTGATGATACAACGAGGAGATGAATCCAGACGATCTTCTTTGGGGAAGAGGAAGGTGTTTCTAGGGGGAAACCTAGCGCAGATCCCCTTATAGAAACATCATTATTTCTAAAAATGTGTTAAACCATTCACAGAGACGGAAAACCGTATATACACAGGAAAGTTGTTCCCATTTTCTCAATGGATCAAAAGAAAGAAATATAAATAATATATCATAATTATTAAGACATTATATATATATACCAAATATTCATTAAATTTATCCTTTACTATCTTTCATATAAATCGTTAGTCAAAAATGAATCACGCCATTTTGAGAAGAGGTATTCCACCAGACACACAAACGATATTATCATTTAGTAAATTGATTTTAAGGTAAGGAATTATATTATAAATTAAATTAAATAATGTTTAATATTTAATTAATATCATATTTTAACATCGAACTAATCCTTATAACCTTCCAGTTAAAGCATAAATGAAAAATGAATCACATCATTTCATGGGGTGGTAATCCACTATACACACAAGTGATGTTATCGTATTCCTTATAGAATGAAAAGTAAGAAGGTATATGTGATATTTTAAATTGAAATGTAATATTATATCATAAATATCCTTTATAATAATTATTTAAATCATTTTATCCAGCTATAGGAATTGGTATTTGAGAATGAAGTATGTTGGTTTGCGAGACGGTAGTCTGTTGTAAATAGGATCAAAGGTTTGGTTTCACATTTGTGGGTAGATGAGATGGTTTTAGGTCATTAACATAGCTTAATAACATCCCAAAATATTAAATATACTGATGTTATTATATCATCATGGTTTGATAAAATTATAATTAGTTGTGAGGAGAAATAAAATAAAACACTAGGTTAAGGACGTTACCTCTTTTTCGAAGAACTTCTTTAGTTTTTCACCAAAATCATTACCAAAATGTATCTTGGATAAACAAGGATTGTAATATCAGATGGTGGAATTAGAGAAGTTATTTTGATTGGGAATTTCTGAAAAAAAATTGGTTTTTAAATGTGAATAAGATTGGGGAGGGCGTGACCTTTTATAAGTGGGGGATAAGACACACATGAAAGTTTTGAATGTAATAATGTATGACAATTTTTTCCAAATCCAAAATGATAAATAAATGGGTAAATATAGAACATAATATTGGATAAGGTATGAATATTTAAATAAAATGGGGTTTGGACAAGTTTATAGGTTATTTTATCCCATATCATTTTAGTATAACCCCATAGTAAACTCCTTTTAATCTTAAGCATGATAATACATTTTTTCTATTTTCACTTTTCATTATGTTAAAAAAATTAATTTGACCATATTAGATAACATAAATAATACCAATTGAAAATTTTGAATCAATTTTAAAAAATTCATTTCACTAAAGTGGTAGACTATAATTTAAAATTAAACTTGCAAATATGATGAAAAAATAGTTTTCCCAAGAGAAATGTTTCAAATGATTAAAAAGTTTCTATATCATAATTTCATATGAAATTGATTACAAAGGCATATATTTTTGTAATTATAATTTAATCAAAAAAATTTACCTTTAAAATTATTTTAAAATAAAATTAATCTATATAAATTCATTAGACGAAAAGTTTAAAAAAAACTATTATTTTCTCTATTCATCGAAAAAATAATCTTTTCTAAAAAAACACAAAAACATCACCCTAATATAATTTTGTCATGTCGACTAAAAAAATGAAATACATTTTTTCAAATAAAATATATAAAAAATTTAAAAATTATTTTTATTGTTTGTTCAAAAAAAGGGATAATTCATTTTTTGAAGAAAGTATAATTTTTGAACCATATAACAAAATTTAAAAAATTATTATTTTTTATAAAAAGTATTCCCATATTTAAAAACATTATAATTATTATTTATAATGTGTTTATTCCAATTCATACCCTAAATTTTAATATCTAGGTCATAACGTCCATATGAAAGAGTAATATAAATAGTATATTGTGGTTCGTTAGTACAAAGTGTTTCATGTAGATAAAAATTTCGATAAAAATTAAATATATTAAAAAAACATGTCATTAAATATTGGGGTGTTACATTCACAACTCTATTGAATTGAGAGATGAAGATAAACCTTCATTAAATTTATTCTTGGGGTGATAAAATTCTAACAACATTAGTGTATGGGTCTACATCACTAGCACCCGATGATTCATACGATGACATTTGACTGTTTGTGGAACATGTTTGGATCACTACTTGATGGAATATACTATTGATTCCTACAATGAAATAATGGTACAATGTAGAGATATTTTTAGATCCATTAATGAAATAATAATTCACTAAAAGTTAATTCTTTAATTATTTAAATTTTCTCTAAATAATTTGACATAATCATGCATCTTGATTCCTATGTTTAATCGTCAATTATTCTTTGATTCATTTCTATTGACCATGTTGATTTTCATATATTACGAAAATAATCTGAGTTTGGAATACCCAATTTGGTGTTTTGGATACACTTTTAATCTTCATGTGTTATCAAAGCAACCACATAATTATTTATAATTTTCTAAAGATCATTGATTTATTTACATACTTGTCATTTGTTTTCAATTACAGTATAATAATTATATAATTTGAAGTGAAATATATGTTCTTATTCTGCTTCAATCTGGAAAATGTAATCAAATATATCTTTTCATGAGTGAATCACATTTGAAGAACTCTTCTAGCGGTGTCAAGGATCATGGATGGTTCATGAAAGATTACAAGATAGGTATCCTATTGTTACATATCATGTTCCCATTTTCAATGTAACATGAATTAATTAATTAATTATTTAATCTATGTGAAATTATTACATGTGATGTTTATTTAATACACCACATATTGACTAAGCCGTCCTGGTACACATTCAGCCTTAATACACAACATATAACATTCATATATGATGTGTAGTCCATTAGTCAAAGATGGGTTGTGTATTTCTGTATGTGGACAACATAATATGCGACCTTGAATCTTAGAGACCACATTCCATAAAACCCATGTACACATAATATAGTCCAATATTTTCCTTGAATGATTAAATGACGTGTCCCTAGGTGTTTGAAATATATATAAGGTCACAAAAAAATTGCCTACTATGTAACTGGATAGTACACGCTGTTTAAATTTGCAAATTACACAGAATTAAAATTTAATTTGTTATACTACTTGAAATTTAAAAACATGTGTTATGTGCGGTCATTAAGTCAATAGTACACATAATGTAATGATATATATATATATATATTAAATGTCTAATTAATTTCGGTGTAATGATCAAAAATACATTTTATATATAAGACAAAATGTATTTTTTACTCTACACACATTGAAACATAACAAGGTATATAAATACCATGTGTTCCATGTTTTCATTAATATGATAATAAATTACATGAAATTACATGTTAATAAATTAATTCCACATGTTAGATTAGTAAACGACATATGAAAATAATCCATGTTGGGTAGTTCAGACAAATACTCATCGTGTTACCACATTGGTATATTTTTCCCACAAATAATTTAAAATAAATTTATTTAATTCGTTAAAATATTAATGGATGATAACATAAAAAAATCATATCATAATTAATATTGAAGAATTTATTAATTTAATAAGATAAGTAATTCATTCATGGACAATTTGTCTTAAATAAGAGTGGTTATAATTGAATGCTATTTTTGTTAAATGGGTATTTCATTGTATGTATGTGGATGACCACTATCATAGAAAAAACCTTTATCTGTGATTTATTTATAGTTTATTTTTTATAAAAATTAATTTATGGCCATTCACATCATCCATACCCTAATTATATAAGGGCATGTGTTCCCATGGTTTCATTTATGTGAACCCATTAACTAATACATTGGTTCCCCTCACATAATTGTGTTTAAAAGAGTATATAAGGGATGTAGATTCCAATATTATGGAGTTTGTTCATGTTTATAGGTTATTTGAAACCAATCCATGGGAAACACATAAGTGAAAAAATGGAAAGCTGTAACAAAAATCCTAAAATGGTTCAATGTGTTTTATCCCTAGGTTGACAATTGTTCTATAATCTTCTAGATAAAATAACCATTATTAAAATTTTATGATGAAACCACTTTATTTTTTATTACTATCAACTTTTTTGGTGATTTAATTATGGATATGTTTTCATGTTCACAATAATTAAAAAGTTATCAAGAATACAAGATTGAACGAAAATAAATTGGATTATGTGTACACTTTATTGAAGACAAGGTTAATAACTCAAGTAAATCCAATTAATATAACAATCATGTAATATTGATAAAATGGAAAACGTATTCACAGTGATTAAAATCAATTTATTATAAATATTAAGTCAGTATAGCCTTCCACTACATAAATTAAAATTGAACAATAGTTCAATGTTCTTAACTGGCCAAACATGGGGTTCTTTCAATTATCTAAGAATTCTAACTTGTATTTTTGGGTTGAATTAACTTAGTTCACATAAAGGGTTGAATTGAAATACATTAATTATTGTAAAAAAATATGAAATGGTTTCATAAATACCTTTTATGTATTTTACGATTGGGAAATACACTCAAACAATCATTGAACTATGAGTTAATATAGTAGGAATTTGGAACCCCTACCTAAAACCTTTAAAATTTATTGACTAGAATAATTTTGCATGATGAGAAGCTGAATATAGATCATTGACACTATAATTTCAAAGAAATAGGATATTCTAATGATAATGGTGAGAGTTATTGGGCTTATATAATGTAGTGGGAGTATAATAAATACAAAATTTATTCATTTTTATTATTTTATACAGAAAAGTACTATTTTTTATATTTTTATAAATAAAAATAAATATTAATTTAAATATATCACATTAATCCACACATGAGAAGGATAACATTTTAATAGGAATAAATTTATAAGAGTGGAAAAGTTATTTATGCATTATCCTATTCCATGAAAAGAAATTGTATGTTACTGAAGAAGATATTTTAGAAGCTCTTACTAAATAGTCTAGTGAGGAAGAGTTGTCTATCTATGGTAAACATTTGAATAATTACACTAATGTTATGTGTTTAATGCTATAATCCATGACCAGTGAGATTTTAGAGAAACATGAGGACATAGAGGTGTATATAATGATGACTCACCTTTACGATCTTTATCAAAAGAATGAGAGACAAGAGAGATACATGATCTCAAATTTACTTTTCTAAACTAATATTATATATTTGGTGCCAAATATATCCAATATTATTGGATACATATATTTCTTAGATATATAAGGGATTAAATAACTAGTGGAGTTGTGCATAGATCTCATACATTCCTCAGTACAAATGACCCTCACCATTTTTATTTTCAATAATAATATTACAAATAATGGGAAGAGAGTTTAAGAAGTTCTTGCTCATATTATCCTAGTGGAAAAGGACATGGGGTGTGTAAATCCCACAATCATTATGGTGAATAAGAAAAGGAAGAACAAGGGAAAGGGGACTATAAATCAAAAAAGGTTTAAATATCCTGAGCATCGTCATTCCAATAAGCGTAAGATATAGAGGAATGTAAAAGAAAAGGAAGAAATATATTTTTCATATTGAATAAAATGCCACTATAAGAGGAACTAAATCCAATAGAAAGGGGAATACAACAGTACATTCTTTATCGAGTGTAGTATTTCAATATATACACATTGGGTATTAGATATAGATTGTGGTTCTCACATCTGTATCCAAATGAATGAACCATGTAGATTATGAAATATTTTTAAAAGAGTTGTTGATTTGTGCACTTATAGTAGTGAGAGGTTGGATTATCTAGCCACTAGGGATTACCACCTTTCCTTCTTAACAAGAATGATATTGGTTTTAAGATATTTCAATCATGTACGGACTATTACAAGGAATATAATTTTTATATCCAGCCTAGAGAAATATGGTTTTAATTTCATATTTTGAAATAAATGTTTTTCATTTTATAAATAAAACATATGTTATGGTAAAAAGCCCTTTAAATAATGATATTTATATATTAAAAAACCAAATTATTTTAAATTGATAAAGATTCATGTTCACATGACTCATATAACACCCACCTATGTTATTAACATCATGGTCGTTTAAATGAGTATCATTTGAAAAAGCTCTTAAAAGATGGTTATTTAGAATGTTTTTAGATAAAGCCAGTTGAAAGATGCCATGTGTCTTTACAAGGAAAATATCCAAAACAAAATTCAACTTATAGGGTGAAAGGGATACATATATTATATGATTGGTAAATAATTATGTGTGCAGACCATTTCTAATAGATTCTATAGGTTTTTATTCTTAAATTATAACTTTTACTAATGACTTAAGTAGATATGGATATGTCTAATTAATGAGGTATAATTCCAAGTGCTTTAATATAATAAAATAATTTGAGAATGAATTTGAGAGACAAATAAAAAATAAGATAAAGAATATTCAATCATATCGAGGTGATGAATACCTTAAACAAGAGTATATAGATATTATATGGGAGTTGGGGATTCAATGTCAATTCAATCCACCATACAGACCACAGTGTAATGGTGTTAGTTAAAGAAATAAATGTTCCTTACTGTACATGGTAAGGTCGATGATGAGTCATAGTGATTTGACATTATCGTTCTCAGGATATGCATTACAAAATATGACATATAGACTAAACTGAATATGAAGTAATGTAGGAAAAAAATTCCCCTAGAGATATGTGGTGTGAAGAAACCTAGTTTATCATATGAAAATGTATGTGGTTTCAAGGAGTTTGTTAGGGGGTTATTATGAAAAAAACTACCACCTCGGTGTGCAATGTGTATCTTTATAGAGTATCGTTAGAAAACAAAGGGATACTACCTACACTACCCTCATACAATAAAGTGATTTTTGTGAGACATGTCATATTTATTTTTCGAGAGAATATCCTCAAGAATGATTGTGGGAGAAAGATTGATTTCGATAAAGTTGATGCTCAAGATATCCAACAGTTTGTTCAATAAAAAATTCCTTATGTCCTTATACAATAATTTTTTCCTAAAATATATGTACATCACAGGACCACCATAGAGGTAGGAGAACTAGAGAGATATGGATTTATAGTCATTAATAATAGTGAAACATTATTTGTTGACGATAATGAACCTCTATCCAATAAAGATGAAGTATAGTGATCAAAAGATATAAGATGGAAATTTTCCAGTAATTATGAAATAGATTCCATGTATCATTAGCATTTTGGGGTTATGGTCGATCCTCCATTTAATGCAAGGACTATTGGGTTCAAATGGGCATTGAAGAGAAATCAGGACATGGAATTTTATTTAAGTACCAATTATGAAAATCTAGTGTCTCAAGTCTTTAAACAACATCATTTCATTGACATTAATGAAAAATTTCAACATTATATTTGTTTAAATACTTTATAATTATTCCTATTATAGTGGTCTACCATGACTATGAAATTTGGAAGATGGAAATAAAAAATAAATTTCCTTAAGAAAACCATTAAGAATATGTCTATACGACCCAAAAAAAGGGATTCTGATTATAGGTTATGCCAACATGATGTGAAAGTCATAGAGAATTATTTATGTATTGAAGTAAGAATCCAACTAATAAAACATTCAAATTTATTAAGCTATAAAATATGTTTTGGTTTCATTAATAAGGAATGTAAGAAATGTTTTTAGTAGAATTTTATTGGGAATGAAGTCATTATCCTAGTAGTATATGTTGATGAAATATTACTTATTCAAAATGAAAAAATAGTATTTCAGTATGTTAAGGACTTATTAAACAGGTGTTTCTTCATAAAGTGATTATGTGAAGAAGCCTAAATTATAGGGATCACGATAATTTGTGATAGATCCAAGATTTCATTTGGAAAATGTAAAAGTACATTCATTGGCTAGAAAATAAAGATGATTAGTATTGAAAAATCCAAGAGTTATTGGTTCTACTGTCACATGGTATTCATCTTTCCAACAAAATGTATCCTAAGACACATTAGGAGAAATAGATAATGAGTTAGATCCTATACACTCCATCGATTAAATCATTAATTTATTCTATGATATCTACAATAAATGATGTTTATTATGCATTTATCATGGTATATAGACAACAAGATGATCTAGGAAAACAAATTAGGTCTATTGTTATGGATTTTGTTATGTACATGAAAAAACTAAGGATATATTCATGTTCTATAGAGGAGACGAGAAGCTAGTTATCTGGTGTTATAATGATTCTAGTTTTTAAACATATTTTGATGATATAAAGTTAAATATAGAATATTGTTTTATCCCAACAATGTAGTTCTGAGTTGGAAGAGTTCAGAGAATCCATTTTTTCACTAATTATACAACGGAGTCCCATTATATGGTGGCTTCTCATACATAAAAAGCATCCATTTGGATATTAATTTTTTCAAATATCATGATTTGATACATAGTAGTAAATGCACTATCACATTATATTGTGATAATATTGTCATGGTATCTCTTGAAAAAGATATAAGTTCACATCAAATGGAAAATCATGTACTCCAATGTTATCACCTCTTGAGGGATTTTTTACAGTGGGTTGAAGTTGTAGTAAGTATATATTCCATGGAAAAAACATGTTGGACCCTGTGACTAATGTCATATCTCAATATAAGAATGAGTATCATGTGAGAGCTAGTAGATTGAAGGTTGTAATCAATTTGATCTAGTGAAAGTTGGATTCTATTAGATTTGGTATTATAGAACCAACATCAATATAAATTATGATAACATGTATTACTTTTTTTAAATATTAATAAACTAAATATCACATGATAATTATTATTCTATGTGATATAGTATGTGAAGTTTTCATAAGAGTAGCTATCACACTGAAAGGCCATAGTAGTTCCCCTCTATGATGAGAACCCTGAAGTGAAAAAACATTATTCTTAAATATATGTTTTATCAATATATGAAATAATTTTGGGTACATAAATTATATATTCTATCAGGGGATGAGTATCATAGTACTTTGAGTCACCTCCTCATGGTGTACACCCTTAGTAATTTCTAGTGTAGAAACATATTATAAAGATACCCACTTGTAGGAAATACACATTTATATGTTCTATTGGATATTACTATTTACTAACATGTGTATTGGTCCTTAGACATTAGGATTATTATTAATGGATGATATGAGTTGCGTACATTGGTGTAATGATGAAAACAGTGATGACATATGTTCACAAAAAAGTAAGATACATTGGGTGTGTCACAAGTAATATTTAAATAATAAATAATGAGGGAAAGGATTTTTTTCCTTATATTCTTTAATGTATGTTGATATATTAGTCTCTTTGATGGAAATGATATATCATAAATAAATATTGGCTATGGTGTTCTGTAGATTTGTTCAATTTCCAAAAACATCAAAAAAGAGACATCGGGCACATAAGTTGATGAAACTAGTATGAAAGCTTCTGGATTATAGATGTTGAAATTAATGTATTATTTAAAATAGTAATAATCCAAATTTTTTTCTATGTTATTATGACATTAACATCATTATATATGGGTTTCTTCATGTTACTATATGAAGACCATCTACTGTGGGTTGTTTCACTTAATGCCACTAAGAAATATACCTTGAGGGTCACACAATTAGTTTATCTAGATATTATATTAATTAATAACATGAATTATTTTTTAACATGTTGAATAAATATTATTCTCACACATGGTTTAATAATTATTCATGTTTTCTTGATTAAATATAATCTTCCACCATTTATCTGAGAGAATATATTTTGAGTGGAATATTATTAAATATTCATTTTATATTTAGTAAATATAATAAATATATTTCATTGGATAATAATATAGTGATATTTATTTATTATATAAATATTCATTATTCAAGTTTAGATAAATTTTTTTTGGAGGAATGGCGTATTGAGTTTATTTTTCTACTGAGAGATAATATATATTAAATATTATATGAATTAATAATATTTAATTTATTAATCTGGATTTACATGTGTCAGTAAATAATTAATATATTACTTTTATTATAGACATGGGTTTTTTCCAGAATTATTAAATAAAATAAGGGTTCATGTGAATTATTACTTTTATCCTTAGTGGTATATAAACTCAATTATATTATTATAATCAGGTGTTTAATTAATTTGGTTTTGCACAAAAACAACCAGAGGGATTTGTCTCGAAGCACTAGAGAGCTTCAACTCTAAGAACACTCTCATGAATATAGAGAGATCCTCCTTCTCCACCACTCTTAATTCTAGAATTATCAAAGATAATCCTTCCTTGAATAGATTATAAAGGCGATTATTGACTAATGACACAAGAATCTCGATCTATCATGCTTGCAAATATAGGGTAACGACTGAAACATTTATTAATGAAAATTCCACTTGATATAATTAAATGTATTATTATGTAAAATGGTTATTTAAAAAATATGAAATTCCTTGGTTTTATGTTTTTCGATTTGAAAAAACCATTAAGAATTGTTATCGTTGTTAATATAATGATTGAATAGTAATAACATGATTAGTATAAATATAGGTCTTTAACAAATCAAATTTTCATAGAAAAAGGAAGAGATTGCTTCATCAAGTAGAATTGTTCCATATGAATCCCATATGTTAGAGCTCAGAAATATGGTAGTGTCATTGGGCTTCACCCTTGACCAGGCCCATGCTGAGCATCAACCCATTATGATTGAATGTAATCACCTACGAGAGAAGTGAAAGTTAATAGATATTACCACTAGAGCGATGTTATCCACGTTTCAGTAATAGTATGCCACCATTGGACACCTTACACTTAGGAATTATGTTTGTGTTATAAAAGGTTATGTAACAAGACCCTAGAACTACGATTATGTGCATTAGTTTTGTATAGAAAAAGGAATATACATTCATTTTATTATTGTTAATTTGTAAACAGTTTTTAAAAAACAAATGCTATTTTTAGTTAATATTTTGTTATGAAATCTATTTTGATGAATTAATGGATTTTTAATTAAATAATATTTGAATAAAATATTATTACTAAATCACTATTTATTAAATATAAATGGTCATATAATTTTTATACAATAGTAATTTTTATTAGGGTTTGAAAGCTATTTTTGTCCAAACCCGTTAATTTTGGATTAATATAGGTTTTTATTTTTTAAAAAATTAAAATATATAGAAAATTATTTAGATAAAATAAATATTATTTTTGGATTCAAGACATCATAATTATCCAAAGATGAATTTTTCATAGTTTTCTGAGAGAGGCATATTTTGGGGTAAAAATTAAATACCATTTAAATATATAATGTGCTTTATGACATCATAATGATCCAATAATGATGCAATAAAATACAATAAAAGGGATATTCGGCATATAAATATTTTAAGTTTAAAATAATTTAATTGTATATATTTTTTATTAATTTTATTGTTCCATAGTAGACCATCCAATACTTATAAAATATTTCAACTTTTTAAAATTATTTTCTTGAGAGTGTGACTCATCTACACATAAGAAAGACTATTATTTTAATAAGTTCGGCCATTAGCCTTATAAAATAATTTTTTCACTCCCCTTTAGAAAAACAACTTGTTGAAAAACCATGGTATGGATTGTGGGTTTGATTAGTTTAATGTGTAGTGTCCAAAACCTAAATATTAAATAATTCCCTCTCCTTTCATATATAAACCCACTTAATATCTCATTACTCATCACTGAAACTAGTTTAAGCTCATCCAAAATCCTTCCTCCTATCTCTATAATCCTATTAATGTTCCCCAAGCTCCCATGAAGCCTCTCTCATGCCTCTCCCAAGACTTTTGGATCACACTTCGAAGTAAGGGATCCCCACTTTTCTTCATTCTTTATTTTTTCCACATTTCCATATATTATTATTCACTTTTATTTAAAATTACAAATGTTGGGGTATGATTTAACACCTCCCATAAACTTTCCTCATTATGTTTTAATGATTAGAGACCCCTTTCTCTCTCATTAATGCCTCCCATGTACACCTGTTACCATGCTAAAATATTGTAAGGGATTTCTCTCTCCTCGTTTACATTCAAGATATTCTTTAATATTAGGCATCTAAATTCCATTGAATTTGTTGGGATATTATGTTCCATTACCACATTAATATCCATTTCTGTATAAATTATGAGATACCACTTTCTCTCTCATCAACCTATTTTATGATTTCTATTTGACATCGTTATGCTGACAAAGTTACATCAAAATTTCCCATTCCAAAATCATCGTGTAAGTGAATACCATACCAATTTCCCTATCAGGGGTATTCACCTTTATGAAAAAGTACTTGTTCATTTAGTACATACATTTATGTATTCAACATATTTTATTTTTTGAATATTTTATGAATTTCATTGAATCCATGTTGTATGATCTATGTGACACATTTATGCATGAAATGAAATGATTAAGAAGGGTGTTCCCTAATAACCCTCCAGTGCATTGGATAAAGAATAATGTCATGATAAATCATGTTAAATGGGTGTTGAATCATTCTAAATCATGTGAAATTATGGTTTACTAATTCTAATTGATTTACAATAATTGTTCAATCATTCTCCATTTGCAATAAGCCTTAGCTAATGCCAATATCGTGTTAAATGTTGTTGTCACATCTCCATGTTATGATAATAATCCTATATCATGCCTTTATGTTCTTGTTTCTCTAATGCTTCATTAATATTCCAATTTTCTAATATATACTGTATTATTCATGTTATTCCTTTTTTACTCCCTTAATGGGATTTATAGCTCACCCTTTTTTATTCATGTCCTCGGGTTATCCCAGGAAATGCGAAGTAAGATGTAATGTTGTGGTCGTGTAAAATAATTTTTCAACAAAGATATTGTATTTTATTTTGTAATTTGTCTTGTAGTTTTTTTAATTTCTGATGAAACTGGACCTCTCTATCCTCATATTTTTCTTAAGTGCATGTTTATGTAATAAATCATGTTAGTGTTTAATAAAGAGCGGGGTTGTTATAGATGATATCAAATGATAGGTTTAGTTTTTTTGGGATTAGGATTAGAATACCCTAGTGAATTCATTAGGGATAATACTATGTATTATAAATACATCCCTAAAGTTGGGTTATTATAAAGTAAGTGGTTTATCAATAAAATACATCCCTTTGCGGATACAAATAAGTAGAGGTGGTTCTGGCACATATGTATCTAGGGGTAACACCCAAAAACACAGCTTTGAGCTGGACTCAAACGGGAACTAGTACACGACAATGGGACTTACTGAACACTAGGTTACAACAATCTTAGGGGATATTCTATGGTAAATTCCTATGGTTATTATGAACAATTTTTAGGGGAATAAAAGAAATTACCCTAAGAATATATGTTAGGAAGTATATTATAGATAACATATATTGATGTCAATAAATTCATAAGTTTAGGAGATAAATTTAATTTATAAGTTATCCCTTTTTTTCGTTGGATTCCACTTTATGTGTTACCCCTAACGTTCCTTTTATTCCCTCTAATGTATTGAAAAATGAAGACTTGGGCCAACAATTGATGTGATGATCAATGTGATGACTATTCTAATGAGATTTCCATTCCGATAAGAGTGGGAATCACAAACATTGTCATGATACTCTATCAGTTAACTCAAATTTTGAATAGAAACATGGTTTATGATTAACATTCAATACCTATAATAAATGAAAAGACACAATCGAGAGATTCATGAGACAAAGCTATCCAACATTCAATAGATCATCTGGTCCCTCAATTGTAGAATAATTGACCAACTCCATTGATAAGATCTTCTCCATCCTTCAATGTTCCAAATAAGAGAAGGTTCATTTAGCTACTTATCTTATGTAGGGTGAAGCTAATCAATGGTGGAAATTGATAAAAAATAATAATCTTGAGGAATAAATTGAGGCATTGGAATGGACATATTCCAAAAAAATGTTACTTGATAAATATTTTCCTTGAACCGTATGACTTAAGATGGAAAAATACTTCCTTTCCCGTAAGAAAAAATATGAAGAATCCACCAGAGTGTACAAGACAAACTTCATAGGGATTTCACGATACACCTTCATCTTTGTCATTTCCCCTAAATTAAAGGTTGAAATCTTCTTTGGTGGACTAATACCTAGCCTACCGAAATAACTAGCTATTCGTAACATCGATAGAGACAATAAAATTTTCAAATGTTCCCTCAAAGTCGAAATGGAGATCAGTGAATCTTAGGGGTATCATGAGGATAAGAAGAAAAACGTGGACTTTAATTCTGGTGGTCCGATGGATAAATCAAATGGTGCTCTGAAATTACCGCACCCCACTTGAATAATGTGTGGAAAGAAGAACCCCAAGAATTACATGAAGAGGTGAATAAATTAATTAGGTGTGGAAGAGAATGACACTTTTCTATTAATTAGTGATAAGAAAAACTTGTTGCTATGACAGAGGAGATGAACGCTCCATCTGACCTTTAACACATTGTTCATTGAATCAACTGCAATGATCCATGGCACTTTTCAAACTACTTCCCTATGACAAGGGTTTCCATAGGCAACCAATAACCTCTAAGGCAGCAAGGGCGGGGTTTTTCCATCACTACTGCAGAAGCAAATACTGCCAATTTAGTGGTTAAAGGTACACTAGTTATTCATTCCAGAATAGAAAACATACTTTTTAATTTTGGTTATATACATTCTATTATATCTCAAAGGTTTTTAGAATAATCACAAAGCCACCATAAATCTTGGAATTCGAGATGTCAGAGAGATCAGAAAATGGGGTAATCATTGCATCCCAAGAATATAACTCCTCCCTTGTCACAATTTGTGGATTGAACATCCTGAAGATCCTCATCATACTCCCTTTGGTGAAATTTAATAAAATTCTTGGCATAGATTGTATTCACTATTTAGAGATAATATAAATTTTCTTGAGAGGTAAATCACTTTCTATATAGTGAATCAACCCCCAATTCTATAAAAGTTCAAAGATGTGGATGAATATTATTTAGCACCATCATCTTGAGCATGGATATCAATTCCCTATGATCACTCTTATCTTACTTAGATGAGGGTGTCTAAGGAAGCAACTATCCTTAAAAAATGCCTACTGTGAGGTAATTTACTGAAGTGTTTCATTAGGAATTTTACGGTCTTCCACCAAGAAGTGTTGTTGAATTCTCGATTGATCTTATACCTAGGGATTTTCCAATGTCCAAGAATTCGAATATAATGTATTTTTTATATTTTGATGAGATAATGAAACAACTGATAGAGAATCTGGATAAAGGGTTTATACGCCCAAGTGTTTCACTATGGAGTGCACCAGTCCTCTTCATTAAGAAGAAGTATGGGCCAATGCACCTTTGAAATGATTATCATGAGCTCAAAAAATCCTGATAAAGAAAAAGTATCCTCTTATATGAATTCATGAAATGTTCAATCAGCTATATGGAGTGCAATACTTATCAAAGGTGGATCTGTGGACCAGATTAAACCATATATGGGAGAAGAATGAGGATATCCCCAAGACTGCTTTTTGAACAAGGTGCAGGCACTATGAATTCATAGTAATACCTTTTAGAGTCACTAATGCGCCAGAAATCTTCATGTACTTGATGAATAGAGTATTTAGAGATTACTTAGAAAAATTTGTGGTATTCTTTATAGAAGATATTCTAGTATACTCCAAAACCAAGGAGGAGCGTGAGGAGAATATAAGAACTGTACTAAGGACCTTGCGAAAGGATAATCTCTATGAAAAGTACAGAAAGTCTGAGTTATGGTTGAAGGAAGACCCATTCTTGTAGAATATAATCACAAACAATGGGATATAATTGGATCCCTCTAAGATAAATGCAACTGAGGGATGGTCAAGGCCATCATTTTTGATAGATATCCACATATTCCTTCGTTTATCAAGATATTATCTCTGATTTTTGAGAAATGTTTCATAATTGTCAAACCCTCTTACCAAAATAACTTATAAGGGAGTCATGTTTTTATAGAGTTTTGAATGCAAAAATAGCTTCATGGAGTTGAACATAAGGCTTATCATTGTGCTCGTTCTCGCACTACCCATAAGTGGAGAACTTTTTGTGGTATTCATTGATGCTTCGTAGAAGGTCTTGGGAATTGTGTTGATGAAAAATGATAGACATTTCCTATGATTCAAGTAAGATAAAAATTCATGAGAAAAACTATCCAACACATGATCTACAGTTCTCTATAGTAATTTTTATTTTTAAAATTTTGTTGCATTACCTCTTTGGGGAGAAGTTTGAAATATATATAGATCACAAATGCCTGAAGTATACATTCACACAGAAATAGTTGAACTTTCACCAATGAAGATTGTCAAATATGATCAAATACAATGATATCTCAATCCATTACCACCTTGGGAAAGTGGACAAGGTGGTGGAATATCTAAGCATAAAGGAACCAATGATTATTTAATGGATGAGAATTGAAAAGTATCCAATCTTCATAGATTTTATGAATATAGAGAAGGGAATCATAAATAAGGGAACATCAACAATCCTTTCAGAAATAATTTCTCAACTATATACTTTGGAAATGTTATTTAATTCTCAAAAGGAATATGTGGGAATTAAAAAGAAAGTGGAAACTCTTCAAAAAGGGAAATCCTCAGAGTTCAATGTTAATGAAGATAGAATTTTAAAATTTGGATCAAGACTTTATGTTCCATCAAATCTAGAGTTAATGAAAACACTTCTGGATGATGCACATAGTTTAAAATTCTATATTCACCATGGAAACACAATGATATATTGAGATCTCCAAGATCATTATTTGTGGGATAACATGGAGAAGGATATCAATGAGTATACATTATTGTCCCTGATATGTTTTCAAGGGATGTTTGAGAGGCAGCAGTCTAAGTGGATGATGCAACCATTACCCGTAACAACATGGAAATGGGATAACATTAACATGGACTTTGTCACTGGACATTTGAAGACATCCAAATGAAACAATGCTATATGGGTTTTTGTGGATCATCTTACAAATACTGAACACTTCATTAAAATTTAGGAGGATTTCTCATTGGATGAACTGGCACATACATACATTAGAGATGTGGTATGTCTATATATAGTATCACTATTGATTTTATTTGATCGAGAACCAAGACTCGCCTCTATGTTCTAGAAGATTCTCTAGCACGCTTCGAATATTGAGCTGAAAATCAATACGACTTATCATCCTCAAACCTAGGACTAATCTAAGTAGACTATCTAAACACTTGAGGTCATGTTGAGAGCATTCTCAATGTACTTCAAAGGAGGATAGGGTTAACATCTTCCTATGGATGTGTTATCTTACAGTAAAAGTTTCTACTCAAGCATCAAAATGGATCCTTATGAAGCCCTTGATGGGAATAGGTGCAGAACATAAGCATAGTTGGGGAGTAAAAACTCCTCGATCTAGAAATGGTTGATGAAATTTTTTACAAGGTTAAGACTCTCCAACAACAAATTAATGCTACTCAGAGTAGAAAAAAGGGCTATGCTAATAATCGCTAATGAGACCTATAGTTTGATGTTAGAGACAACGTATTCCTTTGTATATCACTGTGTAAGAGAGTTATGCGATTTGGGAAGAAGGAAAATCTTAGTCCAAGTAACATTGACCCTTTTGAGATCCTTGATCGCACTGGATTAGTGGCCTATCGAATTTCACTCCCATAGAACCTATCTCAAGTACATGATGTATTCCATGTATCACTCTTGAGGAAGTACATACCTGACCCATCACATGTACTAAATCTCTAGGTGGTACCACTGTACAATGACCTCTCCTATAAAGAGAATCTGGTGAAGATCTCATATCATAGAAAAAAGTTCTACTAAATAATGAATACCCCTTGTAAAAGTGTTTTGGAGAAACCACATGTTTGAAGATACAATGTGGGAATCAGAGGAAGTGACAAAGTAGAGTAACCCTCATCTTTTTTGGTTTAGGAAATAAAAATTGTTAGGGTAGAATTTCTTAAGGGGAGAATATTTTAACGACCAAATATTTTGTTAACAAAAATTCCTCTTGATCTAATTAAATGTCTTATTATATAAAATGGTTATATAAAACATATGCTCTTCCTTGGTTTTATGATTTTGGATTTTAAAACACCATTAAGAATTGTTACTATTTAGAATATAGACAATTAAAAATGATCACATGATTAGTATAAATATAGGGCTTTATGAAATCCAATTTACTTAGAAAAAAAGAAGTGATGGCCATGTCTGGTAGAATTTCCCCATACAAAGCCCATTTGTTAGTGCTTTTAAAGGATGTAACATCACTTGGAATCTCACATTATGAATCTTAATCTGATTTTCAAAACATTATGTTTGAACAAAATCTCATATGAGAGAAGTGGAAGTTAATTGATATTACCACCAGAGCGATGTTATCCAAGCTGCCCCGATAGTCTATCACAATCGCACACCTTACCCTTAAGTCTCATGCAGTTTTTAAAAGGGGTTATGTAAAAACACATCATAACTATGATTATGGGTATTAGTTTAGAATAGAATAAAGAATATATATTCATTTTATTATTATTACATTGGAAATAGTTTTTAAAGCACAAACAATATTTTTAGTTAATATTCAATTAAGAAATCTATTTTTATGGATTAATTGATTTTTGAATTTAATAACATTTTAATAAAATATTATTCAAAAATAACATTTTATTAAAAATAAATGATCTTATAGTTTTTATAAAAGTTTAATTTTTATTAACATTTGAAATATTTTTTTTCAAAACCCATAAATTTTCAAAAAATGTTGGGTTTTATTTTAAAATTAAAAATTCACATATTTAGAAATTTAGTATGATAAAATCAATATTTTTTTGGATTCATCATTTTAATGTTGTCAAACAGTGAATTGTTCATAATTTTCTGAGACAGTTGAATTTTTGGGTAAAAATTAAACACCGTCTAAATATACAATGTGTTTTATGGCATCATAATTACCCAATAGTGGCGTAATAAAATACTATACATGGTATATTCAGAAAATATTTGTTTTATAATTAAAATATTGTTATTTTATATTTGTTTTATTAAATTTATCGTGCCTTGATGGACCCTCCAATACTTATAAAATATTTTATCTTTTTAAAATGATATCCTTGAGAGTGTGACTTGCCTCCACATAATCACACCTAATATTTTAATATTTTAGTCCATTGGCCTTATAAAATAATATTTTATACTCCCATTTGGAAAAAATAATGGGGAAAAACCATGGGATGGATTGTGATTTTGAATAGTTTAATGTGTAGTGTCCAAAACAAAAATAATAAAAAATTCACTCTCCTTTCCTCTGTAAACCCAAACAATATCTCATTCCTCTTCACTCTAACCATTGGGAGCTTGACCAAAATCTGAACTCCTCTCTCTAGAATCCGCCCAAGGTTCCCCAATCTCCCATTAAGCCTCTATCAAGCTTCTCCCAATCTTTTGGGATCACACTTCCAAGTAAAGGATCCTCACAATCCTTCCTTCCTTATTTATGTCTATGCTTCCTTTTATTGAAATTCCATTTTATTTTCAATTACAATTGTTAGTGTATAATTTATCACCTCCTCTATAAATACTTCCTTATGTTTTGATGATTAGAGACCCATTTCTCTATAATTAATGCCTCCCATGTACACCTGTTACTATGCCGAAATTTAGTAAGGGATTTCTCTCTCCCCATTTACATTTAAGAAATTATTTTATATTATGAATGTAAATTCCATTACATATGTTGGAATATTATTTTCCATGACCCTCGTACTATCCATTTCATTTATAAATGATGAGAGACCCATTTATCTATTATCCACTCATTTTACAATTTCTATTTGACGTCGTTATGCTGCGGAAGTAACATCAAAATTTCCCATTCCAAAATCATCATGTAACTGAATACCATAACCAATTATCAATCAAGGTTATTCACCTTTATGAACATGTACTTGAGAATTAAGGACTTACATTAATTTATTATACATCTCTTATTCTTGGAATAAGTTAGTATTTTTAAGGAATCCATGTGGTATGATCTATGTGGCACACTTATGAATGAAATAAAATGATTACAAAGAGTGAACCCCAATAGCACTACATTGCATATGGTAACGAATAGTATCATGATATGTTATGTGAAATGGTTGTTGAATTAGGCTAAATCATGTGCAATGGGGGTTTACTCATGCTAATTCAATTGAAGTAAGGTTTTACTAATGCTCCATGTCCAGTGTGCCTTGGCTCATGCTAACATTATGTTAAATGATCTTGCCACATCTATGTGTTATGATAATCATGTTATATCATGCCTTTATGTTCATGTTTCCCTTATAATCTATTGATATTACTATTTCCTAAGATGTATCTTATTCTTCATGTTATTCCTTGTCTACTCCCTTACCGGGATTTATAGCTCACCTTTTTCTTATGAATTTCCTCCAGTTATCCTATGAAATGATAAGTAAAATAGAATGTTCTGGTCATGTAAAAGAAGATTTCAATAATGATGTTGTGTTTTAGGTTCTAATTTGTGAGGTAATGTTCCTAATTTCCCAACACACTAGACACATCAATCCTTAGAGTTTTCTTAAGTGCATGTTTATGTAATAAATCATATTTAAGTGCGTAATAATGACCAGAGTTTATATATATATATATACTTATGGAAATGTTCTAAGCTTTGTGGAATAGGTGTAGATCACTATCGAGGGGAATATACTCATGATTACTACAACGTAATGATAGTATGATGTATAGACTTTGTTGGATAAATCATTGGATGATGAATTCATTACAAGGTAATTATTTAATTATTTAAATTAACTATAAATAATACACAATGATCATTTTACGTGGTTTTGGATTTTAATCATCAGTTATTATTTTATTCACATCTATTGATCGTGATATTAATCATCAAGTAAATCTTGTATTAATCATTGATTATGATAAAAATACTAGTTCAGAATACCCTATAAGAGGCTTCTACTGTGCCCAAAACCATCATGTATATATCAAATGAAATACATCCATTAGAAAATAATGTCACCCATCATTCTAGATTTTGAACTAGATATGGTCATGTTTTTTATATACCCTTACTAAATATTACATTTTCAATGAAATCTTATTATCTGATCCATAATACCAAGTAATCATTTCTAAAATGATTCACCTAATACAAATTCTATTTCACTAAACCTAATTATGGAGAAAATTTACATGTTTATACTACCTCTACATTAAAATCATTTGAGACCTCCATATTCTACTCACTTAAGTATTTTATTCTTCTTCATAATCATGAAGTCTCATCTTTGGATATATATATAAAACTCATGAGAATCAACACATAAATATAAATAAGTTCATGGAGTGATAAAATAAATTGTTTCTCAATTCATCAATACTTTAATCCTTCTCATTGTAATTGTATCATCAACCTGAAACACAAGTCATACTTGATTCATTTATTAAATTCTATCCCATGTTAGTTACCAAAATAATTGACCACACCTATCATTGATCCCTGTTTCTGTGTATTTTATATTTTATAAATGGTTGTTAATGAATAAGATATTTTAATTTATGTTTGATGTCAATACGAAATAATGAATAATTAGAGTGAAAAATAGTATCTCATAATTTGGAAGAAGAATCTCAAGATTAATGAAGAAGAAAATTAGTTCCCAATAATTTTGTTACTTTATATTGAGTGCTTCATTATTTTAAGATACGTCTTGAACTATTTTCATAATTATATTCGAATTTATTAACATAAAATCATTATGAGACCCACTTATATAAAAAGAAAAATATATATAATATTATATTTCTATGAAGAATGTATAATTGGTATTCTATGCCTCTGTGATGAAGGTATTTAAGATGTTCTATCATTGTACTTCAATAATATATATTAAAATGTTTTTTTAAAGTTATGTGGGTGATGTTTAAAGTTTAGAAGAATATGAAAAGAGTGGTAGAGAATATTTGTAAGTTTTAGGTGACAACAACACTCCATTAAAATAAATCAAAATATGTATGTAGACTATTACAATAGTTTAAAATTGTGAGATACCCAAACAATGGGAATTTGAAAGGTTTTTTGGCTAGATATATTCACATATTTAAAATGGTTATCCAGGTTTCTCCATAGAGGTTTTCATATTCCAATGTGTAGGAGTTGTTCTCTGAAATTCAAAATGAGGATAAATAACCCATGGTCTATCCTTGTTTACCTTTTTAAGAAACCCAAAATTGAATAAATGTCTAAAAAATTATCTAATGTGTGAAATGGGAAGCTACATACCATATATTGGATTTTGTTTTAAAATAAATTTCCTTGTACAGAGTATCAAGTAGACAACACACCATAGTTTACCTTGGTCATTGTTTTGAGATGTTTTTGTAGCAGTTTTTGCAGGATCAATATGGGGAGATAAACATTGTAGTGAATTCCATGAAATTATTAAAATATTCTTGTATGAAGTGGCTAGAAAAGAACATTCTATGGTGATAGTGAATATGTTTTAATAATGGTTCACAAAAGTTAAACCAATTTGGGGTAAAAAACAACGTGTTTCATACCATGGTTAGTGATAACATGCTGAAATGATATACAACATGTCATGATAATTTGAGAAAATTGCAGTCCTATAAATTAATCTATTTTTAGTGGATATGATGATTTGGATATATTATTAACCAATTATCCTCTAATAATTTATCTCTAAAGTCTCCTCACAATAAAATAGGATCTAAGAGGTCGAATATAATTCAATGGTTTAAAAATAAGTGTTAGGATTTGAGATTTGCTTCGAGGATGTTGATGGTTTGAATTTTAATTTGAAACTCAAGTTCAAAATTAAATAACATCATGGATAAAATGGAACTTCCATTAGTTTCATATATGTATTTTTGGTCAGTTAAATAAATGATCATAATAAGAAATAAATAATTGATACAATAAAAACTAATGAAATCCTTTGTGTATCAAGGAAATAAATCTGAGATCTAAAACACCATTATATTCTGAAGAGTATTTGTTTGTCAAATCCAATGAGAATGGTGAGGTCCAATATGGATTTTTGTTCACTAAATAATAATTGTAAGAGACAAATATGGAATAAAAAGGTGAAAATATTGTGTATTCTAAGGTTTTATAGATATAGGTTCAATCATGCAATCAATGTAATATAAGAAGAGTATTAAGAAATCTGTTCTTTTTATATTTTCATAAATTGAATAATTCATTCTCTTGTGTAATATAAGTTGCAGATAGAATTGATATTATGAGGAGGAGTTATTCTCATACTTGTTTAAATATCAAAATTAGTTGAAGTGTTTTCATGATTCTGTGAAACTAAAAATGGAGAATAAGACCAAGTATCACGTCATCAACTTGTATTATTTCTCAATTTGTGGTTTACTCTCTGTTTGTTACTAAACTCTATTGTAAAATATTTGGTTGTAAGTATAAATAATCATTATGATTCTAAAATAGTGTGGTATACACTATGAATTATTGGGATACTATAGTGAAACATGATTTCAGTGATAAACCATTCTCATTAAACACAAAATTTAATTTTATTGGGTAGTGTGGCTTTATAGAAATCCATAGCACACTAAGGAATGGACTAATCTTATTTATATTTGAATCATGTAATAGGTTTAAATAATCTTAAAGGTCACCAACACTGATTCAACCCTAATTAGGGTTTAATACAACCATAATTTTCCCCCTCAATTGGTATTAAAGTCTTCTTTAACTTTTATTGGTTCTCTAATTTTGAATTTGGTCTCTTTGAAGTCATGATTTTATCTTTACAATATAATAATGATGTTTAGTTTTGATGAAGATATATATATATCTCATATATGAATTCAATCACTATAAATACATTGATAAATAATAGAAATAAAGATAATAAGATACTTAATGAGATTTCACATTTGATTAAGAAGGAATAAGGTACATATTCTTAATAAAATTATGTTGATGGTAAAAATTTTGGTTTTTAAGGAGTAAAAAATGTGGTAAAATAAACCACTACTGAGGTGAAAACCCCTTTTACCTAAAATGATTCCAGAAAATCAAGTGATTTTGAGGTATTTGAATTTTTTTCTTAAACTATCCTCAATAATATCCAATCACATTTGGGGGTGAGCATATGGAAACTGATGTCTCCATTGATTCTTTAAAATATTTTTATTATTATCTTCCAAAATGGTTAGTTTCATTAGTTTATGGAATTTTTGCAACTTAAAAGGAAAATATCACCTTACATGAGGATGAGTCATAATAATTGGTGAAGGATTTGGGAGAAAATATTTTATCTTGTGTAAATATCTCCAAGAAAGTTCGATCCAGAGAAGCTATAGATGTGTTAATTTAAGAAAGGTGATCTATATTTTATGAATACATGATCAATAAAATACTTGAAATTTATGAAATCACAAAATAGTTTAATGAGAAGTTACATGTATTTAAATTTTAACATAAAAAGAGAATTGATTTCAATAATTTTCAATTTTAGGGTAAAAACAATATAATCAAGGAAATTGAATCACTGTTATAAGAGAAGGTTAAAATTAATGGTAATGTAGTTGGAATCTTTAGGAAAGGCTATGCAGATATAGTGGAATTCATTGAATACCATAGGGATGCTCACAATATGAAGAGTTTTTTATTGGAAGTAAAATTATATGACCATGAAATGACTCATATTGAGTATTCAAAATTATAGAAGAAATGATCAAAAACATAATAATATTATTAAAAGGATTTAGATGTTAAAACACCTCATTTTTTTAAAATAATATCATTACGTCATCTTATGATCATTCTCAGTAATACTCAAAGAGTAAGGTTCCATCCAGAAAAATTAAGGTTTTTACTAGATCTACTTTAAAATGATGAAGAATTAAATAAAAAATCTAAAAAATAACGAGGATATAAATTGATCAAAATCCTACCACCATATCCATGTTGGATAAATGAATAATTATGATTGTCTGTTTTACAAATCAAGACCTTCCAGTAATGGATAATGCAAAAAATAAGTTTTCAATAAAATCTAAAAAATTTAGAAAACATTACTTTATAAAAAAATAATAGGATTTATGGGGTAATACTGCTGTTGTTCCATTTTTGAGGACTACACAATATATTATAGATATAATCCATCATTTTAATAACTATAGAAAAACTAAATTTCTAGGGGGTCAAGCCTAAAGTGTTGGAACATCAAAAGATAAAAAATGTGAAAAATTTTAGGCTCGAATAGATTATAAGTGCTAGAAAATATATATGATGTATGTAATGGAAGTTTTCATGAAAATGATTCATGTTTATATTATAAAGTGCTAAGGACTGGTAGATAAATACATCTATAAAATTTGATAAATTAATTAGATATATCCTTAGGATCGAGGATAAAGGAAGATATAAAATTGATTTCTCCATAGAAGATTCAAGAAAATAATGGATCATCCATTGACAATAAACATAAGTAAGATCAAATTCATAGAAAATGCAGGTTGTTCAATAGGAGTGCTATGTCAAAAGTAGATGATTTTTTATAATAACTCAAAATAATCGATCTCTAAATTCTAAAAGATCTTCCCATATACCTAATTATTTTTAAGTCATTTGGATAAAAGAATTGAAAAAATAAACAAAATCAAGGAGGAAAAGGTGAAAGAAGATTCCAAAGGAAAAAAATATTTTCAATATGAAGAGTATTAATATCACGAGAGGATATTAACAAATGATAACCTGAGTAGAAAACAAGACATGTGTGGGAGATGAAAAAAACTAGAGAAAATGTTAAAGGTTATTTAGCCACATTACGAACATATGAAGAATCCTTTAAGAGGATTAAAACTATATTATGCATGAAGGATATTGGCAAACAAATCTCCACACTTTGATGATGATGGTGACTAATAATATTTTCTATCCAAAACAAATTTAGTTTTGAAAAATATATGTGGAGGCATAAATAATGGAGAAACATGGCTAATAAAATCCTCTAAACCTTTTTTATGATATTAAAGAGGAAAAAGATACACCATATTCCCTTAACATTTTTATATTCTATTTATTCATACAATAAACTAAATTCAAGGTAAATAATTTTCTAATATTGAAAACATAAGAATGTGAGAAAGCTATCAAAAGTATATGGCTATGTAAAGATTAAAAAATCTTTAATTGATATAACATTTGGTATTATAGATTTTATATATTGAATAAGATCATCTTTGTATAATATGTATTAGTTTCAATATTATTATAACCACATGAAGTGACCCACCTTAAAAAATTCCCTATTTTGGATCATCTTGTAATCTATTTACAGAAGAGATACACTTGTATAATGATTGTTTCGAGTGTCTCTGTAATGAACTAAAATTTTATAAATAAAAATCACTTTGTGGTTTAATTAAATATCTTATTATATATTATGGTTATAGAAAACACATGCACTTACAAGGTTTTATTAAATATTATTTGATTTAAAATATTATTAACCATCATATCTATTAATAATATATCCCTTAAAAAAATCATATGATTATTACAAGTACAAGGTTTTGAAAAAACCAATTAACCAAGATAAAGAAATTTATGGCTTCAACTACTAGAATCATACCACATTAAGCCCATTTATGAAATCTTTCAAGGGAGATAACATAACCTTAAATTTTCCTTTACCAATCCCAATTCATGATCTAATAACTGAAGCATAATAAAAATAACTTACATGAGAAGTTCATTCTCATTGAGATCATGACCTAAATAATGTATGCCAAACCACCCTATGAAATTTTAACCATTTTGTATCTTAACATTATAGAATTTTCTAGTGTAATAAAGGGACATATTTAACATCCCAAATAATATTCTTCTGTATATTGTATTTTAATATAATAATTGTTATATTTACTTCTTATCATTGTTAATTTATAAATGTTATTTATTCTGATACAATAAAACACAAATATTATTTTTGGGTAATATGAAATTTCAATTTAGAAGTTACATTCAATAATTAGTGAATTTTTGGAGTAAATTATATATGAAAAATATTATTTTTAAAAAATATTTATTATGTATAGTGGATTATAAAATGATATGAAGTCAAAAATAATTTTTATAATGGTCTAGAAACTATTACAGTCAAAAACCTTGAATTTTTAAATTATTGTCAAATATTATTTTAAAAATTAAAATTATAATACTTAGAAAAAAATTAGATAATATATATATATATAAATTTATATATATTGGAATAAGTACAGTGAAATTATCTAATTCTTAATTTTTAATTTTTTTCAGAGACAGTTGAAGTTTTATGTAAAAAGTAAATACATTATAAATATATACTGTGTATTATGACATCATCATGATCCAAAAGTTCTTTAATAATTTAAATAAAATCTATCCTTGTAAAAATATATGTTTCCCCTAAAAATTAAATTTATTTTTGTGTTATTTTATTAATTTTATGAATCCTCTAAAACCAATATTATATTTTAGGGTTTTAAAATCATTTTCTCTAAGAACATGACCCACATACACATCACTAGGGGTAGTATTTTAATAATTTAGGCCATATAACTGATAAAATAATTAAACCCACTCTAATTTAGAAGAAACCAGTGGAAACCATTGTTTGTTTTCCCATTTTGATTACCTTATTATATACACTCCACAACATATGTTTGTAAAATTTTATAAAACTACTCTATTTGTTCTGATACAAAACCACCCAATACCCCATTACACTGAATGAAAAAAATTATTGAACATCCTTTCTATTCTCTATTCTATATAGATTCACCCCAGTATTCCCCTAATCTCTTATCATTCTCCTCCCAAGCTTTTTGAATGACCCTCTCAAGGCAAGGGATCATTTCCTTCTCCTCTTTATTCAAGTATCTTATTCATTTTATGTATTTTATTTCTAATTCCTAATGTTGGGATATGTTTCTACAAGTCCCTATTAAAGCAAATTTTATTTACAAATAATGAGATACCCCTTTCTATATCATTAAACCATTTTAATAACCTTTAATTAACATTGTTATACTGTCGAAATTTCCCTGTGATTTTTCCATGCCAAACCTTTTTATTGTGAATAATATCGATATTTACTCTCAAGGGTATTCACCAAAAAAATATCTACATTACTTTTATTTAGGAATTATATTTCTTTATTCTACACTCCATGATATTGGAATTAAATATGATGAAATATAATTTTATATTGAATGTTCTATTTTGAACACTTATGCTTGTACAAGATATTAAGGTGATGGGTGGGATCAGAATTATATATCCCTCTAATGCATTCAGTAATGTTTTATATTCCTGAGATGTCACTCAAGGTATTAGGAAGTAAACCTAATCCTTCATGGGAATTTTATACCATTTTATTATGTATTATCAGTTTTCCTTGACCTATGTTATGATGTCATGTTTAATTTTGTTTCCAAATTTCTATGTTACATTTTTTTCATGATTTATCATACCTCATTGTTAATGCTCATATTTCCTACACACTTTTTGATCCATTTAAATGCCTATTTTTTAACATTAAATTATTTTACCATGTTATTCCATATCTATTACCTTACTAGTATTTATAGATCAACCCTTTCATATGTATGTCACCAGGTTATCCTATGAAGTGTTAAGTACGATGGAATATTATGACAATTTTAACGTAGTTTTGAATAATAGAGATGCAGCGAATTTTTTAAGTCGTTATGTAATGTACCTAATTACCCAAATATACTATAATTATTGATATTTTGGGTTATATAATGTGTAATATTTCTTAATAAATCATGAATTAATCAGTAATAAAAACTCAGATTTTCGTAGTCAAGATGATATAGAGATTAGTGAATAATGAAGATGCTTCAGTAATTATTATCTCATGAAAATTTGACTATTTTAGAACTTGCAAAATCATATTTCATTAAATAGTGTATTATTTTTTTCTTGTATTTTTTAAACAAAAAATTCCATTATCAAGGAAGGAGTTGATTTAATCAATTAAATAAAATGTGAATTATTAAATAGTATTTTGAGATGATATAAAAACTATAATATTCCTATTTTTACTTGAATGTATTTGGCCTACATATTTAAGAGAGTGTTGGATTTATGGTCGAAAGTACATGAGAATATTTATCGTAATTTCTATTTATTTTTTATATCTACCTACAAAGGATTTGATAGCTCTAATGAACAACAACTAGTGCATAATTTTAGTTGGTACCACAATTCAGTTCATAATATACAACTTTTTAGTTCAAATCATTCCCTCTTGGTTTATATACTATTCATGGATTAGTAGAATAATATGTAATTATAGATACATTGTTATTTAATTGTGAAGACTAAATATATGTCATTTTAAGGTTTCCCAGTTTCACTCTATATCCACCATATTTAAAATAAATACAATGTAATTGATGGAGATGGTTTCATTGTAACAAACATATATTTATGAATAATATTTCCCTTTAATTACTTTTACTTTCTCTATAGCTTTCATTATATGAAACAATTACTATAAACAACCATGATATACTATTAAAATATTTATATTTCAAATCATTTGGATTAGTAGGTATGAGTAGTACTAAATAAATTATTACAAATATATTGTCTACTCATATATAAAATGTATTTATATATTATGAAATTATTATAATTGAAAATAAAAATTATTAAAAATAAAGTTTTTTTTATAAAAAATTATTTTTATATGAAGAAAGTATTTTTTTATATTAATAAAATAAAATAATACCTATTTTTGAATTATTGGAATGAAATTTATATATATTATATATTAGACAAAAAAAATTAACATTGATTTAGTACTTTTCTAGGCATGGGATAATATTAAACCAAGTTTTATGCATAATTTTTTTTTGATCACCTATTTAAAAATTAATTGATACCACTTATGTGTATTTCAATTGAAAAAAAAATTCATCCATATTTATAATTAGTGGGATAAGAATTGGTAAATAGGAACCTTCTTTTTTTAGTCAATATGAGTATTAACTGGGGTAGAATTTACCACCTATATAAATGATAAATCAGGTTAATCTAGTTTAAAATTAAACTATAAGGATATAATTATTCATCATAATTATTATTGGATGAAGGTAATTGGTAAATTATGAACCTAGTATTGAATTATATTTTTTAAATGAACACTTTTCTCTAAAAATGACCAATATATTATTTAAATCATAGAATATTACAAAATGTCACTCTCTTAGTTTTAAATAAATATTATGTGTCCACGTAGGGAGAAAATTATGTTATCAATCAGAAAAAAATATAGATTTTGATAATAATAAAATAAATTTTAATTGAGTTTATTTATTTATCTTTTTTTCCTATTATATAATATTTTTAAGTGCTTACATAACTCTAAACATTATTTATTCAATTAATGGGAAAATTAATTAAATGATATTAAAAATATTAAAAGTGATATAATTGGAATAATTTAATTCTTTATATAATTTTTAAACATAAATATGATAAATTATTACTGTTTTTAAGGATTATATTCTAATTAAAACATTTTGTTTTTGTATTTTAAATCAAAATAAATAATTATTGTCAAAATGGACATTAATAATATTATATAAAATTAATATTAATTTAGTTATTTAAAAATCATAAAAATATTAAAGAGGAAAATTAGGATATGATATTGTCTAAAATTTAATCACTTGTCGATTTATGATCCAATTACCACATTGTATTAAAAATCTCAACACTTTAGGGATGAAAGATATGTTACCTTAGTTAAAGATACAATTGGTTAACCAAGTTGTTAACAAAAAACATAAGATTTAAAATGAAACCAAAATATGTTCTTGGAAGATGGGATTAAAAACCTAAAATAACTTAAATTAAAATACCTATCCTTTTGGAGGTATATTTTCTAAATAATGACTCAATCAGAATTTAATCTTTTATGAAATTCCAAAAGTGTCTCTCACCTAAATTATTAATGGGAACCTCCCTGATCAATTTTTATGCCACATTGAGACTTTTGGCTCAACAAAAACCTATGAAGATTCTTTATTAACATTATTATTAAAATTATTGTTGTCATTTTATTCCCAAAAGATCAAATCTAGGATCATTAATATCATATATAAAGGAGTTATTTTAAATAATAAGTAATCTCTTTAACTGAACGTTTTCATTATAATTATTCATTATATCTAATAAATTCAAGGTATTTATAATAGAATAATAAATTAAATATCCTAAATATAGTTAAATATTATAATTATTTTTATTTAATCATTATCCACCCTCATTCCCACTGAAAGAGAAGTGAAATTATCACTCATGCAGATGTACGACTTATCATCTCCACATAGTGATACACTTAATTTTCCATCATAGTATTTCATGTATGGAAATTATGATCAATATAAAGTTTATATATGGAATTTATTCCATAATTATTCTTTTTTAATCATATTATCACATTCATCTTATTACCATACAAACTATTGGAAAATGATAAAGTTACTCATGTGTATGTGTGGACCACCACCACCATGAAGAGATGTGATTTGTTTTTTATTTATATTATACTTAGAAAGTGATAAGGATATATTCAGTAAATTTATATAATATATATGATATAATAATTATCATGTAATGTTTTATTATTATTTTAATACTTTCTGTTTCATAAATTAAAAATGAAAATAACATTCATTTGTTTGTACGACCTACTGTCTACATTAGATGTGAAATTAAGTTTTTCATACATAATTTTTATTAATGGTTATAAATAAGAAAATAAATAATAAGTTATTATTTTTATAACTTCAATAAAATTATTTAAATGTTGGGAAAATGATCAAAGTATGAGGACATGGACAGTCGAACCGAAACATGTTCAGAAAATGAAAAAGTTATCACCCAGACTAGAAAGGTTAATAAAAAATTAGTAATAAAAAGGACTTAAGATATCATAAATAAATCATAGATTGTAGGATAGATATTAATATTTTTTAGGACTAATATGGGCTTATATATCCTGAGGGGGGGGGGGTGAATCAGGGTATGGATATTCTTTTTCAATGTTCTTCCTGCCCCACTGGATCATGACCTCTTTATTACAAGGGTCACTTTGTTTGAACTTGTGTGTTTATTATGATCACTTATTTTCTTCTTTATCTGATGATGATGATTTAAATGAAATTCAGGGAAGTAAGAAGGTAGACACATAGATTTTTACTTGGTTCACCCTCACTGGGCTATGTCCAAGAAGCATATGCCGACATGTTTCCGGTCGTACCAAATTCCACAATTCTTCACTAGATGTGGATACAAAGGTTCGAGAACAATCACTTTGTCCCAGGCCCACTACCTGTACAAGGTTTAGGATTATCTCACTACATTACCAAGGGTCACACCCTGTTTCTCTCTCTTTGGCTCACTGATGGTGGAGAGGATCACCTTCTTCCTCTTCCTTTTCTCACTGCTCTAGAAAGGATCTACTCACAGTTTATAGACTTGTAGGTCTCTTCATTATCTCTAATGAATGAATCCTCTATTGTATGTAGATGCTCTGTTGAATTACATCTTTCAACCATAGATGAATTTCTCTTTACACCGAAGGTATCGGGAAAATTTGAGCTTACACGCAGCCCAAAAACACTGTCGGGGAATCAACCTTACTTGGCGTGCAACTTTAACCCGGTGCGCAAGTCTCAGCGCTCAAGTCACAATTGGTGTAAAATTCCACCTCAGAGACTTGCGCGACACAAGCTTCTTAAACTCCAAACTTGCGTGATGAACTTCCTTTTATGCCCAAACCAATATTGGCGCGCAACAAACAACAGTCGCCCTTCTTCAATTCTGGCGCGCAAGTCCTACTTGCACGACACACCACCACTTCCGTGTCTGACACACCGGCATGATGGGAGATCTGATTTTTCCAAGTGTTGAAGTCCATCGAAAATGAAGAGGGGTGGTCCGGTATTTATAGGCATTTTGAACGCCCTGCCCTATGGCACGCAAGTCAACCCTCAGTGCGCAAGTCTCAGCGTGCAAGTCTCTTCCCCTGCAAGTCACTTGCACGACCCACATCTAAACTTGCTCGTACCTCTTTCCTTTGCCATATTTTGATCTTATGATCTTGAAAAAAAAATAGGCGCTCAATTTTCCAATCCTCCTAGGCATTGGCGCGCAAGTCCATTCTCTTGGTGCGTAGGTCGCTGGCGCGACCAACTCAATACATGCGTGAACCTTATCCCTTCGCCATATTTTGATGATTTTATCTTGAATAACATATGGAAAGCAAGTTTTCAAGACATCAGGTACATGACGCGCAAGTCCCTTTTCCAAAAACCACTTTTCTTCATTTTTCGATTTTCCGGCCCAAAATTTTGGTAAACACTAGAAAACGGAGCCACCTTGTATCTATTCTTTTTGTACCGCCTCCTGATCATCCATTCCTTTGTCGATGTTATTTAATCTAACATTGATCGTTAACCACAACTCTTGAACTCGACATTCCACCATGAAATCACCTTTGTCAGAAAATTTGTATATCATGGTTTTCTTTGTCAACAGTCACCACATAGATGTCAAATTTGTCAACAAACACAATCACCTCAAAAATGCATCAATGATACACTGAGGGATTTTTTCCCAACAATATTCCCCTTTGGGATTGTTGAAAACTCTTCCATAAAAAGATACATCATTAAACCTTCAGCCACTATTCACCTATTGTGATTCTGATAGCGATCAAGTATTTACTAAACACATACTCTAAGCCCACATGAGCAATGCTCGACGTGAGAAACAAGAGTAAATGAAAAGTTCATCAATGAATTACTTAATCTATGACACTCACTGTTGACACAAAACTGATACCAATTTTTACCAAAATAATACCAATTGTTGGAAATATTCTTACCACATTCCAACATCACTCTTCTTCTTTCATCACGATCCTCATCCGTCATGATATCTATTCTTTGATCAATCACTTCTAGCATCGTCTGATTTAAATACACTCCCCCTTTCGACTCACAGCTTCAAATCTTGTCAGCTTCAAACCCTCTTTAGCCCTATTTCCTGTGTTGTCCAAGCTATGGTCTGGCTAAGCACATTCATCTAGCTTCATCTCCCCCTATCTGGCTACTCCACCTATCAGCTTCTCCCTATATCATTCATGATTTATCAAATAGCCACGCTGTCTCCCCCTTGAACAGTCACTATTTTCTCCCCCTTTATCAGCGAACCCAAATTTCACTTTTTTATAGTGTGTAACAGAGTAGAGAACGCATATCAGCACATTAGGGAAAACACATCATCTCTCGGGGAGAGGTGGGGTAGTCCACATCCACACTATTTTAAGTGCGGGGAGTTGACTGAACTCCCAGAGCCAGTCGATGTCTCTCAAAAGATTCCTTGGGTAAGTCCTTTGTAATAATATCTATAACCTGTAGCTTTGTAGGCACATAATACAACTTCATGATTCCCTGCTCAACCTTCTCCTTGATAAAATGATACATTATCTCAATGTTCTTTGTCCTTGAATGATGGACGGAATTTTTTATCAGATTGATAGCACTTGAGTTATCACACTGGATTCTGATCGGAGACTTCACTTCAACTCCCATGTCTTTAAGCTGCTACATCATCCACAATTACTGTGTACATACTTGAGTGGCCGAAATATACTCAGCCTCTATAGTGCTCAATGAAATGCTATCTTTCTTCTTGTATAGCCAAGAAATACACAATCCACCAAGATAGAATGCACCTCCTGATGTTGATTTTTTGTCATCTGCTGATCCAGGCCAATTTGCATCTGTGTAACCCAATAAAACTTATTGAAATTTTCCATTATACATCAGAACAAAATCCACGGTGCCTTTGATATACTGACGTATTTTTTTCATTGCAAGCATGTGGATTTCCATGGGATTACTCTGATATCTTGTTTCTTGGCATGTGGAAAAAACAATGTCAAGCCTTGTCGTAGTTAAGTACAATAAAATTCCGATGATTTCCTTGTATTATATGATATCAATTGACTTATCATCCCCATTTTTTAATAGATTCATCCGGGTAGCAAAAAGAGTCTTCATCCCCTTGGAATTTTCAATTCCAAATCTCATCAGAACCTTCTTTTCATATTTCTGAAAACCACCCTTACTATGCTTCATTTGAAACATAGATTCTTAGAATATTGATCCAAAATTGAATACCATTATCTCGGTGCTTGTTTCAGCCCATATAATTCCTTCTTCAACTGACAATCCTTGTTATAATCCTCATGAATGAGAAAACCGTCTGGCTACTCAAGATACACTTTGATCATTCTTTGCACTACTATGGCTAAAAATAATCTGATTGTCTTCATCCTTGAAACTGGTGAAAATTTCTCATCAACATCTATTCCCTCTATCTAAGAGTATCCCTTTCACACAATCTGTTCTTTGTTCTGAATCACTATGCCATCTTCATTCATCTTGCTGCGATAGACCCATTTAGTCCTGATGACATTCTTGTCTACTGGCCTCGAAACAATCTCCCATGTCCGATTCTTATAAATCTGATCTAGCTCTTCATTCATGGCCTAACCCTAGTTTTCATCTTCAACTACATAATCAAAGCATTTATTATAATCCTAAGATAAAAAAGATGTGTGCTGCAGTGCTTTCATTTTCCTTGTCTGAACTAGAGCTAATTGGTTACCATTGATATTCTGCCTATCAATTTCAGCTCGACACCTTAGATTTTGTGCAAATACAGATTTTACTTCCTCATTCTCATTATCATTATCTTCTTATGAATCCACATCGCCCACTTCTTCTCCCCCTACATTGATTAATTGCTCATCAAAATCATTAGGAAATTTATCATTGTTTCATTGTTTAGTGGAATCAATTCTTTCAGCTCCTTTTCTGAGATTCATGTAGAAACATTGTTGATACTCTCTTGTATCTTCTTGGTATCCAGAAAACTGTCAGCTAATACCACTTGTTAGAATGAAATAGATAAGAATGAGATGCATGATTATTTCTTCATCTACCCTTCTTTCTTTATTTCCTCGATAGGCAACAGCTGAGCTGAGTCATTCAATTATTTCTTTGATGGATCTTGCATTTGATTTTGTTATTGAATGCTCCCCCTATGTTATGCAACACTTCCTAGGGTTATGCCCATTGTTTAGACCCATATACACTCTTCTTCTCTTGCATCATTTATTCTCATCTTCCACTTGGCACTAAGCCACAAACAAAATCTCTAAGCCTATTGAGTTAGAACTCGTTGTAGGAAACAAGAGATAGAGTTAATAACACTATCACTTCCTATTATGCTATGTTTTTTCCTTTCTCCATCAGCTTTGGTACCTGTTTTGAGCCAATAGAAACTCTAAAGCACATCACATCTCAACATTTCATCTTTAGATGCCACTTCCCCTTGGATTGTATCTCCCTAAAACCTAAAACACTTGGATTATCAGTTAAACACATTTATATAAATAGGGAGAGGGGAACTTCTGGAATCATCAAGAAGAGGATTTCAGTTGATCTTGAGAGGTCAAACCATTGATTGTTTCTTGCAGAGCATCACACTCTTTCCTTGCTTCTTCTAGCTTCCAAGCCAACATCAAATGCTCTGGCCATATGACTAAGCATTCATTTCTCACATGCTGAGTCTTTTTTTGATATGAAGATTCTACAGGCCTAGCCTTTCTCACCATTTGGGGTTTAAACCCACTAGTACACATTTCAATATTTTATGTTTCCCCAAAATTCCATTTCCCTTGATTCCTTCTCTGAGCGGGAATCTCACTACTTTTCATCTTCCCTTGCTTCTTCCACCATTGCAAGGATCATTCACCTTCCTCCACTTTTCACTGTGGAACAAGTCATCTGATTTTTTCATGAAATTATTGGTTCATCTTTCTATTATCAGATATCTGAGTCACCATACTCTTTTTCACTAGTGGTGAGTCCTCTATTGAATGTTCATTCTTCTTTATCACAGCCAGAGTAGATCTCCCCTTAATCTTCCAGGATTGTTCACATTCTCTTCTTGAGATCTGTTTTGAGTATAAAAGAGGAGGTGACTGATACACCTTTCATTCATCTCCATGTGATTCCCTATGTGCTCTAAGACTATTATTCTCCATACCACATTGTCTCTGAGTGTATAATTTCTCATTATGCATCACTGGAGTCGAGAATCTCCATTCATGTTCCTTTTCCTTTCTTGCATTCTTCTTTCTGCAATTTCTTTCCAAATGCCCATAATCTGAACATATAAAACATTTTCCATCAAAGGAATACCTCATTTCATCATTTCTCTATCGATATGTTGAAATATCTTGTGTTCTTCCTCTGACATTGATCTCCTTAGGTTCCTGACACACACTCATTGTGTGTCCATTTCTTCCACAGTAATAACATCTGATAAATGTTTTCCCTTGAGAGACTCTTCTCTCTGATTTCTTATGATGCTTCTTCTTATTCTCAGATTTAGTAATGTTTCTGTTTTCATATCCTAAAATGTATTCCAGAGCCTCCTAACAAAACCTTGATGTGTGGCCATGAATCCCGCAAAAACAACACATGTCGTCACTTATTTTTGTAACTGTCCTCTTAGGCCTATCTCCAGCACCTATAGGTTTCTCTCCACTCCTGGAACTGTTCACAGTTTGCATTATATCATGCATGAGAGGGGATTTATCAAATCCAATGCCAGATTTTTCCAAACTATATGGTCTTTGACCTGAGAAAATATTTTGTTGTTTCTCCTCAGAAATCTCGAACTTCCTTTTCATTTTATCATCACCTTATGAAGGACAATCGAATAGTAAGTGTGGTGCATCCTTCAACTTTGGTTTTCCTTGGTCCTTTGATATCTCCATTTCTTTCTTGGATTTCTCTATCACTTCCTCCAATTGTTGAATATTCTTATTTCATGATTCAAGTTGAGCATTGAGTTCTTTCCTCAGATTCTTCCCGCTACTCAACTCATCTTCTAGTTCCCGTGTGAGATTTTTTACAATGTCACTTTTCTCCTTCACTTTCAATTTTTCTTCTTCAATAGAATCAGAAAAACATGCATTCTCTTATTTTAGCCTTTGATTCTTCTGAACTATTTCAGATAGATGTGTAGCAAGAACATCATTTTTAGACTTCAAATTCTGAATCTCATCTGAGTTCAAATTCTTCCCCTTTTCTCCATCTTTTGATTTTTCCACCTTTGTAGATCACATTCGCAATTATTCATCTTCAGAATCATTTTTATCCTTCAGATCATTAGATATGTCAATAAGCCTTTGATTCAAACCTCTTAACTTTTTGATCTCATTTTCCAATGCGTGGATCCGAATATCTTTAGTTTTCATATCTTTATCCAATTTCTGTTCCTATTCCTTTTCCTTCTGAACAACATCCACTTTTCGACTTCATGGTGTTTATTCATCATTAGTGGTTCCAACATCACTTGGAAAATCAGGTTCTTCACTCATTCTTTTAGAATCATTGAATGAGTAGGTATTTTCATATTATGATTCATCCAAACCATTCGTCTGTTCACCACATGATTCCTTTAACTGAATCACATTCTTTCCATTGACACTTTCACATTGGGTAATACCACCAGCATTCTTCTTCTTCTTTGATGTTCTTCCCTTGGCCATAGAACAATATGATAAGAGAAGATTGGATCTTTAACTAGAGAAATCGACTGAACCATGTCAGAGAAAAAAAAATGATAAAATAAACATTTTCTCTGATACCAATTGTTAGGACCAATATGGGCCTATATACCCTAAGAGGGGGGGTTGAATCAGGGTATGGATATTCTTTTTCAATGTTCTTCTTACCCCACTAGATCTTGGCCTCTTTATTACAAGGGTTACTTTTTTTTCACTTGTGTGTTTATTATGATCACTTATTTTCTTCTTTATGTGATGATGATGCTTTAAATGCAATGCAGGGAAGTAAGCAGGTAGACACAGAGAATTTTACATGGTTCACCCTCACTGGGCTACGTCCAAGGAGCAGACGCCGACAAGTTTCCGATCATACCAAATTACACGATTCTTCCCTTGATGTGGATAGAAATGTTCGGGAACAATCACTTTGTCCGAGGCTCACTGCCTTTACAAGGTTTAGGGTTAGCTCACTACTTTCCCAAGGGTCACTCCCTGTTTCTCTCTCTCTAGCTCACTACTGGTGGAGAGGATCACCTTCTTCCTCTTCCTTTGCTCACTACTCCAGAAAGTATCCACTCATAGTTTATAGACTTGTAGGTCTCTTCATTATCTTTAATGAATGAATCATATATTGTATGTCGATGCTCTGTTGAAGTCCAACTTTAACCCGTATATGAATATCTCTTTGCACCGAAGGTATCGAGAAAAATTCTAGCTTCCATGCAGCCCAAAAACACTGCTGAGGAATCAACCAAACATGGCACGCAAGTGTAACCTGGTGCGCAAGTCTCGGCATGCAAGTCACAACTGGCGCGCAAGTCCACCTCAGACACTTGCGTGACACAAACTTCTTAAATTCCAAACTTGCACAACACACTTACCTTTATGCCCAAACTAATATTGGCACGCAAGAAACAATAGTCGCCTTTCTTCAAATCTGATGTGTAAGTCCTACATGTGAGACACACCACCACTTGCGCGACCACAACACCTACGCGATGGGAGCTCTGATTTTTCAAAGTGTTGAACTTCGTTGAAAATGAGGAGGGGTGGTCTGGTATTTAAAGGAATTTTGTACACCCTACACAACGGCGCGCAAGTCAACCCTCAGCGCACAAGTCTCGGAACACAAGTCTCTTCCCATGCAAGTCACTTGAATGACCCACTTTCAATCTTGTATGGACCTCTTTACTTTGCCATATTTTGATCTTTTGATCTTGAAAAACAACATACATTCAAGTTTCCAATCCTCCTAGGCATCAACGCGCAAGTCCTTTCTCTTGGCGTGTAGGTTACCTACGTGACCAACTCAATACATGCACCACCCGTTATCACTTTTCCTTATTTTGATGATCTGATCTTGAATAACCTATGGCACGCAAGGTTTCAATCCATCAAGTACACGGCGTGCAAGTACCTTTTCCAAAAACCACTTTTCTTCATTTGTCGATTTTGAGGCCCAAAAATTTCGCAAACACTGGAAAACGGTGCCACCTCGTATCTATTCTTTTTGTACCACCTCCAGATCATCAATTTATTTGTCGAAGTTCTTGAATGAAACATTTTTAATTATCCAAGGCTCTTGAACTTGACATTCCACCATGATATCCCCTTGGTCAGAAAATTATTATATCATGGTTTGCTTAGTCAACAATCACCACATAGATTTCCACTTTGTCAACAATCACAATCACCTCCAAATGCTTCAATGATACATTGAGGGATTTTTTCCCAACAATGTTGTTCGATAATAAATTTATCATAAATCTACCTTTATTATACAAGAGGTTTTCTTGTGAATGAGGAAAGGGAATATTTGAGATAATGGATTTTTGTTTTAATCATTTTTAAATTATGATGGTTTATATTTGAATTGACACTGAGGAAATTATATGATCCTTAGCTGATAAATAAGTTTAATTTTAGTATACACTATTTATTCTTTATGAATATGTTTTTTGATTCAATTTATTTGACTTTAATTGTTTAATAGATCAAAAGAATGTTTTTATAGAAAATCGACTTTATTTTTTTCATTGGTCTAAAATACGTTTTCTTCCATATTAATATTTTATAAAAATGTTTTCCAAAATTATTATAATATTATAATATTATTTTTATTGTCATTTTAAACTTTTTATAAAATTTTTACCAAAAGAACTCTTGTAATTTTATTGTTGTTTTTCGAATGACAATCTTTTTGATAAAAATATGAAAGTAATGATTTCTTTTAAATCATACAACATGAATGTAATTTTAAACTATCATTAACATTAAATACTTTGAACATTCCTTTCAAAGATTCCAGAACAAATTTTTCAAAAAGAAATTAATCCATAATATTAGAAACATATTTAGTTTTTAAAAAGTAATTTTCAAAAGAAAATTTTATTTTCCTCTTGAATGTTTTTAGTGATCTTTAAAAAGTGTTTATACTCATCAATGACAACAAAATTTGGTGTTCGTTATGTTTTTGGGGATGTGATCCAATGATACCCTCATTTTTCTTTCCCAGGATGGTTAATGATTATAATGATGATATATTTATGAAACCCATTTGTATGAGGTAATATTTTATTTCATGAAATATGGAACTCTTTTTCTTTTCAAGGGTTATGATTTGATGACATGATTGATTTATTAAGATATTGGGGAACACATATGAATGTTTTTATTCATGGTGGATGTTTTATGATCTTATGGAAAACATTTTTATGGTTTTCATTATGAGATGGATGGTACTTATATATCCCTCTAATGCATTTGATAATGTATTATATATCATGTGATTATTGTGCGAAACAAGTTGAAGTGCTTGATACATTATGGGAAATGAGACAATGTGCTTGATCAATTATGGTAAATCATTTTATGTTCTTTATCCACTCTAAGAGACAAGTTTTAATTCATGATCTGATGTTCTTGGTAGTTATAATGGAAATGTGAAATAGTATTTATGCTTACGATGGTGGAACACATTTATGACATGAACATCTGATTTATTATTGAGTTATGATGATTTCTCATTATTATGATGCATGTCTTTTTAAATGATTATGTTTTTTATAAAAAAAATTATGATCTTTTTAGATTCGGTATGAACATTGTACATTATGCTAATGATCTTATACCCTTAAAATTAATTTTTTTTCCATATGATTGTAGATTTATATCTCCTAGGTTTACCCTTACTGAGCATATGAGATCACCATTTCTAATGTTTCTTTTCCCCATGTAAGGATGAATGTTTTATGTATTGTATATCTATAAAGATTAACATGATTAAAGATCATTTAGGGAGGTTCTGATGATCTTTCATGAAATAAGAATATTTTTTATCTAGTATCCAAATACACTAAACCATTACAGTCCCTAAGTTTTTATTTGTGAAATGTATTTAATATTCATATAAAATGATGAAATATTTACATATAAAAAGATCAGTCCCCTATAGATGTTATCAAAGTAGTGTTTTGTCATTATTTTATGGGATCTAGAATGAAGAATCATACTATTATTCTCACATATCTTTCACAAGTTATGAATCATGAAGCGTTTCCAAATGGTCAAAAGAGAAAACAATTTACTATTGAGTCTTTCAAGAGGTAACATCCAAATTATTTTAGTGGATCATCTGATCCATTTTGTTTGAGTGATGGACCATTAGTATATAGAAAATATTTTCAATTATTCAATTCATGATTTAGGAAATATTTGTCCCAATTGTTTATTTATTATAAGGAGAAGAAGATTAATAGTGGATTCTTATTAATAATATCAGCAAGAGGAAGGCATTTAATCTATGGAATGGGATGAGTTTACGAGGAACCTATTTATTAAGTACTATCATAATATTCTATATAAAATTTTGGATAATGAATTCATTAAGATTACTAAAATGGATGATGAATCCTATGGTACCTATGAGGAAATGTTTACAAGACTTTCAAGGTATGATTCTAGTTTAATTATGTTCCCTAAAAGTAAAATTGTTTGATTTTTTTGTTTCGTAAAACAAATTTTTCAAAAGTAATTACCTATAAGATACTTCAGTGTCTATAGAGATTTTTTTATTTAACCTTATGGTATAAATTAAAGATGTATATTTCTATCATTTCTATGGTTTTGATAAGAAAATAAGATTGATTCCCATGAAAAATCCAATAAATCACACCGTTGAAATCAATTACAGCCATCTATATGACAGAAATGTGGGAATAAACGTCAATGTAATTTCTTAAATATAACAAATGGGTGATTCAAATTTAGAATGGCTCGTTATAAAGTATATGAATGTTTAAATGGGATGAATATTCTAGTAAATGCAATATAAGAAAACATAATTCCCACTAATTCACCACCCATGCTCTTATTCTTAAAATGTAAGGAATATGGGAATTATGTCAACAATTTTCTGAATTTAATGTATTTTTATGATCAAAATTAATAACCCCTTAAGCCCAAAGACATATGAACGTCTCATGCAAGCACAACTGAAGAAGTTGGTTATGATAATGTCATGGTGAAAGCTATACTCATTGTGCACTCTAGAAAATCTAATGTCTTATTTGACATTGAATATACAAACTATTTTATATCTAATTAATTTTATAATGGTATAAAAGTATCACCAAATTGATTAGATGCTAAGATAGCTGTGAAAACTTATAATGGTATGACTGTTACATCATAGGTCAATTGTTCTTCTCCAATTTAAGTTTGTGAGAAAATTCTACCTACTAATATTGTGATTCTACATTTAGTAAAATTTTAAATGATGATTTTCATTGATTGAATTTTTTAAAATATATCCCATATCTATTTATATGTAATGGGGGTCACATTTCATATTTCAAATGATCTTAGGATCATTTATCAATACGAAGGATGGATATGAAATTCTAAGAGAAATTATATCCATTATATGGTTTTTAATTACTATCTATCATGGTTTTCAATCTAAGATGGTGGCAGTGGAACTGAAAATTAAGTATACACCAATTTTATTGGAAATTGTAGATAACTTTCAACAATAATTACTTAGGCTACCTTTGAATCATAAATTTGAGTTTTCAATAGAACTTATACTTGGTGTAATGCCTAGTTCAAGTACTCATTATATAATGGAAACAATTGAGTACTAGTTTGTGAAGAAGAAACACTAGAATAATATTGATAGGGGATTTATACACCCTAGTGTGTCTCCATTGGTTCACCTATTCTATTTTTAAGAATAAAGATGGTCTAATGCATCTTTTCAATGACTATTGAGAACTTAACAAGATAATGGTTATGACCAAGTATCCTCACACCTATATTGATATATTTATTAATTAAGTACATGTAATTAAATACTTTTCCATGATTTACCATCATAATATTTATACAACAAATTGAGGTGCAAGAAATAGGATATACCTAATATGGACTTTCATGCAAGGTATGGGAACTTTGAATTTATAGTAATTCCATTTGTTCTTATTAAATCACCCCTTATATTCATGGATTTAATTAATAGATTCTATTGATATTACCATTATTATTTTGTGGAATACATTATATAATATATTCATATATATTCAAAGATAATGTAATATAATGATGATCATTTGAGGATTATTTTTAAGAATCTGAGGAAGGAAAAGATTTATTAAAAATATACCAAGTGTGCATTTTGGTTTTAGACTGTTTCCTCCTTGGTTAATATAATCTCATGTAAGGATATATAAGTAGATTATTCAAAGATATAAGTTGTTGAGAAGTTTCTTAGGCCAAAATGATAAATAAAATTAGATGTATTATTTCATTTCCTGAATATAATCATTCTTTTGTGAGATATTTATCACTATTATCTGATACACTTATCAAGTTGACTTACAAAGGGTTTGAGTTCATGTGGATATTGGAATGTGACGAGAATTTATGTAGCTAAAAACTAGGTTGGTTAGTGAACATATGATTAAACTACCTTTTAGTGGTCAATTAATTTCAATATATAGTATTCCGTCGAAGAATTTCGTGGGATAATGTTTTTTAGAAAAATGATATGGTGATACCATATTCCCCCTTCTTATTGAAAATACATGGAAAAAATTACCCAAATCAGGACATGGAATTAGCTATGATAATTTTTTAATTAAATATATAAATAAATTATCTTTATGAAGAATGTTTTGATGTATACACTAATCAAAACATTTTAATGTATATATTCACTCCAAAACATATGAATATGAACGAGAGAGGACGGTTTTATGTGATTTAACATTAGGTATACTTAATATATGACCACCATGGGAAGGTGGACAAGGTGGAAGATGCTTTGAGTAAAAAGGACCATTATAAAATACGTATGATGAGGATTAAAAAGTATCCAATAATATATATATATTTCAATGGATGGATTGATTAAAATTAAATAATGGGAAAAATATTATCTTTCTCAAATCAGTGTTTAACAATCTATCTATGGGAGGATGAAGGAAGTGAAAAAGTAATATGTGGAGATAAAAAACAATGTGACAAATGTTTTGAATTTAAAACTTGATTACAATGGAATGATATGGTAAGATTTCTATATATTTGTCCTTTTAATACTATATTTGATAAAGGAGCTATTAGATGAGGCTCAAAGTTAATCATTCTCTATTAATCCTAAAAGTAAAAAGATTTGTAGACATGTAAAAGGGTATTTTTGGAAGGATAATATGAAGATAGATATTACAGAATATATATAATAGTATGAGGTATGTAATAATGCTAATGATAAGAGACAGAAGTCTAAGGGGGTGTAACACCAACTACCCATATCATAATGCAAATGGGAAAACAACACCATGGATTTTGTTATGAGACTCCCCAACACATTTACTATACCTAGTGATATATGGGTTATAGTTGATCACCTAATTAATTCATAACACTTCATTTATATCATGTAATATTTTTGTCATGATAATATTTCTAGAATACACTTTTAGGTAGTGGTAATATTGCATAATTTTCCACTTTCTATCATATCTGATCAGGATACGAGGTTTGCCTCATTATTCTAGAATTCATTAGAATCTGGATAAAAAGTTGAGTTTTAGTATAGTGTATCATCCTTATATATATGATCAATATGAGAGAACAATTCCAATCATTGAGTAAATACTGAGATACTATTATATGGATTTCAATGATGGTCGTGGTGGATACCACCCTCTATATGAATAAAAATATAGGTCTCACTCGTGAATTCATATGGATACTTATGAATAATTATATAGAAAGATGTTAAAAAATTTAACATCATTGGATGATTTCAGAGAACCAAATATATTGGGACATGATAAAACTGAGGAAACAACATAGAAAATATTAAATATTCAATGTCACATCAAGGTATCTCAGAGTCGAAAATAGGGTTATGTTGAAAATTTTCAGTGTTATTCAAGATTTGAAGTTGGTTAGAAGGTTTTTTTAGTGAATTAATCCTTGGAAGAAGGTTAGGATATTTAGGAAGAAAGTAAGCTAATCCCTACTTATACTATTCCCTTAAATATTCATGATGTTGTAGGGATGGTAACTTAATTCTTTGCACTTCCACCAAACCTCTATCAAGTTAATAGTGTGCTCCATGTATATATCATGTGGAATTATATACATGGTCATTCATATGTACTAAAATCATAGGTAATACCAATATATAATGATCTTTTTTATGTGCAAGAACCAAAAAAATCATGGATCATAGAGATAATGTACTCTGAAATAATATTACACTCTTGATTTAAGTTCACTGAAAAAAATACAAATCTGAAGAAGCTACTAGAGAACCTAAGGATGTAATAAAATATATATATCCGAATTTGTATATATCAAAGTGATTAATTTCAATTGAAAAAATCATTTTAATGGGGGTATAATTTTACACCTTAATATTTTTAAGAATATTTCCCTTTAAATAATGTGATTTCCTTGATAACTTGCATTACACACAACACCGATTTTAAACGAACTAAGATATTAATTTAAAATATTATTATCATATATTCAATTGATAGTTGGTTATGAATAGTGATAAATAAGTTGTAAAAAATATATTTTATTCACATTTACAAAATAAATTCATTGGTTGTCAAATTATTAGAATTGAAAATATAAATTAATTGAAAATGAAACTGTTCTTTAATCTTAAAAAAATTATTTAATGCCTTAAATGTATTTTTTGTTAATAAATTAAATTAATCACTATGGTGAATGTTTTTAATGAAATTAATATATTATATGTACATTATGTTTTTTAATATTTCTTGGACATTTTTCTAGTCATGAGATAATAATAACCAATTTTTTATTATTAAAAACTGTCTTTTTCTAAAAAAATAATTTTCATCATGTTTTGAAATGTTATTTTAAAATAAATTTATGACACATATAGATATTTAAATTTATAAAATGGATTATATATCTAGAATCATGATGTTCAAATTTATCAAATAGTCAATTGTTATTTTTTGTCAATATTTATTTTAATTGGGAAAAAATGTATCACATTAGTAAATGGTAAATCTGGCTAATATTGGTTAAAACAAACTGATGAGGGTATATTTATTCATCATAATTATTATTGAAATAAATTAATTCAAACCTTATCAACTTTTTATTGAATTTATTTCTAATGAAAACTTATGTAGGAAAATGTATAATATATTATTTAAATTAAGGAATGTTACAAAAAGTCGCACTCTTAGTTTCAAATTGCTATTATGTGATAAAATATGGAAAAATAAGTTATGAATGAATAAAGATTTATATTTTTTAAGAATAAACCTATTTTAATTATGATAATTTATTAATAAATTTTATGTTTTAATAATTAACATAAATTCTTACACAATACCGAAACAATATTTATTTAATTAATGGGAGACTAAAATAAATAATATTAAAAAAATTCAAAGTGATATAATTTTATTGAGTTAGTGGGTAATAAGAAATTTACAAATTAATATGAATAATCTGTGTCATTTTCCAGTATTATATTCTAATTAATACTTTTTATTTATGTCTTTTAAGTGAAATTAAATGAATATTGTCAAAACAGGCATTTATATAATTTTATATAGAAAATATTTTATTAAATTATTTAAAATATACAAAAATAATTTCTGAAGAAAATAAGGATACTCTAAGGTCCATAATTTCTTCCCTTATCTATTCATGAGCTAAATTTCACATTATATTAAAAATTATAACACTTTTAATGGTGAAGAAGATGTTATTACCGGTACGGTTAACATTGGTTAACCAAGTCGTTAGTCATAACAATACAGGTTCAAATAGAACAAAATAAAATAAAATATTATTTCATAATGGTATTAAAACACTAACATATATTATATTCCAATATATATCCTTTTGATGGAATTTTGGCTAGGTAATGACTTTATTATAATTTAATCTTTTATTAATTCAAAAAGTTCCTCTCACCTCAATTATAAAAGGGCACATCCTCCATCACATATTGAAACCAAATTGAGCCCTATATCTCAAAAATAACTTATTAAAAAACATTATAAACTTTATTGTCCACATTACAGAGGGTTTTAACTTCCAAATATACTAACTCTAGGGTCCTTAAGAAGAAATCTACAAGAGTTCTTTTGAAGAAGATGTAATTACCTTAACTAATCACTACCCATTTTACATCATATTTAACTCCTATAAATTCATCATATTAATCAATAAATTATATCTTAATTATAAAAATTATGTTAAATTTCATTATGATTATTAATCCACCATTCTACATGTCACGACCCCCTCCCCACAAAGTGTACCCCTCCTAAGATGGCAATGTGAGAAGGGATATAATGACCCCCGAGTCCCGCCTCGAGTAGGCCCCGGGTTGGCGACTAGCACCAATGGTATAATACACACACAGATGGGAGGCATTACCCTCTAAGAGAACACATGCAGAAGAGAGAGATAGAATAGACTCCAACCAACTCCAACTCATAACTGAAAAATAAAAGAAACCCAAGTACATATATGAAATTTCATGCAAAAGTACTACAACTGAAAGGGAAAACTAAAATTACCCAAAAGAAAGTAAAACGGCAGCGACCACAAGCCCGAACAGCTCCCCCTCCAACCGCAAGCTAGTAGTAACCAGCTTGATCTCCAACCTGCTCCAAGTGACCTAAAAAACAGTTTATATGTACATAGGGTGAGTATAACAGTATAATCAGTAGGATCCTCCCCAAGCCTCTCGTGCAAAAGTAAAGAAAGCATGCTAAAGCCCAGTGAACAACAAGTGAAACAAAATCGTCACCTAAACAGGTATACTATGATCCCAACCTCACCATGGCTACTCTCACCAAGTAACGCATACAAGAATATGGAATTTAGTAAAGAATATCAAGGGTACCCCGCTACTACTTCCCCACTGGTTTTCCGCTTTGCCCCAACGACATACGTCATGTGCATCTCTCTCCAAAGGCTTGCCCGCAGACACCTGGGCTAAGCTCCACAACCTACACCTCATGCACCACAAAGGCTTGCCCGCAAACACCTGGGCAAAGCACCACACCATCCTCACAACCAAGGTAACCAGGTAGTTTCTGGGAGCCACCATAGCTTGTATAACGTGTATCATACGTCGAGTATTATACCTCAAGCCATCACAGCCCATACGCTGAGTAAGGATCCTCAAGACATCACAGCCTATACACGTTACACCTATAGTATTCCATAGGATACTATATCCAGAATATATGTGTGTGAAATAACCACAAGCCATTACAACCCTCTACACACATATATGGGTAAAACTAACCATTGTGCCTACCAGCACAAAGATCTACCAAGAGAAGAGAGCGGGGCCAAAGGGGGTAGTCAGCCATTCAACCTCCCATCAGAATGTTGGAGAAAACACCCCCCATGGCTCAGAATCCCAGGGGTGTCAGTTTCCCTTACCGACAGGGTGGAGTAGCGTATAGAAACACAAAAAGTACAGAATATATATATATATATATCTCACATCCACACTATGGGAATTACCTAGTCTTAGATACAACTGCAGCTAACGTCTCTCAGACTCCAGGCTGCTACTTCAAAGACTAGGTATCCTATAAGCACACAACCCATTGAAGAGATTTATTAGATTACTCCATTCTCATTTATCAGTTCTACTGTACATTAATTAATTTTTTAAACATTAATTAAGAATGAACAATTCCACATTAAACTGAATTGGCATCACTTTCAAAAACAACTGCTCCTTTTTAAGATTCACATCACCTTTAAATTCCAGCAACTCCATCCCCGTGGATTTTCACCATCTAATCAAACATTCATTACAGAATTACTTTTCCACATTCCCAGGCATACTAGAAAAACATCCTATGCTTCTAAACACAAAGGAGGATCAACACGGTGAGTAGATATACTACCCGTCGAGTCTTTTCCGCCTATAGAAAGAGCATATACTCATTCTCCCTCAAGAGGCTAAACACGGAAAGCACGTGGCATACCCCACGCGTCTTCACCTCCTTCAGAAGAATGGTAGCAAGACCAGCTGCCTTGAGCAGTGGGGAAAAGCAAAGCAGATTAACATTCAAGAAAACCGCAAGCAACTAGCAACCACATCCAACCCATTCCATCACCCCTGTTGTCCTCCCCGACACCCTTATGCATAAAACGATGCATCTCGCCACACTAGGCATCATCCGCTGCCACAACCACAAGTCTCCATGCCTCCACATACCACAACAGCCATCCAGGCTCACATCACAGCACAAGCAGCAGGAAAACAAACATCACAAAATGGGCTCTCGGCCCTTTAACAAGGCATTCAGCCTTCAAACACAATGAGCACTCAGAGCTCCAAACCACAAGGCATTCAGCCTTACAAGCAAGCGGGTAACTCAGAACCCTGTTGAAATTCCCACATAATCTGTTTTCTAATCCATATGGAATTAATAGATTTGTTATTTGTAGGTTCCAATCATGGATACCTAATCAGCAAGCTATCACAATTAAATAACCAGGCTTACTTCCCTAATTTGATTATCCTCAAATTAGAACAATTACAACAACGACAATAACCAGATTAACTTACATGCCTCTTTATCTTTAGCCAATTAATTAACAATTAATTCCGGCTTTACGTTCATTATCAATTTCTATCATGAACGAACAACAAATCAAAGAAAACATAGATATCACTATATCTAGGAAAACACGAGGCAAACCGTTATCACGGTATAAAGCAACAACATGCGATCCACCAATTCTTTTAATTCAGTTCAAGTATTTAATTAGGTCAATTTCATTGTGATCCAAAGGAATAAATCATGCTAATTCTACGATTGCACATACACAATTAGAGAAGCCATGAATCCCCTACCTCGAAGAGTTCTTGACGTCCTTTATCCACACAACAGGTCACGATCCTCCCCTCGTGACAACTGTATCCACCGGAGGATGCTTATATCGAAGATTGATCGACACGGCTCGGTTGTATCCAACAGAGCGGAACTGATCCTAGGAGTAAAGGTTGATTGTGCAACTCCTATGGAAAGGATTGAAAGGTTCTAGTGCCTCTTAATCGAGAACAAATTGAAAGAACAAGGAAGAATGATATCTCGTCCCTTTTTAAGATTTAATGGGGCAACGGTTTAAGATCCGGTTAATTCTCCATTAAAAACGGATCGCATTAACCCACGCGGTTTGACCAAGTAAAACATTCCAAGCCTTAGAAATAATTAATATAGGATTTATGGTATTTTAAACGTCCTTAAGATCCCTTAAAATAAGGCTTTAAATGTATTTTACGTCAAAGGAAACGTCAAAAGGGGCAAAACTGTAGGAGTCTGGAAACACTGTTCACCCACTGTTACTGTACATGAAACCGATCTGTGAAACCGATCTGTGAAACTGATCTGTCACACCGATCTGTGAAACTGATCTGTGAAACCGATCTGTGAAACTGATCTGTCACACCGATCTGTGAAACCGATCTGTGAAACTGATCTGTGAAACGGATCTGTGAAACTGATCTGTCACACCGATCTGTGAAACCGATCTGTGAAACTGATCTGTCACACTAATCTGTGAAACCGATCTGTGAAACTGATCTGTCACACCGATCTGTGAAACTGATCTGTCACACCGATCTGTGAAACTGATCTCTCACACCGATCTGTGAAACCGATCTGTCAGACTGATCTGTGAAACTGATCGGTGAGACCGATCTGTGAAACTGATCGGTGAGACCGATCTGTCAGACCGATCAGTGAGACCGATCTGCCAGACCGATCTGTGAAACCGATCTGTCACACCGATCTGTGAAACCGATCTGTCAGACCGATCTGTGAAACCGATCGGTCACACCGATCTGTGAAACTGATCGGTGAGACCGATCTGTCAGACCGATCTGTTACTATTCATAAAACTGGAAACACTGTTCACAGAACTGGAAAATTGGAAAAGTGTTGGGGGTAAGTCCCCTTGACCTCTCGGAACACCTCCAACACCAAAATTTCACAAAGTAATGGACCGGAGAGGTCCGGGCCATTACATTAGATAACTCTCAAAACATTCTCGTCCTCGTGAATTAAAAACCAACCCAGAAGAGAAGAGGGGTCCGAACAACCACCCCATAAGATACCTCTCAGGGAAAAACCACCATGAGTTGTTCGAAAGCTGGAACAAAACTCTGACATTCGGGAACAAAAAAATCCATACCCAAACAATTCATTCACAACATCACATCAAAGGTACATAAATAAAACATGAAAGGTCTAACCAGAGAGGAAACATCATTACATGAAAGGAGTTAAACATTAAACAACTCTGGGTACTGAGCACGTATCTGTGACTCACGCTCCCAGGTACTCTCCTCCATGCCACCGTGTCGCCACAAGACACGAACTAAGGGGATAGAACGCCAACGCAACACCTTCTCTTTGTGGTCTTGGATCTCCACAGGTCGCTCCTCGAAGGTTGCATCATTGTCAATATCGATCTCTCCCCAATCGATAACATGAGATTCATCATGAAGGTAATGACGGAGCTGCGATACATGGAAAACATAATGTATCCGACTCATATGAGGGGGAAGTGCTACTCGATACGCCACACCTCCAACACGAGCTAACACCTCGAAAGGCCCAACAAAACGGGGAGAAAGCTTACTTCCGCAACCAAACCTTCGCTGCCCACGACGGGGAGTCACCTTCAGAAACACAAGATCCCCAACATTAAACTCTAACGATCTCCTTCTTTGATCAGCATATGATTTCTGACGATCCTGTGCTGTCATCATCCTCTCACAAATCACCTGTACCATCTCTGTTGTATTCTACACTAGTTCTGGTCCGAGAATTTCTGACTCTCCGACCCCAGTCCAGCACAACGGAGAACGACATGGTCGGCCATACAAAGCTTCAAACGGCGCCATACCGATGGTCGAGTGAAAACTATTATTGTAAGAAAACTCTACCAAGGGTAAGTGCTTCGTCCATGAACCTCCAAAATCAAGAACACAAGAGCACAACATGTCTTCAAGAGTCTGGATTGTTCGCTCTGTCTGACCATCCGTTTGAGGATGAAAAGCAGTGCTAAGGCATAGTTGAGAGCCAAAAGCATGCTGGAGACCTCTCCACACCCTAGAGGTAAAACGAGGATCTTGATCAGAAATGATCGTCTTAGGAACTCCGTGAAGCCTCACCACCTCCTCCAGATACTGCCTCGACAAAACCTCCACTGAGCTCGACTCCTTGATTGCTATGAAGTGGGCCGATTTAGTTAAACGATCCACCACCACCCATATAGCATCATGTCCTCCCAGAGCTCGAGTTAAACCTGTAACAAAGTCCATTGAGATGTCCTCCCACTTCCACTGAGGAATCTCTAAGTGCTGGAGAAGACCACCAGGAACACGGTGTTCGGCCTTCACCTTCTGGAAAACTAAACATCGAGACACACATTCTGCAACTGTACGCTTCAGCCTAGGCCATCAAAACTGACTCCTCATGGATCGGTACATCTTCGTCACACCAGGATGTACCGCCATGGGTGAACTATGGAACTCTCGGAGAACCGTCTCGCGCATCGCCAAGGGAACAAAAAGCCTGCCATGATACAACACTCAGTGTTGTTCATCCTCCGACCAACCATTAGGGGCCTCCCCACAAACAACTCTGTCTCTCCAAACTTCCACCTCTAGATCACCCAATTGAGACTCTTCCACCTTCTTCATTAGAGATGACTGCACCTTCATCTGGAAAAGACAACCTCTTCCCCCAACTTCTCCCATATAAAGATGCAAAGTTGCTAGCTCTTCCATCACTCTCCAGGAATCACCAGATTCACGCACAACATCATTACGTGACTTTTGGCTCAGTGCATCAGCAACAAAATTCCCTTTTCCAGGTGTATACGATATTTCAAAGTCGTATTCCTGCAAGAACTCCATCCACCGACGCTGCCGCAAGTTCAAATCCCGTTGAGAGAAAACATACCTCAAACTCTTATGATCGGTGAAAACCACAAAGTGCTCACCAATGAGGTAATGTCTCCACAACTTCAGCGCAAACACCACGGCTACCAACTCAAGATCATGGGTGGCATAGTTGCATTCATGGGGACGCAACTGCCGAGACCCATAAGAAACAACAGACCTCTGCTGCATGAGAACACAACCTAGCCCTAGATGTGAAGCATCACAGAAAACATCAAACTGGACTCCCTCCGCTGGAAGACAAAGGACTTGAGCACTTACCAACTTCTCCTTTAGATATTCGAAAGCTGCCTGACACTGATCAGTCCATATGAACGCTTGATCCTTCCTGGTCAAAGATGTCAGAGGAGTCGCAACTCGGGAGAAATTATCCACAAACCTCCTATAATAGCCTGTGAGACCAAGGAAACTTCGCACCTCTGACACAATCTTGCGGGCTTCCCAAGACACTACTGCTTCTATCGTCGAAGGATCCACAACTACTCCATGTTGGGACACAACATGCCCTAAGAAACGAACTTCTCGAGCCCAGAACTCACACTTGGACAACTTCCCAAACAACTGATGTTGTCAAAGAACTCCCAAAATGGCTCGTAGATGCTCTGAATGCTCCTCTTCAGATGTGGAGTACACAAGGATGTTATCGATGAAGACCACAACAAACTTGTCCAGGAATTCACGGAACACAGCATTCATCAACCCCATGAAAACAGCTGGAGTATTCGTCACGCCGAATGGAATTACAAAAAACTCATAATGCCAATGACGACAACAGAAAGCAGTCTTCGGGATATCCTCATCCTTTACACGCATCTGATGATATCCTGACCGCAAGTCGATCTTTGAGAACCAACTTGCACCCTTCAGTTTATCGAATAGGTCATCAATCCGTTGAAGAGGATAGCGATTCTTTATTGTCACTTTGTTTAATTTACGATAATCGACGCACAACTGCAAACTGTCGTTGGCCTTTTTCACAAACAAAACTGGTGCACCCCACGGTGACACACTTGGCCGAACAAATCCACACTACAACAGACCATCGAGCTATATACGTAGCTCTCGTAACTCAGAAGGGGCCATCTTATACGGAGACATAGAGATAGGAGACGCTCTCGGCTGTAGCTCGATCCCAAACTCAATCTCTCGTCGAGGGGGTAAGGATTCAACCTCTTCTGGAAAGACGTCAGGGTACTCCTCTACGACCCTAGGAAATGCCAACTGTTGAACCTCTGAAGAACTCAGCATCATCCCAGCCATCATGGATGATAAGGATGAAACTCATCTATGATTCATCCGAGGATCTCTCTCACCAACAAACACTACTTCCTCTCCATCTTCATCAAAGAAAACGACCTTCTTCCTGTAGCAATCCACAATAGCCTCCACCGAATACAACCAATCCATGCCGAGGATGACATCATATGGTTGTATTCGCAAACATAGGAAATATCCCCAAGAGCGGTGTTGCCCCAACACTAGCTCACAGTCTCTACATACTTCAAACAAGCTAGCTCGAGCTCCAACTGGCGTAGTCAACGCCAAGGGCACTGGAAGCCTCTCCACCTCAACTCCCAAAGCCTGGACAAGGGTAGGGGATATAAAGGAGTGTGTCGCTCCTGAATCAAACAAGGCATACACCAAGGTAGAAAACAAGCAAAGGGTACCTCGAACGACATCTGGCTCGCCTGGGGCTGGCAACGCTAGAGCATGAAGATGACCATGACCACCTCTGCGGCCTCTCTGACCCTGATGACGACCACCACCACAGCCGCGCTCTGCTCTTTGAGGACGGGGAGCGTCATGGGGCTGTCCTCTGCCTGCTCCATCTACACTCTGGTGATCTAAAGCTGGTGCAACCTGCTGCTGCTTCCTCGGCTGGAACTGCCTCAACGGAGGAACCTGGAGTGGAGCGCCTGGTGCATGATGACTGCTCTGAAAAGTCGGGCACTCCCACTGCTGATGACCACGACCACCACAAGAAAAATAAGCGCTTGCTCCCTTGGCATAGGCCTGAGAGTTGCTGCCTCCAGAGAAACGAGATGGGAAGGGCTGGGACCTACCCCCAGGTGAACGAAAACTCTTCTGTCCTGAAAACCGGGAACCCCGGACCACAGCTCTGCTTCGTGAGGAATCATGACGATTCCCCTCTCGTGACGATCCGGTCCTAGCCAAATTCCTCTCAACAACCTATGCCCTTGCCAGCACCTCAAGATATGTCTTCAGCATAAATGGGGTGACCTGGCACTGGATCTCTGGACGCAAAGCCTCCTCGAAATGCCTCGCCCTGGCCTCATCATCTGGTAATAGGTCTGAAGCATATCGTAGAAGGTTCCTGAAAAGGATTCCAAACTCTCGAACACTAGAGCTCCCCTGTCGAAGGGTGAGTAGCTCCTGGCGACTGGACGCCTTCGCAGTCGATGAAAGAAACTCGTCTCTAAACCTGTCTCGAAACTCCTCCCATGAGATCGCTGACTCCTCACGATCACCGAGGAACAAGAACCACCATTTCCTCGCTGCTCCACGCAGCATCGTCACAACCAAGGACACCCAGTGTTCCTTTCGAGCACGAATCGAACTGAAGCCTATCTCGACCTCCTCCAACCAGTCTTCTGTGACTGCATCTGAAACGGAGCCCTTGTACTTCTGTAGACTCTGGCGCTGAAACTCTCGGAGTGTCTTCCTCCAAGTGCCATCGTCGTCAACCTCTACCCGGCGGCGATCTGCTAGAACAGTCTGCTGGGCACCTTCTGCGCAAACCTGACGAGGACGTCGACCTGGAGCCATACCTGTAAAATAACAACCGTTAGTGCTCCTAAGCCTGGAATATGGAAGACTCAACATTAATTAATTAATTATTTTGTTTTATTAATTTTAGGTTACCTATCCCAAGGTCTACCCATTCAAACACATGCACAAAGAATAATGATGCATGATCCTTTCCTAGGTCTCTACCCTATAATCGGTATCACTTGTTTAGTAGCCAATGTAAACTTAAAGGTCCGTGCAACAGATCATAGGGGGCCCTGAACGCCTATGTCTCTACCGGTCTCCAGTGTTTACCCCACCTGCTAAACATGAATGACACCGTTGCCCTACCATCCCATGCATCCTCACCTGTGCCTAACTCCAAACTCCATCCTATCCCTCAACCAGACCTCTGATACCACTCTGTCACGACCCCCTCCCCACAAAGTGTACCCCTCCTGGGCCGGCAATGTGAGAAGGGAGATAATGACTCCCGAGTCCCGCCTCCAGTAGGCCCCGGGTTGGCGACTAGCACCGAGGGTATAATACACACACAGATGGGAGGCATTACCCTCTAAGAGAACACATGCAGAAGAGAGAGATTGAATAGACTCCAACCAACTCCAACTCATAACTGAAAAATAAAAGAAACCCAAGTACATATATGAAATTTCATGCAAAAGTACTACAACTGAAAGGGAAAACTAAAAGTACCCAAAAGAAAGTAAAACGGCAGCGACCACAAGCCCGAACAACTCCTCCTCCAACCGCAAGCTAGTAGTAACCAGCTTGATCTCCAACCTGCTCCAAGTGACCTGAAAAACAGTTTATATGTACATAGGGTGAGTATAACAGTATACTCAGTAGGATCCTCCCCAAGCCTCTCATGCAAAAGTAAAGAAATCATGCTAAAGCCTAGTGAACAACAAGTGAAACTAACTCGTCACCTAAACAGGTATACTATGTTCCCAACCTCACCATGGCTACTCTCACCAAGTAATGCATACAAGAATATGGAATATAGTAAAGAATATCAAGGGTACCCCGCTACTACTTCCCCACTGGTTTGCTGCTTTTCCCTAACAACATACGTCATGTGCATCTCTCTTCAAAGGCTTGCCCGCAGACACCTGGGCTAAGCTCCACAACCTGCACCTCGTGCACCACAAAGGCTTGCCCGCAGACACCTGGGCTAAGCACCACACCATCCTCACAACCAAGGTAACCAGGTAGTTTCCGGGAGCCACCATAGCTCGTATAACGTGTATCATACGTCGAGTATTATACCTCAAGCCATCACAGCCCATACGCCGAGTAAGGATCCTCAAGCCATCAGAGCCTATACACGTTACACCTATAGTATTCCATAGGATACTATATCCAGAATATATGTGTGTGAAATAACCACAAGCCATTACAGCCCTCTACACACATATATGGGTAAAACTAACCACTGTTCCTACCTGCACAAAGATCTAACAACAGAAGAGAGCGAGGCCAAAGGGGGTAGTCATCCATTCAACCTCCCATCAGAATGTTGGGGAAAACACCCCCCCCAGGGCTCAGAATCCCAGGGGTGTCAGTTTCCCTTACCGACAGGGTGGAGTAGCATATAGAAACACAAAAAGTACAGAATATATATATATATCTCACATCCACACTATGGGCATTACCTAGTCTTAGATACAACAGCAGCTAACGTCTATCAGACTCCAGACTGCTACTTCAAAGACTAGGTATCCTATAAGCACACAACCAATTGAAGAGATTTATTAGATTAATCCATTCTCATTTATCAGTTCTACTGTACATTAATTAATTCTTTAAACATTAATTAAGAATGAACAATTCCACATTAAACTGAATTGGCATCACTTTCAAAAACAACTGCTCCTTTTTAAGATTCACATCACCTTTAAATTCCAGCATCTCCATCCCCGTGGATTTTCACCATCTAGTCAAACATTCATTACAGAATTACTTTTCCACATTCCCACGCATACTAGAAAAACATCCTATGATTCTAAACAAAAAGGAGGCTCAACACGGTGAGTAGATATACTACCGGTCGAGTCTTTTCTGCCTATAGAAAGAGCATATACCCATTCTCCCTCGAGAGGCTAAACACGGAAAGCATGTGGCATACCCCGCGCGTCTTCGCCTCCTTCAGAAGAATGGTAGCAAGACCAGCTGCCTTGAGCAGTGGGGAAAAGCAAAGCAGATTAACATTCAAGAAAACCGCAAGCAACTAGCAACCACATCCAACCCATTCCATCACCCCTAGTGTCATCCCCGACACCCATATGCATAAACCGATGCATCTTGCCACACTAGGCGTCATCCGCTGCCACAACCACAAGTCTCCATGCCTCCACATATCACAACAGCCATCCAGGCTCACATCACAGCACAAGCAGCAGGAAAACAAACATCACAAAATGGGCTCTCAGCCCTTTAACAAGGCATTCAGCCTTCAAACACAATGAGCACTCAGAGCTCCAAACCACAAGGCATTCAGTCTTACAAGCAAGCGGGTAACTCAGAACCCTTTTGAAATTCCCACATAATCTGTTTTCTAATCCATATGGAATTAACAGATTTGTTATTCGTAGGTTCCAATCATGGATACCTAATCAGCAAGCTATCACAATTAAATAACCATGCTTACTTCCCTAATTTTATTATCCTCAAATTAGAACAATTACAACAATGACAATAACCAGATTAATTTACATGCCTCTTTATCTTTAGCCAATTAATTAACAATTAATTCTGGCTTTACGTTCATTATCAATTTCTATCATGAACGAACAACAAATCAAAGAAAACATAGATATCACTATATCTAGGAAAACATGAGGCAAACCGTTATCATGGTATAAAGCAACAACATGCGATCCACCAATTCTTTTAATCCGGTTCAAGTATTTAATTAGGTCAATTTCATTGTGATCCAAAGGAATAAATCATGCTAATTCTACAATTGCACATACACAATTAGAGAAGCCATGAATCACCTACCTCGAAGAGTTCTTGACATCCTTTATCCACACAACAGGTCACGATCCTCCCCTCGTGACAACTGCATCCACCGGAGGATGCTTATATCAAAGATTGATCGACACGGCTCGGTTGCATCCAACAGAGCGAAACTGATCCTAGGAGTAAAGGTTGATTGTGCAACTCCTATGGAAAGGATTGAAAGGTTCTAGTGCCTCTTAATTGAGAAAAAAGGGAAAGAACAAGGAAGAATGAAATATCGTCCCTTTTTAAGATTTAATGGGGTGACGATTTAAGATCCGGTTAATTCTCCATTAAAAACGGATCGCATTAACCCACGCGGTTTGACCAATTAAAAAATTCCAAGCCTTAGGAAAAATTAATATAGGATTTATGGTATTTTAAACGGCCTTAAGATCCCTTAAAATAATGCTTTAAATGTATTTTACGTCAAAGGAAACGTCAAAAGGGGCAAAACTGTAGGAGTCTGGAAACACTGTTCACCCACTGTTACTGTACATGAAACCGATCTGTGAAACCGATCTGTGAAACTGATCTGTCATACCGATCTGTGAAACTGATCTGTGAAACCAATCTGTGAAACTGATCTGTCACACTGATCTGTGAAACCGATATGTGAAACTGATCTGTGAAACTGATCTGTGAAACTGATCTGTCACACCGATCTGTGAAACCGATCTGTGAAACTGATCTGTCACAACGATCTGTGAAACCGATCTGTGAAACCGATCTGTCACACCGATCTGTGAAACTGATCTGTCACACCGATCTGTGAAACTGATCTGTCACACCGATCTGTGAAACCGATCTGTCAGACCGATCTATGAAACTAATTGGTCACACCGATCTGTGAGACTGATCGGTGAGACTGATCTGTCAGACCGATCGGTGAGACCGATCTGCCAGACCGATCTGTGACACCGATCTCTCAGACCGATCTGTGAAACCGATCTGTCACACCGATCTGTGAAACCGATCTGTCAGACCGATCTGTGAACCTGATCGGTCACACCGATCTGTGAAACTGATCGGTGAGACCGATATGTCAGACCGATCGGTGAGACCGATCTGTCAGACCGATCGGTGAGACCTATCTGTTACTGTTCATAAAACTGGAAACACTGTTCATAGAACTGGAAAATTGGCAAAGTGATGGGGATAAGTCCCCTTGACCTCCCGGAACACCTCCAACACCTAAATTTCACAAAGTAATGGACTGGAGAGGTCCGGGAAATTACACTACACCTTTTTCCCATAAAATTAGAAGTGAAATTATTACTCATGCGTACCAATGACTTATTATCTCAATGCAACAATGCAATTCGTTTTCCATAACAATAATTAAAGGATGGTTATTATGATGGGTTTAAAGTTTATATATTATATTTATTTCATAATTATTCTTATCGACTCAGAATTAAACATATAACTTATTACCTTCCAAACTATTTGAAAATGAAAACGTCGCTTGTGCGTACATGTGGACTACAACCATCACGAAGCGATGTGATTTGTTTTCATTTAAATTATTATTTGATGGTAATAATGATTGATTTAAATAATTTATATGAAATATATGATATAATAATAGTATATTTAAGGTGAATTTATGTTTACCAATCTTTAGTTCCATTTGTTGAAAAATAGAAATTCCATTCATGTGTGTGTAAGACATACTATGAGCATGAACGATGTAATTAATTTTTCAATATCTACATTTTATGAATGATTACTAATTTTTATATAATTAATATATATAATTTTTTTCCATGAATAAAATTATATTAATTTTGTAACCATTATCAAATTACAAGAATTAGGATGACAAAATCAATACATTTTTTGAAAACAAACAATCATCACCTCGAACAGATATTTTAATAAAAAAATTATTAATAAACTTGTGATATGATGAAAAATATAAATCATTAACAATAATATATATATATATTAATATAATTTATTAGTACATGTATAATAAATCTGTATTTATTATACAGGACGTTTGAACATGAATGAGTAAAGGTGGTACTTGAGGTAAGAGATTTATGTTTCAATCCTCTTTGAATTAGTATTATTTGTACATGAATTTCCATTAACAAAATTATATGCTCATTATTGGATGAAATCATTTAATTTTCTAATAATATATTTATTTATTGAAAATATAATTTTTCCTTTCATCTTCCATGGTTTAATTATTTAAGAGATCATACATGTGTTTTAAGATAAATCGACTTTTTTTCACTTTAGTCAATAATAAATTTTCAACCATGTACAAATTTTATAAAAAATAATTTTAAAAATAATTTTATGATTATCCTATTATTTTGATAAATACATTTCTACCTTTTTTACTTTTTACTAAAAAATTAAAAGGAATCTTCTTTTCATTTTTTGAAACAATTAATTTTTGAAAAAAAATATTAAATTAATTCTTTTTTTAAATTTTATGAAATGAATTAAAATATCCTACCAATATTACCACTTAATACATTTAATATTAATTTACACATTTCCAATACTATTTTCAAAGAAAATATTTTCTTTAATATATTTGAAATTTTTAGTTTTTGAAAGGTGATTTTTAAATGAAACATGATTTCTTCTTAGGAATTTTTTATTGATATTTTAATAGTATTTCTATTTAAAAACAACAGCCTTCATTATTTCTTATGTTTTAATGAGAATGTGATACAATAATAAATTTTTTTTTATTTATCTATATGGTTTATGTTTGTGGTGATGATATTTTATTGATACCCATTTTCATGGGTTATGATATGGTTTCATGAAATGTGTAACCTATTTTTTTCACAGGTTAGGAAATGAGGATTAATCGAAGTTTTTTGATCTTGTGTCTCACATATGTATGGTATTAAATATGTGGTGTGTGGGACTATTATATCCACTAATTCATTGGGTAATGTATTATATATCATGATATATTTATGGGAAATAAGTCTATGTGCTTAATCCATGATGGGAAACAAGTCGAAGTGCTTGATACATTATAAGAAAAAAGTAGAAGTTCTTGATCTATTAGGGGAAAAAAAATTAATTACTGATTACACGGCCTGGATATTTAACCATGTTAGATGAAATGGATTCTATACTTTTTATAGTTAAACACATTAATAACATGAACTTGTGGTTCATGAATGAGTTATTATGAATTCTCATTCATATGATTCATTTCATTTGAAACTTTAATGTTTTATTCTATAACTCAAGCTTCTATTATTTGTCAAATTGAGTAGTAACATTTTACGTTATAGACACGACCTTATACTATTATGATTTGTGTAATATTTTATATTATTAATAATTAATATCTCACATGATTTCCCTTATAGAGCATCTGAGATCAAACATTATTATGTTTTCTTTCCGTAGGTTATGATGAAATTATTTTTTAGGTTTTACCAATGAAGAGTAATATGTGGGATGATATTTATGATATATTTTGAAGATCTCTCATGAAATAATTATAGTATGTATCTAGTCCCCAAATACACTAAACCATTATAGCCATTGGAATAACAACTGTACTATTAATTACACACAAAAACATGATTTATTACATAAAATATTCACTTGATATAACATAGAATATCGATAGGTCTACAGATTTTTGGGCTTAGGAACATTACATAATGACTTAAAACACAATAAAATATATCTTTATTGATAAAATCCTTTACATGACCACTACATTCCGTCGTACTTAACATTTGATGGGATAACCTGAGGACATACATAAGAAAATGGTGAGCTATAAAGGCCATTAAGGGAGTAAACAAGGAATAACATTAATAATACATTAAATGTTAGTAAATTGGCATATCAAAGGAGTATGAGAGAAACATGAACACAAAGGCATGATATAACATGCTTATCATAACATGGAAATGTGGAAATAACACTTAACATGGTATTAGCATGAGGCAAGGATCATTTTACATAGATCATGATTAAGCCCTCATTTCTCTTGAATTATCATGAGTACACCCTCATTCCACTTGATGAATCATGATACTAATTTTTACCCAATGCATTGGAGTGCTATCAGTGTTCACCATTCTTAAACATTTCATTTCATGAATAAGTGTGCCCCATGGATCATACAACCTGGAATCATTAAAATTCATCATTTATTCAACGATAATGAAATGTTTAATTCATAAATGATACTATATAATAAAAATGTAAATGTGCATAATGTTGAATACCCTTGATAGAGAAATGGGTATGGTATTCACAACACAATGACATTGGCTTGGAAAATCACGGTGCAATCTCGGCAGCATAACAGCGTGACATAAGAATTCATAAAAATTATTGATTTTAGAGGAAGGGGTGTTAATAATATGTACATTAAATGGAATTTCAGGGGGTAATATAGATACATTTTACAATATAAATAATGTAATTTTACATTCATAATACCGAATAATTGCTTGAATGTAAATTAAGAGGGAGAAATTCCATAATGAATTTCAGCATGGGAACGGGTGTACATGGGAGGAATTAATGAGAGATAAATGGGTCTATCATCATTCAAAATTATATATGGAAGTATGGAGGAGGTTAGAAATCATACCCCATAATTTTTAGTTGAAAATAAAATCGCATATCAACATAATGAAATTTGAAAAAAAAAACGAGAAAGGAAGAAATCCCGTACTTGGAAGTGTGATCCCAAAGGCATGGGAGAGGATTGAGAGAGGCTTCATGGAATATTGGGGAGACATGGGAGGATTCTATAGAGAATAGGTGAGGGTATGGTCATGCTTCAAAATCTTTGAGTAAAGTGGAAGAGGGAGCTTGGGTAGTTTTATATAGGAAAGGAGAAAGAATTCTTTATTATTTTTGTTTTGGACACCGCACATTAAACTAATCAAAACCACAAACCATACCATGGTTTTTGCCAATGTTTTTTCACTTAAGGGGAGTGGAAACATTATTTTATAAGGAAAATTTCTGAAAATCTTAAAATATTAGGATTTCTTACTTGGAGGTGAGTTATACTCTCATTGAAATCAATTAAAAAAGTAAAAATGATTTATATGTCGTGGAGGGTTCACTAAGACACCAAAAAATTAACCAAAAAAAATATAAAATTACATTATTTTAATGTAAAAACATATATTCACCGAAACTTATGTTTATATTATTTTATTACATCACTATTGGGTCATTATGATATCATAAAACACATTATATATTTAGATCGTATTTAATTTTTAACAAAAAATTTGACTATCTCTGAAAATTATGAAAAATTCAACATTAGATAATTTTGAAATCCTGATTTAAAAAATAATATTAATTTTATCTAAATAATTTTATAAATATGTGAATTTTTACTTTTAAAATAAAAACTGACATTTATTGAAAATTCATGGGTTTTGACAAAAACAACTTTCAAACAATAATAAAAATTTCATTTGTATTCATTAAAATTACACGATAATTTATATTTAATAAAAAGTAAATTTTTAATAATATATAATTAAAATAATATTTAATTAAAATATTCATAAACTTGTTAAAATTGATTTCATAATTGAATATTAACAAAAAAATGCTATTTAAAAAAACATATTTAAAATGTATCACTAATAAAAGGTATGTATATTCTCTATACAAAAATAATGCACATAACCATAGAGCTATGTTATTGTTACATAACCCCTTATAACGCCCGCATAAGACCTAAGGGTAAGGTATACGGTGATGACAGACTCTTGGGGTGGCTCGGATAACATCTCTCGGGTGGTAATCTCTATCAACTTACACATATCAAGTAGGGGGTTCCACTCGAGCTTCACGTGTTTAAGCTCAGTTGGGTCTTGGTCAATAGAGAAGCCCAGTGATACCACCTCCTTTCCACGCTCTGACAAATGGGCTTTGTATAAAGCAATTCAACTAGATGAGGCCATCGCTTCCTTTGTCAGAGTAAATTGGATTTGTTAAAGACCTTTATTTATACAACTCATGTGATCACTATTCAATGACTATATTAGAAATGGTAACAGTTCATAATGGTATTTTGAAATCAAATAACATAAAACCAATAAAGTGGATATTTTATATAACCATTTTAAATAATAATACATTTAATTAGATCAAGAGGAATTTTCATTAATTAAAGTTTGGGGCGCTACCATCTTCCCCCCTTAAGAAATTTCTCCCTTGAAATATCATTTTTTTGCACTAAAACAGATGCAAGAAACTCTTCTTCATCACTTAATCTGATTCCCATGATTCCTTTTCAAACTTGTGGTTTCTCCCTAATGACTTGACGAGGGGCATTATTTTATTTCGTAAATGTTTTTCTCTATGATCTAAGATCTTCATCGGTTTCTCTTAATAAGAGAGGTCAATAACCAATGGTACCACCACAGGATTGAGTACATGTGATGGTTCAGGTATGAACATACTCAATACTGATACATAGAATACATCATGTTCTAGGGATACGTTTGGTGGGAGTGCTTGTTGATAGGCAGCTACTCAAATGTGATCAAGGATCTCAAAAGGGCGAATATACCTTGGAATAAGCTTTCCCTTCTTCCCAAATCTCATAACTATATTCCACGGTGATATGCATTGGAAAACCTTGTCTCCAACATCAAAATCTAGGTCTCATTGACAATTATTAGGATAGCTATTTTGTTGACCTTGAGTAGCTTTAATGTGTTGCTGGATGGTCTTAACCTTCTCCACCATTTCTTCATCCATTTCTGGACCTAATAGTTTTATCTCACCAACTTCATCCCAACATGTCGGTGTTCTACACCTCTTCCCTTATAGGGATTTATAAGGATCTACTTGGATGCTTGAGTGGAAACTATTATTATAAGATAACTCAACCAGAATTAGATGTTGATCCCAACCTCCTTTGATGTCCATTGAACACACTCTCAACATGTCCTCAAGTGTTTGGATAGTCTGCTAAACTTTTCCATCAATTTAAGGATTATAATATTTACTGATTTTTATCTTAGTATACCGAGCATGTTGAAGAGTATTCCATAAAATAGAGGTGAATCTTGATCTCTATTGGATATAATCGATAGTGGTACTCCATGAAGCCTTACCACGTCTCTAATGTAAATCTGTGCCAGTTGATCCACTGAGAAGTCCTCCTGAATTACAATGAAGAGTTTATTCTTTGTAAGATGATCCATAAAAACCTAGATATCATGGTTTTCTTTGGATATATTAGAATGTTTGTTGAAAAAGTCCATTGTGATGTTCTCCCATTTCTGTGCTGGTATGATTAATGGTTGCATCATCCCCTTAAACTTCTCCTCCCAGCCTTCACTTGATGACATACTAGACACATTGATATATACTCAGTGATCCCCTTATTCATATTATCCCACCAATAATTATCTTGGTGATCTCGATAAATATTTTTTTTCTTGGGTGAATGGTGAAATTTGAACTATGTGAATTATCCAAAAGTTCCTTCTTTAACTCCAGATTCGATTGGACACATAGTCTTGACCCAAATATCTTAGTTCCTTCTTCATTGACATGGAACTCTAAGGATATCCATTTTTTGATAGTTTCCAAATTCTCTTGAATTCCCACATAATCATTTTGATCATCCTTTAACCTATCCAAAAGACACGGATGAGCAAACATTTGTGAATGTATTGATGATGTTCCCTTGTTTATGATTCCCATGTCCATCATCATCAAATCTAAAAAGATTGGATCATTTTCAATTATTATCAATGATAGAATCACAAGGTCCTTTCTACATAGAGCATCTGCCACTTTGTCGCTTTCCTAGGGTGGTAATGGATTGAGAATTTATAGTCTTTGATCAGCTCTAACCATCTTCGTTGGCGCATGTTCAACTCTTTATGTGTGAATATATATTTGAGGCTTTTGTGATCTTGGTATATTTCACACTTCTCCCAAAATAGGTAATGCTACAAAATTTTAAATTCAAATATCATTGCATCCAACTCTAGGTCATACATTGGATATTTTTTCTCATGAGATTTTAATTTCCTTGAAGCATTGGAAATGAATTTGTCATTTTGAATCAACACACATCCCATTCCCTTCTTCGATGCATCACTAAATACAAACAAAGTTCTCCACTTGTGTGTAGTGTGAGAACGAGCGCAGTGATAATCCTCCTTTTCAACTCTTTGAGGCTCTCTTCGCATTCATCACTCTAAGAAAACTATACTCCCTTATGAGTTATCTTTGTAGTAGGGTTGGAAAATTGTGAGAAATTTATCACAAATCAGCGATAATATCTAGCTAAACCTCAGAAGCTACAGATGTTCCTTAATGATGTTCGCCACGATCATCCCTCAATTATAGGTGTCTTGGAGGGATCGAAAGATATCCCACTATTTTTGATGATATGACCCAATAATGAGACTTCCTTCCACCAGAACTCACACTTTCTGTACTTTTTATAGAGTTTCTCATTTCTCAAGGTCTTTAGTGTAGTGCTTATATTCTCCTCATGATCCTCCTTGGTTTAGGAGTATATTAGAATTTAATCTATAAATACTACCCCAAATATGTCAAGGTAATATCAAACAACTCTATTTGTCAAGTACATTAATATTAATAGATCGTTAATGAGTCTGAAAGGAATTAAAATGAATTCATAGTTCCTATAACTTTTACGAAAAACAGTCATGAGGATATCCTCCATCTTCACCCGTACATGGTAATATCCTAAATTCAAATCCACCATAGAGAATTATTGTGCTCCACGTAGTAGATCGAACAAGTCAAAAATGCAGGGAAGAGGATACATGTTCATTATCGTGATTTTGTTAATATCACAATTGTCAATTAAAAGGCGCATTGACCCACCCTTCTTCTTGATGAAGAGGATTGTTGAACCCCATGGTGAAGCACTTGGCCATATAAACCCTTTATCAATATTCTCATGTAGTTGTTTCTTCTATTCCTCACAATCCACAATAGTTATTCTCTACATAGTCTTGGATATTGGCGAAGCCTCAGGTATAGTGTCAACTTAGAATTCAATATCTCTTCTTGAAGGAACAGTATGAAATTCCTTGGGAAACACATAAGCGAATTCCCTCACAATAGGCATGTCTTCAAGGATGGTTGATTCCTTAGACTCAATCATCTGAGCCAAATACACTTTATCATAGAGTAGTAATATCCACGCTTGAGATGATGGTGCTAATGAAGATTCATCTTTCTCCTTGCACTTGTATAAAATCAGGTGTCAATTCTCTATATGGAGAGTTATTTACATCTCACAACAATTTATGTTGGATATATATAAGGAAAGCCTATAAATTCCATGAATTTCAAAAAATTCCACTAGAGGGAGTATGATGTGGTTTGCGGAAAAGATTAATCCACATATTTTGACTGAGGAAGAGTTATATTCATGGGACGCAATGATTGACCCATATTCTATTATCACTGACATATTTACTTCCATGATTCATGGTGGAGTTGGGATTGTTCTACTAAAATTTTGGTATACAAAATAATTCATAGAACCAGAATCAAAAAGAATGTTTTCAATTCTTGAATGAATAACTAGCGTTCCTATCACCACTTTTTTGTTGGGGTTTACTTCGGCGGTAGTGATAGAAAAATCTCACCCTTGCTGTCTTTGAGGTTTTTGGTTGCCTCTGAAAATCCTTGTCTTAGGTCAATGATTTGAAAGTGACATAGTTATATGTAGTTGAATTAATGAACATTGCTTTGAAGGTCGAAAAGATCATTCATCTCCTCTTTCATAGCTGTGGGTTTTTCTTGTTGGTAGTTAATGTATAGGTTCCCTTCTCTTCCACACATAAAGCATTTACTTGTCCCCTTCAGACAATTTCCAGGGTGCTTCTTTCCAGACCTTTGGCAAGTGGGGTGCTGTATTTTTTAGCACCACTGGATTTATCCATTGAACTACCAGAATTGAAGTCCAGCTTACACTTATTATCTCCATGATACCCGTAAGATTCGTCGATCTCCATTTCAACCTTATGGGCACATCATAAAATTTCCTTATAGCTCTCGAAGTCATGGATTGTTAGGGATTTTCATAGGATAGGTTTCAGCAGACCAAAGAAGCAATCAACCTTACAATTAGGGGTACTGACAAATCCATAGGCATATCATTCCTTGATTGTGATGTTTTCCTTATACTCCCCAATATATTTGTCATCTTTTTTCTTGAGGACAAGGAAGTCCCTTTATATATTTTGTTGGAGGGTGTGAGGAAAATATTTATCAAAAACATTTTTGGAAATCATTCCATTCCAACACCTCGATCCCATCCTTAGGCATTGTATTTTTTATCAATGTACACTATTGATCATCTTCACCCTCCATATGAAAAGTATCCAGAAGAACCTACTTTGGTCCATAACAGTGAAGGATAGAGATGATCTTTTCAATGGACTTGATCCATTATTCAGAAATTGAGGGATCAAATGATAAATTAAAAGTAGGATCCCTTTCTCTGATTAATCTATCGATTGTGACTTTTTATTTATCAGGGGAGTTGAAAATTCCTCCAGACCCATGTTTCTATTCAAATCATGAGTTAACTGATAGAGTATACAAAAAATGTTCATGATTCTCTATCCCATTGGATAGGGAAACTAATGAGAACATTCTTCACAATGATCATCACATTGGTTGTTAGACCGAGTCCTCCTATTACCAGCCATTGGCAAGAATAAAATGAAAGTGAGGGGTAACATATAATATTTAATCCCCTGATAGAAACAGATGACTTATAAATTAATTTTATTTCCTTAACTTATGAATCTATATTCTTTAATCTGTGTTATCCATGATCTGCTTCACAACATTTATTCTTAAGGGAATTTTTTTATTTCCTTAAAAATGGTTCAAACTAAGATTGTGAATTTACCATAGAATATATCTCGGTTGTTTCTTAACCAAGAGTGTAGAAAGGCCCATTTTTGTGCAACCATTATCATTATATTCTAGCTCAAATCGGTGTTTTCAGGTATTACTCATTGGATAAATATGTGCCAGAGATGCCTCTAACTGATCGTATCCATACAGAGATGTCTTTTCTTGGAAAAACACTTACTCATTGCTCACTAGAATTTAGGGATGTTTTTATTATTCTTAGTCTCATCCCTAATAATTTTACTAGGGTTTTATAATCCTAATCCCAAAAGTAACTAAACCTATCCTATGATACCAACTGCAACAACCTGGCTTTTTATTACAGACATAGATATGATTTATTACAAAAAATATTCACTTGATTAAACATAGAAGATATAGAGTTATAGTGTCTTTAGGTCTTAGGAACATTATATAATGATTTAAAACATTAAACATAACATCTTTATTGAAAACTTCCTTTACATGACCACTACATTCCCTTGTACTTAGCATTGAATAGGATAACTTGAGGACATGCATAAGAAATGGGTGATCTATAAATAATAGTAAGGGATTAAACAAGGAATAACATGAATAATATAGTACATGTTAGGAAATAGGCATATCAAAGGATCATAAGAGATACATGAACATAAAGGCATGATATTGCATGATTATTGTAACATGGAATGTGGAAGCAACACTTAAGATGGTATTAGCGTGATCCCTTGCTCATTACACATATAGAATGCGTAAAACCTCACTGAACATGAATTATCATAATTAAACTGTCATTTCACTTGACTTTTCATTATAATATTCTATACCCAATTCAATGTAGCGCTATCAAGGCGCACCCTTTTAAAACAATAAATTTCATGCATAAGTGTTCCACCTAGATCATACAACATGGAATCATTAAAGATCATAATTTATTCCACAATAAATGGATGTGGAATTAATAGATTAAACTATATAATCAATAAGTAAATGTTCATAAAGGTGAACACCCTTGGTAGAGAAATGGTAATGGTATTTACGACACAATGACATTGGGTTGCAAAATCGTGGTGCAATTGAGGCAATATAACGGAGTGACATAAGAATTCATAAAAATGTTTGATGAGAAAGAAAGGGGTTTCTCATTAATATGTACATTAAATGTACAGTAAGGGTGTCTTATAGGTATATGTCCAAAAATATGTAATTGAATTTTATATTCGTAATAGAAAATAATTTCTTGAATGTAAATGAGGGGAGATAAAATCATTAAGGAATTTCGGCATGGTAATGGGTGTACATGGGAGGAATTAATGATATAGGAAGGGGTAGATCATAATTCAAACATAAATAGGGAAGTATGGGAGAGGTAAAAATAATACCCCAACATTTTTAATTGAAAATAAAAGCACATAACAACATAATGAGATTTAGAGAAAATGAGAAAGGAAGAAATCCCTTACTTGGAAATTTGATCCCAAAGGCTAGGGAGGATCTTGAGAGAGGCTTCTGTAGAGCATGAGGCACCTTGGGAGGATTCTGGAGAGAGGAGGTCAGGAATTTTTCTTGCTCCAAAGTCATTGAGTGAAGAGTAAGTGGGATCTTGGGTGGGTTTATATACTAAAGGATAGGAAATTCTTTATTATTTAATATTTGGACACCACACATTAAACTAATCAAAACGACAAACCATACAATGGTTTTTCCCATGGTTATTTCTAAAGGGGAGTGGAAAAAATTATTTTATAATTCAAAGGTCCTAAAATCATAAAAATATTACACTTTCTTATGTGGAGGTGAGTCATACTAAAAATTAAATCAATAAAAAATGTTAAAATGTTTTATAAGCCATGGAGGGTCAACTAAGACACTATAAAATTAAACACAAAAAAATATAAAACCACGTTATTTTAATGATAAAACATATATTGGCTGAAATTAATGTTTTTTTATTTAGGACATCTTTATTGGGTCATTAAGTGGTAATAAAACACATTATATACTTAAACGGTATTTAATTTTTACGCAAAAATCTAACTGTCTCAGAAAATTATGAAAAATTCACCATTGGGAAATTTTGATGTCCTTATTAAAAAAATAATATTCATTTTATCTGAATAATTTTATAAATATTTTAATATTACTTATAAAATAGAAACTAACATTTACAAAAAATTCATGGTTTTTGATAAAACATCATTCAAACCATAATAAAAATTTCAATTGTATTCATAAAATTTATTCAATTGAATACATTTAAAAAAAAGTAATTTATTAATAATGTTCCATTAAAATATGATTTAATTAAAATGTCCTTTAATTCATCAAAATAGATATCTAAATTAAATATTAACTAAAAAATTGTTATTTTTTCATTAAAAAATATTTACAAAGGAACAATGATAAAATGAATGTATATTCTCATTAAAAAAATAATGTAAATTGTAAAGACCTGGAATTTCAATGATTTTTTTTAAAAATGGAAATTTTACAAGTCCATAAAAATTTACGGTGCATGATTTCGAGGCCTGGAGTGCCCAAAATGAATTTCTAAACTTTTTTTCAGGTACATTTAGTAAATGTGCAAGCTGGTTTTTCTAACTTTTGAACCGGTGCTCAGAATTGAAATCCAAGGGCACCGTTGAACTTGAAGTGCCAATATTCGCTTAAAGAGACATTCAACTCGATGACAGTTGGTCAAGGGTGAAAGTTAGTTTTTGGGTTTTACATGAAGGAATAAAATATAAATAAATGTGTGTGACATTTTATATTTATTTGCAACACCCATGTGGGTGTTGGGAGGTGGGGTACACCGAAACTAGACATGCTCTTCATGATTAATTTTTTTGGGACCACCCGAGTTTTCAATAACCTCCGAAATTGAATTTAGGGGTGGGGACCACCCAGTCCCTATTAATATGGGGGAGAGAAAACCACTCAACCCCCCTCTTTAATGTAGAGGATCCTCTTGAGATTTCTCCACATTAATTATGTAAAACCACCTTAATTAATTATGCCATCCATGGTTTTTAATTTGGCTATTTTTTTTAATTTGTGCCAATGATTAAAGTTGGGGGAAAAATCAGTTGGTCATTTTCATTATGGTAAAGCCTTGAGAGAAAAGCTATCTAACGAAGAACTACTTCTCCGAACAAAGAACACATTCTTCCAACTAATAATACCAACAAAGAACACAGAGCACGAATTTGAACTTCTTCTTCGAGACTTCTTCTGACGTAGGACGTCTTCAACTTCGACAAACCGATGCAAAAACCGACGATTGAGGAAAAAACTGACATTTTTCTTTTCCCAATGATTCATCTTCTTCCATGTGACTCGGTCGATGTATCAACCCGAGGTAGGGGGACTATTTGGGTGATAATACTTTTTTAATATTCTTACCATGGTTTTGTTTGTGGTTTGGGATTGAAATGTTGTGGGAAGTTGTTAGTAGAACATTCTTCTTTCTTCTTGAGCCTTATGCTACTACTCTAAACCCGAAGGGTGTGGGCCAAACAAACCTGGCCTGACCCCCTCCATCATTCTTCTTTGGTTTGTTCTTCAGAATGAAGGAATGCAACAAAGACGATAAAGGTGACGATGGAAACAGTGTCGCCACCCACGGCCACCGCGACCCAAGTCGCCCCTGGAGCGCTCCGGCCTGCCAGCCGAAGCGGCTGCGCACCCTCGCCCCACTACGCTGCACCGAGCCGAACTAGCCCTACACCTCAGCTTGGCCTCCCACCGGCCAAGTTGCCCTGGTTGCACCACCCACCATCAGCACCCACCACTGGCTGAGCCACCACGACCACTCCCCCTGCCGGCCGAGCCGCCCCGACCGCACCTCCCACTGGCACCACCTCTCGAGGGCTGAGCCACCCTAGCCGCACCACCCACCGGCTGAGCCACGTTGACTGCACCACCCGCCGGTCGAGCCACCACGAACACGCCACCCACTGGTAGCACCACCCGCCAGTCACGCCGGTCGAGGCCCTTTAAGCCGCCCCGCGGCCTCGTGCCCTAGGGGTGCCCTCTGCGGCCTATCCTCCCTCTTGGCTCTACACAGACCCTCACGGCATTCTAGGAAGGACCCAGCGGCCTGAGCTGAACCCAATGAACCAGGCCGGGTCAGACCGGATCTGGGCCCACTATGACCCATTTACGCTCCTTCAGTCAAATCTTTGGCACCAGACGTCCGTTTGATGAACCGTCAGTGATGATAGAAATATTGGATCGAGAAGGTCCTTTAGATTATACCCTTCTAGAGTTTTGGGTATATTTGACATATGGTAGGGTTGGATCGAGTATGAATGAAACTGGGTCCCTGACACTAAAAGGCTAATAACTCACAGATCATGCATTTGATTGACCCACCGTCCATTCTGTTTAGACCCCAATAGTGTGGAGTTCATTTGAGATACTTTTTTGTGGGACATAGTGACTGTTGGAGTATCGAATAGTAGCTCATAGAGCAGATCCTCTTGGAGACGAGCGAGCATAGTGCGAAGACCTAGTAGCTGGCTGAGACCTGATGACTGCTGACCAATTTGACTCGGAGTGACTCGACTAGCCCAGTGGGAGCTCCTTGGTGTCATGGAAGACTTATAGTGGGGAGTACCGTAGTGTCACGGAAGACCCATGGTACTCGACAGTAGGAGTACCTCAGCAGGCTACAAGGGGGAGCACACTTGGTGATGTGGCAGATACATGGTGAGGAGTCCCTTGGTGACCCACCAGACCCACAGTACTCGACAGGAGGAGTACCTCAACAGTCCATGTTTAGTGGGAAGCGCCTTGGTGTTGCGGAAGGCCCAATGTACCGGATAGAGGAAAAGTTCTCCAGCAGTCGTGGTTTCAATAAGGTGATTGGTGATGTTACATGATACTACCCCTAGAATAAAATATGGGTTGGATCTGAGTCAGTTTTTCTGTTTTTTCCTCATGATTGAGATATATTACTTGATAACTTAGGTATATGTATGAGCATATACCTATGTAGGGTTATATGTTGATTTCATACTTTTTGGTTTATCCTTGTTGGATTTTGGGATACCTTCAGGGTCTCAGGGTCCCTACTGAGTATTGTTATACTAAACCCTACACGCGCTATGCCCGCACCTTGTTGTGTTGGATACAGATGACAGAGAGTAATGATCTAGGCTGAGAGTACCAGGACTGGATAGAGCTTGGAGGTGGACCATATGGTGTGGTGGTACGCAAAGGAGATGAACAGACGTAGTGTGATGAGGAAGAAATCTGTACCTACCCTTCAGGTAGGAAACTTGGAGGATGACCCATTAACTGTCTTTATTTTTCTTTAGTTTTATTTCATTCTAGTTGTACTTGTACTTTCCAGTTGTGCTTGTATTATGGACCCTTTTTACTTACTCTACTCACGTGTTTACTATACTATTGGCTTGCGTTAATATATTACTATTTGTTTGGTTGCGTTTGTTTACAGGTTATAAAGGCAATGCCTTCCCAGTTTTAGGTAATACTCCTTTTGTGCTAGTCGCCAGCCCCTAGCCTATAAAAGGTGGTCTTGGGGTAGTCACAACACAGGCCTCGGGGGATGGTTCATCACAAATTGGTATCAAAGGAGTCGGTTATACCACAGAACATAGGACTATGATCCTTTCTATGAAGAAATATTTTTATGTATAGTGAGTGATGCTTTCAGTTCATGGAGTCTAGTGTTGGTGCAGAGGCCGATGTATCCATACACCTGGACCCTGACTTCTGATTTCAGACTTAGTGCACGAAAACATTGATTCTGCGTGTGTTTTCAAAAGTTTTCTTTAATTCAACTCACCAGGTATAAAATTTTGACCATATTTTAGATGTTTATTTTCATGATGCCTCCACACAGACAATCAGCTAGAGTTTAGAGATTTGTACGCACTGACATCCCACCAAGCGACAAGGCCTTGGTGCAAGGCCATCATCCTATAGAGGCACCAGCAGAGGCACCCGCGGAGGCACCAGCGGTACTGTTACCCGTTGGGACCCCGATACCACCAGCCCCACCATCAGATGATGCACTCCATTTGAGGGAATTACATGAGTTCTAGTTTCAGAGGCCACCGAAGTTCAAGGGATAGACAGACTCACATGCAGTTGGGGATCTGTTGGAGGTTGTGGTGAGATTTTTCTGATTGGTAGGGACACCAGCCGATCTCATAGAGATTCATGCTACCATAACTTCTACAAAAAGAAGTAGGTAGATGGTGGTGCTTGATACTCTAGGTCCAATATGAGGTGACGCTTCTCTGGGAAGGCTTTGAGAGCATGTTTCATGTGGAGTTTGATCGAGTGATTCTTCGTGCAGTGCACATTCAAGAGATACTTTTTCTGTAGCTGGGCAGCATGATTGTAGCTCAATACTTAGAGAGGTTCACTGACCTCTAACGCTACTCCAATGATATGGTGCGAGACTCATTATTTAGGGCTTAGACCTTCGAGAAGGGACTCATGTTGGATATTAGAGCTTCGATGGACTCACTCTACATCCTAACGTAGGTGGGGGTGTTAGAGAGAGCCCTCTTGGTAGTGAGATTTCTTTCTGAGCAGTCCCCAGTAGCGAGACCCACCCCCAGTCATCACCTACCGGAGTCTTCTGCAGCTGGTAGGAGACAGACTTCGTTGAGGTCTAAGAGGAACAGACCTACAGGTGGGTGACCGCATGATTCAGATTCATTTTTTGCAGGGAACCTGAGGTGCAGATAGACATGCTAGGAGCAGTTAGTGTTTCTCATATGGTGGGTAGGGTCAAATGGATCGTGATTGTCTGACCTGTCATATGGATGATCAACAGACAATCGAAGGACTACTCAGGTAGAGACAGAGGTTCAACATATGAGGTCCACAAGGAGCAGGCGGACGTGGCAGAGGATATGTCTGTGCCGCTGGTGGTGGGCGAAGATTCAAGATGTTACCGCCACCACCATCAGGAGGTCCACCCTGACTGTAGGGAGCAGGTGGACAAGGGAGAGCTCAACTCAAGGCAGTTGAGGCCTACAATCATGACACTCTGGAGATGATACGAGGTACAATCTTTGTCTACTCTACTTTAGCTAATGTGCTTATAGACACAGGTTCCAATCATTTTTTTAATACCACTGCCCTCGTTCGAAGCTCATAAATTCCGATGGAGATGTTGGCTCAATCGTTATATCTAGATACTTCTATGGTAGTAGATTCTATGATTATGCACTGCTGCCGGCAGTGTAAGATTACTCTAGGAGGAAAGAGATTCAGCTGGGATATCCTAGTAGTGGTGTCAAGGCCTTACAATGTCATCTTGGGTATTGACTGGTTAACTACAATCCATGCTCATATAGACTATATTAGGCACAAAGTGTGGTGTGTCTTCACGGATGGGACCAGGTTTACCTTCACTAAAAAGAAGGGATCCTTGTCAGTGCATGATGAACTTACCTAGAGGATGGTGCAGTCGATCACTAGTCAGTTGGCATGCCTTACCCTTAGAGAAGTTGATGTAGAGAGTCTGATCGATCTTGTAGTGGTGGACCAGTATGCATATGTCTTCCATAATGATGTTCCAGGACTACCTCTTCGTAGAGAGGTGGACTTATACATTGACTAGTACCTCAAGACGACACCGATATCTACACCAACATATCGGATATCTCCCACAGTGCTTCTTGAGATGTGGGTACAGCTAGAGGACTTGCATGGGAAGGGATTCATCTGGAAGAGCGTTTCACCTTGGGTAGCTACGATTTTGTTCACCAAGAAGGCATATGGGAGCTTGAGACTTTGTGTTGTCTATCGGAACCAGAACCTGGTGACCATGAAGAATAAGTACCCACTCCCAAGGATTGATGACCTCTTTGATCAGCTAAAGGGAGAACAATGGTTCTCAAAGATAGAACTTAGATCAGGCTATCACTACCTCAGAGTGCCATATGAGGATCTGTAGAAGATGGATTTAATGTGTAGGTATGGTCATTATGTGTTCCTGGTTATTCCATTTGGTGTAACCAATGCTCCAACAGTGTTCATGGGACTCATGAATAGGATCTTTCAGTCATACCCTGATCGCTTCGTGGTATTCCTCATCGAATACATTCTGATCTACATGACTACTGAGGAGGAGCATGTCTACACATTGCAGGTAGTACTGGACACACTCTGAGAGCACCAACTTTATAGTAATCTCTCTAAGAGCTAGTTTTGGATCCTATAGGTTCTCTTTTTGGGACATGTCATATTGGAGGATGGAGTTGCAGTAGACCCATTGAAGATTGGGGTGGTACTTTCCTTGGAGGCACCCTGGAGTGTGACAGAGGTGTAGAGTTTCGTGAGCTTGGATGGATATTATCAAAGGTTTATGGATGACTTCTCTAGAGTTTCAGCACCACTATCAGCCTTGAATAAGAAGGGGAAACCCTTTGTGTGGCCAGAGAGATACCATTAGGGCTTTCAAGAGCTAAGGCGGAGGCTGACTAATGCCCCCATATTGAGGCTTCCAGAGAAGGGCGTAGGGTACGTAGTTTACCACGGCGCATCAGGGACCGGGCATGGATGTTTCTAGATGCGGGAGCGAGATATGATCGCTATGGTTCTTTGCAGTTTAGACAACATGAGTATAAATAATCTACCCATGACCTGGAGTTAGCTGAAGTGGTCTTCGCCTTGAAGATGTGGAAAAACTATCTTATGGGCGAGCATCTTACAATGTACTCTGATCACAAGATTCTCAGGTATATCTTCTCTTAGAAGGACCGGAACCTGAGACAGCATCGTTGGCTTGAGTTCTTCCTGGACTATGACTTTGAGATAGTCTATACTCTTAGGAAGGGGAATGTTGTAGATGAGCTGAGTAGGAGGTCTGGTATTCAGCTGCTAGGCGAGGCGACAGGGCAGCTGGCCGCATTGCAGATATCCATTGTAGATAGAGATGGAGCATGATTCCTACAGTCACTTACATTCACTTCCCCACTTTTTTAGTGAGTTAGGGAGGCACAGTGTGGGGACGCTGACTGCGAGACATGACATGCTCAGATATCTATAGGAAGGAACCTGATGGATTTTCTAAAGGTGGGGATCACATCATCCTCTTCTAAGGATGTACAATGGTACTAGTATCACTTTAGGAGGAAGTTATTAGGGATTTCCACACATCCTCTCTAGAGGTACATCCAGGAGTGGCGAAGATATATCAGGATCTCCAACAATAGTATTGGTGCTGGGAATGAAGAAAGTAGTCACAATGTTTGTCTCACGATGCCTCACTTGTTAGCAAGTAAAGGTGGAGCATGAGGTACTAGAAGGCTTGGTTCATCTTTTAGAGGTCCCAAAGTGGAAGTGAGATGGGATATCCATGGACTTCATGATGGGTCTTCCCCATATGACCAGCGCATATGACTAAATTTTTGTGATCGTCAACTGACTCAACAAGTCGGCCCACTTCCTACCGATCAGAGAGTAGGGCAAGGTAGAGATCTTGGGATGACTCTATCTGCAGGTGATTGTGCGGCTAAATGGAGTACCCTTGCCGATTGTCTCCGATCATGATACACACTTCATTTCCTGGCTATGGAATGGGTTGTAGGAGGATTTCAGGATGCAACTGCACTAGAGCACCACCTTCCATCCAAAGATGGATGGCCAGGCTGAGCGGTCCATTCAGACCCTCGAGGATATACTCTGTCCTTGTGTCCTCGGCTTCATTTGCAACTGGTAGGAACACTTTACTTTGGTGGAGTTTGCGTAATACCACAGTTATCACTCCACCATTGGGATAGAACCATTTGAGGAATTGTACGAGCGACCTTGGAAATCACCTTTGGGTTGGATTGACCTAGGGGAGTCAGCACTCGTGGGGCCATAGATGGTCAGGGATACCACATTGAAGGTGCAGATCATCTAGGAGCAGATGAAGACTACACAGTGTAGGCAGAAGTCATATGCCGATAGGAGACAGAGACCTCTGAGTTCGAGGATGGAGACCATGTCTTTTTATAGGTCTCACCCCGATGAGGTCTACATGATATGGCTGAGGAAAAAAGTTATCACAGAGATTCATCGAACCTTTTTAGGTCATCAACAGAGTTGGGGAGGTGGCATACTTCTTAGATCTTCCACCTTCGTTGCAGCTGGTGCACGATGTCTTCCACGTATCCTAGTAGGAGAGATATGTGCACTACCCTTTTCACAGCATCAACCATGGAGAGCTGGGCATCGATGATGGGGAAACATTTACAGAGGTTCTAGTAGATATTGAGGATCAACAAGAGTGGGTCCATCAAAGATGATCGATACCTCGGGTGAGTATTCGCTGGCAGCACAAAAACCTCTAGGAGAGCACATGGGAGCGGGAGGCTCAGATGCATGCTAAATACCCACACTTGATTACCTAGTTTGATTTGTGTTTTATGGGGACCTAGAGCTCTGAGATGAGGAGAACTTAAAGACCCATAATTTCCATGTAATTGTTTTTAGTTAAATGGGAATTTTACAAGCTCGCAAAAATTTACGACACATGATTCCGAGGCCCGGATTGCCTGAAATGAATTTCGGATCTTTTTTTCAGGTACGTTCAGTAAACGTGCAAGTGGATTTTCCTAACTTTTGAATCGGTGCTCAGAATTTAAATCTAAGGTCATTGTTCAACTCACAACACCATTATTCGCTTAAAAATACTTTACAGCAGTTGGTCGATGGTGAAAGTTAGTTTTTGGGTTTTACATGAAGGATTGAAATAAAAATAAAAGTGTGTGACATTTTATTTTTATTTGCAACAACCATGTGGGTGTTGGGAGGTGGGTTCCACTGGAACTGAACCTCATCTTCATGTTTAATTGTGGTGGGGACCACCCGAGTTCTCAATAACCTCCCAAACTGAATGTAGGTGTGGGGACCACCCGACCCCTATTAATGGAGGGGAATAGGAAACCACTCAACCTCCCCCCCCACACTTTATTATGGAGGGTCCTCTTGAGCTTCCACCACATTAATTATGCCAACCCACCTTTATTAATTGTTCCATCCTATGTGTTTAATTAGGATGTTTCATTGAATTTGTGCCAATGATTATAGTTGGGGGAAACACATGAGTTTACCATTTTCATTTTGGTGGAGCCATGGGAGAAAAGCTCTCAAATGAATAACTACTTCTCCAAATGAAGAATGTGTTCTTCCAATGAAGAACGCCGATGCCAACTTCAACCTTCTTCCTAGATACTTTCTCCAACATATGACATCTTCGACTTTGATAAACCGATGTACTAACCAACGATCGAGGAAAACACCGACGAAACTGACGTCCCTCTTTTCCCAACGATTCATCTTCATCCCCACGACTCCATAGATGTATCAACCTGAGATAGGGGGATTATTTGCATGAAAATAATTTTCCCATATTCATATATTGGTTTCATTTGAGTTTAGGGATTGAAACATTGCAGGTAGTTGTAAGCTATATGTTCTTTTTTCTTCTTGAGCCTTATGCTACCACTCTAAACGTGGAGGGTGTGGGCCAAACAAACATGGCCTAACCCCTGCTGTCATTCTTCTTTGTGGCGATCTTCGGAATGAAGGAAGGATACAAGGACGGCGAAAGAGACGGAGGCAACGACGCCACCTCCTACAGCCACCTTGACCTGCGCCGCCCCCACAGTGCTCCGGCCTCCCGGCCGAACCGGTCGTGCGCCCACACCACGCCGTGTCGCCACGGGCCGTACCGGCTTAGCCACCGGCCAGCTACCCACCCCCGGTCATATTCCCCCCAGCCACACCTACCTCCAGTTGAGCCTCCCCAGTCGCATCGCCCGCTGGCCGCCCCACCTGCCGGCCAACCCACCCTGTCTGCGTCCCCCGCGGGTCGATCCACCACGGCCGTGCCCCCCTCCGTCCGTGCCGCCTGCCAGCCGAGCCCCCCGCCGACCAAGCCACCTCGGCTATGCTGGCCACCGGTCAAGCCACCCTGGTCGCACCACTTTATGGCCGCGGCACCCGCAAGCCGCCCAACCCGCGCCGCCCGAGGCCCTTTGAGCCGCCCCGGCTAGCGCTGCTCGCGGCCCTCCAAGACACCCCACGACCTCATGCCTTCACAGCACCCTCCGCGGTCGAGCCACCCTCGCGGATCTATGTGGCCCCTCATGGCCTACTAGGCCGGACCCAGCAGGCTGGGCCGAACCCAATAGGTCAGGCCAGACTGGGTCAGTCCGACCGGGTCAGACTGGACCCAGGGCCACTAAAACCCATTTATGCTCTTTCGGCCATATATTTGGCACCAGGTGTCAATTTAAAGAACCCTCAGAAGTGATGAAAATATTATAGCAATAGAGAACCTTGATTATACCCTAATTGAGTTTTGGGTATTGTTGAGGTACGATTGGGTTGGATCGAGCACGAATCCAACTGGGCCCCCGTGACTAAAAGGATAATAACTCACAGACTGTGCGTCCGTTTGATGAGCCGTCTATTTTATTGAGACCCCTATGACGTGGAAGTACATTGAGATAATTTTTTGTTGGACTTTTTGAAATTTGTAGTATCGACCAGTAGCTCATGGAATGGATCCTCTCGGAGATGAGCGATCATAGTGCGGTGACCAAGTAGCTGGCAGAGACCTGACGACTTCTGAATGATTGGACTCGGAGTGACTTGACTAGCCCAGTGGGGAGCACCTTGGTGTCATGGCTGACCCAAATTGGGGAGCACCTTGGTGTCGTTGAAGACCCATGACACTCAATAGTAGAATTATCTTAGCAGGCTACAAGGGGGAGCGCGCTTGGTGACGCAGCAGACCAACGGCGGGGAGTGCCTTAGTGATGCATCAGACCCACAGTACTCGATAGGAGGAGTACCTCAGCAGTACATGATTAATGGGAAGTGCCTTGGTGTCACTGAAGTCCCAATGTACTTGGTAGAATATGATTTCTCTAGCAGCTGAGGTTTTGACAATGTGACTGGGGATGTTATTTGATACTACCCCAAGAATAAAATACTGGTTTGAGCTGAGTCAGTTTTTCTGTGTTTTCCTCATGATTGAAATGGATTAATTGATAAATTAGGTATATGTATGGGAATATAACTAAGAAGGGTTATCTTTTGACTTTATAATTTGTGGCTTATCCTTGGTGGATTTTCTAAGACCTTGAGGGTCTTGGGGTCCCTACTGAGTATTGTTATACTCACCCCTGCACTGGCTATGCTTGCACCTTATTGTGTTGGATGCAGACGACAGAAAGCGCTGATCAAGGCTAAGAGTACCAAGACTGGAAGGAGATTGGAGGTGGACCATACGACATGGGGGTAAGAAGAGGAGACAGACAAACATAGTGTGCTGAGCAGGCGATCTGTACCTACCCTTCAGGTAGTAACCTCAGAGGATGACCGAGTAGCTATCTTTCTTTTTCTTTGTTTGTATTGAATTCTAGTTGTACTTGTACTTTCTAGTAGGGCTTGTATTCTGGCCCCTTTTTACTTACAGTAATCACGTGTTTAATATACAATGGACTTACGTTCGTATGATTCTATGTTTTTGGTTCCGTGTGTGTACAGTTTATAAAGGCAATACCTTCCCGGTTTTAGAGAATACTCCTTTGGTGCTAGTCGCCAGCCCCTAGCCTATGGAAGTTGGGATTTGGGTAGTCACAGCACGGGCCCCACGGGATGGGTCGTGACATAAATAATCTCAGTGATAGGGTCTTGTTACATACCTCATTATAACACACGCATAAGACCTAATGTTAAGGTGTGTGATGGTGACAGACTCTTGGGGTGGCTCGGATAACATCGCTTGGGTGGTAATCACTATCAAATTCCACTTCTCCCATGAGCGGTTCTGTTCGATCTTAACGTGTTGAATCATGGTTTGGTCTTGTCCACGAGTGAATCCCAGTGACGCCACATCATTTCTGAGCTCCGAAAAATTGGCTTCGTATGGATCAATTCTACTGGATGAGGCCATCACTTCATTTGTCTGAACAAATTGGATTTTTTAAAACACTATATTTATACTAATCACGTGATCACTGTTCAACAACTATATTAGAAATGGTAAAGATTCATAATGCTATTTCGAAACCAAAAACAGAAAACCAAGGAAGTGAATATTTTATATAACCACTTTACATTATAATACATTTAATTAGATCAAGAGTAATTTTCATTTATGAATATTTTGGTCATTACAATTTGGGAATATATTTGTGAAATTTATTGAATATTCATCTAAAAAATGTAATATTTATGTATAAAAATAATGATCCACTATAATATTTTCATACATAAGAATATTTTCATCAATATTTCCACTCTAAATCTACTTGATTCTTTCATGGAATAAACATAGAGTGGATTTCTTTATGACACTTTCACTAAGTATAAAATGATATCATCACTCTCTTGTAAATTTTATTTCTTGTCAATAAGGGGGTTATGATGAAAAAAAAGAAAATTTTTATGAGAAAGGGGAAGATAAATAATTGAAAAATTTGATGAGTTAGTAAGAAATTATATTCATATATCATTTGAATGAATTGAAAAAAATACAAAGGGGGAGATTATTGAGACCAGTTTTTTTCATTTTTTATCAATAGATGTCAATGAATACAGTGTTTTCATTATTAATTTATGTAGATATAGAAAAATGAATAATTATAGTTAATATATGTAACATGGAAGTTGGAAGGAGAGTCCTAATATTTTTTAATCAGAAAATAAGTTCCCATGAATTGTGTTACTTTATATTTGGTTCTTCATGATTAGAATACACATATTGTGAGATTGGTTTGAAATTATATCCATTTAATAATTGATAGACCCAATTTTATTTAAGGATAACGAAATTGAATACTAGATTTCGTTGAATATTCTATAATTAAAATTTTATATCTCTATGATAAGGTATTTGTGAAGTTATGCCCTTGTGTTTTTAAGCTACACGGTTATGTTATATGAAACTTGGATGATTTTTTAAGTTTATAAGAAATGAATAATAAAGGTATATGTGTTTCGAATATTGCATGTGATAACACCAAACTATATCATTATATCAAATGGCCATAAATTCATTCTGGGAACTAATAAATGGTGATCTACCCTGAAAAATGATGGTTTGAAAGGTGTTTTTGGATGGATATATTCTTAAAATGAAAATAGTGAGCTATATTGCATCGTGGAGGATTCTATTATCACCTATAGATAATTTATGGGTTGGAATTAAAAAGTGGGTAGAACTGTCATATGGTGTGTCTATACTGATCATTTCCTGAATCCTGAGATAGAGGAAATGTTAGGAGAATTTTATGATGTTTTAAATAGAGGGATACACACTATATAGTAGAGTATATTTTGAAAGAAAATAACCTATTTGAAATTTTGAGTGGGGAAGACACCATAGTTTATGAAGTGGTCATTTTGAAAAGTTAATATAGATGTTTTTGGGGGATTGAATTGGGGAGATATAAGATATTGTTCATATCATTGAATTTTGAAAAGGATACCTGTCTGAAATAAAAAGGACGGAACATGGTATGATGCTTGGAAGTATGAACTGATTTTCAAAGTGGTTCAAAATAGTTTGACCAAAATGGGGTCCATTAGACTAGGGTGTATGTTAGAATTATTAGAAATATAATAAATCAACATACAAAATGCGGCGATAGGTAGGTCACAAGTTGTGGATAAAAGAAAGTTCATGTTTCACGTGAATATGATATTTTGGATAAGTTATTAACTCAATAGCCACTTATACTCAATCTCTAAAGAAACCTGTGTTCCTGAACAGTTTATAAGAGGTATATTATGATATATATTTTTTTAAAATAAATTGGAAGAGATGAAATTTATTTTGAGTAATTTTAATGGTTTGACTTTGAAATTAAAATTAACATTTAAAAATGAATTCTTTTATGGATAAACAGATTCTTCTATTAGTGTTATACAAATTTTTCATGAAAAATAAATAATTGGTAATATATAAGAAGAGAAAACCATTAATATATATAATTAATTAAATACTTTTATAATCATAGAAATAAATGAGATATTTGACACATCATTATATTTTGAAGAATCGTTGTGTGTCAATGTCATAAAGAAGAGTGAGATCCAGGAAAATCTTGTTATACACTAAAAAATAAAAAGAAGGAAAGAATATGTATGATGAAATAGTGGTTTTCATGCATTCCAAGATTTCAAATATATATATATATATATATATATATATGTTAACATCATAACCATCTCAAGATAAGAAGAGGAAGTGGAAGGAAATGCAATTCAAATTTTCATAGATAGAAAAAGTATTACTCTTTTATAGGAAATATAACCTTCAGACATTCCATAGTGAAGAGAAGAAGGTGTTTTATGCATTACTATTTGTGTACAAAAGAAGAGGTACCATATTCCGGTTGTTTTATACGTAATTTGTGAATGAGAATACGAATAATTAATAAATGAAAAATTTTTATAAGTTCCCAGTTGGTGGTACACTCTCTTGTTGTTACTAAAATCCATCTTGAACTATCAAGATGGTATTAAAAAAGAATCATTATGATTATGAAAGAGTGTAAGATGCACTAAGAACTATCTGGATGCTATATTTCAATGTTAGATAATTGATACAACCTACTTTTTTCACCCATAAGTGAATTCTAGTGGGTATTAAGATTTTAGAGGAATCTATATCACACTGAGAACTAGCCTTCTAATATTGTGAGGTGACACTTATAAAAGTATATTATGCCACTTTTGTGAAAGTGTTTGGAAGTGTTACATGAAATAATGAATGTGAGAATAGAGTAAAATAAAATAATTAACCTTCACCAGTTACATAGGTAAAATTAAATGAGGTAAAATGTATAAAGTATTTTAATGGACACTATCATAGATTCAAAACCCTATTAGTGTTGAATACATTCCTAATTAGGTCCCTCTCCTTGAAACCATAGAAAAATCATCAAATTTTGTATTTTACCAAGATCTAGATATGAATCATATTTTCCAAACTCAAAACATTTAAAAAATCTCAAATTTATACCAATTTTTTATAATATGAATATTAAGAAATAAATTTCCAATACTGGCCCATAATTTTCATACATAGATATTACATGTTAAAATTGGAATATTAGTTATATAATATTATAAAAAATTATAGTTCTATTTTGGTTTAGTATATTTGGATGCATAAATACATAAAAGAATGGTTAATACATGAACTATATCAACTCCCATTAGCTTCTTCATAAATAGAACCCTTCTTAGACATATCATACTTAATGTCTTTCTTCATAACATGGGGAAATGAATCATAAAAAATGGTTATCATAGATGCTCAATAAGGGGGAACAAGAGAGTTATCAATGATTACGTAAACATAGACTTGGCATAAAAGGTATGATAATATTATATTAAATTTTAAAAATCATACCCTTCAATTATTAAAACATAAACATGAGTCAATTAATTAATATTGATAGTTTATGAAACATGATGTATAAAATAATTGAAGAACATGATCCATAAGAGAATAAAATTTGCATAAGACATAAGTTTGTGGTGTACACATAAGAATATAAAATCAGTTCCCTAATAAAAAAACAACATTGCTAAGACTATCATATTGGATTGAGTTCACTCCCTATACTACCATATTATTTATCAAGATTCAATCCCAATACTGTAATAGTGGATAGTGTCCCTTACTTAACTAGGTTCACTTGCTATTCTAGTCCTTTTATCTCATGAGATATCGAACATTACCGAATGCATTGTAGGGATACATAATTCTGGTCCCACCCATTAAATAATTAAAAAGATATATATGTGTGCTTAAATATCATAAAAAACTCATCATATCATAAACTGTGAAAACATAATGTGTTTCATAAACATCTCATCATTTTATCGAATCATAACCCTTGAAAAAGTAAGAGTGTTTACAACTTAATTAAGCCAATGGAATGAAATAGGTTTTATAGAATGTTTCAAATAGTCATAATCACAAGTTAAAAAAATAAATAAATTGGATGGTTTCATTGCATAATATCCCCAAAAAAACATAATAAACACCAATAATGTTTTAATAGATGAAAAAATCCTTACAAAGATCACTGAAATATTTCCTAAGTAAAGTTATCTTCTCAATTTGAAATCACAATTTTCAAATATAAATATTTCATAAATATTAATGAAAAGTATTTTTTTTGAAAGTAAAATTAAAATTTTAAAATATATGTTTAAAATCATTGAATATTTATGATGCATGAAAAAAAATTTCTTGTAGATTACGTTAAAAATGATTCATTTCACATTCTTGGTAAAAAACTCAAAAGTTCAACATTTGAAATATGAAAAAAAGGTTCCTTTAATTTTTTTATAAAATTTAAAACATGGGAAAATGTATTTTAAAATTTATATATAAATAATAAATACATTTTTCAAAACATTTTAAAGAAAACATCGACATAGAAGAAAAATATTCTCGACTGAATAGTTAAATATAGTTGGTTTTCCTTAAACACATTCGTTCATCCAACAGAGTACTTAATGTAATGAAAATGGAATAAAAACACGTATTCAACATAAATAACCATAGTATAAGAAAAATTAAAGGTATTTATCAAAAAAATTACATATAACATTCTTAATATAAATTTAAGAATAAACAATCCTATATAAAATGGGATTGAAATGTAAATTACTTACCATCTTGGAATATTTTGAATCATAATCATAATGAAAGTGTAAATTAAAATGAAACCATAATTATTATGAATATAAGTAAATTAATGATATAAAAGTTCAATGTGGATGTATATACACCTCATATAGATTTTTCATTCATTTTAAATTAGGTATTTTGGTTTAACCCCTTGGTTAACTAATTTAAATCTTAATCATGGTAATGCATTTTTAATATCAAAGGTTTTTAATTTTACTAACAGGGTAATAATTATCTCATAAACTATTAAGGGATGATATTTTAAAGAATTTATAATCATAATTTTACTCCTTTAATTTTTTCTTATTTTTAAATAATTTATCAAAATATTATTTAAAATAAAATATATTTAATGTAATTTTTTACAATATTCATTAAATTTAACATTAAAGGCTAAATGAAAGTTATAGAATTTGAATATATAAATTTCAAAAAAATTAATATATCATAATTTTATATAAAATTCATAAAAACTAATAATTGACCCAAAATTTATTACTTTTAATATTTATAAAATCATTTTTCTTGTTTTTTCTATTAATTAAATAAATATTGTTTCGGTGTTGCATACACATTTAATGTAATTATTCAATCATAAAATATTTGAAATAAATTTCCATGATAAAAAATTAATTCATTTTTCAAGTAAATAATAATACTTGAACACAAGTTGATATCCATATCCCAAAATATAATAATTATGAAATGTAAGAAACTGAAATTTTTTACTTTATCTTTTACATAAATATTATAAAGGTCAAAATCATGGTCAAATGTGAAAAAGGACATATTATAAATTTTTTTCTGGTTTGGTATGAAATATAATCTTCTAATGAAATTAAGGTCGTGATTTGATTTAATATTAGGCCTTATCACATTAGTATTAATCCTATTTTACATTTACCGTGGTAATAAAAATTTAATATAGTAGCTATTCATATTGACCAAAAATAAAAGTGTCTTATTTTACAAATTAAGAACTATTGTTTACAAATATGGAATAAAATTTTCAAAATTAAATTTCTAGAATTGGAAGAAATTAATTTAAGACAAAAACACTAAACAGAATGAAAAACATTTTTTCACACACATGCATTTTCAAGTATAAAATTATTTTTATACCCAATTCAACCATAAAATCAATAACAATAAACCTAATTAGATTATAAATATTATTATATAACTACTTTAACTTCTAAAATATTTTATAAAAATAAATATTTTTAAATCCATGAAACAGAAATATAGTTTTCAATAAAAAACATTACTTTTTATATTCTTCAACATATTAGTCTTTTCATAAAATTATTAAAATTTAACTATATGATAATTTTTAAATTTTATTAAAAAATTAGGTTCATTTTTTCAAATAAATTTTCTAGGGGTGTCAAAAATATTCTTCTTTTCTTGAAAAATGAAATAAACACCATTTTTAAAGAATAAAATGACTTTACAAAAAATTAAGTTATTTTTTCCTAATAATTAATAAATAAATTTGTATTTAGAGGTTACTATATATATATATCATAATTTGGTTTATTTTATTCATACACACTAATTGAATCATCTATAATAATATTTTTTGGTTCGTTTAATCTTGATTTTTCATGTAGTATATGCAATATAATATAAAGTACTTTTAAAATCTATTAGTGTTACATTCTATATCCCTAAAAAAAATTCATCCTTGCAATTTTAAATTTCTTTATGATCATAATGGGTTTAAAATTTTAAAATTAATTTATTGAAAACCCACATCATAAAAAGGGTTTGTATAACAACCTCTTAAAAGGAGGAAAACGTAAATAAAAAGGTCATTTAGTAACACATAAGAAGGTTTCCAAATAGAAAGACATTAGTGGGAAATGAAAGTATTGATGTGGAGGAAAAATATAATGTCAATATAATGATTATGAGTGACATAGAACATTAATCACATAAAAATGATGGATCATGAGAAAGTTAATGACCACAAAACCACAATCAAATTAGGTCTAAAAAAGACAATATATGCATGAGAAATGATTGTAATATGATAAAATTTATATTTAAATATATTTTTCATATAGTTAAGGAATTACATTACCATACAGACTAAGAACAAGAGGAAATATACTCACATAACAAGTTTAATTTCATCCTGTAATAAATTTCTACAATAATAAAAATTTTCTCAAAACAATGAGTATTCAGTATAAATTTTTCATGCCTAAATTACAAAAACAAACATATAACAGATCAGATAATACACATATAGAATCCAAGATATTCCGCCTATATTTAAACAACAAAGAGACCCAAAATGGTTAGAATGATGTAAAATAATATCTAAAATATATAAACCTTTATGAGATGAAGTAATAAATTTTACTATATTATTTCCACAATAATACCAATGGTTAAATCTAGATTAATCCTGAAATAAATAACCCTACATCCCAAATTACCACAAAAAAATGCACATAAAATAATTTTTTACCCTAAATGGTGATCTCATACCTTTCAACATACACCCCCAAAAATTTAATTGCATTATTTCTAAATAATGTTTTATTTTGAATGAAATGTTAAACTTAATGGTTTCATATACCTTAAACCAATTAAGAATCTCCCAAAATATCATTAATCACCCTGATAACTGACTATATAATATTATAATACAGTGAAGTGCACCAAAATATCATGATTCATATTTAGATGTTAACCTGAATTTTAATCCTTAGATTAATAAAAAATTTCTCTAAAAATATCACATTTTCAATGAATCACTATTAAACCATAAAAATTATCTATATCCCACTATCCAAAACACCATAATTAACTCAATATCAAATCCTATACTAACACAAAGGGTTATTTAAAATCAATAGAGTATTCTTCCTAAAACTTGGTAAAATTTTCAAATCACCTCAAATTCTCATCTTTTATGTTCTAAGAAGTTGAATCTTTGCCTTTGAACTTATGATCAACCTTTAACTTATAAACCCCTTTTGGTATCCAAAACTATTAATTAAAATTCTCATAAAAACAAATATACTTCCAAAAATTAACACAATTTTTATTCCTCAAATAAAATCATAGCCTATTGAATATATTCCATAAATCTAAAAATTAAGTAAACATCATCAAAGATTATCGAAATCACTTTATCATCAGTTCTATAACCAATTTAATGGTCATTATTAATATCAAATTTACGTCATAAAATTCAATCATCTATTTATCCCCGCTAAAAATTATCATAATACCATTAAATCACTTTTTGAAGTTATCTGTACCATTCAACATATATTCTAAAATCCTTAATGAAAGACTAATTTTAACAATGCATATATATTTCAAGATTATAATAACCAAAATATCAATTATATAACAATTATAAAACATAATTCATGAATCCGAATATATAAACAATGCAATCCTTTCACTTTAATGATTGGTATAGAATAAGACCTACCCTGGTCAAGAGTAAACCATTCAATTAGGGAATTGATTTGGATAATACCGTTATTCCCTAAAAATAAAAAATACAATTCTTTTGAAATTAAAATATCATTTACCTTCATTTCCCAAAATAAGACATTTTCCCCTTTCATTGAGAAAATGTACTAGGTAATCCTTCCCACATTATTATCATAATTAAAATTTAACTTTCTTTCCATTGTGGGAATTACAATTTGAACATTCAAAAAAATTCCATCTTCCACTAATTTATCATTTTAGGAAACTCAATGAAGTTTAAATTGTTAATCATATATCATGATAGATAGTTATGAATAATTATAAGGTTTTTCCTTCCTATTAATATTTCATTTAGATACTCATTTGGACAATCATTCTATTTTCCATCGCATTCACAATAAACCTGAATAAATATAGTTTTAAACATTTTATAAAACCAAAAACTATACTATGAACAAATATGATCACTGTTATAGATCATGAAATAAATAATTTATAGAATTTATAAAACCTGATATCTTATTTCCAATCTATGAAACCTTAATTTTAGACTTCTTCAACCTTGGTTATCATATATTCATATCCTTTAAAATTATTTACAATGAAAATTTGAATTATCAAAACCATATCCATCATGAATTTGAAACCAAGTGTGTAGTAAGGACACAATCACTATACAATAGAATGATGGTCGTGATATAATACAACAACATTTTTAGGGGATTTCCCATAGATATAACTATTCCAAAATCCATTTCCACTTTTAGTATCCATAGAGGGATGTTTTTTTAATAAAATATCACTACCTTTTCATTGTATTGTAGGGTATTCCCTTATACAGAAGATTATTCTAATTATTCTCACTAAATGTTTCTCATCCTAGTTTCCAAAGGTTACTAAACCTTAATTTTATAAAAAAAAATAGTAACTCATAGTTTCATACATTGATATTACATATTAATATATGAATATTTATTTTTATAACTTTAGGATTCATTCTAGAACGATTTAATTATAGTAGATTTGGAAACATAGGTACATTAAAAATTGTTCATAAGTAAAATACATCATCTTCCACAATATTCTTCATAAATAGAACACTTCGTAGAAATATCATACTTAATAGATATCATTATATGTCTCTGAAAGGAAATATAATAAAATTGTGTGATAAGATGCTCAGTAATGGTAAACAAGGGGAATATTAATTATTACTTAAGCATAATATGAGTATAAAGGGTATGATTACATGAAATTAACCATTTAAAATCATGAAATTAAATTATTAGATCTTAAAAATGAGTAATTCCATAAAAAATGGTTGTTCATATGATATGAATCATAAAGGGATCAAATAACATGATCAATGAGAGCATAACATTAGAATAATAAATATGTTTTTGGCACACAATTTAGCATAGAAAATAATTTCTTTTGTAATAAAGGATCATTTAAAAACTATAAGAGTAGAGTGGGTTCACTCTCCTAACCATCATATTACTGGTCAAGGTTTACTCAAAAGATTATCATATTGGATAGATTCACTTATAGAAAAAGTTTTACTCCAAATTCCAAACCTTATTATCTCATGTGGTATCCAAAGTTACCCAATACATTATAGGGACATATAATTCTAGGACCACCCATCAAAAAATGAAAACTATACACAAGTGTTTCACATGGTCAAAAAAAATTCATCATATCATAATAGTTGAAAAGGAAACCAGATTAATAAATATTACATCGTTTCATCATAGCATGAACCATGGAAATGAAATGGGTTTCATAAAATAGTTAATCCATGAGAAAGAGACTTGTTTCATAAAATTATTCTTAATAATCCTCATAATAAGTCATACAAAGATATATAGTGAATTTTATCATGGAATCATATCCCATGAAAAGCATACGTAACATCATGGATGTTATCATATATGAAAAATGGTTTTAAAATACAATTGAAACATTTATTAATGAAAATTCCCTTTTCACTTTGAATTCATTATTTAAAAAATATATGGTTCCCAAATATTAACGAAAACATTTCTTTGAAAATAACTATCGAAGATAGTGAATTGATATTCAAAGCACTGAGTGGAGATTATGATAAGAAATTCTATTCAAGTTGAGTACATTAAAATAATGATTCCTTTTATGCTTTTTTTAAAACAAAAATGTTCTTAATTTATAAATGATAATAATATTCTTCTGAAATTTTTTTATAAAAATTAAAAAATGGATTAAAATGAATTTAAAAATTAATAGGTGGATATTAAAAATATTTTTGAAAATATTTTAAAGAAAAAATTGACATAGAAAAAAATAATTCCCAATCGAATTGTAAAACATATTTAGTTTTTGTTAAATACATTCTTTCGTCCTCTTGAGTACTTAAAGTGATAAAAATGAAATTAAAACATGTATTATGTGAAAATAAAAAATGGAGTTAAATATCATTATCATATCATGATAATATAACTTTCTCATTTTAAATTCAAGAAAAAATAATCCTGAATAAAATGGGATAGAGATGTAATTATATTACCGCTTGGTAGATTTTTAATTGTAAGACCCTTGAAATAATAACTTCAAATTAAACTATAATTATAATAAAAAAGAAATATATTATTGATATAAATTTTTTAAGGGTATCTATATACACCTCATAAAATAATTTATGTTCATAGCATAACATATATCCCAACGAAAACTATTTGAGACGATTAACCCTTTCCTTGAGTTCAACATGACTTTAAAGAACTTTAACAAAATATATAATAAATTTAATTTATTAAGATTGTATAATTGAGTCATTATCAAAATTATATTTTCATATGTGATCTGCTTATATCATTTCAATTCCAATTCATTACCTATTCCACAAAATAATTATTTTTGGGTGTTAACTTTTTATTTTTAATGAGAATCTGGGTTTGGTAATTCAGGTACATGAAATTTGATCAGGAATCCTTCATATCCAAAATTTTAACTCTGATAAAAATATAATATATATTAACTATATATCTATATATATAATAATCCATAAAAGGTAGTGATATAAAAATTAATTCTATCATTCATGGAGACGACATAGTTTACATATGCATGAGCATTGTTTTAACTTTCCAATGGATGGACCAAAATTAAGGTAAAAAATAATTCACATTAAAAAAAATTATATAATATATATTCGTTGAAGCTATCATTATTAATATAAATTTAATTAATAAATTAAAAAATCACATCTCTTTGGGGAGGTGGTAGTCCATGTGTACTAATGATCGACATTATCATTTTGTAATAGATTGGATGGTAAGAAGGTATATATGATATTATTATCCTAGAAGAATAATTTTTTAATAAATCTTATTTATAAAAATTAAACCCATAATAATAACCTACCATGAAATATAGTGATAGTAAATGAATTGTATTTTTATTTGGAGACAAAAAGTACTAAGTATACTCAAGTAATACTTTTACTTCCCATTTGACACAAATAAGGGTGAATAAAGCTTGTTTAATAATCACAAAATAATTTTATTATATTTAAGATACCTAATTTATTATTTTATGATGAAACCACTTATTTAGAGGTGGTAGAATTATAAATAATTAAATTAGGTTGGGTTAGTTGATTACCACTTTTTCAAGAGGTATCATTTAGATCATTCATGAAGGACCATTGGAAATGTATTTTAAGAAGAATAAAATCAAATATTTGTATATGTATGTTTATAAGTGAATTATATGGGGGTAAGTGAATATATATTGATCAATGTTTTGTAAATAAATGAGAGAATGTGAGTACTTTTATAGGGGAGACAAAGGACTCACTTGGAATTACAAAGAAGACTAAATTATAATTACTTAGTCTTGATGAAAAATGATTAAAATGGATATATATTTGAATTATAATAATACAATGTCTAAATATAATCTTACAATGAAATTTAGATACGTTTTAGTATAATTTTAAACCTTATCATTTGTATTAATGCCTTTGTAAACTAATTTTAATCTTATTAATGGTAATGAATATTTAATAATAAAGGGTTATAATTATAATTAAAAGTTAAAAATTACTCATAAATGTACAGGGGATGATATTTTAGTCAATTTTAAATATATATTTTCCCCTTTCAATATTTTTATAGTATTTAAATAATTTAATAAAATATTATATAACATAAAATATCATTAATTCCATTTTAACATTATTCATTTTATTTGACTTTAATGACAACATGTTAGTAAATAAATTAGAATATAAACCTTTTACACATCCCTAATATGATATATTTTTATATTAAATTCATCAAACACAATAATTAATCCAAAATTTAGAAATTATATTATTTTAAAATTATTTATTTTATTTTATTGTTAATGGAATAAATATTATCTCAGCATTGCGTAAGCGTTCATGGTAATTAATCAATGACTAAAAATAATAGATAAATTTCCATGATAAAAATAATAATATATCATTATTATTAAATTTTATAATGGGTCATAAGTATTTTAATCCCTTTTATAAAATAGTATAGATCATGAAAGTAGGAAAGTACCATTTTTACATTATCTTTTACTTAAATATCATAATGGTCAAAATTAAATCAAAACATAAAAGTGTAATATTTAAGAAGTTTGGATAATTATAGATGAAATATAATCATAAAATGAAAATAAGGAATGTTTTGGAATAAATTTTAATCCTTATCATGTTAGTTTTAATCCTAATTTACCCATTTTACCTTTATCGTGGTAACGTAAGTTTATTATAGTTACTATTCATGTTAGTGAAAACAAAAATAGACTTGTTTTAAAAAAATTACCCTACTGATTAAAAATATGGAATCAATTTTTAAATATTCAATTTATATATGTGGATGAAATTAATTTTATATAAAAATGAAAAACATAATGAAAACGGTTTTTTCATAAAAAGGCCTTTTAACTACAAAAAAATTATTTTACCAAAATCACCCATAAAAATGAGCCTAATGAAGTTATTTTTCTTATTAATAATATAAGAGAGATTATTAATCTTTTAAACCATAAAAACATTAAAATTTCCTATATACTTGAAAAACATTCAATAAAAATCAATATTTTTTTCCATTAATTGAAAAAAAAATTATTCCAAAAAATTATAAATATTAAATATATAATACTATAGAATTTTTTATTTCAATAATTATGTCCTTTTTTGAAATTTATTTTATAATAGTGGGAAAATGTATTATTTTTGCATAAAAAAGAAACAAAAACCATTTTGGAAAAAATGTACTTTTGACGAATAAATTGACTTTAATAAAAATTTCTTGCCTATTTTCTACGATTTAATTAGTAAATTTTTATTCTTCAATTCCTTTATATATATTTCATAATGTGGTTAATTATATTCATACTTGAAAATTCAATCAGCTGTAATAATATTTTGTATTCATTTAATCTTAGTGGTGTGTGTTTAATAAAGTCTAAAACATAATGATCATTTATAATACCAGGGAGTGACATTTCCATAAACTTCCCAAAATAGGAATTACTCATCAATCATATATATACCATGAATATCACTACTCTTGATTATTACACAAAACATTCAAAAATACCTTCTCTATAGGACACACTATAATGTTTTAAGATAATTTGGTGCTCCATGATACCATTTCCCACTAATCATGCACCATCCTTCATCCTGAGTTCCACAACTGCCAAATTACTAATTTATTTTTTAGTAATTACTAACCTACTGAAATATGTAATATTGGATAACAATCAATTCCATTTTATAAATCATTGGTCTAGTTAGTAACCAAACAAACTAACAAAATATGACTTAACCGTTCACACCCGAGGGCTAACATGAAACCCTAGTCATCACTAATTTACCTTTTACAAAAATATCATCCTATAAAATCATAAAATATATCTCAAAACATGGATCACACCACAATAATATCATTGGTGAACTACCCACCATATCAATTCTTTTATCACTTCTCCCTAAGAACGGACTTGATCACAATAGATCATTAATCAAGTTCTATTACATAAAGGTTATAATCATTCCATCCTAAAAGACCCATATCATACCATTCTATAGGGTATAAATATATCAATGTACTCTAATCTACCATTTTATGATACCACAAATGATTATAAATATTAACCTACAAACATAATTTTTGTTACACGAATCCCATATTTTTTGTTATTGTGGATTCGAAATATTTACTATTATATAATAATATTTACAATTCCCATTGAGATCCCATTTTACCATATCGAGTATCCCCTTCCAATTTTATTACTAACTATACTAATCAATCCCACTCTTTAGAGTGATACTGATCTCAAATTTTATATAAAACCATTTTCATCCATCAAGATATCGCTTCTCATATCCCCCACACAAAATGATGAATTTCATCTCACTATAGAACTCAAGAACCGTTGATCATTATGTAACAATACTAAAATGAATTAATTTATCAAACTTGTAATATCCCCATATTGGATTGTTTACTGAAGCACACTATATTTCTTAATATTATATCAAAGAAGATGAGGGACAAAATGTTTATAGACTTTACTTAAATTCCACAATTTTTTTTGATTTCCTATAACTAATGAAAATCTTGAAGAAAAAAACCTAGTTCAAAGTAACCCTAAAATATAAAGGCATTGTATGGATTCAAAATTCACTTTTATTCGCCATCATTCCTTCACCTTGGAAGTCAAATGTGTATTCACCATCTTTATTCCATGGATATAGATAACAAAAAGAACCAATCTCATAATGGTTCTTGATTACGTCCTATATCTATCTAGATTCCACGATGGGTATCATATAAAAAACATCCCTATGTATTATCTTGAATCATGTAGGCCTAAATCATATTCCCTAATTTTCTATACTCACATGGCTAGTCAACTAACCAAAAACCCCCTACATGTTAACTGCATCCCTCATAAAGTATTTTTTACATCTAATTCACCTAAGAAATCACACATGTTGAGGAAAAACTCAAAATCATGCAGCATCCCTATTTCATCCTATCACCAGAATTATTTACCCATCGTAGTATCATCACAAGTTGTAACATAATTTGTACCTCACATATTTTACAACAGTAACTCTCTTTTGAAATATAATTAGATAATAAACAAATAATATTAAAGATTAACTCATAGAAAATCATTATATTGGGTGGTATAATCTAACATCACCTTTCTATTAAAATCATTATCATACCAATAGTCACCCAAATTCACTAAAAACTCACACAACCAAATATCTAGATTGTAAATATAACTTATCCCATCCAAAACCATGAATCCAAATAAACTATTTGTGCTTTACATACTATAAAATCACAAAAAATTCCTCTGGAATTTATCTTAACCTTTCAAGGGTGTCTAAAACACCAAGGAATTTTACACCTATATTAATTTGTGACCATATACTAGAAACAAATTATCATCATTAACATATTCCGTAAATATCGATGTCATGCTAATCCTTGTCCTAAGAATAAAATATATGTATCAATCACTACCTAAGGGTTTTAATGCCTACATACACCCAATAAAATTTTGTTACTATAGAAAGTGGATACCTTGAATTTAAAATGTATAATTATCATCAAGGATTCACTACATACTATAGTGAATAATTAAATAAATTTATCTTTCATTTGGAAATTAAAAAAATTTCTTTACTGGTAAAAATAATTTACTGACGTATTATTGTTTATTTTTTTCTTCTTCTTTATTTAATTTTAATTAATTTAATCACATAATTTGGTAATAATACACTCCAAACAATAATAATTATATAATGGGTAATTAAATTAAATTATTTACCCATTCAATATAAATGGAATCATCATTTTCATGATCTAGAAAACCTGAGATCACCCAATCCACTAACCATCATGGATGCATATGGGTTGGGACAATCCTTGAAAATGTCATCCAATAAAATTCCTCTCAATAGGTGGAAATTTATTTTATATAATAAAATATTTAATCATCATGAATTATATAAAATTGAGTCTTCGATATCTAAATATAAACACTAATTTGTAAAGATAAACTCTAATTTATCTTTACTTTTTCACACACTAAATTTGTTATTATGAATTTATTGAACTCAGTCCACAAAAACACAACATATTATACAAAATTCCAATAATAAATCTCAATTAAATTTTATGAAATTTTACATTAATCAATAATAAGATACTTATAACTCCATTGCAAAATCAATAATAATCCACTTTCTCATCACGTGAAACTTAAATCCTCAAATTCCAAGTCTTACAACTTTAATATTGAATAAATAAATATATTATAAACTTATTTTAATTCTTGGGGGTATTAAAATTATACTCCATATATTTTAATATCTAAAACTTGTTTAACACACCCTCACACTCACAAAAACCACACATTCAACTTATATTTATTTTTTAAAATTTTAAATTTAGAATCACATAAAAAACAATCATCAAAATTATCTCATTTATTACTCACCAATTAATTCAATATTGACTTACAAACCACCCTTATAATTCTGAAGATATATTTTGGATTCATATATAAGTATTAAACTTGTTAAACACAAATCCCCATCATAAAATTGACTAAAAACAAGTGGTTTTAATGAATCATGACATAATGAAATGGCTTATGACATAATCAACATGTATAAATTAAACGAATCCTTACTGTGAAAAACTAATTAATGATTTATGGTGGACTGGGTAATCCTTAAATCATTATACATTAATCTCCAATGTTTCATAGTCCATGAATTTCATTACATGCTTCCATTATGGTGTAATCTTGACCTTCACAATTCAATAAATCCATTCATGATGCAAACATTAATCCATTAACTATATAAAAAACACATTTATATCATATAATATTTTTTTAATGGTATATATAATTAATACCAATACTAACTCCATAACATTTTAGAATATGTTACTACAGTTACGGTTAGCATTGGTTAACCAAGTCGTTAGTCAGAATAATAAAGCTTCAAATAAGAAAAAATGATATAAAAAATTATATCATAATGGTATTTAAACACTAACATATATTATATTCAAATATATATCCTTTTTATGGAATTTGGGCTAGGTAATGTCTTTATTATAATTTAATCTTATATTAATTAAAAAAGTTCCTCTCTCCTCAATTATAAAAGGACACATAGTCCATCACTTCTTGAAACCAAATTGATACCTATATCTCAAGAATAACATATTAAATAACCTTATAAACTTTATTATCCACATTACAGAGGTTTTTAACTTCCAAAAATACCAACCCTAGGGTCCTTAATCGGAAATCTATAGGAGTTCTTTCGAAGAAGTCGTAATTTCATTAACCAATCACTACCCATTTTACAACATATTTAACCTCTATAAATTCATCTTATTAATCAATAAATTATGTCTTAATTATAAAAAATATGTTATAATTTCATTATGATTATTAATCCACTATTATCCACATTTTCCCCATCAAATTAAAAGTGAAATTATTACTCATGTGTACAAATGACTTATTATCTCCATGCAATAATACAATTTCTATTCCATACCAATATTTTAAGGATGGTTATTATGATGGGTTTAATGTTTATATATTATATTTATTTCATAATTATTATTATTGAATCAGAATTAAACATATAACTTATTACCTTCCAAAATATTGTAAAATGAAAACATTGCTTGTGCGTACATGTTGACTACAACCATCACGAAGCGATGATATTTGTTTTCATTTAAATTATTTCTTTATGGTAATAATGATTGGTTTAAAAAATTTATATGAAATATATGATATAATAATAGTATATTTAAGGTGAATTTATGTTTACCAATCTTTATTTCCATATGTTGAAAAATAGAAACACTGTTCATGTGTGTCTAAAACATACTATGACCATGAATGATGTAATTAATTTTTCAATATCTACATTTTATGAATGATTACTAATTTTTATATAATTAATATATACAATTTTTTTACAATGAATAAAATTATATTAATTATGTAACCATTATAAAATTACAAGGATTGGGACGATGGAATCAATACATTATTGGAAATCAAACAGTCATCACCTCGAACAGATATTTTAATAAAAAATTATTAATAAACATGTGATATGCAAAAAAATATAAATCATTAACAATTATATATATATTATTATAATTCTTTAATACATGTATAATAAATCTGTATTTATTATACAGGACGTTTGAACATTAATGAGTGAAGGTGGTACTTGAGGTAAGGGATTTATGTTTCAATCCTCTTTGAATTAGCATTATTTGTACATGAATTTCAATTAATGAAATTGTATGATCATTATTGGATGAATACATTTAATTTTCTAATAATATATTTATTTATTGAAAATATATTTTTTCCTTTAATCTTCAATAGTTTAATTATTTAAGATATCATAAAAGTGCTTTAAGGTAATTCGACTTTTTTCACTTCAGTCAACAATAAATTTTCATCCATATAAAAATTTTATAAAAAAATATTTTAAAAATAATTTAATTATTATAATATTATTTTTTAAATACATTTTTACCTTTTTTAATTTTTTAAAAAAATTTAAAAGGAATATTATTTTCATTTTTTGAAACAATTAATTTTTGAAAAAAAAATTAGATTAATTCTTTCTTTTAGCTTTTATGAAATGAATAAAATATACTACCAATATTTTGACATAATACATTTAATACTAATTTACACATTTCCAGTACTATTTTCGAAGAAAATATTTTCTTTAATATTTTTGAAATTTTTAGTTTTTGAAAGGTGATTTTAAAATGAATCATGATTTCATCTCAGGAATTTTTTAATGATATTTTAATAGTATTTCTTTTTTAAAACAATATCCTTTTAGTATTTCTTATGTTTTCATGAGGATGTGATACAATAATAACCATGTTTTTATTTATCTATATGTTTTATGTTTATGGTGTTTATATTTTCCGGATACCCATTTTCATGGGTTATGATATGGTTTCATGATATGTGGAACCTATTTTTTTGTACGGGTTATGATATGATGCTAATATATAAGTTTTTTGATCTTGTGTGTCACATATGTATGGTATTAATTATGCATTGTGTGGGACCATTATATCCCTTAATGAATTGGGTAATGTACTATATATCATGAGATATTTATGGGAAACAAGTCTATGTGCTTAATCAATGATGGGAAACAAGTCGAAGTGCTTGATCCATTATGAGAAACAAGTGGATGTTCTTGATCTATTATGGGAAACAAGTCTTTATTATTGATTATATGGTCCAGATATTTAACAATGGTATATGAAATGGTTTCTATACTTTTTATAGTTAAACACATTAATAACATGAACTTATGGTTCATGACTGTGTTATTATGAATTCTCATTCATATGATTCATTTCATTTTAAATTTTAATGTATTATTCCATAACTCAAGCATCTAATCTTTGTCAAACCGAGTATGAACCATTTACTTTATCGACACGACCTTATAGTCTCATGATTTGTGTAATATTTTATATGATTAACAATTAATATCTCACATGATTTCCCTTACAGAGCATCTGAGATCACACTTTATTATGTTTTATTTCCATGGGTTATGATGAAATTGTTTTGTAGGGTTTACCAATGAAGAGCAATATATGGGATGATATTTATGATATATTTTGAAGATCTCTCATGAAATAATTATAGTATGTATCTAGTCTCCAAATACACTAAACCTTTATAGCTATTGGAATAACAACACTACTATTTGTTAAACACGTACACATGATTTATTACAAAAAATCTTCACTTGATATAACATATAATATCTATAGGTCTACTGATTTTTGGGCTTTGGAACATTACATAATGACTTAAAACACAAAACAATACATCTTTATTGAAATCATCCTTTACATGACCACTACATTCCCTCGTACGTAGCATTTGATGGGATAACCTGAAGACATACATATGAAAAGGGTGAGCTATAAAGGCCATTAAGGGATTAAACAAGGAATAACATTAATAATACATTACATGTTAGTAAATAGTCATATCAAAGGAGTATGAGAGAAACATGAACACAAAGGGATGATATAACATGCTTATCATAATATGGAAATGTAGAAATAACACTTAACATGGTATTACCATGAGCCAAGGATCATTTCACATAGAGCCTGATTAAACCCTCATTTCACTTGAATTATCATGAGTACACCCTCATTCCACTTGAATAATCATGATACTAATTTTTACCCAATGCATTGGAGCACTATCAGTGTTCACCATTCTTAAATATTTTATTTCATGAATAAGTGTACCACATGGATCATACAACCTAGAATCGTTAAAGTTCATCATTTATTCCATGATAATGAAATGTTTAATTCATAAATGAAAATATATTATAAAAATGTAAATGTGAATAATGTTTAATACCCTTTATAGAGAAATGGGAATGGTATTCACAACACAATGACATTGGCTTGGAAATCACGGTGTAATTTCGGCAGCATAATAGCGTGACATAAGATTTCATAAAAATTATTGATTTTAGAGAAAGGGGTTTTAATAATATGTATATTAAATGGAATGTAAGGGGGAAATATAGATACATTTGACAATATAAGTAATGGAATTTTACATTCATAATACAAAATAATTGCTTGAATGTAAATGAAGAGGGAGAAATTCCTTATGGAATTTCAGCATGGTAACAGGTGTACATGGGAGGAATTAATGAGAGATAAATTGGTATATCATCATTAAAACATATATAGGGAATTATGGGGGAGGTTAGAAATCATACCCCAACATTTTTAATTGAAAATAAAATCCCATAACAACATAAAGAAATTTGGAAAAATGAGAAAGGAAAAATCCCTTACCTGGAAGTGTGATCCCAAAGGCATGGGAGAGGATTGAGAGAGGCTTCTTGGGAGATTGGGGAGACTTTGGAGGATTCTAGAGAGAATAGGTCAGGGGTTGGTCATACTTCAAAAGCTTTGAGTAAAGTGTAAGAGGGAGCTTGGCTGGGTTTATATAGGAAAGGAGAGGGAATTCTTTATTATTTTTGTTTTGGACACCACATATTAAACTAATCAAAACGACAAAACATCCCATGGTTTTTGTCAATGTTTTTTCTCCAAAGTGGAGTGGAAAAATTATTTTATAAGGCCAATTTCTGAAAATATTAAAACATTAGTCTTTCTTACTTGGAGGTGAGTTATACTCTCCAGGAAATCAATTAAAAAAGTTAAAATGATTTATATGTCTTGGAGGGTTCACTAAGACACCATAAAATTAACCAAACAAACATAAAATGACATTATTTTAAGTTTAAAACATATATTCACCGAACATAATGTTTATATTATTTAATTACATCACTATTGGGTCATTATGATATCATAAAACACATTATATATTTAAAGAGTATTTAATTTTTAACAAAAAAATATACTTTCTCAGAAAATTATGAAAAATTCAACTTTAGATAATTTGATATCCTGATTCAAAAAATAATATTAATTTTATCTAAAAAACTATATAAATATGTGAATTTTTACTTTTAAAATTAAAAACTAACATTTATTGAAAATTCATGGGTTTTGACAAAAACAACTTTCCAAATTTAATAAAAACATCATTTGTATTCATTAAAATTACATGATAATTTATATTTAATAACAAGTAAATTATTAATAAAATTTCATTAAAATATTATTTAATTAAAAAATTCATAAACTCGTTAAAATTGATTTTTAATTGAATATTAACCAAAAAATGCTATTTAAAAAACCTATTTACAAAGTAACACTAATAAAAGGAATGTATATTATATATACAAAAATAATGCACATAACCATAGAGCTAGGGTATTGTTACATAACCGCTTATAACACCCACAAAATACCTAAGGGTAAGGTATACGGTGATGACAGACTCTTGGGGTGGCTCAGATAACATCGCTCGGGTGGTAATCTCTATCAAATTCCACGTACCATGTAGGCGGTTCAACTCGAGCTTAACGTGTTTAAGCTCAGTTGGGTCTTGGTCAATAGCGAAGCCCAGTGATACCACCTCCTTTCCAAGCTCAGAAAAATGGGCTTCATACGAAGCAATTCAACTAGATGATTCCATCGCTTCCTTTGTCAGATTAAATTGGATTTGTTAAAGCCCTATATTTATACTACTCATGTGATCACTGTTCAATGAATATATTAGAAAAGGTAACAATTCATAATGGTATTTTGAAATCAAAAAACATAAAACAAAAAAAGTCGATATTTTATATAACAATTTTAAATAATAAGTCATTTAATTAGATCAAGAGGATTTTTCATTAACGAATGTTTGGGTTGTTACCATCTTCCTACCTTAATAAATTTCTCCCTTGAAATATCCTTTTCCTGCATTAAAACAGTTGTGAGAAAATCATCTTCATCACTTACTCTGATTCCCATGATTCCTTTTCAAACTTGTGGTTTCTCCCTAATGACTTGATCAGGGGATTTAATTTATTTCGTAGAAGTTTTTCTCTATGATCTATGATCATCATCGGATTCTCTTAATAGGAGAGGTCATTACCCAATGGTACCGCCAATGGATTGAGTACATGTGATGGGTTAGGTATGAACTTCCTCACTACTGATACATGGAATACATCATGTACTAGGGATAGGTTCGGTGGGAGTGCTTGTTGATATTCCATTACTCTAATGCAATCAAGGATTTCAAAAAGGTGAATGTACCATGGAATAAGTTTTCCCATCTTCTCAAATCTCATAACTATATTCCACGGTGATATGCATTGGAAAACCTTGTCTCTGAAATCAAAATCTAGGTCTCATTGACAATTATCAAGATGGCTATTTTTTGACTCTGAGTAGCATTAATGTGCTGCTGGATGGTCTTAACCTTCTCCACCATTTGTTCGTCCATTTCTGGTCCTAGGAATTTTACCTCACCAAATTCATCCCAACATGTCGGTGTTCTGCACCTCTTCCCTTATAGGGATTCATAAGGAGCCACTTGGATTATTGGGTGGAAACTGTTATAATAAGAGAACTCAACTAGAAATAGATGTTGATCCCAACCTCCTTTGATGTCCATTGAACACACTCTCAACATGTCATCAAGTGTTTTGATAGTCCTCTAAAATTGTCCATCAGTTTTAGGATGATATGTTTTACTGATGTTTAGCTTAGTATCCCGAGCATGTTGAAGAGTCTTGCATAAAATAACTATGAATCTTGGATCTCTATTGGATACAATCGATAGTGGTACTCCATGCAGCCTTACCACTTCTCTAATGTAAATATGTGCTAGTTGATCCACTGGGAAGTCCTCCTGAATTGCAATGAAGTGTTTATTCTTTGTAAGATGATCCATAACAACCTAGATAGAATGGTTTTCCTTGGATATCATTGAATATTTGTTGACAATGTCCTTTGTGATGTTCTCCCATTTATGTGCGGGTATGATTAATGGTTTCATCATCCCCTTAGACTTCTTCTCTTAGCCTTCACTTGCGGACATACTAGACACATTGATATATACTCAGTGATCCCCTTCTTCATATTTTCCCGCCAATAATTACCTTGGTTATATTGATACATCTTTGTGTTTTTTGGGTGAATAGTGAAATTTGAACTACAAGCATTATCCTAAAGTTCCTTCTTTAACTCCGGATTCGATTGGACACATACTCTTGACCCAAATCTCATTGTTCCTTCTTCATTGACATGGAACTATGGGGATTTCCCATTTTTTGATAGTTTCCACCTTCTTTTGAATTCCCACATCATCATTTTGATCATCCTTTAACCATTCCAAAAGACACGGTTGAGCAATCATTTGTGAAAGTATTGATAATGTTTTGTTCTTTATGATTCACATGTCCATCTTCATCAAATATAAGAAGATTGGATCCTTTTCAATTATTATCAATGATAGAATCAATAGGTCCTTTCTACATATGGAATCTGCCACTTTGTCACTTTCCTAGGGTGGTAATGGATTGAGCATTCATAGTCTTTGATCAGATCTAACCATCTTTGTTGGTCTATGTTAAACTCTTTATGTGGGAATATATATTTTAGGATTTTGTGATTTGTGTATATTTCACAGTTCTCCCAAAATATGTAATGCTACAAAATTTTTAATGCAAATATCATTGCATCCAACTCTAAGTCATACATTGTATATTTTTTCTCATGAGAGATTAATTTCCTTGAAGCATTGGAAATGAATCTGTCATTTTGAATCAATACACATCCCAAGCCCTTCTTCGAAGCATCACTGAATACAACAAAAAGTTCTCCACTTGTGTGTAGTGTTAGAACGGGAACAGTGATAATCCTCCTTTTCAACACCTTGAGGCTCTCTTCACATTCATCACTCTAAGAAAACTATACTCCCTTCTAAGTTAGCATTATAGTAGGGTTGGAAAATTGTGAGAAATTTATCACAAATCGGCAATAATATCCAGCTAACCCTCAGAAGCTACATATATTCTTTACTAATATTAGTCACGACCATCCCTCAATTGCAGCTGTCTTGGAGGGATCGATAGATATCCCATTGTTTATGATGATATGACCCAAGAAAGAGACTTCCTTCAACCATAAATCACACTTTCTGTACTTTTTATAGAGTTTCTCATTTCTCAAGGTCATTAGGATAGTGCTTAGATTATCCTCATGATCCTTCTAGGTTTAGTAGTATATTATAATATAATCAATAAATACTACCCCAAATTTGTCAAGGTAATATCTAACAACTCTATTTTTCAAGTCCATGAATATTTCTAGATCGTTAGTGATTCCGAAAGGAATTACAATGAATTCATTGTTCCTATAACTTATACGAAAATCAGTCTTGAGGATATCCTCCTTCATCACCCTTACATGGTAATATCCTGAATGAAAATCCACCATAGAAAATTATTGTGCTCCACATAGCAAATCGAACAAGTCATAAATGTGGGGAAGTGGATACATGTTCATTATCGTGATTTTGTTAAGATAACAACGATCAATTAAAAGGTGCATTGACCCACCCTTCTTCTTGACGAAGAGGATTGGTGAACCCCTTGGTGAAGCACTTGGCCATATAAACCATTTATCAATATTCTCCTGTAGTTGTTTCTTCTATTCCTCAAGATTCATAATATTTATTCTATATGTAGTCTTGGATATTGGAAACGCCTGGGTATAGTTTCAACTGATAATTCAACATCTCTTCCAAGAGGAACACTAGGAAGTTCATTCGGAAACACTTCAGCGTATTCCCTCACAATAGGCATGTCATCAAGGATGGTTGCTTCCTTAGACTCAATCATCTGAGCCAAATTCACTTTATCATAGAGTAGTAACATCCACGCTTGAGATGATGGTGCTAAAGAAGATTCATCTTCCTCCTTGCAATTGTATAAAATCAGGGGTCAATTATCCATATGGAGAGTTATTTCCATCTCACAACAATTTATGTTGGCTATATATAAGAAAATCCTATAAATAAAAATAATTGAAACAAATTACACTAGAGGGAGTATGATGTGGTTCGCTAAAAAGCTTAATCCACATATTTTGACCGGGGAAGAGTTATATTCATGGGATTAAATGATTGACCCATATTCTATTGTCAATAACATATTTACTTCAATGATTCATGGTAGAGTTGGGTTTGTTCGACTAAAATTTTGGGATATGAAAGAATGAATAGAACCAGAATCAAAAAGTACGTTTTCAATTCTTGAATGAATAACTAGTGTCCCTATCACCAATTTTTTGTTGGGGTTTACATAGGTGGTAGTGATAGAAAAATATCACCCTTGCTGTCTTGGAGGTTTTTGGTTGCCTCTGAAAATCCTTGGCTTAGGTCAATGATTTGAAAGTGACGTAGTTCTATGAAGTTGAATCAATTAACAATGCTTTGAAGGACGAACAGATCATTCATCTCCTCCTTCATATCTATGGGTTTTTCTTGTTGGTTGTTAATTTATAGGTTACCTCCTCTTCCACGCCTAAAGCATTTCCTCGTCTCCTTCAGATAATTTCCGGGGTACTTATTTCCTAACCTTTAGAATGTGGGGTGTTGGATTTTCATAGAACCATAGGATTTATCAATTGAACTACCAGAATTTAAGTCCACCTTCCACTTATTATCTCCATGATACCCGTAAGATTAATCGATCTCTATTTAGACTATAAGGGCACATCATACAATTTCTTCATAGCTCTCGAAGTCATGGATTGTTAGGGATTTCAATAGGATAGGTTTTAGCTGACCAAAGAAGCAATCAACCTTAAATTTAGGGGTACTGACAAAGACACGGGCATATCATTCCATCCTTGTAATGTTTTCCTTGTACTCCCCAATAGATTCGTTATCTTTTTTCTTTAGGACAAGGATGTCCCATTATATATTTTTAATGAGGGTGTGAGGAAAATATTTATCAAAAACATTTTTCAGAAATCATTCCATTCCAATGCCTCGATCTCATCCTTAGCAATCGTATTTTTTATCAATGTCCACAATTGATCGGCTTCACCCTCCATATGAAAAGTATCCAGAAAAACCTATTTTGTTTCATAATAGTGAAGGATAGAGAAGATCTTTTCAATTGAGTTGATCCATTGTTCAGAAATTTAGGGATCAGATGATAAATTAAAAGTAGGATCCCTTTCTCTCATTAATCTATCGATTGTGGATTTTTCTTTCTTAGGGGAGTTGGAAATTCCTCTGGACCCGGGTTTCTATTCAAATCATGAGTTAACTGATAGAGTGTCCAGACAATGTTCTTGATTCGCTATCCCATTGGATAGGGCATCTAATCAGAAAAGTCTTCACATTGATCTTCACATTGGTTATTAGCCCATGTCCTCCTATTACCATAAATTGGCAAGAATAAAAGGAAAGTGAGGGGTATCATATAATGTTTAATCCACAGATAAAAACGGATTACTTATAAAAAAATTATTTCCTTAACTTATGAATCTATAGGGTTTAATCTGTGTTATCCATGATCTACTTCAAAACAATTATTTTTAAGGGAATTTTTTTATTCCCTTAAAAATGGTTCAAACTAAGCTTGTGAATTTACCATAGAATATATATCGGTAATTTCTTCACCAAGAGTGCAGAAATTCCCATTGTTGTGGAACCATCCCCATTCTAGTCTAGCTCAAATCGGCGTTTTCAGGTATTACCCATTGGATACATATGAGCCAAAGATGCCTCTACCTGATCGTATCCAGAAAGGGATGTATTTTCTTGATAAAACACTTACTCATTACTCACCAAAATATAGGGATGTTTTTATTATTCTTAGTCTCATCCCTAAGAATTTCACTGGGGTTTTATAATCCTAATCCCAAATGTAACTAAACCTATACTATGATACCAACTATAACAACCCAGCTTTTTATTGTAGACATAGATATGATATATTACAGAAAATATTAAATTTATTAAACATAGAAGATGTAGAGGTATAATATCTTTAGGGAATAGGAACATTATATAATGACTTAAAATATGAAACAAAACATCTTTATTGAAAACTTACTTTACAAGACCACTGCATTCCCTCATACTTAGCATTACATGGGATAACCTGAGGACATGCATATGAAAAGGGTGAGCTATAAAGAACAGTAATGGGGTAAACAAGGAAGAACATGAATAATATAGTACATGTTAGGCAATAGGCATATCAAAGGATTATAAGAGAAACATGAACATAAAGGCATGAAATTGCATGATTATTATAACATGGAATGTGGAAGTAACACTTAAGATGGTATTAGCATGATCCCATGCTCATTACACATAGATAATGAGTAAACTCTCATTGTACATGAATTATCATAAATAAACTGTCATTTCACTTGACATGTCATGATAATAATCTTTACCCAATTCGATGTATCACTATTAGGGAACACCCTTTTAAAACATTAAATGTCATGAAAAATTGTTCCACCTATATCATACAACATGGAATCATTAATGATCATAATTTATTCCACAATAAATGGATGCGGAATTAATAAATTAAAATATATAATCAATAAGTAAATGTTCATAAAGGTGAATACCCTTGGTAGAGAAATGGGAATGGTATTTATGACACAATGACATTGGGTTGGAAAATCGCGGTGAAATTTTGGCAATATAATGGCGTGAGATAAGACTTTATAAAAATGGTTGATGAGAAAGAAAGGGTATTCTCATAATATTTACATTAAATGTAAAGTAAGGGTTTCATATAGGTACATGTCCAAAAATAAGTAATTGAATTTTATATTCATAATACATGATAATTTCTTGAATGGAAATGAGGGGAGAAAAAATCTTTACGGAATTTCAGCATGGTAACGGGTGTACATGGGAGGAATTAATGAGAGATAAAGGGGTATATCATAATTCAAACATAAATAAGGAAGTATGGGAGAGGTGAAAATAATACCACAACATTTTTAATTGAAAATAAAATCACATAACAACATAATGATATTTAGAGAAAATAAGAAATGAAGAAATCCCTTACATGGAAATGTGATCCCAAAGGCTTGGGAGGGGCTTAAGAGAGGCATCTATAGAGCATGAGGCACCTTGGGAGGATTTTGGAGAGAGTAGGTCAAGAATTGGTCTAGATCCAAAGTCATTGAGTGAAGAGGAAGTGGGATCTTGGGTGGGTTTATATACAAAAGGAGAAGAAATTCTTTATTATTTAATATTTGGACACCACACATTAAACTAATCAAAATGACAAAGCATACAATGGTTTTTCCCATGGTTATTTCCAAAGGGGAGTGGAAAACATTATTATATAATTAAAGGCCCTAAACCCATAAAATATTATACTTTCTTATGTGGATTTGAGTGATACTCTCAAGGAAATATAAAAAAAATGTTAAAATATTTTATAAGCCATGGAGGGTCCACTAAGGCAAAATAAAATTAAACAGAAAAAATATAAAATCATGTTCTTTTAATTCTAAAACATATATTGGCTGAAAATAATGTTTATTTATTTAGGACATCACTATTGGGTCATTAAGTTGTCATAAAACATATTATATATTTAAACAGTATTTAATTTTTACCCAAAAATTTGACTCTTAGAAAATTATGAAAAATTAAATATTGGGAAATTTTGATGTCATTATTAATAAAATAATATTAATTTTATCTAAATAATTATATATATATATATATTAATATTTACTTTTAAAATAAAAAGTGACATTTTCAAAAAATTCATAGTTTTTGATAAAAACAGCATTCAAACCTTAATAAAAAATTCAATTGTATTCATAAAATTTATACAATTGATTATATTTAATAAAAATTAAATTATTAATATTGTTCCATTAAAACATTATTTAATTCAAATGTCCGTTAATTCATAAAAATAGATATCTATATTTAATATTAACTGAATAATTCTATTTTTCATTAAAAACTATTAACAAAGGAAGATTGATAAAATGAATGTATATTCTCTTTAAAAAATAATGTAAATTGTAAAGACCTGGTATTTTAATGTAATTATTTTAAAAAAATGGTAATTCTATGAGTCCACAAAAATTTACGGCGCATGATTCCGAAACCTGGAGTCCTCGGAATGAATTTATGAACTTTTGTTCAGGTACGTTCAATAAATCTGCGTACTGATTTCTCTAACATTTGAAATGGTGCTCAGAATTGAAATATGAGGCCACCATTGAACTCAGAGTTCCAATATTCTCTTAAAGATATATTCAACTCGACAACAGTTGGTCAAGGGTGAAAGTTATTTTTTGGGTTTTACATGAAGGAATAAAATAAAAATAAAAGTGTGTGACATTTTATTTTTATTTGCAACAACCATGTGGGTGTTGGGAGGTGGGGTACACCAGAACTAATCCTCCTCTTCATTTTTAATTTTGGTGGGACCACCCGAGTTCTCAATAACCTCCAAAATTGAATTTAGGGTTGAGGACCACCTGGCCCCAATTAATAGGGGAGAACAAACCACTCAACCCCCTCTTTAATGTGGAGGAGCCTCTTGAGATTCCTCCACATTAATTATGGAAACCTGCCTTAATTAATTATTCCAACCATGGTTTTTAATTTGCCTAATTTTTTGAATTTGTTCCAATGATTAAATTTGGGGGAAGAACATTAGTTGGTCATTTTCATTTTGGTGAATCCTTGAGAGAAAATCTCTCCAATGAAGAAATACTTCTCCGAATAATGAACACATTTGTCCAATGAAGAACACCAACAAAGAACACTAACCCCGACTTCAACCTTCTTCCTCAAGACTTCTTCTGATGTAGAATGGCTTGGACTTCGACGAACCGACGCACAAACCGAAAAATGATGAAAAAAATGACGACACTGATGTCCTTATTTTCCCAATGATTCATCTTCTTCCACGCGACTCTGTCGACGTATCAACCCAAGGTAGGGGGATTATTTGGGTGATAATACTTTTCCCATACTCTTACCTTGGTTTTATTTGTGGTTTGGGATTGAAATGTTGTGGGAAGTTGTAAGCTGAACATTCTTCTTTCTTCTTGAGCCTTATCCTACTACTCTAAATGCGGAGGGTGTGGTCCAAACATACTTGGCCTGACCCCCTCCATCGTTCTTCTTTGGGTTGATCTTCAGAATGAAGGAAGGAAATGAAGACGATGAAGGCAACGAAGGCAACAATGTCGCCACCCGCGGCCACTATGACCCACGCCGCCCCAGCAACGCTCCGACCTGCCAGCCGATGCGGTTGCGCACACTCGCATCGCTGCGCAGCCCCGAGCCAAATCGTCCCTTCACCCCAGCTCAGCCACCCACCGGCCGAGCTGCCCTGGTTGCACCGCCCTCCGGCCGCGCCCCCAACCAGCCGAGCCGCCTCGACCGTGCCCCCTGCCGGCTGCGCCGCGCTGCCCGCCTGCTACACCTCCCGAAGGCTGAGCCACCCTAGCCGCACCACCCGCCGATCAAGCCATGTCGACCGTGCCACCCGCTGTTCCAGCCACCACGGACGTGCCGCCCGCTGGCCGAGCCACCCGCCGGTCGCGCCAGTTGGTGCCCTCTGAGCCGCCCAGTGGCCTTGTTCACTCAAGGTGCCCTCTGTGGCCGATCCTCCCTCACAGCTCTACACAGCCCCTCGCGGCCTGCTAGGAAGGTCCCGGTGGCCCAGGTTGAACTCAATGGGCCTGGTCGGGTCAGCCCAGGCCGGGTCAGACCAGACCCGGGCCCACTATGACCCATTTACAGTCATTTAGTCATATCTTTGGCACCAGACATCAGTTTGATGAACCGTCTGTGACATTGGAAATATTGGAGCAAGGAGGTCCTTTAGAGTATACCCAACTAGAGTTTTGGGTATAGTTGACATACGGTAGGGTTGGATTGAGCATGAATGCAACTGGGTCACCGGCACTAAAAGGCTAATAACTCATAGATCAGGCGTCCGATTGACCCACCTTCTATTGAGTTTATTACCCAATAATGTGGAGATCATTTGAGATACTTTTTCGTGGGACATCATGACAGTTGTGTGTCGAATAGTATCTCATGGAGCAGATCCTCTTGAAAACGAGTGAGCATAGCGCAGAGACCTAGTAGCTGGTTGAGACCTAATGACTACTGACAGATTCGACTTGGAGTGAGTCGACTAGCCCATTGGGAGTGCCTTGGTGTCATGGAAGACCCACAGTGGGGACCACCGTGGTGTATCGGCAGGCCCAAGGTACTCGACAGTAGGAGTACCTCAACAGGCTACGAGGGGGAGCACAATTGGTGATGCGGAAGACACACAGTGGGGAGCGCCTTGGTGACCCACCAAACCCACAGTACTCGATAGGAGGAGTACCTCAACAGTCCAAGGTTAGTGGGAAGCACCTTGGTGTCGCGGATAGACCAATGTACTCGATAGAGGAGGATTTATCCAGTAGTCGAGGTTTTGACAAGGTGATTGGTGATGTTACTTGATAATACCCCTAGAATAAAATATGGGTTTGAGCTGAGTCAATTTTTCTATGTTTTCATCATGATTGAGATAGATTACTTGATAACTTAGGTATATGTATGAGCATAAACATACTTGTGGTTATCTGTAGACTTCATACTTTTTGGTTTATCTTTGATGTATTTTGTGATACCTTTAAGGTCTCGAGGTCCCTACTAAGTGTTGTTATACTCACCCCTACACGGGCTATGCCCAAACCTTGTTGTGTTGAACATAGATGACGGACAATGCTGATCGAGGCTGAGAGTATTAGGACTAGACGAATCTCGGAGGTGGACCATATGGTGTGGGGGTACACAGAGGAGACGAACAGACATGGTGTGTTGAGGAGGCGATTTGTACCTACCCTTCAGGTAGGAACCACTAAGGACAACCCATTAGCTGTCTTTATTTTTCTTCAGTTTTATTTCATTCCAGTTGTAATTGTACATTCTAGTTGTGCTAGTATTCTAGCCCCTTTTTACATATTATACTCACTCATTTACAATACTGTTGGCTTGCATTCATATATTACTGCCTTCTTGGTTGTGTTTTTTTACAGGTTATAAATAAAATGCCTTCCCAGTTTTAGGTAATACTCGTTTGGTGCTAGTCGCCAGCCCCTAGCCTATGGAAGGCGGGCTTGGGGTAGTCACAACACAGGCCCCGGGGGACGGGTCATCATAACTTTGTATCAAAGGAGTCTGTCTACCCCATAACATAGGACTCTGATCCTTTCTGTGAAGCAATAGTGTTATGTGTAGTGAGTGTGGTTTTCAGTTCAGGGAGTCCAGTGTTAGTGCAGAGGCCGACGTATCCATACACCAGGACCCTGTCTTCTGATTTCAGATGCACGAAAACACTGATTGGGCATGTGTTTTCAAAAGTTTTCATTAATTCAGCTCACCAGTTATAACATTTTGACCAGATTATAGCTGTTTATTTTCATAATTCCTCCACGTAGACAGCCAACTAGGGTTCATAGAGTTTTACAGACTGACATCCCACCGAGCGACAAGGCCTCGGTGTGGGCCCATCTTCCCGTAGATGCACCAGCGGAGGCACCAGCTATACTATTACCCATTGGGTCACCGATACCACTAGCCCCAGTATCAGACGATGCATTCCATTTTAGCGCGTTACATGAGTTCTAGCGCCATAGGCCACCCAGGATCAAGAGAGAGATGGAGCCACATGCAGTTGAGGATTTGTTGGAGGTTGTGGTGAGTGTTTTCTGACTTGTAGGGACACCAGCCGATCTCATGAAGATTCATACTGCCAAACTTCTACAGTGAGCATTAGGTAGATGGTGGATCTTGATACTCCAGGTCTACAATGAGGAGAACCTTCTCTGGGAAGACTTTGAGAGCCTATTTCGTGCGATGTTGGATCTAGTGATTCTTCGCGCAGTGCGCATTCAGGAGCTACTTTGTCTGTAGCATGGCAGCATGACTATAGCTCAGTACTAAGTGAGGTTCACTGAACTCTAATGATACTCCACTGATATGATCTGAGAACCCTTAATTAGGTCTCAAACATTCAAGAAGGGACCCAGGTGGGAGATTAGAGCTTCGATGGACTCAATCTACATCCTAACGCAGGTGGGGGTGTTAGAGAGAGCCCTCTTGGTAGTGAGTTTTCTTGCTGAGCAGTCACCAGTAGCCAGACCCACCACCAGTCATTATGTAGAAGATTCTTCTATAGCTAGCAGCATATAGACGTCGCAGAGGTCCAAGAGGACCAGACCTACAGGTGTACGACCGCATGATTCAGAGTCGTATGTGCGGGGCACTTGAGGTGCAGACATACATGCCAAGAGTGAGTAGTGTTTCTCATGTGGCGGGTAGGGTCACATGGATTTTGACTGTCTGAACCATCGTATGGATGATCAACAGAAAGTCTAAGGACTGCCCAAGAAGAGACATAGGTTCAACAAAGGAGGACCACAGGGATCAGGCGGACGTGGTAGAGGAGATGTCCGTGCAGCTGGTGGTGGGCGACGATTCGAGATGTTACCGCCACCACCCTCAGGAGTTCCACCCCAACAGTAGGGAGAAGGTGGAAAGGGGAGATCTCAGCTCAAGGCAGCTGAGGCCTACGATCATGGTACTCTTGAGATGATACGAGGTATGATCTATGTCTACTCCAATTTAGCTGTTGTACTTATAAACACAGGTTCTAGTCATTTTTTTAATGCCACTTCCCTCGTTCGGAGCTCGGAGATTCCGACGGAGCAGTTGGCTCGATCTTTATGGCCAGAGACTTCTATGAGAGAATATTTGACAATTATGCACTGGTTCCGGTAGTGTGAGATTACTCTAGGAGGCAAGAGATTCAGCTGGGATATCCTAGTATTGGCGTCGAGGCCTTACAACGTCATCTTGGGTATTGACTGGTTAACTACAGTCCATGCTCAGATAGACTGTATTAGGAATAATGTGTGGTGTGTCCGCATGAATGGGACCAGGTTTACCTTCATTAGCAAGAAGGGATCCTTTTCAGCATAGGACGAACTTACCTAGAGGAGGGTGCAGTCGATCACTAATTAGTTGGCTTTCCTTACCCTCAGAGCAGTTGATGAAGAGAGTCTGAGCTATCGTGTAGTGGTAGACCAGTACACGGATGTCTTCCCTAATGATGTTCCAGGTCAACCTCCTCGTAGAGAGGTGGACTTATACATTGACTAGTACCACAGGACGACACCGATATCTACACCAGCATATTAGATAGATCCTACAGTGCTTCGTGATATGTTGGTACTGCTGGAGAACTTTCAGGGGAAGGGATTCATCTGGCCCGGCGTTTCACCTTGGTCAGCCCTGATTTTGTTCGCCAAGAAGGTGTATGAGAGCATGATACTTTGTGTCGACTATCGTCACCTGAACCAGGTGACTAAGAATAATATGTACCAACCCCCAAGGATTGATGACCTCTTTGATCAGCTGAAGGGAGAACGATGGTTCTCGAAGATATACCTCAGATCAGGCTATCCCTAGCTCAGAATGCGAGATGAGAATCTGAAGAAGACGACTTTAAAGTGTTGGTATAGTCATTATGAGTTCTTGGTTATGCCATTTGGTGCATCCAATGCTCTAACTATGTTCATGGGACTCATGAATAGGATCTTTTAGTCATACATTGATCGCTTTGTGGTATTCCTCATCGACGACATTCTGATCTACGCGACTACTGAGGAGGAACATGCCTACCCTTTGCAGGTAGTACTGGACACACTCTAAGAGCACCAACATTATGGTAATCTCTCGAAGAGACAGTTTTGGATCCTAGACGTTTGCTTTTTAGGACATGTCATATTGGAGGATGGAGTTGTAGTAGACCCAGCAAAGATTGAGGGGTACTTTCTTGGGAGGCACCGTGGAGTGTGACAGAGGTGTATAGTTTCTTGGACTTGGATGGATATTACCGAAGGTTTGTGGCAGAATTATCCAGAGTTGTATAAACACTATCAGCCTTGACAAAGTACGGGAAACCCTTCATGTGGTCAGTGATATTCCATTAGAGATTTCAGGATCTGAGGTGGAGGCTGACTAGTTCCCCCATATTGAGGCTTCCAGAGAAGGGCGTAGGGTGCGTAGTTTACCGAGGCGCATCAGGGACCGGGCGTGGATGTTTCCAGATGTAGGAGCGAGCAATGACCACTATGGTTCTTGGTAGTTGAGACAACATGAGTAGAACTATACTACCCAGGACCTGGAGTTAGTTGTAGTAGTCTTTTCCTTGAAGAAGTGGAAACACTATTTTATGGGTGAACTTCTTACTATGTACTCTGATCACAAGATTCTCAAGTATATCTTCTCTCAGAAGGAACTGAACCTGAGATAACATCATTGGCTTGTGTTCCTCCAGGACTATGCCTTCGGGATAGTCTATACTCTTGGGAAGGGAAATGTTGTAGCAGATTCGCTCAGTAAGTGGTTTGGTATTCAGCTACTAGGTGAGGCGACAGAGCATCTGTACACTTTTCAAATATCCTTTGTGGATAGAGATGGATCAGGCTTCCTACAGTCTCTTACATTCACTTCCCCAATTTTTTAGTGAGTTAGGGAGGCATAGTGTTGGGACGCTGACTGCGAGACATGACATGCTCAGATATCTATAGGACAGAAACCTGATGTATTTTCTAAAGGTGGGGAGCACATCATCCTCTTCTGAGGACATACAACGGTACCAGTATCACTTTTGGAGGAAGTGATGAGGGAGTTCCACACATCCCCTATAGTAGTACATCCAGGAGTGGTGAAGATATACCAAGATCTCCGACGATAGCACTGGTGCTGGGAATGAAGAAATCACTCGCAGAGTTTGTCTCTCTATACCTCACTTGTAAACAAGTAAAGGTGGAGCATCAGGTACTAGAAGGCTTGGTCCAGCCTTTAGATGTCCCAAAGTGGAAGTGGGATGGGATATCCACAGACATAGTGATGGGTCTTCCCCATATTACCAGGTGACATGACTAAATTTTTGTGATCGTCGACTGACTCACTCTATCGGCCAACATCCTACCGATTAGAGAGTAGGGTAGAGTAGAGAGCTTGGGAGGCCTCTATGTGCAGGAGATCATGTGGCTACATAATTTACCCTCGACGATTGTCTCTAATCATGATACACACTTTACTTCCCGGATATAAAAGGGGTTGTAGGAGGATTTCAGGATGCAACGACATTTGAGCACCACCTTCTATCCTCAGATGGATGGCCAAACAGAGCGGTCCATTCAGACCCTCAAGGAAATACTTTGTGCTTGTATCCTCAACTTCATTCGCAGGTGGAAGTAAAACTTGCCTTTGGTGGATTTTGCGTATAACAACAGTTATCACTCCAGCATTGGGATAACACCTTTTGAGGCATTGTATGAGGGACCTTGCAGATCACCTTTGGGTTGGATTCACCTAGGGGAGTCAGCACTAGTGGGGCCATAGATGGTATGGGCTACCACAGAGAAGGTGCAGATCATCCAGGAGAAGATGAGGACTACACAGAGCAGGAAAAAGTCCTATTCCGATAAGAGAAGGAGACCTCTGGAGTTCGAGGATGGAGACCATGTATTTTTATGGGTCTCACGACAATGAGGTCTATAATGATTTGGCTGAGGTGGAATGTTATCTCCGAGATTCATCAAACCTTTTCATGTCCTTAACAGAGTTGAAGAGGTGGCATACCACTTATCTCTTCCAACTTAGTTGCAATAGGTGCATGATGTCTTCCATGTATCCTAGCATGGGAGATACGTGCATGACGCTTCTCACATCATTGACCATGGAGAGTTGGTCGTCAATGATTGGGAAACATTTACCGAGGTTCTAGTAGAGATTAAGGATCAACAAGAGTGGGACCTTCATGGATGGTCGATACCTCTGGTGAGGATTTGCTGGTATCACGGGAACCTCCAGGAGAGCACAAGGGAGCGGGAGGCTCAGATGCGTGCTCAATACCCCCACTTGTTTACCTAGTTTGAGTTGGGGCTTATGGGGACCTAGATCCGTGTGGTGAGGAAAATGTAACGACCCAGAATTTCCATGTAATTATTTTTAAATAAATGGGAATTTTACATGTCCGCAAAAATTTACAGCGCATGATTCAGAGGCCCGGAGTTCCCGAAATGAATTTGTAAACTTTTTTTTGGGTACGTTCAGTAAACGTGCGAGTGGTTTTTCCTAACTTTTGAACCAGTGACCAGAATTTAAATCTAATGTCACTGTTGAACTCGCAGTGCCAATATTCTCTTAAAGAGACTTTCACCTCAATAGCAGTTGGTCGATGGTGAAAGTTAGTTTTTGGGTTTTACATGAAGGAATAAAATAAAAATAAATTTGTGTGACATTTTATTTTTATTTGAAACACCCATGTGGGTGTTGGGAGGTGGTTTCCACCAGAACTAAACATAATCTTCATGATTAATTGTGGTGGAGACCACCTGAGTTCTCAATAACCTCCCAAAATGAATTTAGGGGTGGGGACAACCCGACCCCTATTAATGGGGGGGGGGGGAATAAAAAACCACTCAACCCCCCCTCTTTAATTTAGAGGAACCTCTTGAGCTTCTTCCACATTAATTATGCCAACCCACCTTTATTAATTGTTCCAAACTAGGTGTTTAATTAGGATATTTTTTTGAATTTGTGCCAATGATTAATGTTGGGGGAAACACATGAGTTGGCCATTTTCATTTTGGTGGAGCCTTGGGAGAAAAGCTCTCAAATGATGAACTACTTCTCCGAATGAAGAATTTGTTCTTCCAATTAAGAACTCCAATGAAGAACTTCGACCCTGACTTCAACCTTCTTCCTCGACACTTCCTCCGACATAGGACATCTTCGACTTTGACAAACCAATGCAGAAACCAACGATCGAGGAGAACACCGACGAAACTGACGTCCGTCTTTTCCCAATGATTCGTCTTCATCCCCACGACTCCATCGACATATCAACCCATGGTAGGGTGATTATTTGCGTGATAATACTTTTCCCATATTCATATATTGGTTTTATTTGAGTTTTGGGATTGAAACATTGCAGGAAGTTGTAAGCTATATGTTCTTCTTTATTCTTGATAATTATTCTACCACTCTAAACGTGGAGGGTGTGGGCCAAACAAACATGGCCTGACCCCCGCCGTCATTCTTCTTTGTGCTGATCTTCGGAATGAAGGAAGGCTACAAAGGCGATGAAGGAGACGAAGGCAATGATGCCACCTCCTATGGCCACCGCATCTTGCACCAGCCCCGCAGTGCTCCGGCCTCCCTTCTGAACCGGATGTGCGCCCACACCACGCCGAGTCACCATGGGCCGAACAGGCTCGGCCACCGGCCAGCCGCCCACCCCTCTGTCACGTCACCTGCTAGCCACGTGACCTGCCGACTGAGCCTCCCCAGTCGCATCGCCCACCGGTCGTCCCACTCACCGGCTGAGCCACCCTGTCTGCGCCCCCCACGGGACGAACCGCCCCGGTCGTGCCCCCCTCCTATCGCGCTGCCTGCCAGACGAGCCCCCCGCTAGCCAAGACACTTTGGTTATGCCGCCCACTATTCAAGCCACCCCAGTCGTGCCACTTGCCAGCCGCGGCACCCACAGGCAGCCCAGCCTGCGCCGCCCTCGGCCATTCGAGTATCCCCAACTCGCGCTGCCTGTGGCCCTCTGAGCCGCCCCATGGCGTCATGCCTTCACATCACCCTCCGCGGTCAAGCCACCCTAGCGGATCTCTATGGCCCCTCATGGCCTGCTGGGCCATACCCAGCGGGCTGGGATGAACCCAACTGGTCAGGCCGGACTAGGTCAGTTCGACCGGGTTGGACCAGACCCAGGCCCACTACAAACCATTTATGCTCTTTCGACCATATCATTGGCACCATACGTCCATTTCATGAACCTTCAGTGGTGATGAAAATCATAGAGCGAGATAGTACCTTCAGTGTACCCTACTGGAGTTTTGGGTATAGTTGAGGTACGATCGGGTTGGATAGAGCACGAGTCCAACTGGCCCCTGGGACTAAAAGGCTAATAACTCACAGACCCGACATCAGATTGGTGCGCCATCTATTGCATTGAGACACCTATGACGTGGCGGTCCATTAAGATAATTATTCATGGGACTTTGTGACATTTGGAGTATCAACCAGTAGCTCGTGGAACAGATCCTCTTGAAAATGAGCGATCATACTTCAGAGACCTAGTAGCTAGTAGAGACCTAACGACTGCTGAATGATTCGACTTGAAATGACTTGACTAGCCCAGTGGGGAGCACCTTGGTGTCAGGGAATACCCACATTGGGGAGAACCTTGGTGTCGCGGAAGACCCACGACACTCAAAAGGAGAAGTACCTCAGCAGGATACAAGGGGGAGAATGCTTGGTGACGCGGTAGACCAATGGAGGGGAGTGCCTTGGTGATGCAGCAGACCCATAGTACTCTACAAGAGGAGTACCTCAGCAGTCCAGAATTAGTGGGAAGCACCTTGGTGTCATGGAAGTCCCACATACTTGATAGAGGAAGAGTTCTCTAGCAGCTGAGGTTTTGACAATGTGATTGGGGATGTTATTTGATACTACCCCAAGAATAAAATCCTATTTTGAGCTGAGTCATTTTTTCTGTTTTTTTTTCTCATGATTGAAATGGATTACTTGATAAATTAGGTATACGTATGGATATATTCCTACGAAGGGTTATCTTTTGACTTTATAATTTGTGGTTTATCCATGGTGAACTTTCTGAGACCTTGAGGGTCTTGGGTCCCTATTGAGTATTGTTATACTCATTCTTGCATGGGATATGCTTGCACCGTGTTGTGTTGGATATAGATGACAAAAAGCGCTGATCGAGGATGAGAGTACCAGGACTGGATGGAGATTGGAGGTGGACCATATGACATGGGGGTACATAGAGGAGATAGAAATAAGTGGTGTTCTGAGGAGGTTATCTGTACCTACCCTTCAGGTTGGAACCTCAGAGGATGGCCGAGTAGCTATCTTTCTATTTCTTCAGTTGTATTGCATTATAGTTGTACTTGTACTTTCTAGTTGGGTCGGTTTTCTGGTGCCTTTTTACTTATAATACTCACTTGTTTACTATAAAGTTGACTTATGTTTTTATCTTTCTGTGTGTTTGGTTGCCTTTTTTTACAGGTTATAAAGAAAATGCCTTCCCAGTTTTAGGGAATACACCTTTGGTGCTAGTCGCCATCCCCTAGCCTATGGAAGGTGGGATTTGGGTAGTCACGGCATGGGCCCCGGGGGAGGGGTCGTGACATAAATAATATTAGTGATAGGGTCTTGTTACATACCTCATTATAACACCTGCATAAGACCTAATGGTAAGGTGTGTGATGGTGACAAACTCTTGGGGTGGCTCGGATAACAACGCTTGGGTGGTAATCTCCATCAACTTCAACATCTCCCATGGGAAGTTCTGTTCAAGATTAATGTGTTGAAGCATGGATTGGTCTTTGCCAAGAGCGAATCCCAGTGACGCCACATCATTCCTGAGCTCCGATAAATTGGATTTGTATGGAGAAATTCTACTGGATGAGGCCATCACTTCCATTGTCTGAGAAAATTGGATTTGTTAAAAAAATATATTTATACAAATCACGTGATCACTGTTCAACAGCTATATTAGAAATGGTAACAATTCATAATGCTATTTTGATACCAAAAAACATATAAACAAGGAAGTGAATATTTTATATAACCACTTTACATTATAATACATTTAATTAGATCAAGAGTAATTTTTATTTATGAATGTTTGGGTTGTTACAATTGGGAATGTATTTGTGAAATTTATTGAATATTCATCTCATAAATGTTATATTTATGTATAAAAATCATGTGCCACTATAATATTTTCATATATAATAATATTTTCATCAATATTTCCACTCTAAATCTACTTGATTCATTCATGGAATAAACATAGAGTGGAATTATTTATGACACTTTCACTAAGTATAAAATGATATCATCACCCTCTAGTATTTTTTATTTCATGTCAATAAGGGGGTTATGATGAAAAAAAAGAAATTTTTTATGAGAAAGGGGTAGATAATTAATTTAAAATTTTAATAAGTTAGTAAGAAATCATATTTATATATCATTTCAATGTATTGAAAAAAATACAAAGGGGGAGATTTTGGAGACCAGTTTTTTTCATTTTTTATCAATGGATGTCAATGAATATGGTTTTTTCATTATTTATTGATGTAGATATAGAAACATGAATAATTATAGTTAATATATGTAACTTGGAAGTTGGAAGGAGAGTTCTAATATTTTTTATTCAGAAAATAAGTTCCCATGAATTAGGTTACTTTATATTTCGTGCTTTATGATTAGAATACACATCTTGTGAGATTGGTTTGAATTAATATCTATTGAATAATTGATACAACCAATTTTATTTATGGATAAACATATTGAATACTATATTTTGTTAAAAATTTTATAATTAAAATTTTATATCTCTATGATGAAAGTATTTTTGAAGTTATTACCTTGTGTTTTCAAGCTATAAGTTTATGTTATATGAAACTTGGATGATGTTTTAAGTTCATAAGAAATTAATAAGAATGGTATATGAGTTCCAAATGTTGTAGGTGATAACACCAAACTATATCATTATATCAAATGGCCATAAATTCATTCTAGGAACTAATAAATGGTGATCTACCATGAATACTGATGGTTTGAAAGGTGTTTTGGATGGATATAATCTCCATATGAAAATAGTGAGCTATATTGTATCGTGGAGGATTCTATTATCACCTATAGATAATTTATGGGTTGGAAATAAAAATGTAATGCCCCGACCCCAGCTACCCAGAGTCGGTGCATTACTTCGTAACATTGGCATGATCACAAAAGATCAAGTCTCGAAAGACCGATTAGTTTAGTAGCCTTGGAAACACTAAATACATTCATAAGTATTTCATTACATCAAAAAGTAAACAAACTACAATAACATGGTCTTCATAGTCCACACTCATATCCTCACTGACTATTCTTGCAAGTCAGTCATAATACACTTCTTCACATCCTGGAAAATATTAAAACATTGAAAGGGGTGAGCTCAGATGCTCAGTAAGGATAACAATATTGCGGAAGCTTTTATAAGAAAACATAAGCTTTTAAGGCAATGTATAACTAAAACAAAAGCCTTATTGAACTTGAACTTCAGCATAATATGGCAAAAGTAAAATAAAATAATGCCATTACTTACTCAGATGGATATTCCACTAGACGAATAATCACATGAAATATCAATAACCACTTTCATAATGAGGGAATGTATAATGCCAGACGTTCTGAAACATTTTTTCAAGGCCTCGGCCAAGATGTCTAAAATGATTAAGGCCTCGGCGAAAACCATAAATCAAATTGGGAAAGGGCCTCGGCCAATTCCACGTCTAGTTGTCTCATGAGACCTACCGATGCATCGAAGAGCTATAGCGGGCTCCACCCGTCACATATTAAGTCCAATACATTCCTCATATGAATAGGTTTAAACGTAACATAAATATTCGTATTAAAACTAGCATACAAAATGTCAACAATTTCTCCATAAACTATGGATGGTATAAAATAACACATCCACAGTCAAATATTTCACAAAATGTTCAATGGAAGTTTTGTATCATAAATCAATTTCAATTAAACTTAAAACCCATCAAAGGATGTTGACATGGATGAAATCAAAGCTATTTGAGAGAAATATCTATCCTTTTTGAAATCATTTAATAGTACCATAATTATAAAATAATAAATTTACTTTGAAAATATTCTTATAAGCTTGTTAGGGAAACTTCGACGAAGTTATAATGGCAGAAAATAGCCGCACCCGCCGTATAAGTAAAAAAAACATTCTTACCTTAAATTTGTCAAAAAGGTCAAAAAGTACATTGTTTGGAAAACGACGGTAAGATTCCTTTCAAAAACGTATAAGGGTATAAATGAATTTAACCCATTTTCCATTTAATAGTAAAAATGTTTTGAAATACATTTTTAAGAAACATGGATGTGGATGATAACGAGGTCCCAGTAGATAATTATGTATAAACAACCTTGGATAATGAAGAGGTTGTGAAGTAAACCCTTACCTTGTACTTTTCCTTGGTTGGGGTAGGTTAACCTCCTGTATAATAGTGAAATAATTGTTATTAAATTATACAAGAATCATATACATTCATATGATATCATATATGATCTTTTAACATTGCTTTGTTAACAATATCTTAGATTTATCGTTGTTTCGGCTGTTAACTTACTCATTTTCTTTTATATGTTTTGTTATGTAAGTCGTGTTTTTCATGGATAGGTTGTATCTTATTCATATCCAGAATGATATCATGTCCTTAAACATTATTTTTAAATCATCAAATGAAAATTATACTTGAATGGATACGACGGAGAATGAATCTCATCGCGTTCGTGGAGACGGTAGTCCGTACGTACGCACGAGCGACAATATCATTATTTTGATATTAAAATAATATATAATTGGATAGTATATCATATATACAAAATCATTATCATGTTATATTTATTATTTACATGAATTACATATCATTATTATACCCATCTAAATAGTAATATATTGAATAACAATTACACCACGACGTGGAGACGGTAAGCCGTAAGTACGCACGTATGGTGACATGTCATTCAAATGATGGGTAGAATACTGAATATGGTTGTTACATATTTATAATAACATCATAGTATATAGAAGATACTGGAGTTATAATTTTATAATTTAAATAATAAACAAATAGGGAGTGGAAGAAGAAAGAAACTTGAAAGAGGGTGATGAAAATGTTACCTCTTCTTCGGGTTCTTCCTTTTGATTTGATCAAAAGGACTCCTTAGGATGGCTTTCCGACTAAATTAAAGCTTCTAGGATGAAGGGAGAGAAGTTGGGAGAGTATTTGGGCAGAGGTTGGCCGAACCAAAAGGCTTGGAAGTGTGAATAAGGTGGTAGAGGTGGGGGCCTTTTATAAGTGGAGAGGAGGGGCTCTTTTGGAAAGATTGAAATGTTACATTATTATACAATGATTTTCGGATTATAAAGTTCCCACACTTATATAATTCGTGTCTAAGGTGATAAGGGTTCGAAATCTCCTCATCCAATAGGCTTTGGACAAGTGTAAGCCTTTTATGTTTTTATTATCTTCTCATTTTATTTAAATCGTTAAATAATGAGGTCATCGCTGCATCATAATGATGACATAAATAATTTAATTTATTTAATGTCTAAAAATTATAAAAAACATACTATGATGTAGGAAATCGTTTTAGCTTTCTAATGAATATTTATAGTCAAAATTTGGATCTGTGTAACCCCACTTAAAAACTGTTTTAGTAAAACAACTCATGTTTGTGTCAATTTAATTTTAACATTAAATAAATATATATTAATGTCATTTTCCAACTAAAGTGGCTCCATGGGGTCCCCAAGTTGACCCATGGGTTGTCTTGGTCGGCCATGACTCATCCAATAGGAGTAGGAAAAGTTTCAAACTCATCTCATATTATTAAAACATTATTTTTACCTTAAACTAGACTAATTACCTCTAATCGCGATTAAGAACTTAAAAGTTACTATTCACCAAAAAATTATTTTAATCTCATTGAACCACATTTTACTTCTTAATGACAACCATGTATGTCGGATATTTGAAAATCAAATCACAGAAGTGGCAATATTTCATTTTAACGAAAAATCAATTTTTAACAACCACTTAGTGGTTTCACTATTCATCAAAAATTGAAGTTTTTCAGAATAAGGCCAAAATTTCACCCTAAGCTATAATTGATATTCCGAATTCAAAAATGATGTCTATTTTACAAAATTCCAAACATATAAGTTGTATTAATTAATTTTATAATTAATTTCCGTTGTTACAACAAATAGCTTGTTTTTAAGAAACAATTTATATCAAAAGATTGGCAATTGTTTATGTCCAATTTCAATGTTAAATTAATTCTAATGACCACCATTGGATAAAATGGTAAAAATATATTCTAATTATACTTTAAAACCACTAAATATTATAATTTATCACTATAAATTATTTTTATTAAAAAAGTTGTTTTTAAGTATTTTTCACTATTCATAAAAATTGAGAAGTTCTCAGAAAAATACCAAAAATTCAACATAGGATAATTTCAATATTCCGAATCCAAAAATGAAGTCCATTTTGATAAATAAAATTTATAAAATTTCAAAAAGTAGGTATTACTATTCACAACGGCTAGTTTAATTAGTTGTGGTGTGTGTTAGAGCTCGAGGTTGCATACAACACACGCTATTGCATTATTCGAAGGGAAACGTACAGTGGAAGCTTGGGGTGTTACATTCTCCCCTCCTTCAAATAATTGCGTCCTCGCAATTTCTAGGGTATTATTGCATAAAAAGACTTGGGTGGTTTTTCATCATAAATTTCTCAGGTTCCCACATTGCCTCTTCCATTTTATGATTTCTCCACAAAAACTTCACCAGACGAGTCGTCCGGTTTCTCAGCACCTGCTCCCTCACATCAAGAATCCTGATGGGCTCTTCACAATAGGAAAGATCGGGTTCCAGTTCTAATTCCTCATAGGTGAGTACATGCGTTGGGTCAGACATGTATTTCCTCAACAGAGATACGTGGAACACATCGTGAACTTTGGAGAGACTTGGCGGCATTGCCAATCGGTATGCTACAGCCCCAATTCGTTCTAGAATTTCGAAAGGTCTGATGTACCTGGGACTCAATTTACCTTTCTTACCAAAACGTATGACTCCCTTCCATGGAGATACCATCAGGAAAACATGATCACCGACTTGAAATTCCAAATCCTTCCTTCGATTATCGGCATAGCTCTTCTTCCTACTTTGAGCTGCTTTGATGTGATTTTGGATTACTTTCACCTTTTCCACCGTTTCCTCCACCAGTTATGGGCCTACAAGTTTTCTTTCACCAACGTCATCCCAACAGGTTGGTGTACGACATCTCTATCCATATAACGCTTCATATGGTGCCATCTGAATACTCGAATGGAAGCCATTGTTATAGGAAAATTCTACCAGTGGTAAATATTGATCCCACATACCCTGAAAGTCAAGAGATCATGATCTCAACATGTCTTCTAAGGTTTGAATAGTCCATTCTGATTGTCCATTTGTTTGAGGGTGATAGGCAGTGCTCAAACAAAGTTCAGTATCCAAGGCCTTTTGAAGACTTTTCCAGAATCTTGAAAGTAAAACGAGGATCACGATATGAAACAATCGATAGGGGTACTCCATGAAGTCTTACAACTTCATTAATATATAGTCTTGCTAGATGTTCAAGTGGTAGATCCTCCCGTATATCCAGAAAATGTGCTAACTTAGTAAGTCGATCAACAATGACCCATATTGCATCATTCCTTCTAGGAGTCTTTGGTAGTCCCATGACAAAGTCCATCGTAATATTATCCCATTTACACTCAGGTATGGGAAGAGGTTGCAATACTCCACCAAGATGTTGCCTTCCAGCTTTCACTTGTTGACAAACCATACACCTCGACACAAAATCAGCAATCTCCCTCTTCATATTGTCCCACCAAAAATGTTCCTTCAAATCTCTATACATTTTGGTGCTCCCAGGGTGTATAGAGAAGTTGGAACTATGAGCATCATCCAGTAATTCCCTTTTTAGGTCAGGTATATCGGGAACACAAAGTCTCTTCCCGAATTTCAAAATTCCATCCTTATACACAAAGTCCCTCAATCTTCCATCATTCACACCTTTAATCTTCTTCGTAAATTCTTCATCATTGGTCTGAGAACTCTTAATCCTTTCTAGTAATGATGGTTTGGCAACCATTTGAAAAAGCATTGATGTTTCACCTTCCCTAGTTATTCCAATGTCCATCTTCACTATATCCAAGAAAATTGGACCCCTTTCAATTCTCATCACATTCAAAACTCCATGGTCTTTTATACTCAAAGCATCTGCCACCTTGTTTGCCTTCCCGAGGTGGTAATGTATCGTGCAATCATAATCCTTGACTAGTTCAAGCCATCTCCTTTGCCTCATGTTGAGTTCTTTTTGTGTGAAAATATACTTCAAACTCTTGTGATCAGTATAAATCTCACATTTTTCACCATAGAGGTAATGTATCCATATCTTTAAAGCAAAGATCACAACTGCTAACTCAAGATCATGAGTAGGATAGTTTTTCTCATGAATTTTTAGCTGTCGTGATGCATAGGCAATGACCTTATCATTCTGCATAAGGACACAACCAAGTCCTTTCTTCGATGCATCACTATAAATAACAAACCCATCATTCCCCGATGGTATAGTCAATATAGGGGCATTGACTAATCTTCTCTTTAGTTCTTCAAAAAATTATTCACACTATTTTTTCCAGACAAATTTAATCCCTTTACGTGTGAGCTTTGTCAACGGGTTCGCCAATCTGGAAAAATTCTGGACGAAACGTCGATAATAACCTGCTAAACCAAAAAAACTGCGTACCTCAGTTATACTTGTCGGTTCTGGCCATTCTTGGATTTCCTTGGTTTTAGAAGGATCAACGGAAATTCCATCCTTAGAGACAATATGGCCAAGAAAAGAAATCTCATGAAGCCAGAATTCACACTTGCTAAATTTCCCATATAATTCATGTCTTCTAAGAGTCTTCAGGATAATGCGTAAGTGATTTTCATGATCTTCGTGGCTTTTGGAGTATACCAAGATATCATCAATAAATACCACTACAAAGTCATCAAGATATTCCTTGAAAACTCTATTCATTAGATCCATGAAAATAGAGGGTGCATTAGTCAATCCAAAAGGCATTATTGTAAACTCGTAATGCACATACCTTGTTCGAAATGCTGTCTTTGGAACGTCTTCCTTCTTCACACACAACTGATGGTATCCAGACCGAAGTTCAATCTTTGAAAAGTATTGAGCTCCATGAAGTTGGTCAAACAAATAATCAATGCGAGGTAGGGGATACTTATTCTTTATTGTTATAGAATTGATCTCCCTATAATCAATGCACAACCTCATAGATCCATCTTTCTTCTTAACAAAAAGAACAGGGGCTCCCCAAGGAGAAACACTAGGGCGAATAAATCCCTTATTACTCAATTCCTCTAGTTGTTTCTTTAGTTCAACTAATTCCACAGTGGCCATTCTATAAGGGGTCTTCGATATGGGCCTTGATCCAGGAATTAAATCAATGGAAAACTCAACTTCTCGTTCTGGAGGATGTCCAGGTAAATCTTCCGGAAACACATCAACATATTCTCTCACAATAGGTACATCCTCTATTTGAATATTCCTTTCCTCATCCTCAGTAATTTCCTTCTCTTCCTCCCCAATAATTGAATTTAGTTGAGCTACTGGGGGTGGATCTAGATAATAATTATGTGGCAACGATTCTTCTCTAAAGATAAGGTGTTCCTTATCATCATCATCAAGAATCGTAACCTCTTTCCTCTTACAATAAATTTTTGCATCATGGTCTGAAAGCCAATCCATACCGAGGATTATATCAAATTCAATCATGGGTATGACGATGAGATCAGCAGGTAAAGAACATTTAGGTGCTCTAATTGGAACTAATCGACAAAACTTTGTTGCAACAATACTTCCCTTAGGGGTTTTGACCGACAACACCCTTGTTAAATCAAATTGGAAATATCTAATTTTCTTAGCAAACTGGGAAGATATGAAACAATGTGATGATCCAGAATCAAATAATGCATTTTCTAAACTTGAGGAAACCATTAAATTACCTGCCACCATGTCTTTCGGAGCTTCCACCTCAGCAGTAGTGATAGCATAAGCCTGGCCTTGATCCCTTGGACTCTTCTGAGGTATGTTCCCCTGACGCTTTGGACATTCATTTGCATAATGTCCCTTCTCTCTATAATTATAACATTCCACGTTGACAGCCGCTTTCTTTCCCTTGCATTCATGAGTTTGGTGGCCTTTTTCACCACACTTGTAACATACTCCTTTTCCTTTTAGACAGGCACCAGGGTGCTTCCTACCACAATTATCACAGGGTGGAAATTCATTTCTACCCTTCTTCCCTGTTTCCTTATTTCCTTTCCCAAAGTTTTCAGCGGATCTCTTCTTATCTTTCTTTGATTTAAAGTCATAAGACTTAGAGAATTCCTTTTCCGTCTTGATAGCGCATGAGACAATACCTTCGTATGAAGAGAAGGTTTGTGATACTAAAGCTTGACGGAGAAATGGTTTCAACCCATCAAAGAAACGATCAGTCTTACTTCTTGGGTTACGTATGTAATCCGCAGCATACCTTGCTAACCTTGTAAAGTTAGCCTCATACTTTGCGACATTCTCATCCTCCTTCTGCCTCAGACTCAGAAATTGCCTTTCCATATCCGCTCGATGGTCTCGAGGAAAGTATTTTTCTAAGAACAGCTCTTTGAACTCCTGCCATTCCATGTTTGTTAATTCATCATCTTCCTTTGTGTTTTGAATTAGTGACCACCATTGATCGGCATCTCCAGTGAGGCGGTAAACTTCCATGACAACATTCTCCCTTTCACTACTCCCCAAGGCATGGAATATTTTCTCTAAGGAATTTATCCATTGCTCAGCTACTATAGGATTTGTACTCCCATTGAAGGTTGGCGGTTGTTGCCTCATGAAACGGTCTAGCATTGATCCTCCACGTTGCGGATCAGGGTGCTCCATACGAGTAAGGTTGTTATTCATAACCTGCGTGAGTTGTCCCAGTACGGTGAGAAACTGATCAGCACCAGTTGTATCACTAGCTCCACCATAATTATCCTGAGCAGGAGGGCAATCCCTACACAGAGTGCGTGCATTGATACGGTTTCCATTCCTTCCACTAGGCGCCATTTCTTAATAATGGCATAAACTAGATTAGTTCATGAATCAAAATACATAATTCCATACTTGTAAAACACTTAACATAAATTGAACTAATTATGGATATAATACATAATTATAAAAATGTTTTCTTTGAGGAAGTATATACTCGTAACCCTTCATAGTGGTTTGTAAAGAAAATGGGAATTATCCAAAGCATTTCCCTCGGGAGTGTCGTAACCAAGAGTGCAGCAAGGCCCGTTATCGTGCACCAGTTCCCGTTCGAGTCTAGCTCAAAGCGGTGTTTTCGGGTTTTACCCCTAGGTACATCTGTGCCAGAGCCGCCTCTACCTGCTCGTATCCAGACAGGGATGTATTGCTCGGAAAACTCACAACATCTCTACAATACCAAAATTCTAGGAAGTTCTCCTATACTAATCCTCAAAGTCTATCTTCGGGATATGTGCTCTAATCAGAGTTTATCTAATTCTAGCTTCCAAGGTTAGTACTAAACTGCCTCTGATACCAACTGTAACGCCCCGACCCCAGCTACCCAGAGTCGGTGCATTACTTCGTAACATTGTCATGATCACAAAAGATCAAGTCTCGAAAGACTGATTAGTTTAGTAGCCTTGGAAACACTAGATACATTCATAAGTCTTTCATTACATCAAAAAGTAAACAAACTACAATAACATGGTCTTCATAGTCCACACTCATATCCTCACTGACTATTCTTGCAAGTCAGTCATAATACACTTCTTCACATCCTGGAAAATATTAAAACATTGAAAGGGGTGTGCTCAGATGCTCAGTAAGGATAACAATATTGCGGAAGCTTTTATAAGAAAACATAAGCATTTAAGGCAATGTATAACTAAAACAAAAGCCTTATTGAACTTGAACTTCAGCATAATATGGAAAAAGTAAAATAAAATAATTCCATTACATACTCACATGGATATTCTACTAGACGAATAATCACATGAAATATCAATAACCACTTTCATAAGGAGGGAATGTATAATGCCAGACGTTCTGAAACATTTTGTCAAGGCCTTGGCCAAGACGTCTAAAATGATTAAGGCCTCGGCCAAAACCATAAATCAAATTGGGAAAGGGCCTCGGCCAATTCCACATCTAGTTGTCTCATGAGACCTACCGATGAATCGAGGAGCTATAGTGGGCTCCACCCGTCACATATTAAGTCCAATACATTCCTCATATGAACAGGTTTAAACATAACATAAATATTCGTATTAAAACTAGCATACGAAATGTCAAAAATTTCTCCATAAACTATGGATGGTATAAAATAACACATCCACAGTCAAATATTTCACAAAATGTTCAATGGAAGTTTTGTATCATAAATCAATTTCAATTAAACTTAAAACCCATCAAAGGATGTTGACATGGATGAAATCAAAGCTATTTGAGAGAAATATCTCTCCTTTTTGAAATCATTTAAAAGTCCCATAATTATAAAATAATACATTTACTTTGAAAATATTCTTATAAGCTTGTTAGGGAAACTTCGACGAAGTTATAATGGCGGAAAATAGCCGCACCCGCCGTATAAGTAAAAAACAAATTCTTACCTTAAATTTGTCAAAAAGGTCAAAAAGTACATTGTTTGGAAAATGACGGTAAGAATCCTTTCAAAAAAGTATAAGGGTATAAATGACTTTAACCCATTTTCCATTTAATAGTAAAAATGTTTTGAAATACATTTTTAAGAAACATGGATGTGGATGATAACGAGGTCCCAATAGATAATTATGTATAAACAACCTTGGATAATGAAGAGGTTGTGAAGTAAACCCTTACCTTGTACTTTTCCTTGGTTGGGGTAGGTTAACCTCCTGTATAATGGTGAAATAATTGTTATTAAATTATAAAAGAATCATATACATTCATATGATATCATATAAGATCTTTTAACATTGCTTTGTTAATAATATCTTAGATTTATCGTTGTTTCGGGTGTTAACTTACTCGTTTTCGTTTATATGTTTTGTTACGTAAGTCGTGTTTTTCATGGATAGGTTGTATCTTATTCATATCCAGAATGATATCATGTCCTTAAACATTATTTTTAAATCATCAAATGATAATTATACATGAATGGATACGACGGAGAATGAATCTCATCGTGTTCGTGGAGACGGTAGTCCGTACGTACGCACGAGTGACAATATCATTATTTTGATATTAAAATAATATATAATTGGATAGTATATCATATATAAAGAATAATTATCATGTTATATTTATTATTTACATGAATTACATATCATTATTATACCCATCTAAATAATAATTTATTGAATAACAATTACACCACGACGTGGAGATGGTAAGCCGTACGTACGCACGTATGGTGACATGTCATTCAAATGATGGGTAGAATACTGAATATGGTTGTTCCATATTTATAATAACATCACAGTATATATAAGATACTGGATTTATAATTTTATAATTGAAATAATAAACAAAGAGGGAGTGGAAGAAGAAAGAAACTTGAAAGAGGGTGATGAAAATGTTACCTCTTCTTCGGGTTCTTCCTTTTGATTTGATCAAAAGGAATCCTTAGGATGGCTTTCCGACTAAATTAAAGATTCTATGATGAAGGGAGAGAAGTTGGGAGAGTATTTGGGTAGATTTTGGCCGAACCAAAAGGCTTGGAAGTGTGAATAAGGTGGTAGAGGTGGGGGCCTTTTATAAGAGGAGAGGAGGGGCTCTTTTGGAAATATTGAAATGTTACATTATTATACAATGCTTTTCGGATTCTAAAGGTCCCACACTTATATAATTCGTGGATAAGGTGATAAGGGTTCGAAATCTCTTCATCCAATAGGCTTTGGACAAGTGTAAGCCTTGGATTTTGCATTATCTTCTCATTTTATTTAAATCGTTAAATAATGAGGTCATCGCTGCATCATAATGATGTCATAAATAATTTAATTTATTTAATGTCTAAAAATTATAAAAAAACTACTATGATGTAGGAAATCTTTTTAGCTTTCTAATTAATATTTATAGTCAAACTTTGGATCTGTGTAACCCCACTTAAAAACTGTTTTCGTAAAACAACTCATGTTTGTGTCAATTTAATTTTAACATTAAATAAATATATATTAATGTCATTTTCCAACTAAAGTGGCTCCATGGGGTACCCAAGTTGACCCATGGGTTGTCTTGGTCGGCCATGACTTATCCAATAGTATTAGGACAAGTGTCAAGCTCGTCTCATATTATTAAAACATTATTTTTACCTCAAACTACACTAATTACCTCTAATCGCGATTAAGAACTTAAAAGTTACTATTCACCAAAAAATTATTTTAATCTCATTGAACCACATTTTACTTCTTAATGACAACCATTTATGTCGGATTTTTGAAAATAAAATCACAGAAGTGGCAATATTTCATTTTAACGAAAAATCAGTTTTTAACAACCACTTAGTGGTTTCACTATTCATCAAAAATTGAAGTTTTTCAGAATAAGGCCAAAATTTCACCCTAAGCTATAATTGATATTCCGAATTCAAAAATGATGTCTATTTTACAAAATTCCAAACATATAAGTTGTATTAATTAATTTTATAATTAATTCCCGTTGTTACAACAAATAGCGTGTTTTTAAGAAACAATTTATATCAAAAGATTGGCAATTGTTTATGTCCGATTTCAATGTTAAATTAATTCTAATGACCACCATTGGATAAAATGATAAAAATATATTCTAATTATACTTTAAAACCACTAAATATTATAATTTATCACTATAAATTATTTTGATTAAAAAAGTTGTTTTTAAGTATTTTTCACTATTCATAAAAATTAAGAAGTTCTCAGAAAAATACCAAAAATTCAACATAGGATAATTTCAATATTCCGAATCTAAAAATGAAGTCCATTTTGATAAATAAAATTTATAAAATTTCAAAAATTAGGTATTACTATTCACAACGGCTAGTTTAATTAGTTGTGGTGTGTGTTAGAGCTCGAGGTTGCGTACAACACACGCTATTGCATTATTCGAAGGGAAACGTATAGTAGAAGATTGGGGTGTTACAAAAAAGGTGCAGAACTGTCATATGGTGTGTCTACAGTGATCATTTCACGAAACCCGGGATAGAAGAAATGGTAGGAGAATTTTTTGATGTTTTAAATAGAGGTATACACACTATATAGTAGAGTATAGTTTGAAAAAAATTACCTATTTGAAATTTTGAGTGGGGAAGACACCATAGTTTACGAAGTGGTCATTTTGAAAAGTTACTATAGATGTTTTTGGGGGATCGAAATGGGGAGATATAAGATATACTTGATATCATGGGGTTTTAAAGGGATACCAGTATGAAATAAAAAGGATTGAACATGGTATGATTCTTGGAAGATTGAACTAGTTTTCAAAGTGGTTCACAATAGTTTGACCAAAATGGGGTCCATTAGACTACGGTGTTTGTTAGATTTATTAGAAACATAATAAATCTACATACAACATGCCTCGATAGGTAGATCAGATGTTGTGGTTAAAAGAAAGTTCACGTTTCATGTGAATCTAATATTTTGGATCAGTTATTAACTCAATAGCCTCTTATACTCAATCTCTAATGTAACAAATGTTCCTAAACAGTTTATAAGAGGTATATTATGATATTTTTTTAAATTAAGTGGAAGAGATGAAATTTATTTTGAGTAATATTTATGGTTTGACTTTGAAATTAAAATTAACATTTAAAAATGAATGATTTTATGGATAAATAGATTATTCCATTAGTGTTATATATATTTTTCATCAAAAATAAATAATTGATAATTTATAAGAAGAGAAAACCATTACTATATACAATTAATTAAATACTGTTAGAATCACAGAAATAAAGGAGATATTTGACACATCATTATATTTTTAAGAATCATTGTGTGTCAATGTCATAGAGAAGAGTGAGATCCAGTAAAAACTTGTTATACACTAAAAAATAAAAACAACGAGAGAAGATGTATGAAGAAATAGTGGTTTTAATGCATTCCAAGATTTCAAATATATATATATATATATATATATGTTAACATCATAACCCGCTAAAGATAAGAAGAGGAAGTTAAAGGAAATGCAATTCAAATTTTCATAGATAGAAAATGTATTACTCTTTTATATGAAATATAACCTTCAGTCTTTCTACAGTGAATAAAAGAAGGTGTTTTATGCATTACTATTTTTGTAGAAAAGAAGAGGTACCACATTCTGGTTGTTTTATAAGTAATATATGAATGATAATGTGAATAAACAATAAATGAACAAATTTTATATGTTTCCAGTTGGTGTTACACTCTCTTGTTGTTACTAAAATCCATTTTGAATTATCAGGATGGTATTAAAGAAGAATCATTGTGATTCTGAAAGAGTGTAAGATGCACTAAGAACTATTTGGATACTATATATCAATGTTAGTTAATTGATAAAACCTACTTTTTGTAACCATGAGTGAATTATAGTGGGTATTAAGATCTTAGAGGAATCTATATCACACTATGAACTGGCCTTATAATATTGTGAGGTGACACTTGTAAAAGTATATTATGCCACTTTTGTGAAATTTTTTGGAAGTGTTACATGATATAATGAATGTGAGAAAATAAAAAAATAGAATAATTAACCTTCACTAGTTAGATAGGTAGAGTAATTGAGGTAAAATGTATAAAGTATTTTAATGGAAACTATAGTAGATTCAAAACCCTATTAGTGTTGAATACATTCCTAATTGGGTCCCTATCCCTGAAACCATATAAAAATCATCAAATCTGGTATTTTACCAAGATATAGATATGAATCATATTTTTCAATCCTCAAAAAATTTAAAAAATCTCAAATTTATACGAATTTTTTATAATATGAATATTAAGAAGTAAATTTCTAATACTGACCCATAATTTTCTTACATAGATATTACATGTTAAAATTAGAAAATTAGTTATATAATATTATGATAAATTCTAGGATCATTTTGGTTTAGTATATTTGGATGCATAAATACATAGAAGAATGGTCAATACATGAATTATATCATCTCTCATTAGATTATTCATAAATACCACCCTTCTTATACATATCATACTTAATGTATTTCTTCATAACATGGGGAAATGAATCATAAAAAAGGGTTATCATAGTTTCTCAGTAAGGGGAAACAAGTGAGTTATCAATGATTACGTAAACATAGACTGAGATTAAAAGGTATGATAATATTATATTAAACATTAAAAATCATACCCATCAATTATTAGAACATAAACATGAGTCAAATAATTAATATTGATAGTTTATGAAACATGATGCATAAAGTAATTGAAGAACATCATCCATAAGAGAAAAAAAATTTCACAAGATATAAGTTTGTGTGTACAAATAAGAATATAAAATCAGTTCCCTAATAAAAAATATCATTTCTAAGACTATCGTATTGGATTTAGTTCACTCCCTAAAATACCATATTATTTATCAATCTTCAATCCCAATAAAATCATAGTGGATAGAGTCCCTTACTTAACTGGGTTCACTTGCTATTCCAGTCCTTTTATCTCATGAGATATCCAACATTACCAAATGCATTGTAGGGATATATAATTCTGTTCCCACCCATTAAATAATTAAAAAGATATATATGTTTTTTAAAAGATAATAAAAATTCATCATATCATAAACTGTGAAAACATAATGGATTTCATAAACATCTCATCATTTTATCAAATCATAACCCTTGAAAAATTAATAGTGTTTATAACATAATTAAGCCAGGGGAATGAAATAGGTTTCATAGAATCTTTTATAAATAGTCATAATCACCAGTCCAATAAATAAATAAATTGGATGGTTTCATTGGATAATATCCCAAAAAAACATAAAAAACACCAATAATGTTATAATAGTTGAATTTTTTTTGGAAAAGATCACTGAAATATTTCCTAAGTAAAGTAAACTTTTCAATTTGAAATCACAATTTTATAATATAAATATTCCACAAATATTAATTAAAATGATTTGATTTGAAAATAAAATTAAAATCTTACAATGTATGTTTAAAATAACTGAATATTTATGATTTAAGAAAATTTTGTTCAGGTAGATTACATTAAAAAATGATTCATTTCACATTCTTAGTAAAGAACTCAAAAGTTCAAAATTTTAAATATGACAAAAGGTTCCTTTAATTTTTTTAAAAAATTTAAAACATGGGTAAAATGTATTTAAAAATTTATATAAGAATAGTAAATAAAATTTTCAAAACATTTTAACAAAAACATCGACACTGAAGAAAGATATTCTCAACTGAATAGTTAAATATAGTTGGTTTTCTTTGAAAACATTCGTTCATCCACTATATTACTTAAAGTGATGAAAATGAAATAAAAATACATATTCAACATAAATAACCATAGTATAAGAAAAATTAAAGTTATTTATCAAACAATTACATATAACTTTATCAATACAAATTTAAGAATAAACAATCCTGAATAAAATGGGATTTAAATGTAAATTAATTACCACCTTTGAATCTTTTGAATCATAATGATAATGAAAGTTTAAATTAAAATGAAACTATAATTATCATGAATATAAGTAAATAAATGATATAAAAGTTCAATGTGGATGTATATACACCTCATATGGATTTTTGATTCATTTTAAATCATGTATTTTGGTTTAACCCCTCGGTTAAATAATTTCAATCTTAATCATGGTAATGCATTTTTAATATCAATGGTTTTTAATTTTACGTACAGGGTAATAAGTGTCTCATAAATTGTTAAGGGATGATATTTTAAAGCATTTATAATCATAATTGTCCTCCTTAAATATTTTATTATTATTAAATAATTTAACAAAATATTATTTAACATAAAATATCTTTAATGAAATTTTTTACAATATTCATTAAATATCACTTTAAAGGCTAAATGAAAGTTATGGAATTTGAATATATAAATTTCAAAAAAAATTAATATGTCATAATTTTATATAAATATCATAAAAAATAATAATTAACCCAAAATTTATTACTTTTAATTTTTATAAAATCATTTTTTTAGTTTTTTTCTATTAATTAAATAAATATTTTGTCGGTGTTCCATATGTATTTAAGGTAATTATTCAATCATAAAAAAATTGAAATAAATTACCATGATAAAAATAATAATTCATCTTTCAAGTAAACATTAATAATCAAACACAAGTATATATCCATATCACAAAATATTATAATTATCAAATGTAAGAAAGTGATATTTTTTACTTTTTCAATTACATAAATATTATAAAGGTAAAAATCATGGCCAAATGGAAAAAAGGACATATTATAAATTTTTCTCTGGTTTTGTATAAAATATAATCTTCTAATGAAATTAAGGTAGGGAATTGATTTAATATTATGCCTTATCAAATTAGTATTAATCATATTTTAACTTTACCGTGGTAATAAAAATTTATTATAGTAGCTATTCATATTGACCAAAAATAAAAGGGTCCTATTTTAAAAATTAAGAACTAATGATAACAAATATGGAATAAAATTTTCAAAATTAAATTTCTATAAATAGAAGAAATTAATTTAAGATAAAAACACAAAACATAATGAAAAACATTTTTTCACACATATGCATTTGCAAGTATAAATTTATTTTTATACCAAATTCAACCATAAAATAAATAACAATAAACCTAATTGGATTATAAATATTATAATATAACTAATTTAACTTCAAAAATATATTATAGAAATAAAAAAATTTAAATCCATGAAACAAAAATATCGTTTTCAATAAAAAAAAATTATTTTCTCTATTCTTAAACAAATAATTCTTTTCATAAAATTATTAAAATTTAACTATTTGATAATTTTAAAATTTTATTAATAAAATTAAGTTGATTTTTTCAAATAAAATTTCTAGGAGTGTGATATATTTTCTTCTTTTCATGAAAAATGAAATAAACCCCATTTTTAAAGATTAAAATGACTTTACTAAAAATTAAGTTATTATTTCCTAATAATTAATCAACAAATTTTTATTTAGAGGTTACTTTATATATATATATATATTTCCTAATTTGGTTAATTTTATTCATATACACCAATTGAATCATCTATAATAATATTTTTTGGTTCGTTTAAGATTGATTTTTGATGTTGTATACGCAATATAATATAACGTACTTTTAAAGTCTGTTAGTGTTACATTCTATTTTCCCAAAAAAAATTCATCCTTGCAATTCTAAATTTCTTTATGAAAATAATGGGTTTAATATTTTAAATTTCATTTATTGAAAACCCACATCATAAAATGCGTTAGTAAAACAACCTCTTAAAAGGAGGAAAACATAAATAAAAAGGTCATTTTGAATAACACATAAGTATGTTTCCAAATATAAAGACATTAGTGTGAAATGAAAATATTAACGTGGAGGAAAAATATAATGTCTATATAATGATTATGAGTGACATAGAACATTAATCACATAAAAATAAAGGATCATGAGAATGTTAATGACCACAAAACCACAATCCAATTAGGCCTAAAAAAGACAATCTATGCATGATAAATGATTGTAATATGAAAAAATTTATATTTAAATATATTTTTCTTAGAGTTAAGGAATTAAATTACCATACAAACTAAGAATAGGAGGAAATATACACACTGAACAAGTTTTATTTCATCCTGTAATCAATTTCTACAACAATAAAATTTTTCTCAAAACAATGAGTATTCAATATAAATTTTTCATGCCTAAATTACAAAAACTAACATCTAATATAAGGTCCCAGCCTTAAACATTACTTAATCTTGAGTTTCTTCAAAAATACACGTTGAGGATCTTTTTAGGTTTAGAGTTTTATAGAATTAGATCATAAATCATGCATTACATCCCACATTTAAACAAAGTTGTTACAATAAAAGATAGTATTCATTTTCCCATCAACAGAAACATATTTAAAATAAAACATGGATTCTTTCTTGACACTTCCTTGACACTATCATCATATCATGTACCTTTCCCTTGACCTGTGAAATATTTTTTAAAAACTTTCGATGAGCATAAAAATCTCAGTAAGGGATATAAAAAATATTGAAAGGAAACATGAGTATATGTATACATAAGAATCAGTGAAATCATACATTACTCATAAAACATAAGCACCTTAACATACCTAATCAAATCATTAATAAATCATTGAAATCATAAGACATAAAGGTACCTTGAGGCATTCATTACATTCTTACGTAGGAAGTAACCCTCTTGGTTACGTTTGGAATACCCATCACAATATATTCCCTAAATCGCTTCGGAGAAACCTTAACGTTTAACCCCTTCACGTTACCTAATGAATTGGAGAGCTATATCGGGCTCACCTGCCCTTATTTTATCACAGAACCACCCTTCTTCATAACAATGACCAAGAACAATAACATAATCGTATCACATAAAACATGCATAAAGGAAACATAACATTTCCACATTTGAATCACAAGATATCAATACAACACATTGATATAAAGAAACATTATGAAAACCATTTTCAATACCAAAATAAAAGAAAAGTAAAACATGGTATTTATTTTTCATTTTAAAAAGGTATGGCTTGTAGAGGAATCCGAAACTCAAATAATGGTCACGGCGGCGGAGAAGTCGTTGTCACCGCATACGTACGACAAAAACATTCCCTTTTGTCATTTAGTAAAATGCTTTGTATGAAAAATATTCCTTTTGGATAAACCTAAAAGTCAAAGAGGTTTATACACCATATAAAAGAAGGTTGTGTATAAAACAAAAATATGCCTCAATAAAAGGAGATTGAGACGAAGTCCCATACCTCGGGTCTGACTTGACTCGATTGTTATTTAATGTCCTGAATATAAAACATGAGTTAATTTCAACTTTCTTAAGAACGTTTTTCAATTTCATTATTCCTTTTATGTCACTTATTACCATGTCATGAACACTATGTAATTATTTAAGTTAATAAAGGTCATTTTAACGATCATTAGTACTTGAGTCAAAAATATTCTCTTTATAATTATAAGGTGTTCATGTATCCTTTATATCCAGAGTTATACCCATGATGTATATATCATATATATCATATATATCTAGTATATACATGCATTTACGATATTACATAACATTTAGAGGTATGAAATTAAATGCACCGTTCATGGAGACGGTAAGCCGTACGTACGCATGAACGCTACTTCCATTTCTATTTCATATTTAATGGAATTAAAACATAATGATACATAATTGTATTATAATTATAGTATTGTATCATATATAATATCATTCAATCTATCCTTTATACATACCACATATGGTATGAACGAATCAAATCTCTTTGAGGGGGCGGTAGTCTGCACTTCCTAAAATGAAGATATCGCGTTTACCCATAATGGAAACCATAAAGGTATTCCATAAATGAAAAATACAGAATCTTAAGTAAAAAATAAACATATTAAATATCATATATAAATATAGTGACATCTTCATGGCCACCTTTGAAGGTGTTAGAAGAATATTGAACAATCATCGTTTCGTGAGGCATAAATTCGCCATCCACAGAAACAGTATGTTCTTTAACCATTAGATGTAGGTGTGTGTAAGTTTAGCTCAAATTCTTCTTATAACAACATCCTAGTATATTTACGATACTGGAGTTGTTACAAAAGAAATGAATAAAAAGAGTTTAGAGGGTTGGAGAAGAAAAATAAAACATAACAACACAAGAGAAAACACTACCTTTAAAATGGGTAACTCTTTTTTGATTTGAGCTTAAAGGCTTCCTTGGGAAGAATTCTTCCCAAAGTGAGGCTTTAAGGAGTAATAGAGGGATGTTGAGAGAAAAAATTGATAGGGTTTGGCCGATCCAAAGGCTTGATAGGTGTGGGTAAGGTGGTAGAGGTGGGGGCCTTTTATAAGAGGAGAGGAGGGCACTCTTGGAATGTTATAAAAGGTTACTTTATTTTCAAATGCGTTTCGTATTGTAAAGGTCCCACATTGATTTATTTCGAGGATATGGTGATAATGGTTCATAATACACTCATCCAATAGGTATTTTACAAGTTTATGTCTTATATTTTACATTATCTTTTCATTTTATTTAAATCATTTATTAATGAGGTTATCGCTGCATCATCTTGATGTCATAAATAATTTAATTTATTTAATGTCTAAAAATTATAAAAAAAATATCATGATGTAGGAAATATTTTTATCTTTCTAATTAATATTTATAGTCCAATAGATCATTTATATAGACAAAATAAAAAATTTTTTACTCAGGTGATACATTCTTTGTTATATTTAACTTTCTTTAAAAATAAAAAGATAAAAAGTCACTTTCACACAAAAGTGATTCCATGGGGTCCCCATGTTTGGCACAAGGCATCCCATGGTCGTCCATGAGACAAAAAGTAGCATTAGGACACATGTTGGTGTCATTTTCTATTATTATGATATTATTTTATTATCCTTAACTACCCGATTACTCATTAATCAAGATAATTAAAGATAATTACCGTCGTTACTATTCATAATGTCAAAAAACAAAAGAGTCTTAATTACATAATTTGGACATTCTAATTAAAAATATGGAATCCATTTTACCAAATTCCCAACATATAAATTGAAATAATTAATTTAAAAATAATTCCCGTTGTGAAAACAAATAGCGTGTTTTTTTGAAACACTATCTATGAAAAGTTTGGAACTTTTTTATGCCCAATTCCAAAGTGAAATTAATCCCAATGACCACCATTGTATTAACTGGTAAAAATATATTCTATTTACACTTTAAAACAAATTAAAAAGGTAATCTAATCATATAATTAAATCAGATAAAAAAGCAGTTTTGATATAAAATGCAGTATTTTTCACTATTCATTAAAAAATGAACATTGTCAGAAAAATACCAAAAAATTATCCAATGTAAATTTATATTACCCAATAATAAATAATAATTATATTTGGACAAATATAGCTTATAAAATTTTCAAAAGTTTGATTTAAAAAATGGTTTGCCATCAAAAGGCAGTAAAACAATCTTTTAAGAATATTAGTGTAATCAATGCTTAAGATTGGATTTATTCTCATTTTAAGACTTCAAAACACTATATAATTCATAAATAGACATAGATAAGAATATATTTTATTCATTACTTACTTGGGATGTTACATCCTTCCTCCTTTAGAAAATTGTGTCCCCGCAATTTATTTACTTATCGAATAAGTGAGGGTATTTAGCCCTCATTGCATTTTCAGATTCCCATGTTGCCTCTTAAATCATGTGGTTTTTCCACAAAACCTTTACCTGATGAATCACCTTATTTTGTAACGGTTTCTCCCTGTGGTCAAGAAACTGGACCAGTTGTTCCTCATAAGATAGGTTCTCTTCCAGCTAAACTACGTCTAGACTCAAAACATGAGATGGATCTGGCATGTACTTCCTTAACATTGAAACATGAAAAATATTGTGTACCTGAGATAAAATCGTAGGTAATGCCACTTGGTATGAAACTGATCCAACTCTCTCCAGAATTTCATATGGTCCAATGAAACATGGACATAACTTTCCTTTCATACCAAATTGCATCACACTTTTCCATGGTGAAACTTTAAGAAAAACATGATCACCTACCTCGAAAGAGAGATCCTTCCTCTGGTTATCCGCATAACTCTTATGCCTGCTCTGAGCTGTTCTCATGTGTTTCTAAATCAACTGAACTTTTTCTACCATCTCTTCAACCAATTCCGGTCCCATCAACTTCCTTTCACCCACTTCATCCCAGAAAGCTGGAGTTCGACACCGCTTCCCATATAATTCCTCAAATGGTGCCATCTGTATACTCGAATGAAAACTGTTATTATAAGAAAACTCAACCAAAGAAATATGTTGGTCCCAACTTCCCTGATAATCCATCGAACAAGCACGTAGAATATCCTCCAAATTCTGAATTGTTCGTTCTGACTTCCCATCTGATTGAGGACGAAAAGCTGTACTAAAATTTAATTCAGTACCCAATGACTTCTGAAGGCCTTTCTAAAATTTAGAAGTGAAACTGGGATCACGATGAGATACAATGGAGAGAGGAACTCCATGTAACCTAAATATCTCTTTAAGATACAGACGGGGAAGTTGATCTAGGGATAAAGTATCTCGTATATCAAGGAAATGAGCAGATTTAGTCAAGTGATCAACAATAACCCGGATTGCATTATTACCTCGAGGTGTATTCGGCAATCCCACAATGAGGTCCATGGATATATTCTCCCATTTCCACTCTGGAATTGGTAAAGGCTGAAGCATCCCTTTCGGTAACTTCCTCTCTGCTTTAACCTGTTGACAAGTCAAACACTTCACAGTAAAATCACCAATATCCCGTTTCATTCCGTCCCACCAGTAATACTCCCGAAGATCTCTATACATCTTAGTACTGCCCGGATGGACTGAAAATGGAGACCTATGAGCTTCACATAACAAATCACTCTTCAACTATGAATCACATGACACACACAATCTCTTCCCAAATCTCAAATCAAAATCATTATCAATATTAAATTCAGGCAACTCACCCTTCTGAACCACCTCTACCTTTTTTTGCAACTCACTGTCTTGCTTTTGTGCTTGCTTAATTCTGTCTGATAGAGAAGATTTCAATTATACCTGAAACAAAACAGAAGAACATCCTGTACCAAATATATCTATGCCAAATTTCATCAAATAATTAACCAAAGGATCACGTTCCAAATACAACATTTCTAACGAATCTTTACTTTTTCAACTTAAAGCATCAAACACTTTATTTTATTTTCTTGGATGTTAATGAATTGTACAATCATAATCCTTGATTAATTCTAGCCATCTCCTCTGTCTCATGTTCAATTATTTCTGAGTAAATATATACTTTAATCTTTTATGATCGGTATATATATCACACTTTACTCCATACAAATGATGCCTCCAAATTTTTAAAGTGAAAACAACAGCAGCTAATTCCAAATCATGTGTAGGGTAATTTACCTCATGAGTTTTCAATTGTCGTGAAGCATAAGCAATTACCTAATCATTCTGCATTAAGACGCAACCAAGTCATTTCAATGATGCATCACTGTATATAACAAACTCACCATTCATGGAAGGTAGTGCAAAAACTGGATCATTCACCAATCTTCTTTTCAATTCCTGAAAACAATCCTCACATTCTTTTGTCTAGATAAACTTAACACCCTTCCGAGTTAGCTTAATAATTGGACTAGATAACCGTGAAAAATTTCTAACAAACCTTCGGTAATAGCCTGCCAAACCAAGGAAGCTATGAATATTAGTAACATTTGTGGGTCTTGGCCATTCTTCCACAACCTTTGTTTTTGGAGGATCAACCGTTATCCCATCATTAGAAACAATATGACCAAGGAAAGAAATTTGTTGCAACCAAAACTCACACTTTCTGAATTTCCCATACAATTTATTTTCTTTTAAGGATTGCAAAATAACCCTTAAATGTCTTTCATGCTCCTCTTCACTTTTAGAAAACACCAAAATATTATCAATGAAAACAACCACAAACTTATCCAAGAACTCATGGAAAATTCTCTTCATTAAGTCCATGAATACAGCGTGTGAATTGGTTAGCCCAAAAGGCATTACTACAAATTCATAATGGCCATATCTTATACGAAACACGGTCTTCAGAATATCTTCTTCCTTTACCTTCAACTGATGGTACCCTGATCTCAGGTCAATCTTTGAAAAATACTGAGCTCCCTGGAGCTGATCAAACAAATCATCGATATGAGGCAAAGGATATTTTTTATTAACAGTGATTTTATTCAAGGCTCTATAATCAATGAAAATTCTAATAGAACCATCTTTCTTTTTAACAAATAAAACAGGAGCACCCCATGGTGATGTTCTAGGTCTAATGAAACCTTTCTCTAATAAATCTTGCAATTGCTCCTTCAACACTAAAAGTTCAATTTGAGCCATTCGATAAGGGGGTTTTGAAATTGGCTTAGCATCAGTAACTAAGTCTACAGTAAACTCAAATTCCTGATCTGGTATTATTCCAGGCAACTCATCAGGAAAAACATCGGGATTCTCATTTACAACGGGCACATCATTAATCTGAATAGCTCCCTTGTTTTCAACAATGTGTGCAAGGTAACATTCATTTCCATCTTTTACATGTTTCTCAGCCTCTTGATATGTTATCAATAGTAAGGGTTCATTCTTGTACAAAAACTGAAAGTCTTTATGAAAAGAAACTTCTTTTTCACTACAGTCAATCTTAGCATGGTAAATAGAGATCCAATCCATACCCAGGATAACATCAAACTCTACTAGAGGTAAAACAATAAGGTTTTCAAGTAGGTTCTTTCCACAGATAAGGATAAGAAGATTCTTATAAATTCTTTTTACTCAACATTTCCCCCAGGTGTTTTTACCATAAGTCCAGGAGTCATTTCTTGAGATGGTATTCCCATTTTACTATAAATGTTTTCAGAGATGAAAGAATGTGTAGAACCTGAATCAAAAAACACACTGACATAATCTGAAAAAACAAACAAATTACCTGATACCACTTCATTTGATGGCCCAACATATGCTGAAGTAGTTTCACAGGATTTCACCGCCCCTTTCCGCTTGTAGTCTAACTATTTCCCATCACTCGAGATCTTTTTCGGACACTCCTTTGCATAGTGACACATCTCATTTCACTTAAAACATTTCACTAACTGTGAATCAAATTTGGACTTACCATCACCTTGATCTTTTTCGGTGCAATCACAAGCCTTATGTCCAATCTTACCGCATCGATACCACTTTCTAGGATTCATAAGACATTCCCCAGCAGGCCTTTTACCACATTTATCACAAACTGGAAACTTAGTTTTCTTACCATCATACCTTTTTGAAGAATTCCTTCCTTTCTCCTGCCACCTCAGTCTCTTCTTCTGCTGGTTGTTATAGAACACTTGATCATTGGAAAACTCCATTTCCACCTTCTGAGCACATCGAACAAGCTTTTCATAACTTTTAAACTCATGAGAAGCCAATGCCCTTTGATATTTTGGCTTTAATCCTGAGTAAAAATGATTTATATTACTATCAAGGTCTCAGATAAAATTTGAAGCATACCTTGCCAATCGAGTGAACCTCTCTTCATAGGCAGCCACTGAGTCTTCCTCTTGCCTCAATTCCAATAATTTTTTTCCATCCTAAGTCGAACAGCCTTAGGAAAATACTTCTCAAGAAACATAACTTTGAATTCATCCCTGTCGAGAGCATCAATCTCATCAGCTTCCCTGATATTTTTAACCATCGACCACCACTGATCTGCTTCACCCTCCAAGCGGTAAATAGAAAGACTAACCTTTTGATTGTATGAACACCCCATGACATCGAAAATCTTCTCTAGTTCTTTAATCCACCCTTCATCTACCACATGGTCAGATGATCCTCTGAATGATGGGGGATGTTGCCTCATGAAATGTTCCACCACTGACATGTTCCTCTGTGGTTGATCTGGCTGATCTCGTGCATGGATACCACCACCATTTATCGCTTGAGTCAACTAAACCATTACTGCAGCAAACTGTTAAGTTCCAATTCTGACCATCTCAGGATGCTGATTCAGAAGGTTATTTCCTTCTGTATGCCTTCCTAGCACTGGTTCTATGTTTCCTCTATAGAAAACCATTCTGAACAAACATGTCTTAGATGAAGCAACATGGTAATCTTCAAATTCTATATCATTTCAATTTGACCATAAAAGAATATTTTTGGATAATCATTTAATAGAATTCTAACTCCTAAAGTTATCTAAACCGAACTCTGATACCAACAATAAGGCCCCAGCCTTAAACATTACTTAATGTTGAGTTACATCAAGAATACACGTTGAGGATCTTTTCAGGTTTAGAGTTTTAGATAATTAGATCATAAATCATGCATTACATCCCACATTTAAACAAAGTGGTTACAATAAAAGATAGTATTAATTTTTCCCATCAACGTAACCATATTTAAAACAAAACATGGATTCTTTCTTGACACTTCCTTGACACTATCATCATATCATGTACCTTTACCTTGACCTATGAAAAACATTTCAAAAACTTGGGATGAGCATAAAAAGCTCAGTAAGGGATATAAAAAATATTGAAAGGAAACATGAGTACACGTATACATAAGAATCAATGAAATCATACTTTACCCATAAAACATATTCACTTTAACATACCTCATCAAATCATGAATAAATAATAGAAATCATAAGACATAAAGGTAACTTGAGGCATTCATAACATTCTTACGTAGGGAGTAACCCTCTTGGTTACGTTTAGAATACCCATCATAGTATATTCCCTAAATCTCTTCGGAGAAACCTTAACATTTAACCCCTTCACGTTGCACAATGCATTGGAGAACTATATCGGGCTCAGCCTCCCTTAGTTTATCATGGAACCACCCATCTTTATAACAATGCTCAAGAACCGTAACATAATTGTATCACATAAAACATGCATAAAGAAAACATAACATTTTCACATTTCAATCACAAGATATCAATACAACACATTGATATAATAGAAACATTATGAAATCCATTTTCAATACCAAAATAAAAGAAAAGTAAAACATGGTATTTATTTTTCATTTAAAAAAAGGTATGTCTTATAGAGGAAGCCGAAACCCAAATAATGGTCATGGCAGCGGAGAAGTCGTTGTCCCCACATACATACGACAAAAACATTCCCTTTTGTCATTTAGTAAAATGATTTGTATAAAAAATATTCCTTTTGGATAAACGTAAAATTCAAAGTGGTTTATACACCGTATAAAAAAGGTTGTGTATAAAACAAAAATATGCCTCAATGAAAGGAGATGGAGACGAAGTCCCATACCTCGGGTCTAACTTGACTCAATCGTTCTTTAATGTCATGAATAATAAACTTGAGTAAATTTATACTTGATTAAGAACCTTTTTCAAGTTCATTATTCCTTTTATATCAATTATTACCATTTCATGAACACTATGTAATTATTTAAGTTAATAACGGTCGTTTTAACGATCATTGGTACTTGAGTAAAAAATATGCTTTTTATAATTACAAGTTGATCATGTATCCATTATATCCAGAGTTATACTCATGATTTAAATATCATATATATCATATATATCCATTATATAGATGCATTTACAATATTACATAACATTTACAGGTAAGAAATGAAATGCACCGTTCATGGAGACGGTAAGCCATACGTACGCATGAACGCTACATCCATTTCTATTTCATATTTAATGGAATTAAAACATAATGATAAATAATAGTATCATAATTAAAGTATTTTATCATATATAATATCATTAAATCTATCCTTTATATGTACCACATATGGTATTAACGAATCAAATCACTTTGAGGGGGTGGTAGTCCGCACTTCCTTAAAGGAAGATATCGTGTTTACCCATAATGGAAACCATAAAAGTATGCCATAAATGAAAAATACAGAAGCTTAAGTAAAACATAAACATATTATATATCATGTATAAATATAGTGACATCTTCATGGCCATCTTTGAAGGTGTTAGAAGAATATTGAACAATCATCGTTTCGTGAGGCAGAAATTCACCATCCACAGAAACAATATGTTCTTTAACCATTAGATGTAGGTGTGTGTAAGTGTATCTCAAATGCTTATTATAACAACATCCTAGTATATTGAAGATACTGTATTTGTTACAAAATAAATGAATAAAAAGAGTTTAGAGGGTTGGAGAAGCAAAATAAAACATAAGAACACAAGATAAATCACTACCTTTAAAATGGGTAACTCTTTTTTGATTTGAGCTCAAAGACTTCCTTGGGAAGACATATGCCCAAAGTGAGGCTTCAAGGAGTAATAGAGGGATGTGTATATACAAAATGGACATGGGTTGGCCGAGCCAAAGTATTGAGAGGTGTTGGTAAGGTGGTAGAGGTTGGGCCCTTTTATAAGAGGAGAGGAGGGGCACTCTTGGAAAGTTATAAAAGGTAACATTATTTTCAAATGAGTTTAGGATTTTAACGGTCCCAAATTGATTTATTTCGAGGATAAGGTGATAAGGGTTATAAATACACTCATCCAATAGGTATTTGACAAGTGTACATCTTATATTTTACCTTATCTTTTCATTTTATTTAAATTGTTTATTAATGAGGTAATCGCTGCATCATTATGATGTCATAAATAATTTAATATATTTAATGTATAAAAATTATAAAAAAATATAATGATGTAGGAAATTTTCTTATCTTTATAATGACTATTTATAGTCCAACATATCATTTATTTAAACAAAATAAAAAATGTTTTACTCAGGTGATACATTCATTGTTATATTTAACTTTCTTTAAAAATAAAAAGATAAAAAGTCACTTTTCACACAAAAGTGATTCCATGGGGTCCCCAAGTTTGGAACAAGGCATCCCATGGTCGTCAATGAAAAACCCAGTAGAATTAAGACACATTTTGGTGTCATTTTTTATTATTATGATATTATTTTATTATCCTTAACTACCCGACTACTCATTAATCAAGATAATTAAAGATAATTACCGTCGTTAATATTAATAATGTCCAAAAAAAAAATATTCTTAATTACATAATTTATACCTTATGATTCAAAATATTGAATCCATTTTACCAATTTCCCAACATATAAATTGCAATAAATAATTTAAAAATAATTCTCGTTGTCAAAACAAATAGCGGGGTTTTTTTAAACAATATCTATGAAACGTTTAACACTTATTTATGCACAATTCCAAAGTGAAATTAATCCCAATGACCACCATTGGATTACATGGTAAACATATATTCTATTTACACATTAAAATCAATTAAAAATATACTCTAACAATATAATTTATTTATATGAAAAAATAGTTTTGATGTAAAATGCAGTATTTTTCACTATTCATTAAAAAATGAACATTGTCAGAAAAATACCAAAAAATTATCCAATGTAAATTTTAATTACCCAATAATGAATAATAATTATATTTTGACAAATAGAGCTTATGAAATTGTCAAAAGTTTGATTTAAAAAATGGTTTGCCATCAAAAGGCAGTAAAACAATCTTTTAAGAATATTAGTGTAATCAATGCTTAAAATGGATATTATTCTCATTTTAAGCCTCTAAAACACTATATAATTCATAAATAGACATAGATAAGAATATATATTATTCATTACTTACTTGGGATGTTACATCCTTCCCCCCTTTAGAAAATTGTGTCCCCCAAATTTATTTACTTATCGAATTAGTGGGGGTATTTAGCTCTCATTGAATTTTCAGATTCCCATGTTGTCTCTTCAATCATGTGGTTTTTTCACAAAAACTTTACCTGATGAATAACCTTATTTTTAACACATTCTCCCTATGGTCAAGAATCTGGACCGGTTATTCCTCATAAGATAGGTTCTCTTCCAACTAAACTACCTCTGGACTCAAAACATGAGATGGATCTGGCATGTACTTCCTTAACATTGAAACATGAAATACATTGTGTACCTGAGATAAACTCGGAGGTAAAGCCACTCGGTATGCAACTGATACAACTCTCTCCATAATTTCATATGGTCCAATTAACCTTGGGATTATTTTTCCTTTCTTACCAAATCGCCTCAAACTTTTCCAGGGTGAAACTTTGAGAAAAACATGATCACCTACCTCGAAAGATAGATCTTTTCTCCGGTTATCCGCATAACTCTTATGTCTGCTCTGAGCTGTTCTCATGTGTTTCTAAATCAAATGAACTTTTTCTACCATCTATTCTACCAATTTTGGTCCCATAAACTTCCTTTCACCCACTTCATCCCAGAAAGCTGGAGTTCGACACTGCCTCCCATATAATGTCTCAAGTGGTGCCATCTGTATACTGGAATGAAAACTGTTATTATAAGAAAAATCAACCAAAGAAAGATGTTGGTCCCAACTTCCCTGATAATCCATCGAACAAGCATGCAACATATCCTCCAATGAATAAATTATTTGTTCTGACTTCCCATCTGATTACGGATGAAATGTTGTACTACAATTTAATTCTGTACCCAATGACTTCTGAAGGACTTTCCAAAAGTTAGAAGTTAACCTGGGATCACTATCAGATGCAATGGAGAAAGGAACTCCATATAACATGACTATCTCTTTAAGATACAAACAGGAAAAATGATTTAGGGAAAAAGTATCTCTTATAGTAAGGAAATGAGCAGATTTAGTCAAGCGATCAACAATAACCCAGATTGCAGTATTACCCCGAGGTGTCTTCGGCAATCCCACAACGATGTCCATGAATATATTCTCCCATTTCCACTTTGGAACTGGTAAAGGCTGAAGCATCCCTTTCGGCAACTATCTCTCTACTTTAACATGTTGTCAAGTCAAACACTTCACAGCAAAATCAGCAATATCCCTTTTCATTCTGTCCCACCAGTAATACTCCTGAAGATCTCTATACATCTTAGTACTGCCAGGATGAACTAAAAACGGAGAACTATGAGCTTCACATAACAAATCACTCTTCAACTGTGAATCACACATCACACACAATCTCTTCCCAAATTTCAAAATAAAATCATTATCAATATTGAATTCAGGCAACTTACCCTTCTGAACTAGCTCTACCTTTTTCTTCAACTCACTGTCTTGATTCTGTGCTTGCTTAATTCTGTCAGATAGAGAAGATTTCACTGACACCTGAAACAAAACAGAAGAACATCCTGCACCAAAAACAGCTATGCCAAATTTCATAAAATCCATAACCAAAGGATCATGTTCCAAACGCAACATTGCTAATGAAGCATTACTTTTTCAACTTAAAGCATCAGCCACTTTATTTGCTTTTCCCGGATTGTAATGAATTTTACAATCGTATTCCTTGATTAATTCTAGCCATCTCCTCTGTCTCATGTTTAATTCTTTCTTAGTGAATATATACTTTAAAATTTTGTGATTGGTATATATCTCACACTTTACTCCATACAAATGATGCCTCCAAATTTTTAAAGCGAAAACAATAGCAGCTAATTCCAAATCATCTGTAGGGTAATTTACCTAATGAGTTGTCAACTTTCATGAATCATAAGCAATTACCTGATCATTCTTCATTAAGACGCAACCAAGTCTTTTCAATGAAGCATCACTGTATATAACAAACTCACCATTCCTAGAAGGTAGTGCCAAAACTGGAGCATTCACCAATCTTCTTTTCAGTTCCGGAAAACAATTATCCCATTCTTTTGTCCAGATAAACTTAACACCCTTCCGAGTTAGCTTAGTCATTGGACTAGATAACCGTGAAAAATTTCTAACAAACCTTCGGTAATATACTGCCAAACCAAGGAAGCTACGAATCTCAGTAACATTTGTGTGTCTTGGCCATTCTTCCACAAACATTGTTTTTGCAGGATCAACAGTTATCCCATCATTAGAAACATTATGACCATGGAAAGAAATTTGTTGCAACCAAAACACACACTTGCTGAATTTCCCATACAATTTCTTTTCTTTTAAGGTTTGAAAAATAACCCTTAAATTTCTTTCATTCTCCTCTTTACTTTTAGAAAACACCAAAATATCATCAATGAAAACAACCATAAACTTATCCATGAACTCATGGAAATTTCTATTCATTAATTCCATGAATACAGCAGGTGCATTGGTTATCCCAAAAGGCATTACTAAAAATTCATAATGGCCATATCTTGTATGAAACACAGTCTTCAGAATATCTGCTTCCTTTACATTCAACTGATGGTCCCCAATCTCAGGTCAATCTTTGAAAAATATTGAGCTCCCTGGAGCTAATCAAACAAATCATCGATATGAGGCAAAGGATGTTTGTTCTTAAAAGTGATGTTATTCAAGGGTCTATAATCAATGAAAAGTCTCATAGAACCATCTTTCTTTTTAACAAATAAAACAGGAGAACCCCATGGTGATGTGCTAGGTCGAATGAAACCTTTCTCTAATAAATCTTGCAATTGCTACTTCAACTCTAAAAGTTCAATTTGAGCCATTAGACAAGGGGTTTTTGAAATTGGCTTAGCATCAGGAACTAAGTCTATAGTAAACTCAACTTCTCGATCTGGTATTATTCCATGAAAATCATCAGAAAAAACATCAGGATACTCATTTACCACGGGCACATCATTAATCTGAACAGTTCCCTTGTTTTCAACAATATGTGCAAGGTAACATTCATTTCCATCTTTGACAAGTTTCTCAGCCTCTTGATATGTTATCAACCAGTAAGGGTTCATTCTTGTACACAAACTGAAAGTCATTATGAAAAGAAACTTCTTTAGCTCTATAGTCAATCTTAGCATGGTAAATAGAGAGTCAATCCATACACAGGATAATATCAAACTCTACTGAGGTAAAACAATAAGGTTTTCAAGTAGGATCTTTCCACAGATAAGGATAGGAAGATTCTTATAAATTATTTTTGCCTCAAAATTTCCCCCAGGTGTTTTTACCACAAGTTCAGGAGTCATTTCTTGAGATGGAATTCCCATTTTACTAGAAAATTTTGTAGAGATGAAAGAATGTGTAGACCCTGAATCAAACAACACACTAGCATAATCTGAAAAAACAAACAAAGTACCTGATACCACTTCATTTGATGGCTCAACATCTGCTGAAGTAGTTGCAAAGGATTTTATCACACCTTTCTGTTTGTAGTCTAACTGCTTCCTATCACTCGAGATCTTTGTCGGACACTCGTTTGGATAGTGACCCATCTCATTGCACTTAAAAAATTTCACTAACTGTAAATCAAATTTGGGCTTACAATCACCTTGATCTTTTTCAGTGCAATCACAAGCCTTATGTCCCATCTTACCGCATCGGTAGAACCTTCCAGAATTCAGAAGACATTCCCCACCATGCCTTTTACCACATTTATCACAAACTAAAAACTTAGTTTTCGTACTGTCAGACCTTTTTTAAGAATTATCTCCTTTCTCCTGCCACCTCGGTCTCTTCTTCTACTGGTTGTTATAGAACACTTGATCCTCGGAAAACTCCATTTCCACCTTCTCAGCACATCGAAGAAGCTTTTAATAACTTTTGAACTCACGAGAAGCCAATGGACCTCAATATTTTGGATTTAATCCTGAGTAAAAATAATTGGTTTTATTATCAAAGTCTCAGATAAAATTTGGAGCATACCTTGCCAATCGAGTGAACCTCTCTTCATAGGCAGCCACTGAGTCTTCCTCTTTCCTCAATTACAAGAATCATGTTTCCATCCAATGTCGAACATCCTTAGGAAAATACTTCTCAAGAAACATACCTTTGAATTCATCCAAGTCGATAGCATCAGTCTCATCAGCGTCCCTGATATTTTTAACCATCGACCACCACTGATCTGCTTCACCCTCCAAACGGTTAATAGAAAGACTAACCTTTTGATTGTCTGAACACCCCATGACATCGAAAATCTTCTCCAGTAATTTAATCCACCCTTCAGCTAGCACATGGTCAGATGATCCTCTGAATGATGGGGGATGTTGCCTCATGAAATGTTCCACCACTGACATGTTCCTCTGTGGTTGATCTGGCTGATCTCATGCATGGATACCACCACCAATTATCGCTTCAGTCAACTGTGTCATTACTGCAACAAACTATTCATTTCCAATTCCGACCATCTCAGGATGCTAATTCGAAAGGTTATTTCCTTCTGTATTCCATCCTAGCACTACTTCCCTATTTCCTCTGTGGAAAACCATTCTGAACAAACATATCCTAGATGAAGCAACATGCTAATCTTCAAATGCTATATCATTTCAATTTTACTATAAAAAAATAGTTTTGGATAATCATTTAATAGAATTATAACTTCTAAAGTTATCTAAAAAACCTCTGATACCAACTATAATTCCCTAGCCTTAAACATTACTTAATATTGAGTAACTTCAAGAATACACGTTGAAGATCTTTTCGGGTTTAGAGCATTAGTGAATTATATCATAAATCATGAATTACATCCCACATTTAAAAAAAAGTGGTTACAATAAAAGATAGTATTCATTTTTCCCATCAACGGAAACATATTTAAAATAAAACATGGATTCTTTCTTGAAACTTCCTTGACACTATCATCATATCATGTACCATTTCCTTGACCTGTGAGAAACATTTCAAAAACTTGGGATGAGCATAAAAATCTCAGTAAGGGATATAAAAAATATTGAAAGGAAACATGAGTACATGTATACATAAGAATCAATGAAATCATACTTTACTCGTAAAACATAAGCACATTAACATACCTCATCAAATCCTGAATAAATCATAGAAATCATAAGACATAAAGGTAACTTGAGGAATTCATAACATTCTTACGTAGGGAGTAACCCTCTTGGTTACGTTTGGAATACCCATAACATTATATTCCCTAAATATCTTCAGAGAAACCTTAACGTTTAACCCCTTCGCGTTTCACAATGCATTGGCGAGCTATATCGGGCTCACCCTCCCTTTTTTATCACGGAACCACCCGTCTTTATAACAATTCCCAAGAACCATAACATAATCATATCACATAAAACATGCATAAAAGAAACATAAAATTTCCACATTTCAATCACAAGATATCAATAAAACACATTGATATAACAGAAACATTATGAAAACCATTTTCAATACCAAAATAAAAGAAAAGTAAAACATGGTATTTATTTTTCATTTAAAAAAAGGTATGGCTTGTAGAGGATGTTGAAACTCAAATAATGGTCACGGCGGTGGAGAAGTCGTTGTCGCCGCATACGTACGACAAAAACATTCCATTTTGTTGTTTAGTAAAATGCTTTGTATAAAAAATATTCCTTTAGTATAAACGTAAAAGTAAAAGGGGTTTATACACTGTATAAAATAAGGATGTGTATAAAACAAAAATATGCCTCAATGAAAGGAGATTGAGAAGAAGTCCCATACCTCGGGTCCGACTTGACTCGATCGTCCTTTAATGTCCTGAATAATAAACTTGAGTAAATTTCTAATTTCTTAAGAACCGTTTTCAAGTTCATTATTCCTTTTATAACACTTATTACCATGTCATGAACACTATGTAATTATTTAAGTTAATAACGGTCGTTTTAACGATCATTAGTACGTGAGTCAAAAATATGCTCTTTCTAATTAAAAGTTGTTCATGTATCCATTATATCTAGAGTTATAATCATGATGTATATATCATATATATCCAGTATATACATGAATTTACAATATTACATAACATTTAGAGGTACGAAATGAAATGCACCGGTCATGGAGAAGGTAAGCCGTACGTATGCATGAACACTACTTCCATTTCTATTTCATATTTAATGGAATTAAAACATAATTATACATAATAGTATTATAATTCCAGTATTGTATCATATATAATATCATTCAATCTATCCTTTATATGTACCACATATGGTATTGACGAATCAAATCACTTTGTGGGGGCAGTAGTCCGCACTTCTGAAAATGAAGATATCACATTTACCCATAATGGAAACCATAAAGGTATGCCATAAATGAAAAATACAGAATCTTAAGTAAAACAAAAACATATTATATATCATATATAAATATAGTGACATCTTCATGTCCACCTTTTAAGGTGTTAGAAGAATATTGAACAATCATCGTTTCATGAGGCAGAAATTCGCCATCCACAGAAACAGTATGTTCTTTAACCATTAGATGTAGGTGTGTGTAAGTGTAGCTCGAATTATTCTTATAACAACATCCTAGTATATTGAAAATACTCGAGTTTTTACAAAAGAAATGAATAAAAGGAGTTTAGAGTCTTGGAGGAGCAAAATAAAACATAATAACGCAAGAGAAAACACTACCTTTTAAACGGGTAACTTTTTTTTGATTTGAGCTCAAAGGCTTCCTTGGGAAGACTTCGGCCCAAAGTGAGGCATCAAGGAGTAATAGGGGGATTTTGAGAGACTAAATGGATAGGGGTTGGCCGAGCCAATGTCTTGAGAGGTGTGGGAAATGTGGTAGAGGTGAGGGCCGTTTATAAGAGGAGAGGAGGGGCACTCTTGGAAAGTTATAAAAGGTTACTTTATTTTCAAATGAGATTCTATTTTTAAAGGTCCCACATTGATGTATTTCGAGGATAAGGTGATATTTGTTCGAAATAAACTCATCCAATAGGTATTTGGCAAGTTTGTTTCTTAGAGTTTACATTATCTTTTCATTTTATTTAAATCGTTTATTAATTAGGTAATTGATGCATCATCATGATGTCATAAATAATTTAATTTATTTAATTTCTAAAAATTATGAAAAAAATATCATGATTTAGGAAATAGTTTTATATTTCTAATTATTATTTATAGTCCAACAGATCATTTATGTAGACAAAATAAAAAATGTTTTACTTAGGTGATACATTCTTTGTTATATTTAACATTCTTTAAAAATAAAAAGATAAAAAGTCACATTCACACAAAAGTGATTCCATGGGGTCCCCAAGTTTGGCACAAGGAATCCCATAGACGGCCATGAGACAACCAGTAGCATTAGGACACATGTTGGTGTCATTTTGTATTATTATGATATTATTTTATTGTCCTTAACTACCCGATTACTCATTAATCTAGATAATTAAAGATAATTACTGTCGTTACTATTAATAATGTCCAAAAACAAAAGAGTTTAAATTACATAATTTGGACCTTCTGATTCAAAATATGGAATCAATTTTACCAAATTCCTAACATATAAATTGAAATAATTAATTTAAAAATTATTATCGTTGTCAAAACAAATAGTGGGTTTTTTTGAAACAATATCTATGAAAAGTTTGGCACTTGTGTATGCCCAATTACAAAGTTAAATTAATCCCAATTACCACCATTGGGTTACATGGTAAACCTATATTCTATTTACACCTTAAAACCAATTAAAAAGTTAATCTATCTATATAATTAAATTAGATGAAAAAGCAGTTTTGATGTAAAATGCAGTATTTTTCACTATTCATTAAAAATGAACATTGTCAGAAAAATACCAAAAAATTATCCAATGTAAATTTCAATGTCCCAATAATAAATATTAAGTTCATTTGGACAAATAGAGCTTATAAAAGTGTCAAAAGTTTTATTTAAAAAATGTTTTTCCATCAAAAGGCAGTAAAACAATCTTTTAAGAATATTAGTGTAATCAATGCTTAAGATTGGATTTATTCTAATTTTAAGCCTCTAAAACACTATCTTATTAATAAATAGACATAGATAAGAATATATATTATTCATTACTTACTTGGTATGTTACATCTAACATATCAGATAATATAAAAATTGAAACCAAGATATTCTGCCTATATTTAAACAATAAAGAAACCCAAAATGGTTAGAATAATGTAAAATGATATCTAAAATATATAAACCTTTATAAGATGAAGTAATAAATTTTACTCTATTATTTCCACAATAATACCAAAGTATAAATCTTGATTAATCCTTAAATAAAAAACCCTACATCCCAAATTACCTCAAAAAATGCACATTAAAGTATTTTTTTACCCTAAATGGTGATCTCATACCTTTCAACTTACACCCCAAAAAATTTAATTGCATTATTTATAAATAATTTTTTATTTTGAATGAAATGTTAAACTTAATGGTTTTATATAACTTAAACCAATTAAGAATCTCCCAAAATATCATTAATCACCACGATAAATGCTTATATACTATTATAATATAGTAAAGTGCACCAAAATATCATGATCCATATTTATATGCTAGCCTGAATTGTAATCCTTAGCTTAACCATAAATTTCTCTAAAAATATCTCATTTTCAATGAATCTCTTTTTAACCACAAAAATTATCTATATCCCACTATCCAATAGACCATAATTAACTCAATATCAAATCCTATTCTAAAACAAAGGGTTATTTAAAATTAATAGAGTATTCTTCCAAAAACATAGTAAAATTCTCAAATCCCCTCAATTTATCATCGTTTAAGTTCTCAGAAGTTGAATCTTTTCCTTTGAACTTATGATCAACCTTAAACTTAAAAACACATTTTTGTATCAAAATCTATTAATTCAAATTCTTATAAAAACAAATATACTTCCAAAAATTAACACAATTATTATTCCTAAAATAAAATCATATCCAATTGAATATATTCAATAAATATAAAAATTAAATAAACATCATCAAAGATTGCCGAAATCACTTTATCATCAGTTCTCTAACAAATTTAATGGTTATCAATAATATCACATTTAAGTCATTAAATTCAATCATCTATTTATCCATACTAAACATTATCATAATACCATTGAATCACTTTTCAAATTTATCAGTACCATTCAACATTTATTCTCAAATCCTTAAAGAAAGACTAATTTGAATAATGCATAGACATTTCATGATTCTAATAACCAAAATATCAATTATATAACCATTATAAAACATAATTAATCAATCCCAATATATAAACTATGTAATCGTTTCACTTAAATGATTGGTATATAAAAATACATTCCTTAGTCAAGATTAAACCATTAAATTAGGGAATTGATTTGGATAATACTGTTATTCACTACAAATAAGAAATTGAATTCCTTTAAAATTAATATATCTTTTACCTTCATTTCCCAAAAGAAGACATGTTCCCCTTTCATTGAGACAATCTACTAGGTCATCCTTCCCACATTATTATCATAATTACAATTTAACTTTCTTTCCATTGTGGGCATTACCATTTGAACATTCAAAAAATTCCATCTTCCACTAATTTAACATGTTAAGAAGCTCAATGTAGTTTACATTGTTAATCATATATCATGATAGATAATTATGAATAATCATAAGGTTTTTCCTTCTGATTACTATTTCATTTAGATACTCATTAGTACAATCATTATATTTTCCATCACATTCACTATAAAAATTAATAAATATAGTTCTAAACATTTTCTAAAACCAAAAACTATATTGTGAACAAAAAAGACCAGTGTTAGAGATCCTGAAATAAATAATTTATAGAATTTCTAAAACCTGATAACTTATTTCCAGTATATGAAACCATAATTTTAACCTTTTTCAACCTTTTTTAGCAAATATTCATATCATTTAAAATGATTTACAAAGAAAATTTGAATTATCAAAACTATATCCATCATGAATTTGAAACCAGGTGTGTAGTAAGGACACAATCACTATACAATAGAATGATGGTCGAGATATAATACAAAAACATTTTTTAGGGGATTTCCCCTAGATATATCTATTCAAAATACCATGCCCACTTATAGTATACATAGAGGGATGTTTTTTTAATAACATAGAACTACTTTCTATATTGTATTGTAAGATATTCTCTTATATATAAGATTATTCTAATGATTACCACTAAATGTTTCTCATCCTAGTTTCCAAAGGTTACTAAACATTACATTGATAAAAAATATAGTAACTCATATTTTCTTACATTGATATTAAATATTAATATAAGAATATTTATTTTCATAACTTTAGGATTCATTCTATAACCATTTAACTATAGTATATTTGGAAACATTGGTATATTGAAAATTGTTTATAAGTAAAACACATAATCTTCCCCAAATGTTTTCATAAATAGAACACTTCTTAGAAATATCATACTTAATACATATCATTATATGTCTATGAAAGGAAATATTATAAAATTGTGAGATAAGATGCTCAGTAATGGTAAACAAGGGGAATACTAATTATTACTTAATCATAAAATGAGTATAAAGGGTCTTATTACATGAAATTAACCTTTTAAAATCATGAAATTAAATTATTAGATCTTAAAAATGATTAATTCAATAAATATTGGTTGTTTATATGATATGAATCATAAAGGGATCAAATAACATGATCCATGAGAGCATAACATTTGCATAATAACTATGTTTCTGGAAACAAATTTAGCATAGAAAATAACTTCTTTTGTAATAAAGGCTCATTGAAGGACTATAAGAGTGGAGTTGGTTCACTCCTCTAACCATCATATTATTGATCAAGGTTTACTCAAAAGATTATCATATTGGATAGAGTCACTTACATAACAAGTTTTACTCCCAATTCCAAAACTTATTATCTCATGTGGTATCCAATGTTACCCAATACATTATAGAGACATATAATTCTAAGACAACCCATAAAATAATGAAAACCATACACAAGTGTTTCACAGGATAAAAAAAATCCATCTTATCATAAACATTGAAATGGAAACCAGATTAATAAATATTACATCATTTCATCATAGCATGACCCATGGAAATGAAATGGGTTTCATAACATAATTAATCCATGAGAAATAGACTACATTCAAAAAATTATTATGAATAATCCTCGTAATAAGTCATACAAAGATATATAGTGAATTGTATCATGGAATCATATCCCATCAAAACCATATGTAACATCAAGGGTGTTATCATATATGAAAAATGATTTTAAAAGACCATTGGAACATTTATTAATGAAAATTCCCTTTTCACTTTGAATTCATTATTTAAAATGTATATGTTTCCCAAATATTAATGAAAACGTTTCTTTGAAAATAACCATGGATGATAGTGAATTGATATTAATGGAACTGACTGGACATTATGATAATAAATTCTATTCAAGTTGAGTACATTAAAATAATGATTCCTTTTAAGATATTTGTAAAAATAAAATGTTCATCATTTATAAATGATAAGAATATTCTTTTGAATAATTTTTATAAAAATTAAAAAATGGATTAAAATGAATTCAAAAATTAATAGGTGGATATTAAAAATATTTTTGAAAATATTTTAAAGAAAAAATCGACATAGAAAAAAATAACTCCCAATCGAATTGTAAAACATAGTTTGTTTTTGTTAAATACATTCTTTCATCCTCTTGAGTACTTAATGTGATTAAAATTAAATTAAAACTTGTATTATTTGAAAATAACAAATGGAGTAAAATATCATTATCATATTATGATCATTTATTTTTCTCATTTTAAATTCAAGAAAAAATAATACTGAATAAAATGGGATTGAGATGTAAATATATTACCGATTTGGTAGATTTTTAATTGTAAGACCCTTGAAATAATAACTTCAAATTAAACTATAATTATCATAAAAACAAATATATTCTTGATATAAATTTTTCAAGGGTATATATATACACCTTATAAAATAATTTATGTTCATAACATAACATATATCCCAAGGAAAACTATTTGAGATGATTAACCCTTACCTTGAGTTCAACATGACTTGAAAGAACTTTAACTAAGTATATAATAAATTTAAATTTATTATGATTTTATAATTGATTCATTACCATAATTATAATTTCATATGTGATCCACTTATTTCATTTCAACACGAATTCATTTGCTATTACACAAAATCATTATTTTTGGGTGATAACTGTTTCAAATTTTAATGAGAAATTGGGTTTGGTAATTCAGGTACATGAAATTTGATCAGGAATCCATTATATCCAGAATTTTAAAAATGATATAAATATAATATATATTAACTATATATTTATATATATAATCATCCAGAAAAGGTAGTGATTTAAAAATATATTCTATCATTCATGGAGACGACATTCTTTACATATGCATGAGCATTGTTTTAAATTTTCAATGGATTGACCAAAATTGAGGTAAAAAATAATTCACATAAAAAAATTATATAATATATATTCATTAAAACTATAATTATTACCATATATTTAAGTCATAAATTAAAAAAAATCACATCGCTTTGTGGAGGTGGTAATCCATATGTACTAATGAGCGACATTATCATTTTGTAATGGATTGGATGGTAAGAAGGTATATATGATATTATTATCCTAGAACAATAATTTTATAATAAATATTATTTACAAAAATTAAACCCATAATAATAACTTTTCGTGAAATATGGTGATAGTAAATGAATTGTATTTGTATTTGGTGACAATAAGTCATATGTATACTCAAGTAATACTTTCACTTCCCATTTGACATAAATAAGGGTGAATAAAGATTGTTTAATAATCTTAAAATACTTTTATTATATTTAAGATACTTAATTTAGTATTTTATGATGAAAAAACTGATTTAGAGGTGGTAGAATTAGAAATAATTTAATTAGGTTGGGTAAGATGATTACCACTTCTTAGGGAGATATCATTTAGATCAATCATTAACGACCATTGGAATTATATTTTAAGAAGAAGAAAATCAAAATTTTGTATATGTATGTTTATAAGTGAATTATATGGGGGTTTTTCAATATATATTAATCAACATTTTTTAATTAAATGAGAGAATGTGAGTACGTTGATAGGGGAGAGAAAGGACTCAATTGGAATTACAAAAAAGTCTAAATTATAATTACTTAGTCTTGATGAAAAATGATTAAAATGGATATATATTTGAATTACAATTAGACAATGTCTAAATATAATCTTAAAATGAAATATAAGTGGGTTTTAGTATAATTTTAAACCTTATCATCAATATTAATACATTTTTAAACGAATTTTAATCTTATAATGGTTATGAATTTTTAATAATAAAGGATTATAATTATAATTAAAAGTTAAAAATTATTCATAAATGTACAGGGAACGATATTTTAGTCAATCTTAATTATATATTTTTCCTTTTAAATATTTTTATAGTATTTAAGTAATTTAATAAAATATTATATAACATAAAATATCATTAATTTCATTAATTTCATTTTCACATTATTCATTTTATTTGATTTTCAAGACAACATGTTAGTAAATAAATTAGAATACAACCCTTTAACACATCCCTAATATGATATATTTTTATATTAAATTCATCAAATACTATAATTAATCCAACATTTAGTAATTATAATATTTTAAAATTATTTGTTTTATTTGATTGTTAATGGAATAAATATTATCTCGGAATTGCGTAATCATTCATGGCAAATAATCAACGACTAAAAATAATATATAAATTACAATGATAAAAATAATAATTTATAATTATGATTAAAATTTATAATCAGGCATATGTATTTTAATCCCTTTTACAAAGTAATATATATCTTGGAAGTATGAAAGTACCATTTTTACATTATCTTTTACTTAAATATCATAAAGGTTAAAATTAAATCCAAACGGAGAAGTTTAATATTGAAGATGTTTGGATGATTATGGATGAAATATAATCATAAAATGAAAATAAGGAATTTTTTGGAATAAAATTTAATCCTTGTCATGTTATTTTGAATCCTAATTTACCCATTTTACCTTTAACGCGGTAACATACATTTATTAGAGTTACTATTCATGTTAGTGAAAACTAAAATGGACTTGTTTTAAAAAATTTAACCTATTGATTAAAAATATGGAATCTATTTTTAAATACTAAATTTACACATGTGGATGAAATTAATTTTAAATAAAAATTAAAAACATAACGAAAAACAGTTTTTTCATAAAAATACCTTTTAACTATAAAAAAGTTATTTAACCAAAATCATCCATAAAACTGAATCTAATGAATTTATTTTTCTTATTAATAATATATGAGAGATTATTAATCTTTTAGACCTTAAAATCAATAAAATATTCTATATTCCTGAAAAAAAATATTTTTCAATAAAAATCAATAGGTTTTTCCATTAATTGAAAAAAATATTCCAAAAAATTATAAATATTAAATATATGATACTATAGAATTTTTTATTTTAATAAATAAGCCCTCTTTCTATAATTTATTTTATAATAGTTGGAAAATTCATTATTTTTTCATAAAAATGAAATAAAAACCATTTTGGAAAAAATGTACTTTTGATGAAAAAATTGACTTTAATAAAAATATCTTTCCTATTTTTTAAGAATTAATCAGTAAATTTTTATTTTTTAATTCCTTTATATATATTTCATAATGTGTTCAATTCTATTCCTACTTGAAAATTCAATCTTCTATTATAATATTTTTTATTCATTTATGCTTAGTGGTGTGTGTTGAATACAGTATAAAACATAATGATGATTTGTTATACAAGGTAGTGATATTTCCATAAAATTCCCAAAATAGGAATTACTCATCAATCATATATATACCATGAATATCACTACTCTTGTGTATTACACAAAACATTAAAAAAGACCCTCTCTAGAAGACACGCTCTAATGTTTTAAGATAATTTGGTGCTCCATGATACCATTTCCCACTAATCATGCACCATCCTTCATCCTGAGTGCTACAACTGCCAAATTACTAATTTATTTTTTAGTAATTACTAACATACTGAAATATATAATACCGGATAACAATCAAGTACATTTTATAAAACATTGATCTAGTTAGTTACCAAACAAACTAACAAAATATGACTTAACCATTCACACCCAAGGGCTAAAATGAAACCCTAGTCATAACTAATTTAGGTTTTACCAAAATATCATCCTATAAAATCATAAAATATATCTCAAAACATGGATCACACCACAATAATATCGTTGGTGTACTACCCACAATATCAATTCTTTTATCGCTTCTCCCCAAGAACTGACTTGATCACAATAGATCATTAATCAAGTTCAATTAAAAAAAGGTTATAATCATTCCATCCTAATAGAACCATATCATACCATTCTATAGGGTATAAATATATCAAAGTAACCTAATCTACCATTTTATGATACCACTAATTAATATAAATATAAAACTACAAACTTAATTTTTGTTACACGAATCCCATATATTTTCTTATTGTGGATTCAAAATATTTACTATTATATAATAATATTTACAATTCCCATTGAGATCCCATTTTCCCATATCGAGTATCCACATCCAATTATATTACTAAATATATTAATCAATCTCACTCTATATAGTGGTACTGAGCTCAAATTTTATATAAACCCATTTTCATTCATCAAGATGTCGCTTCTCATATCCCCCACACAAAAAGATGAATTTTATCTCACTATAGAACTCAAGAACCGTTGATCATTATGTAATAATACTAAAATGATTTAATCTACCACACATATAATATCCTCATATTGGACCATTTACTAAAGCATACTAGATTTCTGAAAATTATATCAAATAAGATGAGGGAAAAAATGTTTATAGACTCTACTTAAATTCCATAATTTTTTTATTTCCTATAACTAATGAAAATATTGAAGAAGAAAAACCTAGTTCAATGTAACCCTCATATATAAAGGTATTGTATGGATTCAACATTCACTTTTATTCTCCATCATTCCTTCACCTTGGAAGTCAAAAGTGTATTCACCCTCTTTATTCTGTGGATATAGAGAACTAAAAGAACCAATCTCATAATGGTTCTTTATTACGTCCTATATCTATCTAGATTCCATGAGTGGTATCATATAAAAAGAATCCCTATATATTATCATGAATCATGTATCCCTGAATCATATTCCCAATTTTTCTAGACTCACATAGCCAGTCAACTAACCAAAAACCCCCTACATGTCAACTGCATCCCTTATAAAGTTTCTTTTACATCTAATTCACCTAACAAATCACACATGTCGAGGAAAAACTCAAAATAATGCATCATCCCTATTTAATCCTATCACAAGAATTATTTACCCATCCTAGTATCATCACAAGTTGTAACATAATTTTTACCTCACATATTTTACAATAGTAACTCACTTTTGAAATATAATTAGATAATAAACAAATAATATTACAGATTTACTCAGAAAATCACTATATTGGTTGGTATAATCCAACATCATATTTATATTAAAATAGTTATCATACCAATAGCCACCCAAATTCACTAAAAATTCACACACCCAAATATCTAGATTGTACATATAACTTATCCCATCCAAAAACATGAACCCAAATGAACTATTTGTGCTTTAGATACTAAAAAACCACAAAAGATTCCTACTGAATATATCTTAACCTTTAAAGGGTGTCCAAAACACCAAGGAATCTTACACCTATATTAATTTGTAACCATATACTAGAAACAAATTATCATTATTAAAATATTCCCAAAATATCGATGTCCACTAATCCTTATCCTAAGAATAAAATATATCATTACCTAAGGGTTTTAATGCCTACACACGCCTAATAAAAGGTTGTTACTATAGAAAGTGGATACCTTGAATTTAAAATGTATAAGTATCATCAAGGATTCACAACATACGGTAGTGAATAATTAAATAAATTTATCTTTCATTTGGAAATTAAAAAACTTTCCTTACTGGTAAAAATAATTTACTTACGTATTATTGTTTATTTTATTTCTTTTTCTTTATTTAATTTTAATTAATTTAATCACATAATTTGGTAATAATACACTCCAAAAAATATTAATAATATAAAGGGTAATTAAATTGAATGATTTACCCATTCAATATAAATGGAAACATCATTTTCATGATCTAGAAAACGTGAGATCACACAATACACTAACCATCAGGGATTTAGATGTGTTGGGACAATCCTTGAATATTTCATCCAATAAAATTCCTCTCAATAGATGGAAATTTATTTTATATAATAAAAATTTTAATCATCATGAATTATATAAAATTGTGTCTTTGATATCTAAATATAAACAATAATTTTTAAAGATAAACTCTAATAAATCATTACTTTTTCACACCCTAAATTTGTTATGATGAAGTTATTGAACTCAATCCTAAAAAACACAAAATATTATTCAAAATTCCTATAATAAATCTCAATTAAATTTTATGAAATTTTACATTAATAAATAATAAGATACTTATAACTCTATTGAAAAATTAATAATAACCCACTTTCTCATCAAGTGAAACTTAAATCATCAAATTCCAAGACATACAACTGTAATATTGAATAAATAAATATATTATACACTCAATTTAGTTCTTGGGGGTATTGAAATTATTCTTCCAATATTTTACTATCTAAAATTTGTTTAACACACCCTCACACTCACAAAAACCACACATTCTACTTATATTTATTTTATAAAATTTTAAATTCAGAATCACATAAAAATAATCATCAAAATTATCTCATTTATTACTCACAAATTAGATCAATATTGACTTACAAACCACCCTTATAATTCTGAAGATATATTTTGGATACATATATAAGAATTACACTTGGTAAACACAAATCCCCATCATCAAATTGACTAAAAACTAGTCGTTTTTATGAATCATGACATAATCAAATGCCTTATGACATGATCAAAATGTTTACATTAAACTAATCCTTAACCTAAAAAAAATAATTAATGATTTATGGTGGACCGGGTAATCATTACATCATTATACATTAAACTCCAATGTCCCACTGCCCATGAATTTCATTACATGCTTCCATTATGGTGTAATCGTGACCTTCACAATTCAATAAGTCCATTCATGATGCAAATATTAATCCATTAACTACATAAAAAACACATTTAAATCATATAATATTTTTTTAATGGTATATATTATCAATACCAATGCTAACTTCAGAACATTTGAGAAATGAATTAGTGTGTAATGTTTTACTATTGATATACGATTTTCATTGCATCACTGAAATACTTATCCAAAAGAATTTTAATCCATTATAAATGGTATTCAAATATTTTGAAATACATTAATTCATTTTACATTTAATTTTAATTTTTTTTATTGAAAATAAAAATTAAATTCAAATGAAAATTCTCATCCACTTCATCTCATTATCAACTGACAATCTGTTTTTTTGTAAATTTAAAACTTATTGGGGATCTTACACTCTCTAATATCTCCTAACACAGAAAATACCCCATTTTGAATTTTTTTATAAACCATAAAACATATATCACCATGAAACGTAGAATTTAATCATAATTCAGTCATTATAAAACTACATGAGTGAATTAAGTATATAAAACAGGACTAATGAATATAATTTTCATTTTTTCCATTATGTAAACTTATATTTTCTAATAATTTACACACAATATCTAAAATCACAGCTTTCTCATTTTTTATAAACTCCCCCAAAATATATGCTTCTTCTTAATAATGTATTTATCCATCAATAATAAAAGTATTTATCTTTAGATTTATTTTTCTGTATTTTATTCCCTTTTAAAATAACATCCAAATAACAAGTGAGAGAGGAGACGAGTCACCATACTATAGCATTGAGAATAATGATGTCAAACCCTAATTAATGAATCCTTTATTAATAGTATGATTAAAGAATCCAAAATATATCACTTAGTAGAAAAAAATAAACATCATAAAACCATGATAAAATATTTCATTAATGAACTTTTTCTTGTTATATATGTTATTCATTTGATAACGTTGAATTGGATTTATCATAAGATTTATCACATAGTTATTATCATATACTTTATGTAATGGTATGTTCATCTATACTTTGTGACATTCAAGTTCAGTTACTATATACATATGTTGTGTTATTACATGAGTTTCAATAACAAAATATGATTCCATTATACTTGAAGTGACCAAATGATACTTATTTTTTAAAAAAATTATTCATTTATCTCCTAAGAAGAAATATCTATAATACATGAACTTACTATCTTGAAAACTTTCTTCCAAATCCATATTGATAAATATATAGTGTTCAAAAAAATTTACTATAATATTTTATCCCAAAAACAAAATCACATTTTATGTTGCTTAGAGTTTACATTGATTTAATGAATTTTATTGCATTTGTTGAAATTTTATAATTATCACATAATGTGATAATATATAATATTTTTGGTTCTCAAGATTTCAAATAGATTAAATCCTAAAATAGTTTTCTAAACTATATTTTATTCACCACATTATATTTATAATGATTATAAGGGTTTTATCTTAATATAATTCGAATAGAAATCACATTTTCGTCATTCATACCAATCATATTTAAAAGTTATTAGGAATACCATTCCTGAGAAAGTAAAATGAGATCCTACCCTTGAAAAATTTAGAGACATGAGAAATACTACCTTTCTCCAAACATAAATATCTTTAAAAAATTATTAATTAACGTTGAAAACTACTTGAATTTGCCTTACGAATTTCAAAAAATTGATTTACCAATATTGATGAAAATAATGAGAGAAAATTATTTATTTTCATTTATATAGATGTTATTATCCACTCTTCCATTTATACATTTTACATTCTTCGAACTTTGGGGTCCCTAAGGATTAAAAAACTCTTTTTCAATGAAGTGGATGGTAACATAAACCATGATCCTAAGATTACCATGCTATGAAAAAGTGATACCATGACTAAATAGAATTATAAATATGTACATTTAATCCATATATGGATGAGCCCCATACTTTTACCAAGTATTTAATAATGATCACAAAGGAATAACAGAAGATAACTCCCCTCCAAGATATATCTAAGGATTAAACCAACAGAGGAAATGATTGGGTGGTATCCTCTATTACACCATGATATTCTTGTATCTCATTAATCTATGTATTAATTTTGGAATCGAATTAGAAGAGAATTAATAGTATCTTGGTCATAGATAAATCAAACACCATTCTCATAGGGAAAACCTTTTTTATATAGTCTATACGGATTATTACCATTATTTGATGAATTTAATCATGAATTAGTAATCATATTAGTAAATATAAATGAACAAAACACTTATAACCATTCATCTATCAAAGCATTATACCTAAAATTTAATTATATGAAATTATTACCAATGAGAGAGAACATTGAAGTGATTTGAAAGTTGTTGTTTAACATTCCACTACACATGTTAATCACAAGATATAATTAACTAATATCATAATCATTATGATATCATTATTCTATACACTACGATATAGTTAAAGGTAGTGGTGCGATATATTTATATCACACCATACAATAACCCCAAATAAAGAATGGGATATGGATTTATAATTATTATTTAATACACTATGATATATTTATATCATCAGATATAATTTTTCATAAATTTGTCCTATAAATTTATGGATTTAGTTTATATCTTCATCAATCTCACAACTCCACTAAAATCGTGCCTACGTTGAGTTCAACTACACTATTTAGTGTATCATATTCAATATCTTGTAAAATAATATACAAAAAGCTGTTTGGATATCTCAAAAAAATCCATCTTTAAATTCATTTTGTATTATATTATATGTTATAATTTGTGAATATCCATCCCAAACACATTTCAAATAAACTCTAAAATACTTTTAAATTATCTATTTACGTTTTATAACACTTAATCCCTATTAAGTTAAACATAAAGTATGTCCGATGGTAATTTTTTGCATTAATAACATATATGAAATACTAAATTCATAAATTTATGTCAATAGTAGCCTCTACCAAAGAATTAGATCAATTCAAGCTACAAATGGATCTCAATTTATTTCCACCAAGAACATGTATATATATATATCCAATTATTTATCATAACAAATATTTTATTTTCATATAGTACATTTTTACAATATATCATGTATTCACAATATATGGAGTATGTCAATATTTTATAGTAAAACATATGTTCTAGATTCTATGAGTATAAATAGACCGTGTTGATAAGTATATCCCTTGGAATTTACAATATAGATTAGAACATCAGATGACCCTTGTCCAATAGATAAGAATGACACATGTATTATCTATATATTTCTATGCACTCCACTATTCTTTCTCAATTGAGGGTATAAATTCCATACTCCTCTTATGACATGAAAAGTAACATCTTAGTTAAGCCTCAACTAATCACATAGTCAATAACATACCCAACCATCCATTGTTTAGTTAATCCCCAAGAATTGTGTATGAAAGGTATCAAAGTATAAAGATTCAAATTCTTGGTATCATAGATGTCATAAATATTTGAGATATAAAATTATAAAATATAAATGCCTAGTATAACAAATACATATTGTACGACACTCCATGTGGTATTATTGACATGATATCCTTTAAAAAATAAATATTGTCCCTTATGAGTATATTTTATTTATATATATAAACTCTTACCCACACTAACCTATCACAAACTATAATATGGCATGAATAACATTATTTTGGGATTACATAAATTTTTATTTTGATAGAATAATTATTATTTCACTTCATAAAATATATACATCCACCATAATTGAATAAAAAACTAGAGACATCCTTCTGTTTAACATATTACATTTGATATTATTAATCACTAAAAATACTAATAGTACCATATATAAGAACATGTCTAATCATATCACATATGATAAATTACCAGAGAATCTATATGTTTGATACAATTTTAGGGATTTGATATTCTCATTACATATTAATGTAATTCCTATCACATCTCTATATTCCCATCTAATAAAATCCATCCCATTAAAATTTAATGGGAAACTTCTATGAGTAAATCAAGTTTAAATAATGGTGGGACATAGGAATTATATTCATAAATCCAAACTCCTTGAACACAGTATTCAACCTGCTTAAATTTTCAACCTCCAATGTTATGTTGTTAATATCTACTATTTTATACTTATATTTCATTATAAATCCATCATAATCATCATCATAATTATTCTTGTAAATTTTCTACCGAACTATTTCCTTTAGATCTTTTTAGTAAAATTTTGTAATTCTTACCATCTTTATTTTCATACATATCTGAAACTCCATTTATGATATAAAGTGATATTCACTTTACTATAGTAAATAAATGTAACTATTTATATTTTGATTTACCAAAATACCATAAATGTTTTTAAGAAAAGAAACATTATCTTCTAATCTTGACTAACACAATATTTTATTTGTTATTGTTAACCTTTTCTATGTCTAAAAATATTCTCAATAGCCTCTTAAGAACTATATTTTCTTCTAATATCATGATACTATAAAATACTAATTTTTCTTAAGAAATAAAAAATATTTCTCATTATTTAGAAAATTTAAAAAATGAAGTATTGATTTAAAATCAAATATGGTATTCTATGTATTTGGTTACTTTTTATAATAATATGATTTTATTATTTACAACATTCAACTAATTAGTGGAGGGATAATATCACTCATATTTAAACAAACATTTGGATAAACACTATTAATCCCACTAGGTGTTTTATTTTATTTGTCGCCAATAAGAATGATGTTAATATATTTTGAAATGTTAATACAAGAATGAGTTTGAAGAATCCAAAAATGTTTATTAGAATATGGAATGAAGTAAATAATAAAGGTGCAATTATATATTAAGTTGTGAACATTTCATAAAGATTATAGAAACACATTGAGGCTTGTATGTGAGTGACTGTAATTATTCTTATAACAAATGAAGTGAAATGTTTCCATTAGATTATTAGAGATCCATTTATAGTTTGAAAAACATTATTTATGTGAAGATTTCCATGGAGTATGGTGATTATTGAATATTATATCTATTTGAAGAATCTAAGAAAAACTAACAATTTTGTCGTGATAATGATTTTACAAAGTCTCATGAGAGTGGGGGGGTAATTGATTTCTTAGAAAATTTGATTTTCATTAAAATATTCCACATCAAGGTATGTAGGTTCTAATTATTTAATAACATATACAAGTAGTATAAATAAATGAATAAAGATAAAACAGCAACAATAAAAAATTCATAGTAGTTCATGAAATAGATAACACTTATTTTACTCCATAGACACTTTACTCCATAATTTTGTTGATTCTCACATTACCAGCACTTTTTCTAGGGGCTTCCCAGCTGGGTGCAAAGAGCTATTACTTATTATTAAAAGTTTAAATTCATTTAAAAAGGATCTCCCAATATATTAATTTTTTACAGACTTAGAGAAATATATTACCGTGAGTCAAGATAAAAATATTGATAAATATATGGATTTTGTAAAATGGTCTAGTATACTGTTGAAAACAAGTACTAAAAGATGAATAAAAAGCATCCAGATAAAACAAGAATATTTTAATTGAAGCTCAGAAAGTTCATTGAATGAAAAATATAATTTTGAAGCCAAAAAATTGATCATCTTTAAGTGTTTTATTTTCTATATTTTTATGAAGTACAAATCATTTATTTTTTATATGAACACCACTTCTCCATATTGTAGAAAACTCCTCTATTAATATATTTTATTTTGAATTTTTTCTCTATAATTCTTGATAATCAAAATTTTTGAGTTGAAAATCCATTGGATACATTTAAGAGACTATTTTTCAAAGTTGTGTGTCCTTCATTTCTAAACATGGGATACATTTATATGAAATGGATATAATATATGTCCAATATCAGATCATTCTACTCTATTAAAATAAATTATTTTTCCAAATCAATCATTCTTTATTTAGAAAAAAGAATTTTATGATGCATATAATATATTTATTCCACTTATATAATGGTCATAACAATAGTAATAGTATAATCCTAATGATCTGAATGATATAATAATCATCATAAGATGATATTTTTATATTATTTTTCATGTTGGATGATTTAGAGAGAAACATTATAAGATAAAATACTTTTTGTATAATACTTCATTATTGCATAAGATAAATAATCTAGATTTATTTTTTCATAGGATAGTTTCATTTCATAAGATAATATATTACTGTTGTATGAAAATAGACTTCAATGGATTCCTTTCACTTATATAATATGGTTCAATTTTGATGATCTTTTTCCAAATATAAAACAATTCACTATGAATAAATCTGAATTTTCCTTCTGATATTGACTTCATCTTATGATAATTTAATTACTTTTTAGGAAAATTCACTTACTAAGTATGATAATTTTTTATCCTAACCATCCGTAAGACAAAATATTTTAGAGAATACTTTATATTTTAATGACTGTATAAAATTATTGTCATTCAATGATTATATTATGCTTAAGATAAAATATCCTCGTAATATAATTTTTTAAGAAAACACCAAAATCCCATAATTAATAAAATAAATTTCTTCGTACTTTCATAAGAATATATCCTTTATAATTTATACATCCAATATCTTATAATCTTGATGAATTGTTTAGAATAAAATTTTTAAACCCTTATTAAAAACCAATTAATTTATAAATAGGTATTTTTTAAATCCTCTAATCTAATAAGAAATTAATATATAGTAGAAAATAATAAGTCCTTCTAACAATGTACCTTTTTTTAAGATCATAAAAAACATAATAAAATAATCAATAATAGAAAATATTTTATTTGGAAATTAAATACATAGTATTAAATGTTGTGTTTCTCTCACCCATAAACAATGATTAGTATTAATTTTCACCATTTTTATTATATTAAAAAATGAGGTAAGTGGAAAATTTTATTAGATCACATGGAAATGTTTAAATATATAGAATAAAACTATAAATAATATCTAGAATGGAATTTTAAGGAAAATAATTAAGAAGAAAAAGTAACAAAAATATAAAATATAAGAGAAACAAAGAAGATTGGTATAAAATTAGATAATAATAAAATATAATAGTTTTGAATCGAAAACATCCAAATGTAAAGTAAAAAAACATTTAATTGTTTGAGAGAATCCATGAAATATGAGTCAGACATCATCATAAGAAAACAAATCTATCATGTGGTGTAGAATAACGGTGTTATTATTATTCATGAAATTTTTATGTTTCCCTCCACGAATGGATGAGATCAGTAGAGGGTCATCAATAGTATCGCCAATAAAATATACCAAGGTGAAAAAAGATCCTCTATGGCTGAATCAATCACTATGATTTTCCCTCAATGAACTAGATTGGTTATTAATATTATATTTATGAGGTCATGCCATGTCAAAGTAATGTAATATTTTATATATTAGATCTCTATTGGATAAAAAATCCTTAAAGAATTGGGATTTGGAAGAAAGAATATTTTATTGGGATTTGAGGCATGGATGAGATCCATTAGATGGTTTGATTGTGGGGAGTTTTGTGTTTTTCGCAATCATGATCATCGGGTTACCACTTTCACTCTTACTAAAAAATCCCAATTGTTCCTTCATATGTAACTAGGTACAGAACTACCTTCCAAAGTAAAAAATCACCTAGGTTTTCAAGTCCAATGACTCTTGGGGACTCTCATTGGCTGAGAGGATGGGAGGTTTGGACCATAGTACCCTTTTGGGGGAATTATTTTCAACTTTGGGACTCTTTTATAGATTTAAGATAAGTTTGTGAATCTCTTTCTAATCCTGATACGGTACTGGTTACCCTCAAATAAAGGTTATAGGTAAGTTATATTTCATGTGATAAATAATGGGGTATCCATAGTGAACGTTTATTCATGTGTATGAGTTTCTCCATCGTTTTCCAAATATGGGTGGTTGCTTATGTGGTAAAGTCGTACAACCAAGAAATTCCTAATGTACTACCATAAAATGAGGTAGTAATTATTTTTAGGAGGGGATTGAACCATTATGAGGAATCCTATATAACATGGTTATAAACAGAATCAAAACCCACATGGTTCTTCAGACCAATGTAGTTTAACATCACATGGATAGGATATATAGGGGTTCTCTAGGACACTGAATGTTCAATATTGAAACATATAGGGACATCCAATTTATCCCAACACTGGAGAGAATTAGATTTGTAATTGTTCATTTTTTCGAGGCTTACACAATGGGATTTCTGTTATCATTATATAGACTTATGGTGCTAATTACATGATTATTACAGTTCTGTAATCCCACATGAGCTATGCTCAATGTGAGAAACAAGGGATGGAAAATAATCATTTTCATTTCTTATAATGTGGGACATATTTTTTGGGATTTCTATTAGAGGATTTATTATAGATCATGGGCCTCATGGATATGTCTTATATATCCAATTTATTGTAGGAATCATAGTTATCATAGTGCATTTTATTTCTCATTCAACTGATGGAAGAGGCAGAGTGATCATCCCATGAAAAAGATTGGGCCCTAATGGTTGAAATGTAATTTTTATAAGGCTTACATTGAAATGGATTTATATTTGTGCTCGATCCTTAGGAAGGCATCCTAAGTATCAGGTTTATTGTTGGAATTAGAGTCCTCGTAGTTTAGTGTCTCTCTAGAAATTTTCACCAAGGTAGATACTATTATATTTAGGTGAATGTGTCAATTCACTAAATGGATCATACATACATATTGTTCCCTGGTTGGTGGAGACTCTTGATGTGAATGATATGATTGTTTAACCTCTCTAAGCTAATGTTTTCTATGCTCAGTGTGAGAAACTTGGGATTGAAAATGATGAATATCATTTCTTGATGGGTGAGGTACTTACATATTGGGAAAATTGTTTAGAGTTATTATATAGAGATCAAAATTGAATTGATTTCAAAAATATCCTAAATATGTTAGGAATCAGAGCCATCAAGTTATTTTTATTAAGGCTTAAACTCTGAGGTTTCCCTATTGATCAGGGCTTATACACCAAGGACAGACAATGTTATCATGCACTTGGAGGCCCTTGTGACCTGTTTGACTATATGACATGTGATGATAATTCACAACTCTTGATATATAAGATATTATCATCCTTTCATATCCAAAGAAAACTAAATGGTCCAGTTGGTCCTATAACACCCTGATATTTTGAGGAAAAAATTAAAATTAATTTATCTTTTCAATATTTTCATTTAAAATGAGACTGGAAATATATATATATATATTAAAACACTATGTCAAAAATTGCATTCACATGCAATACCAACTTGTCTTAAACAACAATCTATACTGAAATGGTGTGTGATGCACGCAATAATGAGTTTCTATGAATGATATATATATATATATATATGTGTGTGTGTGTATTTATTTATTTATTATTTATTTAAATGAGATAATTATAACTTAATTTGTAAATTTTTATATAGTAATAGTAATAAATTATTTCCAAATATTTTTTTATAATTGTTTTATATAAATTAAACATATTGATAATAAAATATATGATTTTTGGTAAAGTCCTTTGTTTAATGACATTGTATTCTCAAATGAAACACTTATAATAATGATATTAATATTAGATTAATTTAGAAAGTGAATTTATAAATTAAAATTAATTTTTAATTCAGAACATCTAAATTATTCATGGGTTAATTTTTGGGATATTTCTTAACATTATCATTTTTTTGATGAATAGTGAAACTGCTTTTTTTATTAAAAATTGCATTTTTTATAACTAATTATTAATGATAAATGGTGTTATAAATATTTTTGAAGGAAAAATTTGATAAATATTACATCTATTAATACAATTTAATTTGTTATAATCAATTTCTCTTTGAGACTGAATATAACATCTTATCACACTTTTGAACATTTGCAACTTTAATACCTTGTTATTTCATCCCATCTACGTGATTAACACTAATCTTAATTTATCTGATTATGTGACTTTAATTTAAAAAATCTGTCATACAACATTATATTCATTATAATATTTTTATTATAATAAATTCATGTTTATTTTTGACCAAAATGATTAGTAAAAGTGATTAAAATTAATCACAATATTTAAGGCCAAATTAAGATTAATTAGTGACTAAACCGAAAAATTAATCAACCAATTAACCTATAAACTTTTAAAAATCCAATTATCTATCCATATTTCAGCAATAAAACTTCCATTAATGAGTTTAGTTGCTTTTTTATGACTTTTTTAGGTAAGAACATGTGAAAACCTAACTTGTTTCAAAAAATTCCATGTGAGTCCTTTTCCTTCCATATAAAAGGTCACTATCTCTACCCATTCCTCACACCGATAAAACCTTTTAGGTAATTCCATTATCGGCCCGATTATCCTCCCAAAAGTCATCCCTTAAACCTTGAATCCTCCCTTTAAGAAAATCTTTTAACATGGAAGCCTTCATCCATAAAACAAAAGGAGTTACCCGGTGAAGAGGTAATGTCTTCTCTCATGATCCTTTCCTTTATTTCCCTTCATAAACCCTTTGAATCACATTCTACCATTATTGTCTGAAAAAATTATGATACATATAAAATTATGTTTTTATGCAATGTTTCTAACCTAATCATACATGCAGCTCCATCTAATGGATGTTGAACATATTATTTCTGTGTACATCGAACTACTGCCTCATGAAATGATGATTGTTCATTTCCCCTTTACCACAAATCATGGTGGCCATTATGATGACCAATAAATTTATATATGTCATTTATTATATTTACTTTTTATATATTATTATTTAATCCTTTCACAATACACACCAATTTACTTTCCCTTCGGTGTTAATATGATAATCTCGTTTGATGTAGTGTGGACTACTGCCCCATCTAAGCGATGTGATTCAATAACACACCACATGGAATGTATTAAGGATGGTTTTGATGAAACTATATGATATATATAATATACTAATGCTAAATTAAAAATGTTATATATATACATACATATATATACATATGTCATTTTCATACTTTCTTTCAATGAGATAATAAAAACAGAAACTACATTCATGCATACGTATGGCTTACCATCTCCAAGAATGGTTTATTCAATTTTGTAATCTTATATTATATATATTATTATAAGAAAATTATACTATATATACCTGATATTTATAATATTTTTTACATTATTTAATCATGATGCTAATATAAGGACCGACGATATAAAATATTAAGACACATGCGATGAACAAAGCAAATATTACCCGAATTGAAACCTTAACAAAGGATCATTAACCTGTGTGTAATATAAGTTCCTAATCACACAATAATGGGTAATATATTTATGAATATGATTCTATAAAATATTTACAATGAACTTAAATTTATTATATTTAAATTTTTTATGAGTATAGAGAGAGTCAAGACACAACATAAAAGGATTTCTCCCACTTCTAATTTATGTGAGATATAAGTTATGTTCGTCACTCTTCCCTTTTGTGAGATGTATGTACTGAAATTTATTATACTATATAAATCTTTTAATTAAATATTTTTTTGTGAAAATTCCCATTTTATGATCCTTCTTTCATGGGGTTTAGAATTAAAAAGTTACCAAATATATAAAATAGTTTTGTCTCAACTTTCCTTCTGTGAGATTATTTTTTTATTATGAACCTAAACACTTTTTAGTGGTGTATATATTTCTAGGTTACATGATATATCCTTTATATCCTTATTTAAATGATATATTAATCTTAATGTAAAATATTTTCTTACATGGTGATTATGATGCCAAGTCACTAAGATATAAGAGTTATTAAGATAATCTCATCACTTTCCAAGATTGTTTAAGATTATGCTTCCCTTAATGAAATCTTATGATCAATCTCTCAATAAGATTCATGAGTTTACTTATACTATATTATTTCATGATATTCACATGTATTATTACATCATTCTACTCTTTGGAATATAAGATATTTAAGAAAGTGTTTTTAGGAAATCCCGACTTTACACTTTCCTCTGTTCAAAATGTTTGTTTTATAAAAAGGTGTTTCAAGAATATTATTCCACTAACCTAAAGATCTAGAATAAATTTTTACAATATTTTACTTTTACAAATATATTAAAGTTAATCTTCTTGTCAATTTTCAAATAAGAAAATTTAATAAACAAATAATGCGCAAATGGAATGTTCTTTTAACCTCATACGTCATGTATGGATTTAATCAACATCATTCCATTAAAGAATACATTATATTATTGAAAGTCACATATTTAATAATTTTTTTTAAAATCATATTTCAAGAAAAATTATTTTCAAAACGTTTCCATGATTCTTTTTAAAATTATCAAGAAAAAATGGTTTCCAAAATTATTTTAAACATCTTTTATAAATTATCAAGTATAATTGTTTTTTAAATGTTTTTAAGAAACATTTATAAATTTTCAATGTTTTTTCAAATAAAATTGTTTTTTATTTGTTTTAAATGTTATTTTAAAAGTTCTCAATGAAAATGGTTTTTATAATTATTTCACAAGTTTCAATATTTTTTCTATGAAATTGATTTTTCAAATGGTTTTATGTAAAAAAAATATCTTTTTCAAACAAAAAAGGATATTTTCCTCAATAAACGATTTTAGAGGATATTAAAAAAAAAATTCTATATAAGATGACATCAATTGGTGTTACTCTCGGGTTTATGGGGAAATTATTCAATATTTATGTTCATATTATTTCTCTGAATGGATTATGTTTTGATGGCATGATTTTTATGAAGAATATTTCTCCTTTACGGGTTATATGCTTTTGAAAAATGCTTATTTTCACAGGTTATGATGAAATGATTATGAAACATATCTCTTTCTATATGTTATGATATATTTTCATGTTTATGATACCAATTTCATTTCATCGGTTCTGGTATGATTATTTTTTATTTTTTGGAACATGTTTGTATGATTTAATTATGTGAAGGGTGGGACATATATCTCTCTCCAATGCATTGGGTAAAGATTTATATCTGACGAGATTAAACATTGTTGGAATGAGTGTTAATCGGTTCAATAATACGAGGATGTAATGAGGGTTACATAATTTAGTAATACATGGTTAGAATGAGGGTCACCCAATTAAATAATATAGGGATGGAATGAGGGTAACTCAGTTTAGTTATACAGGGCTAGAACGTGGCTCACTCAGTTCAGTAATACATGGTCAGAATGGGGGTTGCCCAGTTCAGTAAAATAATTTTTCCACTAGTATGGTCGTGGTAGTGATTCCTTGTCTAATATGGAAATCAGTATATGCTTATGTGTTTCCACAATTCTATGTCTTATTCTTATATTACACATTCATGGATATTTCTCCTTATTTCATTATGATTAATGTCTTATAAACTTCTATTTCTTGTTCCATGATCCTTGATATGTAGGGTATTATATTATATTTTCATGATCACATTCTCATACCCTTATACCCATGTTTATGTGTACATGCCTCTCTTATTTACCCTTACAGAGAATTTGAGATCACCCATTTTTTGTTTCCTCTCCCCTAGGATATGATAATATGTACTATGTTTGATATGTATAAGAAGGGTGCTAGTTAAGAAGAACCAAGTGGGAGATTTTTGAACTCACATATGTAACGATGTTTATGTTTTCATGTTTCCAAAGGCACTATACCAACTACAGTATTTGGGAATATGTTTTTATCATTTATAAGTATTCTGAAAAATTTATATAATGGTAATATTTTTAAAGAGGGGGTTTTTATATATGTAATTAGCGAAGACGTACAGTTAATATTTAGAAACTAGGATCTAAAAACCTTAGATAGATATCTAGGAATATTTCTAAGTATATTTCTTTGTATGTCTCTAAGGATAAGTTTAAGGATGAGTTAACATTTAGGAAAATGTCAGGGAATTTTCTTAAATGACAGAGTGGGTGGTTTCCAATAAATACATCCATGTCTAGATAGTAAAAGTAGACGTGTCTCTGGAACAGTTGTACCTAGGGGAAACAACTCGGAAATATGTTCCGGTCATGACTTGGGGTAATCTGGTACATGACAACGGGCCATTCTGCAACCTGGTTTGACACTCCCAGGGGATATGCTTGGGAATTCCCAAACTCTTCAGAAACCATCATGAAAAAATTTGATATAAGTTAGGTATTAATAACCTAGGATAAACATAAGGTTTTATATATTATGGAAGGTGTCATAATTTATACATATATAATTAATTATTTTCATGACTATTTAGTTTTCTGTTATGATAAGTAATGCTCACAATGTGCTTCTGGTTTTAGAGAATGGAGGGAACTAGAAGGAAATGGATTAATTTTTAATGTGATGGAAGGTTTTATGATAAGTAGTCAAGTGGGATGATCACTAGAGTGAAAGATGTCTTGATCGGTCCTAATCAGTTTTAATATAACATGATTAATGATGTTTACCATAACAAACTCCCATAATCACTGAGGAAGAAAAATAATGAGTTAGCTTAGAGTTCTGATAATGGAGACCCTGAAGGAATGAATATTTGGTTTTCTTTATGTCATGAATGTTAACAGAATCACCAACATCAATGTATTAGAGGAACAAGTAGGTTTTTTTTAATATGGAAAATAATGACACAAAGGAAGAGACTGTAAGGAAAAAATGGAGAGTTCAATTAATGAAATGGATGGAAATTTTAGCCACCCTAGGTCATCATCGATGGAGTAGTGTTTTATGTGTAGATAAAATGGTCATTATACAACCCAATGTCCCAAGAAGATAGTTTCTAAATAGAATCAACAAGGTGGTTTGAGTAAAGGCTATATTACTGATGATGAAAATACTATAGATGAAATGTGGAAGTAAAGAGGTATTATTATTAATTGATTAATGATGAAGTAATAGAAGTATTTATGTGTTTAGATTCAAAATATATGAATGACGAAATATAAATGGATTGTTTATATATGATTTCAATCAGTATTTAAAAGTTTACATTGAATGTTCCCTATAGACTGGTGAAGTTATTTAATGACCAGGTGATATTTTATTCTAAGTGAAGGTAACCCTTAATATATTCTACATGATAAGATAATGTGGTGTGGATAAATATACGTGGGATATGAATAAGTAAATTTAATAGTATTTATTACATTGGAATTAAGTAAGGACTTGTTTATATGAGGTTTATTCAACTATTAAGGATGCTTACAACATTTTTTGATTCACAAAATAGATTCAATACACTTTGGAATCAGAAATCATGCATGTTTTCCAAAAAGATTTATGGTAATTCAGGATTCTACCATGTTTCAAGGGAATATATGATGAAGGAATTCACATGCTTAGAATGTGACAACCAAGAGAAAATTTATGCTATATAAGGGAATTACTGTGAAGATAATTTCGTGACACCCTTTATAATGTTATCGATTTTTCATCTTTGAGAACAGTTATAAGGTTAACCATTCAGGAAAAGTTAAATTTAAACATTGGAGGAAGTAATTTGGTACTGGTTTTGTGTTGAAAACCATGGTTAAAAGGAAAATTAGTGATTAACATTATATCAGGGATGCCCATATTATATTTTATAATAGTGTAGTTTTAAAAAAGGACATCATGAATGTTAGGTGATAACAAATCATGTGTGGTAAGGTTGTGGGTCTTCAACCCATGACCAAAGGATGATAAGGGTTTGATGACTACGACAAGCCTATACGATGTCCTAGTTAATGTATATTTATTTGTAATGAATAAATGTTTATGATGAAATATTTATGTTATGTTTTATTTTTATAGATTGTTGAATGTTGTTTTTTAAGATACCAATAGTAACACTTTTTATTCTTTTATGGGTGTTAAGATCCGTTAAAAGAATATTTTAGTGCTCTGTTCATCGTTGTTAGTTTTTAGATATTCCTTCCAGGAGGTAATTGATGTGTTATTAATTTTTCAAATCACAACCCAAGAATGATGCTTTGTTTATATAAATTATTCTAAAATTAATCAATGTTTGAAACATGATAAAAAAGTGTTGTCCTGACACCTAAATTTTCAATAAGATAATGGAATTTTAAATCATTGCAGATTTATGCATTTGAGGCCCTCATAATTCATTTGATCATTCACTTGTTAGTGATTTATGACCATAATCACTCCTCATAAATATTTACTCTTTTCCTAAATTACAATTTTGACACCATTCCTATGTTATCAAATATGGAAACAAATTTATAAGTTACATTGGGTAACCATTATGGTTCAAAATTTTCCATTTTAATAGAAGGGTTAGTATAAATTTTTAGGATGTGGGTTTCAATTAATGAAACATTGAAGTATGACATCATTGATAACACAGATTAATTGTTAGGGCAATATTCTTTTTAGGGGTGGGGTAGTGTGTAATAGATCAATATTTTGATAATTATTTTTTTCAAATTAATTTATCTTTTAAATAGTTTTCATTTCAAATAACACTGGAAATATTTCATTATATATATATATATATAAACACAAAGTCACACATTCCTTTCACATGCATTACCAGCTTGGCTCACACAATAAGAAACATCGACTTCACGTATGATGCCTGAAACATTGAGTTCATATGAAACATATTTATATATATATATATTTAAATATAATTAATTAAATGATATAATTATAACCTAAACATTAAAAATAGTCAAATTAATATTAATAATTACATTACAAATATTTTTTTTAATTTTTTTATATAAATAAAACATATTGATAATGAAAGATATTATTTTTCATAAATTCCTTCCATGTTTAAAAACATCATTTTCTCAAATGAACAGATTATAATAATGAAAGTAATTTTATACACATTTGGAAATATATTTTGATAAAATAATCATCATTTTTGAATTCATAACATCAAAATTATCCTAGAATGAATTGTTGTTATTTTTTTGAGAAACGTCTTTTTTTGGTGAATAGTGACAAATACTGTTTTTTAGTTTAAAACTTACATTTATCTAATTATTTATTAATGATAAATGATATTATAATTATATTTTAAGGTCAAATTAAATAAATATTAAATATACTAATACAATTTAATAAATTAGAATCAATTTCACTTTGAAACTGAATATAGAATCATAACCAACTTTTAAACTTTTTCTTATTTTAAGACCACATTATTTGGTCCCATCTATGAGATTAACACTAAGCATAATTTTTCCACTTATATGGTTTCAATTTCAAAAATAAAAAATAAAAGATTTTACTTTGTCTAAAATTTAGAGTATAATAATACCATGTTAATTTTTAACAAAAATGATTAGTAAAGGTGATTAAAATTAACCACAACAAATAAGGACAAATTAAACTAAATTTTCGATTAAAGCTTCCAATTAAGGGCCCAATGACCTATAAACTTTTACAACACACATTTTCTATCCATAATTCTTCCATAATGTTTCCATTATTATTTTTGGTTTTATTTATGACTTTTTTAGGTATGAACATGTGCACACCTAACTTGTTTCAAAAAATTCCATGTGAGTCCTTTTCCTTCCCTGTAAAAAGACATAACCTCTACCCATTCTTCACAGCTATCAAATATTTCAATCTATTCCATGATATGACCAATTATACTCCTAAAAATACTTCCTTAAACATTTAATCCTCTATTTAGGTAGAAATATTCTCAAGACTTTTGGCACAAACCAAAAGGAGTTACCTACTGAAAAGGTAACGTCTTCTCTGAAGCCTCTTTCATCTATTTCTATTATTCACCCCTTAAACTCACTTTATTCCATTATTGTGTAAAAAAAACATTATACTTCATATTATAGTATTTTTTTATGAAATTTGTATGACCTACCCTTACACACACCTCCGTCTAATGGATGATGAACGTACTATTTATATGAACGACAAACTACTGCATCACAAAATGATTATTGTTCATTTCACCTTTACTACCAATCATGGTGGCCATTATGATACACAGTCTGTTTATATAAGTCAAATATTATATTTTCTATGTATTTATTATTATTAATTCTTTTTTTAAAAAAACAACTCTTTACATTCAATTTTTTGTTAATAGGATAATCTCTTTTGAGGATGTGTAGACTACCGCCCCTCAAAGCGACGTGATTCATTCACACACCACATAGAAGGTATTAATGATGGGTTTAATGAACTTATATTATATATATTATATATTAATTATACTATAAAAATTATATATATACATTCATATATATATATATATGTGTGTGTGTGTGTGTGTGTAATTTACATACGTTCTTTTAATATGACAATAAGGACAGTAATAGTGTTCATGCGTACATACGGCTTACCGTCTCCATGAACGGTGTATTAAATTTCAAAATCCATTGTTATATAGATTATAATAATACAAATATACAAGATATAACTGATATTTATATTATTTTTTTACTTTCTAAAATCATGATATAAATGTAAGGACTAATGACATGACAAATTAAAACACATGCGAAGAACAAAGAGAATATTTCCCAAAGTGAAACCTTAACATAGGATCGTTAACAACCAGGTACTATAAGGTCATAATAAAACCATATGTGGAAATAAATATAATATAATTCTCATTTAAATTATTTATAATAAACTTAGATTTATTATGCAGGAATCTTGTACGAGTACAGAGAGTGTCAAGACACAAGGTTAGGGGATTTATTCTCTCTTTTAATTTATGTGAGATACAAGATATGTTCACCAAAATATACATTTGTGTTGTGTATGTACTAAAAATTATTTTATTATATGTATCTTGTACTTAATTTTTTTATTCACATTCTGATTTAATGATCCTTCTTTCAAAGGGTTTAACTTTCAAAAGTTAATAAATCGGAAAAACTAGTTTGTCTCAATTTGCCTTCATTGTGATTTATGTTTTGTTATATTCCTAAACTATTCATAGAGGTTTATATACTTACATTTTACATGTTATATCATGTATGTCCTTATTTTCCTAATATATTAATCTAGAGTTAATTTCTTATATTACATTGATAATATGATCCCATGTTACAGAGTTATAATAGTTTATTGAGACAATCTCATCGCTTTCTGAGATTGATTTTCTTTATTCATCCCTTGATTAAATCATATGATACATATATAAAGAATATTCATGTGTTTCTTTATAATGGTTTATTTCATAATATAATCTTGTATTGATACCATATTCTACTCTTTGGTACGTAAGATAGTTGAGAAAGTGTTTTTAGGATATCCTAACATTACCCTTTCTTTGGATAGGAATCTATGTTTTATAAAAAGGGTTTCTAAGAATATTATATCATGACCCAATAAGAATTAAAATAATTTTTTTACCCTTTTTTTATTTTACCAATCTATTCAAGGGAATCCACTTGTCAATTTCCAAAAAATGAACTTTTCTATCTTTTTTTACCATGAAAAAAGAATGTTCTTTTGACCCCATATGACATGGACGAATTTACCTATCATCATTCCATTGAAACACCCATTTCATTTTTAAAATGGGAATTTTTATAAAACAAGCTTGAATTATTTTTAAATTAAAATGGTTTTAGAAACATTTTCAATATTCTTTTATATTTTTTCACGAAAAATGGTTTTCCAAATGTTTTAAATATTCTTTTATAATTTTTCATGTACAATTGTTTTCAAAACATTTTCATGCTATTTTTATAAGTTTACAATGTGTACAAAAAGAATAATATTTTTAAAATTATTTAAATATTATTTTATATGTTTTAAAGGAATATTTTTTTCAAAATTATTTCATAATTTTCATAGTATTTTCTTTAAAAATTATTTTCAAATGGTTTTATGTATTAAAAAAACATTTTTTTAAAAAATTATTTTCCTCAAGATACGTTTTTAGATGATATTTAAAAATTATTTTATGTGTAATATGACACATAATGGAGTTAATCATTCTTTATGGGGAATTTATTCAATTTTTACATTCATATTCTTTCTCTAAATGGATTATGTTTTCATGTAAGGATGTTTATGTATCATGTTTCTCTTTCACATGTTTTATACTTTTGAATCCCACTTCATTTCACTGATTACGATGAAATGATTATGAAACATGTCTCTTTTCATAGGATATGATATGTTTACATGTCCATGATACCCCTTTAATTTCCTAGGTTATGGTTTGATTATTTATGTTTTTGTGGAACATGTATGTATGATATCATTATGTGAAGGGTGGGACTTATATCTCCATCAAATGCATTGGGTAAAGATTTATATCTCATGGGGTTAAACAGGGATTGAATGGGGGTTAATCAGTTAAATATCATAGGTATGGAATAAGGGTTACTCCGTTTAGTAATACATAGCTAGAACGACGGTCACTCAGTTCATTAATTTAGGGATGTAGTAAGGGTTACTCAATTATGTAATACTAGGCTAGAACAAGGGTCACATTGTTTAGTAATACAGGCCTAGAATGATGATAAAATGGTCCAGTAAAGGACCTTGTCTACTAAGATGCTCTTAGTAGTGATTCCTTGGCTACTATGGAAATCAGTATATGATTATGTGTTTCCACAATTCCATGTATTATTTTTATGTTATTCTTTCATGGCTTATTCTCTTTATTTGATTATGAATCATATCTTATGAACTTCCAATATTTGTTCCATGATCTTTGATATGTAGGGTATGATCTTCTATTTTCATGATCACATTCTCATACACTTATACTCATGTTTATACTTAAATGTTATCATTGTTAACCCTTACTATATATACTATGTTTGTTATGAATAAAAAGGGTTCTAGTCAAGAATAACCTTGTGGTAGATGTTTAGATCACATATGTACCATTGTTTATGTTTCCAGGTTTCCAAAGGAACTATACCAACTACGATCATTTTGATTTAGTTTGTATAATGTTTAAGTATTCCTTAAAAGTTATGTGATGTTATTGTTTGTAAAGAGTGGGTCATTATAGGTACTTATAAAGGAATTCAAGTACCTAAGGTGGCATATCCTATGGTTTTCACATGATCAATGATTTTAAGATGCAGATGGTTTGTCCTGGAATCAATCACATGACCTGGATGGATTTTCCATAGGGTGTCATAAGATCCGGCTAACATTCTATAGTATCATTAGAAAATAGTTGTCATTGATTTATGGCGGGTGTCACAAGATTCAATACAAAATATCTCAGAGGGTGTAAGATGTCTTATATAACACTTCTAGAGGGAATCATGAGACCTTTCCAACATGTATAGAAAATGAAGTGAGTCTCAAATCACATTCTCATAGTGTATCAACAGAGCTAACTAACATAAGTGGGCACCTATATTCTAGTTAAGAAATGTATCATAAGGGCATCGTGAGTCATATATGATAGGCCTAGGGGGATTCATGAGACTAAGGAGGTACATTCCATGGTAATACTTTTTGACTTGATGTGATATGTCCAAATCAATTTTCATGACCAAAATGGAAAGTGGGAGGAGTGTCACGATATCTGGCTAACATGTCCTGGTGTTTTCCCATTTCTTGGTTGGCTCGTTTGAATCTCATTAGGGTCAAAAAACATGTCTTTGTTTAATTATTTTACCTTTAGACATTCTTATATCCATTGTATAGTTAATTAATTATATTTAATCGTCATCAATTTAGATTGAGTCTTATGTGGTCTAGCATCCATCTGGGATATTCATTGCATGTCCAACCAGATGTCTTTATCATGATATTTTATTAATTATTTGAAGTTCTTTATTCATTGCGCATAGTCACTCCCATTGTTCATCATTATATTACTTGATAGTAGACCTTTTGGTCATGAGATCAGATGCTCTGAGAAATCCAATATGGTTCTTGTGTGTGAATACGCACCTAGATTCAAAAAATTAAACCTTATTCATTAATTCTAGGGTGGGGAATTTATAGACCTCACCACCTAGAATGTTCATCGATTTGGGCAATGTATCTGGAATAGATCCAAAATCAAGTTGGTGAAGGGGTATGGTGCCATGCATCTTCACGAGCATTTTAAATGGATCACTCTAAGAGCATCACCTAATTTTTAGTGATTGTGTGTCCCTCTCATCAACACCTCTATTATTGGATTATTTCCTATAATGAGGATTTGTTTTACCCTATAATTTTTCTACATAACTTCTATGATTTATTTTTTTACTTGTCCAAGGGACTTCACAAGATCATATTTCTTGTTGAAATGCCTTTATGAGATTCTCAATTAATTTCATGTGAAATTTTATGAGGCATGGGTGGATTGTTCAGGGATCTCATGATATCGGGGTGGCAGGTCCTGGACTCTCTTGAGACCGTGATGTAGACTTCCTTAGCACATCGCAAGTATTTTACAAACATGATAGCATTCCACCACATCCTTCTTTTATTTCCATTGTTTAATTATACAAAGGTTTAAGATTATTATAAATTACAAAAGTAATGTCAAATTCAATTAATCTACCTCTTGATGATGCATCATTTGACAAAGAGAGGTCTTATGGAGATGGACTAGCATTTTGGGGAAAAATTAATATATTTTCCATTAGGGAGCCAAAGGGGAAGCACAATGTTTCCTGGATATACCAAAGGTCTTTTGAGCAGTATGGATAATAAGTCAGAGGTATTTCATTAGATGAGGTGTGAAGATCACCAGGGTCTTGTAGCATATTTCAGTCTTCTAGAGTCATGTCACATGTCTTTTAGGATGGTGAGAGGTTTCTGCCTCCTAACTCTTTTATTTCCTTTTTATTATTCCATAATGACTTGGGTCTCTCATGAGTTTTCTCGATTGTTTCTAAGGAAAATTATTCTTCACATTGGTGATGTATCACATGATATACAGAAAAAAAAACATGCCTCCACCTTTTAGATTTTTACTTTTCATTTTCAAATGATTTTTGGATGGTTTTATCGAGTGTCTATTAGTAAAGAATCACGCTACTCGGATGATCTTATTTGGAAGCCACCAGGAGATCACTAGTTGTCGAAGAGCATTCCAAAGAGTAAGAATACTTGTTGAAAAAAGTTCCATGGGGTATGTTGAAGGTTATGTGCAACATGTAGAGTCTTCTCATGATGATATTATGGTCATGTGATCATGAGTCCTTTAAGGGCTTACACGATCTGCATGTCTTGAGCATCTCATTTGTCTGTTATTTTTTCCAGTAAAATAATAATCGTATTTAGGTATTCCTTCAATTATGAATTTTTGTATCCACATTTGATATGTGTCAAAAAAATTCCCCCATCCCTCAAGGGAAATTTCTAAAGGGACAAGGGCTTGGTTTTGAGGATGGTAAATGCCCACATGAGTCTTTGGTGATGTCATGAATCGATGTCCTATGTGATGTTTGTTCTATCATGAAACATAGATAACTCTACAAAATTACTTATATATAGGGGGTATGGATGGAAGCCTCAACCCCCGACTATAATTCCTCTAAATATCTGTTTCCATGCCTCCATTTCATAACCTGGTCGCGAAACTATTCCATGAATATGGACCGCATGACCTATTCTCGATACATGATCATGATACATTATTTCAAAAGACCCCCCACCACATAATGATTTATTCTATTTGGGATCCTTTATAGTGCAAACATGAACTATACTTTGGTAATTTCATGAATTTTTTCATGAGTATTTAGATTTTCTTGGGGATCTCATGGGATTATCATGTTAAATCCTTCGTTCATTAGAATATCTTATGACTTACATGACCATGTTCAGGTCACACAATCCTGAGTCTCAAGGGGTCATGTGAATGTGTTACTCCCTTGTTGATTCATGAGTTGTGCATGATGATGAGTGTTAATTATGTCCTTTACTTTTGAAAAGATTTAATATTATTTGTTTCTGAAATATGATAATTACTCTTGTTTAGATGGATTTTAGTTCTCATAATCCTCCTAAACTATGGCCAATAAGAGGGCCAAGATTTCTAGGAATCATAATGCATCCCTCAATAACTTGTTTACATAGAAAAAAAGGGTTAAAGAGTTACCTTTCATCTAATATTCGAGACTATCATTTATCTCAACAACTTCCTATAGCTAGGTATGGTCTTCTGGATGACGCTCTAATCCCCTCTTCAGATATTAATTTTTCATCTCACTAGGTGTTAGCTTTTCTTGACTATGTCCAAATAAAAATTTCCATGCATGAATGGCTGATCAGAACTCAGTATCAGAAGCTATATTATATATTGGAAAACTACCCCTTAGGACCAGATAGCTGTTACTTTTCCCAACATCCGATTTTTTAGAGATATTCATGTACATTTACTTCATCTCTGAAAAATGCCCGTGCTAGATGGGGTTCGAAGAGGGATCTCCTTTCTAGTGGTAATTTGTATGATGAATTGGAATGTCCCTTATAGGTTATGGGAAGCGGTATAGAGTTTTTTGATCTGATATATAGTATTAACCTTAGTGAAACAATGTGGTTTTATGAGTTCATGATTTACCAAAAACCTGAACTTATTTGAGAGATGATCAGTCATTGGTGTCCTAGAACCAACACATTCCATTTATCCCATGGTGTGGCGGGTGTCAGACTATCAGATACCTAAGAACATGGTGGTATTCCCGCTCATGGAGATATGTATGATGAATTTCTTCCTACTACAGATTTATGTGATGGTCCCTTGAGGACCCCCATTTTTGTGAGGGAGATTCTTATTATCATGAAGGAGAAATTGGGGAAGGATATGACCTTGTGTTATCGCATTATCTTCAAGCATTGGATCAATATATTCATTTATTGTAGCGGATTCATTCCAACTGTTATACATCCACATCAGTGGCCTTCTCAATAAGTCTATGATAGAAGAATCTCATATTTGGATATCATGGAATATTGGGATTCAACATCAGGGGGATACTGAGTGAATTTGGAGGAACCTATAGACATTAGGTTTATAGGCCTTACAGAATTATTTCTGAATGTGTGGATTTTCCCCATTATGGATACACACTCAGTGATACAAGTTAGAAAATTGGTGATGGCAGAATTACTTACGGATTGAAATTATC